>OZ059848.1:5146397-6623219 GCA_964057195.1 Orthosia cruda | reverse complement strand
CTTCCCCTGCGGCCCCACTGCGTCCGCCATCAGACGGTGGCGACCCCGTCTAGGCCGAGGAAGGTAGGTAGAGCGGCGCACCGCAATACCGGCACTCCTCTCCCGCCGCGGCCTCCAACCCTCAGCCGCGATATTGTATGGGTATAGGAGGCTTCATACGACATCGCGGCCCGCCTCAGTTGCGATGTCGCCCAAGCGGCGGGGATAGAGTAGCTTCCCAACGTTGAAAGAATTTTTGAAATCGGTCCAGAAGTTTTGGAGCCTATTCGGTACAAACAAACAAACAAACAATCTTAGCCAGAGCAATCAGACATATTCTTCGTTGCGTCCTTCAGCATTTGCCAGGTTATGTGGGTAACCTGCTTCCTGCAACCTAATGCTGATCCTGAATCCTTGCACACTATCCTCACAGCTAAATAAACTTTCAAAATAACCTTGCCAGCGTTCGAAGACGTTACGTTTGTTAGAATCATGAAGGAACTCCATATAAAAGTATTGATATCAACCAGGACAGCAAGCTTGGAATTTCAAGATGGCTGTTGGTTATTTTCTGTGTATCAGAGTTCCTATGTATTTGTAAGAGAAGGGTTTTAGGAAGAAAATCACAGAAAGACAAAACTAGGTATTTATTTCAATTAGGCTTTTCAAATAACTCATAGAAAAGGCTCAGAGAGCTTACCACACACTCGCTAAACTAGTTCTTGTAGAGAAGAAGGGCAAAAAACTTCACGGAAGCACTTCTATAGTATTTATAGATATCTTTCACAATCACATAAAAATCGTTTATCACAATAAAGATCTAATTCTGTGATTACCATTATATGATGAATCTTGTAACATTTCACAAAGTTACAGAATCAAAACAACAAGGGTAAGGCAAAAAACATGACTAACCCTTAAATCTTAAACGAATTTAATAACAGGGGTACCCCTGTTATTGCAATAGGCTCTATCAGATGGGATTTAAACATATCTGGTTTAATGTATCAAAATCAAAATCAAAATTTCTTTATTCAATTAGGCCATTAAGCGGCACTTTCGAACGTCAAAAATAAAAATTAAATGTCATGATAATTGATTCTACCGTCCATTCGGAAATGTAGCTTGTTATGGAGAAGAACGGACAAGAAACTCCAAACTTACTCTTTTAAAAAAAAAATGTGTTTTACAAGTATTTAGTTACAATAATCTTGTAGGAAAAATACATATATGTGAGAGCGATGTAAAAAAAACGCACTTAAAAGCGTCTAGAGTAAAACAAACAATTAAAAATACAATAAATAGGTAATTAAAAACAGGCGGAGGCAGCTAAGATATGACCAATCCCAACTGACGGCGCCCGTTCATGAACATGACACATGGATCGGCACCACTCAGCTCAACCATCATGAAGTGAACCGAATGATCCAACACATGTGCCACCATCAGAGAGACATTAGAGAGAGCATGACACACTCAACTGCCAGGGCACACTGAAGTCAACGAACGACACATAGGTACAGTAAATGGTAGATTTACAGTTGGTACATAGTACTCACATATGTGCTGTGCAGTTATATAATCCAAAAAATAAATAGAGTACATTATAATTATTCGTAAAGTCTTCAGCAGGTCCAACAATATTTCAGAACTTTTCTGCTTATCACTTGTTTTTGTGCCCTAGTGGCTGTGGAGCTGGAATAGCGTTGGGCCAAGCATTTTTATCGGCGATGTAATCCCCCAACCTATAATGCGGTATTTTATTGTAACATTTTATACAGTACCCCGTAAAAGATGACGCTACTTTAGCCAGCCTGAAACCTGGTTGAATTAATTGGTCCCTATTTCTAGTAACATAACTATGTCTATCGCTGTTTTTACTAAAAAGATGTAAATTCTTTCTAACGTACATGATGTTTTCGTAAATATATTGACAAGGTACCGTCATGATGTTAATGTCCTTAAACAGTTCCCTTAGAGTATGTACGATAGAGTCGGGAATAGAAGCGGGATGTAAATTTTGTTCATCTTATGTACAAAATATGAACTGTCTGACTACAACCAAATTCATAAAATTAATAACTTCTTACAATTCATACGTCGAAAACCTCATTCATGATTTTCACCACTAAAAATAAACATATACCGGACTTCTCGCCTCTTAAAATAAATAACGAAATAATAAAACGATCAACTAACGAAAAATATCTTGGATTAAGGGTAGATGAAAAACTAACTTGGAAATTACACATTGAGCATCTCAGAAGTAAATTAGCATCGTTATTGGGAGCATTACGGAAGGTTGCAAACTGTATTCCAAGTAAAGTGCCCACTTTGATTTATAACTCTTTAGTCAAATCGCATTTAGAGTATTTGATTGAGGTATGGGGCTCCGCAGCAGTTACTAATTTAAACTCACTTCAAAGAGTTCAAAATAAAATAATTAAAACTCTGTTCCACTATCACTATCTCACTCCAACAAAGACCTTATACGAAAAAACTAAACTATTAAATATTAGACAGCTATACATCTACTACACCTGCGTTCTTATTAAAAACATAACTACAAACTCAATACAAACTAACATACAAATAAAGAAAAAAGCAATGTCATATAACCAGAGAAATAGATATAAAAACAAACTAGAAGTCATCAGCGTACGCACTAATTACGGTAGAAGGACTATATTATGTGAGGGAGCGCAGCTGTTCAATGATTTGCCGGACGATATAAAGGAGTGCCATAACGTGAATACATTTAAGAATAAGCTTAAGAAACATGTATGTACATTATAAATTTATAAGCTCTAACGCTCTGGAGGAAATTGTATAGTACTTTATTATTATAATTATTACTATGTATCTCATTATAAGCGGACTGTAAGTTCTTATGAGAAATAAATTTTCTTTAAACCGAATAACTAATAAAAAAACATAACAAAAAAATTAAACCAAAGCAAAGTACTACAAAGAAAAAAACATTTTCCTTGGCAGTCAGTGTAATTTACGCCGCACGCAGGTGGCGAAGAGGCTGGCCTTGATGTTCAGTAGTCAAAGGATAGACTCTATGATGCAGAACGAAGTCCAGGGCATTTAAAACATCCTTCGCCAACATCACATCTCGAAAGCGTCAATGCAATCACAATCAGCATTCCCTAGAGTCCGCTACTACTACTACTACCAACATTTATAGCATCACAAAAACACTACCAACATTTAGCGCTTCACAAAATTCTAATATTCAGCTACATCTCGTTACCCAGAATACTAATTCTAACTTAATTATGAAAAATGTTAAACAGTATTAAGAGGCCAAAAAAAAAGGGCCTCCCCCGAGATGATGAAAGCTGCGGGATAACTGTTCTATAGGCACATTATTTATTTAAAAGGTAGTTTTTTTTTGCTAAATTCGAGCTTGATGTTCGGATCTTGGTATCTTGCGTGACATCATTGTAGGAGTATACAGCTTCTTGTGTTGTTTGTAGCTCTGTTCTTATCACTCTCTTTCATCGCTACCTTCTAAAATACCCAAAGCATTATTGGCTTCAGAATATATTATCTTCATCAGTGTGCATGAACTATAAATTATTGTCTGCAAGCGATGCATTAAAACCGAACGGTATGTTAGTTGGTGTATTAAATTCGGAACGTAATCTTCAAATACCTAGGTGTCTTCAAACTGGTTTTACCGTGAAATATCCTCATCAACAAGTTGACCTCTCTTTATTCTATCACAAAATTTAAAAAAAAAGAACCGCCAAAGAGAATCAAATTAAAGACAATTTTTTTCTTGCTTTTGCTCTAGGTTAGGTGTTATGGTGCTACATCGTATTATCATTACACCTACTCTGTTTGAAATACTCCATTATCTATATAATATATAATTTCTCAGAAAGCATATAAAAACCCATGCTTAGCGAACGATCGTGAATCATTATCGGCTAACACCGTGAGAAAACAACTATGTAGTTACTTGAGCAATATTTTTTGTACAAAAGGGTGTCTTGAATGTTGCGGACCACACTGTGGTATAGTGGCTACATATATATTATGTCAGGACTCGATTTAATACAAGTAGAAACAAAACACTCAAGAATCATAAAATTATGAAATACATTCTTATCAACGAAATGGTCCACAATGTGTACTGTATGAAGATTATGTGCGGGATCAGTCTTTGTGTAATTATGTGCTGGGTCAGTGAATATACTTTTCATCTCTTTTTTGCCTAATTATGAGCTCTCGTATGCACACGTAACAAAACATGGGTCAGCTCGAGATGGCTCTAGAAAAGAATAAGTAACTGAAAAGGTTTGACCAGCAGTGGGATAATGAAGATGAACACGAAAAAAAAACCAATATAAGCAACAAACTATAAACAATCTGTCACATACTTCTTACTATAGGGAAATAATGCTAAGTATAGCAAAAATGAATCATTTTTCAAACTGCCGCGAAGCAGCACTCAGGTAATTACAAGTGCTTTGCGCATGCTATATTACCCTTTTGATTGATAAATGAACGAATGGATTTGTATGTGGAAGTATTTACAGTTTCAGTTTTCATCATCATCTTCCCACCCTTATCCATGTTATTTGGGGTTGACGCTACAAGTATTCTTCTTCCATATCGTCCATTTTTTCTTTGGGCTTCCTCTCCATCCATTTTTTTTACAGTTTCAGTTTTAGTGTAGGAAAAAGACTGAGAGAATTACAATAAGATTTACTGTCCATCGAAATTCCATTTCTAAAATTTTGGTTGAAAAAAATCTCGATGTAAGTTTTTGTAGCCATAAGTCAACCAATTATTTGTAAAGGTTTTGCCCCCAATTTCATACTCTGCAATTCCATGGCTTAACGTAAACCACTTATACATCGTTGGAAAATATCTAATGCCTTTTGCAGTTGACTTGGTTCTTTGTTCGATTCTCAATATAAGGCGATGTGTTTGGCGTGACACACATAATATGACTTTGCATACCATCACTAGGGCGATAACATAATTTTCTTAAAGTAAAGCCCGTAGTGTGTTTACATTATAAAGCGCTTTTTACGCTGATATGGTTGGAAGCAAACGTTGAGAGTCGCAACTTTAATACGTAATGTTGTACGACTAGAAAGAGTAAGAGTAGACCTTCAATGTTTTGCCTACTACTTAGCAGAGTAAGTAAGCCGGAAACTTTTTCAGAGTTGTATTTCCTATTATATTTCCGAACCAACATCAAAGAGGGTGTTTTGCAGGGCTTAAAATTCTCTAGAACTTCCAGACTGAAGCAGTAATATGAACTACTTAACAAGTTTTCGAAAGATTTTGGAAATTATTTATTGCGAGACTAAACTTCTTTCAATTAATATCATTGATCAGTGGCAGAGCTTAAAATATACCTATCGAGAGTGAGTGAGTAATCTTATAGTTAACCGGCACGGGTCGGTATTTGTGAATTAGTACCCATTGATCGTACTCCATGATACCTGGAACTTCGGTAATCAACAGATGGCGAGTGAATGGAATTCCTTCCCGAGCTACGTCTGAATTAATTCGATTTAATCCCCATAAAATACTTCTCTGTTATAAGGAAATTACCGTTTTGTAATGTAATTTTAAAAGGCGATGGTCACAGAAATAGAATAAGTTTCCAGCTAAATATAGAACTAAATATAGAATATCTAATAGAATATAGAGTATCCTCGTCCGCCGAATTTATCACGCTTTCAATAAGACTGGCTTTTCATTAGTTAGTTTAAGGAAATCCCTTTTAATCTCTTACATTATTAACAAGCATGAAGTTTGCAAAAGGGAGAAAAGAAATATTTTCTACGTCTGAAGATCTGCTAAGTTATCGTGTCTAGTTGGTAATTCTCTTTGTTTGTAAGACACTGGCGAGGGGGTGACTGGGGAATATCTTTATAAATAATTCTACAGGGCGATTCTTTAATATCTTCTTTGTTGTTGAATCGTTGAATCAAAAATCAAATGGGGCTGCGAAATAAGCAATAATTGTAACACTGACCCATTCCTGAAAATGTGTTCGAGAATACACATTTTAACACTTACTTACTTACTTATAATTATGAATATGAATGAATTAAAGCTGTGATTTGGTTTCCAGGTGCAGAATCCCGTATTGGTGGTGGAGCTTAACCTGGACAGACTAGAGGGCACACAGATTAGGGCACTGGGACTGCTATCCGTGTTCGGGGCCAACGTGGTATATAAGGTGCAAGGAGCAGCGCAGTCTCTGGGAGCCACTTCATGCAGCCCCGTCGAGTACAGGCTGCTGGGAAATTGTTACGCCACACACGATGATCAATAAGTTGCGTATGAATTTAACGATGAAGAACTCTTAAACTTATTAGTAATTATATTTAATACAAGCTCAAATAAAACAAGTGCAACAATCACTGAAAATACAATGGTGATACGAATTCTGGTGTATGCTGCAAAAATCCTCACTCTCATAATACAGTTGTATAATACCATCGTAGATATTACTGCGCGTTTATTTACTTAACTTATTGCTACGTTCACGATATATTCCGCATGTCAGGCAGTTCTACTGTTCATGTTTCTCGGGTTACCTAGGAGCTAACTGCGGAAAGGGTCCCGCTGTGTCCGAGGACCTCCAACATGTAACGCAGACAAACAAAGAATAACGCAGCGAAATGTGTTTTCTACACATTTTCCCGTTTGAAATGTGAAGAAATGACATTTACTTTTTATTTCTGTAGACCGAGCCACATTTGTATGCAGGCAGCTCTTGAAACAATTCCTATTTTTTACGACATGTCGTTGGTTTTTTATTCTGGAACAACAAAAAGGCTGTGTCAGAGGCGGATTAAGCATGTTGGGGGCGGAAAAACAAAAACAATATGGAGGCCCCCGCCCCGTCACGCAAAATCTTTAAAAGATCGAGCAAACCGGATTAGATTTTTTTTCTCCTTGCCTCACAAAGACCACGTACACGAAGCAAAGAGGTGTAACACCGGCAGTGGGTTATATTACACGAAACATAGCGGCCCACTTTCGACCTCTCAATAAATTCAAATGTTTTAGACCTACACACTTGCAATTATGTGTATCTAGTAAGACCCCCAACTAATTACCGGGTCCCAAATTATTAAAAAATCGTTTATCATTCACGGGATAATGACGTCCGAAAATAACCTTTTTTATTACTGACTGACTGAGTCAGTCACTCACTCATCAAATATTTAGACTACTGCCAGGGGACTTACATAGGAAGTTGAAAATTGATATGGAGGTACATTACTATTGGGCATATAGTAAAAAAACAGAAATCATCACATTTATGTTAAGTATAGAAGACAATTTATTCGCCAAGTCATTACAAGTTGCACTACTAAATAACAAAGAAAATAACAAATTTTCTTTTAAAGCAACCTAAGAACGTTGAGCATTACAGGGGCAGTATGATTTTAGGAACTTCGAGAGAATTTGGTTTACTTTCTCATTTATGAAAAAAAAATATAAAAAAAAAAAAATATCATAACCTATTTTCCTATTTTCTGTACTGTCCTACACAACAATAACTGATAAACAAGTCATATATTACCAAAGCTGCAGGGGAATCCGCACTAAATTGCATATTCTTAATATGAATATCTTGGCTAACCTGGTTGACTCCCGAGTTACTTCGATACAGCCGAGCGTTTGTTTATGTTGGGTGCATCTGAGGACGCAGCCTTAGGGGGTTGTTACTCAGGCGCATCCTGAGACGCAACCCTTGGATTAGTCGTAAAACGCGCATCTGAAGACGCAGCCCTTGGTGTGTTTTGTGTAAGTGCATCCGACGAGCGGGACGCAGCCCTTGCTTTTTTATTTTTTGTTTGGTATCTTTATCCATGAGTTTGGATTCAACATTTTTCCGTTGGAGCTCTCCACCGGCCACGGAGCCATCAGTCGGGTACAAGGAGGGAAAAGTAGACGAACCTGCACGCGACGGAAGATCACGGGCTGTATACGGCACAAGACTATGCCGCAACTCATCGCGAAACCCCACGCCACGCCGGCTGCCTCCCCCACTAAACCGATCCTCGCTTGACATCCCGCTTATGGGATGCCTCAGCCGGTTGATCGTAGGTAACTACCCCACGACCTCCCGTGTGAGAGGAAATCCGGGCCAAAGTAGTGTGTTGATCCCTTCATCCCTCCGTACGGTTCCCCGCGCACGGCAAAAACACGCAGGAGGTCATTACTATCCATCATCTGATCTTGTTCGATGGTGGACACCCAGGTGCATGACCTCACCATCCTTGATCGCCATGATTTCTGTTGCGTCTATTTCATATGGAACTAATAAAGGGGCGACAACATCGAGAGGGAACATCACCACATTTGCCTATAGGATCTACACGACCGTAGCGCTCTCACCTCGACCCCACCTACATCCTACGTCGTACAAATCCAGCCTTTATTTTTTTTAACCCTTTACCTATTCTTAGTCACTTACCCTTAGTTTTTATACCTTATCTTTTTCTATTTAATTTTAATTACGTGACTTCCATTTAGCTTGAAAAGTTAAATGTAATGTTACAGTGTGAGGCTTTCGTGACCTTTAACCAGCAGTTAACGTACTGGTGTTAATAGTAAAAGAACGAGATTCTCTATCTAGACTTTAATAAATTATTCAAGAGTTAATTCTTGTACTTATTATGATTTTTGAAATACATTATTATAATATGGCCAGTTTGTCACTGTCTAATTAGGGACAGACTGATGAGACTTTCGTTGTTTTGACTGATTTATCTATCGGTTGAGAGGTCATCCAAGATGTTTATTTAATTTGAGTATCGATATTTGAGAAGGGTATTCTTTTTCATTGTTCCAAAACAGATACAATAACCTCATCTACGCTCATGTTCGAATATTCTTGTGTAGTTACTGGATCGTAACACGAGTAGTGTGCGGCTGATTGGTTCTTACGATGAGGATCAAATGATGCGATACCCACCTCTAGTACTACCTCATATCAATAAGTATAAACACAATCAAGAAGAATAGAAGGCTCACTCTATCATCCATGCTACTGTTATGATACCGTCACAGTCTTAGTAATTATGTCTATTGAACTTGTATATATTGTGACAAACAGGTACTGAAACTGACAGTTATATGTAACAAACTCTACCACAATCTCATTTGATTTAAATTGTCTACAAACACATGAGTTTCATTAAGCTCTCACAGTTTGTGTCATCATCGCGTTAGAATTAAATTTGTGAATATATTCGCTATGTGCAAACATCTGAATGGGCCACGGAGTAATAAACAAACGGAGGGATAATGTGCAACTAAAGTATATAGAAGCAACGAGCTTCTTCCCACTCAGAGCACATCATGACACTTTGCAATCTTCTCCAGATAGAGACACGTTCATCTTAACTCGTAGAAACGTGTAGTATTCGCATTCCATTGTTAACAGCTCCGTGTTCCACAGACTCACTCTAACTCTGTTTTATTCCACTACTAGCTTTTGCCAGCGGCTTTGCCCGCATGTATTATAAATATAAACCTTCCTCTTGAATCAAACTATCTATAAAAAAAAAACACATAAAAATCCGTTGCGTAGTTTTAAGAGCGGACTGCGGGAGGCGACTTTGTTTTATACTATGTAAGGATGATTCGTTCGCAGGACTTAGGAGTACCGTTTTGTTGAGGTAGGCTTTGTAAAAGACCCTGATTTAAACACAAATAACTTTTACTTGGTCAATTTATTTAGCAAAACAATGCACCAAAGTTTTTAAATTTATACGGGTTGAATTGCGAAAATCTGATTGCAAGCTTCGAATAATTTAGATTCTGCGAGATTTAAAACGTTTTCTAATTAGTGGACGAATAAAACCAGAACTTAGTTTAGTTAGCTGAAAGGTTTTCCAAGACTATAATATTCTTGATGTATTTTAGAAAATCCTACGGCGTAAAATACTTACCTTTATAGAGATGATAAAGATTCATATTACAACCCACAAGTAATAAGCATTCACGGCAAACAACTTGGTATTATTATAACTACACGACTGAGTGGTTGCCGTAACTACGTAGTTTGAATTTAATTCCTGACAGATGTTTTCAAGTTTCAGACAGTGTTCAGCCTGATTATCCCGACGCGACGTTATTTCATAGTGTAGTGTTGTTGAAACATGTTTGTAGTTTGAGAAAGCCCTCGAGAGAAACTTTTCTATTTAGAAAGAGAGTTACGTAATCGCTAACCAGTTTATATTACTTTAATGGTTAGATTTAATTATTTTCTTTTAGGGTTTTTTTGGGGGACTTAATTATTATTTTTCCTATGTTCAGTAATGTACGTGGTTACCTGAAGCCATTTGACCTCAACATACCTGAAACGCGTAGGAACTCCTCTATTTTCTCGAGTCACCGCGAAGTAATTTCATTTGGACATTTTATCACGGCCCTCCGGAGGTTAACTACGGTCTAGCTAGCTAGACATACATTGAATGCCAATATAATTAATAAGCTCAGATTTCCTTTACCAGACCTTGTTTAATTAATGATTCTACCAGAAATATTCTTAGAAATTTCATCTGAAGAAATTTTGAGCTATCGTCATCGAAACAAACTAATTCACAATTTCTTAGGCAAGTTTATTGAAAGTAGCATGTAAACAAAAACGAACTAAACCTATAACAGTAACTCTTCAGAAAACATAACTTTTAGTTAAGTAATCTAATTTAAAATAAAGGATAATTGCATTTATCTTTAATGTTATAGGAGTCAGAATGGTTTTACGAGTAAGCTCTGCGAAGTCTGTTCTGTCATACAATAATGAAATTAAGTTAAATGAGCCGTTAAAGATGCAATGTTTACTTTTATTAACTCCGGTAAGATTCGAGGCCGGTTCTCGGCCTAATTACGAAGAAAATACAGATAAAAATAAATGTAATATACGTGTAGGACAATGTATACCAACGCTTGGTAAATCTACTATTTTATTTATTTTGCAAGCCGTTCACAAGATTCTTTAGAACATAAAGCAGTGGTCAGTGCACTACACGTTGCACTAATATTTACACACATTACAAATGTTTTCACCTTGACTGACGTATTATGTAATGTTATTTGTAAACGGTTTTATGTAGATGGCAAGCTTTCGGTATTCATTCGTTACTAGTATCGCAATATAACTATTAAACTATTTTTTTAACGTGATCGGAAGTGGGTAATTAGTGGCCTGAACCACCTGAACTTTTGATTGACACCATATTGACTATAACCTGAAAATAAATCTAAATTACATAATCAAACAGTTTCTGAACTTATTGCTCAACTCCACAACTATCAACGTACAAAGTAAAATCAACGTAAATACATAAACGTTATGTTTATCGCGTAGTCTTTTCATCACGCTGTGTCGTGTAGATAGACTACAAGTTTGATGAAAGTTTAGAGTGAGAGATGATAGTGAAGGAAGTCACAGTATAACGCACCGCCGCTTACGTAATTTGTGGTATTACCGGCAAGGGTAACATCCCAGACTTTCCACTGACTGTAATGTGTGCTGGGTTTCTGCCCATGATGCTAGGTTTTTAAACTTTAAGAACTTGGAAGTTAGAATATAACGTTAAAAAATATAGACGCGCTAAAACCTTTTGGCAAGTTACATATTTATTTCTGTAAACAGAAATGTTTTGTTTCAGACGACAGCGTAATGATATTATTGGCGATAAATCTTTCAAAAGTATAAACCCTTACCACAAAGTACGTAAGTGGTGGTGCGTTTTTTTGTGCTTTTACTAAAGGGATACTCTCTAGTTGTGTATTATCGGGCAGGTTCAGTTAGTACGGACAGTAGTATTGTATTATTCAGTACCTATTACTCCAAAACATACGGGTCTCATACTATTTCTATTCCGATTGTAATCTGATATCTAGAGACTCCGTAATCTAGAGACGATTAGGTTTAGGACCCTGCTCGAGTTTACGAGACGATATATTTATTAATTAAATGTTTCTAAACCTAGTTTATGTAACAGTTAAATCTTTGCAAACACAGGATGAGCCAGAAAGCCGGCTATAAATTAAATGTAATTCCATGAAATGAGCTTTAAACATTGCGAGCCTACGTATAGAGGTTTCTGGTTGCCTGGAAGTTATCGCGGAATGCGATAAAGCCGTCCATTGTATGTGTTGTTAGTTTTAAGTTTCCTTTACAAATGTAACTTATGGTGTACAATAAAGTACATGGTAGAAAATGCCTAAGGCATTAAGTCCGCCTTTGTACTTATGCATAAAGTTTTAATAAATAAATAAATAAATAATAAATAAACTCATTAGACGAGGACTGGAAACGCATCAAAGTGGCCTATACAGAGACCAGCTCCGTCGTTCTAGGGCACAAATCGACTCATTCTCGGGAGGACTGGATGTCACAACGCACGTGGAGCCTGATCGAAGATAGAAGGAATCTTCATCTGAGACTGCTTGAGACCCACAACGACGCCATACCAGTAGACTTTAACACGCATTACCGTCAGAAACGCAGAGAAATCTATCGCAGTACCCGCAGAGATAGGAGACGATGGGCTGATTGTATTCCTGATCGTGCTCAACAAGCTGCAAACTCTAGTAACTTGAAAGAATTGTACAACGTTTTTTATCGGTTACATTTCGGGGAGTTTGCGACGGAACTACACAATTCAGCGGCCATGCCATCGGTACATGGTAGACATCCCTCCCATACGCACAAAGCGTTTTGCTAATACTTTCATTGTGCGCACAGCTAAGGAGTGGAATTCCTTTCCGGAGTCTATGTCCCCTGATAGCTACAACCTAGGGGTCTTTAAGTCAAGAGATAATAGGTTTCAACAAACCCAAGCCTGAAGATTATAAAAAAATAAAAACACAGCAACAAAACCTTGGCAGTAGGAAGCCGCTGAAGTCCAAAAATGTTCAGCTCATTGTTTTATTTTATTTATTTGGGACAAAAAACAGTTACACAGTACAGCATATACAAAAAGTAGTTATATTATAGTCGAAAAAACGTATAACCCACACTATTGTCCACGAAGTGACATCTGAGTATGATAACGAACGCATGTTAAATAAGAAAAATAATAAGATAGTAATATTTAGCAGAAAAGCACTGCATACACGAATCGAGGGAAGCGGATGACAAGAGCGATCTTATGGGCGATTTGCAAGAAATTGAGAAACCGTTCTTTTAAATTTAGATAGCGATAGCGCGAAAATGTCAATATCAGTAAATTGTGAGTTATATGTTTCTAAAAGTCGGCGGACAGGGACCCGCACCCCAGCATTCGTTCTACATCGCGCAGTGTAGAATAGTCGAGGTGCGCGCACCTCCCGCCGAATAACAGTTCTTGGCACTACGTAACACAGTCTATTTGACAGCTCAGTACAATTGTATTTGTTATTGCATATACCGTATAGCATCACAACCATGATCAACGAACGTCTGGAATCCAAGCTCAATACTTCATAATGTTTTAGCAAATCTGCACAGGGAATCCTAGTACGAAAGCATTTAAAGTGCGTGGCACGAAGAAATTTTTTCTGAACCATTTCTATTGCTTGCTTATATTTATCATAATACGGGCACCAGATGGGTACTGCGTATTCCAATTGTGAACGGACTAGTGTTTTATACAAGCACAGAAAAGTAGAAGGCTTTTTGAAGTCTTTACGAGACCGCATGACGAAACCATACATCTGAAAGGCTTTGTTAATTATGTTGTAGATATGGGTGTCTAAGTGTAATTTACAATCAAGTAGTACGTCAAGATCACGTATGCACTCAGTTTTTTTCAATTGTATATCGTTCAAGGTATAAGGGAAGTTAATAGTGTTTTTATTTTTGGTAAAAGAAATGAAGTGACATTTTGGAAGACTAAGATGAAGTTTATTGACCAGTATCGTGAAAGCCTGCTTAAATTTTCTTGCAGTAGCAAACAGTCCCGAGAGTTCGCACAAGCCTTATAGATTTAAATGTCATCGGCGTACATTAGAAATTCAGAGTTGACTATGCAGGCTTTTATGTCGTTTATAAACAAGATAAAAAGCAATGGGCCTAAGACAGATCCCTGAGGCACACCTGAAGCGACGACCACATAATCGGACTCGAATCCACCAATAACAACCTTTTGAGTTCTATTAAATATATATGAAGCAAAACATCTGAGTAAATTGCCTCTTATGCCATTGAAAGCAATTTTATCGAGAAGTAATTTATGGTCCACCTTGTCAAAAGCTTTCTGAAAATCAGTGCACACAGCATCAACCTGCATGCGCATGTCCATGTTTTCAAATAAAAATTGAGTGAAAACGATTAAGTTGGTGGTAGTAGATTTGGATTTAACGAAGCCATGTTGCTCGGGTATAATTAGGTGATTTAACTGTGGAAATAAGTGGCTGTGCACTAGACCCTCAAAGAGCTTAGACAAGGTGGATAAGATAGATAAGGGTCGATAATTCTCAACGTTACCTTTATCACCACTTTTGTGAATGGGCGTAATGAAGGCCCTCTTCCAAACACAAGGGAAAATCCCTTCCCTGAACCATTTATTAAATATTATGTGTAACGGGACACAGATGGCTTGTGCAGTGTTCTTAAAGAAAGAAGGGGGCAGGCAATCCGGGCCAGCTCCTTTAGTTAAGTCTAATGAAGTGAGTGCCTTAAGTATGACACTCTTTTCGAGGTAAATATCCGGAATGCATACAGAATTCTCGTCAAGGGTTTCTGGCGGTGTCCAGGTTTTAGAGTCAAAAGTTGAGGACTCGTATACCGAGTTGAAGAAGGCAGAAAACAGTGAACATATTTCCGCGGGGCAGTTAGGTGATTTATTTTTATACTGCATGTTCAGAAGTGTTTGACATTAATAGGTATGCTTTCTTCAATAGTTTGCATATAATATAATTGTGAAGTCAGAAGGGCAGCTACTTTGCTGGCGTCAGCAATTTGAAGAGGTCTTCCGTTTGTCAGCTACATCGACGCCTGACGCGCTGCAAGTCAGTTCCCTACCATCCCGGCTTCTCGACATTAACTCAGAACCACCATTTGCCTCTGAAGTTGTGGAGGCAGTCCGCTCTTTGAAGACAGGCAAAGCACTAGGACGCGACCTGATAACCGCGGAATGCTACAAGCCGAGTTACCCACCGCCGTCAACGTCCTGACGCCGCTCATTAACAAGATATGGATCGCCGAAGAACCCCCATACAAATGGAACAAGTGTCTTCTTATAACTGTTCCTATGAAAGGTGATCTTAGCCAGTGCAATAACTGGAGAGGTATAACGTTGCTCTCGATTTTAAGGATTTTTTCAAGATCATCCTAGATAGATTATCGAAGGCCGTGGATCCTATTCTACGCAAGGCGCAGGCTGGTTTCCACTCAAATCGCTCTTGTACGGACCAGATCAACACTCTTCGTATCATACTGGAACAGGCATCAGAATTGCAGAGGGAGATTTAATTAACCTTTGTAGACTTTGAAATGGCCTTTAATACGCTGAAGTGGTCTAGTATCTGGTCCCACCTACTGGACATTGAAGAGCCGCCCAAAAATGCAGAGTATTTAAAAGAATTACTCCTGTAAGGTTACCCACAGTACAAGCGGGTGTCCGCCAAGGCTGCCTCCTGTCACCGCCGCGGCATAGAGTATGTACTTACACAAATTAGCTTAGTGATAGGTACGAAATGCTGAGTGCACAGAATGCACGGCGCGTGAGTATGAAAAATAATGTGCGGTTCCGTACATCCTGCCCGCAATCAGACAACTGATATGATTGATTAACAGAAAATTAAATTAAGAGACAAGTAAAATAGTAAAATAAAATGATATAGATTGCTAATGATACAAATGTGAAAATACTAACTAAACGACTATTCTACGGTACACATGGGCGAGGTAGCCCTGTCTACACCACTGATTGTGAACACTTCACTACACTTTTGCACTGATGATCCACGCGATGCCGGTGCGACCGCCACAGGCCCCACCCCGAGAGCCTCTTGGCCCTGGGGGGCCGGCGACGCTGATGCCCTGCCCGTACTTCGTTGGCTTTTGATGAGGTACACGACGACGCCACCCAAGATGATTACCGAAGCTACACTGATGTACAACACAGTGTAGTGATGAATGTCGTGAATGCTCAGATCTGTAGATGACTGTTCCTTAACCTCGTCAATCTGAGCCCTTAATTTATTCCAAATGAGATGATGATCTTCAGCTTCACTGAAATTCTCTGGCGCAGACGTTTTCATGATTTTGTTTAGTACGGACACCTCTGGGACTTCGATGTGATGATGAATATTCACGTGATTGATGAAATTGTTATGGGCATAGATACTGAAGGTCTCTCCTTTCAATGTGCAACCTTGACCTAGGGTAATAATCCCGTTGCCGACAAGGTTCACCATTGTGATTCCGTTGGCGCAAATAATGCGAGTTTGGCATTCCGAGCAACATGTGTACAACCAGCTGTTCGGCCTGTGTAATTTGATCCATTGCTCGTCACATGATGATTTTACGGAGTGGCATAGTTGCTTTTTATTGAATAATTTGATTTCGCAAATTGATTGTTTCATGTTTAGATTGTAGATGGGCATGTTTAATGAACATAACAAGATATCGTTAGGAACATGAGTACATGATTGAAGGTCTGCTTCTGATAGGAGAAATGCTGTATCCTTGCGCAAATTGTAGGCTATGAGCGGTACTGATGGAATGAGATGATAATATTGTTGTCCTCTCTTTTGCGAAATTGATATGATTTTGTTCAACTCAAACAGTTCGTTACTTATGAGTGGAACCTTGATCTCAATGATTAAGTAGTTAGAGAAGACTCTAGCCGAAACCTTTAGTAACCGGTACAAATCCTTGACATTCCTTAAGTCCACAGGTATCGTAAGTTTACCATTCAGTCGACTGGAGATAGTGCTCAGCTGATACGATAACTGCTCCGGTGACAGCAAATGGCTGTCAATGCGCCCGTGTGAAATATCTGTTACGGTTCCGATTAGCGTTTGCTGAATCCAACGAATATTTGTGAGAATTATTGATGCTGCTAGTGCCGATGAGGTAATGTAAAGACTATCTTCGTTTGCGAGACGTACTTTATTCACCTCAGATGATACATGTTGTAGATGTTGCTTGATAAATGAAAATTGTTTATTCATGATATCCTCGTTACGGCGTACGATGTTGAACTCAGATTCTAAGATGCTTGTTTGATTTTTTATAAGTTTCTGTAGATGTGCTTCATTATGACTGATCTGTTCGATGTCACCCTTATATTTTTCAGCAAACCTTTCGTCTAGTACACCGAATAACGAGTTGGCAATATAACCCACGCCGTCCACTAGGCCTCTCTTTAGCCTCTTTGGACTTTGATATTTAAGTAACATATCATAATGTTCAATGTCACTTATTTCGTGCTCTAATTGATGAATGATACTCTGATATTGTTTATTTGCCTGAGTTATGCATAATGACTTGATATGATTGACGTAACTCTTGATCTCGGCTAACCCTTTCCAGTATGTCGTCATATTGTAGTAGACAACTAGACGCCATTCGTCCTGGATGTACTGAAGATTGGATATTCTATCGAAGTAAATAGCTTGATTCTGATCTAATGACGTCAGATTATACGATTCTTGATTGGGTATATTTTCCGCTGAAGTCGATGATAATAACATGAAAAATAGTAATATGAAGCTAGTGAATAGATTCTTCAATGAAACGTTGTTGCGAGGAAGTCGCTTTCTCTTGCTTCGCTCATCTGATTTGTTTTGATGGTTGACTTTTTCATCCTGACTTGTATCCTCGTTTACTGGTAACAACACAAGTCTGGTGACTGGACGTTGAATGATATTATTTTTGGTTTTTAAGCTGACTACCCTTACATAGCCATCTCTCCCAGGATGAACTGCTTGAATACGTCCTAGCGCCCACTTGCCGGGTGGCAAGTTTTCGTCCTTGATAAGAACGACATCGTCCACTTCGAAGTTCCTACTTGGCTTACGCCATTTTGATCTAGCCTGCAGTTGCTGTAAATATTCGCTTGACCACCTTTTCCAAAGGTGTTTGTTCATTGATTGAATGAGTTGCCACCTAGTTGACTGGTTTATGTGATCTGGATCAGTCTGTGGTCTAGATAGAAGCGGGCCGCCGATCAAGAAATGACCTGGCGTAAGAACGTCGTCTTCAGGGCTCTCTGTCAACTGACAGAGGGGCCTTGAGTTCAGACATGCCTCGATTTGAAATAGAAGTGTAGTAAATTCCTCGTAAGTGAGTTTCTGATCTCCGATGATGCGTTTCAGATGATATTTGAGGCTTTTCACCGCAGCCTCCCAAAGACCGCCTGCACTTGGCCATGCAGGAGCGTTGAAGTGCCACTTTATGTTCATGTCATTGATGTTATTGAAGAAATCGGTGTTGATTGTGGCTATGATGTCTTGATATTCCTTCTTTATGATACGGTTGGCACCTACGAAATTTGTGCCATTATCACTGTAAACGTGACTTGGTGTTCCACGACGGGCCGAAAACCTACGAAAGGCTGCTAGAAATGATGGAGTACTGAGATCAGAAACTAGCTCCAGATGAACAGCCTTGGTAGACAAACAAACAAACACAGCAATATAGCCCTTAACGGTTTTGATTCCACGTCCCTTATTAGCCTTCAGCTCGACGTGTCCGGTAAAATCGACACCGGTGTGAGAGAAAGGTCGTGACGGGGTGACTCGTGGTTGTGGAAGATCGGCCATGATTTGATGATATTGCGTTTGAGTAAAGCGCTGACACTTAACGCATGATCTCAACTTCCTTTTGACGGTACGGATTCCACTGATGATCCAATACCTGTCTCTGATGTATGAAAGTGTCAGTCGCGGGCCTCCGTGCAATGTGGTAATATGAGCCTGATCAATGATTAAATCTGTGAGACGACTGTGGCTTGATAATATGATAGGGTGCTTTGATGAGTCGTTGATGCGTGCGTTTTTCAGTCGTCCACCTACTCTAAGGAGACCGTGTTCATCTATGAATGGATTAAGACATGATATTTTGCTTCTTGGATGCACATGCCCCTTTTGATTGATAAACAATATATCTTCATGAAATTGTTTTAGTTGGTCATCTTTGATAATGATATTCAATGCATTGTTCAATTCTGATGACGTTAAAACATCTGATTTTGATGTGCGTTTACCTCGTGATTGCGTTATGAAACGCGAGACCCAAGCGACGATTCTCAGAATGCGAGTTAAGGAACTGTAGTTCTGTAGTAACTCGTGTATCAATGAAATATGATTTTGATATAAAGCCGTGTTTACACTAGGCTTCTTGGTTTCCAAATCTGGTGATTGATATGAGGTGGTAGGGAGGGTGCTTTGTTCGAAATTGGTTATCCATTTCGGACCCTGCCACCACAGCGGATGGCTTGAAAGCTTCCGTGACGTCAGACCCCGAGTAGCGCAATCTGCTGCATTCTCTTCGGACCTCACATGATGCCAACTTGAGGGTGGAATGATAATAGTGATTTTGTTGATTCTGTTAGCTACGAATTGTTTCCATTTCTTCACGTCGCCTTGGATCCACCCTAAAACTATCATCGAGTCTGTCCAGGCGTAAATCTCCACATCTTGATTTGATAATGGTTCCATGACTTTCTTGATAAGTTGAGATAGTAGTAGCGCACCACATAACTCTAGTCGTGGTAATGATACCTTTTTTGCCAGTGGTGCTAACTTTGTTTTTGCTACAGCGAGCGTTGATGTGCGATCACCCTTATTGTCCTTAGCTACTACATACACAACACATGCGTATGCTTTGTCGGATGCGTCACAAAATCCATGGATTTGATATGATTGGTTTGTGTTGCCGAGATAACGTGGAATGATAAATTGATCTATGGTGTTGAAATCATTCTTGATCTGAATCCAGTCATCTTGAATCGGTTGCGGAACTTCTTCGTCCCATGATAAATGTGATGACCATGCGTTTTGAAAAAGCAGTTTTGCTCTGATTGATAATGGTGACAGCCAGCCTAAGGGGTCAAATATCTTTGAAATTTCCGAAAGTAGCTGTCTCTTTGTGACGCGTTTATCGTGATAATCCAATTGATTTTGAAAGGTGAAGCTATCCGTTGATGAGTTCCATCTTAATCCAAGTGTTTTTCTTGTTTCCGAGCACTTGAAGTCTAATGGGTTGTTGAGTTGATCTGGTGATAGATCTACCAGGAGGTCCGGTACGTTACTGGACCATTTCCGGAGGTTCATACCAGCTCCCTTCAGCGTCTCAATGAGTTGATGCTGAAGCTCCTTCGCTTGTTGAATGGTATTTGCTCCACTAAATAGATCGTCCATATAAAATGATTGACTCAGGGCTGACGAAGCTAGAGGATACTTGTCGGCATCGTCTATTGCCAGCTGTTTTAACGTTCGCATCGCTAAGTATGGAGCGGCCTTAGTACCGTATGTTACGGTAGTAAGATGATATTCGTTAAGTATTTCTTGAGATGATTGCCGCCAAATGATTGATTGAAGATGACGATCGGATTGCCTGATAATGATTTGGCGAAACATTTTCTCTATGTCTGCCGTGATAACGTAACTGTACGTTCTCCAGGTTAAGATGAGTGTCATGAGGTCTTTTTGTAGATTTGGTCCGCAGCACATGAGGTCATTTAGGCTTTTTCCTGATGTTGATTTCGCTGACGCATTGAAAACGACTCTAAGTTTTGTTGTTGTTGAGTCTAATTTCATTACGCCATGATGTGGTAAGAAGTAGGCACGTTTTGATTCATCGACATTATTAGCCGTACACATGTGACCCAGTTGTTGATATTCCGACATAAACGTTTTATAATTTTCTGCAAATGATTCATTATTGCACATTTTTCTTTCCAACTGTTTGAATTGTGCGATAGCCTTAGATTTTGATGATCCAAGCTGATTTTCATATTCGGGTTTCATGGGTATGCCAACCTCGTATCTACCAGTATCCAAACGACGAGTAGCTTGCTGATAAAACTCTTCACAGTACTGCTCCTCACGGGTAAGGGGTGATGATGATGTTTCTACGTCCTCTATCTCCCAATATTTTGATAGTTCTGATAAGTCATTCGTCGCGATATGACAGTTAAATGTGCGAACATTGCCAGACAGGATCCAACCGAGTGCGGTCTGTTGCGCAATCGGAGCCTGCGCTGGTCCTTTGATGAGACCGTCCATGATGATTTGAGAATAGATACTCACATCCAAGAGAATATCTATTGGCTTAGACACGTTGTATTCTGGATCTGCTAATTGAAGATGCTGAATGTGAGGCCATGATTGTTTTTTGAATGGTGCACCAGGCAAGCAGTTAGCGACTTTAGGCAGAACCAGTGCTTCTGTAGTAAAATGATAGTCGCCGTAGATAGATTGACAGTCGATTGATACCCGTCCTTTGCTTTGTCTAGTACCAGCACCTATCCCTGATACTGATGCGTTGTATCGTTGACGCTGCAACCCTAATCGCTGAACAGCGTTTTCCGATATTAATGATATTTGTGATCCCTGGTCTAGAAGTGCCCTAAGGAACACGTAGCTGCCGTCGGAACACTTGACTTTGATTGACAGCGTGGTCAACAATAACTCTTCGTCCTCCCCTGCGACATGATTAACGTTAGGGTGGTTATTTGGCGATTTTGATGATGAGACACAACACGCTTCATGGAGTATTGTGTGATGATCTCCTTGACAGGTTTTGCAACGTTTCGTTGAAGTGCATTGATTTCCGTCGTGACTGAATAAACAATTTCGACATATATTTGATTTCGTCACCAATTTCAATTGTACATCTGATGTCATTTTCATAAATTTTTGGCATGATAGCAAATTGCGAGCATGATTTGAATTGCATACAGTGCATTTCGATGTTTGCGTAATGATGGCCTGATAATTTTTGTTAGCGAAACCTTTATTATAGTTTTGCTTATTATGCGATTGATTTGGGTTCCTTTTGCTTGATGATGAGGGTTCCTTAGTAGTTTTAATGGGTTCAAGAGCAGTAAATTTACTCTCGAGATAAGACATTAATTCCTCCAGCTTTGGTAGGTCACGAGGATTCCTGCGTGCTTCTTTGTACCCAGCATATGTTTCTGGGTCCAGTTTTTTGCAGAGCAAGTGAACCAACAACGGATCCCATGTATTCGTATCAGCACCGAGATTGTGTATCGCGTGAATACATTCGGTTGAGGTATCGTATAAACCTTTGATGTCTAATGATGTTTGCCTTTGGATGTTGGGTTGATTAAGGAAGATTTCGATGTGATTGGTAAAAAGAAGTTGAGTATTATTGTACCGATGTAGTAAGATATCCCACGCTGCATCGTAGTTATCTGATGATATATGGAGATGATGAATAATACGCTCTGCCTCCCCCTTAAGTTTTCCCTTAAGATGCTGCATCTTCTGAGCTTTCGTGATCGAATTGTTGTAATGAATTGTCTCGGTGAACAAGTCATAAAATGTTGGCCATTGTGTGTAGTTCCCGCTAAATGACGGTATATCAATGTGCGGGGTTGATCTCTCTAAATGAGATGTTGAGGAGATCTTCTTATTCAACTCTCTTTTGATGTTTTTGTAGACCAATTCATGATTGTTAAACTCCTCGTCGTATGATAAGTCACCTCCAGCTAGGATATGATCGATTTGCAAATGTTGCGTATCTATCATTGTCCACTTTACTTGGATGTTTTTGAGCTCATCCTCAAGTTCCCATTTGTCCGATATCTGATCAATCTTGATACCTTTGACCAGCCGAGTAAATGCCCTAAAGTTCGTGCGTTGCAGCGATATTAGTTCGTCTAACTTGCCATCAGGTTGAGTTGATTTGTTGTAAGACGAAATGAGATTCCGTACAAATTGATAATGATCTTTGCCCTTTTGATACGTGTTGTCGAGGAAATAGTCGACCGCCGCATCTTTATGCTCCGATATTTGCTTATGATTTTGTTCGAACTCTCCCCAGAGGTCGTCTATCGCGTCTAAACGTTTCCTGAGGTATTCCGTAGTTTTGCGAGAATCCGAGTCCTTGCTAAAGTTGACCTTGATGGTAGTAAAATTGGCGATGATTTCCGATTGACGGGCAATAAGATCTTCCATGATGTAGGTAGGTAAAAGGAACAGTCTTACTTGGAAATATGATGATCCACGTGATGACGATGCTGACTGCGGACGCTGAACCCTTGCGCCACCCGATGATGTGCTCCAGGGAGCCTGATGATAATGATGGTGATATCACGCCGTGATTTCCTTACCACGACCGTGCTGTTGACCTAAGCTCAAGTCAAGTGTAACTCAAGTATAGGATGAGAGAGTGAAAAAAAGAGTTTCTCACTGGTTTGATCACAGAACCACGTTCGCGAGAGATTGCCACTGAGCTGTGCGCGCGCTAGCTCAAAGTACCGCGACGAGGTCCTGATGCTAATCTCGAAGGACCAAAATAAATGTAGGGGATCCCTGCACTTAGTGATGATACCGGGGCGATTCTATGGGGATGATGATGAAATAAAACCGACCACCGCGAATGTCCGTTGAACACTGATTTATTGATTTAATGTACTTACACAAATTAGCTTAGTGATAGGTACGAAATGCTGAGTGCACAGAATGCACGGCGCGTGAGTATGAAAAATAATGTGCGGTTCCGTACAGATTATCCAATGACTTTGATTACCCTGATGACCTATGCCTGCTGAGTCATACCCACGCGGATTTGTAAACAAATTCGGTAAAAACGGGGCTCAAAATAAACATCCGGAAGACTCAGAAAATGAGAACTGGCGTGAAGAACTACTCACCGTTACTGAGTGGCACAGAGGCAGTGGAACGCACCCATAAATTTACATTTTGGGGGCTGAGTCACCCGCGTCCGTAGGAGAGTT
Organism: Orthosia cruda; assembly: GCA_964057195.1. NCBI lineage: Eukaryota > Metazoa > Arthropoda > Insecta > Lepidoptera > Noctuidae > Orthosia > Orthosia cruda. The sequence goes on along the minus strand of OZ059848.1, from coordinate 6,599,310 downwards.
ACCCGTATTGATGTTACCCTACACGTAGTCCCTGGGTGGTGCTAATCAGGTGACACTAACTGGTGGTAGGCTTCGGCCGAAGGCTTGTGACCACCCACCCGGCAAAGACGTACCGCCAAGCGGCCTAGCCGTGTTCCGGTACGATGCTCGGTGAAGCCACTAGAGGAGTTGGGTCGAGATAGTTGTTCCACTGCATGCTGACCAGTCTGACTCGCGCTGTTTTGGGCGTATCGGGAGACTAGTCGCGGAGGGAAGCGGGATCCGAGGCACGGTGCGCCGCTGGCCAACCGCAGGTAGTTTGGGGCCCAAGTAGTGTGCCAGCCACATACGAAAGGCTGCCCCGCCAACTGTCGAAAAATCCCGGAATGCACCATCGTGCTGGTTGGCGACCAGATGGGAGGGCCCGATGGACATCTCCGGGGGGGCACGGGCGTCCCTGCAGTCTCCGAACTAGTGCCCCAATGATGGCGTCCTTTCAGTGCGTGTCTGTAGGTTAGTAGCGTGGAACCTCATCTCACTTCCTTCTCCTCTCCTTTCACTCTATTTGAACAAAATAATGGTAAGAAATAAAAAGAAAACTGGAGTTAAACAGCGGCTGCACCCCCTCCCCCACAAAGTGCATCTCAATAATATTAGAGGTCTGCACTCCAATCTCACCTCAGTCCACCATCACCTGGAGACTGAAAAGCCAGCACTGTTTTTCCTTACGGAGACGCAGATAGGAAGTCCGTCAGACGTGTCGTACCTATCCTACCCAGGGTTTACCCTGGAGCACAATTTCAAACCACGCGCGGGTGTGTATGTATGCCCGCGACGACACTTGCTATCGGCGTCTCCGTAATCTTGAAGACTCCAAATTCTCAGTGCTGTGGGCTCTGGTGGACACTGGGCTGGATAAGATTATCTATGCCTGTGTCTACCGCTCGCACAGCGGATATCAGGAGACAACCAGGCTCACAGAGTACCTCAGTGAGGCGGCTGATACGGCACAGCAGCGGTACCCTTCCGCCCAACTAGTGCTACTGGGGGACTTTAATGCCCACCACCAGGAGTGGCTCTTCCCATACCAGTGCACTGATCATGCTGGACAAGAGACGCGCAAGCTTGCGCTGGCGCTAAATCTCACCCAGCTGGTCCAGGGGGCAACGAGGGTGCCAGATGTTGATTCGCACACAGCCAATTGCTTGGACCTTCTGCTGACAACAGATCCAGACCGATACTCAGTGTCGATATCTTCACCTTTGGGTAGTTCCGACCACTGTCTGGTGAAGTCTGTGTCCGTCTAATCCCCGCCCGATCCCAGCCCAAGAGGCACCCGGCGGGTATGGCGGTACAAGTCAGCAGATTGGGATGGGATGCGTTCTTTCTTCGCATGCTATCCTTGGCAGCCCACTTGCTTCTCTTCGGACGCTCCATCGTCATGCGCTGATGCTGTGACAGATGTGTTGCGTCGGGGGATGGTGTACTATATTCCATTCTCAGACGTAGCAATGTCTAACGTGAACCGCCCATGGTTTGGAGCCGAGTGTAACCACGCCAACGCGGTTAAACACAAGGCCTACCAGGCATGGGCCGACGCTCGAACGCGCAAGGCAAATGACGTGAGTCAGAAGAAGAGAGCCTATAACACAGCTGCCAAGTCCTGCAAAAAGGTGATGCGAAGAGCACGGTTTGACCACATTAGCAGAATCGGGCACAAACTTGCTTCATACCCAGCGGGTAGCAAAGCGTTTTGGTCCCTGGCTAAGTCGGTCGAATCAAACTTTTGTCGCCCCTCACTACCACCACTGCTGAAACCTGACGGGTCACTGGCCCACTCCGCTGAAGAGAAGGCAAACTTGTTTGCCTCCCTTTTTGCGGGATCTTCGCATCTGAATTCTAATGGCGCGCAGCCTCCCCCTTCTCCTGATGGATGTGTGACGAGTATGTCGGACATTCGCATCCATCAAAAAGACCGTCCGTAGGGTGCTGCGTAGCCTTGATGTGAACAAAGCGAGTGGCCCCGACGGGATACCAGCAATTGTCCTTAAAACCTGTGCAACCTGAATTGTCTCCGATCTTGACACGCCTATATCGCCTTTCGATAGAGACAGGAAAAGTGCCGAAGGCTTGGAAGCAGGCCAACGTACAGCCCGTGCCCAAGAAGGGCAGTCGAGCTGACCCGGCCAACTACAGACCCATATCTGTAACGTCCATCCTCTGTAAGAGTATGGTACGTGTGCTCAACGGTAAACTCCTGGCATACCTAGAAGCGAACGACATCCTCAGTGACCGCCAATACGGCTTCCGCCGAAATCGGTCCACTGGGGATTTTTTAGCGTATGCCATTCACATCTGGAGTGAGGCCATCGAGAGACACGGGGAAGCGCTAGCCGTCTCCCTCGACATCTCGAAGACTTTCGACAGAGTCTGGCACGAAAGCCTCATTGGTAAGCTTCCTTCCTTCGGTCTGCCTAGTGGTCTGTGTGATTGGATTGCGGACTTCCTGAGGGATCGATCCATCCGAGTGGTTATCGACGGCTGCTCGTCCGGTCAGTTAGATATCAACGCCGGAGTCCCTCAGGGGTCAGTGCTCTCGGCAACATTATTCTTGCTGCACATTAATGATCTGCTAAAACCCGGAACCTTTGGGTACGCAGACGACAGCACTGTTGCTGAAAAATACGTGTCCGGCGCACGGGCTACTGGGCCTCAGATTCAGTCTCTCCGGGAGGCCATGGTTGAACGCTTGAACCTGTCCTTAAAGGCGGTCTCCGAATGGGGTGATGCCAATCTGGTCAGCTTCAATGCTTCTAAGACTCAGGCGTGTCTTTTTTCCACTAAAAAGAGCCAATTCCACCCGGCTCCTTCTTTCTGTGGTGTAACCGTGCCGTTAACGGACCACCTCGAACTGCTTGGTGTTACGTTGACATCGACTTTCAACTTCGGTCCTTACATTGAGGCGAAAGCTCAGTTAGCTGCAAAAAAGTTGGGGATTCTTGCAAAGGTGAGACGGTACTTCACACCAGAACAGCTGCTCAACTTGTATAAAGCGCAAGTTCGGTCATGCATGGAGTACTGCTCTCACCTCTGGGATGGATCTGCCAAATACCAGCTTGATGCACTTGAGTCGATTGACAGACGGGCCAAAAGGCTTATTGGCAACGATGCACTGGTCGCATCAAAGCTCCAGAGCCTCGAACATCGACGCCGAGTCGCCAGTCTGTCGGTTTTTTATCGGTTACATTTCGGGGAGTGTGCGACGGAACTGCACAATTTGATTCCGCCTAGCCCTTTCCATCATCGGTCTACAAGACGTACGGCCATGCGCCATCGGTACATGGTTGACATCCCTCCCATACGCACAAAGCGTTTTGCTAATACTTTCATTGTGCGCACAGCTAAGGAGTGGAATTCCCTTCCGGAGTCTTTGTTCCCTGATAGCTACAACCTAGGGGTCTTTAAGTCAAGAGTGAATAGGTTTCTTCTAGGCAAGCGTGCTTCACCGTAGACCACATCATCGCTTAACATCAGGCGAGATGGTGGTCAAACGCGAGCCTATAGATAATAAAAAATAAATAAAAAAAACATACCTCGGGATTGTCGTCTCAGAGACGTCAAGAGGACATCGCTTTACGGATCGCCAAAGCCCAAGCTACATTTGCGCAGCTGAGACCTGTTTGGCAATCGCGGAAACTGACCCGAAAAATTAAACTCAAAATCTTCGGTCCCAATGTCAAATCCGTGCTGCTCTACGTGTGCGAAACGTGGTCACAAAGGACATCTAACGCCAAATACAAGTCTTCTTCAACCGCTGTCTTTGTCGCATTCTCGGCATTTACTGGCCCGAGACCATCTCCAACGTAGATATGTTGGAGAAATGCCACGAGAGCCCGATTAACCGTTAAAAAGCGTGACCTTCCCCGTTAAACCTGGCTTTGCACCGTGTTGGCAGAAGCGACGAGCATCGGAATGACATGGAGTGAGGTGAAGCGTGAAGCTCAAGACCGATCGCGATGGAGGACATCTGTGGACGCCCTCTGCTCCTCTAGGGGTTATAGGAAATTAAGTCAAGTAAGTCAAATAAATATATAAGTATATATTCGTAGTACCTACACGGTAAAGCTTCAAAAGGTCTTCTTAAAGGTTCTTTAATAATAATGCTAACCACATGTGAAAATTCCTGACACATAGCAGTAATTAATATTCGGAAACTTTGAATTTTATGAATGGTCACAACCCCTTAGGAATGGCAGTGTACCTTGTAACCTTACTCTAAGAGGTTATGGTTACCCCTCTGAACGTATTCCTAAAACCAAATATAATTTCCATTACATTCAAATGTACATTTCATGCATGTGTTAGAATCATGAATGGTATTCTATATAAAAGTATTGGTATCTACCAAGATAGCAAGCTTTGAATGTCAAGATGGTTATTGGTTATTTACTGTGTATCAGAGTTCAAATGTATGTGGTGTGTAAGGAAAGGGTTTTATGAATAAAAGCACAGAAATACAAGACCAGGTATTTTTTTAAGTAAGGCTTGTCAATTAATTCATATTTAGAAGGCTCATTGAGCTTACTGCCCGTTCGCTAGACTAGTTCTCTTGGGGAAGAAGGGCAACAAATCCCACGGAAGCTCTTTTATAGTATTAATCGATATCTTTTACAAACACAAAGTATTTACAATATTATAGATTCAAAATAACAAGGATAAGGCAAAGGACATAGAGTAGCCCCTAAATCAATATAACATATTAGGAATAAAGGCCATAATACGATATAGATACAGCTTCAACACAACCATTAGAAATAATAAAGTTATAATATCAAATAACTTACGTTAGTCTTGTGTAGTCGATCTTACACCAAGTATTATAAAGTAGTATACTTCTAAATAACAATATCTAGCCTGTACTGGCTTGTAGTTCACAAAAAAGTAAGTCCGCTTATCAATTACACAATATTTTATAATATCGGGTCTATCTGTGTCTCAATACGTCCAATATGAGAAAATGGCGCGGTATCCCGCCATTTTCTATATTGCTTCAAATAATCTCAAAATTAGGTGAACAATAATCAATTACTATGAAGTGAATATGTTTTAAAATGTATCAAGACAATTAAGGAATTTAATATCGCCTATATATTAATTCTTAATCAATATTCGAAAGAATATTGATACTAACAGACAGTATTGTACTAAATATTTCAAAGGACTTATAATACTAATATAGCATTATAAAATCCAGGATACATCACAATGCTCATAAAAAAATACGTAATCATTAATAGGAATATTATCAACGTGGCTTAAATATAAGTTTAGAGTTATTTCCTGTACACACAACAATATTTACTTAGGTGGGTACTCTTTTACATTTGAAGGTAGTTGACACCACAATAATAATTAAGGTAGGTACTTAGACATTTGTCGGTAGGTGCTTAATAAATATGACAGGTATGTATTATGTAGCAAACCATTGAAAATTTAATATTAACGATTAAATGACGTCACACATACTTCAAATTCTAACACATGCGTAAAGGAGCGATAAATCGCCTTAGCCACAAATAGTTAAGGCGTTTATCTATATAATCCCCAATGTTAACGTGGTACTAGCCGTGCACCCGCTCGGAACCAGAATATCAATATTGAACCACCTTTTGGACAGTTTTGTTTGCAAAATATTATTGTATTTACTTATGATATTTCAGTTATGAAGGAATTGTAGCCATAAAACTTTCCGTGACAAATATTTTTAAACATTTAAGTCGTTTTGGAGGAGTATCCAAAAGTAGCGAAAAAATATCGTGTTGTTAATTATATTTTTAAAGCAAAAACTATTTGTTATATGAAAAAATCATGTTTCACAAATAATGTACATGAAACAATTTTTTTTTTTTTTTCAAACCTTCTGACCTAGCCGTTACTAAGGAGAATGCTTTAGAAAGTTACTGTTTTACAGCACTAAATCTGTTGTAGGCCCTTAAGTTGAAACAAGATATTTTATAAATGCTGAAGTGTACTGTTCAAGATAAAATTTCAAGTACCTTCTAAAATTAAAACGCGTCAATTCGGACGCGAAATTCCTACCACGTGCCTACAACCTAAACCTATTCTCTACCTGCGAAAACGTGAAAACACATAATGATGTCATCAAGTAACGCGCAATAACAGTAGAGACTCGCAGTAGTTACAACTGTCACAAATCGTATACATCGGATCCTTGTCATTTCCATATCTACCCGCAGTCGGACAGGTACCGAATGTGGTCCCTTGCTGAATTCAGAGTATGAGTAAGGATCACGCGCTGAAAACTCACTCTTATATTTTTGGAAAATAATGCAAATTTCTCTGTGTGGTAACTCATATCAAGATGTTTCTAAGGTCGACAAATTTAAACGATCGGTGTTCCAACTATTATATTGGTATTGAACTTGGTTTTTAATTGGGTCACGTCCTTAAATTGTCACACTTCACCTGACTCTGGTTTACGACGACCGTTGACAACTCAAGCAACCAGGTGTCCTCCCACCGGATGATGTTTTTTGTGTTCACGTTTACCCGAAAAGATTAACTTGTGTTTTTTCGAAACCCTAGTTAAGGGGGTGTCATTTTCCGGCTTAAGGTTAATACGCAAGGCTCGAATAAGAGTTGGTTTATGAAACCAATTTTTTTATGAACCTTTGACTAACGACCAGGCCTATTTGTCGCATTAGCGCCGTAGTAACGTCTGAGAGACGTAAAAAAATCTAGTGATAACATATAACGTAATATCCCGCTCCATCTCGTTCTTGGTGCAAAGGTTAGCCATTGCAATCCAACGTGGCAATGTAGCAAGCGTTATGGGCACCTTTGCGCCGGGAACGGTTGGGGGCGGGTTATTTGACTCAAAATAAAAAAATAAAAAAAAATCTTTATTCAATTAGGCCATTAAGCGGCACTTTCGAACGTCAAAAATTAAAATTAAATGTAATAATAATTGATTCTACCGTCCATTCGGAAATGTAGCTTGTTATGGAGAAGAACGGACAAGGAACTCCAAACTTACTCTTTTAAAAAAAAAATGTGTTTTACAAGTATTTGGTTACAATAATCTTGTAGGAAAAATACATATATGTGAGAACGATGTAAAAAAAAACGCACTTAAAAGCGCCTAGAGTAAAACAAACAATTAAAAATACAAATAATAGGTAATTAAAAACAGGCGGAGGCAGCTAAGATATGACCAATCCCAACTGACGGCGCCCGTTCACGAACATGACACATGGATCGGCACCACTCAGCTCAACCATCATGAAGGGAACCGAATGATCCAACACATGTGCCACCATCAGAGAGACATTAGAGAGAGCATGACACACTCAACTGCCAGGGCACACTGAAGTCAACGAACGACACATAGGTACGGTATTAAGTTTTAAGTTGATTTTATAAATAATTATCAAAAAATAAAGCTTAAAGTAAAGTCCTAAAACTAATGAAGCAAATATTGTGATCTCTTAAATAAAGGTTAATTATGCATAGAAGTTAAAACCATATTTTAATTTGAACCTTTAAATTAGTTATATAACTTCGTAACAAAAGTAACTTTTCAATAAAATAAGTAATTGAAAGAAATTATATTAGTTAGAAGAGAAGATTAAAGTTAGTGGTTTTAGTATAAAAAAATTAGATGTCAATGTCACAACGACACGTCAAAAATCGTTTTCTTATAGCTAATAAATGTTATCTTCTGTTGAGTCTTTCTCTTCTTGGTTTTACATCTCTGCCGGTGAGCTGTAGGGTGGCGTTTTATCTCCACTTCTCTTCGCACTCTTTTTTAATGCTATCATTCAACGAGTTTTTTCTTTCTACCACCTGTAGGCTGATGATCTCTATATTTATAACCAATCCCCTTTCGGAGAGTTATTTGATGACATTGAGATAATTTAGTATAGACCTGACTCAAATAGGTGATTGGAGCACTGAGTTCGGGCTGAAGTTTAATCCAATGAAGTAACTCAAGTTACGGTTGTTGGTAGTTCCCGGACTGTCTCGAGGATTGATTCGTCGACACTTACAATAATACCATTATCCGTATAAATAATATTTTGAAGAACTTGGGGGTTTATATCGACAGCACTCTATCCTGGACCAAGCAACTGTAGGAAGTCAGTCGAAAACTGCTTGCGTCTGCGGGCTCCCTGAGACGACTTCGTAATTTTCTTCCCATCAACACTAAAATTGCGGTAGTATAATTTCTTCTTCGCCCTATCCTGGACTGTGCTGATGCCAGCTATCTTGATCTCACCCAAGACCAATTGGACAAGCTTGAGCGACTTCAAAATCTCTGTATCAGGTTCATATTTTGCTTGCGCAAGTATTATCACATTTCTGAATTTCGTACTAAGCTCAAATGTCTTCCTATTCGCCTTCGCCGGAATGCCCACAGGTACAGTCATATCCCTATAGATTATTTCTTTGCTTTTTAATGTGCAATTATATCCTTTCTCTGCATTTTAGTGTTCCGTACCCAAAGGTTAAAAACGGGACCCTATTACTAAGACTCCGCGGTCTGTCTGTCTGTCTGTCACCAGGCTGTATCTCATAATCCGTGATAGCTAGACAGTTGAAATTTTCACAGATGTTGTATTTCTGTTGCCGCTTTAACAAAAACTACTAAAAACAGAATAAAATTAATATTTAAGTGGAACTCCCATACAACAAACGTGATTTTTTTGCGATAATGGTACGGAACCCTTCGTGCGCGAGTCCGACTCGCACTTGGCTTTTTTATTTCAAAGAACGCTTTGAGTTCCTCTGTGACACCCATTCTAGGTCCTTGAGATCATCGACAAATCTTAAGTTAAGTGTTCGTATGCATTCCCCTTCCTTTTGTACCCGACTGCCGAAGGAGGGTAATGTGTTTATCAGTTTATGTATATATGTTTATTCCTATATGGCGTTCTAAAGACCAAACGCGTTGGCCGATTTTGATGATAATTTCGTGAATCGATTTCATTTAACCTTGCGAGTGTGTGGCTACATTAAAATTTGTAAAATAGAATTAGGCGCAATATTGTGGAGTCCAATAATTTTTCTTTCAAACCCGTCGTGTGAGGTATCAAAATAAAAGGTTTCAAAAATATATAACACTTATAATTATGTTTAAATATAGGTACATTTATACCCATAAGTGTTATATACTTTTAAAATGTTTAGTTAATATTATTTTTCGAATTTGCTAAATCGAAAAAAAAAACTTAACAGTTATAAAAAAAGATAATACAGAAAATCAAAAAACCTGACTGCTTAAGAAAGCGAAATTAAAAGAAATAAACAAGAAGAAAATCATGCTGTGCAGTCGGAGGATACATCTGGTATTGGACAGCCTGTCATCTGGACTGCACAGAACGATTTTCTTCTTGTTTATTTGACAAAACTTTGACGATTTAAGCAGCTCTGGTGTGGCATGTATTACTTATTGAAATAAGACGTGCTCAAACACTGCCAACGTTTAAGAAAATGGTAAAAGGGCTTTACTTTCATTATACAGTCCAGGCACACAGTCCTAATTTATTTTCCTATCGTTCAGTCCATCCAAAGGTTGTCTATAAGAGATTGCCCTGTATGATAAGACATATTATGTAGTGTACGATAAAGTAAATAATAAATAAATACACGTGCTTAAGTCTGTGAGACGGCAATGGCTCCTCAACGGAGTGCTCGCCGCGTGTTCAGCGTCATCTTACCGCTGGACAATGACGAGGGAAGAAGGTAGCGGGAAGAGTACACAGTTAAAGGTTAAATGTGCTGAAAATAAGCTGGTATATCAGTTTTGCACAAATTAAACGTAAGATTTGCAACAGAACTTCTACGAACAGAACAGAACTTTTAACTTTCGAGAAAGTTTTAATAGTGCCAGCGAACAGTTAAACCGCTCTTGTTTAGCGGAACACTTAATGTACCCTCAGGGCATTCTTAATTAATAATAAACTTCAACAACAGCTGCATTGTGCTCGTTCACTGTAACTCTTACAAAGGACTTGTTTCTCTATGATGTGCCGTGAGAACAATCGTGCTAAATATTGTTACTGGAGCTGGAGCTTTTTGTACATTCACTCTATTAGGCAACGCGGTGTTATTAAAGGAAATAATTACAGCTGTCTCGCCTTCTTTTGATTTCCTCCTCCAAAAGAGTTGCCTTGGCGCCAATGCAAGGTGGCGCCATTACAAAATGCACTACAAAGTGGTCTTGGCTAAGGTTTTGTATAGAGAAACTTTTTATTTATAAAAACTATAAATGCTGTTTATAACACTAAACCATAAACGGAACGTCAAGTTTGAACTGTTTTTTTTATACTCGTCCACGTGTAAGCTTTATGTGTTCTGTGTCGATATGTGAGCTGAATTTTACATGAAATTACATATAATAATAATAATAACCAACCGTAAACGTTTCGGCCCAACGATTGTCGTATAAGGTGCGGGTCATCCAGCGTAATCACAGGTTGGACGACGCCGCACTTGATAGGCTGCGCTCAGAAGTACTGAGCAACCAAATCGTCTCAACCTCGGCACAGATCGCGGCACCGCCAGCCACTATTGTGATCCCGCCACGGTCCAATCATGTTAACGATGAGGCAGATGATAGGGTTGCCACAGTAAGTAGCAAGTGCAACGAAAGATTGAGGAGCGCACTGGAGGATGCGCTTCGCGAGTTTAGGTCAACACCTACTGAAATCAGACCCCGATTACCACGGTTGCCTATGCACAATAAGAACAGGGCGCTGGTGTGTGCTTTGGACTCATTGCTTAAGAACATCTTTAAAAGCAGCGAGAACCTCGTTGATACGCACTCAATCCTGTATTGCGGGGCTGTTGCGGCATGTCCTTTAGCCAATATTAAGTTCCCAATCGAGGCTATCCGACCAAAGCCTGCCAAGCCAGCCTAGCAATGCAGGATCGAACGGCGTATCTATGGGACCTGGGTACTCATCGGCAAACTATGCTCTTTCAGGGAGGGCAATATACGACCACGAGTGATGCGTTTCGTGAGGCGGGCGTTTCCGCAGACTGAAATTAGTCCTCGAGAATACATATCCCGTGTCACGGAGCGCATCGACTTCCTGAAACAGAAAGTATGTGCATGGGCAGACCGTATTCGGCGGTATAAGCGGCGGGTTGACCGGTACTCGCAGAATCGCATGTTCCATTGCTATGAGAGGTGGGTACAGAGAGCGACCTGAACAAATTGTGACTGGCGTGTGCCACCCAGATGATGTCGCCACAAGTACATTCTGGCGAAGCATCTGGTCGGTGCCCGTCAGTCACACTGAGGATGCGTGATGTCGAGCGCGTGTATTAAGCTATACCAGAAATGGAAATGCAATCCTGTATCAATTGTAATCAGCTCATCGGATGTAGACAAAGCAGTTCGTCCGCTACCGAACTGGAAGTCTCCGTTTCATTTTTCTCTATTTTCACCTAAACAAAGCTTGGTTGCCCAGGTACTAATTCTTAGAAACAGAAGGGATTTCTCGTGCATATTTTACAAGGATTTAATTTGACAGATTCCTTTATATTTCTTTAAAATATTTTATAATAATAACAATAATAATAATGGCCTGACTTGTCAAGAGTGACACAAAAATTTTCTTCGCTCTTCGAATTTTTAGAATATATTTATGAATCCGAACAATATCACTGTTAAAACTACATTAAACTAAATTTAAATAATGCCTCCATATATATTTCATAAAACAACCAGAAGAAAACAAAAACTATAATAAAAATGAACAACCTACAATAAACCAGAATGACAAGCTGAGAAGAAAATGTTGACACAAAGCCAGGCCCGAGCCAAAAACACACGCCCAACATCTTCGGGATCGTCGCTCAGCTCCGCCTCGCAGTCGCCGGGATCCCCTACAACCGTAAGTCAAGCGATCCTGGACGCTGCAGTTGCGTCGAGCTCGAGCGACGAATACTTCTCTCCGCCGACGACACCACCACCTACGCGTCGACGGGGAGGACGCCGGCCACCGGACAGCCTAGGATCTCGAGGTCCATCGGCCTCTGACAGGGTCCCCGCTCCCGGTGGAAGTGTGCAGCGTATACGATGGACGCAATCGATTAACGAAAACGTCATGCGCGCATACTTTGGGGCTACAAAGGGGGGAAGTAACCTGACTGCGTACCGTGGTCGGATGCTCTCTCTGTTTCAGGTGCTTGAGCCAGCTGTCAACGTGTCGGCCCAACGTCTATCGGATCAGGTGCGGGTCATCCAACGTAACCGTATGCTGGATGACGCCGTACTTGATAAACTGCGTGAGGAATCACAGAGAAGCCGTGTCTCACCTGCCTTGCCACCGGCCGCGGTGCAACTGCAACCCAGTGTTTCACCGCGACCCGACCATGTTGGCGAGGATGATGACGGCGGGGCTATATCTGTGAGTACCCAATGCAATGCACGTTTGAGGAGCGCTTTGGAATGTGCATTCAGCGAGTATCGCTCCACACCGCCTGGGCTTAGACCTCGACTACCTCGTTTGCCCATGCATAAGAAAAATAGGGCGCTGGTGTGTGTCTCTAGATTCGCTATCAAATGTTTTTGATAGCAGCAAAGACCTTGCCGACACCCACTCGATCTTGTACTGTGCGGCTGCAGCAGCATGTCGAGTAGATAACGTCAAGTTGCCCAAAACTGACAGAGCTACACGACCAGCTATACCAGCTTGGCAGTGCAGGATTGAGCGTCGTACCGGTGAGGCTAGAGCACTCATCGGCAAGCTTATCTGCTTCAGGGAGGGCAACACTCGCCCTAGAGTGATGCGCTTTGTGAGGCGGGCGTTCTCAGGGACTTTTAATTAGACTTTTTACAATGGTATTCAATCATCTTTATAGCCCTTCGCTAAGAATAGTTACAGCACTGATAACAACATTTGTGCCACATGTTAAATTTAGTCTTGTTATACTTATTTTTATTTATTTTTACCTTTGTATAGATTCTTTTACCGATTGTTTAGTGAATGTGTGAACATTGTAGGCCTTCTAGATGCTAGTTAACATTTTTTAACTTTTTTTATATAATATATAATCTTTTTTTTTTTTTTTTTTAGTTTCTTACGACTTATTGTCATAAGAGGGGCCTACGTTGTCCCCCCATATCTAAGTACTAATGCTGTAACATGGAAATATTGTAAAACCAAACCATTTTAAAAGAGTTACCATGGAGTTTCTTGCCGGTTCTTCTCCATTGGAAACGACCAACCCGAACCGTGCACCTTTTGTCGACGTTTTATAAGTGCCCATGTAGGCCTATGTGAAATAAAAAAATTGATTTTGATTTTGATTTTGACTGGTATCAGTTCTCGAGATTATATGTCCCACGTCACAGAGCGTATCGACTTCCTGAAGCAGAAGATCTATGCATGGGCAAACCGTATTCGTCGGTACAAGCGGCGAGTGGAGCGATACACTCAGAATCGCACATTCCAGAGCAACGAAAGGTGGGTTTATAGGGCTTGGGAGCAACCCAACCAAGGTGTGATTGATACGCGCCTACCGGATAATCACGCCATGTGTTCGTTCTGGCGCGATATCTGGTCGGTGCCTGTCAGTCACACCGAGAATGACTGGACTCGGGAGGTTTAACGAGCGTGCGATCCGATACCACAAATGGGGGCAATTACCATCAGCCCCCAAGATGTGGCTCGTGCAGTCCGCCCGTTGCCTAACTGGAAATATCCAGGGCCGGACGGACTGCACAACTTTTGGATTAAATGGTTCCAAAGGTCGCACGCTCGTTTGGCAACTCAGTTCCAGTCTGCCTTAGAGTCAGGATCGCTACCCTAGTTCCTAACGACAGGAATAAACCACCTGCTCCACAAATCAGGTAGTACTGCGGATCCTAAAAATATAGACCGATAACGTGCTTACCGACGGTTTATAAAGTCCTTACATCCATTCTGAGAGCGAAAATTAAGCAACATATTGACAATAACGCCATCATGTCTGTTTCTCAGAATGGATGTAGGAACGAGTCTCGCGGTACTAAGGAGCTGCTCCTCATAGACATTGCCATTAGCCAACAGGTTCGCCGTTCCCGCAAGGATCTGGCGACATGTTGGATAGATTACAAGAAGGCCTATGACTCAGTGCCACATACATGGCTTATGAGGGTGTTGGAGTTGTATAAAATTGATGCAACTCAGCGCGCCTTCCTGACGTCATGTATGGGGCAGTGGAGGACGGTCCTTCACTATCCAGGATGTCGACAGATTCAGGAAAACAGCGAACCTATAAGGATCGAGCGCGGAATATTTCAGGGCGACAGTCTGAGTCCTCTGTGGTTTTGTTTAGCCCTGAACCCTCTCAGTACACTGCTGGAGGGTTCAGGTCTGGGCTATCGGTTGAGAAGAGGTGGTCAGGTCATATCACACCTCCTTTACATGGATGATCTGAAGCTCTTTGCCCCCAACAACTTGCAACTGATGAAGCTACTGAAGGTAACAGACACCTTCAGTGACGCCATCCGTATGGAATTTGGTGTGGACAAATGTGCAGTCATGCATGTAAAGCGAGGGGAGATTATGGAATCCGTGGGAATACAACTCTCGGATTCCATTTACCTTCGATCCCTTTCCTCAACCGAAACTTACAAGTATTTGGGTATGTCGGAAGCACTAGGCATCAATGTTACTGACGTGAAACAGTCTTTGAAGGAGCGCTTCTTTGGCCGCCTGAAAAGAGTACTAAATAGTCTTTTATCGGGCGGTAACAAGGTGCGTGCCTTCAACAGCTGGGTCATGCCGGTATTGATGTATTCTTTCGGCATACTCAAATGGACTCAGACTGAACTTGACGCCCTGGATAGGAGGGTCCGCACGCTGCTTACCGCAAATCGTATGCATCACCCATGTTCATCGGTTATGAGACTGTATATCCCTCGGAAGTGCGGGGGTCGTGGCTTTTTAAATGCTAAGACCCTACACAACCGCGAGGTATGCAGTCTTAGGGAATACTTCCAGGCCGCTGACGTGGGTATGCATCGAGATGTGGTAGCGGTGGACAAGGGCCTTACCCCGCTCTCCTTGGCTAACGAGAACTGACGCAAACCTATAGTATTAGATACTAATGACCGCAGGGAGGTATGGCAGAGCAAGGAGCTTCACGGACACTTCTTCTTCACTTCTACTTTGCGATTATGGACGAAGTTATGATGACAAACAACTACCGGAAATACATTGTGAAGGACGGCACGGTTGACATCTGTCTGGCATGTCACCGGCCGGGTGAATCAATCCGTCACATTATCTCCGGTTGTTCTAGTCTGGCTAACGGAGACTATTTGCATAGACACAACCTTGTAGCCAGGATTATCCATCAGCAACTTGCTCTTAAATACAATCTTGTGCCAGAAAGCGGTACTCCTGGACACGGTGCGTATCGTTAGGAGGTTCCTCTCTCAGGAGCCCTGACCACCGGTAGCTTGGACCCTGTTCCTGATACCGGTGGGATTTATAATTTCAATAACAATTCCAATAAAAATAAATTACAACTGGTTGGTAGAAGAGACTTAGACAGGTGCTGGATGAACAAGATCTGTACACAATTAGAGAACCCTGCCTCTTAAACTAGGGTGTTGGAACACCGACCAGCGGGGAACGGCGCGGCGCGCGGGGAGCGCCCCCGCCTCTTATCCCGCGACACTTACCACCAGAGCGCGCCTACAATCGCACGCGCACCTCTCAAGAATCAGTACATATTTTCAATGTTATAATACTTACCTACATCTATTGTATTGTAACTAAAATTAAACCAGTGTTTACAGTCCGCTCTCGTATTTTATTTAGTCCATCAAGCACAGGATCCCAAACAAATGGTCCTCTCACCGGCACAAAAGCAAGAAACAAGATAGCCATCTACTTGGACTTTGGACAACGCAGCGACACCGAGTTCCGCCACCGAGGTGACATCGTACTTTGGGCAAGAACACGCCACCGAGTTCTCTCAGCGACATCACATCGTCTTTGGGCTAGGACACGGCATGTTGTGAGTTTGTTCCAATTATTTCCTATCTAAAATCCTACCCGAACTTTCCATACCGACATTTGGTATAAAAATCTATCCATTTAATTTACAGCCTTTATTTCATTCTATCTGAGTCATTGCATATTTATTTCTTATGTTTCACAATTTATTAAACTTCGTACCTTTCGCTATAGACATCGATGCATCTTTTTACCTACGCTTAACTATATGAGCGGGTTTCTTATCGCATCACACGAAACGTACTTACGGCATATACCTACGTCATTATTGTCTGCTGCAGCCTATTCATAAAACTGTAGTTGACTTGACGATCATAATAATAGATAATCTTTATTTAAAACTGTTCAGTCTTGTACGATTTTTTCCCATATAGAACATTATCAAATACTTTGTAGGGTAGGTAGGTACCAACGAACATCTTTGCTTACTTTTTACGATAAATTGCTTGTTTTCTTACATAATAACAAGTAATAATAGCTGCAATAACGTAATAATTTATGTTATAGTGCATTTATATAGTTACAAAACAACATATATCCACATTTACTAAACTTAAAATTTTACGATAAAATTGCTAAAATACCCACTTTTTTTTTTTTTCCTTTGTTTGAGTTGTACTTTTTGCGTATTCAGCTTGGAACATTTACATCATGACAAATTTGGACAATCTCATTAAAAAACGCAGTGCTTTAAAAGCTAAATTAACCAACTTCAATAACTATCTCAGCTCAGTTCAGGATGTAAAATCTTTGTCAGCTTTGCAACGCAACGAATTAGAAGGACGTTATCAGAAATTCGACGCTATATATGACATTTTTGACGATTTACAGTTGGAGATTGAAGTGCAGTCGGATAAGCCCGAGGAGGCCTATGCGGAGCGAGCAAAGTTCGAGGAGCGGTTCCACTCACTAGCTGCACAAGCTCGCGCCTTGCTGTCTCCCGTCGCTGATTCCCGCGACGATGAGTCTGTAGCGAGTTCGCCGAGTCAATCAGGTGGTTCTAAGAATTTTGTACGCTTACCTAAAATTGATCTCCCAACCTTTTATGGTGGCCTTGAGTCTTGGCTTGAATATAAAGATACCTTCTTGTCGTTGATCCATAATAGTTCTTGCATAGACAACATAAGCAAATTCCATTACCTACGCGCTTCATTAAAAGGAAATGCACAACAAGTGATTGCTAATATTGATTTCAAAGCGACAAACTACGACACGGCATGGAATTTGTTATGTCAACGATACGATAATAACAGACTTCTCATAAATAATCATTTACAAGCTTTGTTCAACATTAATGTTCTTGTAAAAGAATCCAGTGCCGCATTACGTGGTCTGATTGATGTCATTAATAAAAACACTCGAGCATTAAAATCATTGAAAGAACCAGTCCAATATTGGGACACAATTATTGTTTATATGATGTCAAATAAATTAGATACAACTACGAATAGAGATTGGGAAGAGTATCGTAGCTCATTAGAAAAATCGCCAACTTTGACACAATTTTGCACTTTCATAAATAACAAAGCAGATTTATTAGAAACAATAGAAGAAAAATTAAATAAACCGACAACAAATAATTTAAAAAACAATTCACAAACAAAAGAAAACAATAATCAACAAAAACAACAATCAACTGAAACAAATAAGGTTTTACAATGTCCTATGTGTACAAAACCACATTTATTATATTCATGTGATCTTTTTCGTAGCTTGCCGGCCACAACACGAGTTGTCAAGGCCAAAGAGTTTGGAGTGTGTCTAAATTGTTTACGCTCCACTAATCATTTAGCCAAAAATTGCAAACTTACTCATTGTAAATACTGTAAATTTAAACATAACACTCTTTTACACATTGATCAGTCAAAAAATGCTTCTGATCCGATGCCAAGTGTAGCCCTACCAGTCGATGTGTCTGATAACAACCCAATATCCAACAATACGTCAGAAAATGTCGCTCGTTATCAACAATTATCTACCTCTTCGAACCTTTTACTTTCCACAGCTCTGGTGAAGGTTGTCAACAACAAAGGCGAGAAGTTCGACGCCAGGATTTTGCTGGATAACGGTACCGCATTCAATTACACTTCGTACGCATACTGCGACAAGCTGGGTCTGTCAAAATCGAACACAAATTCAACAGTCTCAGGTATCAACAATCAATTAACTCCTTGTATGCATACTTGCAATCTCACGATCGAATCGAATACTAGCTCTTTTAAGGCAAATATAAATTGCAACATTTTGCCACAGCTAACACAAAAACAACCTCCTGTTTATATCGATATCAGCAAAATTCCGTTTCCATCACACTTGCAATACGCAGATCCGTTCTTCTATGAACCATCAGATATTGATATTTTGGTAGGATCAGAGATCTTTTGGTCCGTTCTTGGAAACGCGACGATCAAATTAGGCAAAAATTATCCTGAAATTCGTGATACAATGCTAGGTTGGTTGGTCACACGTCCAGTATTGAGCTCGTCATCACAGTCACGTGCATCAGTCCAGTCGCACACTTGCTATCACACGATGACACAAATCGACTCAACAGTAAGTAAATTTTGGGAACTTGATTCTATTCCATCGAAGTACACGTTGTCTCTAGAAGAACGTGTTTGCGAAGAAAATTTCGCTCAAAATACCTATCGCGATGAAAATGGACAGTTTGTTGTGACAATGCCTCTCAAACACGATCCTGATGTTTTAGGAAACTCGTACGATATGGCTAAAGCTCGTTTCTTGTCACTTGAACGTCGATTCCAGCGCGATCCGAACTTCAAAAAAAGTTATGTCGATTTTATGCATGAGTACGAAGACCTGGGTCACATGACAGAAAATATAGGTACGAGCAAACCTCACGCTGGGGACGCACCTGAATATTTTCTGCCTCATCATGGTGTCATCAAGGAAACTCGAACGACAACAAAGTTCAGAACAGTCTTCGACGGGTCAATGACCTCTAGTTCAGGCAAGTCTCTCAATAATTTACAAATGGTCGGTCCTACTGTGCAAAATGATCTGCTGTCTATCTTACTTCGTTTTCGACAACATAAGTACATTGTAAGTGCCGACGTCGAAAAAATGTACAGAGCAGTGTTACTTAACCCTTCGCAACGTCAGTTGCAACAAATTGTTTTTAGAGACGAACCCAACTTACCTCTAAAAACATACAGTTTAAATACCGTAACATACGGTACAGCATCTGCCCCCTATCTCGCTACAAAATGTCTCGTCACACTCGCAGAGACAGCGTCCGATGATCGCGTCAAAAAATCAATTCAAAATGACTTTTATGTCGATGATTACCTCAGTGGTTGCGATTCCTTATCGGACACAATAGATTTGGCAAACTCAGTTGCATCTATTTTAGCAACAGCAAAATTTTTTCTTCGTAAATGGCAATCTAATAGCAGTCATGTTTTGTCTCAAATTCCAGGAGCGTCGGGGCAGTCACAGTCGTTAGGAATCGCAGAGGGCCAAAATATTGCATCAAAAACGTTAGGGTTGCAGTGGCTTTGCGAGCCTGACGTATTGGGTTTCTCTATAGACATCGAGTCCAAAAAGAAGGTAACGAAGAGGCACATTTTGTCTGTTATTAGTCAGATCTTCGATCCACTCGGTTTGGTCGGGCCATGTATAATCGAGGCAAAAATAATCATGCAACAATTATGGATTTCTAATTGTGATTGGGACGCCGAAGTTCCGACACAATTACGTGACGATTGGTTGTCTTTTGCAAATTCATTACCTTTCCTAAATAATTTAATGGTTCCTCGACGAGTCTTTGTTGATTCTACGTTGCATGAACTTCATATTTTCACAGATGCAAGTGAACGCGCTTACGGCGCAGCAATTTATGCCAGATCAATTCACGAAAACGGAGAATATCATGTTCAGTTACTAGCTTCAAAAAGCAGAATAGCTCCCATCAAGAACATGACTATTCCACGCCTCGAATTGTCTGGCGCGTTACTAGGATCGCGATTGTACACAAAAGTTTTGAGTTCACTCACCTTATCAATCACTAAATGTCGTTTTTGGAGTGATTCAACCATCGTTTTGTGCTGGCTTAGGTCAAAATCGAATCTATTGAAACCTTTTGTTCGCAATCGAGTTAGTGAAATCCAGGACACGACTGCAGGGCACACTTGGGGTTATGTCGATACTAAACAAAATCCAGCAGATATTATTTCGCGTGGTTTGAAGGCAGATCTCATCTCTGATTGTACTTTATGGTGGTCTGGGCCAACATTCTTAACTCAAGAAGAATCTCATTGGCCAAAAATGCCTAATGATATTAAACAAGATTTTTCAGAAATCGTAGTCAACAATCAACCTCAAGTTAGTTATCATACACAAGTAAATAACGACTCAATCGCAAATCAAATTCACAAACATTCAGATATGAGTCGTTTACAGAGAATATTAGCTTATATGTATAGATTTATTCATAATTGCAAAACTAAAACCAACAAACAACAAGGACATTTACAACCATTAGAGCTTTCAAAATCATTAACTACAATTATTAAACATGCTCAACTTGAAATGTTTCCCAATGAGCATCATCTGCTTCAATCACAAAAATCATTACCGGGCAAAAATAGATTGATAGCATTCAGCCCATTCATTGATAATGATGGTGTAATTCGCGTGGGCGGCAGACTTGACAATGCTCCTTATGATTATAATGTAAAGCATCCCATCTTATTATGCAGCAAACATCATTTTACAAAATGTCTGTTTCAGAAGGAGCATGTCAAGCTTCTGCATGCGGGGCCACAACTTTTACTTGCCAACATACGGCAAGCCTACTGGCCGCTGGGTGGTAGGAATTTGTCTAAAACTACTGTCAAACAATGCGTTAAATGTTTTAGGTACAAATGTCAAACCGTGCAACCTATTATGGGTCAACTACCTAGTACAAGAACTGTCTTAGAATTCCCCTTTTTACATTGTAATGTAGACTATGCTGGGCCAATACTCTTGGCTGATCGCAAGGGAAGAGGATGTAAGCTTACAAAAGCCTACATATGCATTTTCATATGCCAAGCAGTTAAATGTATCCATATCGAACTCGTTACAGAACTCACGAAGGAGGCTTACATGGCAGCGCTAAATAGATTTGTGTCTCGTCGCGGCAAGCCTAAAAGTATCTTGTCTGATAACGCCACTAACTTCGTAGGTACATGCAATGAGCTACAACGTTTCATACAAGAATCTGACATCTCATACGACATCGCTCAAAAGGGTATCGAATTCTCCTTCGTCCCTCCATATACTCCCCATTTCAACGGCTTAGCTGAGGCAGCCGTCCGCTCGACAAAACATCACCTGAAAAGGTTACTTCAGATTACACATTTCACTTATGAGGAAATGTCAACTTGTTTGGCTCAGATAGAAGCTATCTTAAACTCTCGCCCTCTTACCCCGATGTCCTCTGATCCTCTAGACTTGACGGCCCTAACTCCTGCTCACCTTTTAATTGGACGGTCACTCATGTCTGTTCCACACCCACAGATAGATGATGATGTGAACATCGGCAGCATACGGCAGCGGTTCGAAAGAGTGGAGCACATACGCCAACATTTTTGGAATCGTTTTCATATAGAATATGTGTCTCTCCTACAAAGCAAAACGAAATGGACCCAAGCCACGCCGCAGCAGCTGTCCATCGGCAGTCTAGTCCTTGTGAAGGACAAGGGCCAGCCTCCACTACTTTGGCCTCTGGGACGGGTCACGAAGGTGATACCTGGCGGTGATGGAGCAACAAGAGTCGCCGAAGTCAAGACCAGCAGAGGCTCGATTCTGCGGGCATTCAACAACATATGCCCACTCCCACTTTGATGTCCACCTGCCTGCCATCAACCCGGGGAGGCTGTTGGAACACCGACCAGCGGGGAACGGCGCGGCGCGCGGGGAGCGCCCCCGCCTCTTATCCCGCGACACTTACCACCAGAGCGCGCCTACAATCGCACGCGCACCTCTCAAGAATCAGTACATATTTTCAATGTTATAATACTTACCTACATCTATTGTATTGTAACTAAAATTAAACCAGTGTTTACAGTCCGCTCTCGTATTTTATTTAGTCCATCAAGCACAGGATCCCAAACAAGGGTTACCTGTATCTTAAGAGACAGTGGTAACACCCGATTTTGTTTGAATAAGAATTTACTAAGACAACATCCGACTATTTAAAATATTTCTTTACCATTGCGTCGGAGTATATATTGTAAGGATTTATTTCCTACTGTAAATACTTATCGCAGAATAACTTGAGGTATGTGAGGAACAATTGTTTTAAAGTACCATATGTCCCTTTTAGCGGTCAAGTGGTACAAGGATGTTACGTTGTACCACAATGGTATTTAGTGCGCTACTAATCCTACCACATTATAAAAGTAAATTGAGCATAATGGAGATAAACTCTGTCTAGGTTTATAAATATTTAGAGGATTCGTGTAAATATAAATACCTTTGTTTATTTACATTTCAGATAACATTTAACTATTATGTGCTAAATGACCTAAAGTTTTGCTAATGCTAATTTCGTTTTGTTGAGAAACTCTTAAAAAATAAACAAGTTTCCAAAATTCCTAATTTCAAACAAGGCTTTTTGAATAGGTGCCAAATAGAACGGCGATCTGGGCAATTGGGGCAGAGGGAGGTGATTTCAGACTAGCTCGGCCGCAATTTTCTATTTTTCCTCGGATTTTTTTTTTGACACATTTCCATTTCGCTGCCTAGAAAATTGTTCGTTTCTTGTTTTCGTTGTATCTGCAGTTCTATGTGATAGCCGTTGTTGTACATTGAACCAGACGATTCGGGTCTTAGAAACAATAGTTAGGGTTTATTTATGGCTCAATTTTTTGTTCTGAAATTTATTTTATTACAAATAAATCATTGAAGAGATCCGATACTTGTTCACTTACAGTGCAGTGAGTTCAGGATCATTTTGCAGCGTTGAAGCAATTTTGTTCAAAGAAATAATGTGTTACGATATCTCTTTTTATAATCAAGACTTAGTGAAGCGGGAACGTTCGCAGATGCTTTTCTCAACACGTAGGCGGAACAAAATTTGTCATCATTACTTTTTCAGCGGTTGTTGTATTCAGAATGTTTGTGTAAAGTATGGAGAACTATATTAGGAAAGTTGATATGGGAGACCTTCAACGCGGAATTTTTAAATAATATTTTTGTTAAAAAGATTTTATTTTTATCTTTTTTTGTTTTGGTACCTCACATTACTATAAAAAATCATTCATAGTTAGAGTATATCTCATTTAGATTCCAATAAGCCCAAACACGACTAGGATACTTTGTTTAATTTCGGAATTCCTGTGCCTACCTTTAAGCTTAATCATAAGATCAGTTCGATGGTAACATTTTCATCAGTACTATTTATTTACATGTATTTGTTTCATCATAGTCGCTTAAGTATTTGAGAGGTTGGTATAACCATGCAACATGCAAGCGAGCATGCAACATGCAGCAGGCAAGGTTTCTGTCACGGCTCCGGCGCTGCGGGGCTCCGGAGGTCCCACGCAAGCTTATCGTCGTAGATGGTTCAACACTCACCACCGCAGCACCTGCTTCCAAAGTCGCGTGCCGCCTCGCCCCTCCGCGCATACGCGATTCTAAATAACGATTTCATAGGCGATTTGTTTGTCACTAAAACCTAATTTTTGTCTTTATATTTTTTGTCATAACAAATCATTTAACTAAATGTTAAATGTCTATAGATTGTTTGCTGTAATAAATAATTTGATTTGATTAAAGGCCTTAATGACATTATCCTTGGTAATATTCTGCTGAGTAAAAATTTGACCAAATGAAAATGTGCTTATTAAAATCATTCCAAATATTACATTGGTATAAAAACTGGTTGCTAAAATTTGTTTGGATAGTGAAATATTGTCAAAATAATTTTAGCGTAACGACAGGATCCCGTTTTATTTACATTTAGAATTTATGAGTACATTATGAAAGTTCACGTAAAATTTGTGTCAAACAGCAGATTTTTAGTGTCTTATACTGAATTGGTATCTCGAAATTTTTACATTTTGCTCGTAAAGAAACCAGATATAGTGCAAAAGATACTTATGAGTTAAAAAAAAATAAAGATAGATACGAGCATTTGTATGAAAAGTACTACAGGTTGGCCGCTCTTCATACCATAGACATATATAGTATTAGCGAAAACATACAGAATTTATGGTTTTGATACAGATTCTCAGTTTTTTACGTACGACAGAGTAGTAGATTTCTGAACGCTGCCATCCCAAAGGTGTTGTGTCTATTTATACAATGTGAAGTTTCCCAAAAATAAAATTGCCTTATTATTAAATATATTTTCATTTCACAAACTCGAAAAGTAGTGCTTGCTTGGTCCGAGTTCCGGGATGAAATATTTTTAATTCATAATTCATGGTTATTAAATAATGATTTTTACATGTAAAAGGTTCAACAATATGCAACGTCGCCGTCGACTGTATAATCTTCTGCAAACAGCAAAGTACTAATGGCTTGAGATGGGACAAAAGATTACCTAGCAACTGTAACCTCTTAGTAGTAATAAAAAATGTAGTACATCATATTAGATCAAGTTCTTTCCACTTTCAGCTTTGCGAAGTTTACCTTCTTCAAAGTCCAACTTTTCATTAGATATTCGCTCAGCTGAAAACTAATTATATTTTTGTGACAAGTAACAAAACACAAAGTTTTATCTTTACTTTTAAAATCACATTACGAAAAGGTAATTAAAGGAAAGTGTTTTAATAGTACTTAATTGTGTTAAAGGTGAGCCGAATCTTTTGAATTAACTCAGAGGCGGCTCGAGAAGGAATTTAATTTTCTCAAACTATGGATTAAGGAAGCTCCGGGTATCATGGAGGACGACCAATGTGTATTTATGTTCAAATACCGACCCGTGGCCCAGTGGTTACGGGGGGTTGCCCAGTGGTTACGGCCCAACTTAAGAGTTGTAGGTCGTTGTTTCGACTCGAGCAGGCGCTTTACTTTGTGTAATTTATTTCATCACCACTGCTCTCAAAACGATCAAGGGAAACGTCGTGAGGAAACCGGCATGTCCTAGAACCAAAAATTCGAAGACATGTGTCATCAACCAATCCGCATTGGGCCCGCATAATGGATTATAGCCCACTCCCTCTCTATGATAGGAGGCCTGTGTGGGAATATTAAAAGGTTGATGATAATGATGATGCCCAGCCCGTGCCGGCTTACTATAAGATGGATATTCTAAGATGAGATATATTTGAAAGCCAATTACAGATTAGTGACTTCGATTGAATTACGTTCATAAAATGAGACTTCCGCGTCAAGTCTCGCCAACGTTTCCAAAAATCTTGCAAAACTTTTAGTTTACTTTTACTCAAAGATTAGTATTTTAAAATGCGTGTTGTGTTTTCCGTATTCTTTTACCGTTACTTTACCTATTAACGTAGCCTCTCTCAACTTTTCTTCCAGTAATTTCAGCGTTAAAAATGCTTTATAATTTAACATACGCTGCGGGGAGAACTGTAAGGATACTATGTATTGCTACTGTTCTCGTTACTTATGGAGTGCGAAGAGAAGCCAGTGGTTGTATACAAAGTTATGTGTGTGAATGAACCAGTTGGGTGCACGCCAAACACATTGCATTAAAGCGGAGAATCGAAAAAAAAATTACAAAGTCAACTATAAAAGCAACGACATCTAAGTGGGAAAAGTTCGAGGGTAGCATAGTAGAAAATTGAGAGCAAAACTTATGAGAATGGCAATTCAACTAGACTGTCGATATCGGCTCTCTATTGAAATGCTTTTGTATTTTTCTCAGTGCTCTTCCTAAACTAAAGTGTAAAGTATATTATTTGCCTATACATACAAGTCTGATTTCTTATGTTTATGTGAAGGACTTGTTTATTATGATGATGTACACGGTATCATCTGTGGCTCATGTTCTTAGATTTTTTCAAGAGAGCTAGATATACTTTTGGTCACTTAAAAAAACAATACATAACAAAAAAACATGGCTATTTGATTGTGTATATTGTGATTGAAGTCAAACTGAACTGCACATGTAAATGAAGTGTGAGGAGGTGGAATAAGAGATGTAACGCATTTATCCTTTATAGACGAGGCTTGAGCGGGTTCAGATGAGCTGTAATATGTTACAGATGGGAGCTGTACGGCACACGTGAATAATGCAGGTTATTCTCACACGGGACACAATTTAAAGTCGGAACTAGAAAGAATCTGGACACTGTCATTGTTTAATTTAGAAGTTTAGATGTTTAGAGATTTTGATGCTTTGAATCTTGCTCGAAAATTGGTGAATAACATATACTGTATGCGTTTGGGCGTTTTTTTTTGGGATTGTTTAGCAATTGCCAACCAGCATAAGTACCAGTAGTGCAATACTACTAGTACTTATGCTGGTTGTCCTTCAAAGTGTAAAGATATCGTTAAAATTATATCTACGTGCAAAAATTTAACTCTCCTTTTAAATTTGATTTTGGAACTAACGCTCATTTAAGTTTAGCCGAATAGATTCCCTATTCGGCTAAACTTAAATGAGCGTTAGTTCCATCAATCATTTTTCAGTTCATCAATCTTTAGATGTCAGTCTCGTTTAAAATAAGTAATGAAAAGTAAAGTTATGCAGGAGCTTGTAACGAGAATTAAAATATCTATATGAATGGAAACTGAATATGACTAACTGAATATAAATATACCTACTAACTAAATATTAACTAAAACACAATTTCTATTTACTTCATTTCGAACCCAAATGTATAATCAGGACATCGCGCGATCGTAGAGATCATAGAGATCCGAGGTATCCAATTTTCTTGAAACAAAATTAATCCTGAAATACCAACACTCGCTTCGTCAAGCCACACGTCTAGCGAATTGTCTCTTAGTAATGAATAAATGAAATTAACTTCGTCGTGTTCATATTTATTTAACGTGGATTTTCTCATTATTAATGTATCTTAGTGACAAATTGTTTAATATCCGCTTCGGTAATTTAGAGGTGCACAATTAATAATGTGGAGATTTCTGTTAAGCCTTGAGTCCTTTAATGATTCAATCCTATCTGTGTGTGCATGTATTTGTCTATTAAGTAATTAATTTAAGGCTTATTAGGAGACGATAAAAAGACTATTGATTGTGAATAAATACCAATTTAATTAAATAAATTGTGTAGAATAAATTCAACGTACAATTCCGTTCCTCGAACAAGATTATATTGCTCCCGAGGCAGAGGAAAGTTCAGTTCACAGAACGAAGTTTCCACTGCATCCAGTTCATTAAAAGTGCATACTTATTTACTGAACTTGTTCAAAATACTTTATTTTGGACAAGCAACATCATATTTAGCAATAATAATTAAATAAATGAACTTGCAAAACTCTGAGCTGATATACAACAAAAATGTTAAATAACTAATGTTTCCGAGTTCCTTTTCCATGAAAAATTAAAGCACAAAGGGATCTTTTTTAAAACTTTTCTAGTTCATTATAATTTGATAGAAGATTTATGCGTTTTTCAAGTTAAATTGTGGACTAAAAAACGGTTTCCGCAGAATATCTGATTAAATTGGTCCAAGTTTAACTTGAGTTTGTGAAAAAAAATTACGCCGGTTTATCCCAAGTTAAATGATCCTGCATTGCAAGTTTTAAAACAGTTGGTAATTGTTAATAAATGAAAAAGTAATAGAATGATCAATCAAGAACAAATTACTTAAAAGCAATATTATTTGGTGGAATGCTGTTAATACTTAATGGGCTCACTTTCCATATTGATTGAAACCAATCCAGCAGTTTATTGAAACAAGTATTTACATTCACACAAATGTATTTGTGGTAACGACTCACTTAAATCCATTAATACCACAACTGAATATCTCTTTAATCATCAGGTGTAATACCACCGCAGAACGTTCTCATTAAGGACATAAATAGTTTTGTATTAAACTAGAACACCGCGTGGGGTATATGAGGATTACTAAGGATGTGACGTTAGACTACAGTGTTATGTTCCACTCAGGGGTCACGGCCGAAAACGCCCGAAACTACCTTGGGTCTCGGGTCGGCCGGGCAGTTTCGCGCGTAACTAGTCCTGCCGCATTTGTAAGATTTTCCGATAATATAGCATAATAGAACCAAGGCCTGTCTTTATAAAAACATAGTGCATAGACATGAAAAAAAAAAGAGGTTTGTATTTTTTTTGAGAAAAATTTAAGCTACGGGGTGATATATATATCTTCAGACCGCACCATCATGATGTCGAGAAATGATTTAGAATATGAACGCATCGAAAAGAGAATAATAAGGGCTGGTGTGTGAGCGAGAGGAAAGGAGCGAGCTATAATAAGACTAAGAAGTAAGACGCAATTGTTTTTTTGTTAAGAAGTTTAAAAACAATTAATTAGTTGTACAAGCAGTGAAGAGTTTATTTTCGGTCATCCAAATCAATACATCACCCCTACATATATTTTATACTAGCTGACCCTCGGAGCTTCGCTCCCGTCAACTGGCTACCTACCCTGGCTACCCTGCCTACCCTGCCTACCTTGCCTATCCTGCCTACCATGCCTACCCTGCCTACCCTGCCCCTACCCTGCCTTCCCTGCCTACCCTGGCTACCCTGCCAACCCTGCCTGCCCTGCCTACCCTGCCTACCCTGCCTAACCTGCCTACCCTGCCTACCCTGCCTACCCTTCCTACCCCTGGCTACCCTGCCTACCCTGCCCCTACCCTGGTTACCCTGCCTACCCTGACCTTCCTGCCTATCCTGCCTACCCTGCCTACCCTGCCTACTCTGCCTACCCTGCCTACCCTGCCTACTCTGCTTACCATGCCTACCCTGCCTACCCAGCCTACCCTGCCTACCCTGCCTTTCCTGCCTACCCTGCCTATCCTGCCTACCCTGCCTACCCTGCCTACCCTGCCTACCCTGCCTACCCTGCCTTTCCTGCCTACCCTGCCTATCTTGCCTACCCTTCCTACCCTGCCTACTCTGCTTACCCTGCCTACCCTGCCTACCCGGCCTACCCTGCCTACCCTGCCTACTCTGCTTACCCTGCCTACCCTGCCTACCCTGCCTAACCTGCCTACCCTGCCTACCCTGCCTACTCTGCATACCATGTCTACCCTGCCTACCCTGCCTACTCTGCATACCATGTCTACCCTGCCTACCCTGCCTACCCTGCCTAACCTGCCTACCCTGCCTAACCTGTCTTTCCTGCCTATCTTGCCTACCCTGCCTACCCTGCCTACTCTGCTTACCCTGCCTACCCTGCCTAACCTGCCTACCCTGCCTACCCTGCCTACTCTGCATACCATGTCTACCCTGCCTACCCTGCCTACTCTGCATACCATGTCTACCCTGCCTACCCTGCCTACCCTGCCTACCCTGCCTACCCTGCCTTTCCTGCCTACCCTGCCTTTCCTGCCTACCCTGCCTTTCCTACCTACCCTGCCTATCTTGCCTACCCTGCCTACCCTGCCTACTCTGCTTACCCTGCCTACCCTGCCTACCCGGCCTACCCTGCCTACCCAGCCTATCCTGCCTACACTGCCTACACTGCCTACCCTGTCTTTCCTGCCTACCCTGCCTATCTTGCCTACCCTGCCTACCCTGCCTACTCTGCTTACCCTGCCTATCCTGCCTAACCAGCCTTTCCTGCCTACCCTGCCTATCCTGCCTACCCTGCCTATCCTGCCTACCCTGCCTATCCTGCCTACCCTGCCTATCCTGCCTAACCAGCCTTTCCTGCCTACCCTGCCTATCCTGCCTACCCTGCCTATCCTGCCTACCCTGCCTATCCTGCCTACCCTGCCTATCCTGCCTACCCTGCCTATCCTGCCTATCCTGCCTACCCTGCCTACCCTGCCTACTCTGCTTACCATGTCTACCCTGCCTACCCTGCCTACTCTGCTTACCCTGCCTGCTCTGCTTACCCTGCCTACTCTGCCTACCCTGCCTAACCTGCCTATCCTACCTACCCTACCTACTAATTTGTATCTATCATCAATAGTTTTCTTAGCGCACGCCAAATAATGTATTTTACAGACAACATTTTGCTACCTTGGGTTACATTATTGCAATTTTCATAAGGATCTCTATTTTTTTTGAAAATATTTTATAGCCTATGACACTCAGGAATAATGTAGCTTTCTACCGGTGCAAGAATTTTCAAAATCGGTTCAGTAGATCCAGAGATTACCCCTTACAACGTCACAAACTCACAAACTCACAAACTTTACCTCTTTATAATATTAGTATAGATACATAGGTACAAATATTGCTCGTTTAATAGTATAGGATATAGTTTTTTGAAACTAGGATTAAGTTTCATCGGTAACGAGAAGCATAATATTAGTACCGATTTATTGGCAATAGTTCTTTTTTTTAAACTATAGCAAACAATTTCATACATCTGCCATGTTATTGCTTCACCACCCTAGGTGTTGGATTGATGCTTGGCATTCTTTATATGTCAACATATAACATCAAGTGTGGCATGTACCTTAGAGGATAAAATCTAAATAAATAAATCAATTGCATGGCAACTAGCAAGGGTAAAACTAATAGTTATCCGTATCATCTATCGGATTCAAACAAGCTAGACAGTTGTTTGATAAGCGCATTCAATATTACGTGTTAGAGCTCGACCTGTACTCATTTGGCATCGTTCCAGTCTGTGGCTTCATTTGAAAATGTTAAACAAAAGGTTTCGCTAAATTCGGCCAATACGTACCAAATTGGGTTAATATGTAATGCTTCTCCTAGCTTAGGAAGTGAAAACTAGAACTTTTAATGAAGTTACCATTTACTTATTATAGGATAATAAAGTTTTTTTTTTAAATTTATTCTTATAATGATAGTGTTTTTGATAGTTGTTTTGTTGTATTGTATTGATTGTATTCTGTTTGTCTCGAGAGAAAAGCGGCATAAAACAAATGCTCTTAAGATATTGTAATAAATAAACACATCATATAAATATTATTTTTACCATTTCTCTAGTTTTATTACAAAATAAATGAAAGCTTATATCTTAGAAAAAATAATAATTAGAGAACATCTATTGTTACCTAGTTTTGCTTTAAGTAAAATCTCAAAAGAAAGTAGCCTCTTTGTAATTTTTCCCCAGGGTAGGTACGAGCTAACCAGTTTCAAAGGCTTTGTAAAGGTTTTTGAAAGCCTGCTTAAAAATTCGTTGAGTCTCTTAGAACAGTTTTAACTAACACAAGTGCAGCTTTGATTAGAGCAATATAAAGTTCAATATAGTAATTCCATCTACCTATCAATAATAAAGCATTTTTTTTAGAAATTGGGCAGACAGCCAATAAGGAATGACTGATAGAAAATAAATTAGGGATTTTTCCTATTTAATATTATATTCCGTTTATTTAGCTTTGTACACACTTTATATTTACATTTTTAAATATTTCTTTATAAAAAACAAATCATTATCAACAACACTTGATCCAACCGTCCAGTGACAGTCTCGACAGATGGTCGTCGAGGCTCTTGGCCATCAGGCCGTTGGCCGTAATGACAATCGGCACAATGATCGCCGAGTCCACATTCCACATGTCAACAACCTCGTGTGCTAAGTCGAGATACTTGATTTGTTTCTCTTTCTCAGCTTTCACGAGGTTCTCGTCATGCGGAATGGTGACATCGATTATCATTGTGCGGCGCGCTAATCGGTCTATCACCACTATATCTGGCTTATTAGCAACAATAGTCCCATCAGTGATGATAGACCGATCCCACGTTGTACACGTGACATGGTCATTTTCGAGAACTTGGTCGGGCACATACTTGTAATACGGTACCTCCGATTACACTAGATTGTACTTCAAAGCAAGTTGCTGGTGAATAATCCTGGCCACTTGATTATGCCTGTGCAAATACTCGCCGTTAGCGAGACGAGAACAACCAGAGATAATAATAATAATATAAATACAATAATAATAAAAATAATAATATATAAACACTGGCAACACTAAAATGTCAACATGTTTGCGTTTTTCCTCCACAATTTAATTAATTTAAAAAATTCTACAATCACCAAATTCGAACAAAGTACCCAACAGAAGAAACCAATAAGAAAATAAAACCAATTCACCTATAATATCCACTCAAAAAACCAATCCAATTCATAAAAAATACAATAAACCAGTTGACATGTCAGTGACGACGTCAAATAGAGTGAAAATGTTTAAGGAAAAAGTGAAAATGTTTAAGGAAAAAGCATAATGTTGACGAGAGCAGCAGCTAGTCGCGCACGACTTCTACCCCCGGACTCGTCGCTCAGCTCCGCCCCGCCGCCGCCGGACTTCGGATCACCTGTGTCATCGGTGGCTGATGCAGCGTCGAGCTCGAGCGACGAGTATTTTTCCCCGCCGACGTCGCCAACACCTGTACGTCGGCAGGGGAGAGGCCGGCTGCCGAGGAGTTTGGGACCTAGGAGCCAACCGGCTCCAAGCCGGGTCCCCGCTGCCGGTGGTTGTGTGCAGCGCATGAGATGGGCTCAAAATATGAATGAGAACGTCATGCGCGCATATTACGGGTCTACTGAGGGGGGAACTAACCTCACTGCGTACCGTGCTAGGATGCTGTCTCTGTTTCAGGACCTTGAATCAACTGTAAACGTGTCAGCCCAACGATTGTCGGATCAGGTGCGGGTCATCCAGCGTAATCACAGGTTGGACGACGCCGCACTTGATAGGCTGCGCTCAGAAGTGCTGAACAACCAAATCGTCTCAACCCCGACACAGACCGCGACACCGCCAGCCACTATTGTGATCCCGCCGCGGTCCAATCATGTTACCGAAGAGGCAGATGATAGGGTTGTTATAGTAAGTAGCCAGTGCAATGAAAGATTGAGGAGCGCACTGGAGGATGCGCTTCGCGAGTATAGGTCAACACCGACTGAACTTAGGCCCCGATTGCCACGGTTGCCTATGCACAAGAAGAATAGGGCGCTGGTGTGTGCCTTGGACTCGCTGCTTAAGAATATCTTTGAAAGCAGCGAGAGCCTCGTTGATACGCACTCAATCCTGTATTGCAGGGCTGTTGCGGCATGTCGTTTGGCCAATGTTAAGTTCCCAAACGAGACTATTCGGCCAAAGCCTGCCGTGCCAGCCTGGCAATGCAGGATCCAACGGCGTATCGATGGGGCCAGGGTACTCATCGATGGGGCCAGCCGTATTCGGCGGTGTGGGCGGCGGGTTGACCGGTACTCGCAGAATCGCATGTTCCAGAGTGATGAGAGGTGGGTATACAGAACTTGGGAGCGACCTGAGCACAGTGTGACTGACGTGTGCCGCCCGGATGATGTCGCCACGAGTACATTCTGGCGAAGCATCTGGTCGGTGCCCGTCTGTCACACTGAGGGTGGCTGGATGCGTGATGTCGAGCGCGTGTGTGATGCTATACCAGAAATGGAAAAAGTAATCATCAGTCCACCTGATGTAGCCAAAGCAGTTCGTCCGCTACCGAATTGGAAGTCTCCGGGACCGGACGGACTGCATAACTTTTGGCTAAAATGGTATAGCAGCTCACACGCGTTACTGGCATCTCAATTCCAGTCATGTTTAGAGACTGGGTCGCTGCCGCAGTTTTTAACAACAGGCGTTACCCACCTGCTCCATAAGACAGGTAGTCCCGCGGAACCCAAGAATTATAGACCAATTACTTGTCTATCGACGGTTTATAAACTTCTTACATCCATCCTGAGAGCAAAAATTGATAAACACATTGACGCTAACTCAATCATGTCTACCTCTCAGAATGGATGTAGGAATGGGTCCCGCGGCACTAAGGAGCTACTCCTCATTGACATGGCCATAAGCCAGCAGGTTCGTCGATCCCGCAAGGATCTGTCGACATGCTGGATAGACTACAAGAAGGCCTACGACTCTGTGCCACATACATGGCTCATGAGGATGCTGGAGTTGTACAAAATAGATGCAACTCTATGCACCTTCCTTGAGTCATGTATGGGGCAATGGAAGACAGTCCTTCGATATCCAGGATGTCGACCGATTCAGGGGGATGATGAGCCTGTATGGATTAAGCGGGGGATATTTCAGGGCGACAGTTTGAGTCCACTTTGGTTCTGCTTAGCCCTGAATCCTCTAAGTACACTGCTGGAGGATTCAGGACTAGGCTATCGGTTGAGAAGAGGTGGTCAGGTCATATCTCACCTCCTTTACATGGATGATCTGAAACTCTTTACCCCCAACAAATTCCAACTGACGGAGCTACTGAAGGTAACTGAAACCTTCAGTAACTCCATCAGGATGGAATTTGGGGTGGACAAATGTGCAGTCATGCATGTAAAGCAAGGGGAGATTATGGAATCCGAGGGAATTCAACTCTCTGATTCCATACACCTCAGACACCTCTCCTCGACCGAAACTTACAAGTATTTAGGTATGTCGGAAGCGTTGGGCATCAACAGTGCTGACATGAAGCAACTGCTGAAGGAGCGGTTCTTTGGCCGCCTAAAAAAGGTATTAAATAGCCTTTTGTCAGGCGGAAATAAGGTGCGCTCCTTCAACAGTTGGGTCATGCCGGTTTTGATGTACTCTTTCGGTATACTCAAATGGACTCAGACCGAGCTCGACGCCCTCGATAGGAGGGTCCGGACACTGCTGACCGCAAACCGGATGCATCACCCACGATCATCAGTGATGAGACTGTACATCCCGCGGAAGTGTGGGGGTCGAGGCTTTTTAAACGCCAAGACTCTTCACAACCGCGAGGTGTGCAGCCTCAGAGAATATTTTTTAAAAGCTGAAGTGGGTATGCACCGGGATGTGGTCGCAGTGGACAAGGGACTCACCCCGTTGTCCATGGCTAAAGAGAACTGGGGCAAGCCTGTAATACTAACTACTGATGAACGCAAAGAGGTATGGCAAGGCAAGGAGCTACACGGGCGCTTCTATCGGGCTCTTCATGGGCCCGATGTAGATTTCCCAGCGTCCGTATCCTGGCTACGTTTCGGTGACCTTTTCGGGGAAACTGAAGGTTTTGTCTGTGCAATTATGGACGAAGTTATCCTGACGGTTGACATATGTCGGGCATGCCACCGTCCGGGTGAATCCATCAGACATATTATCTCTGGTTGTTCTCGTCTCGCTAACGGCGAGTACTTGCACAGGCATAATCAAGTGGCCAGGATTATTCACCAGCAACTTGCTTTGAAGTACAATCTAGTGGAATCGGAGGTACCGTATTACAAGTATGTGCCCGACCCAGTTCTCGAAAATGACCATGTCACGTTGTACTGGGATCGGTCTATCATTACTGATAGGACTATTGTTGCTAATAAGCCAGATATAGTGGTGATAGACCGATTAGCGCGCCGCACAATGATAATCGATGTCACCATTCCGCATGACGAGAACCTCGTGAAAGCTGAGAAAGAGAAACAAATCAAGTATCTCGACTTAGCACACGAGGTTGTCGACATGTGGAATGTGGACTCGGCGATCATTGTGCCGATTGTCATTACGGCCAACGGCCTGATGGCCAAGAGCCTCGACGACCATCTGTCGAGGCTGTCACTGCACGGTTGGATCAAGGGCCTGATACAGAAGGCAGTACTCCTCGATACGGCTCGCATTGTGAGGAGGTTCCTGTCTCTGGAGCCCTAACCACCGGTAGCTTGGACCCTGCTCCTGACACCGGTGGACAACCATTTTTGTTATATTTTAAATGTTTTTTTTTAATGATTTGTTTTTTATAAAGAAATATTTAAAAATGTAAATATAAAGTGTGTACAAAGTTAAATAAACGATATAAATACAATCTTGTGGAATCGGAAGTGCCTTACTATAAGTATGTGCACGACCCAGTTCTCGAAAATGGCATTGTCACGTTGTATTGGGATCGGTCTATCATCACTGACAGGACTATTGTTGCCAAAAAGCCTGACATAGTGGTGATAGACCGACTAGAGCGTCGCGCAATGATTGTTGATATAGCGGTCCCCCATGACGAGAACCTCGTGAAGGCTGAGAGAGATAAGAAAAGCAAGTATCTTGATCTGACTCGCGAGGTTGTCGACATGTGGGATGTGAGTACAGCGATCATTGTGCCTATAGTCGTTACGGCCAATGGCATAATAGCCAAGAGCCTCGACGAACATCTGAGGAGGCTCTCGTTGGGCAGCTGGATTGATCCAGAAAGCGGTACTCCTGGACACGGCGCGTATCGTTAGGAGGTTCCTCTCTCAGGAGCCCTGACCACCGGTAGCTTGGACCCTGTTCCCGATACCGGTGGGCTTTTATTTTATTTTTTTATAGAATAATATTTAGAAATGTAAAAATATATATATAAAATGAATAAATGGAATAATATTATATCTTTATACTTTGTACTCGACAATATTTTATTCCACCTGGTAATTCAAATGTTTGGCCGGTTTTTGCATCTAATTAATTTTTATATTATAGCGATGTTTTTGTTGGTTTTTACTAGTTATTATTTGATAAACTATGATAAGAAAAAAATTAAAACAAGTCATCTTTATGGAGTGACAGCGAGGGCAACACGCCGAAATGAGCAATAATGCGACTCCTGCCAACGACGGTTACAAATCGTCAATCGTTTGTAGCGAGGAAACCCTGAAAAGGGTCTTTTTCAATATTCATCCATAATGGATCCGGACGTCTCTGCTCCATTAATAACAGACAAGAGAGTCAGACGACAGTGAACACTTCATTATTTTCAGTGAAGACGTGAATTTAAGTTTTTTCATTATTCATCAAATAAATTAACCCATTCTGAATGTGGATTACAATTGTTTTCTCGTTACTGGTATTTACATATTGGTATTATCTGCCTACTACCAATAAACGACATTCTTAACGAGACCTTTGAGGCCATAGATAAGTGCCATTCATTCATCGAAAGCGTGGCGATAGCGATTGTCAAAAAGACAAAATTATAAAAGAGCAGTATCAAAAAGTCACGTGATCTATCCCTTATATTTTGCCATTTCGACTTTCGCCTTCGTTGTCATCGAATGCCACTTGTCTAGAGCCTCTTTTCACTATCTCATAGCTACGTATATTAAGTTTAGCCATGCACAAAAACTAATTAACTAAGTAATATGGGGCGTATTACTAGGGAAATCAATATAGTTAAAGAAGACAGAAAAGAAGCAGTAATTTGTAAAACTGGCTATAAATATAAAACCTGTGTAGTGATTGCCGCGCATGCGTAGCGCCACATTGACGGTCATTAGATATTACACACGCTTTTGTAGTAGTTATTTATATTTACAAACCCTTTCCTTATTCGTTAAGAGTTATAGAAATGTAATTTGGATTAGTCTGTCAAATTTGTGAAAGTAATAGTAATAAATAATTATGTATGTCTCTCAAATGGTATTGTAAATTCAGACATGAGCTTGAGATAAAAACTTTTATTTGTTTGTTTTTAATGAATTTTCTTACATCACCTTCACTCTATTCATAACCGGATGAATTTCATCTCAACTGATAGTTTTTAAAACACAGAATATGCCTGGGTATGCTTGCCTTTACTTATTTCTGGGCATGGTTACTTTACTTGCCTTTACTTACTCTTTTTTTTATTTGTTCTCTTTTTGGCAAGCTGATGTTAGCAAGTAATGTAATCAAAAATAATAATTAAAATTTTCCATGTATTTTATATGCTTTGTAATAAACGCTTTTAATAACATAAATGTATTAAATTTTCTTTTCTATGTTGATGTTTTTTATTTATTTATTATACTAAAATACTTCGGAAGCTCTACTTTTTCTCTCGCACCTATCAAATAGCTCCAATTCTAAAACTTTATAGCTTGGCAATAATATTTCATGTACGATTTTTTGCAGGCAAGCCTATACGATGGTTTTATAATTAAAATATCTTACTTATGATATATATTTCGATTGGTTAATTGATCGGGACCCCTCCTTCTTATCTCATCTCTCACTTTCAATATCTGTGTACTTCACACGCTAGGCATCTGCGTTCGTCTAACAATCTTCTCTTGCTTTGTCCTTCTCATACTTCTGATTTTATTAATTCTTCTTTTCATATTCAGTCCATTCTTCTCTGGAATGCGCTTCCTCTCGATATCAGGACGGCCACCAGTCAATATGCATTTAAGCGGAAGCTGCGACATGACTGAATAATTGAGACGACTGTGCTAATTAATGGTTCAGAAAATAATTCTGAACCATTAATTAGCACAGTCGTCTCAATCTCCTTTCTATTAATTTGTATATATATATATATATAAAGGTATTTATTATAGTAAATTATATATGTATGTTTATTTTAACTACAATATATGTATATATATTGTTATTCAATTTAACTTCTCAATTTTTATGCACCTGCCATGTTATCTCTCCACCACCCTGGTTGACTGGTAGAGAATGCCTCAGGCATTAAGTCCGCCTATGTATCTGTATGTTGCATGAAGTTTTAAATAAATAAATCGGTGTAGTTAGCAGCTGTGAACAGTTAAGTCAATATAGGTAATATTGACTTAACTGTTCACAGCTGCTTGCCAGATAGCCATGCACAGAAATAAGTAGGCAAGCCTACCTACGCATATTCTGTGTGTTAAAAACTATCAAGAGATGTAGTTCATTCGGTTATGAAGCGAGAAAGTGATGAAAGAAAATTTATTAAAATTAATTCAATTAAAAATAGCTATGTCAACTTTTCGAAAGGCAAGTTATCGTGTGCGTGTTTGTTAATAAGTAGAATTACATTTCATAAAAAATATGTCTCATCAAGTTATCTGATGGGTGAAGGTCGATCTCCCACGTCTCCTCTACTAAATTGTTTTGCTTTGTCTTGTCACAGGAAAAAATAAAACAATCTAGACGTTTAAATCACGACACAATAATCAATATCAAACTGAATAAATCTTACCCATGTCAGTCAATATTCCTGTTACGTAACGTCGAAACGGCTTCGTATATTCCTGAAAAGGAAATGAAATTCTTCGTTCTTCATACTAGTTTAAATTATTTTCTATCTTCTAGCGCCGGATTCAACACAACGCTGCATATTATGTCACGGACATGTTTCACTGACTACGCACTTTTAAAATTATTCTTATTTTTTTATACTTCCTCCGCACATACGAAATGAGTAATGATATGTGTGGTGCAGAATTTTAGAAATAGGACACTGGAATAATGTCCGAATGTATTGTTTCCCGTGTAGTTACAAAAAAAAGGTTTGTAACTACGCTTATAACTTACTAGCTTCTGGCAGCGGTTTCGCTCGCGTGAAAAGTGTTTTCTTATTCCTGTACCTCCTCATTTTTAAGCCGGTTAAAAAAGACGAACCAAAATAAGCCTGTTAAACTTAATACCAGAGCAATGACGAGAGTCAATGATTAGAATTAAAGGATTCTGAAAAGACAAATCAGGTGAACATAAATCACGAAAAGGAAGTTTTAAAGTAACACAAAAGACATCTAACAAATGCCTTCATTTTAGTCTCTGTCTTTTTCCATTACTTTTTTCACGAGGAGTATAAAACATTTTGTGGAATCTTTCAGTAGCTTGTAAATTTGCAATTCCAGATATAATGAGAAATGGTGCAAAAATATTTCAGTAGAATGGTCTTCGGTCAAGAATACTCAGAATGTTCAAACAATGTCGTCAATTTCATAAAAAACCTTTACCGTCCTTTTGGAGTAGTCACATAAGTAGTAAAAACTTCCTATTTTAAACCATTGTTTGTCTCTGTTCCAGGCTGGTGACTTGTCGCCTGGTGGTGCTCGTTCTGTTCAGAGTGTGCGCCAAGAACGCGAGCCGATCCCGGGAGCTCCAGGGATCACAAACCTGCGACGGACACTTGAAGTAACACGGGGGCACGATCAGGACACCAAACTTCCCCAACACTTTCCCCGTCCCGACCAAGTGTAAATGGATAATAGAACACGACATAGCGAATGGGACTGTAGCGATATACTTTACTCACCACCAGTGGATTGATGTTCACTGAGTTCATGTATTATGATGAGTCTTACAAGTTTCGCGAGAGGAGAGCACTCACTGTAACCGCGGACAACATGCCCAGGATCAAATGGCTATAGTTGATTTTTTTGGTACAAATTAATCTTTTTGTAAAACAATATTTACATACTTACCCTTTCAAGAAAACCTTTGTAGATAATTACTTTGTCTTGGGATATCTGTCGGTGCCTTAGTGTGCCGGTGTTTTAGTAATTAGAATTTGCCTCTGTGCACATATCACAAGAATTTTACAACCTATATTACTCAATATAAAGAAAATAAAATGCACATTTATATCCTTAAAATCGTTATGCGAGGAGGTTGTACAGGTACGTAAGACAAATAATAGAGATAGGTTGTTAGTAAGGCGGCGAAAATAAAATTGTGCACGTTACTACGTCAAGCGGCTCATTGTGGGGAGGAGGGCAATAATATGCCACATTACTGTAATTATTGCATATAATTACGCGATGCGATCAGAAAATAATCTTGTTGACTTTTATACGCCTAGAGCAAACATGATGCTTGAAGCCGAGTTTATTTTACAAGCTTTTATTTAACTTGCAGTGTTTGTATGCTAACATAACTGAATTTTAAAGCAGTTATCCTCCACCGATTAAGATGACATTTTGCATACACGTTAAGTTTGGATGACAATGCATGATTAGCTTAGTGACGTCATTCTAAATCCAATATGGCAGATGGCCCAAGATGGCTGGCTAGTTATTTTTTGCGCACTGTCATTATATGGGCATCTAATGAAAGGGTATGCTCAGAAGAAAACGAAAAAAGCATGTTTTAAAAATAGATTTTTGATGAATAATTTTACTTTTCTTCTTTTGGTTAGAGCTACTCGTACTTATTTATTGTTTAGTTTTAATTTTGCTTCAATCAAGTGTCTCGCACTTGTGGACATCAAACAACCGAGGATGCTCGCCTTCACGAAGCCGGATTAATACGTCTTGGTTTGGCCTTCTGGTTAAACTTTATACCGCATTCAACCTTTTCACACCGTATATTTATATTTATGCAACACTGAACTAAAAATTCTTGGCACTTTCTATCTGAGTTGTGAAATTGGAACTTATTACCCTGGCTTTACTAGCGGAAAATTGGATACTTCCTCAAAGAAAACCACATTTTATGATAAAACTAAAATTATATTTATACCTGCCTGCCTGTTTTAAAGTATAGAAAGGAATATAATTTATAGTTTATCAAAAAAAAATTACACATATATTTTACAACAACAAACATTTTAGAAAAAAGTAAAAGTGAAATTTATACGAGTTTTTGTCGTATTAATTTCACCTGAGTAAAAACTTGGTTCCAGATACAATAAAAACATTATTGATATCTCACACATCATGTGTACGTGATTCAAATAATTGTGCAGCATCACTCTGATTTTTACCAAATACATTTACGAAACCAAAAACTATATTTTACATAGTGGTGCAAACCTGAATTAATGCGTAAGCTAGAATATTATTGCAATCAACTAAACATTGTGGTCCCACAAATATTTGTGACTGCTAATTAAATTGATTTTTATCATTTGAAATTGTCTGAGGCTGCTATTTAACAATTATTTTGATATGTTTTTTATATTAACTGACTTTTTTCATTTATTTATTAATACGGCACTACAACAACGTACAACTGACTTATCGGAACCATTGAACAACCTCTATTAATAACCTTTCAATACTGTTCCATAAGGCCAACATTAATTACAGTCGAGTAAAATCACTAAGATGTTTCACAGTGTGTCGACTGGTACGCTTAATAATTTTCTTAGCGCACCCTGACATGTTTGTAATAAAGAAGCCATGAAAATTTTGTGTCTACGAAATTGAAAAAAAAACAAAACGAAATGAAACGTCAAAAGGAATTGATAAATTCAAATTATTCGAGCAAGCAAACCTTTGCTGATACAAAACCGGTTAAACATCAAATTCGTTTCAGTTCGGCAACAAATATTAGCCCTGAACGAGCAACGAATATTAAATTCAGCGAAACATTGCTAAACTAAAACTCGTCTTGAAATCATACAGCCTAATATTATTAACTCAGCCTTCATACGTGGTTTTCAATACATAAATTATGTTGAAAATATAACACGTTTTCATAACTGGAATTCGAAGGTAAATTCCCGTAAAAGCCTTTGTCTTTCTCTTTTAGGCAATTCAGACGTTGAATTTTAAACTGAATGCCTAAAAGGAGGAGGTTCTCAATTCGACAGTTTCTTTTATGTGTGTTCTCTTACAATTTTATTTTTACTAGGAAAACCGATTTTGATGATTCTGTTTTTATTTGAAAGTTAGTGCTTCTCGTGTGGTTCCATTTAAATTTAATGAAGATTTTCGGAGATATACAACAGAAATCTTCAATAAACAACGTCAAATCTCTCGAGATTGCTGCAATCGCATGTCTATTTATTGTTTACGCTATTTCATAACATAACATCACATCAGTACGCTCTAAAGGGGTACGCAGATATGTACAGTTCACCCTGGTCCTGGTACTCTCATTTCATCGGTAATGTTAGTTTAATGTTATTCGGGTAATTTATTCAGGCATACCTGTTGGTTGTTAGTTTGGCTGTTAAACCTGAGTGACAGATGTCGGACAGACAGACAAACACGTGAGTGATAGCAATTGGGCTCCATTTGACCCAAGGAGGTACTGTAGAAGGCGTAGTCAGTGTACAAATAAATAGATATATTACTTTTATAGCTCATACATTTAGTAAGAATTTTACAATATGCCTGCCTTCTGGGCGGCCACACTAGAATTGACAATCAAAAACATATTCACTTATTTTCTATTCGAAATTCATTTACCTTTCAAGTAATACCAATTGCCAGTATTTTTACAGGCAAGTAGGTTGCCTTCTAGTTAAGCAGAGTCCTCACATGAGCTACGCCCCTACGAATAGACGCGCAGAATCATATGAAGTGCTTCTATTCTATGTCTTGAAAGGTTACATGAATCCTACCTTACCCTAACCCGAGCATTTACCTAATAGGGAAATCACATTTACAATTGAGGTACGACCCTTAAAAGGGGAAGGCTTAATCATGACAAACGAGTTATCGGACGCTCCGATATGTGCTTTTAACTTCAGTTGACGTGCACATACGCACTAACAAATCAACGCCGTCATGCTTGAACCTCCTTGACCAAAACCCTAAAAAAGGAACAAGGCGTCCTCCCAACACAAGAATGATGCGTCAACTCACATCGACCCGGATGGGGTTTAATCTCAAAAATTCAAATAAGATACAATTTTTCGATCCCGTGCGTTTATCAGGCCAGAGAAGGAAAGGCTGGATCGCATCGAATTTCTAATCCTATTCATAGAGCTTGCACCAGGGTTTATTATTATAAATGCATTTGCTATTTTAAACATCAGACATAAACTGGACCAATGATGTCAACTCGACATCCTTTGCAAAGGCTATGCCCCGTTAGCAAAGTCGGTTTCAGTTATGACTATTACTTTAAGAAACCCACTGGATTATACTAATACCCTGGCTTGTGCCTATGCCTTAATCGCATAAC
This sequence comes from Orthosia cruda, assembly GCA_964057195.1. Lineage (NCBI taxonomy): Eukaryota > Metazoa > Arthropoda > Insecta > Lepidoptera > Noctuidae > Orthosia > Orthosia cruda. Next base: position 6,555,671 of record OZ059848.1, on the reverse strand, counting down.
CAATTATCATTCCTTCGATGCGTGGCCAATGTTACCAGCCTCTTCTTCCCCCTGCGGCTCGCAACTCATCAGCACATCATCAGCACATGCAACGGAAAGAACTGATTTAATTATATATATCGATACTATTTGAAAATATCGGTAAGAAAACTATCGATACATTTTTCCTACTTTCCCATCCCTATTAACTTCAATATGTCAAATTTGGTAGTTGTCATTCATATTCTTTTCTTTTATTTGACAACGGGCCTCTTCCTTCATGGAACCTTAATAACCTTAACCTATTCTTACCTATTTAAACCTATCTATTATCCTACTCTAACATTAAAAAGTTTTTCTATCTATCTATTTACATGCATCTATCCTAGGCCTAACTCTCCTTTTCGCCAATTTCTATCTATGTGGAATGGACCTTATATCTCTACATAACTAGTCCTATGGTTCGGCCTAACTAATCTGTGGCTAATACGGCGCATAGAGTAAAATTAAATTTAATTATGGTGTGAACACTGTGCTTTATTATATTGTTTATGGCATTATGAGTCAAACCAATTCTTATAAAGAAAATATGCTTTACTTTTGACAAGGTTTTGACACTGTCCTTTTTTGTATTATCTGTGGGACTACGTGTCAAATCAATTCTTACCATGACATCTATGCTTTCAAAGCATTTATTCGCTTTAGGGGCTTATAAGACTTTTCTATAAATTTTTGACTGTTTCTGACTTAGTCCTTATGGATTTGTATTTGGACTTCGTCAGTAATTTCAAAAGCTAATCCTATTTAGTAAATAAAGACAAGGCAGAGAAATATTTAATTTCATAAAAACATATACAGATAAATAATTCAAACAATCATTCGCATTTAAATTCATTCGATGCCTAGCGCGCATCGCAAATTCCTTCTAAGTTGGACCGTATTCATTTGCACGACATGAAAAGAAAACATTGGTTAATAAAGCCCAAAATATAAGACAACATTAAATAAATCAGTTTGCATAAATACATTATTTACAAAACTTTATACCTAATCTTCTTTCTATAAAATTTCCATAATTTGCATTTTACGAGTTCAAATTGTTTTATGTATTCGCAATGCAAAAATCTTTGTACAATGTTACATCTTAGGCAAATATGATGGGAATTCTTCTTTGCAACAATCATAGTAATCTTACTTGAACCAAACCTTGCTCCCCAAGAAGTTTTATTAAAAATTCTTTTGAATTTAATTCGAATCATTTTTTTATTGATCGCCTTCTTTAAATTTATGTTGGCGCAATAAGAAATCTTACAAAAGACTCTTTTGAATTTCCTATGGATCTCTTTCGGTCTATTTCGAGAAAAACTTTTCTTAATGGCTGTCAACTTCTTTCGTTTCAAAATGACTTTTATAAAATTTTGTTTTAAGTCAGATTGAGAAATTTCAATATTATTTTCATTTTTATGGTTAAAATCAATTGGATTCATATGCATGTTAACATCCGATACATATTGGTGTCCCGATGGAACCACAACTAGTTGTTCCGACAAAATCTCATCACTGTTCTCTGCAAGACAAATGGAATTAGTGGAGTCAATTGGACTGGACCGATACATCACAATACCCGCGTCCGCGCACTCGCTGTTGGATAGGGAGTCCAACTCGTCGTCAGCCGGGCCGTCCGCACGGTCGTCCTGGAACACAGATTCCACCTCCAACTGGACATCGACGGGGCCGTCATCTCCGCTGGTCTGGTCACCATCGTCCTCGAACATGCAGCTCCCTCCGTCGGTGTGATCGCCATCGCCATCAACTGCGTCGCCTTCTCCGTCAACGTGGTCAACGCTTTTTTCACTGCACTGTATATTATTTTGTGTTTGTTCGTCCTTAATCACGATACTAGAAAATAAATGTGCATTAACATCCTCACACAATACATCAGGTTGTTTTTTATCAGCTTTTATTTTAGCAATTATTATGCGCTGTTCGCAATAAAATACAATCTGCGGTGAAATATAGAGAATTCACTCCTCAAGCGATCGCATAACACTTCAAAGTCCATGTCATATTTAAAAATCATACGATAAAAATAATATGCAGCCCCCTGCAGGAATCCTCCCAGGATCAGACTGTAGTCGCTCTCTCTCCATTCATTTATTTCGGCCACTGACTTGAATTCGGTTAAAAATTCTTCTAGACAATACCCGTTCGTTCCCGTGTAGTAATCATTCATCATGCTAGCCTTTATGCTCAATTACACTAAATAATAAAACCACTTAGCTTTACTCCGACTCTTCCTTATATTTCCATCCGCTTAAGGGAGGGAATGAGAGGTAACAACCCTCTCTGTAAAAACTTATCTCGCTTTATGTACGCCGATAGGGCTTCGTGCACTGTTTATCGCCATGCACACGCGAACTTCCGTCTTTTAACACTTTCAACGTTTTTCACTCACTTACTACGTATACTGTACGCCGTATACACGCGTATTTATTTTTATATATTTATATCTTCTGGGATTCTGTACCCGGCGCCTCCACCAAATGTAGAAGGCGTAGTCAGAAGTGTACAAATAAATAGATATATTACTTTTATAGCTCATACATTTAGTAAGAATTTTACAATATGCCTGCCTTCTGGGCGGCCACACTAGAATTAACAATCAAAAACATATTCACTTATTTTCTATTCGAAATTCATTTACCTTTCAAGTAATACCAATTGCCAGTATTTTTACAGGCAAGTAGGTTGCCTTCTAGTTAAGCAGAGTCCTCACAGTACGCAACCCTAAGAATGACGATTCCTACATCGGGAGTACGTAGGTAGGTAGGTACTTAGCTCATTCACTCTCTTTGATAAATAGAATATAACGAACGCTTATTTGTTTTGCCTCTATTGTAACCACATATAATTATATCAATAAAAATATTTTATAAGAAGCTCGAACAACAAGCTTATAAAAAAGACCCATGGAAATATTCACAGTTTCCACCTGCAGCGATAAATTGCATTGCGGGTGAATATCGATCCATAATCTCTACAACACCTACAATCTTAAAAATAAGACGTTATTATTATTTTAAGTTCACATAGAACTTCTTTATTTCATAATGCACCACACTAAAACATTGCCATTCGTCCTGCTTAGCATGAAACAAACATAAAAGCCATAATTTTGCCACATCTTTAACACCTCACTATGAATGCTCCCTTGAGGTATATAAATAGTTAGCAGGGAGTCATAACTCACCGGCAGGACTCTCCGGCTACTCGCCTGTAAAATTCACTTCCTCACGAAGTTATTTTGTTTTTTAGTTCATTTATTTTAACGGTACATTTTATAATGCTGTTGAAGGAAGGCACAGAATGCAAATCGTAAAATATTAAAAGGCAGTTTTTTATAAATCGTGGATGCGTGATCAGTTACAGCTAGTACCTTGTCCACCTCCATCCATGTCCATTGCCTTTCAAACTATTAGGAAAGAAAATCTAATAAACAGTGATAACAGCCATTTTAATTATTCTTGTTCTGAATCGCTTACAAATGGAATTAGTTCCGCTCGATGAAACTGAAGTAAATGTGATTGTTAAGCAGGTAAAAGCGGTTTTCTTCAGTTATAAGTTAATAAAATAAAATTTACCTTCTATACTTGCAAACGAATTTACGCTACAAGAAGCCCGTGTTTCAAAACATTACAAAAAAAGAACGCGTTTTCCAAGAATCAGAAAGGTAGAATAGAATAGAATACTCTTTATTATGTACACCATATAAGTAACAGAAAGTATAGATGAAGAAAACATTACACTGGGTTACACAATGGGCGGCTTTATCGCTAAAAGCGATCTTTTCGAGGTATTAGGGAGTGAAGAGATTGTTGCTAACATAAACTTGCTGTTGCATAATGCATGTCTTGTGACTTGGAGAGTTTTATCCGGATTTTCAAACAAATTGAAATCTGGGAATTATCAACGCTTTGCGAAAGAGACCCGACCCCAGCTGAACTGGGAAGAGGGTTGGACAAAGAAGAGGAGAGAAGAAGCACTAAGGCAGTCGTGAAGCTATTACGTCCAACCTGTCGGCTCGTTACTTAATGTTTCAAATGTTTTCCCGTTAATTATGTACATTGTATGATGTGTACTAGCCTGAGGGTACGCCTTTTATTACATTTTGTGCTGCCGTTTTATTAGTGCGTTGTTGTGTGATACATTTTTTAGGGTATTAAAGGGCATTGGTTACTTTTTGAGATTCACCTACATTGTCTGTCTTCGACTACAAATTTAGGACGCAACACGTCACTAACTTCGCTTTAGCTTCCTTTTGCACTGATTGTGTTTATAAACAAATATTTCAGTTTACCATATTTTAAGTAGCTTAAACTTTACAACATGTAGTTAGCCAGATAAAATAAGTAGATAACACCAAGACTACTTCTATAAAAGTATTTGTAATAAGGCCACTAGCCTCTAATGACAATTTAATTCTAGCACTGTTGAAACTTAACAAATCCCTGACACTTTGCCGCATCTCGTTACGCTGAATGCTAATTCAAACTTGGTCAATAAAAAATTGACAGCATGATGAGGTCACGGCGTCGCTCCGTATAGAAGCAGAATGTCAGTTCCCTGAGTTAATGAAGGCTCTACCGGAATAACTGTTCTTTAGGCACATTCATCTTAACTGGTGCGACTCTTAAAAAGGCAGCCGTTGGAAAACCGCTCTGTAAAAAGCGGGCGTGTTGTTTTTTGCTCAAGGTATTATCCATGACTATGTAATAAATGAATCATACAGATTATTGTTTTATTTGTACCTCTGTTTTTATACTCTCTAACATCGCTACATTCTCATAGGTACCTGAAGCTGATATAAGCTTCAGGATATTTTAGTTTCACCATTGTGCATAAACTATAAGTTATTGTTTGCAAGCGACATCACGAATACTTAAGCCATAAACTTGGGTCCTAAATTTGTGAGAACTTCGTATGGACTTAACAACAACTGCATTATAACTCAACGGAATTTTAGTTGGTGTATTAAGTTCGGAACGTTAACTTCAAATAGCTATATTCAAAGTTGTTTTGCTGTGAAATAGCCTCATCAACAAGTTGACCTCTTTTTTCTATAAGAAGTATTAGTATTATTCTTATTTTGATAGATCCACAAAGGATCGCCACAAAAAGTTCAAGATATTATTTAAAAATAATTTGCTAATTCAATAATACCCATGAGTCTTCACTACACGACATTGGCAGGAATTGTCTTCGGCTAATTGCCGTAAGAAGAAAGTCCATTGACTTGTGTTTATTTTTTGCGGTAGTAAAACTACAATGTATGTTGTATTATTTGACTCCCAGTTAATTATGCTCATTAATAAATTACAATAATGTGTTAAGTGATATTTAACATAACCGTACAGTACAGTACTGATGAACTATAAGAATCTTAAATAACTTTTAAATGCTAAGGTTTTGGGCATAATTTCTATTACTAATTAATTATTTGAATTTTGGGGGCCTATTATTATCACGAATTTTTATATGTGTGCACAGTGGGCCTACGTTACTATGGCGACTTGGCATGCCCCTTTGATTGTTCACAGGGCGCTTAAGAATGTAGTGAGGTGATGTAGTTGTTGTGGTCAGTATCTCAGCTTGCGTGTGGTGGACGGTCGCGCTTGTGCAGCACGCAGCTCGCAGTTGCACGCAGGCTGCGATACCGCTGCACACACCCGTCGCGTGCCGCTGTCGCGGACCAGCTTGGCACTCTTTACTCAAGAGACAGGGGCACTCGTGAGTACTGCGAGGGAAGAGTCATGATGGTCATTACGTCGCTGATACGACAACCACTAATTAATGTTTTCGTCAAACAGGTACAAAGAATGACTTAAGAGACGAAGTGAAGATCAAGAAGAGAATCTTATTATAACACTTTTTTTCTATTACGATACAGGGCAAATCCATGAAGTTAATATCACCAAGGAGTTTCTATTTTTTTTTTTGTAATAGTAAGCTTATGCTGGGCGCGCCATTTTATAGTACCTAACTATTATAAAAAGTTTTGATTCCAATTTTCTACTTGTCTGTGGCAACGCCCGCTTTAGCGCATGCGTGGTTAATACGGTGACGTGCTGGGTTTTGGCGTCATGCAAAATTTTGCAGTACAAAATTTCATGAGTTTTTTAATGTTTGATTGAAAATGTCTGATATTTGTGAATATGAAGAAAATTTGACTCCACCCGATATTTTAGATGCGGCGACGGAAAATACGCATAATCTATTACCAGCAAAGTCGAGAAAATTATATGACAAATGCTATCACGACTTAGTGGCATGGAAAATGCAAAAAAAGGTATTTAGTAGGTTCAATCCCAATGTATGAGTGTAGATAAATTAGTGTATGAAACTGCACATAACTAGGTATTAAACATTCGTATAATATTATTTTAAACACACACTCATGTTTTAGTACCCCTTATTATGCAACAGTTCCATAAACTACTATTTCTGTTGTGTTTTCCTCCGAGTGTGGCTCCTAATAGGACCTCTCACTTGCATGATAGAATAGAATAGAATAGAATAGAATAGAATAGAATAGAATAGAATAGAATAGAATAGAATAGAATATACTTTATTGTACACCATAAAATTATAAACAATTACAAGAAAAACATATAAAAACGGGTACAAAGGCGGTCTTATCGCTGACAGCGATATCTACCAGACAACCTTTGGATGGACTGAAAAAAAAAACTTAAAATAAAAAAGGGGGGTAGTCTGCGGTGTACTGCTATTAGATAAAAACATAAATATATACAAGATTATATTACTATAATAAATACTATACATAAACCTATATATAAGCATACATAATATTACATGAAATTTATAGAAAGAGAGAGAAACAAAAAGAAAAACGGTTAAATAATGATGACAGAGATTCGATCAGAATAGAAAAGCGTTAGAGAGAAAGGAAATGGTTTTTAACCAGGTTTTTAAAAGAAACCAGTGACTGGGCTTGTCTAACTGACAACGGCAACTCATTCCACAATCGCACAGCCTGGACCGTAAACGATTTGTCGTAAAACTTAGTGGAATCTCAAGTGTCTAGAATGTGTGTCATGAAGGAACTTAAATCGTTCTTTGAGATACGTGGGGGTTGTAGAAATAAACAGAATACTGTAGAGTAATGACAAAATATGGGCATTCCGGCGAAAGCGGATTGGCAGCCACTTGAGCTTAATTCGAAATTCGGAAACATGGTCATATTTGCGTAAACCAAATATGAATCTAATACAAAAGTTCTGGACTCGCTCAAGCTTATCTAGCTGCACTTCAGTTAGGTCTAAATAGCTGACATCGGCATAATCAAGGATTGGGAGAAGGAGGGATTCGGCGAGTGCAGTTTTGGTGGCAGTTGGAAGGAAATTGCGCAGTCTGCGCAAAGACCCCGCAGACGCAAACATCTTGCGGCTAACTTCCTGCAGTTGAGGACCCCACGAAAAGTCTTTGTCTACTAAAATACCCAGATCTTTAACTGAGTCGCTGTATGGAATAGCTGAGCCATCAAAGACAATCCGGGGGAGCTGCGACCAGTTAATTTTCAAGCGCAACCTAGGACTACCGACAACAATGACTTGAGTCTTCGTAGGATTTATCTTCAGACCATGAGCCAAACTCCACTCAGAAATACGAGCCAAATCTTTATTGACCATATTAACTGCCTCAGACAATTCTTCTACCGGAGCTTGAGAATATATTTGCAGATCGTCAGCGTACAGGTGGTAGGACGAGAGAAGTGCATTGGAAATAGAATTAATAAAAATAGCGAAGAGAAGAGGAGATAGAACGCCCCCCTGTGGTACACCTGCAGAAGTATTGCACCATGACGAAGAAGAACCTTCAATGCAAATACGTTGTCGGCGGCCACACAGGTAACTACGAAACCAATCAATTACCGTTGGAGATATGTTAAGAGAGCCAAGTATGCCGCCGAGTAAGATATCAAAATCGACGGTGTTAAAAGCATTACTAAAGTCTAATAAGCAAAGAACCGTCAGATTTCCATTTTCCATACCGAGTCTAATATCGTCTGTAATGCTAACAAGAGCTGTTGTAGTACTATGTCCTGGACGAAATCCGGATTGGAAAAAATTAAGGAGATGGTTCTTGCAAAGGAATGTACTAAGTTGGTTATGGATAAGGCGTTCGAGGACTTTGGACAGAAACGGTAATATGGAGATAGGTCGGAATTCAGAGTAGGAAACTGGATTATGCTTTTTAGGAAGAGGGGTGATTTGGGCTTCTTTCCAAGAAGAAGGAAAAACACCACTAGATAGGGAATGATTAAGGATATGGCAGATGACAGGAAGGATTTCGTCAAGGATAGGGAGTATCATCTTGCGACTGATGCAGTCACTACCAATAGCATTAGATGAGATAGATTCAATGCTCTTCTTAACATCACAATCGGAGAACTGATTAAAGACGAATGGTGAATAATCGGGAGTGGGAAGAGACGAAAGATCATTTAACGTTTTTGCTTTGATAGTACCATTGAAGCTAGAGGAAGTAGAAAAATGTTGATTAAGTAATTCAAGATTTATATCTTTAGGAATAGAAACTTGGCGCGATTTTCCCACTCCCATTGATCTAAGAAATTTCCAGACTTTAGCTGGGTCACCGTTTTCAACGGACTTATGAATGTGGCGGCGTTGAGCATCCCTACACACCACGTTGCTGCGATTGCGGACTGCAACATATTTCTCTCTAGTAAAAGTATTTGGTCTGCTTTTAAATCTTGTTTTAGCTGCTGCTTTCCTCTGCAGTAGGTCTTTTAGATCGTCTGTCAGCCACGGCGCCGGCAGGTGCTTCATTTTTACGGGCCGAATAGGTGCATGGACGTCGAATAACTGGAGAAGCTTGGTATTGAGTATATTGACTTTAACATCAATCGACTCAGCGGCAATGACATCAGACCAGTCAAGGCTGCCAGCATCCTCACGGAGGTTCTCAAGGTTCATACCACCAAAACTACGCCGGAGGAGTATCTTAGGTTTAGCCTTCGGAGGGCGAATTTTGTAGGAAAGGAATAAAAGGTCATGGTAGGAGAAGGCATCAGCTGTACATTGTCCATGCTTAGCGATATTTTGAGTAGAAGAAACAAGTATAAGATCAAGAAGTGAAGGAGTGCAGTTAGGAAAATGATGAGTGGCACCTAAGGGAAGAAGGGACAAATTGCAAGAATGTGATATAGATTGGAGGGAGGAAGACCTCGAATCCTTTTTGAGAAGACAAGTGTTGAAGTCCCCCATTATAATAGTGTGACTGTAAGAAGGAATTAAGTTAACGAGGAGACTTTCAAAAGAAGAAAAATAGTCGATACGTAAAGAGGGACAATAATAGACACCAAGCAGAATCTTCGAATGATGAAGATTGACTTCCAAGAAGAGATGCTCACCAGCGTTCGGCGGTGGTGGCTGTGATGACACATGAGCAACTGTGAATGGAATGTTAGCACGGAGATATATGGCAACACCGCCACCACCGCAGCCCGTGCGATCATTTCTAATTAGTTGGTATCCAGGTAGAGAGTAGGAAGTGGATGGAAGGCATGGCTTTAGCCATGATTCAGAAACAAGGATTGCATGTATATTCTTACAGTCCAGACTAGCCAGCATGTCATGGTAATGGGCCGGAATACTTTGGGCATTAATATGGACTACATTAAGATTCCTTGGAACATCGGAGAACCGAGACTCAAGGGTATCAGCTAGAGACGGGATACTGCTAAAGCTGTCGCTGTCACTATACGCTGATAAGGAGCTGCCATTATCACTATCCACCATTATATAATACGTAAATATAAAATAAATATAAACACGAAGATATAATAATATGTAAAATTAAAAAAATAAAATGAAGGTGGGTTGAATTTCGTCCACCTGCCAGTTGTGTGTTTACAAAAAAAAGTAATAAAATTAAATAACTGTGTAACACAAACAATTTAAAACATTTAGGTGCATCGTTCGGGTATTTACATCGAAATTAAATAGTAATTTCTAATTCCATGATGAAATAGGCTATGAAAGAAAACTTAATTGAAAAATGTTGCATCCTATGTTACCATAGACAAAACATGTTCTAAATGTCAGATAAGGCATTAACAAGTAAATGGAACGCAACTATTGACTTGACACTTGACTGCCGTCAAGTGTCAGAATAGAGGGAGCCGTACGTAATGTCATCAAATATTATCGAAGAAACTATCACAGAGAAAATAAAACCACGTACAACTATTATAGGAAAGATTTAAAGTTAGGTAGGAGTAAAAATAAATAAGAAGATTGAAGTACGAAGGTAAATAAACAAAGTCAAGATAATTGAATCAAAAATACCCGAACGACGCTGGCAGTAAAAATGGATCATCACTTTTTGCAGACAGTAGTAACCGCAGCACGCCTCTTCTTCAATGCAAAAGCGGCCGGCTTATTGGCCACCACTGCCTCTTGTTTATCGGAGTCCAGCTTAGGCTCGCCGATAGATTTGAGCTCGCTTTGGGTGACCACTCGATGCTTGATCCCATCAGGCCCCTGTATGTGTATATGGCCTTGCTTAGTCCAGCAGTTGGTGACGCCAAACTTTTCACGTGCCGCCATAAAAACCTGATGCCGCGACCTAGTCAAAAATTCTGATAAGGTTATACCAGAACCTTTCAATTTGGTTTTCACGTACCAGATCTTGTCCCGGATATCAACGTCCTGCAGCTTCACGAGAATGGGCCTTGGCTTGCCAGTGCTGGCCTGATTGCCCATTCTATGGCACCTCCGTATAGCGGCAACAGAAAACGCCTCCAGCTGCAGCTTATCACGCACAACATCAGCAACCACCAGCGCTGTTTCCTCCCTGCTCACCTCAGCAACACCATGGATAAGGAGCATTTTTCGACGACCCCTCATCTCAAGTGCATCAACTTCTCCAGCAACTGCCTCCATTTGTCGTTGAAGACAGCTAAGGGCCTGGAGCACGAAGGTTTTGAACGACGTATAGTCAGCCGCTAGTTCATTTGGATTGCTGGCTGCTGTGCTGGATGTCCTGGCCAGTTCTGCCTCAAATTTTGACATTCTGTCTTGAAATTGGGTCATTAATTCAGCCATTGACCCCTTCAGTGATTCCATTGTTTATATTGTGTATTTATAATCAGTGAAATTTCGAAATAACACAATCTAGCAGGTAGCTATCATTAAACAGTACAATACATATAAAATTATGTACTTTAACTATTAATATTAAATTATAATTATTAAATTTCTAAAGAGCAATTTTTTCGTGCCTTCTTTCACAACTACCCGCCGCCGAAAAAAAGTTTTGTTACTGATAGAAACATAACATATTTATTTTTGACAATAATGTTTATTTTCAGGGATAGTAACTAATAACTCAATATAATATAGGCCGAAATACATAGGTAAAGAGATAGATAGCTTTTTAGATCAAAGGAGCGCTATTAATTAATTGTATTTTAACATAATGTTTTAAACCTATCCAAAAACTTAAAAAAACTTAAACTTTTTTTTTCTCTTAAAAATTGTAATGGTACTCTTAGAGTCCGGTTTCCGTCTTTGGCAAGTGTCCATTGTCGTGGGGATCGTCCCCCGGTTTTGTAGGTGTCGTTATCAAAAACAATTTTCTTGAGTGGCTTAAATCAAATGACTGGTTTATATCCATTATGAGCTTACATTTTAATTAACATTGAATGAACTATTATTATTATTAACTGTTTATTTATTCTGGAGTTTGAACTGTTTCATATCTTTATACCTTAACTCAAGAAGTTTTAAGAATTCTTTACGGAATTTGGGTAACGGAGATTTGCCAAAACCTTGAATAATAATCTTTGTTTTCCCTAGGAATATTGTGAAGTGAAGTCCTATGAAACCGTTACATTGAATAAATAACCTTATTATTAGTTTGTTACCCAGGAGGTAAGAGTGTCGTATAAAACTGGGTATGTCACAGACAAAAATAGTTATTTTGATTTCACTGAAAAATATTCGTATCATAAAACGTTATCTAAGTACTTATAATACGAATTGTCCCTTTGTGACCTTTACAACACAAAGAATAACAGAAACTGCTAAATAATTTAACAGATTGCTTGATTTCGACAATGGATTTCTACGAATCTGGTATTTACTTTGGACTTTACACGATCATCATTTGAATAAAAAGGTTTTTGTGGAGTCACACCGTCCACCTAAATGTTACGATCGATAAAAAGCGAAATAAAAAATTGAATCTTAAAATTCTGGCATTTGAATGATTGAATTGCAATCACGATGATTTTACATAGACAATGACGAAGTTTTAAATAGACATCAAGATTTATACGATAGCTGGTATTCTAAGTACTACATGTTCTGGAACAAAGGCAACAATTTGCTTGCATTATTATCACAAATTTTCCAGCTTGACAATGAAACTTGAAAATCTCCATTAGAATCTTAACAGCTGTCTTCAGCAGGTTGAGTAAATGCTAGCAAAATTTCCACCTAGAGCTTCTTATGTGTAAGACGTAGCTTTAAAATATGAAATTCTTTAAAATTAATATAAAATACCATAATTGTGTGATGTAAAAACCACAGCGCAGTAATCCCTCTTCCGGATGCTCATTGTGGTACGCATCGCGTCGAGTGATATCATCCACCACACTCACACAGACACGCAAGAATGTTAAATAAGCGTATTCTTTTGCTTTTATTGCATTTTTCGCCGTTTTTCGGCGGCTGGCAACACCGGCGACAGGTCGTCAAAAAACGGCCTCGTAACTAATTTATTTTAAAATTATTGTTTTATTGTGTTTAGTTTGTTAAAAATCCTTTATTTATATTAGAATCAACGTATAAAGTGACACACGTAGTGTTTGTGACCAGTTTTTATTGTGATAACTCAATAACAATTGATATTTCACTAAGTCATGTACCGGCTGTCAACGTTTGAACTGTGGATTTGAATTCTTCGAACCGGGGGAGTATTTTGTTTTGATTTGCGTATTTATTGCTGTATTATTTACATACTATACCACCACTCATACACTGCTCAGGGCTCTGAGCGACGTCCAGTACACACCGGCTACGTTTATGTCTCATTTTGTTTGACAAATTGTGGAAGCAAAATCGAGGACGAAAACACTTGATCCAGACATAACATTCACTGCAAACCCTACTTCACACATAATATATCTTTAATATATTGTAAATATTTTAGGTAAACCCCATAGTTCATAAGCATTGTAATTACTTTGTTTCACTAAAACTAAAGTTCTTAACAATAATCCTTATACAAAAATCTAATCGAGCAATAAACGCCAATGTTTAATAAAGCCTTTCCATTAAGTATAACTTGTAATTAAGTCTGAGAATATTAATTCAAATAGCTTTTTTTGTTCTTAGTTTTTTTTAGTTTATTTTTTTTTCTTCTTTTTCTTATATACCTTCATATATTTTTATAATCTTTTTTTTGTAACGTTTCTATTGTTTTTAAACATTTTACTTCTTTTTAACTTTTAAACCCCTCCTTCTTTCTCAAGTTTTCAACTAACATAGTATTCTCTTCACATACTGAGCTGTTTCCTGTCACATTACAGGTGTCGTTTAAGGAAAACATTCAATATGATGACCCGGGCAGCTACCGTTCGTGACATGAGTATCAAACTGAAAGCAGTGATGAGGGAGCTGGATTTATCTAGAAATGAGTGCAGCAAGCTACTGCGGGAACGAGAAGAAAGTGAAGTAGAAATTGAGTTAATAGTGAACAAAAACTCTCAACTCAAGAACCAGCTTGCAGAACTACACTCCCAGCATATGGATATACTGGACCAGCATCACCATCTCCGTCAACTGGTGTCAGATTATCAACAGTGCCATGACACTCATGACCAGGCACTGGAGCGTATATCTGTACTAGAAGCAGAATTGTGGAAGGCTCATAACACCATTACTTCCATCGACTCGCTGAAAGTCAGCGATGAGGTTTCTAACACCAGTAACCTGTACAATGAGCTGATGGATGCATACAAACTGGCGTGTGAGCCGCCCACCATTACCATAGACCTTACAGGGGATGATACCATTGCTAAATATCCAATTCTAAGTAGTCATAATAAAATTAAGAAATATATTAAAATCAATAAAAGTATTAAGAAATATAGGAAACTTATAAAAACTCAAAGTATTTGCAAATATAATGTTAACCTTAGGAATGATTTAAGAAACTTAAAAAACTAATTAAATATATGTAATAGTAAATTAGAAACTAGTACACAAATGTATGATGTTGAAAATCAGAACCTTGAAAGGGAATTATTGAGTAGGGAAAATACACTTAAGGAAATATTTTGTAAATATGAATGTAGTCAACAGATGTTGAGTGAACGCATGCAGTTGGTGGCCTGTGAGTTGGTGGACCTGGTGAAGTATAATGCAGAGAGGTGCGAATCATTGACTAACAACCTCACCTGTAGTTGTGCTGCCGCTCTGCCACCTCTCATGTCACAACATGTTGCTACTACAACTTTACCCATTGATCATACTGTAAAACTTTGAACCCCACCAAAAGTAATGTCTTTGTATTTTCTGATAGATTAGGAACAGGTTTTGGATCTTTGTTAAATAACCGTTCTAAACATACAATAGTGAACCATTGTTATCATAAACTGCAATTTAATGATAATGTTTTTAGCAACCTTTGTAACACCAGTTTTGATTCAAACGACCCCAATATAAATTACGGCACGTTGTTTTCAACAGTTTGCCAAGAATTCAATAAAACATGTCCTGTAAAAACAGTTAAAATCAACAATTCCAAATCGAAATTTAGTGAATGGGCCACTGTGGGCATAAGAAAAAGCCGAGATATCTTATATAATTTATATTAAGAAAAATCTTTGACTTCCGATCAAGTTTTTCACACTTATGTTAGAAACTATTCCAAAATATTCAAAAGAGTCTGCGCTCAAGCAAAATCTCAAATAATAATTAACAAATTTGGTGCTTCTAATAATAAAATAAAAACTGTGTGGCAATAATTAATAGAGAAACTGAAAAAAATACAACAACGCGATCAGAATGAGTTGTCTTTGAAAATAACTAATCAAACCATTTCTGATAGGCAAGAAGTCGCTGAGACATTAGAAAATTTCTTTACCAACATTCCGTTAGAGGTTACGAAGTCTCTTCCTTCCTCATCTAAATTAGCTGAAGCTCTTCTTAAAGAAAACTTTACTAAAGACATACCAATCTTTAAATTTAAACCAATATGTATTGATACAATTAAAAACGCGTTCAAAAGTCTCAATATTAAGAATACTGAAGACTTGTGGGGGATATCCGTTAGGGTTCTTGGAGATATAATTGACTCAATTGCTACTGTCCTAACAGGCATATTCAATCAATGTTTGGACAGCGGCACTTTTCCTGAATTAATGAAACACAGTAAAGTAGTACCAATTTTCAAATCAGGCTGTAAGAATGATCCTTCTAATTATAGACCTATATCCGTGCTTCCAGCATTGAGTAAAATCTATGAAAAAATCATGCTGGAACAGATGTTGTCTCACTTTAATTCAAATGGGATCCTGCATAGTCAACAGTTTGGTTTCACGAAAGGTAGGTCGACAACAGACGCGGGAGTAAAACTCATCAGCCACATCTTGGAGGCTTGGGAGAGGTCCCAGGATACCATTGGCATTTTCTGTGATCTCTCAAAAGCTTTCAACTGCGTCGACCACAACACACTGATCTGTAAATTACACCACTACGGAATTCGTGGAAAATCTGCTGATCTCGTGCTTTCCTATTTATCAAACAGACAGCATGTTTCATGTTAGATTATATTCGAACGTAATGTAAATTGTTACTGAATTAATAAACTGAATTGAATTCTTCGGGCAAGTCTCCACAAAACAGTTGCCTGAGAATGGAGGGCGCTGCTGAGGCCGACTAAAAAAAAGGTGCCAAAACAAAATATAGAGGCCTACTGCAAAGGCTGTTTCAAGGTGGCTCAGGCAAAGCATATATGGAAACATTTTTTTTGAACATTGCCCCATACTAGAAATTTCTCCTGTATCGTGGGTGCATTTACAAACAATCATACACAAATAACCAGACTGGAACCATCCACCGGTACCTATAGACCATACAAATATTATTTCTGTCTACTTAAAAACCAGTAGTTCTGACCCAAAGATAGTAACAATGTTAGAAAGGAGAGAAAGATCTGTGAAAAGGGCTTCTATGTAAACTTAGTTAGAGTTAATATACCCTTCAGAACTTTTAGCAGCTTTACATTCGTAACTTACATATTGCTACGATTCTTAATGATTACCAGTCGTTTGTAAGAGCATTAGATCTTCTAAAGACAGGTACAATCTAAACTTCATACAAAATCACTGAAATTCAACCATATCACACAGCAAGTTTCTAACTGCTACAAGCTTATCTCCACGCGAAAGTCCGCTTTCGTCCAAAATGAGGCTGCGTACTATATACAAGCTTCTTAACTACACTCTCCGCTCGATTAGTTAATGTTCATTTACATTAGAGCGGGAGTCGCCAGCTCGCCTGACCGACTTCACGATCTTACCAGATACGAGAACTTGACCCAAGTCCAAGTCGAAGTTAACATGAGATATTTCATACATGTTTGATAAGTTGACTCTTGAAGGCACTTCTGATATATTACGTGTCTGCGTAGTAGTAAGTGTAACCTATATACCCTAAATCACACAATCATTACCTAATTGTTATTTTCGCAGGCACCCATTGGCTTAGTTTTACTTAATTGCGAGACTTCATGTAGAAAATATGCGTGTCTGCAAATATTTTTTACAACAGAAGGGACTTGTTTGTAAAAGCTTCTCTTATTCTGCATGGAACATTTCTTAAACACCTCGTTAATAAAAAAATAATATTCGCCATTAAGTTCTTCTTATTTGTTTATTTATATATTGCTCCAAATAAACATCATTGTGTCCAATTAATAAACAATCGCTTAATAGTAATCATATGTTAATTATTTACGTTGCGTTAAAGTTTATATATTCTTGTCAAAATTTAAAAAAATTGGCCGTGACTCTTGACTGTCGTCAAACTTAATTGTACGTTTCTTAATTTACAGTCACAATATTTCACAAGATAAAGAGCAAATTCAGGTGACTGTTGACAGCCATTCTCCTTGAGGTAGCTTAATTAGAACCCAAAGTTCTCCGAAAACATCTTACCCTGATTTATTAGCTTGCCAAGATAAATATTCATTTAATAATTTACTGAGTAGCTATTAATTTTATAAGTCCTAAAGGTGTGAAAAACAAATATTTGTATTATATACTCTTTGGGCATTGAATAATGATACTCTTTACAAGTAACACTTTCATGCAACAATATATTACTAATGATACTCTTTACAAGTAACACTTTCATGCAACAATATATTACATATAAACAAATATTCTTACTGTAAAAAATATATAATTAACTATGACTTCCTACATGTTATAAACTTCAGTTAATAAATACTAATTAAGCCTAAAAATAAACTAACTTCAATTAATTACATACAAATAGCATATTTTTATTAGTTTCAATGAATTAACAGCAAGAGCTAATTCACTAGTGATTTCCTAATCAAACACCAGCTAGTCGCAATTAGTCTGCTTACCTAATGAGAACCTGTAATTGACTGTAAAGTCTGTTTACTCTAAAGAGGCAACTTATAAAAGTGAAAAATATTACTAGGTAGGTACCTAAACCGAATGGAGTGCAGAGCTTTAGCTTTTTTATCTGTTTGCGGATATTCCCACACTGAAACTAAATATTTGCTGGTGCCGCAAATATGTAACGGTAAGATATGCCAGAATCAAGGTAGCTTTTGAATTTAGGTATATTTGTTTGCGTAGTTCGTTGTTTTGCTCTTACGAGGGCTGCAGTCCACAGCGTACCAATACTTGAACTTATATCTTGTTAGATTAACAATAACTAGGTCTTTTGTGAATGTTCTATTTAGAAAGTTAATCTATTAATGAACTTAACAGTAAATATATTATCTCGTAACTGCTTTATTGGACAATGAACACTTCGCGAGAGGTTTTAAGAAACTATTATTAGGTACATGGAGAGTGTTATTGGCTGACTATGATCTAGTAAGCCAATAACACTTCTGTTTCCTATGCCGCTACGCAAAATTTATTGTTTGCATTAGCTTTTATATAAAAGATATTTTCATAGAAAATACGTTCATGATATCGCCTATCGACGCAATTTAAAATGCATTACGCCATAACAAAGGTTCCTGGTATCTGTTGCCGAACACATTCACTTTCTCTTTATTTGAGCGTTCTTCGGATCGACCCTTATTTGAATAATTTCCATTAGGCTACTATTTACTTACCGTCCTTTTATTTCACGTGCAGTGTTTAGGATGAACTGACGTCACAGTACAAGTACATCGTTATCTATTTTGGAAGCATAAATGGATTGATGTAAATAATACCTAAGTTACCTAACTCAATAATATCTCTCACTCTTAAAACCTACTTATTTATTGTGTGTAGGCAATATCTATAAGATATCATACCAAGTTAACTCGATTCTGATTGTTAATAATTCAATTCGACCACCTCAAAGGATAAAGCTAGCTCAAGTGTACATTATGTACGCTTGAAAGTTCATGGATTAACAACAAACAGACGCGGATCTATTATTATGTTTATTTATTCATTTCATGTTTATTATTCCTACCAGTGTTTACTATTCTCTGTAATACCATAATCTATAGAATTGGTTAGCAACATTGATTACATAATCGTTTTAAATATGTACATAATTAAACTAGTAGAAAGCAAACAAGACAAGTGTGTAAAGAAAGTTTGAACTAGTAAGAAGCTCTTGAGAACTTATGAGTAACTCCAGGTGGCTAGGGCAAAGATAGAACCTGCACAGAGACTTAGTAAAGAGAGGTTGGTGATGTCTAACTATAGAACCGATAAACAAGCAACTTAATTACCCTTAATTCCTTTGACCAAATTATGAAAGACTCCCCTAAAATCCAAATTTCTTAGACTCAATTTCATCAGTACTGTAAACAATCAAGAATTTTTCTGAAATGTTAATTTAGGAAAGGTCTAATTTATTCAAAATTCATCACTTGGTATGTTTCTCTATAGATATCCGCAGCCCGAGTTAGTAAACGCTTCCTCCGTGCGGACAAGCGTGGATTTAATCTCGTGTTGGCTAATTGTTTAGAAGTTGCGGGTAGTTGTCAAATGCGGGTCCATCGTAGTTCATGGTCGATGAGATTCTGGTTCGAGTCACAAATTTAGTTTCAAGATTTGTGCTATTTGCTGATTGTTTGATTGGAGTTAAAATGAATTATTTTTGGTAAGTACATATTACGTTGTAAAAACATAATAATTAACAAACAGGTAACGGATAAACTTATATGTTTATGAAAAAAAATCAATATATCCGATTTGCCAAATGAATTCAAAAAGCCTGATAAAATACCGGTAGCGCTAGCTTCGGTTCATATGCAAAGCCAAATTGATCATACCGCTTTGAATATTTGGCACCTGCGGTTGATATGGCTTTTTAAATTCCCCTTGAATTTGATACGGTACAGAAATATTATCTTCGTAACATGACGAATATTAATGTTTTGAAAACAACATTTATCTAAAATAAACGTAATATCTGCACACATAGTGAACACGTTTTAATAGAACACAAACCCCTCATGTTTATGTTGCCCAATTCGGAATCTCTACAGACATCGAATTTCATACTGAGATTGAGGCTTGTTATTAACATCCCAAGTTAATCCCCTTCAAATAGATCACTCTATTTCACAAGATGTAACACACTATGGGGGCTGATAACACGATTTCCTTGCTATACGCGAAATATTCCAACGTCACGTTATACTGAATGCATGTGCAAGTTGTATTTTTTTTATTTTTATTTTTCTTTATAGGCTCGCGCTTGACCACTATCTCACCTGATGGTAAGCGATGGTTATAATTTATATACAATATAAGTTATATTATAATTAAATATAATTATAATTACTTGATATTCCTCTAACTTGGTGGCGTTGGTTAGTGATGAACGAGTTTGAATTTCTATATAAGATTGAAGACTGTTGCTTTTTACTAGTAACGTTAACTAAGTATTTTAACTTCACTTTATGCTACAATAAATACATGGATTTTAGTAATAATTTCAGTTTTTGTCTATTATTACCCAATAAGTAAAATTATTATATTTTTAACCCCCGACGGAAAAAGAGGGGTGTTATAAGTTTGAGGTGTGTTGCTGTGTATCTGTGTATCTGTATGTCTGTCTGTGGCATCATAGCGCCTCAACGGATGAACCGATTTTGATTTAGTTTTTTGAAAGGTGATTGTATCGTGAGTGTTCTTAGCTAAGTTTGAATATAATCGGTTCAGCCGTTCAAAAGTTATGCGCGTTTTACTGTTTAGATCGTGATGTTTTCGCAAGATAAATGTGTCGGGGGTTTTTTAAATTTTGAAATTTACTTGTTATCAATATATACGGCTAAAAAGTCACGCCGCGTAACTTTAAAACAAATAGAAATCTGCTCCTTCGTAGCAGACGTAGCAGCGCGATACACAATACGTATGTAGATACATACATGCGTAGCTGTACTACGGCGTATCATGCGCGGTGTTCTCGCTAAAAGGATCTTGGAATCTACAAAAGTTTATTTTAAATAATAATATACTTTTGGGTAACTAAATAAATTATTGATTTAAAATTTTCTAATGCCAAGCTTTTAGCTAATTAGGCTTATATGCGAAATCTCAGCTTAATCGGCCAACAAATTATCCCCAAAGATAACTTGTTTTTAAAATTCACTTGCAAGATTTGACCCACGCATACTAACAAAATCAACTAGATTTTTATGTATTGCTGCAAACATGAAAATTTATTTTATCATCATACAAAGTTCAAATCTCTGTTCCCGCAAGAAATTTCAACGCATGAAACTTTCAACCGATAACATATAAGGACAACCTTTATCCCAGAGGTAATCTAATTATCAGAATTCGATTAAATTAAATCAACTGAAAACTTCTTTTCTTAACACTATTTTTTATTAATAATACTAGACACAAATTTATTTGTAAAACAAAGGTGTAAATATGTACATACTTAAACACTAAACAAACTGAAGTTCAACTTCAGAAAGTTTAAGGTATGTTCATTTTTGTGGGTACCTACTGAAAGCATTAACTACACAACACCTAACCTTACCTTTTGAAGCACAAGCAACCGCACATGGTAGTCATATGTATCGTATCACTTGAATCGATCTTCTGCGATAAATGTGTTCATGACCGACATCAACTTATATGTGGAACATTTACAACATTATTGACACTTCGACCATCGTCTCACCGCACTTTGTGTCTATGTGGAGACTAGTCTGTGCGGACCGTTGCGTGTTGGTCGCTGATTCGATTGAAATGGATCACAACAAACGCACGAAACGCTCATTGGGGCAAATAAATATTCTGTAAATGTATTTATTTGTTTAAGATTAGTTCTATCAACTTAAACTACATCATTAACTTCTACGAAAGTTTTCAGGTAGGTATTGTTTTGTTACAACTTTTTAGACCTACTTAATTATAATTCAGCTCTTAAAAATACGGAAATGCTACTAATTTTATTGTTTAATTGTTCTTTCGTAAAACGGCTAAATTTTTTTTTGTTATTGACGTCGTACCCGCTAAAGGGCGCCATATTACGTCTTCAACGCTTCCAAAGACACCGCATTTGTCTAATTATGATAAGAAGTAACTTCTATTATGAGGAAACTGATGAACATACAAACACACATACCGGGCAAAAACATAACCCTTCCTTTTGCTTCGCCGTAGTTGGATAAAAATAGGTCAACCGTTTATTAAAGCAGCGGCACGATTACACTGAAACCAAAAATGAATAAACGGAATATCATTTCCTAGTGATTAGCATACTAAAAGCCACATTGCCCGGTTAAAGTGAAAGAGAGCGGGAACACAGTGATGCATAAGTACTGTGATGTCCTAGACGGTGACCCAAGTGCGGCTTTACAAATCTCGGTCCCTTACTACTGCGAGATTTAAATCTCTTAACACAATTAGATTCAAGCGAGTCACAGTTTTTCTGAAATCCTTTGTTAGGTAAGTTGATATTGTGATACAAATGAACATATATACTTTTACAGAGATTTTGATGGATAGAGCGTATTTTAATTACATAGTTATTTACTTTTGCAAGAAGAAATTTTAGACTATAGTTATAATTAAAAACATAGTTCTGAAGCAAAATCATAACTTATCTCGTACTCGAACTCGAACTGAGTTACGAAACAACACGCTGCCACATATATACATGAAAACATTATTATAATACATACTTAGCTAGTGTATTGCACCCAAGGACATTTCAAAACGAAGACAGTTTGAAAAAGTTTTCTTGAAAGGAAGTTTTTTGCATATAATTTATCCCGGTCGCTAATATAGAATGTAATAATGTTACTTGTTTTAGGTTAAAATATTACTCCTTTGTGTTAAAATTTTAGTATAACAATGAAGGGTTAGGATAATCAGGATGTTGAAAGTTGAACTGCTTTCATGAAAATTATTATTCAGTAAAGACGAACTAATTATGTAAATTAAGAAACAATTAAATGTCAGTGGCAAGAAGCTACTGTTCCTTTGAGAGTTTATCAACGAGAACTTTATCAACTACGACCCGGAGCCGTTTCATTAATGTTACTTTGTGTTTAAGTTTCTACTGAGAGTGATTAATGATGAGCACAATAAGGCACAGTGGGGGTGACCATAAGCTTTTAGAGTAAGGTTATTTTGAGTGAGTGTAAGGGACAAATGTATATGACGTGTATATCAATCAAATCAAAACAATTTATTTTTATTTTACATAGGCCTACATGGGCACTAATAAAACTTCGACAAAAGGTGCACGGTTCGGGTTGGTCATTTTCTATGGAGAAGAACCGGCAAGAAACTCCATGGTTACTCTTTTAAAAATGGTTTGGTTTTACAATATTTCCATGTTACAGCAGCATTAGTACTATGGGGGACAACGTAGGCCCGACAATAAGTCGTAAGGAATAAAAAAAAAATAAAAAAAAAAATATCTATATATATATATCTATATATATAAAAGAAGAAACTGACTGACTGACTGATCGATCAACGCACAGCCATAACCGCTAGGCCTAGAAGCATGAAATTTGGCAGAAAGGTTCCTCAAGTGGCGTAAGTGAGCACTAAGAAAGGATTTTTGGAAATTCCACCCCAAAGGGGGCAAAAAGGGGGTTGAAAGTTTGTATGTAATTTCTACAGTTTGTAAGTTGGGCACATGAAATTTAAGATTTACGCTCTTGCTTGATAAAAAAAAATGAATGTATTTATTCGTTTTTGGAAATTCGACCCCTAAGGGGGTAAAAGGGGGTTGAAAGTTTGTATGAAGTTTTTAGAGTTTGTAAATTGGACACAAGAAATTATACATAACGCTCTCGGTTGATAAAAATAATTAATGTATTTATTGATTTTTGAAAATTCCAACCCTTAGGGGGTAAAAAGGGGGTTGAAAGTTTGTATGTAATTTCTACAGTTTGTAAGACGGACACGTAAAATTTTAGATTTACGCTCTTGCTTGATAAAAAGAAGTAAGGTATTTATTCGTTTCTGGAATTTCGATCCCTAAGGAGGTAAAAACGGGGTTGAAAGTTTGTATGAAATTTTTACAGTTTGTAAATTGGACACTTGAAATTTTACATTTACGTTCTTAGTTGATAAAAATAATTAATATATTTATTGGTTTCTGGAAATTTGACCCCTAAGGGAGTAACAAGGGGGTCCAAAGTTTGTATGTAATTTCTATAGTTTGGGATGGGATCTATAGTTTGGGATGGGTATGGGATCTACCTCCTAGCGGTCCATCCCGTGCAACGGCACCACGGGCTTGTCTGTGGTACGGCTGAATGATCCCACTTAAGCGGTGGTAGGCTCCGCAAGGGGCCGCCTGGCTCGCGACCACCATCCCACCGGAGTCCGGCGCCAAGCAGCTTGCTGTGTTCCGTCGGTGTTTGTGACTGCCAGTGCCTTTGGGGGAGAAGGAGGATGTCAGTTGCGCTGTTCAGAACCGGTCTTGGTCTCTGGGCTAAACTTGCCGGGTAACTCATCTTGGAGGGTAGCGGGATCCGAAGCACGGTGCCAGCCGTTGGCCGACCGCAGTCAGTAGGGGGCCCAAGTAGCACGCCAGCCACGTGCCAAAGGCTGCCCCGCCAACTCGCGAAAAATCCCGGTATGCTCCACCGTGCCAGCTGGCGACTGGTTGGGAGGACCCGGTGGCCATATCCGGGGGGGTTCGGGCGTCCCCGCAGTCTCCAAATGAGTTCCCCACAGGTTGGGTTAGCTCCAATGTTCCACTTGGTTCACTGAGCAGCGCCTCGACAGTTTAACTTCTTCCCCAGCAAACTCTAAAAAAAAAAAATGACTAAAGCGAAGAAGAATATGGTGAAACAACGGCTGCACTTCCACCCACTAAAAGTGCACTTCACTAACATCAGGGGGTTGCACTCTAATCTCGATCCGGTCCACCACCACCTTGAGACCGAGAAGCCGCACCTGTTTTTCCTAACGGAGACGAAGATAACAACCCCGTCGGACGTGGCGTACCTCAACTACCAGGGTTACTCTCTTGAACACAAGTTCAAGAAGCAAGCTGGGGTCTGTGTGTACGTCCGCGATGACATTTGTTGTCGTCGTCTCCGTTGCTTTGAGAAATCGGGTTTTTCTGCCATATGGCTACTTGTGGACACTGGCGTGGAGAAGTCTCTCTACATCGGCGTCTACCGATCGCACACCGGTGACCAGGAGACGACAGCGCTCTTTAACTGCCTTATGGAGTCGGCCGACATGGCCCAGCAACGGTACCCAACAGCGAAGCTTAATTTTCTGGGGGACTTTAATGCCCATCATAAGGAGTGGTTGTACCCGTACCGGAAAACTGACCATGCCGGGTTAGAGGCGCGCAAGTTTTCTCTATCGCTAGATCTAACCCAGCTGGTGAATGTGGCAACGCGGGTACCGGATGTTGACGGCCATACACCCAATTGCTTAGACCTACTGCTGACAACTGATCCGGACAGTCATTCGGTTTCGGTCTCAGCCCCGCTGGGAACGTCTGACCATTGTCTGGTGAAATCCGTGTCGACTTGCTCTCCTCCAGATGAGAGTCCTAGAGGCACGAGGCGAGTATGGCGATACGAGTCAGCAGACTGGGACGAGATGCGGCACTTTTTTGCGTCTTATCCTTGGCGGCATGTGTGCTTCGCCTCGGGTGACCCCTCGAGCTGTGCGGACGCGGTTGCGGATGTGATTCGGCAGGGAATGGAGTATTTCATTCCATTCTCCGACATGCCGCTCGGTCACAAATCCCGACCTTGGTATAATTCAGAATGTGCCCACGCTGAGGCCCAAAAAGAGTCTGCCTACCAAGCCTGGGTCGGGGCCCGAGATCGCAAAGTTAGAGCGCGTAGGGTTCGTGCGAGGAAAAGAGCTTTTAATTCTGCCACCAAGTTCTGCAAGAAGGTTTTGCGTCGGGCACGTTTTGACCATATTGGACGTATTGGGGCCAAGCTGGCATCACACCCTCCGGGTAGTAAACAATTTTGGTCCCTGTCTAAAGCTGTTGAATCGAATTTCTGTCGTCCCACTTTACCTCCAATGCTGAAATCTGATGGATCGCTGGCTCACTCTGCAAGTGAGAAAGCAAATTTATTTGCATCTCTGTTTGCTAGCAATTCACGTCTGGACGCTGGATCCAAGCAACCACCTACTGTCCCTCATTGTGACTCTTCGATGCCGGAGATCGCTGTGCACACCAAAGAGGTCCGAAGAGTATTGTGCAGTCTAGACGTGAACAAGGCCAGCGGGCCTGACGGCATTCCAGCAAGAGTACTGAGGCTGTGTGCGCCCGAACTTTCTCCTGTGTTGACACGCTTGTTCCGCCTCTCTCTTGTAAAAAGAACGGTACCAAAGTCCTGGAAGCTTGCAAATGTGCAACCAGTGCCCAAAAAAGGCAACCGTGCAGACCCTGTCAATTACCGTCCAATCGCCATTACCTCCATTCTGTGCAAAATTATGGAAAGGGTACTGAACAGTAAGTTGCTGACCTACCTTGAAGACAATAATCTCCTCAGTGACCGTCAATATGGCTTTCGCCGGGGACGGTCTACTGGTGATCTTCTTGTGTATGACACGCACTGCTGGGGCGAAGCCATCGAGAGACACGGCGAAGCACTTGCTGTTTCGCTGGATATCTCGAAGGCCTTTGACAGGGTCTGGCACGCAAGTCTACTCAGTAAGCTTCCTGCGTATGGCATCCCCGCTGGTTTTTGTAGCTGGGTATCAGATTTCCTTTGCGAACGGTCGATCCGAGTAGTCATAGACGGCTGCTCCTCTGACCTTATGGCTATTGATACCGGAGTTCCTCAGGGGTCTGTTCTCTCTGCAACTCTTTTCCTGCTGCACATCAATGACCTTCTTCAGCTTGGTATTGTTGGGTACGCAGATGACAGTACTGTTTCAGAGAGATACCTGTCCAGCGCAAGAACCAGCGTGGATGA
Source organism: Orthosia cruda (assembly GCA_964057195.1). Lineage (NCBI taxonomy): Eukaryota > Metazoa > Arthropoda > Insecta > Lepidoptera > Noctuidae > Orthosia > Orthosia cruda. Next base: position 6,528,977 of record OZ059848.1, on the reverse strand, counting down.
AGTTCGTTCCTTGAGAGAGACTATGGTAGAGCGGACAGATTTGACCTTAAGCCTTGTCTCCCAGTGGGGTGATGACAATCTGGTCTCCTTTAACGCCACCAAAACACAGGCGTGTCTTTTTACCGCTAAAAGGAGTCTTTTCGATCGGGCGCCTATTTTTCGTGGTGCGTCTTTTCCAGTGACTGATCGGATTGAGCTCCTAGGCATGGAGTTGACATCCAGTCTTAACTTCGGCGCCTCCATTGAGCACAAAGCCCAAATTGCGGCCAAAAAACTGGGCATCCTAAATAAGGTGAAGCGATACTTTACGCCTGGACAGCTTCTAACCCTGTACAAAGCGCAAGTCCGATCCTGCATGGAGTATTGCAGCCACCTTTGGGATGGCTCAGCAAAGTATCAGCTTGCCGCGCTTGACTCGGTGGAACGCAGAGCTAAGAGGCTCATCGGCGACATTGAACTGGTGGATACCAAGCTTCACAGCTTGGCTCATCGCCGCAAGGTTGCCTGCTTGTCGGTCTTCTACAGACTGTATTTCGGTGAGTGTGCTCAAGAACTCCACGACCTCATCCCACCAGCCCCCTTCTACCATCGGACATCTAGACGCACTGCAAGTTACCATCCTTACCTTGTTGCCATTCCACCAATTCGCACCAAGCGCTTCCAAACATCCTTCATAATGCGCACAGCGAATGAATGGAACTCACTACCTGCATCTGTGTTTCCGAACGCATTCAACCCGAATCTCTTCAAAGTTAGAGTAAACAGGCTCCTTCTGGGTAAGCTCACTCCATCGTCGACTCTGTCTCTGTCACCTATGACTTAGACTAGAGTCAAGAGCAAACCCATCTCAAATAAAAAAAAAATAAAAAAAGTTTGAAAGCTTACACGTAAAATTTTAGATTTAATCTCTAGGTAAATAAAAAAAAATGTATTTATTAGTTTTTGGAAATTCTACCCTTATGGCGATTTCGTTAGCCACTGTTATAGCGATAGTACTGGACAGTCTGCTTGACTAACAGCTGGCAAAGCATATTAAGCTCTATGACGCGTAATTTGGCTTTAGATCCGGTTTGTCCACGGAGAGTGCCATCATGTGCCTCAAGCAGACTGATCAATACTACAGTGATCGGAAAACTCCTGTCTTTGCTTGCGTTCTGGATCTTTCGAAAGCTTTCGACCTAGTTTCATATGATAAACTATGGGTGAAGCTGGAAACTGAGACAGATTGCAACCCGGAAGTTATTTCTGTTTTCAGGTATTGGTACAACAACCAGAAAAATTGTGTACGATGGGCAAACTCGTTTTCGGACGTGTATAGGTTGCAATGCGGAGTGACACAGGGTGGACTAACCTCACCTAGGCTATTCAACCTATACATTATCCGGCTTGTCTCATTTGAACTCATTAGTACCAATGTCGGGTGTCACATTGACGGAATCTGTGTGAACAACATAAGTTACGCAGATGACATGGTACTGCTGAGTCCATCGATTGGAGGGTTGCTTAAGTTGGTACGGGTCTGTGAGTCTTATGCGGAGGCCCATGGGCTCAGATACAATGCTAAGAAAAGCGAGCTGTTAGTTTTTAAGGGGCGTGGCAAAAGCTACGAGACTGTCCCCTTAGTCACTTTAGCAGGTACCGTCTTAAACAGAGTGCCACAGTTCAAGTATCTGGGCCACTGGGTCTCCGAAGACCTTAAGGACAACGCAGATGTGGAAAGGGCACGTAGGGCGTTGGCTGTCCGGTGTAACATGTTGGCCCGCAGGTTCGCACGTAGCAGTAATCAAGTCAAAGTCACACTTTTTAAGTCTTACTGCCAAACACTTTACACGTGCAGCCTGTGGGTTAACTACACACTCGGCACATACAACGCCTTGCGTGTTCAATACAACTACGCGTTCAGGTTGCTTCTGGGGCTGCCGCGATGCTGCAGTGCGTCAACTATGTTCGCAGAAGCGCACACGGATGGCTTTCATGCCCTAATAAGGAAACAATGTGCGTCGCTGCTGCGTCGCGTTAGGTCCAGCAGCAACAGCTTACTAAGCGTGTTCGCGGACAGGTGGGACTCTCCACTGCTGCGCCACTGGATGCGCTTGCACACTGCCTTGTGAGCAGTGGACAGTTCCTCCGCGTCAAATTTTTAATGTGTTGCCTCTGGTTTTTGTTTGTTTGTATCTTTTTATGTGTGGTAACTGTTTTCTTCGTTGTATTTTGTGTTGTTTGTTTTGTTTATTGTCTGTATTGTTTTTTGTATACTCATTCTATGTTTTGTAAGTGTACCTATGGACAGAAAGTCTGAAATAAACGATAATTTAATTTAATTTATGGGGATAAAATAGGGACTGAAACTTTATATGAAATTTCATCGGTTTGGAAGGTAAAACATCTAAATTTCTAGGTTTACGCTGCTGATTAATAAAAAATCAATAAATTTAATTATTTCCGGAAATGCCACCCGTAACGGGGGTAAAAAGGGGCTTGAAAGTTTGTATGTAATTTCTACAGCTTGGAAGTTGGACACGTGAAATTTTAGATTTACGCTCTTGGTTGATACAATTAATTCACGTATTTATTAGTTTTTGGAAATTCTACCCCAATGGTGATAAAATAGGGGTTGAAACTTTATATGAAATTTCTTCGGTTTGGAAGGTAAAACATATAAAATTGTAGGGATACGCTGCTGATCAATAAAAAACAATGAGTTTATTGATTTCCGGAATTTCTACCCCTAATGGAGGTTAAAGGTGGCAATTTTTTGGGCTTATATATTTGAAACTTGGCATAAATACTAACAGCTGATATTTTATATTATTTTATTGTTTTTAAAGTAAAGGTTGTCATTACAAGTTTTTCAAAACTACTCCAGTTTGAAGTATTGACAACCTTAAACTAACCCTATAATATGATTTAGGGTGTGTTAAAGATTTTTGAAGAATTTTATTGCACAAGGCTTCTTTTTTGATGTAAGGGAACAAACGAGAGATATTTATTAGAATGAATTCTAATTCCTTGGGCAAAATAATAAAGGTAACGTTAATTTTTCGGAACTACCCCCAAAAGACGATTGAAGGGATGTTAAAGTTTGTATGGAAAATCTCATTTCTTGGATTAATTAACTTGAAGCTTGGGACAAATACTAACCTAAGTAAATAATAAAGGATATCATTATTAGTTTTTAGAAACTACCCCTAAAAGATGATTAGGGGGGTGTTGAAAATCTTGGGTTAATAAACTTGGAATTTGGCACAAATACTTACCTTAATAAATAATGTAGGTTGTTATTAGTTATTAGTTTTTCGGACCCATCCCCAAAATACTATTTATGGGGTGTTCAAGATTTTTGAAGTATTTTATTGCACATGTATAGCTTCTTTATATGATGTAGGGAAGCACTAAGGAAGGATTTTTAGAAATTCAACCTTTAAAGAGACATTTATTTGTATAAAAACATTTTTACCAAAAAATATTACCAATTTCAATTTTTTTTTTTTCGAAGTCGGTATCTTTGGTAGGTAACATTTTTTTTCGTTATGGACAACGACTTCGAAAAAGAAAGTTATTTTTCACGTTGTAGTGTTTTTAGTTGGATTTCAGTGTCGGTAGTGTTTGTAGTGTTTTTTACTTTTTAGGTGTACCTAATAAGCAATTTGCCTTTTGGCACTTATTTTTTTTTTTTGTATTTTTGCCGATATCTCCGTCAAACAACACTGTGTATGTAGTTCCAAATCGAAGAACAGGACGTCTTAGTGCCGTAAGATTCTTCAAAAAACCGTTAACACACCTAAAACATCTGGGGGTAATTCTGAAAAACTAATGATGGCAATTTATTATTGCCCAAGGAATAAGATGTTTAACCGACTTTCCAAAAAGGAGGAGGTTCTATGTCCTCTAAATCCTTATTTGAACCGTAGATATCTACGATACCTTTGATTATTATCCCATTTATTATTGTTGTAACAATAGCTTATTTTTGGTCGCCTTCTCTAACTGCACATAATTTATTTGAATAAAACACGAAGTCGCGGGCGGAGTGCTAGTTCGTTATAATAGATGTTTTCACCTCTCAAACTATTTAATGCCAGGTATTTACTAAAAAAAGTAAATACTTCTAAATATATTTTGATTTTTACGTTAGAATATTATTCTAGCTGTTCAATAAATACTCGAAAACTTAGCTGAAAGTTTTGGGATACCAGTCAACGAAAAGACAAGGAGTCAGTGCTTTCATCAAAATTCATGAATCCTTTGTAAGCTTCGGAATCCAGATTAAGTTGACCCTATAAAATTTTATACGTGTGACCCTTTTTTTGGTCAGACATTGATGAAAATCGCGGTCACTGTCCGGTCAAATGAATACGATTTCTCACGAATGAAAATAAGTAATGTAATAGAAACAATTTTGAATTTATCTAATATTACACAGGATGAGTAGTTATAACATTTAATGTTTTTGAAAATTATTTTCATAATTGGAGTCGCGTTAGAAACCTTTACGTTTGCTTAGTACTTTTACATTTATTTTCTCTTTCTATAACCGTCGTATTTTTTTGTTGAAAAATGAACAGCCAGTGGATCACGTTCCTGTTTACGTGAACAAATGCGCGGGCATAGCTAGTCCTCGAATAAAAATCTATTCAGCTATTAATAGCTCAACAAAATTAAAATTAAAATCTTTTTACAAAAAAATACAACCGACTTCCAAAAGCTTTTTTTTTTCACTTTTGGTTGTGTGCGCTCAAAGTGAAGCCTGAATAGATTAACCCAATAACATGAAACTTAAACAAAACCGGTGGAAAAAGATTACTCCAAGGTGAACTGTTGACACCTGTGTACCCCTTTAGACCGTACCAGTGTGATCTTAATCAATCAATCAATCAAAATTTCTTTATTCAATTAGGCCATTAAGCGGCACTTTCGAACGTCAAAAATAAAAATTAAATGTAATAATAATTGATTCTACCGTCCATTCGGAAATGTAGCTTGTTATGGAGAAGAACGGACAAGAAACTCCAAACTTACTCTTTTAAAAAAACAAAAATGTGTTTTACAAGTATTTGGTTACAATAATCTTGTAGGAAAAATACATATATGTGAGAACGATGTAAAAAAAAAAAAAAAAACGCACTTAAAAGCGTCTAGAGTAAAACAAACAATTAAAAATACAATAAATAGATAATTAAAAACATGCGGAGGCAGCTAAGATATGACCAATCCCAACTGACGGCGCCCGTTCACGAACATGACACATGGATCGGCACCACTCAGCTCAACCATCATGAAGGGAACCGAATGATCCAACACATGTGCCACCATCAGAGAGACATTAGAGAGAGCATGACACACTCAACTGCCGGGGCACAGAAGTCAACGAACGACACATAGGTACAGTAAATGGTAGATTTACAGTTGGTACATAGTACTCACATATGTGCTGTGCAGTTATATAATCCAAAAAATAAATTGAGTTTATACAACACAAATATACATTATGATTATTCGTACAGTCTTCAGCAGGTCCAACAATACTTCAGAACTTTTCTGCTTATCACTTGTTTTTGTGCCCTAGTGGCTGTGGAGCTGGAATAGCATTGGGCCAAGCATTTTTATCAGCGATGTAATCCCCCAACCTATAATATGCCTGCCTGCATAGTGTGCGTTTTATACAAGTTTTAAATTTCGTCTCATTCAATTTTAGAATGTGTGGCGGTATTTTATTGTAACATTTTATACAGTACCCCCTAAAAGATGACGCTACTTTAGCCAGCCTGAAACCTGGTTGAATTAATTGGTCCCTATTTCTAGTAACATAACTATGTCTATCGCTGTTTCTACTAAAAAGATGTAAATTCTTTCTAACGTACATGATGTTTTCGTAAATATATTGACAAGGTACCGTCATGATGTAAATGTCCTTAAACAGTTCCCTTAGAGAATCGCGCCGGCGAAGATTGTATATCGCTCTGATGGCTCGTTTTTGTAGAACAAAAATTGACTGAATGTCTGCAGCCCTTCCCCATAGTAATATGCCGTAAGACATTATACTATGAAAGTAACCAAAATAGACAAGCCTCGCGGTATCTACATCAGTAAATTGACGAATTTTTCTAACAGCATAAGCTGCCGAACTTAGTTGCCCTGCAAGTGATATTAAATGAGGACCCCATTGTAACCTTGAGTCTAGCGTGATACCCAGGAAAACGGTTTTGTCAACGAATTCTAGCTTCTCGTTGTTTAATATAATGTCACAATCATAACTTTTGACATTCGGCAAGGCAAATTTTACACACTTAGTTTTTTTAGCATTCAAAACTAAATTATTAGCAGTGAACCAAATTAGAACTTGCCGCAATGCATTATTTACGTCGGCAACGTTACTCGTACGTCTATTTATGTTAAAAATCAAAGAAGTGTCATCAGCAAATAACACCATGTTCAGTTTGTTTTTCAATAGATGGGGTAAATCGTTAATGTATACTAAAAATAAGAAAGGACCTAAAATTGAGCCCTGGGGTACCCCCATTTTCACGTTCAACCCCGACGAATTGACACCGTTTATTTGAACTAATTGCTGTCTATCATTCAAATAGGATTTTACTAAATTTAATGCTGATTGGCCTAGCCCGTAATGCTCAAGTTTCAAAAGCAATGTTTCATGATCAACGCAATCAAACGCCTTCGACAGGTCGCAGAAGATACCTATGGCATCTTGTCCCTCCTCCCACGCATCAAAGATGTGTTTTATTAAGGTGACACCAGCGTCTGTTGTACAACGTCCTTTGGTGAAACCATATTGTTTCTCGTGTAGGATGTTTTTCGTATTAAAATAAATGAGCATTTGATTTAGCATTATCTTTTCAAATATCTTGCTGAAAACCGGCAACACGGATACTGGTCTATAATTATTTGTGTCTTTACTGTCCCCGGATTTAAAAAGTGGTATAACCTTACTATATTTCATTAGATCCGGAAAGACTCCTTGATCTATACACAAATTAAAAATTAAAGCTAAGTACGGCGCTATAGTCTGAATAATGGAGGTACAAACTTTGATGGACATTCCCCATAGATCTTCTGTCAGTTTTATCTTTATTTGCTTAAAAGCTTTTATCACTGTTATTGGGTTTATATGTGAAAAGTTAAATTCAGTCGGGCATGCTGAAACGTTAGCGTGTAATAAAACATAAGCGAGCGACGGCGAAGAATTTAAGGTTTCAGTAGTTTTAATTGGGATGCTGGTAAAGAAATTTACAAATTCTTGAGCAACTTCTTTGTTATCTCTAATAAGTCCATGTGTAGTCTCAAGCGTGTAATCAGTATTATTTCTTTTGTTCCTGTTTGTTTCATTGTTAATAATTTTCCAAACCGTCCTTATTTTATTTTCTGCGAATTTAACCTTATTGCTAATGTATAAAGCCTTAGCTAGTTTACATGAATTTTTAAAAATTCTTGAGTAAGTAGCAACATACTTATTAAAAGTTTCAGTGTTTATATAAGGCTTAAGGCCATACAGCTCGTAAAGTCTTTCCCTACTTTTCCTGATTCCTTTAGTCGCCCAGTCACTGATTAAAAACTTAGGGCATATAGTTTTAGTTTTCTTCTTAAAAGTGTTATTGAATTCTGTTTGAACAACTGAGAAAACTTTTTTGTATAAAATATTACCATCGTTCACCGCGAGGTCCTGACAACTCAACTTACCAATTAAAGCGCTGTTAAATTTATTTAATTTGCCGGATGTTATTGGTCTGGATTGAATCTGCACTTGCTGTATTGGTATGCTGGACTCAAATGTTACCAGTAGCCCACTATGATCTGAAGGCAGACAATTCATAATGGCTTTGTTTAAGTAGTCGCAGCAACAAAAAACATTATCAATACATGTAGCAGTAGTCACAGTTGTTCGGGTTGGTTCCTCAAACACATGCGACAAATTAAATGATTTGAAGAGATTCAATAGTCTACTGCTATCTGAATTATTTTCTAAAATATTTATATTAAAGTCACCACAGATTATGACTAGTTTATTACCAGTTGTAAGTTTTGCCAAAACATCTTCCATCACTGACTCAAATATACAGTAGTTTTTATAATTGGGGGGTCTGTAAACGCACACTATAATATGCTTATCCAGCTCAACACAGGACAGTTCAAAACTATGTTCAACTGATAGATCTACAATATCTTTACGAGATTTTGATTTAATACCATTTTTGATTAAAATAAGTGAACCTCCACGTAACATAACATTTCTGTTAAAACAGCTGCCCACAGTATAATTTTCATAATTAATAAGCATTGAATGTTCTTTCAGCCAATGCTCAGTAAAACAAATAATTTCAAACATTGTCTTTTCTAAAAACAGTTCTATTTCCAATTGCTTTGCAGAAAAACCTTGAATGTTTTGATGGAATAGTTTTATAGAATTCTGCTTAGCCCCTTTTTTTAAATTAACTATGTGAGAGCAAGAAGGTACCTTCTTGTTGGTGGATGTACTCCTAACTATTTGGTTATTGGTACCCTCCCTTGTCCTACAAACTAGTTTAAACTATAAATATTAATAGCAGAATTGCTAACGTTATTAATGTTATTGGATACCTGTAAATTAGTATTACTACTAATATCAACTACAGTACATGACTTCGACATACTATTTATGTCTGAGTTTAAAGTAAAAGATAATAGCCTCGCTATTTGACGTCTTACCCTAATAGGCAGATACACTGTATTGCCTGTCGACTTTAATTTATCAACAAAAAAGTTGATGTCAAAAAAAACTAATTTGTCACTGTAATGGCTGACAAGGAAATGAATATGTTTATTCAGCATGTGAATATAATTATTTTGTCTACTAGACAATTTTTCCAAATAAGGAAAAGCACACAATATTATTTTAATACAATTTAATTTTAGTAACTTTGTTACACACTCAGTGATGTCGTCTTTTTTTACATCCAAACTGTTACCTATAAAGACAGTTACATTGGTGTCTGATTTATATACATTTTTTGTTACAGATTCCATGATATGCTTGTAAGATGACCCAGGCATACAATAATTAATAGTCGAATAACTCTGATTGCTATTTAATAATTTACCTAAACCTCTTCCAACACCATCTGCAAACATAACCGAATGAGACCCATGATTACTAATACTAGATGCAAAGGTAGCAGTCTCAGGCTGGTCTACTTGAGACACTTCCTGTGCAATATCAGGTGTGTCTTGGTCTTGGACAAAGATACCGTCCTGAGGCACCCTCTCAACCTGGGCCGGGCTCTCCGTTACCTCAGGCTGGACAGCCTTCAGGTTTGAGACTATCTGACAATTGCATTGACACATAACTAACTCATTTGCGGCCAAAATGTGTTCCTTGATTTGTAACTGGGATCTAACATATTTATTGTAAAGGGAGCCCAGTTTGTCTTCAAGCACCTTAATATCATTTTGTAAGCTCTGTGTGTCAATTTCACAAATTTTTATACTGTCCTCTAATTTAATCTGGTAATTGTTTAATTTATTAAGCAGGTCAACTCGTTCTTTTCTGAGTGGAATATTTTTAAAGAAAAGTTTGTGTTGTTTCCTGTACTGGGTATAATTTTTAATTATTTTATTAAATTTTGCATACTTTTTCAATTTTTTATGACTAACTTTATATTTATTTGTCTCATTTAATAAGGAATCTTCAGTCAGGTCAATAGTAGTAATGGAATGAGGTTTACAATTTGATTTTATTAACTCACTATATAAATGGCACGTTTCCTGTACCTGAGTACATGACTTTTCTTTTTGCAAATTCAGAATTTGAAAATTAGCATGAGCCAATTCATCTTCTAGGTCCCTAACTTTACCTATAGCCTCCTCATAAAGATCACTGCAATTATGGAAACCATCCGTGACTACCCGCAGTTGGTCGCGTTCATCAACAACATTTTGATATTGCTGACTCAGCACCACTAGCTCCCGCTTAAGGCTTGTGTTTTTACAAATGACATTTTATACTTCTACCTCACATTCATCTCTCTCCTGCAACATTTCCTGACATTGATGTTGCGATTCTTTTAGTTCTTGGAGAGTTGTTCTTAGTTTGAATTCCAAGTCCTCAATAGTAGCGTTACGGGTCATTACAGGCATGGTTTCAGGAATGTTTACTGAAAATAGAAATTAAAAAAACGGTGAGAACCAAAAGAACAGAAAAAAAAAAGTTGAAAAGTTGAAAATGGAGGACAGAAATTAAAAAAACAAAAGAAATAAGTATTCGTATATTATTATTAATAATAAAAAATTATGTAGCAAAACGAGGTGGGCTGCTGAATTGGCTTGAAAAGCTAACTATTATTGTGTTTTTTACTTTTGATTACCTTACAGCTTTAATTTTTATTTAATGTGGGTATTTTTTTTTTTTTTTTTTTTTTTAATCTTCTTTTATTTAGGGGCTTTAATGTGGGTATGGTGCCCAAAATATGAATGTACGATTTATTGCAGTTTTATAGTTTAATTATGCAAAAAATCGTAAAAGTTCGTTATTGAAATATAAGAATCAATTAATAGAACTAAATAACTGGACTTGAATGTTGGTTTTGTTTCGTTTTCTACGCTGTCAACGAAACGATTTATATGCACTACAGAGTGCTAAATCAGCAAAAATGTTACGTTAAATCTAAAGGAGAGCGTGCTAGAAAGTTAAAGTGAAAATTGTGTGCTATAATTATAAAACTTAAGTGAACAATACTCCCCATGTAATTCCGTAGTTCGGTCGTCAGCTGTTTGATAGGTTACCGGTCGACAGCCGGGCAAAACTCTTATTTAACTAGTTACTTCGGCAGGAAAACAATAATCCTGAGTATTTATGCCGTTTTGTTGCATTTTTACTTAAAATTACACCCTAATTTCACATAAATACTAATTAAATCAAATTTTTAAATACGGAGCACAAAATTTACATGTCACTTGCTTATGTTATGAAATGGTGTAAACAATAAATAAAAATGCGATTCGGTTATCGCGAGTGATTTGCCGTCATTTATTGAAGAGTTCTATGTATATCTCCGAAGTTAGTCATCAGATCTTGATGAAAATTAAATGACAAGCACCAGCTTTCAAATAAAAAAAGAATCATCAAAATCGGTACGTACACCCAGTAACAAGTTCTGAGGTAACACACATAAAAAAAATACAGTCGAATTGATAACCTCCTCCTTTTTGGGCAGTCGGTTAAAAATAAAAATGGGCTAATATTGTGAATTACAGTTGTAAACATCTGTTCAGGTAAACGTGTAATTATCGCGTTATACCTCTGTGGGTATTGTTCGAGTATAAACATTTGTTAGTGTTCACGAACACACACTCACAGCGTTTGTACTTCTGTTAGCAATGTATCAGAGTATCGAGGACCGTATAGATACAGTTTTATTAGTGGCGTCGGCTAATGTCAGTATAATTTTTATAGGCCATGTTTCTTTTTTTTAATTTGTATTCTACCGCGGACATAGTCGTCCGCGCCCTTTTTGAGTGTATTTATTTGTTTGATTCTTTTTTTCTTTTCATAAAAATGACAATTGTTTGACTGTTACGACGGATATTACTTCTAGGCTTACTTAACTGACTTAAGTTTACGTGAGTTCATCCCTACAGGGTGATGGTTTGGGTTTGGGTTTGAGTTTTTGATGGGACTTGTTATGTGGTGTTTTGGTTATGGTTACTAGGGACTTCGCTAGCGTGAGCAAGGCCTCTATGACGACTACGTCTCAATGCTGCATGGCCGTCTTAAGGTTGTAGTTGACGACCGTTTTAGTCGGCGCACCCATCGCCTTCTTAACAAAGATGGCGATGCGGCGTCATCGGCGTCATCGGTGTTGGCCATGGCCATGTTAATTCATAATGGCTTATGTGTCTCTATAAGAAAGACATACCTACTTTAATCAACAGCTTAAATGTATCTTATCCTTCCTTTCTGCAGTCTGTGGTCATGAGTTAGGTGCAAATTATTATATTGCCATTGTTCCAGGTAACAGGTTCCTCTTTAACTTATATATGCTCACGTATCTCACTATCACGTACTACTCTGGTGTGTCATCACATGGTCACGTAGAGAAGCTTCTGAGGCCATATAACCATATTATTCAGTTAGATGCCCGATCTACACAATAATTTACAATGTTCAGAGGAATCCAATTTTATACGAGATGGATTTCAATAAAATGGAATTCAATTCGGGTGCTACCTTTCGCTGCTTTACCGAGAAAGTTCCACATTTCAATGTAATTCCCATGATACATTTCAGTTTCAAACTTGTCTAAAGTTTCTCGTGATGAAGTAAAGTTGCTTCAATTTTTTTCTAGTGTTTGAATTTTCCAGAAGATTGGCGTAACTTTCAAACTAGGTAATTAACTACACGCCTTGTATAGTTACGATATTATTATACATTTTACATTTTTAGTATATAAAGAATAGATTAAAATATAAATATATTTAATCAACACAACAGCAACAAACATTAAGTAAAAGACAGTAATGAAGTACAAAGACAAACTGCGTTAAAAGTGCCCATACTGAAAGGTTTACCAATTCTGTTTTTTGGAAAAATTGCGATTGGTCACACATCAATATAATTATAGTTGTCGGCACGTAACTTGGCAAGGTTTGGCGTAGTGGGTATAAGTTCGCGTATTGTGCTCGAACTGAACAACATAAACATATAACACACATAGAACGAACCTTGAGCGAACGGAATGTGGACGTGACGTGAGTGGTCAGTCGATCCTTGTCTCAACTGGTCAATAAGTCGGCGATTGCAGAACACCTATTAGAAGGCGGCAGCAATCACTGGATCGAATTTCATCGTCCAAAAGTCCTCTCCACGGAACGCCACTTCTATTCAAGAATTGTGCGTGAAGCGATTGAAATTAAAAAACATAAAACGTTCAATCGGGATGACGGTTACAAATTATCCGCGGCGTGGAATCCAGTGATTCAAAAAACATTACCTCGTTTTGTGCAGTCGGCGAACTTACAGAATAAGGACACGGTCAGTGTTGTATGTAGAAATGTGAGGGTAGATGAAGAATTTTATGCCCCAACGGAGCCAGTACACCGAGACACCAGTCTACCCGGGACCACGGTCGTTGCAACACGGCCGAAACGTCGGGTGAAATAGGTAAATAAATGAATCGAAATCATCGCGTTAAATAATCGTGGTACATTGTTTCTCAAATGGGTTAATGACTTTAAAAAGGGAAATGCATGTTTCTAGATAGAAAAGGATAAACTTACCTATGTTTCACTATTATCTTTTGCTTTGCGTTTTGAAATTGTCTTTATTCTGTGTCAACGAATGTTGGGTTATTGCACAATCATGTGTTCTTAGAGCTTGGTTTTCGCTACTCCATTTAAACTAAAACTTTTTCCCGGAAAATCTTTAATATCCAGCAGTGTTCAACTGACTGGCAAATTGAGAGATACCTAATAAATAATCATTCTATGTCTAAGTAGATATAATATAACGAAAATTTGTATCTGACGATTGCAGTCTCCACCGTCAAGTTGGCTATAAATTGCGTAAAGTCCGGGTAATGCATAAATCTCGTAAAGTATTCACGTCGCGTTGGCTCAAGCGTGATTTTAGCTTATTATGAGATTTTAATATACATCGCGGCAATGAGTCAAACTTTACCTACCTATTTATCGAAATGAAGAAATGTCAAATCGATAATTTTGTACTCTACGGCAATTTTTAATAACCACTTATATCCAGTTTTACTACAGTTAAGTAATGCAAAAGTTTTTATGTTCTTAATTTCAATGAGCGACTAAGTCAGCATTGAAATTCAAGTAAAATGTTCTTCTCGCGGCCGTTCCTTCAATTTAATTATGCTTATTCCGTTCAAACACATTTATTTAATTGAAAGCCCATTTTCTAAGTAATCGCTTTTTAATTCCATTAAATTGATTAAAAGATGTTTAAAACTTGAAGAAAGTGCCTTTATTAAGCTTCGTGAAAGACCTTTTTAGTTTTAAGGCATAGTGAAGATTAGTAAAAAGAAAAGGAAGTAATGTGATTTTTTATAAAATCAAGCTTCAAGACAAAATATGCTGATATCTGCAAATTCTACTACATATTCAAGTTATAGCTCCAGTAACGCGGTGGGCTGTACTGTCTGTACATAAAAGCTTTGCTGCACAATATCTACTTTTTATGAACACGTAAAGTATCCTCTCTACGTAATATAAACTGACACGCTTGATACATGTACGTGACAATTTATCACATGCAGCAATTAACAACTACTGAACATTATGTATGAGCAATAATTGAAAGAGAGAAAGAGAATTGGTTTGATGGCCCCAGGAGATCTTCTTCATGGTCTGCGAGTGACAGTGATATAGGTATTGAGTTTGGCAGGAGATGTTCTACTTTGGGTCATATTTATTTACTGACTTTAAAAAAAGGAGGGCGTTCTCAATTCGGTTGTATTATAACTTTTATCGTTTTATGTTTGTTACCTCAGAACTCCGACATATTTTTGAATGATGTAACGAAAAAACGCCTAACTACATAACTACTGTTTAACTAAATAATACTGCCTGTATGAACTGAATTTGCTGAACTTATTCATATTATTATATATTTTCAAGTGTTTTCTGGAGCCCAGTCATTAGTCAATTCGTTTTTCGTCATTTGGTGAACATGGCGTGTATTGGCACAAATTCCATTTAGAGGATTCGGCACAAATTCCATTTAGAGGATTTTCACGGACCACTGGCGACATAAAGCGAGCGCAATACATAAATGTCACTGAAGAATTTTAATCAGTCAACCGTGAGAACACACACACTAGGGCTGCTTCACAAAGATCTGTCCTTTATCTGACCAAAACTATGAGCCCATTCTCTTGGGCTTGGAGTAATAATTTCAAAGCCATGACGATGGTGGTTCTAACCTGTAGGAATTTCTACTCATCATGTAGTGACACGGTAGCAAGTAAGTGCGAAACGAATGATTATATATCGGTTTTTCTCAACACGTTCCAAGGCAGCCCTACAGCGTCATATTGCAGCAACATGGGAGACAATATATTATTATGACTATTTTAAAGAGTACACGGTTAAGAATTTATTTCTTAGGGCGTATTTGCGGTTCAAATAACATTTATAATTTGTGAAAGATGTTTTTTAAGTGTTAGGCTTCAGATTCATAACAAACATTCCGAGTAAGTGGTAGCTATCCGATTTCGATCCTCAATAAAAAAATAAATTGATGTTATTTTTTATAAACTTTACTCGTTGTAAATCATAATTAATGACAGAAATTTTACTTTTGAATAAAATTGTCTGACTTTAACGAACAGACAAAATTCACTATGTAAATGTTGTAGGAAGGTTGCAAATGGTTGGTTTTGTAGCAACGCAATTGCACCCTTCCAACAACATCCAAAAAGAAAACAAATTCATATGCCTATTGTAAAAACTGTAAAATTATGAACATTCGCTTAAAAAGTTTGTTTTCTATAAGGATACGCGCACATTATCGCTCAGCTTATAAAGCAACAATGGGCGACAGAATGTGTCAAGCGAGTCCCGTCATCAGTGCGAAACCCGTGGTTGTTTTTTTTTAGCAAGGATTATTTTTTTATTTTGATTTTAGTATATAAAGAATAGATTAAAATATAAATATATTTAATCAACACAACAGCAACAAACATTAAGTAAAAGACAGTAATGAAGTACAAAGACAAACTGCGTTAAAAGTGCCCATACTGAAAGGTTTACCAATTCTGTTTTTTGGAAAAATTGCGATTGGTCACACATCAATATAATTATAGTTGTCGGCACGTAACTTGGCAAGGTTTGGCGTAGTGGGTATAAGTTCGCGTATTGTGCTCGAACTGAACAACATAAACATATAACACACATAGAACGAACCTTGAGCGAACGGAATGTGGACGTGACGTGAGTGGTCAGTCGATCCTTGTCTCAACTGGTCAATAAGTCGGCGATTGCAGAACACCTATTAGAAGGCGGCAGCAATCACTGGATCGAATTTCATCGTCCAAAAGTCCTCTCCACGGAATGCCACTTCTATTCAAGAATTGTGCGTGAAGCGATTGAAATTAAAAAACATAAAACGTTCAATCGGGATGACGGTTACAAATTATCCGCGGCGTGGAATCCAGTGATTCAAAAAACATTACCTCGTTTTGTGCAGTCGGCGAACTTACAGAATAAGGACACGGTCAGTGTTGTATGTAGAAATGTGAGGGTAGATGAAGAATTTTATGCCCCAACGGAGCCAGTACACCGAGACACCAGTCTACCCGGGACCACGGTCGTTGCAACACGGCCGAAACGTCGGGTGAAATAGGTAAATAAATGAATCGAAATCATCGCGTTAAATAATCGTGGTACATTGTTTCTCAAATGGGTTAATGACTTTAAAAAGGGAAATGCATGTTTCTAGATAGAAAAGGATAAACTTACCTATGTTTCACTATTATCTTTTGCTTTGCGTTTTGAAATTGTCTTTATTCTGTGTCAACGAATGTTGGGTTATTGCACAATCATGTGTTCTTAGAGCTTGGTTTTCGCTACTCCATTTAAACTAAAACTTTTTCCCGGAAAATCTTTAATATCCAGCAGTGTTCAACTGACTGGCAAATTGAGAGATACCTAATAAATAATCATTCTATGTCTAAGTAGATATAATATAACAAAAATTTGTATCTGACGATTGCAGTCTCCACCGTCAAGTTCGCTATAAATTGCGTAAAGTCCGGGTAATGCATAAATCTCGTAAAGTATTCACGTCGCGTTGGCTCAAGCGTGATTTTAGCTTATTATGAGATTTTAATATACATCGCGGCAATGAGTCAAACTTTACCTACCTATTTATCGAAATGAAGAAATGTCAAATCGATAATTTTGTACTCTACGGCAATTTTTAATAACCACTTAAATCCAGTTTTACTACAGTTAAGTAATGCAAAAGTTTTTATGTTCTTAATTTCAATGAGCGACTAAGTCAGCATTGAAATTCAAGTAAAATGTTCTTCTCGCGGCCGTTCCTTCAATTTAATTATGCTTATTCCGTTCAAACACATTTATTTAATTGAAAGCCCATTTTCTAAGTAATCGCTTTTTAATTCCATTAAATTGATTAAAAGATGTTTAAAACTTGAAGAAAGTGCCTTTATTAAGCTTCGTGAAAGACCTTTTTAGTTTTAAGGCATAGTGAAGATTAGTAAAAAGAAAAGGAAGTAATGTGATTTTTTATAAAATCAAGCTTCAAGACAAAATATGCTGATATCTGCAAATTCTACTACATATTCAAGTTATAGCTCCAGTAACGCGGTGGGCTGTACTGTCTGTACATAAAAGCTTTGCTGCACAATATCTACTTTTTATGAACACGTAAAGTATCCTCTCTACGTAATATAAACTGACACGCTTGATACATGTACGTGACAATTTATCACATGCAGCAATTAACAACTACTGAACATTATGTATGAGCAATAATTGAAAGAGAGAAAGAGAATTGGTTTGATGGCCCCAGGAGATCTTCTTCATGGTCTGCGAGTGACAGTGATATAGGTATTGAGTTTGGCAGGAGATGTTCTACTTTGGGTCATATTTATTTACTGACTTTAAAAAAAGGAGGGCGTTCTCAATTCGGTTGTATTATAACTTTTATCGTTTTATGTTTGTTACCTCAGAACTCCGACATATTTTTGAATGATGTAACGAAAAAACGCCTAACTACATAACTACTGTTTAACTAAATAATACTGCCTGTATGAACTGAATTTGCTGAACTTATTCATATTATTATATATTTTCAAGTGTTTTCTGGAGCCCAGTCATTAGTCAATTCGTTTTTCGTCATTTGGTGAACATGGCGTGTATTGGCACAAATTCCATTTAGAGGATTCGGCACAAATTCCATTTAGAGGATTTTCACGGACCACTGGCGACATAAAGCGAGCGCAATACATAAATGTCACTGAAGAATTTTAATCAGTCAACCGTGAGAACACACACACTAGGGCTGCTTCACAAAGATCTGTCCTTTATCTGACCAAAACTATGAGCCCATTCTCTTGGGCTTGGAGTAATAATTTCAAAGCCATGACGATGGTGGTTCTAACCTGTAGGAATTTCTACTCATCATGTAGTGACACGGTAGCAAGTAAGTGCGAAACGAATGATTATATATCGGTTTTTCTCAACACGTTCCAAGGCAGCCCTACAGCGTCATATTGCAGCAACATGGGAGACAATATATTATTATGACTATTTTAAAGAGTACACGGTTAAGAATTTATTTCTTAGGGCGTATTTGCGGTTCAAATAACATTTATAATTTGTGAAAGATGTTTTTTAAGTGTTAGGCTTCAGATTCATAACAAACATTCCGAGTAAGTGGTAGCTATCCGATTTCGATCCTCAATAAAAAAATAAATTGATGTTATTTTTTATAAACTTTACTCGTTGTAAATCATAATTAATGACAGAAATTTTACTTTTGAATAAAATTGTCTGACTTTAACGAACAGACAAAATTCACTATGTAAATGTTGTAGGAAGGTTGCAAATGGTTGGTTTTGTAGCAACGCAATTGCACCCTTCCAACAACATCCAAAAAGAAAACAAATTCATATGCCTATTGTAAAAACTGTAAAATTATGAACATTCGCTTAAAAAGTTTGTTTTCTATAAGGATACGCGCACATTATCGCTCAGCTTATAAAGCAACAATGGGCGACAGAATGTGTCAAGCGAGTCCCGTCATCAGTGCGAAACCCGTGGTTGTTTTTTTTTAGCAAGGATTATTTTTTTATTTTGATTTTAACTCCTGTGGTATTCATTTAAATTATATGGTGTAAAGTATTCTCAATGTGCGTGAAATGCTTAAGGTAACTAACGTATTTAAGTTAATAAGGATTAATACTGTATCTGTCTAAATAGCTTTTCAATTACCGCATTGTACGTGACCATATTTTCAGAAATTACAATGGATATAGTAAACTATCCTTAAAAGATAGATATATGCCATCGCGGACTTTTCTGTAGACATATAAAAGCGGAATAATATACAAAGTTTTGTTATATGTCAAAGGCATTAGGCAACGGTTTTCGATGAAAGCTCCCAGGCGGCTTGACTTTTTCCGTCATTTTTAACAATTATCGTCATATTGCACAAAAATGCCTTGATATCTCATGAAAATCCAAATAGATTATGAGTTTATCGTGAACAGATAGACAGAGGCGGCGGGGAACTTTGGTTTATAATATGTATAGTGATAGTGATGTTTCAATCAACACTTAACTCCAAGGGATTTATTAAAAAAAAACATTGTTACTACCCTAGCAACAGCATCTGCAGTGATATTAAAGTTTGTGAACAATACGAACCATTATTGTGAAGGATTTCAGGAAAAAATAAAGAGTGTCGTGCCCTTGTTGCTTTACGATTCACAATAAATCCTAGCGCCTGTACCTTCTGATGTTCAGCACACTACAAAAAATACGAGACTCGTAAATAATGAATCGGAGCAAGTGTAGCAGGGATTGTGATATATCTAAGAGTGTTTGTATTGTATCATTAGGGAACGCTTTACGGCAACAAACAAGTATTAACTACCTATTGCGAGGAGCTCGACTATTTGTTTCCGTAACAAACCGTCAAAACATTCGCTTATAAGTTTTGTTTCTCCTGCTTTTTAACTTGAAACCTAAGAAAGTTAGCTAGGTATACGCAGCCCATTGTTTCGTAAATCCATAGACGGTATTAAAATTAAAAAATATACCTTATTTATTTTTCTAACAGTGAGCTTAGTCACTGTAAGAACTATTTTAAAAGGAAAAGCGAAAACCTCTTACTTACCTTTCCTGTTATCTTTGCTCTTCATTTGTGTAAATACTTCCTGCACAAAGGTTTTCATTTCAACTAAGCTGTAAAATCTTTTTTATCTGCCAACTTATTTGGAATTTCAATGGTTACTATAATTCTACAAAATAGTAATTTTTCTCCGTTAATAATCTCTTGATTTAGTTTACCAGCAGCTAACGAGACCTCACTAATGGAAGGACGCTCGCAATACTCGTAAATAACTGAATAACACTTACAGTTGGGAATGTCTGAATATTTTAGGGCTCGAGGACAACTCTGCGGCCTGTACGAGCTATTATGTCTGTTTAAAACATAATGGTCAGCTGGGCATTCGCTTTTTGGTAGTCAGCAATTAAAACTAATAAATTGTGAAATCTACCATTTTGTGGGAGATTTTATTTAATTTTTTTCCAATTTTTTTTACACGCACGTTTTGGGTTTAACTGTCGTATTTCTGTTTATGACATACCTCCTGTTTCTGATCCTCATACTACAATTATTGGTTTTATGTAACGATGTACTCCGGGTTTAACTAAACCATTCTAAACAAACTAATGAAGGTACATTGATGTTAATTTTCACACTATGTTCTCGGTTTATTCTCCTATAAATAAACTTGACTCAAATAACTGTTCACAATATTTTGATGTTAGATGGTTATCGTCACTTGAATAATGCTTTTAAAACGTACCCTTTTCTTGTTAATGTTAATAAGGTAAATGTTATACACAAAACCGTTGGAATATACAATGAAATACAACGCCTGTGTTTCATCCGTAGTTGGTTTTGGATTCTTTAGTATTCTTTGTTCATATTCTTTTTTAATTATTATTGATAGATTCGCGTTTGACCACTATCTTGCCTGATTGGTCGATGATGTAGCACACTTGCTTAGAAGTAACCTAGACGGGTAAATCCGCGCAATCTATAAAATGGGTCCTCGCGAGTCCCTCAGAGAAAAATTTAAAGAGATCGATATACTGACTCTACCTTCACTTTATATTTTGGAATGTATTTTGTATATCCGTAAAAATCGGGGGCTTTTCAAAACTAGAAGCGACTTCCATAATTTAAATACACGCAGTAAGCACGAAATTGTAATACCCAAATTCAGATTAACGAAAACTAGCAAGTCTTTTCTTATAAACAGTATACGCTTTTATAACAAGTTGCCAAAGTCAGTTATAGAACTGACCGATGGAAGGTTCAAAAACTACATCAAACGTATCCTTATTAACAAAGCATATTATAAAATCAAGGACTACGTTGAAGATAAAAACATTTGGCCTTAGCTCCTTCTGCGCATGCAGCTTCCCTGGTAACTTGTAAACGGCACAAATAAGTGGATGTCTCTAACTATTCTCAATCTCATTTTTTCTTTCCTTCTTTTAATTAGACTTTTTACAATGGTTTTCAATCATCTTTATTTTATAATCTTTGCTAAGAATAGTTACAGCACTGATAACAACATTTGTGCCACACGTTAAATTTAGTCTTGTTATACTTTTTTTTTTTTTTCCTTTGTATAGATTCTTTTACCGATTGTTTTGTGACTGTGTGAACATTGTAGGCCTTCTTGATGCTAGTTAACATTTGTTAACTTTTTATTTTATACTAGCTGTCCCACGCGGCTTCGCTCCCGTCAACTGGCTACCTACCTACCCATCAACCCTACCTACTCTACATACATGATTGTTGTGTAATTAAACCGTTTACGCAGCGCACGCAACGGAAGCTCTCAAAAAGGAATAATTTTGCCCGTTTTTGCAACATTTTTCATTTATGCTCTGCTCCTGTTGGTCGTAGCGTGATGTTATATAGCCTATAACCTTCCTCAATAAATGGACTATCCAACACAAAAAGAATTTTTCAATTCCAACCAGTAGTTTCTGAGATTAGCGCGTTCAAACAAACAAACAAACAAACAACCAAACAAACTCTTCAGCTTTATAATATTAATAGTATAGATATAATCTTTTTTTTTTTTTTTTTTAGTTTCTTACTTCTTATTGTCATAAGTCGGGCCTGCGTTGTCCCCCCATATCTAAGTACCGTTGCCGCATCGTCCTATCTCGCTTACTCTATGCAGTATACTTGATGACAAACTGTTTTTTGCACAATGCTTCGCAGAGCCAACTTCAGAGATACAGAGATCCGCTGTGACTACAAAGTTTTCAGTTCCGTTACAAAGGGAAAATCTTCACCGCCTTTTGTCTAGTTTTTTTTTTAAATGTAAACGTTTTTTGTAACTGATGGCATTACTTTAGAAGGTGGCACAGGTGTGCCGCGCGTGTGTCAGGAGCATTGCTTGATGCTACTATACGATACAGACACGCGTGCTCTTCTTTTAAGACACCACCGATACTTTCAAGGTAAAGCTGTTCTACAGTGTTCTAATAGAAGCAACTACACTTTAAATTACTAATATCGCCGGGTTAAAGGCAAAACCAAATATCTGCGATTTTTTCAGTTTTTCACTTTAATATACCATTCGAATCAGCATTCGATTCTTTATCTAATGGTAAAACCAACTAAACCGCAGGACTTACGGTTCCCGAGATACCGAATGTAAAAACCGATTACATAGTTATTTGACTGAATTAAGAAACAAATAAATCGAGAAAGTGTATCTTTAGAGAATAAAAAACCAATAATTCGTAATAATGTTACCGAAATATTTCAAAAAATAGATGCAAAAAATACCAAACCTTTTTAGTGGGTTTTATTTTCACAATGGAAGGTCTAAGACACAAATGGTAAAAAATAATATATTTAATTAGTACCTTTTTGTTTCTGAACATTAAAACTAAATAAACATTATACAAATGTAGTCGATTTTCGCATTCGGTTTTTCGGTTTCTTTTTAGCAAATTGCCCAGAAGCAAAACCGATTAAATTATTATAGTCGGTACTTCCTTGCGCTGCCGCTGACCCTCTCCCGCTTTACGGGGATTTAGTTGAATCTTATGCAGACTATATTATAGCCGCCATCACCGCTATAAAAGAAATCTTTGAGAGGGCTTGAAATTTTTTTTAAACTTAGGGTCCCTGGCGTATGCCATATGCCAGACCCTACCACCTGGAAGAGAAAGGTAGAAAAAAAAGGAGATTAGATGGTCTCTCATAAATAACTGCAAATAAATATTGACCGGCTAAAGTACCAAAGGCTGTAGACAGCTTAAAATGTAAATTCAAAGGCACCGTAAACTTCAGTGAAACTGATCGTGAGAGACGTTGTAGGAAATACTGGGTTCAAATCTATACTGCAAAGAAAAGCATGCAAAGCAGTATGCCAAAACTTCTTCTGCAAAAATCTGTGCATTTCTGCTTCAGTTATTATATAAGCAGTAGAAAGTCGAGATGCGATGGGATTTTATCCAAGAGATTGGGATCCACGAGGACGATATAAGCCCCAAAACAAAACGCCACCAGAACAAGCTGAAGAAATCTGGCGTTATATCAAAGCTTTCTCTACGGTGGAAAGCCATTAGGTGTGCAAAGATATTAAACACCAATATCTATACTGTATACTGTCAATTACAAAAATGTATGCATTGTATGTATAGGAGTATAAGTAGCAGAGTTTTACAACCTGAGGCTCTCCATATCGAAAAGTATTTTGCACCGAAATCAACTTGGGGTTTTTGTTCCCAAAAAAGACCAGTGTCTTTTGTGCACCAAGTATCGTCGTTTGGGTACCATAGAGAAAACAAAAATTGAAGAAAAAGATATAAACAGCACATTTAAAGAAAAATACATGCAATAGCGAGAAACAAAGGGACAAAGAGAAAGCAGAAAAAGAAACAATCTTCACTTCGGGATCCTTAGCAGGCAATTTTACAAAGCCCTACTGGAGATGTAGGTCTTTTTAAGCTATTGCATAGCTTCTATCGCGGGCCTTGAGCGCGGGGACCGAATCCAGAAATTCCGTAACGAAAAAACCTCACGCTCCCCACTCCGACGGGCACGGCGGTGATACTTTGACTTTTAATAAGGTTTTTGAATTCTGTGGAATCTGAGTGGTGAGGGGCAGGGGGCGGGGGGGGAGGTTTGTTGCACGTGTTTTCGATTTCCGTGTTGGTATTTTTAGAATGAAATTTTTTTTTGCGGTTAGGTAAACGGTTAAGGGGGGGTAAATCCTATCTTGTTCTCCTGGATGAAGTAGCGGAGGGCAGGGGGGCAAATTTTTTGTCAGGAATGCGCTAACTCCAACCGTTTCTGAGATATGAGGGTTTTAAAATTTTTGTTGGTCGTAATTTTTTTGCCTTTTATCGGTCTCTCTGAGCTGTTTCTGTGACAATGGTGATCAATGTGGACCTTATTCTAATGAGAATAAGGGTCACTTTTGCTTGTCAAAGAAAAGCGACCTTATTTCAATGTGAATAAGGGTATTATTGTTTTGTTTTTTAGAGTTTTATTAATCGTAAATAAATGCGGGTTTGGCTCGCTACGTTTTCGAGTTTTTAACGTTTTTAATTTTTTTGACGCATTTTCCAGGACTGGATCTAGAATAAATGCTATGCAATATCTTTACCGCGGCAGTCCCCGAGTGCCACACGACTTTTTTTATTATTGCAAGGAACTTACAATATACAACCTGACGATTTATGACAGCGCTTTTCC
Source organism: Orthosia cruda (assembly GCA_964057195.1). Classification (NCBI taxonomy): domain Eukaryota; kingdom Metazoa; phylum Arthropoda; class Insecta; order Lepidoptera; family Noctuidae; genus Orthosia; species Orthosia cruda. The sequence goes on along the minus strand of OZ059848.1, from coordinate 6,504,472 downwards.
AAATGAACCATTTTGTTATGCGTGGACGGAAATTAATAGCAAGAGAGGAAGTTCTGAGATTGGATCGATAGTTTTACATTACTTAAGCAAAATTTTTGAATCAAGAGGTACAAAAACACTCAAATTTATACTCAATTACAGAGTGGTTGAATACTTTTCGACAGGCCCGATTATCAACTCAATGCAAGGGACCACGTAAGGGCCAAACAAAAAAAATCCTATCATGTAAAAGAAATGAAGTACACGGACTTCAAAGATCTTAAGAGACTAGCCATCATGATTACTAAAGCAAAAACCAGTAATGGACAACGTGAACGTTGAACGTGTCAGATGGCTTAAAATAAAGAGAATGCGAAATACACTAAAAGTAAATCAAAAATATTTTTAGGGTTCCGTACCACAAAAGGTAAAAAAGGAACCCTTATAAGATCACTTTCTTGTCCGTCTGTCCGTCTGTCTGTCTGTCCGTGTGTCACCACCAATTTTCTCAGCAACGGGTGGACCTAGCAAGTTGAAATTTATACCAGATACTAAGGTCTATAGTCCCTATTAGGTGTATATAAAACCAAGGTCCTGAGTCACCACGATAAAAAGATATAAGCAAATTTAGTTTTTCGCGAAAACTTGTAAGTACCAAAATCTACCTTAATTTTCAACTTTTTTAATTTTTCGGAATTATTCCTTTATTTGTGCTGTAAGACCTTGCTTTTAACCAAAATTTACAATTCTAGGTCAACCGGAAGTAACCGGTTTTGGGTCGAAAACCTATATGGTAGTTCCCGTTGACCTAGAATCACGAAATTTGGCAAAAAGTAAGATCTTACAGCACAAATATAGGAAAAATTACAAAAAAAAAAAAGTTGAAAATTAAGGTAGATTTTGGTACTTACAAGTTTTCGCGAAAATCTAGATTTGCCTATATCTTTAAAACTTAGCCACCAATAAACAATTTTATTATGGCGGTAAAATTCAAATTCTAAATCTTTATTTCGAGCGAAGACTCTTAAAGGGTTAGTAACAATGTGCATTAAAACTAAGTATTAGTAAACAACACGATACGGTGGCATATGTAACTGAAAGCAGTGAACTACTTATATACACGAACAGTCCACTCTGTCAGCAATCATTTTTAGAACCCTGTTAGTGCTGTCCAGAACTCGGGCTACCATTGATGTTGCGCGCTTGCGCATTATGGCGTAAAAACAAACGCGCCGCCGCAAACATCCCTAACGCACTACAACGCGAAGGCAACCCCATCAGTTTTCCGAACGCGTTATTATACTGATCACGGATGGGCTCCATACGACGCCCGTGAATACTTATCCCACAGGCTGCAAGTGTAGAAGGTGGTACAGAATGCTCTAAAGAGCTTCACCTTTATTTCTGCAGTACAATGTGCAAACATGCGAGTTATCATATTCGCACGCTCGGTAAGAGCCCTCCGTTACCTTTCAATGTCGGCATTGTCCTTTATAGCTTATTATTGACACAAAAACAGTCAATATGACAACCGAAATGTTGACTGCTAAGAGCCGCAAACAGGGCATTCATATACAAATTGAAGAGGGCAGGGGAGGTCAATCCACCCTGTCTCACTCCACACTCCAATTGATAAGGCTCCGATAGCACACCCGCCCACCGAACTCTGTTGATCTGGCTTCCATAGCAATGCCTAAAGATACTTATAAGTTCGATAGGCAAGCTTATAAGTTCTAGTTTCCTCCATAATATATCTTAGGAAACGAGATCAAAAGCCCTAAACCGATCGAGGAAGCAAGCGAAAACAGTTGTTCCTCTTTTTGTGTAGTAACTGACGGCCTGCTTGAGACACAGAACTGCACTCTTTGTAGAAAGTCCTGGCCGAAACCTGAACTGATTGTCGTGCAGCCCAAGATGTTGGTTTAGCTGTGTATCAAGCAGATCATCATGCATCTTAGCGACCATGGTTTCTAGAGAAAGGAAGAAATAGGTATATAGTTTCCCCTATCCGAAAGATCACCTGTTTTACCGTGGTTCCCATTGTTAAAAAACAATGGGAACCACGATCGTCCTCATTGGGCAAGTATGAATGACCAATACATCAATTGTACAGCAGTGCCAAAACCCTCGGTAAGTGAGGACCGGCGTATTGCAAACGATCGAGCTACTGAGCCCATCATGTCCAGGCGACTTACCTCTAGACGTAGACCTGATGACACTGAAACGTATGTCCACCTTGCCATAACGGGGCTCAGCAACCAGCAACTCAAAAGAGCTCCCTAGCGATGACTTTAAAACAAACCGATTTCTAAAAAGTTTTGCAATATCCTTCACATCACTCACACTATTCACACTAACAGGCAGGCCTAGCCAAATGCTCAATTTATTAGCGCTCTTCCAGAAACCACGAAAATCACGCTTTGAATACTTAGAGGCAATTATGTCCATCTTTATCTCTATCTTTGTCTGTATAATGGGTAGGTACGAAACCCTCGGCGCACGAGTTTGACTCGCACTTGGCCGGTTTTTTTATTTACGACATGTCTGAAACTTTTTTTTATATAGGTCTCGTAAATGTAGAAACCTCTTTAGAATCAACAGTCAATAACACAAGACCAAGCCCTTCAAAGAATTGCCATCGTTACGGTACGCGACTCAGTCGAGTCGAGCCAGTCCAAAAAGTTGTGACTGTACCCCCACCACAAACCACAAATGACCCATGTTTTCCACAGATACTGTACCCGTTATATAAAGAACCATTATGCATTTCAAAAGAGAAAAAAGCCGATTTACTGAAACTACGGTTTCTGAAGAAACAGAGGACTTGGAGAATGAGTAATTAATTTTACCTGAATATTTTTTTATAGGGCAATTGTTGTTTGTTTACATTACGAAACTTTTATGTTCATACAAAGAAAAACATAATGAAATAGATGCTTCTTCTTGTTACCCGTCAGTTTTATTTTTTGTATGTTTTCTTGTACTGGATGAGATTACACAATTTGAATGATTTAAGCAGTACAAATCAGTACCTTTTAATGATAGTACAATTTTTCATTCTACATTCAAAGACATCTAGAAAATAGAAAGGCAAAACCAACTACTATTTCGTATTTTTTTAAATTATTTCTAAACTAATTTTGCCACAATCAGCCTTAAAAGCAAATTATCAAAACAATACTTTAACCCACCTAAATGCAAAGTCTGTTAGAAACAGGACAAGTACTTTTCCAGATATGCTTCTATTTGTACTATACAGGCAAAACCAACTAAAAGGAGGGGGTTCAAATTAGTATTTTTTTTTTGGACAAATGAAGTATATTTTTGTATTTAGTATGCAACAGTTTGAAACTCAGATAATTATAGAACACGCTCTTACATTTGCGACTGACATAATTGTATTATTAAGGACTTAATTTTAATATCAAACTTTCCAAATGCGCTAACGTAAAACTTTATATTGACTTTTATGGACTAAATAATTGGTTTTGCCTTTAACCCGGCGATATGTCGTCTATTATTATCGTCTATCCCCAGGAAACCTGCACGCTTTGCATCAAGTCCACCCCAGACGTGTCAGCGTGTCCTCACAATTCGTGTCTCAAGAAGCGCGGGTCGCAGTTGTCGTGCAGCAGCTCGCTGCCGTCCCTCCACCGCGAGTGCAGCGCCGAGTACAACCACTCACACATAAAACTAGTCAACACACCCGCACACGACACAACAACTACTCACAGCACGTACACACACACTGATAAAGCAATACGCAACAGGACGCCGAGCCGACCCACCGACCACTACTCACAATGAATACAAGAAGCGCCTACTTAGTAGAGTACCTGTGCGGTCACTGTACTAGTGTAAGTTATCTAGCAACAAGGAACCAGGCCTGTGATTATAACAAGCTTAGAGTTAATAATTGGTTTGTTTTATCAATTAATGTACCAATTAATTGTGCCTGAGATTGTATAGATGTACAATGTACATACTTATAACTTAGGAGAGGACTTTATAATTGTGTAAAATATTTTTGTAAAAACAACGAACAATTTGTACATAGGTACTTTAAGATTTGTAAATAAATCCGAATGTAAATAAGAAGTAAAGTGCCAACAAATTATTCCCGGTGTTTATACACCGGTGTAGATGGTTTTCAAATACCATTTGACCTCGACATCTACAAAAGTCGTTAGTTCGCCGGTCTCCTCTATTTTTTCGAGCCATATACATAGCAAACTAATATTGTCTTTAATTGAAATTTTCTCACAACCACTTAAAGGTTAACTACGATATAACCAGACATACGTGGGTAATTATTTATGTAATAAAGTCAGACTTCACTAATCTAACCTTGTATAATCTCTAAATGATTCTACCAGAGAGTTGTTACAGATATTCTAAAGGGTAATAATATCTGAAGTAATTTTGGGGTCACGTTTGCATTACAAAGAAATTCATCACTCCAAAGGAAAGTTTGTTGAAATTCACATGAATATAATATATAAACGAACTAACACCATAACAATATTATTTCGGGAAACTTAACGTTTGGTAACATAATATAATTTGAAAATAAAGGATATTTGCTCTTAACTTTAATGTTATAGTGTTGAGGACGGTTATAAGCTCCGTAAAATCCATTCTGTTTAATCAGTGTAGTGATTAAATAAAGTTAAATGAACCGTTCAAGTTGCAGCGTTAAAGGTAATTGCTTTCTCCAAAGGACGATTATTTTCACTTTGAAAAAGTTACTCAATCGAGACGTAATGTAATGTAATTATAAGTCGTTATTTGAACTACACAAGCAGACGAGTAATTATGCTATCATGCGATGTCATGTTTTACTTAACAAAATTATAAGCTGTAGCGTAACGTAAGCTCCGGAGAGCTAACGTTAGCCACGTTAGTAAAAATAAAAGGTAATATAAATTAAAACTAAGAAAAAGGATAAAGATAATAAAACTGTGGTCCGGTTTCGCACGACGTGGGCAGCTAACCAGGCAGGAAGACGTGGTAGGCCCTGGGTAGGCAGATGAGCAGGCACCACGACGGCAATCGGATAGGCAGGCTGTAGAGTAGGGCAGGCAGACGTGGCACGGTGTGATCGGACAGGCAGGATGACGTCGTAGGCCCTGGGTAGGCAGATGAGCAGGCAATCGGGCTGGTACGTAAATGAGTAGGCGGCAGGAATCTGCGCGTGCTGAATCGGGCGCGCTGTGGCCGCGCGAGTCTGAAGACCTGTCTGCTACAGCTCATACATCAAGTGTGGTAGGTAGGCAGTAAGGAGCGTCGGGGACCGGACTGGGTGTTACACGCCGTATATGCGCAGATAAACGGTAGGTATGAAGGCTGGCAAATTATACACAGTATAACACTATATATATTTATATATTAAAAATTAGAGCACTTCAGATAATATTACACAAGCCGTAAGTATAATAGTTTTAAAGACTTTCAGATTCGATCGTACATTAAGTAGTATCCCGTAGTCCACCGACTTTCGGCGTTCCGTCCAGATTCAAAACTAAAAATTGACGCCCGTTTTTCTTCGTTCTGTGTTCTATCTACATTTCAAATTCAAATTTCAATTAAGAAATAAAGACCAGAACGAATAAAAACGGTTCACAAAGGGGTCTGTCTACGCTACCCTTATAATAGTGTAAAACTAGCTTAAAGGAGGTTTAGTCCATGGTACCTATGTTACGGTCTATGGTTTTAAGAAAAATTAAATAGACAGACAGATGTCATGTCAGATGAAAATGTCACAGTAGAAAAATATTGCAAGAATTACAAATTAACAATATAATTTAAGTTTCAGGTATTAAAACAATCAGATATAACTAAAAGTATGTTTTTCAGATGATAACAAAAGAAAGAAAACCTAAAAATGAATTACAAAAGTTAATAAAATATCAAAATATATGAAGGTATGGTTTGTATAGTGTTATGAATTGTAAATAGAGTTAAAAAATGTGGATCTGTAAATCAGAACACCACATTTCCCCGATGACCCAGAAAAATTTTCAACTGGAAGAAAATTTTGATGTTTTAATCATTGAGGTAATATGTACTAGAGAAGCTATCCTAAGCAAAGGACATGCTCCATTTCGACAAGAGTTTAAACTAAACTTCGCTGCAGCGCTGAAACAATAATTAGTCGTCTAACAAAACAGCATAAACACGCAGCGCTAGAGCGCTTCTAAGATATAGTTTTCTCGCGACCAAAAAGACGGAAGCGCCGTGATTTTCATGGCGCTTACGCGTTTCGTTCAACATTCTGCAACAACTTGTCACTCATATAGACTAAACTGCTGACTGACTACAGAAGCGGTACCTACATAGCTTTATACCTAACAAGCTTCATTAGAATTCACACTTTTTTTCAAAAAAAATATCAGTTGAAATAACCTTATACTTAACCGTAATATTTTATGAATATTATATTAATAAAATAGTACATTAATTAATATTATGTTTATGTACTTCTTTTTTGGGACATTCCCACAGCACTATTCCCAAATCACTGCAACTCCTGAAAGCCAGAATCAATAGTGGCGACCACCAGAAAAGCACCGAGGCAATGAAGCTCGACTAAGTCCCGGAGATTGAATTTAACTGTCTTGGATCCCGCAACGAAATTAATCAGAAAAGAATAAAAATTTAAATTATAGGAAAAAATAAAAAAATCCAGTTTTCTCCATATCAAGTAGGACACAGAACACACAAGGTCAATAGGCGCAAAGGGTCTTTTACAACTGGGATAAGTCCAGTTGCATAGCACCACGGATAAAAATTAGCATTAATATGAATGGGTCCTAACATTGTGAGGTGTTATATTTGATTCCAATAATAAATAGGTATGGCAAAAACGCTTGAACGCACGGAAATTTGTTCTAGTTACCACAAGATCCGTATAGTAAACATCTTCTGATGCAGCCTGTACATTATTCAACATTGTATTGCTTTCATTCTGCCAAAGAATACACTCCCATAAGATATGATGGGCAGATTGTACATTTTTGCAGTCAGATGTAGAATACTGACATAAAGTCGAGGCAACGAGCTTGAAGGAAATAATTTACTTTTAAAGTTACCATGCCCTGTGAGAAATTGGGCAACACAGTGATCCACCTCCAGCCACGTCCTGGCCAGCCGCACGCGAACAGATGGAAAGAATTGGTGGAGGTGTCGGCCCTTGATGAAATTATCCCACCTACTTGCCATTCGGATAAAAGTTCCTCCCAGACGTCAATATGTGGTTCAAATAATCTAGAGATTTTCTCACGGTCACTCCGCGTGGTTTCTCGTGCTGAATAGTAAATTGCAGCACATCGTTGCACATCAAGGTAGTCCGGAAGTACGCCAGCAAGTACCGGTAAGGTCTCAGTACTAACCGTCCTGTTTGCTTTGCATAAGAATATCAAAGCTAAACGCTGACTTTGAAGTAATTTACGTCGTCCCATTATTTAGGTACTAGCTGTCCCCCGTGAATTCGCTCCCGTCAACTGGATACCTACTTACCCTACCCTACCCTAGACACCTATCATACCTACCAATTTGTTAAACTATTTATTTGAATAACCACAGTCAGTTCCTTTCTGAATATACTTAAGATTGTTATTTTCCGCTATAAAAACAAAGTCAGCTAATTCTACCTACACTTGTTACACAAATTGTCACATCTTAATTTTTAGTCTATATGAGAAATGAGGCAACATGGCGTCCACCAAATATTTCAATTTAAAAATGATTATCTAGTTACTCATTGACGAAAAGTTATTCCTTTGCATTTCGCTGTATTAGTTGAATTATAAGTGCAATATCTTAAAACACACGACAGCATATTTAATGCGTTTGAACGTTTTATCGTTTAAAAATAAACAATGACATAGGCGCTCAAGATCTAGCAAGCAACTGAGTGAAGTGCGGCCGGCCGACCCCACATGAACATAATACAGCAGTGATGTGTGGTGACTTCTCTAGTGCGTAGTACATTATTACCTCAATGGTTTTAATATAATCCTTGCTCTATCACAAAACATCTTTCATACTTTCGTCAAACATTCTCATTCAATCACACGTAGGGGATATGGTTCACATTCAATGACGCATACTCCACAAGGAAATATTAATAAAGATTACGAAGGCTTATTTTTTTAATTAGGTGTCGTAACCCGCACCTGTTTGAAAACCCGTTAAAAAATATAAGTCAAAGAGGGAAGAGGGACCTAAGTTTAAGAGGGAAGAGGAAAGAGGGACCTAAGTCTAAGAGGGAAGAGGGAATTCTAGCTTGAGAGGGAAATATTTACAAGAGGGAAGAGGTAAGAGGGACCTAAGTCTAAGAGGGAAGAGGGAATTCTAGCTTGAGAGGGAAATATTTACAAGAGGGAAGAGGGAACTAAGTTTAAGAGGGAACTAGTTTGAGAGGGAACTAGTTTCATATAACTAGTTTGAGAGGGAACTAGTTTGAGAGTGAACTAGTTTGAGAGGAAACTAGTTTGAAAGGAAACTAGTTTGAGAGGAAACTAGTTTGAAAGGAAACTAGTTTGAGAGGAAAATATTTTACATATTTACAAGACTCCACGCATTTGGCTTATTTTTACAGAGTTACGGGACCGCTCTGTGCACATGAGGCTTTCAGAGTTGTGCACACCGCTCTAAAAGAAAAATAAAAACAAAGAGGGATACAAAAAAATTGCCTAGTAGGTTCGGTATAAATAGTGAAGAATTAAAAAAAAAAGGTGCTAGCAAAAGTGACAAATGAAAAATGATGATAACATGAAGGCCTGAATAAGAAACCAAAAGTTAGCTCACTAGTAATACTTGTGCAAGTATGTTTTAAGAATTTTGAGATTATGCAATCGAGCCCACGTTAAAAAAAAAGGTAGAGTGTGGGTGATGGGGTGGATTCTTAAAATTGGGCGCAAAACAACGTTGCGCCCAATTATTTAAAAGTTGGGCGCCAAACTGTAGCGTAACGTAAGCTCCGGAGAGCTAACGTTAGCCACGTTAGTAAAAATAAAAAAGGTAATATAAATTAAAACTAAGAAAAAGGATAAAGATAATAAAACTGTGGTCCGGCTTCGCACGACGTGGGCAGCTAACCAGGCAGGAAGACGTGGTAGGCCCTGGGTAGGCAGATGAGCAGGCACCACGACGGCAATCGGATAGGCAGGCTGTAGAGTAGGGCAGGCAGACGTGGCACGGTGTGATCGGACAGGCAGGATGACGTCGTAGGCCCTGGGTAGGCTGATGAGCAGGCAATCGGGCTGGTACGTAAATGAGTAGGCGGCAGGAATCTGCGCGTGCTGAATCGGGCGCGCTGTGGCCGCGCGAGTCTGAAGACCTGTCTGCTACAGCTCATACATCAAGTGTGGTAGGTAGGCAGTAAGGAGCGTCGGGGATCGGACTGGGTGTTACACGCCGTATATGCGCAGGTAAACGGTAGGTATGAAGGCTGGCAAATTATACACAGTATAACACTATATATATTTATATATTAAAAATTAGAGCACTTCAGATAATATTACACAAGCCGTAAGTATAATAGTTTTAAAGACTTTCAGATGCGATCGTACATTAAGTAGTATCCCGTAGTCCACCGACTTTCGGCGTTCCGTCCAGATTCAAAACTAAAAATTGACGCCCGTTTTTCTTCGTTCTGTGTTCTATCTACATTTCAAATTCAAATTTCAATTAAGAAATAAAGACCAGAACGAATAAAAACGGTTCACAAAGGGGTCTGTCTACGCTACCCTTATAATAGTGTAAAACTAGCTTAAAGGAGGTTTAGTCCATGGTACCTATGTTACGGTCTATGGTTTTAAGAAAAATAAAATAGACAGACAGATGTCATGTCAGATGAAAATGTCACAGTAGAAAAATATTGCAAGAATTACAAATTAACAATATAATTTAAGTTTCAGGTATTAAAACAATCAGATATAACTAAAAGTATGTTTTTCAGATGATAACAAAAGAAAGAAAACCTAAAAATGAATTACAAAAGTTAATAAAATATCAAAATATATGAAGGTATGGTTTGTATAGTGTTATGAATTGTAAATAGAGTTAAAAAATGTGGATCTGTAAATCAGAACACCACAAAGCATACCCTCAATCTTCTTCATAATCTAATTTTTATAATATAAACGTTACGGCCGACATGTATGATGTGACTATGATTCATAAACATATCGATGAATTTCACCATAATTTTGATTTTTGGAATGACGCAGCGGTATAACAGCTTGACTGTTGAGTAATAGGGTCCAGGTTTGATCAAAAAATCGTTAGGATTTTATTAAATTTTAAAATTCTGTTCTAAGTTTCTAGAAATGTTTTCAGGTTTGATCAAAAAATTGTTAGGATTTTATTAAACTTTATAATACTATTCCGAGTTTCTAGAAATTTAAAAATGTGTAATGTTTGTGGAACACGTTTGAAAGTTTAAAAACTGGCCAAGTGCGAGTCGGACTAGCGCACAAAGGATTCCGTAGCATTATCGCAGAAAATGGCAAAAAAAAACACGTTTTTTGTATGGGAGCGTCCCACTTAAATATTTATTTTATTTTAGTATTTGTTAATATAGCTGCAACAAAAATACATCATCTGTGAAATTTTCAGCTGTCTAGCTATCACGGTTCATGAGATACAGCCTGGTCACAGACAGACAGACAATAGATTTTGCGTGAAAGAGTAACAAACATACATCCATCCATCCTCAGAAACTTGCACGTTTATAATAGTAATAAGGATAGGAGGATTATACATTTTCCGAGTTAAGTTGAAGAGTGAGTAATTGTTTCTCGCAGAAAATCAGGTACAAATGGTCCAAGTTTAAAATTGAATTTGATATAAAATTATTGACAGATTTACTCCAAGCTTTAACCAGTTTTAAAAAAGAAACACTTTTTAGAAACTTGTTCGGTTGAATACCTACTACATAATTATGCCGTTTAATCGATTGATTGACCACAGAAGATCTATAATTTACAAAGTATTTGTTAACGGATCATACCTTTAATATGGGTGTAATACCACCGCAGATAGTTTGCACTAAAACATGTTGCGTAATAAACTGAAACACCACGTGAGGTATGTAAGGATTAACAAAGACTGTCACGTTGGAGTACAATGTTATTTAGTGTCCGACTAATCCTACCGTATTTGAAAACGTTTCTGAGGATTTTGGACGCAAACTCTGTTCTGGGTCTACAAATATTTAGCAACAGGATTTGTTTTCAGAGCTTCCCTCATTTACACCTATTCTATGTGCTAAATAACGACAGTTTGTTTTCTTAATGAAGACGAAAGCAGTGCTCAAGTAAACAAATAATTTGCTTTTCAAAATCCTCGGCTTTGAGAGTTCCCAATTCCGATAAACATCTTTTGATTAAGTGCCAAATGGCAGGTTACGTAATAACAATCTTGGCAATCAAGGACAGAAGGGGATTTCAGTTTAGCTTCGCCGCATTAGCCCTTTTCGACACCGATTTTTTGCCGGGTTCTCGTTTTGCTGCCTAGAAAATTGCTTGTTCTTTATTTTCGTTTTGTTTGCTGTTACGAGAAAGCCCATTTATCTTCCATCGAACCTAAAGTTCAAGGACCGAGGTCATTATTTATGGATATTATGGTATTAGATATAAATCGAAAATGTATATAAGATGGGAAACATCTCTGCTTGTTAGTTTCAGTGGTAAATTGTTAGTTTGATGATAAAACAGAAGCGTGCCAGTATCAATCAGAATCATACAGTATTGCAGTCGCTAATTGATGCTAACAGTGGTCATTAGTTCGTGAATCAGAAGCAACATACTACATTAGAGACCGTTTACGAGATTAACCTGAGAGCAAGCAATAACTCCCATAACTACATTCTAATTACAGTTCATCACATTACAAGTTCAACGACACATCCATTTTTCTGTGAGTACCGCGATCGTTCGTTGCAACATCTGCAAATATTGTAAGAGTTATTTAGTTAATATTTAATATTTATTTTGTATCATAATTGCATACAATCTTTTATACCGTCGCTCCCTAGTTTCATTCAGTGCAATGATAATATTCATAAAATATTAATAGTAAAACTATTGAAAGTGCTTCTTTATCTGCAGATATCTTTCATTCATTTCAAAGATCTTTATTTTATTTTAAATAAAATTTTACAAGAAATGCACTTACCCTAAGACACATTAAAAACATCACACAGAACACTTTATGAGGCTATAACATTCACCTTTCAAAGTTTATCAAAATGGTTTTAACAAGAGCTGATTATAACATAAACTTTAACTACATGTTATGGTAACTTATTTATAGTTTTACAAATTATTTAGGAAACATAATTTTGCTGCTTGCATGTAGGTATATCTAAGTAACTAAAAGTATAAATATCAGCTGATCGCACGGTAACTTAAGAAAACTAGCAGAAAACGGTCGGAACCTCCCTGAAGCCCGTGCTCCGGTGCTACAGCGGCCGGGGCCGGGGCGGCACCGAGCCTCTCAGGGGTCAGGCCACTGGTCGGTCGCACCTTAGTTGGTGGGAACAATAGATAGTGATGCGGTAGGCGGTAAGTGCCGTATCTATCGACATATGGTAGTTAATCTAATGTTGATAAACATAGATTTGAGATCAAGGGGTTGGAAGTATTAATTTTGTTTTTATTATAAAATTTGGATGATATTTTAATTATATGATTGAATAGTAAAGGAAGTTTAATTTGTTTATGAAGTTTTTTGAGATTAGTTTTAAATTTAGTATTATAGGACATTTTTACTGCTTTATTCTGTATGACTTGCAATAGTTGGTGGTTAGATAGACATGTGCTACTCCAAACAGGACAAGCGTATGTTATACAAGGGCGGACAAGTGTAGTATAAATCCTAAGCTTGGTACTGCTACTAAATTTGCTTTTTCGATTCAATAAAGGGTTTAAAGCACCAAGTGCTTGGGCGCCCTTAACACGTAAGTCAGATATATGTTTTGTCCAATTTAGTCGACTATCCATTTTGATACCAAGATAACGCACACATGTTTTCCAAGGTACTTTATGGCCTGCAACTTCTAGAGTTCTTAAGGGGGGTTGTCTAGCACGAGAGAAGAATATAGCTTCCGTCTTATCTTCGTTTATTTTTAATTTCCATTTCCTGAAATAATCAAGAAGTAAGTCGATTGAATATTGTAGACGACCTATGATGAGATCTGTATCATCCGAAGACGTATACGAGGCAGTATCGTCAGCAAAGCAAGCTAATTTGGTTCGAGGTTGAATAGGGATATCATTTATGAACAGGAGAAATAAAAAGGGCCCGATAATCGAGCCTTGCGGAACGCCTGCTGCTACTTTTTGGGGTGATGATGAGGTTTCCCTGATGTAAACAAGAAATGTACGATCTGCAAGGTACGACTGGATGAGTTTAATGAGAGGCACAGGCACCTCCAAAGTTACTAACTTGTGCAGCAGGCCCTCGTGCCACACGGTATCAAATGCTTTTTCAATATCGAGCAGAAACATACCTGTGGATTGTCTGAGGTTTAAGTGATGGGATATGTGTTCAGACACCCTGGCCAGCTGTTGAGCAGTTGAGTGAGTAGCACGAAAACCAAACTGCTCCTGGATCAGAGACTGCTTTGTGGCACCTAATAGTCTGGTATAAATAAAAGATTCAAAAAGTTTGCCGACAGAAGGTAACAGACTTATCGGACGGTAATTTAAAGGTAAGGTACTGTCTTTTCCGGGTTTTTTAAGTGGTATGATCTTAGCTTTTTTCCAGATGTTTGGGAAATAGCCCAGACTAAAACAACCATTGAAAATTTTTGTAATATAAACTATCGCTTTCTGTGGCAAGTTTTTCAGGAGCAAGTTGTGGATTTCGTCATGACTAGCAGATTTACGGGATTTCAGTTTATTTAGCGCTTTTCGAATCTCAAATGGCCTTAAGGGCTTTACAGAATCGGAAGTTAGTTTATAGTTATTTAAGATTGACATAGAATTAGATACCTCATCCTGGAGTTTAGAATCACAAGCCCAGCTGGTGGTAAGGCTCATATTTTCACAAAACGCATTGGCTAAAGCGTTACATTGATCAGCCGTGCTAGCCGTGAGGGAACCATCTGAGAGTTTAAGAGGGGGTATATCGGTAGATCTAGGTTTGAGGGATTTAGTCAGATGCCAAATATCTTGTCTAGGATTATCAACTTTTGCCAGTTTAGCATTCCATGCGTTATCGACATAATTTTGAATATTTGCATTTATGTACGTTTGAAGGATGTTTATATTACTGCGATTGAATCTTCTTAAGTTACCACTGGGCAGTTTCTGCTCATAACGACGCAAGTAGTTTTTATAGCGGATTAAGCGTTTAATATACCGAGGAAGTTTTGTGGAAGAATCGCTATATACAGCAGTGGTAGACGGTATGGAGGAGTCTCTAGCATCAATAATAGTTTGTTGCAAATGAGAAATGGCAGTATCTATTTCCTTTTCTGAATTGAATGTCTTATAACTAAGCATAATATTTTTATTGAGGTGGGAGCGATACTGATACCAATTTGCGCAGTTAAATCTAAAGTATCGTGTTTCTGGTTTACGACACAACGTACCTCCAATAGTATAGAATAAGGGGTAGTGGTTAGATGACAGGGCTATTATGGTTTCAACCTCACTAATATAATTAACATTTAAGGACAGCACCAAGTCCGGACTCGTTGGTCTGCGATTGGGGCAGTAGTTAACTTGAGTAGGTAAGTTTGGAGTATGTATGACGTAATCAGATTCAAGCATGTGGTTAAACAGAGTTCTGCCTCGCGTGTTTGTATAGCTACTGAGCCAGTGTGAGTGATTGGCATTAAAGTCTCCCATGAGGACAACATGGGAACCCAAGCCAAATAGTAGCTCAAGGTCACTACGAAGCAGTGGTAGGTTAGGTGACTGATAAACGGATAGGACAGTATGGTCAATTCCTGACACTTTGACATTTATACCGATAGCTTCAATATTTATAGTGTTAGGGACAGTTAGAACCGTATGTTCCAGATTCGTTTTTACAAGTATAGCAACTCCCTGCCCACGACCAGAGTGATGCTTATCTTGGCGGTGACAGGTGAAACCAGGCGTGTTAAAAGTGACGTTTGAGGTTAGTTTAGTTTCGCAAATACCAATAATATCGACAGATAAAACGCTTACCGCCAAATCGAGGAGTTCATTCTGTTTTAAACGTACTCCATCGGAGTTCCAAGATAATAGGCGAAGTTCATCAGAATTAGACATGTTTACCGAGATGAGTGAGTATAAGCATAACCTTTTCTAACCAGGATGTGCAAGCAGCAAATTGGGATTTTATATTTCTTAAAGCTAGCAAAATGTCAAGCATATCCTTGGTGGTCTCATCATTGAGGTCAGTCGTAAGGTGATCGACCTGAATCTGGGATTTTGCTGGTGCCACGTTGTTTGTTCCCACAGTAGGCCATGTTGGTGTTGGACGAAACATCAGACTTGAAGGAATTGCCGAGGGCATCTTTTTAGGTTGTAGTATCAAAGGTACGGGCTTACGCTCTAAGGCCTTCTTCTTTTCGATGCTTTCCAGGTACGCCAGTCGTATTCTGCACTTTCTATAGTTTGCTGGGTGAGCTTCATTACAGTTGCAGCAATGAGCAGGCTCTGTACGGTCAGTCTTAGGGCAAACAGCAGTTGCATGTGGAACAACACACTTCACGCAGCGAGGAGGCTTGTTGCAGTTATTGGATGCATGTCCGAACTCCTGGCAGCGAAAACATTGGGTACCATGAGAACGGTTAGGCTTGAATTTGCTGATGGTCACCACACAGCTACACAGATATTTTATTTGCCGAAACTTTGAAATATCAGCTCCTGCTTCCAGTTGCACCAGAAAGGGTGGACAAGGATTGTCACCACTGCGAGACTTAATGGGTTTCACTGAAGCTCCACCGAAACCAAGTTTTTCCAGCTCCTCTGGTAAATCCTCTTCAACAAACGCCGGAAGACCGTGAATCACAGATTTCGGTACCTTTTCATCTTTTCTGGTGAAAGTAACAAAAGAGGCATTTTGAAGTCGGAGCCCATCTTTAACCGCCTGATGCCCGTCAGTTGAGTGACAAATAACGGCCACCTTGCCTCCATTTCTATATTGGAGGTGAAAGCGATTCGTCAGTTGAGAAATTTGGCGTTTTAAAGCCTCATGTGTCCAGTCGGTCTTCATGTCCAGGATGATAGGTGGAATATGCCCGGTCTTCATTACTTTGGTGGTTGCTTTCAAGTAATATTCATTCCCAGAAGATTTGGCGACTCCATCTACTGGGAGATCCTGGAATTTGTTCTGCGTTGGAATGTCTCGGGTAACATCGAACTTGGACTGTTTGGCTACAGCCGGCCACTTTGGCGTTCGCCAGCCATCTACATTTTCAGTTGCTGGTCTCTTGGAATTAAGACTGCCAGTTGAGTCCGCACGTTGAAGGTATTTTTCCATTACTACCAAGAGGTATCGCTATAGGACATTTTATCGATAGTTTCGAATCGAGTCTTGGAATCACTACTTTAAGTTAGGTAAGAAAGAAAAATAGTAAAAGCGAGCGTGCACACGAGACAAGCGCGAGACGCAAACGAAGATATATTTAACGCTAGACGATAGCCATGGTCTTATGCCACCTACGAGTTGTTAAGATAACAATAAATTATAATGGTTACAAGTAATCTTTATGGTATGGTATCTTTCAAATCAAAATTTCTTTATTCAATTAGACCATTAAGCGGCACTTTTGATCGTCATAAAAAAGAATGTAATAATAATTGATTCTACCGTCCATTCGGAAATGTAGCTTGTTATAGAGAAGAACGGACAGGAAACTCCACACTTACTCTTTTAAATAAAATGTGTTTTACAAGTATTTGGTTACAATAATCTTGTTGGATAAATACTCGTACATATATGTGAGAACGACGTTAAAAAAAGAACGCACTTAAAAGCATCTAGAGTAAAACAAACAATTTAAAATACAATAAATAGGTGATTAAAAACAGGCGGAGGCAGCTAAGTTATGACCATCCCCAAGTGATGGCGCCCGTTCACGAATATGACACATGGATCAGCACCACTCAGCTCAAACATCATGAAGGGAACCGAATGATCCAACACATTTGCCACCATCTTATCACACCGTTATCTTTAGTTTTTTTTAATTCTTTTTTTATTGATAGATAAATAAATAAATAAATGGAAAAGCTTTTTTCTAAACATCTTTTAAGAATGTTAGTCAAGATATTTTTTCTTGTCATCTTTTTCTTTTAAAACAAAACGCCAAATGTATGATGTAGCGAAATTATCCGTTTTACTAAGACTAGTTAATTGACCATAATTATCGAATTACCCAATCGATAAGCATTTCTTAGTAGCGTATCATTCATATTCATTATGCCATGTGTTCTTTTCACGCTTGAGGAGTGTGTAATATTATAGCATTTGCCAAAGTGGTTTACGAGTAAGAGAAGTTTACGAGAAAATGGAAAATAGCCATTTAAATAATTTATTTATAACATCGGCTAGGGCAATGGAGAGGCCCATGCTCGGAGTTTCCATGCGTGATCGCATCAGAAATGAAGATATCCGCAGGAGAACCAAAGTTACCGACATAGCTCGACGAATTGAGAAACTGCTAGGATGGCCGATGAGGCCGAAAAGTTCTGGACTGGCGACCGCGAAACGAAAGACGATGCGTATGAAGGCCTCTCACTAGGTAGACCAATGCGAGACGCACGGGCTCAGTCAATGTGGCGACGCCTGGGGTAGGCTTATGTGCAGATGTAGACGTCTTTCGCCTGAAATTATGTTGATGATGATAAAGCGGCTCGTCACATTATTATCAGCACTAATGGTTGTAACTTAGATTTGTAAATACGCTGTCATAACACAAATAAAAACCTAATGATGTATCAAAATAATCAATCTCACGTCTTTTTGCGGTGGAAGAACTGCGCCGTGAAACTTGTGTTTTTATTACATGTTCAGTTTTTGATGGGATGTTGCTTTTACAACGTGTTTCCTCTGAGATTGGGCCTAGGACCTTCCACTTACATGATAGAGACATAATGTATTTTTATCTACTCTCATATCGTAATATTCGAATTATAAAATTCAAAACGAGTTTATATTGGCATACTTTATAAACGCAATACCGAAATTTAAATATAGAATCTTATTATAACACTATTTCTCTAACAAAATAATGCTATAAAACAATTTTTTTTCTATTACGATACAGGACAAATCCAAGAAGTTAATCACTAAGGAGTTTCCATCAATTTTTTTTTGTAATGCCATTTTATAGTACCTATTAAAAAAAGATTTGATTCCAATTTTAAATTGTCTATGACAATGCCCGCTTTAGACTTAGCACGCACTGCGATTTTTATTCGCGCGAATTTTATTACCTTCTACCTGTTCATAGAGCTTAAAATATTCGGGCGAATAAAATTCGCGCCGTGGTGCGGTGGATTCTGTGGCAAAACACGGATTTCTTGCGGTATTATTTCCGCACGATTTCTTTACCGCAATGCGAACAACTTCATACAATTCCATGGGCATAAAACAATCGCGCGTATAAAGATCGCAGTGCGTGCTAAGCCTTAGCGCATGCGCGGTTAATGCGGTGATGTGCTGGGTTTTGCAAGTTTTGCTGTACTGAATTTTATGATCGAGTTTTTTAAATTATTGTTTAAAAATTTCTGATATGAATGTATGTGTGAATGTGAAGAAAATATGACTCCGCCCGATATTTTAGATGTGGCGAAGGAAATTACTCTTAATTTATTACCAGCAAAGTTGAGAAAGTATATGACAAATGCTATCACGATTTTATGGCATGTAAAATGCAAAAAGAGGTATTTAGTAGGTTAAATCCCAATTTATGAGTGTAGATAAAGTAGTGTATGAAACTGCACATAACTAGGTATTAAAACATTCGTGTGAAAACTATTAAAAACCTCGCCTACGGCTCGGTTTTTAAACACACACTCATGTTTTAATACCCCTCATTATGCAACAGTTTCATAAACTACTATTTTCATGCACAGTCACGTTTACTTTAAGGTATAGCAACGAGTGATCAAGTTTAATTTGTAAGTAAGTATAAGCTACAAAACCATAACTATATAGGCACATTATGTAGAACAAAGAAAAATTTTTTTGGATGTAAATTTTTTATTTACATATGTACAATAATATTTACAAACTAATATTAAAACTTAAAAAAGAATAAAAATATCTACAATTACGCGGCGTCAAAAAATTCGTCTACATCGCTGTCAACAGGAAAAGTGCCCAGAAGGCTGGCAGCATTACACAGAAATTATTTTTATTTATAATGCTCTATAAATATATTTTCTTATTTTTTCAGGTAAGATACAGCGACAACACACAACATAAGCTAGACAAAAAGTTAAAAAGCCACGATTATGAGAAAAAATTAACTTAAATTATTCTTGAAAAGAACTCGCTAATCAGAAAGAGAAGTTATGCCACCAACCTCGATCTGACGAATCGATCAGATAACAATAAAATTTCCGTGTAATTAATGCTCAATTAACTTGGTAAGAACTCACTCCGCGCGTAAAACAGTGTGCACATAACAATTACGCTGTACTGTATATTACTCTCTCTCACACTTAAACTCTTTTTGCATCGTTCCGACAGTTTTATGAAGAGTGGAATGTAGGCTTTGGCAACGGACGGGAGTCTGCTGGACCCACTCCAAGAATCGTAAACTTTATGTGTTCTGTGTGGGGTTCCTCTGACCCACATAAACAGAAACGCATAAAATAGATTTGATATTTATACACGATGTACAACAGCTGTGTATCTCCTGAAGCTTTATAAAATATTAGTCTCTCCTCGTGGTATTTATAAAAGTAAATACTACGAGGGAGCTTCTGCTAACGGCTTTACTACAATTCCTTTTGTGAGATTTCATCACAGATACGAGTAAATTATGACAGGCCCTGACGAATAATTCAACAGACTGCCTGATCCGAACAATGGCATTCGTCAATTCTGGTATTTATTTTAGACAATACAAATTCATTATTTGAATATAAAGGCTTTTGTGGCATCACGTCGTCCACCCGAACGCTTCGAGTGATAAAATACGTAATTTGAGATAAAATCTTTTTCACTCCGATATTTAAATATTAAATAGTGACACGCTGATTTAGATGAAACCCGTTGGAGTTTTATTTTCTATTTAAAAATAAGCGATTGGCAATTCTGTATTTGATGTTTATTACGAAGTAACACGTTTTATTCCGGTAGAAATAATTCACAGAATGTAATGGCACTTCATCTATTTAATTTATCATCCATTTCCATAACTAATAAATTGTAATTTAATTAGTCACTATAGCGATGTTAATCAATGGCTCTTGTGGCATATTCTAGTAAGTTCTGTTCATAAAAGTGAGAAGACATTTATTCAAAAGTGGCGTTAAAAGTAAAATTTCTCGTTATAAATTATTATAATTTACAACGAGTAAAGTTTCTAAAAAATAACATCAATGTCATTTTTATTGCGGACCTAAATAAGATAACTACCAGTTACTCGGAATGTTTGTTAAGAATCAGTACTTAAACACTTTTTTTGCATTCTTCTTATCAAAACCTTTCATTTGATACTATGGGTATCTATAATATACTATATATATCATGGACAAAAATATTGGATTTAGAATGACGTCACTTAGTTAACAATGCATTGTCATTCAAACTAAAAGTGTATACAAAATTTCATCTTAATCGGTGGAGGAATACTTCTTTAAAATTCAGTTGCAAGATTTGACCCGAACACACTTACATAATACATTGCAAGATAAATAAAAGCTTGTAAAAACGTCTTTCACAAATTCAAAAAAAACATTAACCGCATCTGCGCCCTAAGAAATATATCCTTAACCGTGTACTCTTCAAAATAGTCATAATAATATATTATCTCCCATGTTGCTGCAATATGAGACTGTAGGGCTGCCTTGCAACGTGTTGAGAAATACTGATATATAATCATTCGTTTGTGCACCTACTTGTTACCGTGTTGTTACATGATAAGTACAAATTTCTGCAAGTTAGAACCACCATCGGAATGGCTTTGCGGCTTGGCTCATAGTTTTAGTCAGATAAAGAACAGATCTTTGTGAAGCAGCCCTAGTGTGGGTGTGCTCACGGTTGACTGATCAATTTTTTTTAGTGATATCTATGTATTAAACTCGACTGATGTTGCTAGTGGTCCGTGAAAATCCTCTAAATGGAATTTGTGCTAAAACACGCCATGTTCACCAAGTGAACGAAAACTAATTGGCTAATGACTGGGCTCCATATAACGCTTGAAATTATATATGAATAGGTTCAGCAAATTCAATTCATACTGGCAGCAGTATTTAGTTCAGGTGTGTGTGTTTTTTCGTTTCATCATTATAAAAAACATTTTTACAAAATAAATACCAGAAGTTCGTTTGTTTTTTTTTGTAAAAAGTTTTTTTTAACTTGTTTCTTGTGGTACATAATGAAGAAGTTCCATAGTAAGGTACCTATAATGTACAAAGTTATGCCAGAATATGTTACACGAATAACATAAACGGTGAAATGAAAACGGTAGAACGTACCGGCGTGATGTTATCCTGAGTGTTTTTACGTTGTTTATGGAAGAGTTATGTTGTATATATCCGAAGTTCATCATCAGAACTTTACCAAATGTATGTAGGACCATATGAGATAAAATCATCAAAATCGGTTAACCTAGTAAAAACTTCTGAGGTGACACATAAAAAATACAGTCAAATTGATAACCTCCGCCTTTTTGAAGTCGGATAAAAAATTACGGAGTTCTGGGGGGTGACCACAAGCTCTTAGAGTATGATTATTTTGAGATCGAGTAAGGTACAGATGTATATGACGTGTATACATCTGTCACTTACTCGATATCAAAATAACCTTACTCTAAGAGCTTGTGGTCACTCCCCAGAGGTAACAAACATAAAAAATTAAAAGTTATAATACATCCGAATTGAGAACGCCTTTTCACCTTTTTTAAAGTCGGTAAATAAATATGACCCAAAGTAGAACATCACCTGCCAATCTCAATATATCACTGTCACTCGCAGACTACGAAGAAGATCTCATGGGACCATCAAATCAATTCTCATCCTCTCATCATCATCATTTAATTAATAATGTTAATACTAGCCTAATAATCTGTTCTATAATGCATGTACCTATATTTTGCACGCCACACTTGGCAGAATATGATGATACCATATACTAATTTTAAGACCATAATGTACCATATTCAGACAAATAAATGATTGATTGATTGATTGATTCTCGTTCAATTACAGTTGCTCATAAATAATGTTCGGTAGTTGTAAATGGCGTGTGATAAATTTACACGTACGAGTACATGTATCAAGTGTGTCTGTTCATATTACGTAGAGAGAATACTTCACAAGGAGGATTACGAGAACCAATCAGTTAATCAATTTCTAGCGAAGCCTTTTGGGTAATTTTTAACCCTATTTTGAATCGGACCCAGCGCGGGAGCAGTTATCTGCTTTTCGCCATTTTTCAAGTCGTAGTTTTCACTCTCACCGCAGTGAGGCGCTAGCGCGGCACCAGCGGGATGGCGCCAATTTTGAATTAGGAAGGGAAACAATTTGGATAGGATATTTAGAAGGATAGGCTTAATGTTTATCCATTTCCCCCCACTCGAAATCGACCAGGATTTCGCAAGTTAAAGGACTGCCAGAGTACAACTAGCAGTGCTCGAGAAATATAAAATTCTTACTTAATAAGCACAATTACCTAAGTACCTTAAACTATTTTAATTGAACAATACTGATCAATACACAATATTGTTCGAGATATAAGATAATAGTTAATTAATTGGTAGCGGACAAACCTTAACTACTGGTCTGCGCATAGTTTTACCGTTTGCAGTTCGAAGAGTCACAACCCGAACTATGTTATCAGATCCCGGATGGATCTGTTCTATACGAGCTAATTTCCATAGTAAAGGAGGCAGATTAGGCTCATTAACCAGGACTAAGCCGTTTATTTTAAGGTTAGGTGTATCTTGGAACCATTTAGTTTTTTGTTGAAGCGTATGCAGATAATCACGTTGCCAAGCAAGCCAAAAACTTTGAGTTATTTTCTTGAGCATTTGCCAACGAGAACGTGGACATAAGCAGTCACTAACAGGTTCTTCAGGTAGTGAAACTAAAGGACCTCCCGACAAGAAGTGTCCTGGAGTCAAGACGTTCGATTCTTGCGGGTCTGAAGACAAAGTACAAAGCGGGCGTGAATTTAACACAGCTTCCACTTTAGCGAGAATCGTAATAAACTCTTCCAGAGTTAAAACTTGAGCACCAACTACACGCTTAAGGTGATATTTTGTGGACTTTATGCCACTTTCAAATATGCCACCGAAATGTGGTGCACCTGGCGGGTTAAATTTCCATTTTATTTGACGGATAGCCAAACCATCTGATATGTCAGCTTGATGTTTGCGAAGCTCGCCGGTTATTTCGTTAAGATATTTGTTTGCACCCACAAAGTTGGTGCCACAATCTGTAATGATTGTATCACACATTCCGCGACGGGAAACAAATCTATCAAGAGCCGCGAGGAATGCTTCAGAACTCAACTCAGTGACGGCCTCCAAATGGACGGCTTTCGAACTCAAGCACACAAAAAGAGATATGTATGCTTTATAGGTTTTTGCTCCACGTCGACGACTTTCCTTTATAATAAATGGGCCACCGAAATCAATACCTGTGGTTTGGAAGCATCGAGAGGGCTGAAGACGAGCGGCAGGGAGCTTGCCCATCATGGGTTGACTGGACACTGGTTTTACTTTGAAGCAACGCACGCACTTTGAGAGTGCGGTACGAATAAGTAGTCTCAACCCAATTATCCAGAACCTTCTATGAATTAGAGACTGTAAAGTCCGAGGGCCGCAATGCAGATATTTTAGATGGAAATGTTCGACAATCTGTCTCGACAAAGGACTCAATTTAGGTAAGAGAAGAGGATGTAACGCAGATGGCGATAGATTAGCTTCATCGATGCGTCCCCCCACTCGCAATAAACCATCTTCATCCAAAAAAGGAGACAGTTTTTGAATCGACTTGTCGCATTGTTCATGATTTTTCACTTGACTGACGTGAGACGACATATAATGGTCTTGAGTATACTTGACTAGCATCTTCATTGATTTATCGAGTTCAGAACTACTAAGGGAGGAGAAATTTCTATTTGAAGAAACAACCTTTGCATTTGATATAAAAGGGAAACACCATGCCAAAGTTCGTTGAATCTTTGTCAGAGAAGAAAGCTTAGAAGTTAACGTCAGAAGCGGATTATCAGATTGAGTAGCGTGTAGGCTGCTTGGAACTGAAGTTCTTAATTCTGCAAACTGCTTGGAACTAAAGTTCTGCATTTACGAGGAACGTACGTTTGCAAGGCCATTTATTAGGCGACATTTGAAACCAAGAAGGCCCGCTCCACCAGAGTGGGTGATCAAATAATTCTGAACAGAGAACACCGCGACTACAACAGTCGGCCGGGTTATCCTCAGTGGACACGTGAAACCAAATTTCGGGACCAATTAAATCGGTTGCTTGCACGACTCGATTTGCTACATACATTTTTAGCAAATGAGGTGACGTGTTGAGCCAAAAAAGAGTGGTGGTACTGTCCGAGTAGGCTTTCATAGAATTTATGTGAATTTTATCCTTGAGTAAGTTGTGCATGTGTGACATAACTTGCGCTAGAAGCACAGCTGCGTGCAAAAATGGTTTGCAGTAAAATAATCCGTGGCTGTCGTCTTTGCATAGTGGGCAATATTGTGTCTTCATTGCACAACTTTTTGCAGCGGAACTGCGTAAAAACGGTTTATTAGAATCGTTTTTATTGTTGAAGTGATTTGATTTTGATAGATTCTTTTTGTTGAATTGATGTTCAGAATCTTTGTTACTAGTCGGAGATGACGATGAAGATAGTTTGGATGTATGGTGCTTGCGCCGTGTTGATTCGAGAGCAATATACTTGATCTCTAAATTTTTTTTTAAATCTGATACAACGGGCAAGGCTCTAGGATTATCTAATGATTGAGTGTATTCACTGAGTTCGTTACGTATGGTGCCGGACGTAAAGAATTTCACCATCCCATGTCTTCCCGTGGGTGTCGTAAGAGGCGACTAAGGGACAAACCAGAGAATGGGCAGCAGCGTTCTCTGTGCTTCTATAACAACCATACTGCGATCGCCAACCCGCCTGCCAAGCGTGGCGATTATGGCAAAACCCCCCCAATGAATAGAACAAATAAAAAATGGCCCCTAGTACCCGGCAGCTTGCCTACCCTCGACTACGGTAGCGGTCGAGGCTACGGCATGGCAAGGGGTGCTAAGAATCTCCGGAAGAGATCCGGCTACCCCAACAATCACCGACGACTGGACCTGGCAACGTACAACACGCGCACACTTCGGACCGACGAGAAGGTCACCGAACTCGAGGAGGAATTGAGCAGGTTGCGATGGAGTATTATAGGGTTATCTGAAGTCCGAAGAGAGGGGGAGGACTCGATAATCCTCAAAGCCGGTAACCTGCTCTATTTCCGAGAAGGTGACCGGCAGTCCCAGGGTGGTATCGGGTTTATCGTCCACAAGTCCCTTGTGAACAACGTGGTGAAGATCGAGAGTGTGTCGACCAGGGTGGCGTATCTTATACTCAGAATATCCTCAAGATATTCGCTGAAGGTCATACGCCCCAACCTCGGCACACCCCGACGATGAGGTAGAGATGATATGTATGAGTATGAGGATATCTCCAGAGCCATGCATGGTTTCAAAACTCACTTCACCGTTGTCATGGGGGACTTCAACGTGAAACTGGGCAAACGAGACGAGGATGAGCTGCAAGTGGGGCAATTTGGAGTTGGACAACGGAACCACCGGGGTCACCTACTGGCCAGTTTTATGGAGAAGGAGGGCCTCTATATGATGATCTCCTTCTTCAAAAAGCGTGAACACAGGAAGTGGACCTGGCAGAGCCCCGATGGTGCAACAAAAAATGAGATCAACTTCATCATGTCAACCAAGAAGCAAATGTTCAATGATGTCTCTGTGACCAATTCGGTAAAAACCGGCAGCGATCACCGCATGGTTAGAGGCACATTGAACATTAATATTAAGCTTGAAAGGTCTCGACTGATGAAGTTCACGCTCCGGCCAGCGCAGATCCAGGTCCAAAACCCCGAGAGCTTTCAGCTCGAACTCCAGAATCGTTTCGAGTGCCTAGGGAGCTCCGTGGATGAATATAGCAACGGGTTCGTGGAAGCTGTCCATACGGTCGGGTCTAAGTTTTTCAAGACCCGTCGTACAGATAGAAACAAAAAGCTCTCTGATCACACCCTCTAGCTTATGAAGGAGAGGCGTGAGATGATCCTGCAGTCTTCAGATGAGGCGTGCAAATACCGGCGGCTCAATAGACAGATCTCTAAATCCTTGAAAAGAGACCTCCGCCGCTTCAATATCGAGCGTATTAAAGACGCTATCGAGCGAAATAAAGGCTCCAAGGTGTTTTCAAGGGATCTGGCTATTGGGCAGAGCCAACTCACGAAACTGAAGACCGACGATGGCAGGATCGTATCCGCCAAACCGGAGCTTCTCAGGGAGATCGAGACATTCTATGGGCAGTTGTACACTTCGATCAGCAAGCCCGTTGCGAGTCTAGCAAACGACCCAAGAGCTCGATTGACCCGACACTATACCGAAGATATCCCGGACGTCAGCCTGTACGAGATTAGGATGGCTCTGAAACAGCGCAAAAACAACAAGGCGCCGGGTGATGACGGAATTACGGCCGAACTCCTGAAGGCGGGTGGAAAACCGGTCCTTAGGTTTTAGATTTGCAATTATTATTATCGTGACCGGGCCTTAAGCAATTGGCACATAGGTTCAATTTCTTAACGAAATGTTGACGCTGTTCAAGTGTCATAGAATGTAACTTGCCGCATCGGTAAATAGAATGATTTTCATTACAACATAAACAAACAAATGAGCCCGATGCATTATTATTATTACTTTGGTTCGTAGATGCTACAAATGATGATGACCTTTGCTGACCCTTATGTCCTGCCTTATGAGGAGTAGTCGAAACCGAGACAGGTTGACTAACTTCCAGAATCTTTATATAATTTTGTAAATAAACAATTAAGTCATTGAACTTAGGAATCTCGTGAGTATTTTGTAACTCGAACCGTTTCCTAGTTTCAAGGTCAAGTGATCGCGATGCAATGTGAAATAAAATAAATTCACTTAGCTCATCAATTTGCAAAGCACGTAACGCATTTACGTTTTCATATAACGCATTGGTCAGTTCGGATAAAGTTTCAAGTGACGGCTTGTTAACAGACGTTAATTTAAATATTTTTTCTAGATAAGTATTTGCTAATATACGCTTGTTGTCATATCGATCTAATAAAAGATTGAAAACCACGGAATAATTTGACTCGGTTATAGGTACGCCCCTGGCCAAGGTCAGTGCACATCCAGACAAACAAGACAGCAAATAATGAAACCTTTCCGTGTCCGAAAGTGAACTATTGTTATGAATAAGCGGGATGTAACTATCCTTGAACGTCTGCCAGTTTTCTATTTTCCCATTGAAATGCGGAATTTTCAATTTAGGTAATTTCACTTGAACAATAGAACCTTCTGGACGACAATGTACGGACGGATCGGCGACTGCAGACGCGTGGGGCGCAGGCAGCGACGTCGCAAACAAAGATTCGGCAACTTCGATAGACGCATAATACAAATCATCAAATGACAACATCGCACTCAAATCTATTTCTGACTTGGGTTTTAACTTTAACTGTAATCTATTGATATTTTCGCTAGACTCCATAAAAGCAGCCCTAATCTGATCAATCTTCTTGTATCAAGCCTTGAAAGGAGATAGCTTAGAACTATCCTTCAGAACATCTTTGGACAAATCGTAGATAATCTGCATACACTTGAAATCATATTCGCGTCTTTTAAGGGACGCCTGTAATTCAACTTCATCAGACATTTTGTTAACTTACGTATTCACGATTTATAAATGAGATGAGAAGGTAGGTAGGTAAGTACCTATCCGAACTGCAAGCGGAATATACTTTAGGCACTATTATGCGTACCTACTTTGGCAAGTTATACAAGTTATAAATTTAAATATATAGGTATAAATACCTATTACGATTTAGACACTTATAAGTTATCACTTTTATTCGTAATAAAATGTAGGTGGATAGGTAATTTCTCGAGCACAACTATTTGACCATGAAACATTCCTATTAGCTTTATACCAACATCAGTTATTGCAAGAAATAGTCATACAAGAAATACCCATTGAATTGAAGGTTTCAATTTAAACCTTAAATACGATTAAATTTCCTGAATAAATAATAATGATCAATGAGAGTAGGTTAGGTACAATCGTGGTCCGCTGCCCAGCTTGGCACGTTGTACGGGAACCCGACTTGTATTGGACCTACCTTTTGCGTTGTACCGTTTATAGAAATTATGAAATGTATTTATTTAAATCGTGATTCTTACTTGTTACTTATTAAATTAATAAGAATACACGATATTACAACGCAATATGTACTCATTAAAACGAGAATTATGATTAATAAGAGAATGTGAGGGTAAGTAGAATCCTCACAGGAGGCACCAAAAAGAAATGATTGGACTTCGTCCGCAGAAACAATTACAATCTCCGATGTTGGCAATCCCAACCCTGCGATTCCTTGCGTTGAGAAAAAGTATAAACACTCACCTGGATAGGCAGGGATTGAAGGTAACCACTACACTCGGGAGTCCGGGCCGGCCGGCGTGGCGGATATTCAATATGCACTACAAGTTCACGTCAGTTGCTAGTTGGAATTTGTATTTACTTCTTGTGTTGTATGTTATTGTTCTTTTATGCAGTTGTATGTTTGATTTAACGGAATTGGTGGTGATTTTTTTTTATAAGAATGCAGGTGTACATGGTCAGTTGTGGCGCCAAACTCCCCAAGTTTGTCACCCACTGGTCACACCTTGTGGCTGCCGGCCATCATGTCTTGATTTTCCGTGCTCGGTGCGTATGCTATAGATAGGGAAGGTGATTGTATCCTCTCGCTCCCTTTTTGCCACCTCCATTGCGACCATCACTGCCTCGGAGAAAGGGGCGACTGCATCCCACGTTCTGTCACTTCCGGCCCATGGACTGTACAACGGCCGGAAGAGAATACCGACCGCCGCAACGAAGTCACAGAGCTGCACAACCTAGCCTGGGAACTTGTCCAGGTAGCGTGGCCTCCACCCTTGAGTGTGAGCCCAAATAACAGTTTTCTGTTCCATCGAATCCTTCATCAGACTGGAAGTATTTTTATTACTGTAGGGTCTTTACACCTTTTCTTGATGATAGTTTGAGTGATACGCAAGAATACGTAATAATAGACTTTATTGATTAATTGAATGATAATGAGTGCACGCGATTTGAATGGTATTGGTGTACTAAATTATAGACCACGCGTAGCATGTAAAGTGCTGACACAGTGGTGTCAAATTTGTACATGTTTACACTGTACATGCTCCAGGGCCCGAGAAGATGTGAATGAGATGAAGGATAATGATTTACAAGATGTTAAATAACAATTGTTTTTAAAAACTTAAATAAACTAAGCTTAATGTATTGAATTGAATTTAGTTCGAATGGATGGCGAAGATTCTCTGTTGGAGGTGGCGATGGTACGACGACCCGCAGCGGTGGCGGCGGAAGCTACATATTTCACGTTAGCCTCTGCCTGCTCTGTTGTGGGAGGTGAGGGCGCTGGACGCGGCTGGCGCGCTCGCACGCGTCGCCATGCGTAAAAGATGGCGCAAACGACGGCGACCCCAGTCAAGGCGTAGATGGCGACATAATGGTGAATGTCATGGAATGTCACTCGATCCGCCAGTTCCTGATTGTGTATCATATCTTTGAGTGCTTCTTCAATCGCTCGATGATATCATCTGTTTCATTCAGTGGCGTGATGAGAGGTATAGACAGAATAATTATGTGATTTATTGGTGGAATCTCTATGTTCATGACATCAATCTTCGTTTTAATGGAGTTTGATAAAGATTTGTGTGCGTAAATCGTGAACATTCTGTCTTTAATGACGCAACTGTCTCCTAGTGTAATGACACCTGTTTTGCTGAGTTGCTCGATCGTAATATCGTCACCGCATATGATTCGCACACTGCATTGTCCACAACAAAAGTATAGGTAGGAATTCAATAAATT
The DNA here is from genome assembly GCA_964057195.1 of Orthosia cruda. Lineage (NCBI taxonomy): Eukaryota > Metazoa > Arthropoda > Insecta > Lepidoptera > Noctuidae > Orthosia > Orthosia cruda. The sequence goes on along the minus strand of OZ059848.1, from coordinate 6,474,124 downwards.
CAATTCGGTCCAGTAATCTCGACATTCCTTTGTTTCAGTCTGGCATTGATTAGAGGCTTGATATTTAAGACATAGGTTGGTGTCCGACGTCATCTGATAGATGGGTTTTTCAGTGGACAAATGTACTCGTCGGTGTCTTAAGGAACGCATCTTTGTAAGTCGCTTATAGACACTGGAATGTAAGAGTCTTTGTGTATGTTGATAGCCAGGTAGTTTGCTACAGGCACTATGTTGACCATGCTTTCGTTGGTTTGTTGTGGAATCGGTATGAGGTTGTAAAGCTCATAGTCTTCCCTGCTCACGAGAGGAATTCTAACTTCAAAAATCAGGGTCTCTCTGGTAGCTCTCGCTTTCGCTTTCAATAGGTGATAGTCAGTCTGAATGTTATTAATCGGTAAGGCTAAGTCCTTTGAGATCTGTCCGGATATAATATTCAGTTCGTTTCTTAACTGTGCCGGTGTTAACAAGTGAAAGTTGAATTTTTCATATAAAATTTTGGCCACTGTATCAACTAGCGTCTCCTGGATTTCTTTAAGATTGGTCATGATGTTATTGGCTATGAATGTTGATAATGTAAATTCTGCTTTGTTGTCGGTGTGTTGGATTTCCTCTTTCAGTTTATCGCCCACCATCAAGGCCGTGGAGAAGGAGTATTTTACAAAAACGCGTCCGCAATTTGTTCAAGGGACGTAATGCCTGAATTTTTCAGAACTTTTCGTTAGCTTTGGGAAGAAGATGTTTATTTATACCAAAGTAGCAAAGGACGAAGTCTCAAAGAATGTTTTACGAATCATGAAAATCATCATCATCATCATATCATTTCAGCCGAAAGACGTCCACTGCTGGCCATAGGCCTCCCCCAAGCGTCGCCACACTGATCGGTCCTGTGCGAAAATTTAAATTTTGTGTGCAAATATAATTTTCGCTAGAAACATCTCAGATTTTGCCTATATTCGTATAATGTGAACACACTCCGTTTAAATTTTGCACAGTTTGTCTAGTATATGCATTTTATGCTTTTTTTAATAATGCTGTAACAACAATACTTGGTGTTTACTATGTTTATATTTGGCAATCCGTTCTACTTTATTTAACGGTAAGCGTGAAATGATATGAAATTATACACTTAGAAGCTTTACCTACTATAAATACTTAATAATCATTAAAAGTTTATCTTGACGCCAATTGTTGCCAGTTACGTGTTATCAGCGTATTAATGATTTTTTGATATAAGAGCTTCAGTAATAATTATAGACGGACTCAAAACTATATTTTACTATGTTTTGATACTTTTGTTTCTTTATTCAGCAACACTGACTTTTATTGTTACATGTGTTAAAAGTGCGGTTTTAGAATATCTAATCCGAATTTGTAATACAAAGTAGTTTCATGTTCACCAGCGGAATAACGAGCAGCAAAATTTTCAGTATTTAAGATTAAAATATTCAGATTCAGTTAGTTTAGCACGTTCCATGACTAAACTTTATCAAAATGATTCGTTCACAATAATTGAAACAAAACTAACTTCGCTATTACTACATTGTCTGGCATAATATTGATATCTATAATTTTATATTAGTCCTAGTTTGTGTTGTAAAAACATTGCAACTGCCTTTGTTTCAAAACTCTTCTTATTCAAGAGCAAAATGAGAAAAGTTTATTATATTTCCACACAATATTTCAGTCTTCGTGGTTGAAAATGTCTTCAGTGAATTCGATAAGCATTCTTTGACGCTTCATCTTACGTCAAAGAATGTTTATCGAATTCACTGAAATCAATTCATCGAATTCATCTTAAGCCATCAGTTTAGGAGTGAATAAATAAATACCCTTATTTACTCCACAAAGCCAAAGAAATCTCTTTAAAATATCAGGAATAAATATGTCACTTAAACAAATAGCGGCTGCATGTTTGTAAAATACTTCCTACTGCAGAGAGCCCGTAGTCTTAAGTACGTAATGGAATGTTCATCAAGACTCTTGTCACTTGAGAGGAGATGACCCATGTGACGATCACGAGCTGTGTTATAGAACATTACTGAAATTCTAGCTGCAAACGATGTTTAAGAATGTACAGCTTGTACAGCTAGTTAGTGGCCACGTTCTAGTTGGCAGCCCCTGAACTGTAGCTGATATTTTTACAAGTTTAAAGATCCCACAAATTTTAGAATTGCCAAACTTATAACCGCACTTTGATTGATTTTTGGTTTTTAGATTAGTAGTTTAGTGTGCAATAATATCGTGGTTCTAAAGTGTAACAACGTAGGTAGGTCAATGTGATAAGTTCGCAATTTTCACGTCACTGTTGCCTACAATATTTTTATCGAGGTCATAAAAGCCATATTTTTTACAAAATATTGAGGGAGAAGCGGCCATTTATTTTTTAAATTCATCGTTGTCACGAGAAAAATACAACATAGAAGAAGTCGAAACGTAAACATGGGCCACGGTAGAAATATCTTTAACTAATAATTATCGCAATGCCACTTCTCTTACAATAGCTACCCAACTGCAACATTGCAAAAGAAGACCGTCCCAATGCTTACGACACCACTTTACGAGAAATAGTCGAAATCTTTCCAAATGAGTTCAGCGAGATATTTTATCAATCAGCAAATATACAGCAATCTCATGCTCGTCAGCTTAACTTAAGACTTGATCTAAATGTTTTTGTTATCATTTATCATTCGAACTATTCCCACTAAAACGTGTACTTTGATATTTCATAGTTAGGTTTACATCATGTACGTGGGAGGCATATCATTGAAGTGTGACGTTTTGTATGGTCTAAGATTCTAATGTGAGGACTGAATTGAAGATCTGTAGCCAGATAAAAATCTCTCGGCAGTGACGGTACTAATTCAGGATTCCAGACTTACGCTGCCCACACGAAAAAAACATAGGGACTCTCGAACATTTGCCTTACTAGCAACAAAACTAGTTTTGTAATATTTTACTCAAGATTAAGCAAGTCCCAAAAAATGTTCGCAGTGCATTGCATAATTAATAACTGGGATCCTATTAAACCAGCATCAAATTAATCATGACAACAATCGACGGCGATGACGACACTTTCAAGCGTGACGCTCTAACGAGAAAGAATCCAATTAGTTAATAATGTGTTGTAGTCCAAAAAGTTGCCATTTTGTAAAAAATTGGCAGTTTGTTAGTTTAATATTTGTTTGAATCTTGTTATTTTAATTATGTTATAATACTTTTTTTTTTTTATACAAAACAAAAAATGTGTACATAAAATTACCTCAACTATTCAGTGCATAAAATTAACTTCAGCTTTAGATGTTACTGATTTTATGATGAAACAAACTGAAATGAAATTAAACTTTTTGTTTACGTGGAAACTAATGGGCAATTATGAAAGTATGTCATTGAAACATTATCACGCGATTTTAATGATCATCGAGAGTTCTCGCTCTCTTCAATTTAAGTTATTATTAATGATCATAATTGTAAATTACGGGAAAGGTTTACTGTTTTTGTGTTTATGAAGGTGCCCTGGTAATAATCTCACCTTTATTAAGATCAAAGTAGGATTTATTCTCATAATGAGATCTTAAATAATAATTAATTCTATTATGCTTTGAATATATTTATGTCGATAAGGAGTTTTAGCTGTAGGTCAATCATAACAGGAGTCAATAAATTAATCATACACTTATTTTGAGTGTTTGTACCTAAGATTTTTTTTTAATGTAATAACAACTAGTCTCTATAGATCCCAGCTCTGTGGTACTGGTATTTTTAGTACGCCTCCGATGCAGTAGTAACCACACACAATTGAGTTACCAATTTAGTTTGTTATTATTTGATAACTTATTAGTTCTAGCTTTACACTACTATAGATATTGCGTAATTACGAGGTAATACATTCTTCATAATAAATGAGTACTTTATTTTTTTCCTATAAAACACTTGCAGTGTTTTCAACCATGTCTCTTTTAATCATGCTCGTATTGAAGAAAAGGATACCACCCATTGTACATTTGTTTTTATAAACTTGTTTGCCATATAGTTAACAATAAAAAATAAGTGGTTTACAATAAAGTATATCATAAATAAATAAGAGTATAATCACCCATTATAGCTACTAAAATGAGGTGAAAATATTATAAAGAAAGGCCTCGATTGCACTGAAAGAAAGCATTAATAAAGGGATATCACCGTCGAGCAAGATTAGCATATCAAAAACCGCATTGCTCGGTCTTGAGACAAAAGAAAAGAGTGCGGGAAAAACGGTGACGCAACACTGTGACGTCTTAGAAGGTGGCTCAAGTACTGCTGTGCAGCAAATTAAGTCGTAGTAGATTGAAATCTCTTAACACATTTTCATTTAAGTGGTCGTTTAGGTATATACTAGAAATAATAAAAACCGGCCAAGTGCGAGTCGGATTCGCGCACCGAGGGTTGCGTACAAACAGCTACATTCACCAATATTATTAGGTAAAAATACTAAAGTGAATAATGACAGCACCGAACATTGCTCTAACGAGAAGAAATAAATTACTTGTCCAAGTAAATTTTATAAGTTGGTCGACCATTACTCGTAAACTTGTAAAGTCTACTTAGCTGTGAAAGTTTTCCTTTTAATTTCGTTATAAGTATATACTATTACCGTGATTTTTTTCACATGTCCAAAAGCAACCATTTAGCGGGCAAATTGCAAAATTTTGTTATAGTCAAGTGTGAGTGTGTGGAATGGCGACCGCGAACCGTAAGACGATACGTTGGAAGGCCTCCCACTACGTAGACTGAAGACCTGGTTAAGGTTGCGGGAAGGCGCTGGATGCGAGACGCACGGGATCGGTCAATGTGGCGACGCCTGGGGGAGGCCTATGTCCAGCAGTAGACGTCTTTCGGCTGAAATGAAGATGAAGTGTCCCCACTTGACTATAACTTTACGTAAGCAAACAAATTTTCAATTTAAAGTATAACTTTACGTAAGGAGCCCTGAATCGAAAAATGGTATTGACAGACCCGTAATATTTTTGAATGGCCTATCTAACGGTACCCCACACCATGGGATAGCCAAGAAAAAAAAAACAGCCTTATTTTACATGTACAGAAGAAAAATTAAAAAAATATCCTTATTTTATTTTACTACTTTGTCGGCGTGATTAATATGTATATCCATGCCACATTACAGCTTTCTAGTACTAGGAGTCTTTGAGCTAAGCTGTGATAGGACATCTGTCCTATCGGACATAGTATACTACGAAACTATAAGGGTTCCTTGTTGACCACGGAACCCTAAAAAAGGTTTTCTAAAAATTTCGCAATTCACAAAGTTTATGTCTGCAAAAGCTATTTCCAAAATTAGCAGTTCTTTAGCGTTTTATCGCTAAGATCTCTTTAATTGTTTCCCCAACTTTAGCTCTTTCCTGATTAGTATAACTGAATTAGTGTGTTTAAACTTTTAAGACTCTTAGATTTTTTTTCTGATCAGCCAAGTAGGATCAATGTTCTTACCAGATGGTAAGAACATGGTGATGATGGATGGTGGTGAAATTAGCGATTAGATAAAGACTGACCACGGTAAGTGTTGCTTTCCCTGGCGGGGTAACCTATTTAAAAACAAGCGGACCATAAAAAAGTGGTCACCCATCCAAATACTGAGCGTGGTAAGTTTTGCTTAATCTGTGCGGGGTCACCTATCCAAAAACAAGCGGCCCAAAAAAAAGTGGTCACCCATCCAAAGACTGACCTTGGTAAGTGCTGTGTACCCGGGTCACCATCCCAGTCGGTTCAAGGTAAACACAAACCTATCCAGAAACTGACTTACTAAGTACAGGGTACAGTCAACATTAATGCGCGTGAGGAAGGTTCGATTCCCAGGTGAGTATCAGTTTTTGTTTTTTTTATTTTTATTTATGCTATATTATTATTCTATCATAAATTTGGCTTAAATTAGTGTTATTCGTTCGGAATAGAAAATAAATATAAGTTTATTTGTTATTTAGTTGAAACAAATACCAGTGTTATTAGTTGTTGGCATTAGAATGGCATAAATCGTATTATTTGTTGGTAATAAAACGGAATAAATCTACACTGTACGTAAAGTAACACATCCAAAATATTTTTATTTATGATGGTACGAAACACTCGGTGCGTGAATCCGACTCACTCTTGACCAGCTTTTCATTTTATTTGATCGCACGTTTCCATTACATCCTGTACATTCACACACAAGATGTATCGTCTCAACATTAACATACTCGCTCCACGACGCTGTCCTTACATAATATTACTATGCTGTCACTTAGCTAAATGACTTCAGTATTTTTATTTTTTTTTGAAAACCCTAAATACAATCAACTTACTTAATTTTTTTGATGGAAGGCTCTCCAAGCTATTCAATAAATAAATTATTTACTTAGCTGAAAGTTTTGGGATAAAAGTCAACGAAAAGTCAACGTTCAATGCTTCCAAATATTTATAAAATCTTTGTGAGATTCGAAGTCTAGATTAAGGTTAGTCTTGTCTCATTTTTTTCGTTCAGACTGATGGAAATTGCGGTCCGGTCAATTGACTACAATTTCTCACAATTGAAATAAAAGTTTAATCGATTTCGTTTCTTAAACAGTAAGATGATATAAAAATCCAACTCATCATGCTGCATAACAAATTGATGCTGATATTCTATTATCAAAGAATAGGTAGGTAGGTATATCTCAATAGCGTTTTATTTCACTGCAAAATTCTCAATATTCCACGAGCTGTTGGCTACACATTAGCGGCTAATGCATTCCACATGATTAGTGTTCAGTCAGATTCATTCCATTAATTTCCATAATCATCGGTTCGGTGACGCTCGATTCTTGACCTTTGTAATTATTGCTCTTGGATTGATACCGGAACCAATGTCATCAATCATTCAACTTTGCTGATCCTCGAACAAAAGTTCATTGCTAACTAAGCATAACAGAATTTATACTTTAACAAAATAAATGGTTATAGGTTAATTTTGTGAATTAGCTTTGTTAACATCCGCTGGAGGCTCGAACTAGGTTTGTAGGCATTCACGTGTGATAATCACGTCGTATCTCGGTGATTAATGTTCTAGTGTGACTATTTTTTACTGTATAGGCGTGTTATTCACGAGCTTCCACAGGATTTGTGCTGCTGGTTGTAATGTTTCAGAGTTTAGTGGACTGTAAAACTGTATATGTGGCGTCGCATAACGTCAGAATTCTTTTGAGATGGGCAAGACTTATTTAGATATCTGTATCCCTATCCGAAAAATATAATTTATATTACTCACCAAAAGTAGCTTTACAGTTTTCTATATACTGCTGCAGTTCCAAGTAACAGGTTTATCTTTATCTTATGTATGCTTACCTCAGTATTACGTAATACGTTGCAGCTTTGTTATCATTTGATCACGTAGAAAAGCTCTTGTGACCGCATTACCTCATTATTCTGCTAAGTTCCCGACCTACACGTTATTTTACCATGTTCAGACTTTCTACTCTTTCCTTTTTCATGCAGATTGGCGTAACTTCATGAATAAAGTTCACGAAAAATTGAAAAAGTAAGGAGTTTATATTTATTAAATAATGGCCTACAACTATCAGTCTTTTAGCTTAAACATAGCACTATACACCTCTTTTCAGCTTTGAATGCAATGTTTTTATCAGTGGAATTTCCCCAATACATTATTCCAAAACGTAACGTTGATAAGATATACATTCTAATTCTTCATTGAAAGTACAATGAAATAATGAAAACAATGAAGTTTAAATGAAGGTCATGATTTATGCAAGAGCCTTTTTCTCAGTTTATCAAGAATTATAACTAATGCAGTGCTTTTCTGGAATGTAAGGAATTATTTACCTGCATTAATCACACTAATGTTCCAGCTTGACAATGCATTTAAACTTAAGAAACTCTATTAGAATCTTAAAAGCTTTCCTCATCAGCAGGAGCCAACGCTTGCGAAACTTCCTTCTAGAGCTAACTATGTATATATATGTATAACCTTCTAGATATAACATATAAAATATGAAATTAATTTCAAATGAATTAAAAATAAACGAAGCCGATAATAAGAGTATTAATGTTGTCATGTAAAGAGCGTATCTAATACAAAAAAGGCTAAGTAATAAATTAATTAAGGATAATTTATAGAAAATCTTTTCATTAAATTGTGAATAAAAAAATATAATGATCCTATTTTCTTGTTCAGCTTATAATTCGCGGTTGGCAGGCGTACCAACAGTGATTATGTTCTAATTAGTTAAATTACTGTTGCGAATGCTATGTTGTGTATCAATTATTGAAAGCTCTTTCATAATTAAAATGAATAATGGTTCGTTGTTGGAGGTGATCACAACGGTTCACTTATTAATTTCCTGGTCAGGCTGTTCATCGTAATGGGTAATTACAACGTGAATATTGGAAACACTAGAAGCTTCGTGTGCTTTCTTGTTTAATTATGTGAAGTTTGATAATCTGCGTTAAGTACGTCTTCACGCCAATTCTTAAACATGTTGAAACCAGTGAAATCAAAATCACTTAAGTTGCGCATCTAATCATCCGATCATATTTAATTATTCTACAGCCGCGCCGCCACAGTAACATCGACGTCACATGCAGCGGAGACAAGACCCTGCAGAGATTAAAATGTAGCAGCAATCACTGTTTATGTTTTAATTGATTTTTGGTTATTTGACATTGTATAATTTAATTTTATGTGTAATTTGTATATTTTACCTGAATAAACGAACATTATTGTTATGATTGGATTTATTAAGATAATGACGCGGCTAAGAAATGGGTCTGCAATTAAATCTTGAAGCTATTTCTAATAAGATTATTATTATTCTCAAGTGTTTCAAATTCTCAGCTCTTAGGCTGGTTTAAGCTAAATTTACGGGCCGAGACCAAGTAAATACAGCGTGTGGAGTGTTATGTTGAGGATGAATGATGTTGACCTATTTCGTTTTCATCAATTTGCATGAACTTTCTGACAATGCGACATGTGTTTAAGATGGCAGCTTTTTGAAGGGTGATATAGAGATTTTCGTTTAGATGAAGTAACTTCAGACTATGGAGAAGGTGGTTCGGAATAACGCCTGTTGTTGAAAGGACTATGGGGACTACATAAACTTTTTCTTGCCGCCATATTCAAACTATTTCGTCCTTGAGTTCTGCGTATTTACTTATTTTTTCAGTAATTGTCTTCTGAATGTTGTTCGTATTGGGGACTGCGATGTCTATTAGGTAAGTTATTTTATTTACTTTATCTTGCAAGGTTATGTCCGGTCTATTATAGTGAATGTTCTTGTCGGTGAGAATGGCGCGGTCATAGTAGAGCTTATGTGTGGTATTTTCTAAAATGGTTTGTGGTGCATAGTTATAGTAAGGAGTATTAGTGCTTTGTATGAGAGTGTATTTGAGAGCTAGTTTTTGATGAATTATGTTTGCTACCTGGTTATGCCTGTGAGTGTAGTCAGTCTGTGTGAGTGTTGTGCAAGCGCCAGTAATATGTTGAATGATTTCTGGCTGGATGTGGCATCTTCGACATTTATCATTTGTTACTGTTGGCTCTTTTATCATGTATTTTCTGTAATCTTTTGTGTAAATGATTTGATCTTATTATTATGTAACCATTAATGTACACACACATAATAAAGAGACAATAAGATGAAGGAACAGAAAATAGGTACAAAGGTACGCTTATTTCAAAGAAATCTCTTCCAGAGGAGAGTTGAAAAAAAAAGATATGTAGATACCGTGTGTATAAAATAGAATAAAATATAACTAATTAATATATACTCTCATAAATATACACATTAATAAATTAAATATTACAATAATAAATACTAAATTATATCATAAATAATTAATAGGTAATACATGATTATTTGCAACTATGACGGAATGGAAAGATAGTGCTCTTTCATTCTCTTTATAAAAACAGAAAGAGTTTTGCAGTCCCTAATGTCAGGCAGTAAAGAGTTCCACGACCACACCGCGTGCACAGTAAAGGAGTAGGAGCAGAAGTCGGTAGTGTGGGTAGTGTGGGTTTCTAGGAGATGGTTAAGATGCGACCAGCAAAGTGCATCGGAAGGACGGGAGTAGGAGAAGCGTTCGCTGAGGTAGGAAGGCGTTTTAAGATTGTGAAGGACGTTAAATAGCAGACACAAAATCCAAGAGTTCCTGCGAAGTCGAATAGGGAGCCACTTGAGCATCTTGCGAAAGCCAGAAACATGATCATACTTTTTAAGATTGAAAATAAAACGAATACATATATTTTGCAAACGCTCAAGTTTATTTAAGAGCTCCTCGTTGGCATCCAAATAACAGGCGTCGGTTTAGTCGATGATGGGCTGAATAAGAGTTTGGGCAAGGGAAATTTTGGTGTTTAAGGGCAAAAAGCTCTGGAGGCACTTCAGCGAGTGGAAAGTATAGTGCATTTGCGACTGACTTCAGCGACATGCGCAGTCCACGATAAATAGGAGTCCATGGTCACCCCCAAGTTTTTGGCTGTCTTAGCGTATTCAATTAGAACTCCATTCAACCTGAGTGGAGACAGCGTCGCAACATCAAGCTTGTTTCGCATATGCCTACCGCCAATAATCATAATAATTCATTTGCATTAGATATATTTCCCCGGGCTTCAATAAAGATCATCGGCAGACATTCATGTTATATAAAAGGTCGGTGACATACCATCATTAACATCTTCTAAATCATTCTGCGTCATTACTACTAGTCCGCGTATCTATTAGGTAACAGACATTTAACTAGGACATTTTAAAAAAAGTACAATCGACTTCCAAATAAAAACACTACATAGTGAATTTTTTTTTTAACAACAAATCAAACCGACTTCCAAAACAAAACACTTCAAAGTAAAAAATAACTTTCTTTTCCGAAGTCGGTGTCTTTTATACCCATTGTTTTTCGTTATTCGACACCGACTTTGGAAAAGAAAGTTATTTTCCACTTTGAAGTGTTTTGTTTTGGAAGTCGGTTTGATTTTATGTTAAAAAGTTTTTTATTTTTCTCTTTTTAGTTTTGGTAGGTACCGCCAATTAATATGAAAATCATTTATAGCCAAAGTACATACATACATAAACGTACGCCTTTTTCCCATGGGTTTAGGCAGAAACTACAGAACGCCGCCAAAGTACGTCTTATGACAATTCCAATAAGCCCAAACACGACTAGGATACATTGTTTTATTTCAGGTTTCCATTGGCCATTATGGTCTTATTCATCAGTTTCACTTCACCAAAAGATACTTTCTGAGTGCAAATGATCGCATTATTGATGACAATACCAAAATCGCTACACGTATGCCTACAATATTTGAGGAGTTCCCTCGATTTCACTAGGATTCCATCATCATATCCTGGTTTCCTTATCATGGTACCACCCTTGGGATATCACCTTTCCAACTAAAAAAAAAATCATCAAAATAGTGGTACATAATGGGCAAGTTCTAAAGAAGGTATCTTTAATGCCCAAAGTTATTCCAAAATAGATTCCCCGAATAAAATGAAACAAGAACATAACTGGTTGTTTTTATTCAATTCTCTGCATGTGATGTTATGATGAGCATTCTATCGATTACTTCTAATGCAGTACGATGTGACTGTATTAGCCGTTAAATGTTACACCCGGTACTGGACGGTTCTGTCATTTGCCACACCCTTAACTTTTCTGCGTCTAACGGTCTCTTCCCATCCTTCCTTCCCAGAATTCCTTTACCAAAAAAGTCTTATCCCTCATCCTTTTTTGAATTCCGTCCAATATCCGTGTTACCAAAGTCCTAAAACGGTTAATTCATAATCAAATAAGCACTTTCCTAACCAAAAATAAAATCCGAAATCCCTTCCGGTCCGGCTTCCGTCCTCGTCACAGCACCATTACAGCTCTTCTCAAAATTATGGATGATATAAGGTCATCCATGGAAAGAAGTAATCGACGGTCTTGGCATTTCTGGATTTCATTAATGCTTTCAATACTGTTGATTTCGACGTTTTGTTTGTCATTCTATGCTCTCGTAATATATCTCCATCTGTGATCAGTGTCAATAATCACACTAAACCTGAATAAGAGAATTGAAAAAAAAAGCAAAATCGTGACAGGGAATGGAACGTGCAAACGGGTCATTACGCCAGCAATCGGGTGATTATTTTGTGTATTTTAGACAATTGCCATTGGCTATTATTATATGTATATTATGTCGTAAGGCAGATGTTAAATAAAAACTCTTTGCGGTGACTTTCCTTAAGAAAGTAGTAATTTATCAAATCCCTTAATATTTTTAGTGAAATGTGGAAACCGTACTTGATACTTTTTGTTGACCGTAAATATGACAGTGCTGGTGATGAAAAATATATGCAGCTGGCCCCTGAATAAAGGATAGCGTTAAGACCAAGAAAGGTAACGTCTTTTAAGGTTGGCAATTTTGTTTTGGTCATAAAATACTTAACAATAACGGTATCCTCAATATAAATATGCGCTCATGGAAAATTCCTTTTCCACGAAAAGAAATAACAAATACAACCAAATTCCTGAAACCCAGTTATTTTTTTCCCTGAAGCGAATAGAAGATTCCTTTGTCACAAACAAGGACCCTTTAGAAGAGACTAGTAATATCTCTTACAAATTAAACTGACCCCGAAATACAAGAACGAATTCCAAGTGATTTTTTTTTATCAGTTAGCAATCCATTTAAGTTTTCCATTGTTTTGTGGGTGTGACAGGGGTCGAGCGGCCGAGACATTCGTCATTTGACCGAGCAAAGATCCCGTGAGGGAAGCACCTAACGGAAAAAGCGAGGTAAAACTTAAAATGGTTAAAGTTTCCATGGCTGAGTTTGCAAATTCCCAAAAATGGAATATTTTTTGCAAAATGAATTATGTAGGGACTTATAAAGCTGGTAGAAACGTCTAGAACGGTAGAACTTGATACGAAAATTTACTTCAAGTTCAGTTCAAGGCAGTTATGCTTTTAAAAGCGAATTTGAATTTATAGGTTTCTATTTAATTTAATGTATTTTTAATTGCAGTTGTTTTTTTTAATTCTTAGGTCAATAAAGAGAATCTGCAGGCAATTCTGGCATTTTTAGTGACTGGGCTATATAACTGTATCATTCAACTTAATCCTTATAAAATAACAAATGTTGTAACCTCCTTTTCCGGTTGAAATTTCTATTAAAAAGATTGCCCTGTTGATCCGTGAGCGACCTTGACCCCTATCCCGCAGTGTTTATTAATTTAAGCACAATATTTGCTGAATGGAAACAGCTATATGTAATGAAATATGCCTGTTATATAGTGGGATCCCTTCATTTCACATAATATTTACCCTGAATCGCAGAATCCATTCCTATATATTTTGGCATAACAAAATAAAATAATGCACTTAAGAAAATAGTTATCCGAAAAACTTTTTTTTAATTGCTTATTATTTGAAAAACAAAGCAATTCTTTTTTCCATTTTATTTCATAAAATAACGTTTCAAAGCATTTTGCATATTGACTTATTATTTGTGCGATCCTGAAACGGAACGTTTTCCTACATTTTATGTGTCGGTGACCTGATATGACATGTCAATCATTCCGTTCTTATTGTAGTTCATGACACTTCATGGTTAAAATAGGTCGAATCTGTTCCAAACCGAATCGGGGTATCCCGTCTACACGTAGTGCTACTCCTAGAGTGTATATTAAAACCGAAGGCGCGAAGGTTGAGCAAACCCCACCTTTTTTTTTTGTTACGCGTGTGAAATCCTCATTGGACGTCCTCCGCCCTGGACAGAGGGTCTGTTAGACTCGTACTGACTAAAAACCACCCCGGTTTTCATCTCACACCTACGCTGGGGGTCGCGGGTACATCGACACTATGGTATTCTGCTTTACAGATCCACATCTTTTAGTTTATTTATGTTTTATTACACAAACCGCACCTTTTTTATCTTTTGAAATTTATCAACTCATGCAACTCACTTTTATGTATTCTTTGATACTGTACAGGTGCTTACTTTTAGTTATCTCCGATTGTTTTAATATCCGCAACTTAATTTATATTGCTAATTTGTAAAATCTTAGAATATAGTTATATTACTTATTATCTTAGAATATAGATATATTATTATATCCACAACTTAATTTATATTTTAATACTCTGACATTTTCATCTCATCTGACATCTATCTGTCCAATTTATTTTCTTAATCCATAGACATAACATACCATGGACACTTTTCTTCTTAAAGCTCGTTGGACATTACAATTTTCATAGTAAGAGTAGCTGCAGACTGCCCCCTCTGTAAACCGTTTTTTTTCGTTCTGATCTTGAGTTCTTAATTGAGATTTGAATTTGAAATTCAGAAGATATGACAGAACGAGGAAAAACGGACGTCAGTTTTTAGGGTTCCGTACCGAAAGGGTAAAAACGGGACCCTATTACTAAGACAGAGATCAGTGGTGGCTCAGTGGTATCGGTCGCGACTTACAAGTTGTAGGTCGTGGGTTCGAGCCCAGGCAGGCGCTTTACTTTGTGTAAATTATTTCATCACCACTGCTCTCAAAACGATGAAGGAAAACATCGTGAGGAAACCGGCATGTCCTAGAACCAAAAATTCGAAGACATGTGACATCCACCAACCCGCACTGGGCCCGCGTGGTGGATTACGGCCCATCCCCTCTCACAGAGAGGAGGCCTGTGTCCCAGCAGTAGGAACATTAATAGGCTGATGATGACGATGATGATGATTACTAAGACTCCGCGGTCCGTCTGTCTATCTGTCTGTCTATCTGTCACCAGGCTGTATCTCATGAAACATGATAGCTAGAGAGTTGACATTTTCACAGATGATGTATTCCTGTTGCCGCTATAACAACAAATACTAAAAACAGAATAAAATAAATATATAAGTGGGGCTCCCACACAACATACGTGATTTTTTGCCGTTTTTTGCCATTGTGGTATGGAACCCTTCGTGCGCGAGTCTGACTCGCAATTGGCCGGTTTTTAGTTTGATTCTGGCAGTGAACACTGAAAGTCGGTTTTACTACTTAGTATTACGAAGTGTATTTTCTAATCCGAAAACTCTCTAAACCATAATATCCAGCTTGTGAAGTGTAATAATATCTGAAGTGCACTAGTTAAAATATATATTGTGAGTATACCGTATATCATTTGTCAGACGCCTTGCCTACCCCTGTAGGAGGATTCACTGTACGGCGTGTAACGCCACAGCCTGGTTCCTCGTCACTATTGCTGCCTGCCTTCCTGCCTACTGTATACCTGCGTATCTGGCTACCAGCCGTTTTCACTCCATGCTGCCTGCCTTCCTGCCTACCGTATGCCTACGTAACTGCATACCAACCCGTGTGCCTGCTTGTTCGTCGCGGTGCCTGCTCATCTGTCATCCAAATTTTGGTGAAGTTCCTGTCCATCCTGCAGCCTAGCTGACAATCTCGAGCAACCCACGTCGTATGAAGCCGGCCCTTAGTTTTATTATCTATATCCTTTTTTTAGTTATAATTTATAATCACTCTTAATTTTATTAACATAGCTTACGTTTAGCTCGTCTGAGCTACACGTAACGTCACATTTTGGCACCCCACCGGAAAATGTGCAAAAAACCGACGACATTATTGCTACATGAATAAATTTAGTTTCAAAAGCTAAATAGAACTTTACATACAGATGTGGCTCGATCTCTGGAAATTAAAAGCAAATTTGTTTACTTCACATATTCCTTTTTAATAGGTACTTGAAACAACTTATGGGTCCTATATTTTATTTTGAAGGAATTTGAGAAAATTATGTAACGGAAAAGAAAACTGGTAACAACTTTATTCGTTTACGTGAAAATATGTACGACGAAACGATGAAAAACAGAAGGCAATGAGTACGCTCACTTGCAGGTGCTGCCGTCTTTACACACGTTGGAGGGCATCGGGCACAGTGAACCCTCTCCGCAGTCCACTCTGGAATAACCCGGGATACACCGACAGTAGAACTGCCTGCGATGAGGGCAATATTTTAGAGTAAATAATATTGTTTTATAAATAACGACGTGGAAAGATCCATCATGGTTTTATTTTATGAGAGCGAGGTTTTGTGGTGCACAGAATTTGTTGACGACGAATGCTGACGCTCACTTTTGTCGGTATACTAACACATCACGCTTGTCATCGACTTAATAGGTAGCATTTGCAATTGAAACCGAATTGAATCGTTATTTATTTAGTATCTGTGATGTCACTTGTAGCGTAGCAGTGTACCAGCAGCCTGCACTCGACGGCGCTGCATGAAGTGGCTAGCGGTGACTGCGCTGCTTCTCGAATCCCACACGTTGAACCCCTACATGGACAGCAGCCACAGCGCCCTCAGCTGTAGGGGATGTGCCCTCTAGTCTGTCCAGGGTGAGCTCCAATAAAGGCTGGCAAAAAAGTAATAAATTTAAATTCATCATCATATAAATAAATATCGAATTCTCAAACATATTCTTGGATACAGGTCAGCGTTACTATTATTGCTTATTTCAGACAAATGCTCTGTCGAATTATTTATGAAGACATTTGTCAGCCACCCCAAACACAAATCTATACGAAGAACAAGAATTACGAAATAGACAAGATAACTTGGTAAATCTCCAGACGAAGATAGTGTTTCTTTCCTCCCTTTTGCGAACTGGAAGCTTGCATTTTAACCAAGTAAGTTTGTGTCAACACCAGCTAACACAAGATGACACTGATTTAACTATGAAGAAATATACAAGGCAAAAAAAGTTAAGGTAATTTCATGTTATGTTTTATCCAGTTGTATCGAAGTTCTCCTTCGAGCGAGTGTTTTTTAACTGACTGCGGGGGGGTTATGTCTTTCGAGCGTATGTACGAGCATGTATGTCTATTTCTATGTACACTCTTGAGCCCAAACGGCCTGACAGATTATGACATAATAATATATATGACGTGTCATTAGATTTGTCTCAATTGTGGGAGTGAAATATTATGGAGCCGATGGGCTATATAATCTTTAAATATGCTTCCCCCCCAAAAATGGGGTGATACATTTTTTTTTTCGTTGACGATGACGATGCGTCACACACCAGATAATGCTTGAAATATGCTCCATTACATTCTATCTGATGTTTCTGTTAGAATACACATTCGTTAAATTTATGTTCATACGTATATAGGAGACAGTTTATTTGTGGTGTACGACAAACGGATAATTTACACAGTTATGTTGTTACAGTTATTCATTTCGACAGACAGTTGTGTTGAGCATTGCATGGTATAGCATTGTTTTGATTAAGTCACTATACTCTGTTGTTGTTGAAATAAAAAAAAATTATAACTCGGTATCTTTGGTAGGTGCCATTTTTTTCATTATAGACAACGACTTCCAAAAAAGAAAGTAATTTTTCACTTTGTAGTGTTTTTATTTGGAATTCGGTAGTATTATTTTGTAATTTTTTTTTTTTTTTTTTCACTTTGTAGTGTTTTTATTTTAATTGTACCTAATAGACAAGTTTTTTAGTAAGATCCCTATAATGCCAGAATAGATTACCCGACTATCATGAAACTTGAACATAATCGGTGAAATGAGAGTGTACCAAGGTGAACTGTACACATCTGCGTCCCCCTTTATAGCGTACTGGCGTGATGTTATGTTATGAAATGGTATAAATAATAAACAGACATGCGATAACAGCAATCACGGGAGATGTGTCATCATTTATTTAAGAGTTCTATTATATATCTCCGAAGTTCTTCGTCAGATCTTCACCAATTAAAATGGGATCAATTTTGGAGCATTTTCTTTCGAACAAAAAAGATATTTTCAAAATCTGTACACAATTGATGGAGATATCGGTGAATATATAAAAAAATAAAACATAAAGTCGAACATAGAACCTCCTCGGTTAAAAATACTCAATCAATTTGTCATATCAGAGTACAATGCATTCTTATTCAACGTCAACTTTCAGAAGAATGGCAGGAAAATGGATGACGATATTAGATGGGAAGTAATGGATGACTCAATATTGCGCAGTGTGATTGCCACCCAGCATGAGGCATCTGGCTCTGTATTAAGACTGTCAGGTGAACGAGCTCCATTATTTCATTATTGCGATTGATATGAATGATGATTGTCGTGCTCGAAATACAATTTTCCGCCTGGTTATTTAACCTTTTGAATGCCTGAAACATGGATCCACGCGAGACTCAATAGCTTTTTAATTGTATAGTCAAATAGTAAAAAAAAAGTTAATTAATAAATCATAAAACCGGACTGCTTTAAAAGCGAACTAAAAAGACGTAAACAAGGTAAAAATCATGCTGTGCAGGCGGAGGATACATTTCCGTGAGCTGGCTGACCAAAACAGCATGATTTTCTTCTTGTTTACAAACAAAACAACTACTTTTGTAAACAAGAAGAAAATCATGCTGTGCACAGCAAAATCATGCTGTGCAGTCGGAGGGTAAATATTTGCAAACTGGCTAACCCCCTGATCCTTCGACTGCACAGCATGATTTTCTTCTTGTTTAAATCTTTGTTTAAACTTTTTTTTCAAAACCCATTAAAAAGCCGAGGAAAAATTCCAACGAACGAATCATTTTCTGAATCCGTTATACTCCTTTTTACGTTGGTGACAATGACACCCTTTATAAATTTTCACAATGAAAAAAAAAACAAAAAATGGACAACCCCTAAACCCCTGTTTATTCAATAGCACAGAAAAAAGAAATATAAATTTATGAGTGGAGCTGGCGAGTTTAGATAAAACATGAAAACAGATTTGTGTGTGAATGGGTATTATTTTAATGTTCACAGAAATAAATGACAAATCGTCATGATATTTTCATTTCCCTTGTTTGAGTCTGCACTTTGAAATAATTTACAATCTTTTTCAGTTTAACTGAACTATATTTTTTTTTTCGTTAAAATGATTAAAGTTGTCATCTATATGACGCCACACATCAAACATATGCCTGTAACGTTCTCTGAAACGCTCTCGTTAATCGCTTGTTTATTTTCACAAAACGCTTTTTAAATGTTACTTTTTCTTTATTCTGACATTAAGTTGTTATTATTTTTTTCTTGTCACAAACGTGAACTTTTTCGTTTAAGATCCGTGTGACAGTGGACAGCGCTATTTATGTAAAAGGAGAAATGGACAAACAATATTATTACGAGCTCACATTTTGCTCCACTGTATAAGGATCTAAGAGTTTTCTGAGAGAGAGAGCACGGATGTCGTAACATTTCTGTTTAATACCTACTCATTCATAAAGTAATATTCCAAAGTATTTTTAGTTATTAATAGGTATGTAAATAATAAGAATTTGTTCATAATCATGATATCAGACGAAAGACGTCCACTGCTGGACATAGCTGCCTCCCCAAAGCGTTGCCACATTGACCGGTCTCGTGCGTCCCGCATTCAGGGGATGCCCGTAATCTCCACCTGGTGGGAGGCCTTCCGACGCAAGGTCTTCCGGATCGCAGATAGAACCCGCCCAATAAAAATGTATTTATTTCTCCTGATTCACCAAAATATTCACTGAAGAATCAAGTGCCTAAGACTAGAAAATATATTCGGACCAAATACCAGCCCAAAGATCCTATATGCAAAATCTTCAAACTTAGCTTAAAAAGCGTGAACAAATGGGTGATAAACACTTATTAATAAAGTATATCAAAGGAGCACCTACAATTACTCAAAGCAATTACAACAAAAAATACTAGGTGGAGCTGACGCCGCTGAAAAACTGACCTCCTTCAAAGTCATCATTCCTCAAATTATTTTAGGCTCAAGATGCAGCCGCATTCCAGGAAAATTTGAAAAACCTACCAAACGGAAATGTATGTGTTCGGTGATACGAGTATATGTGAAAACTAAACATTTCAATCTGTCTCAACTGTATATACAGTTGAGACAGTATATTAGTAAAACAGATCTTCTACACAAGCCAACACTAGTCTAATAAAACAACTACTTAAACACAAACCAGCATTATACTAACAAAACTTAGGGGTTTTATTATATTATTAAATTGAATCACTGTACTCAATAACTTAAATAAAATCAATACAAGTATTCAGTTGTAAACAAAAATATAGTTGAAAGTATTAAATGTTATTATTCAAAAATATTTAACGAACATAATTTTTCAGTTTTAAACAAAAATATAGTTGAAAGTATTAAAGGCGCTGCCACACACAAACATAAGATACAACTACACATTCACACACAGGTGTTCTTATCAATCGGTCTTTATGGTCCCAACAAAATAAATTATGTACCTTGGTGACGACCAATTAACGAGATGTGTAAACTTGTATAGATGTACCTACTCTTTTTCTATGTTTTCGATTGAGTATTATAATTGTAATTTTACTTTTGCATGCCTCGTCATTAGACGACGATTTATTTATGTAAACATTTAAATCTCATTTAAGTAAACTGCATAATGTTCTTTTTGAGAAACATTGATTATTAGATGTCGTAGTGACCTAGTGGCTAAGACCTGGACTTAGTAGTGAGTTTATTATAAGATTGTGCTCCATTGGTGTAATTGCTGCAAGGCGTTCCAGTGCGAGAATAAACTAATAAATAAATAAATATTTAAATCTAAAACCACCTTTGTTCATTTTATTTTTACAAAATATAAGCCAAGTTCCCACAGCATCCTCATGAATATTAAATGTGAAACCCAACAGAAGCTTAAATCATGAGCGGCTGGAACGATGTAAGATAAAGGCTTTCACACGATAACAGTTTATAGCACGTATTAGTCGAAAGGCTCTCACGCACAACAAAGCCTCCCCATAACTTGTTATCTCTGTCTACACACAACACTACCGCATAATACTGTCCCTCACTCAGACAATAGCACAATTACTGTGGTATATTTTTTTTTATCGATTTAAATAGTCCACTCTAGTATTCAGTTGATAATTGCTTGTGATTCGATCCTTGTTTTTATCTAGGCTAGTGTACTCGATGATACTGTTCTGACATTCAGATTAGAGATCGGGAGTGGCAATCTGTTTGTCACCTCAACACTTGAGACAACAGCTGTTTGTGATGGTGAGCAGAAGCTCAGAATGAATAGGGCACTTATTTTGTTGTTCTCTGAGTGTGACCTAGAGTCAAGTACGATTTTGCATATTTTTGGTTGAAAGTGCAGCTTTCATCCCATCGTTTTGCTAAGTTCAATCAATATGAAACCAATATATTTTTATCGTACATTTAAGTTTATCACTTTAAAAAGTGCAGCCTTGGACATATCTAGAAAAATGGAAACAATTAGTAGTTTATCATTAAGGCTTTTCGTTATTAATTTTAATAGAGCAAAACAAGCTGTTGTGGTCGATTTATTTTTTCTGAAACCAAATTGATCTTCACTTAGAATTTTGTATTTGGATACAAAACCAGAGAGTTTTTCGTGCATAACCTTTTCAAAAATCTTTGATAAAATTGGAATGAGTGTTATGGGGCGGTAATTATTCATATCACTTCTATCACCTTTCTTGTAGATTGGTTTAACTATTGAGAATTTTAACCGTGAAGGGAATAAACCTTGCATTAATGACAAATTAATCATATGGCTAATATGAGTTGATAAAATTTTGAGCATAATTTAAGAATTTTTGTGTTAATGTCATCGTAGCCCGTAGAGTTGTTCGATTTTAAAGAGTTTATTATCTTATATACATTGGTGTCATCAGTTGGGGTCAAATACATAGTATTTTGGAGATAAGTCATCGGTGGTGTGTAGTCAATAGATGGGACAATAGTATTATTAGTAATGTCAATAAAAAAATTGTTAAAAATGTCAGCTATCTTTTCAGGTTGAGTGTAAGTTTGATTATCTATTTGAATTTTATTTATGTCATGAGAATTTTGTTTTTCGCTGGTATTACTTTTTATTACTTTCCAGGCAGCCTTACATTTGTTGCTGGATTGGGACAAATAATGTGTGTTCTCGCATTTTTGTGCCTGCAACATGCATTTTTTTAGAATACCAGTATATTTACAGTAGGTGTCTTTATGACGTTTTTTATTTGCTGTTGATAGACGATGTTTTAGATATAGACGCCGTTTGTTTATACAACAGTTTTTTATGCCCTTTGTCATCCAACTATGTTTTAAGGGCTTAATAGTTATTTTAAACCCGATTAGGGGGAAACATAAATTATAAAATAATAGTAAAATGTCATGGAAATAATTAAATGCAATTTCAGTATCTTCAATCTGGTAAATATCTGAGAAAGACAATGAAGATAGACAGTTTACAAACTTATCTATGTTATCTTGATTAAAATCGCGTCTTTCTTCAAAATAAAATGGTCTTTTAATATTTGCGGTTTCTACCGTTAACTCAAAGCATATGGATTGTCCTGTTTCGTGATCAGATAGAGCTAGGTAGTGTATTTGGGGCTAAACATTCGTTATATTACTCGTAATTGCAAGAGAGTTTTCTTGTTGGATTGGTAATATAATTATTTATGTTATAGTTTTTAAAAATAGATTCTAGTAGCTCTTTGAAATGTTTATCTGCTTTTATAACGTCTATGTTCCAGTCACCACATAATATGATGCTTTTATTATTTGTTTTCATAATTTTTCTTAAGAGCAGGTTTAAATTTTCAAAAAATTATTTAATGTCTGAGTTTGGTGTGCGGTAAATGCAGATAACAAAAAGTTTTAAGGTTGTAATTTCAATTGCACAGTATTCGAAATAATATAACTTGGGCTCAATTAAATTACTTATAGGTTTGCAGTCAAGGTCTTTTTTGATCACTATGCAAGTCCCACCTCTACGTTGATGCGGCCAGAAAGGCACTAGAGGCACTAAAGGCACTAGACTACTTTATAGTTTTTCATAGTAAGATTGGATTCTGCCCCTTGTCGTATAAATGTTTCACTGAGACAAACAATATCAATACACATATAGGATTTTTCTAGTTTCGTTATTGATAATTCTAGAAGGTCTTTTTTACTCAAAACACCAGCTATATTTTGATGTAGAAGAGAAAATTTGCGTCTAACCTCGAAAAAACATCGGTTGGCTAGTGTTTTCACTGCTGCTTATTATTATAATTTCAGAATTACGATTAGTGGTGATAGGCTGTTTTTTAAAATAATATGGGATAGTTCCTTTTTTGTGCATATTTGTTTTCTTAACATTGTTAATATAATAATTATGTTGCACATCTTTGTTGGCACGTCTTGATTTCAATTGTGAAGTTAATAATTTCTGGTAGTTTATGTTGTCGATTTCTTATTTATTTTGAAACACATAAAGCGCTTCGATACAAAATTATAGTTATTAGCGCTCATGACTCCACTCAAACTTTTTCTATCATTTTTATCTCCAGCCCAATCTGCGTCAGAATATCCATATAAGTTAGAGTCATTGATTTTCTAAATACAAGTCCTTTGTTTTTTGTTTCTTTGAGATAGCCAATCACCCTCTTATCAGCTTTCCAGAGTTGTTCGTTTGGCTTATCCAAATATCGACTAAGTTAAGACACAACAAACGTCAAATCAGGTCTTGAAGTTATTGTTAGATAAATCAAACTTTCAACTAACTCTCGATAAGGCACGTCTAATATTTGCTCATCATTCATATGTATATTATAGTTAATTTCCATAGGCGTATTCGTTCCTTTACATTCAGTCATGTTAAATTTCTTCAGTATTTTCTCTTTTTTCCTACAAACAGAATAATTATCATGTTCGATACAGAAACATAATATTTTATTTCAAAGTGTCAAAAAATAATAAACACATTTTCATAGAAGTACCCTCTTCATTCGTATCCCTCGGCGCTGAGCTGACAAATGTAGCGATGGTCTTGGGAGCAGTCAGTAATATTACTATATTTGTATAAATAAATTCATGAAAACGCGATACTTCTACTCGTAGATTGTGAACAGACATTTTCTCAAAAAATTTACTTCAAAAGGAAATATATGAATTCCACTTGTGTGCTATTTTGTAGGTCCAGGAACCTTTTTAACGACGGCGAAGCCAAAAGGAAGGGTTATGATTTTAGCAGTCTATATATGTATGTTTGTGTTTACGTATGTTCCTCCGTAGCGCCTAAACTATTCATCCGATATTGATGAATAAGGTGTCAATCGAGTCGTTATTATGGCCCTAAGGTGGTAACAGGCTTTTTCCTTGTCTTGCCGTAGTAGTGGTAGTGTACTCCCGTTTCTGCACTTAGACTCCCATTTGGTCCGTTGGGCGTGGGGGCACATAACCAGCCTAGCTCCATCCAAAAGTATGGAAGCCTCCTTGGGGCTTCAAAGGATTCACGGAGCGAACTCACTTTTCCGAGGATTTCTTCACATTGATATGCCACGGCATCGCATACTAGGTCTTTTTTTTTAATAATTGTTCACAAAACTAATGTACAATCAAACGAGTAAAAAAAAGGTCCAACAGAAAAAGTCTGATTGACATATACTAGATATGAATCTTACAACATATTTTAAAAACACTTAAAATTTAGGAAATGTATAAAAAAGTAAAATTAATCCAATATCTAAGTTAAATTATAAACAATTTAAAAAACTAAATCAAAATTAAATCGAATCACAAATAAAGTTAAATCGAATCAAGGATTACGTGGGCGGCTGATGAAACAGCTCCTGCAAAGTATGTGGCTCGTTATTGTCCTTATAATTATTTTTAGGTTATTTCTACTGAGTAAGACGCGGGTCTATGTAGTTAACTTCATACGTACGGCACTTAACCTGTTTACCGAAGGAAAAGGGTTTACCATATTGACAGGCTTTGCCGTTCGCTTTCAGAAACCTAATTTATCAACGTTGTATTCGATACAAATGTAGGGTTTTACGTTCTTACTACAGAAGGATCCCAATATATTTTTCATACATAAACGCCTGAAAATATAAATAAAATATAATAGAATCATAAAAAAAGTAACAGTAAGACTTAGCGAGACCACGTCTGTGTACCTCGCGCCGACAGTGGATACATTTAATAAAAAGATTTCGGAAGAGCGTGAAGATTTTTTTTTTGATTTTTTGCTATGGGTACCTTGTGTAGATAACAGATTTGTATAATTGTGTAACTTCTTTATCTTATTAAATTGTCTGAGCCAGTGCTGGTGTTCAAAATTACAAATGTGTATTTTGCTTTGGTTTGGTTTTATTCGCTTTTTGTTCGCTTTCTAGTTCTATGTTATATTGATTTTATTAAATAAATTATCTTTATAGCAGACTAGCTTCTGCCCGCGGCTTCACCTGCGTTTAAGGTGTTTCTTCATCCCAAGGGAATATAAACTATGCTATGACCTTCCCAGGATCTCTGGGAAGACTTTCTCCATGCCAAATATCATCTAAATTGGTTCAGTAAATCAAGAGATTACCCACTACAAACTCACAAACTTTAACTCTTTATAATATTATTAGTATATTAGGATAGATATATTATTTTTTGTTATTGTGTAGCGATTTGCACATAAATTCATGTTGCATTATTATTCGTTTCAAGAAATAAGCTCAAGGAGAGTTACCATACCTTTCTCTTCATTATACGTCTTGCATGACAAAATTTTCCCTTTACAAGGACCGAGAAACGCTATATCAATAAGAATGAACGCTTCATTCAAAGAGATCTACGTTTTATTATTACAGAGTACCTGAAATTACGAAACATAATAATATTATGTTAAATTATTATGTTTGTTATAACGCGTTTTGTAGGAATAATTTAACACTGGAATAATAAAAGCCGTTTCGAGGTATTGATATGACATGATGTAAATTACATTCTGAAATTGATTAAATATATTAATACCCTATCTCCAAAAAGAGAACTAAATACATCGCAAAAATAATTACCGTTATTTTGCTCAAAAAATCAACAACGAACGAGAAATAAATACCAAAGCAGGCCTTAGGCGTCGTCCTTACATTGTCATTGGTTACATTATGCGATTTCTTAACACGATAGGCATCGATCGATAGGCACACATTTTCAGTGTGCGATGTAATCGCATCGTTAATTCATACGATCTTTGTTAACTTCTCGTAGAGGGTTTTCCGCGAATGCAATCAAAGAATTGAAGAACTTGTACACCGGATATATTGTAAAATAAAATCACATAGAAAATACATGAGCGCAGCCATCAGGCGATCACATTAGCGAATACAAAAGTCATTCTCCATTCAAAACCTATGACAGAAGTATAGAATAAAGAACCATGAATCAAACAGTGACTGCACAAAGAAGGTCAACATTCAACACTTCCCCTCAATCGCTGTTTGAACTCAGACATCACCGCTGGCTCAACTGGCTTAAAAACCTAAGCCCAAGTTCACAACACAGAACTTATGTTTAGGAGCACACAAAGATTTCGTTAATACATCAGCCACCATTTCTTCAGTAGACAAATAACTCAACGTAATTATATGATTATTCACAGCCTCCCTAACATAGTGGTACCTGATATCTATGTGCTTAGTCCTCCTATGAAACACTGGATTGACACTTAGTTTTTGAGCAGACTGATTGTCATTGTACAAATCAACCACTAACCCAGAAATACCAGTCAATTCAGTCACCAAGTCCCTAAGCCAACGTGCCTCCTTAGCAGACTCACTAAGAGCAACATACTCAGCCTCAGTACTTGATAAACTAACACATGTTTGTTTTCTGCATTCCCAGGAGATGGTGTTTCCCCCATACTTGAAAACAAACCCCGAAAATGACTTTCGGTCTCGTACGTCACCACCCCAGTCCGCGTCTACAAACCCCTCAACCTTAGCATGACCCGACCTACTAAACACAAGGCTAACGCTTTGAGTCCCCTTAAGATATCTCAATAAACGTTTCGCTGTCCTCCAGTGTTCCATAGTATGACACGTATTAAACTGGCTTAAGTACGAAACTGCATACGTAATGTCCGGCCGTGTAAATACACTCAGATACATAAGAGAACCTATCAATTCCCTATATGGAACAGTACCTTCGTCTAACACAATCGAATCAGTAAACTTAACATTTGGGTCCAAAGGAGTCTGGACTGGTTTGCATTCCGACATACCGAAACTGTCGAGCAAGCGCTCAACATACCGCGCTTGACAAAGCTTAAGAGTTTTATTCGTCCTGTCACGCTCTACCGCGACCCCGAGAATATGCCGCACCGCACCCAAATGTTTAATCTTAAACAGTTTTCGCAAACTCTCTTTCAGCTCTTCAGCCATGCGTGCATCATTGTAACAGACAATGAAATCGTCCACGTACAAAGCAATGTAAATAACCGACTTACCATTTCGTTTGTAGAAGATACATTGTTCAAGTTGGCATTGAACAAAATCTATCGACAGAAGCACGTCCTTCACCCTCTGATACCAAGCTCGCGAAGCTTGTTTCAGTCCGTAGACTGCCTTTTTCAATCTGTAGACTTTATTTTCTCCACCAGGTGAAATGAACCCCTCCGGTTGATACATAAATATCTCCTCATCTAAATTACCATTGAGGAACGCCGTCTGTACGTCTAGGTGGTCTATATGTAGATCCATATCTACAGAGATCGCCATCAACAGTCGCATTGAACTGTACCGTACTACCGGTGAAAACGTTTCAAAATAATCTTCACCATACTTTTGGGTGAACCCCTTGGCTACTAACCTGGCCTTATACCGGGCTATCTTCCCCTCGGCGTCACACTTAATTTTGAAGATCCATTTATTCCGAACCACATTTTTTTCAAAAGGCGGATCCACCAACTCCCAAGCCTGATGTTGATTGAATGAGTCAATCTCTTCCTGCATAGCTTGCCGCCACAAGTCGCTCTGCCCAGAACACAGAGCTTCCTTAACAGTGCGCGGTTCAGCTGGGATCGCATCTTGTGTGTACAAACCCTTAGGTTGTCTAGATCTAAGATTGTACCTCGGTTCCGGAGGCTCCATCACCTCCTCAACGCTATCTTCAAAAAAAAAAGTGTCATCGCCGCCATCATCACCGCTCGCTGACACAACCGGCTCAACATTCACCGTTACCGGCTCATCAGTGACAGGCCCCCGAGCTGCATCACCAACCACCTCACTCTCAGGCAAGCTTGACTTCCTCTCACTAGTGGAATCATCAGCTTCTTCCCCTGAAAGAAAGATTTCTATAGAAGCTGATCCGTGTCCAGTTCCTAGCTCTTTGGCTGGGAACACACTTTCATAAAATATGACATCACGGCTTCTCTTTATAGCATGTGTCTTAGAGTCATACAACCTGTAAGATCTCCCATTGTCTTCATAACCGACAAATATATACTTCTTACTCTTAGGTTGTAACTTATTCCGCTTAAAGTCATCAATATGTACATAGGCCTCGCAACCGAAAACCCGCAAGTGGTCATACTTTACCCTATTACCCGACCAAACCTCCTCGGGCGTCTTGCCACCTAATTTACTAGACGGCGACCGATTAATAAGGTACCCGGCAGTGTTAGCCGCCTCAGCCCACAACTTGTGATCCAAACCCGCGTGATATAACATACAACGTACCCGTTCCAAAAGAGTTCTGTTTAACCTCTCCGCCGCACCATTCATTTGGGGCGAATACGGAACAGTGACCTGATGCACAATACCCTTCTGTCTGAAGAATGCGCTCAGCTCTTTGTTTACGTACTCCGTACCGTTATCACTGCGTATAGCCTTTACCTTGGATTCACATTGATTTTCCACGAGCCTAACAAAGTCTTTGGTGACACTAGCTACTTCGCTCTTATTCTTCAAGAAGTACAAGAATACTTTCCGCGAGTGGTCATCTAGAAACGTTAAAATGTACTGCTTACCTGAGTGGGACGCAACAGGAATCGAACACAAGTCCGTGTGCACCAGATCCAAGCACTTAGCCGCTACATCACGCCCAGATTTCTTGAACGGAAACCTTATTTGTTTTCCAAGAATGCAAATATCGCAATTATTTGCAATTTCTGTTTTCTGAAAATCAATAACGTGTGACAGTGACTTCAAGCTGTCATAACTTAAATGACCCAATCTATGGTGCCAAGACTCCTTTGAAACCTCTTTATTTACACTACTTAAAGCTACCGCGTTAGTATGCAGTTTATATACCCCGCCAACAGACCTAACACTAGCTATACAAGATTTATTTTTAAAAATCTTACAAGTAGACTCAATAAATTCCACTCTAAACCCTTTAACCGTTAAACAATTCACAGAAAGTAAATTTACACTCAGTCCCGGAACGTACATCACTTCTTTAAGAGTCAAATCATAATTGCTGAGTTTTAAACACACGTTACCGATACCCACGCATTTCAAAGTCTGTCCACTCGCCACATTTACTTCTACACTTTTTGTAGTAAAATCATGTAACCAGTCTCGCTGTCCCGTCATGTGACTCGATGCACCCGAGTCTACGTACCACGTGTCAGCCAAGAACCGAGACGCGACCATTGCCGCCGCTTTCTGGGTACACTCCTTCTTAACGTGACCAGACTTTCCACAGTTCCAACACCTCGGCTTCTTGTCTTGGCGTCTCTTACCAGACTTATTCGCCGACTTATCAGCAATCAGGCAATCTCCACCTTTGCAATTGTCAGACCACTTTGTATCCTGAAGCAATTTAGCCTTCACAAAATCACTGGTCAGGTTGCTCACACTACTCTCCAAGGCCATGATCATTGGATCAAACTTAGAAGGTAATCCCTGAAGAATAATCGCCGCCAGGAACTCATCGTCAATCGGTTTATTTACAGCCGCCAACTGTTGCGACAGCGACAAACATTCGCTAACATATTTATCCATATCGCCACCTAAGTCGTCCAACTTTACGGAACACAGCATCCGCAAAAGTTTTAATCTTCTGCCTATGCCCTTATCGTCGTACGCTTTCTCTAGGCTCAGCCAGGCATCCTTACTCGTCTTTGCAGTCATCACGTGGGACACGCACGAAGCGTCCACTGACAGGCAGATCTTAGCCAACGCCCTTTCGTCCATACGCCGTTTCAGTTCTGGACTGGACTTATCGTTCTCCAGATACCCGTCGATCGAACACCAAAGGTCGTCATGGATAAGCAGGTTTCTCATATTAAACTTCCAGAGGAGATAATTCTCTCGCCCTTTCAATCGCTCTATAGAAAAACCACTCACGCTTCCGCCTGCTGCAGACATGGATACCATCTCTCGTTCGCTCATTGTATCTTAATACAATTCTTCTTCTTTAAGCGTTCTGGGCCCATAACCCTTGTTAACTTCTCGTAGAGGGTTTTCCGCGAATGCAATCAAAGAATTGAAGAACTTGTACACCGGATATATTGTAAAATAAAATCACATAGAAAATACATGAGCGCAGCCATCAGGCGATCACATTAGCGAATACAAAAGTCATTCTCCATTCAAAACCTATGACAGAAGTATAGAATAAAGAACCATGAATCAAACAGTGACTGCACAAAGAAGGTCAACATTCAACAATCTTTAACCAATGACGACGCCTTAGTCTCAGAATAAAACGGGATATGTTAAAAGGAACAAAAATATTATTCCTAAAAGCATAAAGACATAATATCACAAGATCATCAAGTCAGCCGCCTGAACCATAGCACCTTCAACATGATCAGCACGCGAAAGTGTTGATGAGTACTAGTAGAGAGTAGGCTTATCTTAGTCCAGTAGCTTTATTATGTAACTAGTGGTGTTTACCTTGTAAGTAATGAGGTCATTTAAAATTTCTTTTCACGATAATAGAAATGTTGAACTACTTAGTGGAAGTCTTTGAAGTTGAAATATGGAGGTTCAGAATATAAATTTTGGAGCAAATGAGGTTTAAATGCGTAAATTAGTTTTTTGGATGATACTTTAATAACGTTTAGGTAGGTACCGATATTTTCGCTTATCGTCTGTCTGTTTTAGAATTGTTCATACTAGGTAATTTAATTATTTTTCTTTTAATCACAAAATCCACTGCTCTTAAAAATACCTTAGTACACATATTGTACTACTCCTTTAATAATTAATTTTGTTATGGATAATTTTATTTTGATATTTAATTTAGTAGTTTATTGGCAAAAAACGACACGGTAGTTGATTGGACTTCGTCCGCAGAATCAATTACAATCTCCGATGTTGGCAATCCCAACGCTGAGATTCCTTGCGTTGAGAAAAAGTATAAACACTCACCTGGATAGGCAGGGATTGAAGGTGTCAGCTATACTCGGGACTACGGGGCCGGCCGGCGTGGCGGATATTCAATATGCACTACAAGTTCACGTTTTTGCTTGATTTCACTTCACAAGGAGGGTTACGTGAACCAATCAGTTAATCACTTTCTAGCGAAGCCTTTTGGGTAATTTTAACCCTATTTTTTACCAGACACAGCGCGGGAGCAGTTATCTGCAAAAGCAGATAACTGCTCCCGCGACTAGGACTTGAAAAAATGGCAAAACGCCATTTCTTCAAGTCCTAGTTTTCACTCTCACCGCAGTGAGGCGCTAGCGCGCCAGCGGGATAGCGCTAATTTTGAATTAGGAAGGGAAACAATTTGGATAGGATATTTAGAAGGATAGGCTTAATGTTTATCCAGTAGTGCTTACACTTCGAAGACACAAACATTGAAGGCGTCGTCGGTTGCGCAATCTTCGACGGAGATGTAATGGCTCGTCTCCACCAAATTTAAATAGGACATGCCAATTTTCATTGAATAAATATTAGATTTGAATAAGCATTTTCATCAGTTTTACTGAACTGAAATGAATTTACAAACAGATATTAATTTATTGTTACTTGCTAGCGCACACGACGTAGCTGAAGCGGAGCTGTGAACCTGCCACACGGTTTATTGGGTATTCAATTGTCAGTTTCACCGACCGACAACACGATTAATATTTTTCAGTATCTTCAGATATATTTTTTGCAAGGAAAAAATTAAAACATCATGGTTTCTTTCACGGGCGGGTGGTAAAGTGTATGAATCAAGTATTATAATACCTATGATACGTGGACATACTCAACTGTCAGTCAAATGGATTGGCAGGATAGTTTACTCTGACAACTCTAATTTAGGGTAAAAGCTTGCGATGATCTGACCTACCCCGTACCTGACC
Organism: Orthosia cruda; assembly: GCA_964057195.1. Classification (NCBI taxonomy): domain Eukaryota; kingdom Metazoa; phylum Arthropoda; class Insecta; order Lepidoptera; family Noctuidae; genus Orthosia; species Orthosia cruda. The sequence continues at coordinate 6,442,016 of OZ059848.1, read as the reverse complement.
CGTTTATCTGTGTATGTACCCAATACAGGTAAGAACGATGAACGAATATGAAGTTTGAGTCGATTTGTCTCGGTTACTGGCAATGTTTAAGTTACGTAAATATTGCCGGTATAGAACCAAGTAAACCCGTATGTATTATACGTACAGATTGACCTGTTTTAAGTTAATGTTTGACTTCTTTCGTGTTGAATAAACTATTGTCTCAACGATTCAGATTTTATTCGACTAGTATCTAGCTACTCGGACAGCTCTTTCATTCGCTACGTTCAAATCCTGCATACAAACAAACATACAAGGATGTGGGCCATATCTTGCGAAGGGGCTCCACACTGGCGCTGTGTTTTGGATGGGTTTTTGATACTCCATTTGGCTAGGTTGTTTCTACAGCGGCCAACCTAGGTCCGCAATCGGCTTAGCGATTTCTAGATTGGCTACTGCAGTCCGTGCAATTATTGACTGTTTTGATTGTATAACATTTTCAGTTTTCCACGTAAGCACCTACTTTTTAAGTTTTCTACATTATTGACAGTTTTTACCGAATGATTTTTTTCAATTGAAATAAAAATCCTGATCCCATTCAGCGCACACAGAATAATCCAGTAAAATTGTCGAGCCACACAGGCTGTAAAATATTATGTGCGCACAAATTGGCAATTTTGTCCTCTAACGCTCGGCACAGCTAAATGGAACGATAGAATAACTATACGCTACATATATGATTTATACTGTTCGCTTTAGAATAAAATTATTTTCAAGACTGGAAAATGACTTAACCATATCCGTTTTATTAGTTTGTTTTCTTAAAAAGTTACCTAATGGAATAAGTCTACAATAGAAAAATATCTTTATTAAATCGGTGCCACGATTTTTATGGTTTAAAAATAACACCAGTCAAACAACCGTTGTAACTTTTTGTAACAACTTAGAACAAAAATACAAAGCCCACGCAGATAAAAAGGTACCTAACAAACATACGTACCATCTTATTACATGAAACTTTTTCGTTTCAGAAAACCTTGTACTTAAAAAAAGAGTTAGAGGTAAGTAGGGTGAGTGGTCAAAGGACGCTCTCGGATTAGCCGGGCAATCTTCAACCAGTAACTTTAATCGAAATGGGGTCACTAAATGTGCAAACATGCCAACATCTTTTAACTTTGTTTTTTTGACGTGAGTAACAACAAGAGAGGGCGGAGTTATGTCTTTGAAAAGTTAAACGAAACTGCGAGCCTCCTTACGACAAGGTTCACAACTTGTATGATACTGTTATAAAACCCATTCTATTAATAAATTTCTAACAGAATATTTTTATTAACCAGGGCATTACAATCTATAATGCATTCAATACAATGGATACCTGGGTATTGTTTGAGTAAATTACTCGCAACTGGTTGGAATTACTTTAGCCTTATTAAAACTAATAAGAACAGTTTTGTTGTCATATTTATTATTGTAAAATTATTAAGTCTGTAAGATTTTGACTGTTCTGTACAATGTTGCTATCATAGTAGTGTGTTAAATCTAACAGCTCCGTATCGTAATATGATTGCAAATGCAATATTAAAAGTTTAGCCGTTTTATGTTTGACCTCATTTATATTCGCCAACTGTTTTCCTCTCGGCCGTTTTCTTGCGCAGTAAACTGACGAAGGTCTCGCAAAAGGCAACTTGACTCCCTGTCCCACCTACACAATAAAAGAAAACTGAAATCTATAGCTTACTAATTAAAAACATATCTCGTTTGGAAACAACGATTCGGCGGCAAAATCGTTCTTATATTCAGGGTCAATTTAATTTTTAAGAGTTAGTAACAGTCTGATCTAAAGGATCCATGTTAGAGACAGACAAAAGAAAGGAATCGCTCCAAGTACAGAGTAATGAGCTTTCAGGAATCAAAACTTTTCTACATGAGAATATCCGCAAATATCAAGAAAAATCTGCGAAAATCAGCTGCATTTAAAATAGCAAGTTGGTACTAGAATAAATAAAAGCGGTGCGATTATGTGGAAGCTAACATAAGCTGTGATTCAAAGACTTCATGTCTTTCTAACAGATTATTAAGCATCTGAACCTGGACAATTGGGTTGTTGAATTTAAAAAAAAATACGATTTTTAAAATTTATTTTGAAACTTTACATATCATAAATTATATTGTCGTTGCAAAAATCTCTTAAATATTTTTTTTTTAATTTATTATAAGCAATTGAAAATCAATAAAAATTAAAAAAAAAAACCACCTGTCTATGAACGGGCCATGATTGGTCTCTATGTTGGTGACGTCATAACGTTCAAGGAATTTTGTACTACAGTGTGAACTACACGTGAATTGACTAAAATATCCGAAAATTTGTGCAAAAATATTATTTATAACAGCAAATTTTATTTAGTCATGTGTGATAAAGGATTCTTAAAGGCTGATTTCGATAACATACCCACCTGTATGGACGATTTGGCAGTTCTGAGCATAAATAAAGTAGTGGTAATTAATATTACGTGTTAGTGGACCGGTGTTTGTTATTGTTCTTTACCAGGTACATTTAGAAACAGAATTGTCATAACGTAATCGTTTTCACATATGGGTAGGTGATATTGGTGTAAAATAAAAAGTAAACAAACACGATTGGCGCTAAACTTCGACTTTGGATATCAAAAATCTTCATTAGTTACCACTAAATATGATACAACCCGAAATCTGTGCAGCCTTTTTTTATATTTATTTGTTGCACAAAATCCTTAAAATGTTCGGTAATTACCATTATTTACCTATCTCTTAATAATATTAAACACTAATATCTATATTGACAAACACTAAAAAACTTTGTAGAACAAAAACGTGAAAATATTAACTTGGTAGATTTTTTTACACTAATTCTTCAGTAAATATCTCTTAAATGCGTTGACCGATTTTCACAATTCAAACAGACATATTAGTTTTACGCCTATATCTATCATTTAAGAATAAAATAATGAATATATCTTAATAAACAAAAAATCATGTTTTCAAATTTCGTAATTATACAACAATGTCATCTTTGAACGAAAGTTCCCATAAAAATGTACTAATCTCAGTCTGTAATGATCAAAGTAATATATTAATACGAATCTAATACAAAATTAGAACAAGATAACATAATAATTAACACATTCTATTTGGAATCTAGTAAGACATAGAACATTTCTCAAAACTTTTGTAGGTATAGATTGCTAGGTACTTGGCTATTGCGCGATTCACATATAACGGGGATTTGTTATAGTATTTGTACATAATGGTATGAAGCAAGCACGATAACATTTAAGGATCAATATATTTGATTTTCATCAATATATTGACGATAATAACAAGATTGAATCGGTTAGGAGTAAAAACACCGTATCAGCTATGTGCTACAATGAGTAAAAATGAAAGTTGTGACGTCACACGGGCTCGGGTTCGTTCGGGAACTGTCGAGGTGTTTTCGAAAAGAAAACTTAGAAAAACTTTTCAATTTGATATTACTTTGTAATTACAGCGCATAAAAAAAACTAAAAATAGTTTTGTTTGTAAACTTATGTATGATCTTTCCATTTTTAACAAAAAAAAAATTGGTTCAACAAACCAATTGTGTTCCGCGTTGGTTGCACTTGATTCTGTTGTGGCTTGGTTCCGAGAACTGTCTAGAAACACTTTTGGTCTCGGTAAAGCAATGAGGTTTTATAAAATGGCTTCTGTCTGCTTGCCAGGGTTTAGGATTTCAGCTCTCAGTGTAACGTTTAAATACGACAATATTACGATCCAAACGTGAGAGCGATAATACACCTGTGCACTTCCCTGCTGATGTTATACTAAAGATTTAAAACTTTATTATCTAACTAAGTAATTCTTGATCTTAGTCAAACGTATCCATCTTAATTAGAACCAATCCTTTCTTCTTCTATAGCCAGATGATACCAGAAGATAAAGAGACAATTAAAATAACTCAAGTCATTGAACGGATACGTATAATGCGTAAATGAGATAATAATATTTGTTTAGTCCTTCACAAATACAGCTAATAACGCCAATCGAAACTGCTATCAATATTAAATTACCTAGCTATTTCTCCAGTTCTATATGATAAATTAAAGCTGATTTTAATATTAAAATGTCTGTGTTGATTATTGTATTTGTTGTTTTGACTGTGTTTTTTGATGACACAAATAACCAATCAGATCGCATTGGTTGTAATATCGACAGAATAAATTTTTACATATACAATAAAAACATTGAGAACCTCCTCCTTTTTTAGAAGTCAGTTAAAAAGTTAATTTAATCTCACAAATTCCATCCGTATTTCAAAACATTTTCGGTTTCTGATTTTATCCTCCACTGAATTAAAAAAAAACATTCACTTTGGAATGCTTTTGAATATTAATTCTGTCGAATTTAATAATCAACAATTCAGTCTCGGACTCCCGAAATATTTAATTACACAATGCTATTGTGTCGTCGAGAATGTCGAGATACCTATTCACATTTTGCTTTTTGTTTTACAAACAGTAACATAAAGACGAACGTGGAATAAATACATACATGAGGTATTTTTGAAGCGGTGGGTAAAGGGGAGGGAGGATCTTTAAAAAATAATTTATTTGTGTGTGGTTTGACGAAGTCTCACTCAATAGAAGTCTGATTAAAAATTGATAAAAAAGAATCTTCGTATTTGTACTAATTTTTCCAAAAATGTTTGTTGTTTTTTTTCTGTGGGGCAAACAAATCAATTTGGTATTTCAGAACTAATGTATACGCTATTTGTAAAAATCACTGCAACATATAATAAATACACGTAACGCGATACTTTTAAGGCACGCACACTTAATGAATTAATTTAACGACTTAATCCACAAAATGACCCAGCCACATATGTGGTAAATACAGTTCATAATCATCTGTATCACGCTCATACATACTGCATTACTGCACTCGAACTTCACTTTTGATACTCACTGCCGCCATCTATTGTCCTCGCCTCACAACTACAACGCATATTGTTCGTAGTTCTTTCACAATTTTTCCAATGAGAAAATTTTCGGCCATATCTAGTTGATTGTCGTTCCGTGAACAGGTAATTTTTTCGTGAAAAACTAAGTTTAGTAGAACTAAAAGTTTTATTTCATTAATTTAGAAAAGACCGGACGGGATGTCTTTGTTTCCATGGAAGATGGGTAGGCCTTTAGTTTGGGACGCTACTTGTGTCGATACTCTTGCGCCAACCCATCTTCCGAGTTCGTCGTGCTGTGCTAGCGCTGCCGCTGCGGCTGCAGAGAACCTCAAGCGGCAGAAATATAATTACCACATCGGTAGTTATATTTTTAGGCGTTTGGGGTTGAAACTGTTGGTCCGTGGGGTACAAATGCTCACACTTTGTTTAAAGATCTTTCCAAACGCCTAGTTGACACTTCGCGTGACCCAAGGGCTGGCTTTTACCTTGGTCAGAGAATAAGCATTGCCATACAATGTGGCAATGCTACCAGCCTTTTGGGTACATTACCAGTGGGCAACGATGTGGAGGAGTTTTTCGACGCCATATTTTAGGTTTGTATATTTTTAGTTTTAGTTCATGAGTAGTTTTTGGTTAAAGTGTATATGTTTGTAGTCTTAGTTATTTAAGTAATTTATACACTTTATATACTTTTATTTATGTAAATAAATCTCATTCAGAAAAAGTAACATGTTAAAAGATTATAATATCAGTATCCAGTGGCATCCAGGCATTATTGGCACAACACTGACCAGTGATTGCAATGTAATGCTGCCGGGGGACCGCCGTGCCAATGAGAGTATGTATCACAAATTCGAGGGACACGTCTTGTTTGTAAACGATAAGCAGTTTTGGTACCTACATAAATATTTTTTGTTGCGTTTGCAAGTGAAATACCTTGAACAAAATATTTTTTCTAAAATAATCAAAATATTATTAGTAGATACTAATGCTATATTTGAATAAATTGAATGACATGAAAAAAAACAACCCTCGTATTCAGCGAGGACTTGTTATATATTTTAGTATGAAAGAGTGTTTTGTTAGTATTGCTTCAGGAATTACTCGGTATTGCGCGCTTACACAGTTTGTACAGGATCCTGCATGAGATTAGTAAAGTAATGGTAAATAGAAGTGACATTCGTGTGTTATGCTTGTACGCACAGAAATAGATTTTGTACGTACCTAATGTACCTTTTTAAAGAGAAATTCAAAAAATATGTTTTAAAATTAACAAAGGTCAATTTATATTCTCTAACAAGCTGTATCGGCGAACTTCGTACCACCTCAAACAAATGTATGGAAACATAGTGTATCTAACCCGGCATTGTTTTGAATATAACATTAAAAATAGTTTATTAAGCCCTAGTCTAATCAGTCATTGGGTACCGCATTACCGTTTGGGGCAGTGCCGCAAAAAGTAACTTTCTTCGAGTAGAGAGAGCGCAAAGAGCCATACTCAAAGTTATGACTAGAAAGCCCTACAGATATCCAACGACGGAACTGTACTCTAACTGCAAGGTTCTTACGGTTCGACAGCTCTTTGTGCTCCAATCGGTTCTTAGAAGGCACACTACCCTGCCTAAACCAGACTTAAGCAAGCGAACAAATCTTCTCCCACGTACTCAGCACAAAACAACATTCGCAACACACCAGTATTACACACTTAGTTCACACATCTACGGCAAGATTCATAAAGAATTAAATTTACTTGATCTAAATTCTCACTTAGTTAAACCTAAAGTAATAGAGTGGCTACTACAGAAGGACTATTCCTTTACGAAGTCTTTACTCACTTACATTACCTAAAATAAACATAATCTCACACACTCTCTCTCTCACCCTCACGTACTTACACACACATACACATACTCACGTACACTTACGCACACATACACACACTCACTCACACACATACACACTCACTCATACACAAACACACACACTACACGCAAACGCACATAAACCGACACATACACCTACCCATAGCATTCATTCAATCACTAATTCATAAATAAATGAATAAACCCCATACACTACTACACGAACTCTAAATTAGGAAAATAAGTATTATTATGCTAATTATTAAACCAGATCGACACAGCTCACTTCTTGTTGCATTTGTATATTTTTTTTTAAATAAATCTCATGGCCGAACACTGTCTCTTAAGATACAGATTTAACAGGCAGGGTTAATCTATTAAGTATAGATTTTGCAACATACAATATTGTGTCATAATTATATTCTACCTATAATTTGTAACATATCTGCATACTTTCTTGTACCTAACTGTAATTTTCCGTGAATAAAAAATATTATTTTTATTATAATTTCAGAATAATCGACAATGCCATTTACTGGCATTACCGGAAACAGTATACAACGCTATGTTCATTTTAGTTCGTGTTTTGTTTCTGTAATGTATTAGAGATGGCGCTGTGCTCGCAATACGTATAGAAAAATTAATGTTCTTCATAATTTTGGTTTCCGTAACTATTGCCCATATTTTAATAGAAAAATACAAAAAATTAAAGATCATGAAAATCGATCCAGCCGTTCTCGAGTTATAAATGGTGTAACTAACACGACTTTGACGACTTTTTTTTTATATATAAAGATGATTAGACAAAATTGTTTTCCGTTTCGATCCATACAACAAAGTATACCTTGACTCTTTGCTGCCTCATGAATTGTTTTTCTATCAAGTGCTAGCACTTCTTATCTCCTTACTCGCTCTAACTGTAGATAGTGGAATATCCTTCAATTGTAGCATTATGCTGACGGTATGCTCGGACAACAGGGACATCTATCTAATTCACGATATCATAACTTACTCGCCGACACTACGGTGTGATATTGTTTTGTAATTTGTTGATTAAATCGATCGTTGCTTGGAACGTTATAATATAACTATGTGTGTTTTGGAAGTCTATTGTGTGAGTAACGAGTTTTTGGTTCCTCTTTGTATTTCAGTAAGTGCGCTGTACACGGGATAACACTGTACTGTACCGCTGTCCAGTGCCTAAATTTTTATGTTTAAACGAATATTTTAAATACGATACACCCGTATTCGTTTTATTTATTCAACTTTTACACACAACAATCATAAATACGAAATTTATAATTGACAGTAGGCGTAATTCTAAAAAAGCTAGCATTATCTTGTTATATAGGTACCTACTTTGTTCAATCTCTCGCTATTTTCCTAATATACCTAGGTACATAAAAGCAAAAAAGAACGGTTAGCCATGATTTCTGTTTACTTCGGTTTCACTTTTATTTTAAATGTATTATTAGGTCATAGCTTAAATCTTAGGTCTTAGCAATAAAGCCGTGGTGGCACCGTGGTAACGGCCTCGAATTAAAAGTTGTAGGTCGTGGGTTCGAACTCAGGCAGGTGCTTTACTTTGTATAAATTATTACATCACCACTGCTCTCAAAAATGGTGAAGGAAAACATCGTGAGGAAACATGTCTTAGAACCAAAAATTCGAAGACATGTGACATCCACCAACATGCACTGGGCTCGCGTGGTGGATTACGGCCCTTTCCCTCTCACAGAGATGAGACCTGCACGTACAACGGACCAACGCGAGTTTAAGTGCGGAAAAGGGGTCTATCTATCCTATCCTATCTTAGGTCTTAACAATTAGCGTACAAAGTATTTATAGTAGTTCTTGCAACGAGCAAAGGATGACCATTTCCTGGAAATGGAAAATAAGCCGAGACGGTGATTATACTCAAACAAAAACTGTTCAACTAGGTAATAGCCGCCCACACGGTCTTTATTAGACTGGAAATATTATGCCCTTCTGAGGAAAATTTTCGTAACCTCTAAAGAGAGTGTTTTGATAGGATTCTATAAAAGCTATAAGCTTGTTGCATAACAATTTTTTCGGGCTTACTAATAATTAATTGAAGTTAAATTCTAATATATTGCGGGTAACGAAAACCTTATTCTGTTCATGCTAGCATTGATTAGTTCACGAAAAATATTGTCTCCACCACCCTTGTTTATTTTACTTTTACAAAATGAAATCGTATCCACGGTAACTTCATGAATTTTAAATGAAAAGCGGCTGGAACTATTTAAGAAAATGTGTTTTACGCCGTTATAATTTATTGAAAGTGTTAATCGAATGGCTCTCACGCACAATAAAGCCTCCACATAGCCTGTTATCTCTGTCTACACACAACACTACCGTATGATACTGATTTAAAAACACAATTACTGTGCTCTTTTCTTTTTATTATTTTTAAACATTTCTCCACACAAGGATTTCTTCCTGTATCGTGGGTGAGTTTACAAATATTTAAAACCACATACACAACACCCAGAGCCGGCACAACTAAACTGTCTGTAGAGCTTTAGTTCTTGATTCAAAACCAATCTCATATTCAGTAGATAATCGCTTGTGGTTCGATATCTGTTTTCATCTATTCTAGTGTACTCGATGATACTGTTCTGACATTCAGATTACAGATCAGGAGCCGCAATCTGTTTGTCGGAGCAACGCTTGAGACAACTGTTTAGTTTGTGATTGTGTGCTTCTGAATAGCGTACTTACTTTGTTGTTCACTGAGTGTGACGTAGAGTTGAGTACGATCTTTATCTCTATTCTTATACAGTGCAGCTTTCATCCTATCGTTTTGCTAAGTTCAATCAATTTGAATTTTTATATATTTATTTTCAACGCACATTTTAGTTTTTCAGGGAGAGAATTAGTAAGTTAAACCTTTTCCGTAAAAAGTCGTCATAGCGCTTTCGTAAAACACCGTCAAAGCTCAATTGATAAAAACAAAAGCCGCGATATAACGGATTTGAAAAGGACGTGAGAAATTTGCAAAATCATCAGAACAGTAATTGAAAATATCGTTAATTCTATCAATTTATGCTGTGTTGAGATTTTATTATTGGAAGAGACGTTTTTGATTGAAAAAATCTTGTATGATCTGTGAGGAACAACTTCAAATAATGTATTACAATTGCCATATTTATAAGAAATTCTTTTGGATGTTAGCCAATTCTCAAATTATTTATTTATTTATTTAAACTTCATGTACAATAGTGGTACATAGGCGGACTTAATGCCACAAGGCATTCTCTACCAGTCAACCTTTCGGTTAAAAAGGACAACGTTGTGAACGGGTACAAAATAATATTCAAACAAATTGTATACGAAAATGTATATACTTACATATATATTAATAATACACATATACAAATAAAATAGACTAATAAATACCAATAAAAAAAAAAAAAAAAATCATCGTTGTGACCAAATTAACTGGCTCGAGAAATTAAGAGTCGTTTAGTGACTGTGGATCTTCGACGCGCCGCCGCTTACGTACTTTGTGCTGTGGACGTAGCCACTCGTAGCTTTTCGTTGCAAGTTGAGGCGTAGCTGTTCGTAGCAAATCGTACCCGATTGCATACAAATCGCTTACAATGAGGTACCCATGCGTAATGAACCAATCCGCCGATAGTATTAATCTTTCGCTATTGATTGCAATGTGCAAAATTTTAAAACCATGTTCCATTTTAAATTTCAACAGAGTACATGGCATTTATAAACTTCTTCAGGATAACCCTTTTGTATATTTTTTTTATAAATAATCGGATATATCAACGAGATACACAAGAAAATTGCCCACGTCAAAATAATTAACTTAAAAACTCCGGTTCCGTTTCGTGTACCACATAAAATCCTCATCACCCCGCTAATTTGTCAAATTACTACTGGCTTATTGATCAAAGGTAACCCAATTGGAACGTGATTCCATTTTCTATGAAGGGCAATAATATAATTAGGGAGGATTAATGTGACCCAATGTTCCGCTATCAATATTCTGAAGCGCTACCTAAACATGACGCATTAAGATACGGTTAATACTAGAATCTAAACAGTCTGGTATATTCAATCACATTACTTATTTTAAAGGGTTAGTGTAGATTAAACTGAAAATTTTCTAAAGTGAAGCTAAACGTAAGCTTGCTTCATCCACTGTCTCGTGAGTTGTGAACGTCTAGTTTGTAGTCATCTTATTGGTTGAAGTCATTCTTTGGCTCAATTTGAAATCTTGATATAGATTGCAATTTTTTTTTTTATCTTTATTACCAAGTGTTTCTTACTTGTAGCAGAGTATCTACGGTACATCCTTGTGGGGCTCCACATCGCTGTCAATGCGGTGAAGCAGTCGACTGCCTCGGACACCATGGCCTTTCTTGTAGTAAGAGTACAGGTCGGATTGCGCGGCACGCTAGCATTAATGATCTCATCCGTCGTGCTCTTGCCACCGCCGGGGTGCCAGCTGTCTTAGAACCTATTGGCCTGGCACGCGTCGATGGGAAGAGACTAGATGGTATGACCATAATGCCATGGAAGTTGGGTAGGTCTTTGGTGTGGGATGCAACTTGTGTCGACAACCTTGCACCATCCCATCTTCCTAGCACGGTGGGCTGCGCTGGGGCGGCTGCTGCAGGTGCTGAAAACCTCAAACGGCGCAAATACAACAACTTAATTGGTAATTATGTGTTTGAGGCGTTTGGGGTTGAAACACTAGGGCCATGCGGTCCGAGTGCACATCTAATATTTCGGGATATCGCCAAGCGGTTGGTCGACTCTTCACGAGACCAGAGGCCTTGCTTTTTTTTTGGCCAAAGAATCAGTTCTAATCTCTCGGCGATGAGCTGACAGATGTAGCGATAGTCTTGGGACAAGAAGTCACAAAAATTAACATTCGATATTTTTATAAATAAATAAAACCATGAAAACGTAATGTTTATATTCGGCGATTGTGATTAGACGTTTTACTGAGAATTTACTTCAAAAGGAAATAAAATATTGATAACTTTTACACAGGAATCCTTTGTTGGCCGTTGCAAAGTAAGAGTTTATTATTTCTTTATTTTTATTGACCGTAGAACCTTCATAGTTAACTTCATGTGTAGGTAGGGTACTTAAACTTTTTCCTGAGGGTGAAAGGTTTACCATATTGACAGACTTTCAGACACCGCCTTTATCAACGTTGTATTCGATACATGTAGGTATTTACGTTTTTACTTCAGAAGGGTCCCCAAAATATTTTTCATAATACATAAGCGTCTAAAAAATAAAAAGCTAATATAGTAGACGGTTATACAAAATATTTTACATTAAAAGTAAGCGATACGAACACAGGATATTTCCCAGTATAATATACATCGCGCCGACATCACATTTAATTGAAAGATTTCAGAAGAACGTGTAATAAAGTTTTTGAATTTCCTCTCATGCTGGTGCCGTGTGTAGATAGCAGGTTTGCATAATTGTGTAACTTCTTTGTCTTGTTAGATAGAGGCAGCCGCTATCAGCCAGAGTTAGGCAAACAAGTGAGTGTTATTTTGGTTAAGTTTTCTTCATTTAGTTAGGAATTTCAAGTTCTATGTGGAATGGTACTTGGGTTAACTTAACCCATTTAATTCTTTTCACACAAGATTTATTCACAGTCATCATCTGCTTACTATATTGAGGCTTGCTTACCGTCTAACTAAGTGCAGCTCAGTTCATTTTAGCATTCATGCATCAGACTATTTTGTTTGTCCTCATATGAGATAATATTAAAAGATTATGACGAAAAAACCTCAAGGAAAGTAACCCATCCTCTCTTTTGTTTACATATACTTTGTAATTTGCCGTGTACAAATACCGAAAATGCTACAATAACAAGAATGAACATTTAATTTAAAGGTATCTTCATATTATTATAATAGGCAGGTACTGGACATTGTGAAACATGGAAACATTAGACACATGTTTTTTTAAATTCAATACTTAACCATAAAGCTATATATAGCCATATAGCTATAGATATTACAACCAAAAGCTAAATAATCAAACAACTAAAAGTACCTTATGTTACCTGTTGTAGCGTTAAAAAATAAAATTCTTAACGTAGCATTAATACCTACGTATAATTTTGTTTTTAAAATAAAATACACCCAAAATGTATAAAAGGATAAAAAAGGTAAATTACTTCGTTAAAAAATACAGGAGAACCACAGCTAATGAAAGATAAGTAATCGGCATCAGTAGTTGAACGACCCCTTGTAAAACCGAACTGTTTGGTATGTAATAATTTATGTTTATTAAAAAATCTTTGCAATTGCTCTAAAATTAATTTCTCAAATATTTTGCTAAACGTAGGTAGTACTGAAATAGGTCTATAATTTGTAGGGTCTGATGTACTACCTGATTTAAACAAAGGTATTATTTTACTATTTTTCATAAGGTCAGGAAACTCCCCACAGTCGATACAATTATTAAAGATAATAGCTAAACTAGGTGCGACAATGTCAATAATAGTCTTAGCAACTTCTACAGAATGACCCCACAGATCTGCAGTCTTTTTAACATTTAAAGTGTGAAAGGTTTTAATTATGTCTTTACAAGTAATATGTTCAAAACGAAATTCCGAATTGCAAACATTAACATTTTCTTTTAGCAAAGACTCAGCAACAGAAGGTGATGAGTTTAAGTATTTAGTAGTTGAAGTGGGAATATCTGAAAAGAAATTTTCAAAGGCCACTGCGACTTGTGAGTCTGATTTTATGATGTTGCCATTAATAGACAGGCCGTAGTTAATATTTCGGTTACCAGATCTTCCCGTTTCACTATTAATAATATTCCAAGTCGTTTTAATAACATTACTACTGTTTTTAATCTTCGAACTCAAATAACGCGACTTGGCCAAACAACAAACTTTTTTAAATAATTTTGAATAATTTCTAACATATAAATTAAATTCAGCAGTGTTTACATAAGTCCTTTCACTGTACAGCTCATAAAGCCGTGTTCTACTTTTATGAATACCAATGGTAGCCCAATCACTGAATGATGCGTTACTATTAACGGAGATAGTCTTTGGAACAAAGGTCGAATTAAATTGTTTACAGTATATACTAAAAAAATCATCATATAGATGATTAGGATCAGCATCAATTGACAAAATTGGTAATTTATTAATGAGTTTAACTTTAAAAGCTGCCAAGCGACTTGCAGTTTTGGGGTTAACAGTGATATCCTTTTTAGTGAATGTGACACAGTGAATGTGACACAGTGTGAATTGTGACACATGTGCCTATACACAACCTAATTGCAATCGGTTAAATTCTGGCTTAAGCATTCAGGTAAAGTGCGATTTCTTAACGAAATATGGCTAAGTTTTCAACCACGGAAACTTAAAAGGCAACCTATATTACGTAATTCTAACACAATTTTGTTTTGTCTGTTTGTCTTTTCAGTTGAACACGCATCACATAAAATGTACAAAACAAATGTAGATAACTTTTATACATAAAACTTGTGCGTAACTTGAAGTATTACTTAATTTTTCTTTCATCGCAATCGGTTTCTCTATCAAAAGTTAGATGAATTTAAAGTGTTCAAGAAGTAAAATATCACAACACACGCAATGCAGTTACTCGGACAGTTGAACTCCATATTCGATAGATGGCGTTGTGCATTTGACGTCTTTTTCTGAATGGCGGTGTTAAGATAATTATAAATAAATAAAGATGTTTGGAATCACGAAGAGTGCAGGTATAACAGGGGCCATGCCACACGCTTTTCCCGGAGGGTGAAGGTGGAGTCGCCCTCTATCAACTGATATCAGTTTTCACATAATACAGGGTTAGTTTTCAATGACCAGTCAATATTAATATCTAGAGTTTGAACTCTAGATATTGAATTTTGACAATAATATTTAAAATGGATTGCATTTTAAATATTATTGTCGAATAAAATACAATAAAATCGCATTTTGATTAAATTTTGCATTTAATTCACTGGACACGTGCGCGTTGTTGGTTTATATAAATCGAAAATGCAATGAACCGAATTCGCTTTTAAAAGCCCGTCGCAGTACCTGAGATAAAAGTTATTTAACTACATGATTTTTTCATGAGAAGTGAATTTTGTTATCAATTAATAATTTTGCAAAAATCGCCGCATCTCAATATGGGATTTGCTAAATCAACCATGGAAACTTCAACATTTTATAGTTTGGCCATACTTTTGCCGCCAACTGCTTCCCTCACGGGTTCTTTGCTAAATCAACTGACGAAGGTCTCAGTTACTCGACCCCTGTCACATATACACAACCATAGGAAAAAGAAATGGATAGCTAATTAATAAAAAGAACATCTCGTTTGGAAAAATGAGTAGGCGAAATTTTCTTCAATTTAATTAGCAATATATTGTAGCAGCCTGTTCATAAGGGTCCTTATTTTAAACAACAAAAATAAATCTCCACAGGGGAAGCAATTTTGTTTCGTTTCGTTGAATATGAAATATTTTAAACAATTTACCATTATTACACATCAACAAAGGTAAATGTAGAACATAAAACTTCCAGAAAACGAACTTTTACATTAAGTTTTGCCATAAATACCACAAAATCATGATAGAGCCAACAATAAATGAAATATTCAGTTGGTTTCTGCATAAACAATAACGGTAAGGTCAAGCGGGAGTAACAGAAGCAAATATCAAAACCAACCGTGAATTAACTGAACAAAACGCAGCTAAACCTGGACAATAAATTGTGCCCCGCGTCGATTGTACTTGACTCTATTGTCACCAGGCTCGGTGTCCGAAAACTGATTGCAAACATATTGGTCTCGGTATGGCAAAGGTTTTATAAATCGTGTTTGTCGGTTTTAAAGGGTTTACGTTTTCAGCCGGCGGTATTAGGATCAAATACTGCGAAAATAGGATTGGACGTGAGAGCATTTTTTTCAGCAGCTACAGGCACATTCACCTTGTTATTGCTAGTAAAGAATTTATATATAATATTGTCAGAGTTAAAAATATAATTAAAACTAAAGTCATTAAACGTCTATTTATAAAGGGTAAATTAGTTACACTAATCATTATTAGCCCAAAGAATTGCGAAACTTAAGTGGCAGTGGGCAGGGTACGTTGCACGCAGGACGGATGGCCGATGGGGCCATCTCTGGAGTCGCAACCACGAACCGGACGACAATGAGTTGGAAGGCCTTCCACCAGGTGGACCGATGACCTGGTTAAGGTTGCGGGAACCCGCTGGTTGCGAGACGCACGGAACCGATCAATATGGCGACGCGTGGAGGCTCTTATCCAGTAGTGGACGTCTTTCGGCTGAAATGATGATGACGACTAATCATTATTTTATTTATTAATTTGTTTATCCTCGCACTAGAATGCTTTTCAGCAATCGCATCAGTGGAACACAAACTACATAATATTAAATATAACTTTAGGTTTAAGATGTCCATGACCTGAAATGAAAGTACATTTGAATTGAAAAAGTTACATTGGTACTTGCCCGGATTTAAACCCATGACATCAACCATGAGAGGTGAGGCCTTATAGTCACTGCACCACCACGACATTAGTAATGTTTGTTTTGTTCTCCACAAACACAGATAATAGCGTCAATCGAAACTTTTCTTGTTTTGTAGTGTTGCGCAGCGAAAGTTGTGAGTGACCGCACTTACGAACTGCCCGCGTATTTACGTCATCTGTGTTACCAACATGTAGCTGTTAATAGTATGATCGTTACTTACATATTAATAATACCGCAGTTATAATTCCAGTAAAATAGGAAAGTTAATAGAAAGGTTGAAAAAACAGACACCCGGTTTGTTGACCGCAAAGCCTGTAAGTCCAGATCATACCTACAAGCTGCCTCTGTGTGACAAAGCCGATCAGAAAAACGGACACAAAGCCGGTAAATTGGATGGTCAGTAGCAATCCCGCCATCATTCCCGTCGGTCCTCTAAGCTTCTTTGTGTAACGACATTGTGCAACTGCATCTGATAAGAATAACCTATCCAACGTTACCTACTTTCAGTGAAAATTGTGTCATTGTCATCTACAGTTTATAAAATAACGGTTTCCTAAAAAGCTCTTCATAATTTATTAAATATACTGACACTTTTTATGGTGTGTTTGGATGTACCAAACACACTTGTGTTAAATTTACAATTTCATAATACACAGTATCTTTTAAAAGACATTATAAAAAACATAAAATACGCGCTTAGACGTGGAGTTGCGGACACCAGCTCGTCTTAATCTAATCTAAACATTATACCAACCTACTGTAAAATGGCCGTTTATACACAATGCTATTGCCTGTGCGCTGGTGAAATGACTTTCACGTTCCATTAGCTTAACGCTAAAAGTTCTGATTTCACTGTAACCCTTATTTTATTTCCAGTCTTCTTAATTAGGCTTAATGTTATTTTCACACGGACAAGAGTCAGATTGTTTGAACCTTTAGTTTGTCGAATTATCTTGAAGAGTTGTGTTTGCATAAAGTTTGGTTCTAAGTAAGTTTTCAAACTCATTTCCGGAGCCTCTAACTGCAAACTGACAGGCTAGTCTACAAAGTTAAGAACTTTGCCCATATATTGTTGTTCTCACAAACTCGCTTGTTATCAACAAAACAACAACAACAACAACAGAAGAGTTCCGGAGTACGGAGGCAATTAGTCGAGCGGTTTCTCGTTTACAGATATATTATTTCACAAAGTGAAGAAAATTGTTGTAAGTCGAGTTTTACGAACGTATCACAACTGTTTAAGCTATAGTTAAGTTGAAAAGACTTTAAGGTTAAAATCATATCAAGAATCTTCAAGTACGTTTCTTCTAAGAAATCTGTGAAAGAAATCGTTTTGGTATAAGTAAGCAAAAGAAAATGGTTTAGTCCCATCTCGGCACCTTCCAATCTCGGCACCCATTAATTTATTTAGCTTATCTACGAAAAATTCCCATTCTCGGCACTCCGTCATTAGTCGTTGCTAAGTACACAGTCTTCAAAAAATGGATACACTGTATCAGTATAGTGAGTAAATCAACTTGACTTAAAACTAAAAAATGTACACAGAAAAAAAAAGGTTAATAAAATATAAAAGAATTATAATAAATCTCAACCATTTATGCAAAGGGGGTTCAGCTAATTGCTATAACTGACTGTACAGTGAACGCTTAATCAAGCCTACTCGTACCATTCAGTAACAGTATGAAAGTCCTCAAAGTATGGAAGCCCTTTTGCCTACGTCCCGGTTATACTGATTAAACGATAATTGTACATAATAACTGTTGATTTTTGTAATATGTTGTTTACATAATTGCTGTAAAGATTTTAAAACTATTATTCCTACGAACCGTGAATTTTTCATATATTTTAAGATTTGTCATGTTACTGCCAAGGCAGAGATAATGGAGCCTCTAAAAAGCGATTCAAGTGCTTGTCTGTGAAAATGGTAATTAAGAAAGAAACAAAAATGATTTAATAAATAATAAAGTTGAATTACTCGTACTTACTATACTGATACTTTGTTTCCGTTTCTTTTTGTGTACCTTAAAATGATTCATGAGAGGGTGCCGAGATAGGAAGGTGGGATGGGATTAAACCAAAACATTTTACACATAGACACCTAAAGCAAGATACAAAGAAATAGTTTCAAAAGAGATAGAGTTTCTATATCAAGAAGTCCTGCACATCAATCAAACCAACCTGATTTCTTAACGTTTATCCGTAATCCGTAAGAATCCAATCTAAATGTAGGAAGCGGTACCTCCAATGAGAAGGAAATTCCCTACACTATACTAACTAATGAAGAGTTAGCCTTATTGATACCGTGATAAACTCAGTGAACATTGATAGTTTTGATTACAAATTATTGGTTGAATAATTGATTTTTCACTGCTCGGACGCGGTTCGTGACTGCACTTGTAATTCGGATTTAGATAACTTTATTAATATTAGTGAGTTAAAGTTCTTATTTTTAAAAGAAAATCCTGATCGGAAAATTACTTCTCACAAGAAAAAACAGGCTGTATAGAGCGCAATGTGCGTGTATTCGATTTTCAAATGATAAAATGTTCGTTTATTTATTTACTTCATTCGTCGTTTGTGTTTTGCTCACCACATTTTAGTTTTGTTATTGTTAGTTTATTTATAATTACTACGCTATTAATTTAATAATTAGTTTAGTGGGTGCAGGTGATACTGTTTTAAAACGACTCTGTCTAACTGATTTTATAAAAGTTATTGTGAATAAACAGCAAAGGGGGCGTGTTAAGTTCAGGTAGGTATGCTAAACAATTAATTTGCATTGATTAATTTATTAACATGATCATAATTACATATTATTATGGTCATCGACGGCTGTATTATGTGCTACAAACAGGGAGGTACTAATGACCTGAGATGGGATAGACTTGTAGGTAAGTTCATTCCAGCAATTAGTTTCCGTTATAATCTTATGTTAAAATATTACTTATTCTACAGGTGCTATGATCTACTAAAGGTATGATTATTTAACGCCCAGGTATGTAAGGAATATGTACGTCACAGTGACAAATCAAGTCCATTCCACTTTCAAATTCACCGAGTTTTCCTCCTGCAAAGTCAAACTTTGTATTAAATTTTCCTTTAGCTGAACAACAGTTGCCAAAACAAGCAACAAGATATAATATTCTATCGTCACCTTTTAAAATCACATTACAGAAAGGTAATTACAGAGAACGGTATTTAATTGCGTTAAAGGTGACCCGAATGTTACTGAATTATTTCAGAGGTTGCTCGGGCAGGAATTCCATTAACTCGCCATCTGTTGATTACCGAAGCTCCGGGTCATGGAGGACGGTCAATGAGTATTAATGTACAAATACCGACCTGTGCCGATAACATCGAGTAGTTAAACGTTGGGATATTATATTTGTAGAACTCAACACCTTCATTTCTGAAATATACATACCATTTTCCTTCTCTTTTAATTACTAATAAAACATACTTACTCGTCCATTTAACTTGCGACATTGCCAGAATATTGGAAATCGGATTTGCTTGTCAATTAAAAATCTAGAGTACAGGGTGTAAGCCCCCTTACGTACTAGCGGTTGGCCGCCTAGGTGGTTCAATTGAGCACCCAGCCGCCTGACGCGGTTAGGATAGCGGTTGACAGCCATGAAGGCCAACCGCGAAGAAACCGCGTCAAGCGGTTAGACCGCTTATGTATGTACGCAGAGCGGGACCCTCGACTTTGGGCTTATGATATTAAATTAATTTATAGTTGTGCTGTTTATAGAAATTCAAAAATAGTTACAAGTTGGTTTATTTTACGATAAATAGTGTTGAGTACTACTACTTAATTACGGATTTTATTTTACTCTTCGTTGTTCTATAAGTAATATTATGTATTTTTTTTTGTTTTTAAGAAATATTAAATATAGCTAGTAGCCGCTAGTACGTAATAGGGATCAGAAAGGTGTGCCTATATTTTAAATACTGCTTCTGCCTATGTACATGAACAACTTTCTGCAAGAAGCAGTATTTAAAATACGATCGCACCTTTCCTTTACACCCTTTATAATAGAAAACATACCAATTCTTGTAATTATTCTGCTCCTGTCATAGTACAAACATAACTAAGAACATCGAAAATAATGAGACATACAGAAAAAATGTGCGGTACTTCAAGGAAACTATTGTCAATATACATGATACATTTTTATAACACACGTTTTTGGTATATTCCTGAATATATTCGGGACATAATAGAACTATGTAGTGAACCGCAGTGCGGAACCTCGAGAGACCCTTTCTTTACAAAAAATAATGGTCGAGTTATAATAAACTGGGTGTTTTCTCATGGTGTAAGCTGATAATGATTCAAGATCGTTCGCTTAGCCCGAGTTTTATATGCTTTCAGAGGAATTAGGAGATAATGAGGCTTTTGAAACAGTTAAGTGGTATTACCGTAACACGTAACCAAGAGCAAACACAAGAATAAGTTTCTTCCTCTCTTTCAAGGCTTTTTTTTCCTTGTTTAATTAATTTTGAGATAAGTTGAATAAAGAGAGGTCAACTTGTTGATTAGGCGTTTTCTCGGCAGAACAACTTTGAAGATACCAATTTGAAGGTGACGAGCTTAACCCATCAACTAAAATTCTGGTTTGCTGTACATTCCGCAGAAAGTTATTACGAATTTCAGACCCAAGACTGAGGTATTCATTCATGCTTTTGCTTCTAAACAATTTATCGGTCATGTACACCGGCGAAGGAAAATATCACGAAGCTTGTTTGTTTCAGGTATATAAGAATGTAGTAATGAGATCATGGTTTACAATCAAGCATATAAAATTAAAATAAAAAAATCAGAACGCTCTTTTTTACTAAACGGTTTTGCGACTGTCCTCGAAGAATGTACTTCTAAGTAGGATTTTACTGTTAATTCTAAAGAATGAATTCCGAAGGAACTTTCACTAAACCAGAGGACTGACCTTGTGCAGTTGTGCTCAATACCATTTTTTTTTTAGTATTCAATGTTGGTGGTATTAATTATTTTCCAAGAGGCTACTAACTTTGCAATCAATCTAAAAACCAAATTGCAATGTTTTCTTAGTAGATTAGGTTAAACCTACTTCTTTTATCTGAAACTGACTTTGTACATCCCCGTGTGTGTCACGTGTACGGTGTGTGTCGCGTGTCAGTGAAGCGAGTGTGAGCGACTCCGAGTCACACGAGGCGGATTTTTAGTTTCAGCGACTTAAGTATGGTAAACATAAATACTTGAGGTCAGTGCACAGGGAAGATAAAACAAGTATTTGTGACGTGTTTTGTTGTATGTAGGTACCTATGCAGTCGTCTACTTGTAGTAAAGCGAGTCGCCAAGTGGCCAATACTCTTATAATGTATCACACAATTAATCTTAAATAATGTATCACACTACTAAAACGGTAGAACATAATTTATTAAGAGGGGTACCCTCAGGGGGTTCACACAATACATAATTAAAGGGAGAGAATTTGAAATATTAAGTAACGAGCCGAAAGTTTGGACTGACGAGTTAATATCCTTACGAGCTGCCTTAGTGCTTATCCTGGCATTATTAATTATTTAGTTTAAATGAGAACCAACACTTATGTTTGAACTATTGCTACGGTGTAGTAAACCTACGCGGCCGCTAAGTGTGCTACTTCGCCGTACAAATCTGAATATTATAGTGCTTATGTTTTGCATTTGATTTCTTAAGAGTTCTTATATAAAATCATATAATATCAAAGTTAAGCGGAAACCCTGTAGCAAAACTAGCTTTTATAAGTTTGCAAATATTTTTCCATTCTATCGTCCCGGTTAAGCGCTAAGTCGTTTGAAAATTGCCAGAGCATTTTTCGTTTGAATGCCGGATAACTCTCTGACTCTCAAGACATGCATTAAGCAACAACATGAACTAGTAAAAAAATCTCTTCCTCAAACGGGGAAAATACAACAACTTAATTGTTAATTATGTGTTTGAGTCATTTGGAGTTGTAACACTAGGGCCATGGGGTCCGAGTGCACACCTATTATTTTGGGATATCGCCAAGCGGTTGGTCGACTATTCACGAGACCAGAGGGCTGGCCTTTTTTTGGCCAAAGAATCAGCATTGCCATCCAACGTTGCAATGCTGCCAGCCTTCTGGGCACTTTTCCTGTTAAGAACGATGTGGACGAATTTTTTGACGCCCCGTAATTATACATATTTTATTCTTATTTAAGTTTTAATATTAGTTTACAGACACGTTTATTTATGTACATATGTAAATAAATAAACGTGTCTTCACTAGCTAATACCTTCCTATTTCTAAAATGTTTCTTTGTGAAGGGAATGCTAATGTACGTGTTAACACGATCATTTTTGAGAGGGTAAACTAACCAATAGTTTACCCATAACATTTCATGAATGTTGAGAACAATCAAATAAATGGGCATTATTTTCATATTAGGTCAAAAAAGGATTAACATCCTTTCAAAATTATTTTAAAATAAATATTATTTTGCCATTCCTCTATAGTAAGATCATAAAAAATAATCCATTTATATTTACCGATATTACACAAAGAGGAAATCCTTTTACTGTGGAAACTGTTTTATAAAACCCTTTGCCACGGAACGATCCCAAGAACGGAACGAATACCATGTAAGTGATTTTAAACTAGAATATTATAACTGCTTTGCAGAATTAATATTTTATCACCGATTTACAGTTAATTTTAATGCAGTGGTTTTGAAAAGAAAACACTTTTTTTATACGACTAACTAATAGATTCAAAAGCTAAACAAACCTGTGGTTTGCCCTTATTAATTTTATTGTAGATTAAAAACCAAAAAAAAATTACCAAAACATTGTTTATGTCGTGATTAATAAAAATGCACCATTACTTGTCTTGTAACAAAAAATGTTGTTGCTAATCACTACACTAATCTCCTAAAAGCTTATGTTGGTTTTTAAAACAACAAAAAATACTTAAAACTTAATTTGCAAACTTAAATCATTGCAATTAGTTAAAGTTTTTAACAGCAACATTGATCAAGGATTGTTTTGTTATTTTCTCACATTAAAAAACACATTGAAGCTAGGTATAGTTTACACCAAAACGGATACAGACCGCCGACCAATTTTGTGCGGACCTATCGAAGATAGATTACATCAATATCTTTTCAGCAAAAATACGTCCACTGCTAAACATAGGCCTCACCCAAGTGTCACCTCATTGACTGGTCCCATGCGTATCGCATCCAGATAGTTTCCAAGAAACTATTCCGACATGCACGGCATTCCCGATGAACATCTCCAAGATTTAATGACAATAGTCGGCACCAACTTTAGTCTATATTTCGGACCGTTCAAGGCAAAACATTTTTCACGCCAATATTTGAAAAAAAGGCTTGGTTCTTAGTTTTATTGATTACATTTTTTTATTATTTAATAAAATATTTATAAGGATTCGGGCAGGTGTTGGCCTTACGGACCCCATATGAAAGTAATTGGTGACCGCTGGATTAGGCAAATAAACTGCATTCGTCATTCTATTACAAAATCAGAATGTTATGCAAACAGGTAAATGTAAACGTCCAATAGAAGACTTTGAAATCCAATGTCATCGCAATTTATTAGTGAAATACTGATAAAAATACAACTGTATAATTTACAAAAGGCTCAACGAGATACTAATTGTACGAATCTTTGACCACATACAATGTGTGGTTGAGCCAGACCGCCAGAAAATGAAGTAGTATCCATAAGTTATTGTTTTGAAAGTTCAACCTCCTGAATTTAGGTTTTCCTTTTAAAATTCTACGGCTGTACTTTCCAGAGATATATAGCAACTGATTGTAACTAGAAAGGATATGAAATAGATGGACCTTAGAATTCCAACTATGAAAACGTAATATTTTTTCAACTCTTAAGTTTTGAAATCCACACATCAAGGCTGAGTTAATAATATTACGCTGTATGATTTCAAAACGAGTTTCGGCTTACCTATGTTTCGTTGAATTCTGTGATCGTTCTGGGAAAAGATTAGATTCCAAACTGAAATGATATAATTTTTAACTAGATTTATTATTTTTAAGTATTTGAAGTTATCAATTCTTTTTGATATTTCATTTCGTTTTTAGGGTTCCGTACCCAAAGGGTAAAAACGGGACCCTATTACTAAGACTCCGCGGTCCGTCTGTTTGTCTGTCTTCTGTCTGTCACCAGGCTGTATCTCATGAACCGTGATAGCTTGGCAGTTGAATTTCACAGATGATGTATTTCTGATGCCGCTATAACAACAAAAACTAAAAACAGAAACGAAATAAATATTTAAGTGGGGCTACCATACAACAAACGTGTTTTTTTTTACTTTTTTTGCGATAATGGTACGGAACCCTTCGTGCGCGAGTCCGACTCGCACTTGGCCAGTTTTTTAACTTGTGTTGCAAGATTTTCATGGCTCTTTCCCATAAACTATCAGGGTACGCTAAGGGAAATATTCAATACCACCGGCCGGAAAATTGTGATCCTCATTATTAAACTGCCTGTAATTCGAATATAAATACCATTATTATTACGACACGCTTTTATTGTTTCCGATCGGGAAAATTAAAGAAAATAAAAAAAATATTGAGACCATAAATTGCGAGTTTGAAACAAAAATTTGTTCATTATATACCTAAAAGTTTGTCTTTCATAACAAACAAACCGTTAACCTACAAAATGACATGCAAATATTTAATATCAAATAATGCAAAGCATAAACTTAAAAGCTGACATAATTCCGACAAGGAAAATGACATCATTACAAAATTACGCAATAAAAATGTAACAGTCACAATAACAAAGGGAGGCGTCGAGGTGACAAACAATAAAGAAGTTATTAAAAGTCTAGCGACGCATTTGTAAGAGAGCAAATGTAATTATAGAACAAACAGTTAACTGGTAATTAGAAAAGGCTTCAACTAATTGTTGGGTTCATTCTATTTTATTCATTTTCAAGAAAATCCATTGCTGAATATTTCTATGTAGATTGATTGATAATTATGAATCTGGGTGTTGCCAAATTATGTTGCCACGATATTCCTTCTATAAAGCTCTTTTAACTAATTCAGTTCAGTATAAAATACGAGTAGGTACGGTTATACCAATTTTAAAAATAAACTTGTTAGTTTTACTGATTCAATGAGTTCTGTGCGATCAACATTTACCGCCGAATTTCTGTGATACAATTTAGTTTGAAATATGACCATAACGACGTAAGGACAATAATATCGTCACTGAACTTTTGTGAATGGCTTCTTTGCCCGATGTCCAAATAACAAAATTTGACCTGCCACGAAAAATAATGTAGGTACTTAGAAGAGAATTTAACTTACAGCATCTCGTTACTACAGTGTTGTAAGAGGTGACTAAAAGACTTACCAGACAATGGGCAGCAGCGTTCTATGTGCTTTTGTAACAAAACCTTCCCATTAATGAAATGAGCGCAACACAGAAATAGCCCCTAGTACCCGTCAGCCCGTCTTCCCTCGACTGCGGTAGTGGTCAAGGTTACGGCGTGGCAAGGGGTAAAGGCGAAGAATCTCGGGAAGTGATTCGGCTACACAAAAAATGCTAACGCCTTGACCTGGCAACATACAACACGCGTACGCTGCGAATCAACTAAAAGATAACTGAACTCGAAGAGGAATTGAGCAAATTGCGATGGAGTATTGTAGGATTATCTGAAGAATGAAGAGAGGAGGATGACCCGATTTTCCTCAAATCCGGCAACTGGCTCTTTCCGGGAGGGTGACAGTCTGAGGGTGGTATTTGTGTGTGGAGTTTATCGAATACAAGTCCCTTGTGAATAACATGGTGAAGATCGAGAGTAGTAGTAGTTGAACAGGGTGGCTTACCTTATACTCCGAATATCCTCAAGATATTCGCTGAAGGCCATAGGTCTGCCCCGACTTTGACACATCCCAACGACGATGTGGAGACCATGCATGAGGATATCTTTACAGCCATGCATGGTTTCAAAACACACTTCACCGTTGTCATGGGGGATTTCAACGCTTAACTGGGAAAACGAGACGAGGATGAGCTGCAGGTGGGGTTGGACGTCCATTGAGGTCACCTACTGCCAAGTTTTATGGAGAAAGAGGGCCTATATTATAATAAATTTCTTCTTCAGAAAGCGTGAGTACAGGGAATGGACCTGGCAGAGCCCTGATGTTGCAACTAAAAATGAGATCGACTTGATCATGACAACCGAGAAGCAAATGGTGCAATAAAGTATCCGCGATCAATTCGGTGAAAACCGTGAGCGATCACCGCACTCTTATCTAGATCGGACACTCTACACTCGAAGTTGTAGACTATTATGTCTACCAGGGCAAACGGTCCAGTTAGGTAGGTCTAACTTCGAGAAAGAGGACAATCATCGAATCCGACTCGGCTGGGCAGCGTTCGGGAAGTTGCGCGGTGTCTTCTCGTCCAACTTACCGCATTGTCTCCAGACGAAAGTTTTTGACCAGTGTGTGTTCTTAGTCATTACATACGGGACTGAAACGTGGTCACTTACCATGGGCTTCACCAGGAGGCTTAAAGTCACCCAAAGGACAATGGATAGGGCTATGATTGGAGTTTCCTTGCGCAATCGAATCAGAGATGAAGACATCCGCTAGTGAGTCAAGATTACCGACATAGCCTTAAGAATAAAAGTGGCAGTGGGCAGGGCACATTGTTCGTAGAACGGATGGCCGATGGGCTGAAAAGTTCTGGAGTGGCGACCGCGATCCTTAAGACGCTGCGTTGGAAGGCCGCCCACTAGATGGACCGATGACCTGCTGAAGGTTGACATCAAAAGGAATTACAAATAATTTTTCACACATTTTAGTTAAAGTAGGGCATTATGTGTTTACTGATTCAATTTAGTATGTAGGTATTGTAAAAGATTTAACAACTTTTTGTCCTTTGTTTGCGTATTTCAATTTGTACCGAAGTTATGCAAGTTTCTATTATCGCTTTAATTTAAATACTTTCGGGATTTTTTTATTTTTATTTTAAACTCACGAAAGTTGCCCTTATTTACAAGTTCTGTAAACATGTGTGCCCGTCCGTATTGAATTCGTTTTACCATTTTATTTATAATAAAATTCTGCTGTGATGTTCGTTGGATATGTCCCGGGTGAAAGGGATAGACTACAAAAGGCTTCTCAGACGTCCGAATAAAATAGTTTTAGAAAAGAGATGTTTCTTTTCAAAATTGAGAAAGTATATTGCAATGCAGACCGATACGAAGAATTGAAACGAAATCGGCTGGAAACTAACTATATTGTCTTTTGTATTTTGAGATTTTCCCTTATGGTTTGAAAATAGTTAATACAAAAAAGCGATACTGACATACTCCTTTAATTTTTAGTCTGTAATCAAGACCTTCTTAAATCAGTTCCTCTGTGACAACTCTGTACGACAACTTCGCATAATTTTCATTAATTTCGACTTATTGTCGATTAATTTGCGTTCGTTTTACTTGATTAAATTCGAGTCCAAAGTTAACTATTCCATCCATTACCTATATCAATTGTAATCGATCGGGATTGAGCTTTGACATAGACAACGTAAATTTGAATTTAATGAGACTTCAATCTATAATAAAATGAAACGAAATGTTGGTATAACTTGCCTGAAATATATTTCTGCGAGTAATTTTACAACACACACACGACACATGTTGGTAAGAGATATTAATAACATAAATTAATGAAATCGATAGATTCTCACGTAAAAAATGTATTAACCTAATTTACCCATTTTATACAAATACGAAATGAATAGACTAATCGGTTTTTTTATTGTTTTCTATTGCTGAAAATATTTTTATGTGTCTAAACAAACGAATTTGTATTCCTCTGCACACGAAAATTGTGCACGGAAATGAATCACATTTTTTTACTTATTTTCCATTTTATCGTGATTGTTTTATTGTTACAAAGAAGCAACAATATACAAAGCTTAAAAGTCCTTTGTTGTCACAGAAACAAGAGAATTTAATTAGGTTAGTTGCTCGCTGTAATTTTTTGTATCAATTGGACTCGACGTCCGAAAATGAGTTACCAAGCGGATAAAGTGTTATCTACGTCGCAATTTTAACACAGTTCTCCGTAGGCTAAAATATAGCAAGCTTTTTCTTTATCTTAAGACTGCTAACGTATCCTTACGTCTAGTTAGGGAGCTGCAAAGTAGAAATGGAAAGGCAGACTTAAGTGCCTACATAAAAGTCAGACGAATCGCCTAGACGGCTAACCTCTAATCCGTAAGGGGTTTAAGGGTTATGATTTGTCATATTATGTATGACTGTTCATATGTCCCCCTTAACTTCAAAACCCATTAAATGAGGTATCATTAGAAGCGTCTTTATTGTCCACTAGCTATAGGCTACGTGGCGTCACACTAAATTCGATGTGGCACCTTCTAGATAACATAAAGTCATTTATAAAAAAAATGTGTACATGTTGGATATCAAATAAATAATAAGTGCATTGCAAAAATATATAAATATCGCTAGGTCTTGCCCGCTGCTTTGCTTGCATTCACTAGATAATTGTGTCTAAGTTTACCAGACTACGGCGAAGCCAAAGCGATACTGCACCCACTTTACTTATGAAACAATTTCTCAAAATAATTTAAATAAAAAAAGTTTCAATATTCTTAGAGGATAGCCGTGGTCGGATGTCACCTGCAGTTATTTAGTTGTTTACACTATTAGTAGTAATCTCTTTATGAGAATGTTTTATTAAAAGAACTGTATATTTATCTCTTTCTGACAACGGGTTCCTTTAATGAAAACCTGTGATCTTTTAACCTACTCAGTGATATAAATAAAGTGCCAAGTTCCATAGGTCCTATAGAGGTAGCTAAAGTAGAATATCGCCATGTTTTTATTTCTTTATAATTAGTATGACGTCTCTATTGATAAAATCTTATTGATGGTGCTCCCAAGTAACTGCTGACTGAGCTATTAAGCCAGTCACATACATAAAATGCTCATGAGAACCAAAATTGTATGACTACCCCAAAACCTATATATTCAAATAAATTGCATCGTAAAAACACTATTCACAGTAAATTAAAATAAAGAATGAGTGGAACGTGTGGAAATGGCGAATTTAGATAAAAACATGTTTTGCGATTAGGACCGGATTATTTTGAACACAATGGAAACTCAATACCAAATTACTGGCAAAGTTGTACAATTTATTTCAATCACATACCCATACACTTTACACAGAAACACAGAACAAATACGGCTACTTACATAATACACGCCGAAGTGAAAGAGGCTCCCTTAACGACAATGGGGCTAACGGGGCCGCGCTCGTCCTACTCCCAGGTAGAATATTTCGCGACTGCCTTGAGCTCTGCGCCCGCACAGTTCATGGCGTTGCCAAGAATGGCAACGCTGGTTACAGAGCGACAAGGACAATAGGGCACGCCCGCACAAGGGCGACAAGGACAGCAACATACGGCGCATGCGAGGCTGCCAGCTCGCATGTCACAGATAACAATTATGCGGGAATGGGTATACACATAATTATATGTTTTTTTTTCACTGAGATCAATTTATTTCTCTTTCTCATTTCCCTTGTTTGCATCTGCAGTTTATAATTCACATACATTTTCAGTAAAAATGGATTTTCAAAAGTTTTGTTTCAAAAATTGTTAATGCTAGTAATAGGCAGCATGGCGCCGACATTTGTATGACGTCACATGATGTGTGACGTCCACTGAAACGCTCCAGAGAGCCGCTTAATATTTTCACACAATCCTATGCATGTCGTTTAGGTATTACTATTCCTTTTCCTTATTTATTCCAGCAGTGAATGTCTTCTGTCTCAAACAGAATTACAATGATAAGTCGTATTTATCTAGAACGAGACAATGTTATTATTATCACAAGCTTACATTTGCACAACTTTACGCGTATGATCTCTCTTGATTTTAGAGTAGACACTACGAGAGTGAGTGCGCGTCTAGAATGTTGTTGTAAATTTGATAAGTAATTCTTATATGAGTCTAAAGTAATGAAAAATTTATAGTACATTTTTACTTGATTTTTGAATATGAGTTCTTAAAAAAAAGAGGGTTCTAGGACATGCCGGTTTCCTCACGATTTTTTCTTCACCGTTTTGAGAGCAGTGGTGATGAAATAATTTACACATAGTTATGACCCAGGCAGGTGGGTTCGAACCCACGACCTACAACTTGTAAGTTACTACTAGGCCAACACTGATCACAAACTTAAATATGCGAAACATAATTTATTCAAATACAGCATTCCTGCGTACGCATTACTATTACGAAGGAACAACCCACGTAGTCAGTGAGGACTTGTATATCATATTTCTGTATATAAGTAGGTATGTTTTGTTTGTGTTGCCTCAGGCATTATATGGTGGTGCGCGCTTACACAGTTTGTACAGCAGAATTCAGTGGATTCTGCATTCGATTAGTAAAGGAATGGTAAATAGACGTGGCATTCATGTATTATATTTGTACGCACACAAATAGAATTTGCACGTGCCTCATATGAAGTGAATTTTCGAAAAATTTATGATTAAGGATTAACTAATATATATATTGTCTATTGTATGGACAACGCTGTTTTTCCCTTCCATGCATACAAAGAACATCACACACCTCCTACATCCTGATTCAATTTGGCCTCATCAATTCTTTCTTAATTGCTAGCAATTCATCAAGCTCTCACTTGTAAACTGAAACCTCCGTCTAACTGAGATACCGATATACGTCTAGACGTATATCGGTATCTCAGTTAGACGGAGGTAGGCATTGT
Organism: Orthosia cruda; assembly: GCA_964057195.1. Classification (NCBI taxonomy): domain Eukaryota; kingdom Metazoa; phylum Arthropoda; class Insecta; order Lepidoptera; family Noctuidae; genus Orthosia; species Orthosia cruda. Next base: position 6,410,843 of record OZ059848.1, on the reverse strand, counting down.
AGGCTAGCCTACAATGGTAGGATTATGCTGTTTAACCCTATTGTGGAGTGTGTTTACTACTTTTTTACAGTGTTTTATAAATATTGCGTGTTGAAAGTCAATTGTGTGAACAACGAGTTTTTGATTAAACTTTGTGTTTCATTAAAATACCTGTACATAGAATAAAAATAACTTTATCGCTGCCGAAGCGTCCATAGTTTAAGTTACCTATTATATTTTTGCTGTTATATTTGTTTAGCCTAGTTTAGTTCAAAACAAGGGCTACCACCCTTGTTTTGACCAAAACGAAGCTCAGAATTTTTATAAGATGAAACTTTTATTTACAGCTACGCCTGGCCATTGTCTTAAATATCCGTTTTCTTATGGCATAGTATGTTTGGCAGGATTCATCTTCCGTGTCAGGAAATAAACCGTGTTTACAGCGGTCATGCGATCAAATCGTACTGATGTAAATACCTAAACGAAAGAGAAAACAAAAACAAGCTACAACAATAAACAGGGACTATTTGATTGGTATGGTATTACAATATGTAATGTACTTTTTACTATGACATGAACTTCGTCAAGAAATGCAAACGATGGAAGATGCCAGCAGTAAGTTTATTACCTTATGATTTTGACTTTCCGAATACTACACGGACAGAATTGCAAGTAAAGATAAAGTAAAAAAAAAAAATAGTACCCATGGATGTATTTGAATAATAAATTGCTAAACTAAGTTGCAGCAGTGGCTTCCTCTCGAATAAAATTCACATTTGTTCCTGACGCGTCCTCGATGCCAACAAATCAGGGCTATGAAAGTGAAACTCGTGTTTGTTTAATTATTGTGACGCCTACAGCGGGAATTGATGACATAATAATACCGAGGATATGGAACTAGAACAGAAAGGACGGGGGACGGTGGCATTCGTCCTATTGCCGTCGGGTGCACCTACAGGCGCATGGCAGCCAAAATTTGTTGTAAGCTTTACGGCCAAAGGCTTACAAACAAATTCCAGCCCCTACAGCTTGGCTTTGGCTCTAGAGGGGGCTGTGAGGCTGCCGTACATGCCCTTTCTACATTCTTAAATTCTAGCCAGGGTGAGTTCGTACTCAAGGTTGACGTTAAAAACGCCTTCAATTCCGTCAACAGGGACACTTTGTTGGCTGAAGCAAAAAAGGAGCTTCCAGAAATTTTCGGCTTTTTGTGGCAATGCTATAGGCACCCATCAAAATTGTTGTACAAAGAAAATGTTTTGCAATCTTCAGTTGGTTGCCAACCTCGGTGACCCTCTCGGGCCAGTCATTTTCAGTCTGGCTATTCATCCCATTATTCAGAAACTAAATTCCAAATTTAACTTATGGTATTTGGATGATGGAATACTAGGAGGTGACGTAGACACCGTTTAGGCAGATTTCAAATTCCTGAAAGAGCAGTTTAAATCCATCTGCCTAGACCTCAACCACTCCAAATGTGAAATTTTTCTTTGTGACAATACCGACAGACAATCGACCCTACAAAAATTCTATACAATAGCCCCAGAGATCAAAATTTTAGATAAAAGTTCACTAGATTTTGGAAGACAGTTTTTCTTCATTCATTGATGGCAAAATTAACCATTTTAATGATATTTCGGATAGACTCTCCAAAATTAACCTTCATTCGGCTTTTACTCTTATTAGGTATTGCTGTTTTGGACCAAATTTTATGTATTTTCTCCGCTCTTCCCCTTTATGGAAGCAGCCACATCTCTTGGAAAAATTTTACGAAATTATTCGATGCACTCTGACATCCATCTTAAATGTGGCCTTGGATGATCGAGCCTGGATGCAAGCTACACTACCCATTCGTTTCGGCGGGCTCGGCATCCGCAAAATTACTAGTATAAGCCTACCGGCGTTCCTGTCTTCGGTCCACAGCACTGAAACGTTAACCAAAAAAGTGTGAAGTGCCGTGCTTGACCGACGCAGTGTGCGCCTGGAAAATGGCTTGCCCGAATACGGCGTTGCCCGAGAACCCATCTTCCCAGAGACAGTGGGATGAGCCGCTCTGCAGGTTGGTACGGAATAAACTTATAAATACGTCTACCAATACTGCTGAGCGTGTCCGCCTGCTGGCTGTGGGAGAGTGGGAGTCGGGCCTCTGGCTACAGGCATTACCGTCACTCAACATAGGTACTATGTTGAGTGACAACACCTTCCGGATCGCTACATGTCTGCGTTTGGGTGCTCCTAGCGGAGCTTCACATCGTTGTCAATGTGGTGAAGCAGTCGACCGCCTCGGTCACCATGGCCTATCCTGCAGTAGGAGCGCTGGCCGGATAGCACGGCACGCCAGCATTAATGACATCATACGTCGTGCTCTTGTCACCGCCGGGGTGCCAGCAGTTTTAGAACCCAATGGCTTGGCACGCGACGATGGGACCAGACGGGATGACCATTATGCCTTGGAAGATGGGTAGACCTTTGGTGTGGGATGCAACATGTGTCGACACCCTTGCGTCATCCCATCTTCTAAGCACGGCAGGCTGTGCTGGGGCGGCTGCTGCTAGTGCAGAAAACCTCAAACGGCGCAAATATAACAACCTTATTGGAAGTTATATGTTTGAGCCGTTTGGGTTTGAAACATTAGGTCCATGGGGTCCGAGTGCGCATCGAGTTTTTCGAGAAATTAGCACAAAGCTCGTCGACTCTTCACGTGACCAGAGGGCTGGCCTTTTCTTCGGCCAGAGAATCAGCATTGCCATTCAACGTGGCAATGCTGCCAGCGTTCTGGGCACGTTTCCCATTGACATCGATGTGGACAAATTTTTTGATGCACAATGAGCTTTTTTTTTCGTCTCCCCTTTGTATTTGTATATAGGTATTTTATTTTTTTTGAATATTCAATTGTATAAATATGTTTTATTAATAACTAATAATAGAACAGAAAGGAGTATTTGTACTATTAGACTGTATTAAACTGACGATGGACATTATATACTTTTGAATTGCTAGAGTAACAAAACTGGATAAGCCTGGAAATGCTTTATGTAAGCTCACTAAGAAAAACCCCATTATAACGAGGTAGAAGCTCCACTAAAGAGGAAGTGTTGTGTATAAAATGGACTGAACACATGTGCAAATGAGAGAGTATAGTGCAGTTTCTTTTAGGATCCTCAACTATCTTTGTTAACATGAACAGTCTAATTATTACACCAGACGCAGTATTCATAATGGAATACTTTTGGGGTATGTGGAACAGGGTGTAAATTCCTACAAACCTCCACAGAAAAGGGAGGATCCTCCGACCAGACGGGTGTTGTGTCTAGTCCGGGCAACTACACGACAACTGCCCGACGCTTGATGTCGGGCTGTTGTTACGTTCAAATCGCGCCGAAAACTTTGCTTGCGCTATGCAGATTTGTGTGACATAATGTCATTAGTTCGTAATTGGCGGAGTTAGTGCCGCTACATCACTCCCCTCTGGAGATCGGAGGTCGATAGCGGTTGAGCCGTCCGTAATCTCGTGAAGCGTGCCAGGCCAGTGGAAGATTGGTTACAGTGAGTCGGGATGATGCCCCAGTTCGTCTGGATGATGCCCTGGTGCGTCGAAGTAGCTCTGCACGAAGGCTGTGCTGACCTGAAACCCCTTCAACATGTGGAACAGGGTTTAAAGTCCCACAAAACTCCATAGAAAAGGGAGGATCCTCCTACCAGACGGGTGTTGTGTCTGGTCCGGGCAAATGCCCGACAACAGCCCCTGTACTGTACGTACAAATCGCGCTGAAAATTTTGCTTGCGCGATGAAGGATTTGTGTGCATACTGCTCTACATTGGAACATAGGGATCGAATCATATTTTAAGAAAAATTAGCAAAGATGTTTCTATTAATTGGCATCGAAAACTTTTTGTAACGCTTGGCTTGTGTCTTTGATTAGTAACTCATTTTGCCGAGAGATTGTTGACGGCTCCAATTTCGTAACTCAAAGGACTTTTGAGAGCTTATTTCCTACCTAAGTAAAATTAAAGAAGAAATCTGATATCTCACAGGGTAAATGGGTAAAAAAAAACATGATTTTGTGTACGATATCTCGAAACCCATGCATTATCATTCCATCATCTCAGCATATAAGCAGCGACATTCAAAAAAAAAAACAATAAATAACACCGTACTGGTAAAAGATTTTTCAAATGAGACTAGCCTTTACTATATTATATAGTATGTTTAGCCATTTTGTTTCCATCACTCTGTATAAAAGCTGGAAAATTTCCCCACTGAATTTTTCGAAAGCTTTATAATCGCTAGAAACATTTTCACCAATCAACGATTCCGAGTGCTGGAAAAATATTCAAGGGATAAGGCACAAGCTCTCGCCACAGTCAATGTTTGAATAAAACGCTATTTTGCAGCGAGCAATAAACATTACCGTAAGCAACATACGAGCTTGAAATCAAACTCTATTTCTTTACGTATAGAGTAGAAAATAATATTGAGAACCTACGAGCCATCAGTGTACAAACAAACCACACATGTTTCAAATGCATCTCATTGCCAAGTCTGATCAACGCCACATTATTTTGAAATTTCTCTGATTTAAACTAAATGCTACATACATACTAACACACTTGTATTCCCCGAAAGATTAGGCAGAGTGACATCTATAGTACACTCACTTGTCGTCAATTATGTTTAAAGTCTCAGGTGGTGACGATTGATTTTTACTTCTGAATATTTTATTATAAATACGTACTTATTAGATTCACCTCAGTCACTACATTTTAATTCGTTGATATACATACTGAAAAATTCTCAAATAATCTGATTATCTTTAACAATATAAAATGGTAAAAGTTAAGTATTTTTTGCTAATAGAAACAAAATTTCTTAAAACGAAACGGGTCTAAACTTCGCGTAACAATTGCTTTAACTTTCAAACGACACTTACAATTAATTGGATTTTTCGTTTTACCTTTATAAGCCACTTACTGTTAAGATTTGTAAACAATCTCATTATTGTTCAAGCAAAGCCATTAGCAGGAACAAGTTTACCATTTGACCATTACAAGTAGCGAACCGCAGTCTTATCAAATAAAAATCCTATTTAATCGAAGTAACGAACCAAACCTAGGAAGAGATTGAATTTCCGTATTGCTGCAACATCAGCTCCGCAGCATGTTGATGACATAATTTATTTCCATCGTAATTGTCGATACTACAAACTATACGTATAATGAAATGACGAAGGAAGACATAATTTGGAATTAATGCATGGAAATAAATCACAATTTAGGACACACGGTATGTCGTTTCTCGGACGTGGTTATGACGCGCCATTTCGGCGCCGGTGCCTGATCAAAATGCGCTTTATTGCCATGCATTTTGTATGAAATTTGAATGGAATAGGAAGCCGCCTGTGCCATGTCCGCGCCCGACGCCATTTCTATGTGGCCCGCGCCTAGAGTTATGAGTTGAAAGTTATGAGTGATCGCATTCGCGAACTGCCTGCGTTCTGATCTCATCTGTGTTACTACTATGTACCTACTAAAGTAGAAAATGTTCACAAATTTTGCCTATGTGCTGTAAAGCGGATCAGACACACGGTGTACTGCCGGTAAATTGAATGGTCAGTATCAATCCCGCTATCATTCCTGTCGGTCGTCTGAGTCTCGTTGTGTAGCAACATTCTGCTACAAGATTTGGGGCCCAAATGGGCTCATGGAAAAAACCTTGATTTAAGTGATCATTTATTTATTTATGTATGCTTTATTGTACACCAGAAAAAACAGGAACAAAAAAAAACTTAAAACTAAAAAATATACAACGGGCGGCCTTATCGCTTTCCGCGATCTCTTCCAGGCAACCTGGAATGGACAGTGATTGCCTGGACATGACATGGGGTTGACAGTGGTGCAACAATACCAACAAAGAACTTAAAGCTACAATAATACTTAATAAAAATACAAATAGATAATTATATATGCTATAAAATAGATACATAAATACATACATATTTAAAATATAAGCAGTGAAAAAGAAATACGTATGACAATCATAGACAAATTGTATGACAACAAACTAAGAGCACGATTACAGCGACAAGTAATGTTCCTTGATAAGTCTTTTAAACACAGGCAACGACTGAGCACGTTTAATTGAGTCAGGCAATGCATTCCACAGACGAGCAGCCTGGACAGTAAAAGATTTGTCCGTGAAAGTTGTGGCATGCATTGGCATTTTAAGTCGCAAGTTAACTGATGATCTTAGAGATTTCGTGTGGGAATCGCAGATAAACTGAAAACGATCCTTTAGGTAAAGAGGGGTGGAAGGAATAAAGAGCACATTAAACAAAAGTGAAAGAATATGTGTATTCCGGCGAAGGCGAATTGGCAACCACTTGAGCTTTACACGGAATTCGGAAACATGGTCATATTTGCGCAAACCGAATATGAACCTTATACAAACATTTTGAAGCCGCTCAAGTTTATCGAGTTGTTCTTGAGTAAGGTCAAGATAGCTGGCATCAGCATAATCAAGGATGGGAAGAAGAAGAGATTGTGCAAGCGCAATCTTGGTGGCGGTCGGAAGAAAATTACGAAGTCTCCTCAAAGTTGCAGCAGATGCAAACAACTTACGGCTAACTTCTTGCAGTTGGGCAGTCCAAGAAAAGTGCCTGTCGATGAATATACCCAAGTTTTTAACTTTCTCACTAAAGGGAATTACTGCATTATCAAAAATAACTTGGGGAAGAGACGTCCAGTCGATCCTAGAAACCATTCTAGGACTGCCTACTACTATTACCTGCGTCTTTATAGGGTTTACCTCAAGCCCATACCTCTTGCTCCAATCGCAAATGCGAGCCAGATCAAGATTGATGGTTTCTATAGCATCAGACAGATTTCCGAGAGGAGCTCGCGAGTATAATTGCAGATCATCTGCATAAAGATGGTAGGAAGAAATTAGTTTGTTGGAGATTGAGTTTATAAAAACTGCGAAAAGTAAAGGAGATAAAACGCCACCCTGTGGTACCCAGGCAGAAGTACTACACCAGGAAGACAAATTCTCTCCGATGCATATACGCTGCCGGCGCCCGAACAGGTAACTACGAAACCAGTCAACCACCGATGGAGATATATTAAGAGAGCATAGAATGCCAAGCAAAACATCGAAATCAACAGTATTAAAAGCATTACTGAAATCCAACAATGCCAAGACCGTCAGATTACTGTTTTCCATGGCTGACCATATGTCATCCGTAATGTTTAGAAGAGCTGTAGTGGTGCTGTGACCAGGACGGAAGCCGGACTGGAAGGGATTGAGGAGATTATTTTTGGATAGGAATGTGCTTATTTGATTATGAATTAGTCGTTCGAGAAATCTGATATCTCACAGGGTAAATGGGTAAAAAAAAACATGATTTTGTGTACGATATCTCGAAACCCATGCATTATCATTCCATCATCTCAGCATATAAGCAGCGACATTCAAAAAAAAAAACAATAAATAACACCGTACTGGTAAAAGATTTTTCAAATGAGACTAGCCTTTACTATATATAGTATGTTTAGCCATTTTGTTTCCATCACTCTGTCTAAAAGCTGGAAAATTTCCCCACTGAATTTTTCGAAAGCTTTATAATCGCTAGAAACATTTTCACCAATCAACGATTCCGAGTGCTGGAAAAATATTCAAGGGATAAGGCACAAGCTCTCGCCACAGTCAATGTTTGAATAAAACGCTATTTTGCAGCGAGCAATAAACATTACCGTAAGCAACATACGAGCTTGAAATCAAACTCTATTTCTTTACGTATAGAGTAGAAAATAATATTGAGAACCTACGAGCCATCAGTGTACAAACAAACCACACATGTTTCAAATGCATCTCATTGCCAAGTCTGATCAACGCCACATTATTTTGAAATTTCTCTGATTTAAACTAAATGCTACATACATACTAACACACTTGTATTCCCCGAAAGATTAGGCAGAGTGACATCTATAGTACACTCACTTGTCGTCAATTATGTTTAAAGTCTCAGGTGGTGACGATTGATTTTTACTTCTGAATATTTTATTATAAATACGTACTTATTAGATTCACCTCAGTCACTACATTTTAATTCGTTGATATACATACTGAAAAATTCTCAAATAATCTGATTATCTTTAACAATATAAAATGGTAAAAGTTAAGTATTTTTTGCTAATAGAAACAAAATTTCTTAAAACGAAACGGGTCTAAACTTCGCGTAACAATTGCTTTAACTTTCAAACGACACTTACAATTAATTGGATTTTTCGTTTTACCTTTATAAGCCACTTACTGTTAAGATTTGTAAACAATCTCATTATTGTTCAAGCAAAGCCATTAGCAGGAACAAGTTTACCATTTGACCATTACAAGTAGCGAACCGCAGTCTTATCAAATAAAAATCCTATTTAATCGAAGTAACGAACCAAACCTAGGAAGAGATTGAATTTCCGTATTGCTGCAACATCAGCTCCGCAGCATGTTGATGACATAATTTATTTCCATCGTAATTGTCGATACTACAAACTATACGTATAATGAAATGACGAAGGAAGACATAATTTGGAATTAATGCGTGGAAATAAATCACAATTTAGGACACACGGTGTTATAGCGGTTTGAGAAACCTCTTCATCCTTGTGTCTATCATGAAAAGTGGACTGTATTTGAAGGGTTCTGGCAATAGTGCGTTGAAAATAAGCGGGAAAATATTCACGGATCAATTCGGGCGATCTAGTATGGAAATGAGGGAAGTAGTACGCCTTACCTTGTAGTGGTCGATGCCAGCCCACGTGTGGCAGCGAGCTGGTGTTCTTCTACTCCAAACTGGCGACCTTCAGGATCCACACACTTCACACAATTGTTATATATCCGCGAGGCGGGTGAATAGACACGGTTCACAAGGTTCTCAGCAATCTAACTAATTAGATGCATCAGTCTCCAGCCAGGTGGCTTGGAAAGCTGGCGGTTGAGATACGAGGCCCGTTTACGTTGAAGTTTCGGTTCGTTCTGGCGACCTGTCATTAAGGCGTACATAAAGGGAAAGGGAATGAGGAAGGAACGAGATAATTAAGATATCGATCGCCCGCGAAATCTCAAATGCGTTTGTCTATGTGTTTTCGGTCATTGATTTATGACATTTACAAGAGATGGCGCTACCATTTTCCCGGCCTTAAAGGGTCACCTTTAATGAAAATTAAACTTAGCCCTATGAGGTGTACTACCGTATACCTATTCAGCAATACGGACTAAGATGCGGATTTTTATATTTCAATTATTAAGATTTAAGATAAATACTGCGAGTTGCATAATACATTAAGTTGCATACCTATAGTTAAATCTTAATAGAAAATTATGTTGCGTCGCTAACTAACTAAAACTAAGAGACCTAACTATCAAGCCAGGCCTTATTGAGTCGGTAATGGACACAGACGCACAACAGGGCGCACATAGCTACCCTTTGCGGTTTTCACAGTAACAACACGGATTGTACCGTCCTTGGAGGTATGCAGTTTATCATTTTTTAAATTTAAAATATCGTTACGGAAATGAACATCCTGTACAGCTCGCAGCAATTTAATTTCTGCATATTTCAGATTTGAGCTTGATACAGTACGTGCACTAGGCAGTTGTCTTAAAAACTTATAGACGTAAACAATAGCGCGTAGCAACTTAGACCACGACGAAACACGTAGTGCTAGCGCGTAAATTGGTGATTCCGTAACCTCAGAAACCACGGCATGAGCGACTGATTTCTGTTCGGGTACGCCCTCATGCAGTGCATTGTGTTCGAAAGTATGTATGGGCCACTCAGCTGGGTCATGAGAAACCCACGATGGTCCACGATACCACAATGGATGCTGCAAGAGCTTAGCTGGCGTGAAACCACGAGACAGACAATCAGCGGGGTTCTCAGTACCTGCGACATGGTTGAAACAATTAGCGGGTATAAGCTCTATCAGCTTAGTAACCCGATTGGCAACAAAAGTTTGCCAGCGGTGCGGTGAGGAATTTATCCAGGCGAGCACTACTTTAGAGTCAGTAAACGCGTATACCTTATGGATGCGGTAGTGGGGCGATATTGTGTCTTGTACCTTGCGAAGCAACTTAGACAACAGTAGGGCCGCGCACAGCTCTAGTCTAGCCACCGAAATGGTTTTCAGAGGTGAGACTTTAGACTTCGCACTAACTAACTGCACGGAGTAGTTAGAACCATTGTATATTTGCATGTATACGACTCCACCGTAAGCACGCTCGCTGGCGTCAGCGAAACCTACTAAATTCATGGTGCATCCGTCGACCAACCCCAGATGACGCGGGATAATAATTTCATTAAGCGTAGAAAGCTCAGTACAAAACTGCTTCCAAGCGGTGACTATATGTTCAGGTGGTATGTCGTCCCAGTCACACTTTGCTAGCCAAAGTTCCTTAATTAAGAGCTTAGCGTACAGAATAGTGGGGGCGACAAAACCCATTAAGTCCCATAGCCGAGCCACTGTGGAAAGCATGGTTCGCTTGGTACATTTATCATCTGGTGTGATGACGTCAAAGCGGAAACTGTCACAAGACTTGTCCCAGCGTAAACCCAGGACCTTATGCGGTATAGACTTCTCATACTCGATATCGGGCGAAGCCTTATGAGTATCAGGTATGTGTGCGAGAACCTCTTTCGAGTTACTTGTCCATTTGACAAGGTCGAACTGGCCTCGCTTGAAGAGCTGAATAAGCTCATCACAAAGCGAAATTGCTTGCGGTATGGACATGACACTACAGGCAATGTCATCCATATATAGGGCGGAAGAAGCAGCAGCAGACGCTGCAGGGAAATTATCGCCTTCATCAGCGACTAACTGGCGGACTACACGTAACGCGTGATATGGACTAGACTTAAATCCGAAGCAAACACGATTAAATTGGTAGACCATTATAGGTTCATGTTTACTGAATCTGTAAAAGATGCGTTGAAATCTACGGTCCGATTCACGAACGCCGACATTGAGAAACATTTGGCGGCAATCAGCAGACAGGGCTATTTGAAAGAGACGAAAACGAATTATAATATTAAATAAATCACCCTGTAGATTAGGGCCTGCATGTAGAATGTCATTGATTGACTGTCCCGATGTAGTTTGACTACTAGCGTCTAAAACTACGCGAAGTTTTTTGGAAGTCTTATCTTCGCGAACGACACCGTGATGCGGAATGTAATATGTCAGATTAGAAACGTTGTCATCTTTTAAAACCGGACTCAAATATCCCTTGTTAATGTAGTCCCGCATGACGTCATTGTAAGCGCTGCGTAACCCTAAGGACGCATCAAGTTTGCGCTCCAAACAATGAAAACGCCTAAGTGCGGTAGCGTATGAGTCGCCTAGCGAATAAGGGTCGTCGCAAAATGGCAGCGACACAATATATCTACCACTGTCATCGCGAACAGTGGTAGCGCGAAAATGTTCTTCGCACTCGAGATCCTTAAGGCTCTGCGAGGGCGAGGCGGAAATTTCTTCAAGCTCCCAGAATCGCTTGAGAAGCGAATCTAAACTGGGATCTTGAAGAACAGAACAACATGAAGTTGTACTCGTACAGTGTGAAGTATGTGCCGTAGGTACGGAACCCATAACCACATACCCCAACACAGTTTCAATAGCGGGAGGTATATTATATTGCTCGCTATGCACTATGTTAGGCAAAAGCAAGCGCGGGAATATAGCAGCACCAATCAAAACATCGATACCGCTCGGCTCCGCAAACTTCGAATCTGCGAGCGGTAATGTTTTGAGATGTGTAAGTTTAGAGACATCGACGAGAGCGGTCGGCAATGTCTCCGTTATACGTTCAACAATAAGCGAAGAAACGTTAAAATTAATATCATTACTAAAACGAGAATATAATTTAATATCTACGGAACCTTTAACTGGTTTTTCCGACCCACCGATTCCTTTAACTATTAAATTAGAAGTATGAAAGTTCTTCCAAAGTCCTAGACGCTTAAAACATTCAGAAGTAATAAAATTACTTTGAGATGCGCTATCTAGTAAACAACGTATTATGTGCGGCTTATCATTTACATCGTAAATTACGACTTGAGCAGTAGCGAGCAGAACGGTTGTATACGCCGCAACGCACCGAGCGTCAATCGAACGCGATCGAGCGGCGCCAGCGACAGAGGTCGTACACAACGATACCTCAGACTGTGAGGTAATAGAAGGTACTGTCGGCATAAGCGTTGGGACCGGACTCGGCTGTGACGTCACTACAGTTGATAATTGCGGGTTTTTATTAAAATGTAACAATGTATGATGACGTTGATTACATGCGCGACACTTTAATTTAGAAGAACAGTTAACCGTTTTATGTTTAATACTCAAACAATTGACACAAGCATTGTTGTCTTTCACACATTTGAAGCGAGCTGTCGGAGTCAAATTATAAAAAGCGGGACATTTATATAAGTGTTTATGGATATATGCTTCGCACAGACACTTGTTTGAATCATTTAACTCAGAGCAAGCTACATAGGATTGTGGATTAGGAGCGGTCATTTTATTATTAAAACTACGCGATTTATTAGACTTATGTGAATTGTCTGAACTATTAGGCTTATTATTGTTAGCTAAGGGTGGTTGGGTATTACGGAATATTCGACACTGATCATTGATGAAGGTGACAAAACTATCTAGAGTGGGAATCTTACGATTACGTTCTGTCATCTCGAAAGCGCGAATAGTTTCAGTGTCAAACTTTTTTATTGCGAGGTGCAATAAAATGAAATCCAGAAGGTCAACTAATTTTAGATTCTTTAGGGAATTAATTGCGGTGACGAACTTGTCCACAAATAGCTGGTGATTCGAAACAGACGCGGGACCGGATAATTTAAGATTTAAAGCTTGATCCAAGTAGGTAGACGCGAGGACACGAATATCCTGGTACCTATCGAGGAGTGCCTGGAACATGACTTGGTAATTCTCAGCACACGGTGTGACTCCCGCGAACACAGACTGTGCCTTCGGCGACAGCTTACCTATTAAATAGTACAACCTGTCTGCATCCGTCAGCGACTTATTGTCATGAACTGTAGATTTAAAACTTGCATAAAATAATGGCCAGTTTCGTATATCACCGTCGAACGACATGAGTTCGATTGGCGGCAACCTTGGTCTACATGTTGCGGAATCACTCATACTGTGCCTCCCGGACGGCTTATCTTCCAATTGAGACATCACACGTTTCACGGAACAATACATATCCTCGAATGAGGCGTAGGCTTGATAGCTAGGCTTCGCATCGGGATATATAGCCAGTAACCTAGCATTATAATCATCCAATAATTTATGAAAGTCCGTTCGAATATCATCTATTGTTACACAAGAACTGAGAAAGCCTTCTCTCACCGATTCGGAAGTATTAGCGACTTTAGAGCGATCATAAATTGACTGAATACGCTCGAAAAGTATATTACGCTTAGCTTCTAAAATCACCAACTGTTGATCTTCCGAAGAAGAGATTGCTTCCGCATCACGCGGCATTGTTATGTTATGTAGTTACAAATAACCACACAAACAAAACAATGTACGGTAATTATTTAAACGAACAACTATATGTAGAAAAGTAATACTACTGATTGTGACTGTACTGTGACAACGGGTTTCGCAATATTTGCGTAGTAACGAAATAAGTTTTTTCGTAGTACCCACTAACCAAAGTAATTAGATAGTACAAAATGTTAATAGCATTACTATCCCAACCAGTTTTATTGCTAAGTTTGAATATTGTTTAAGATAAATGAATAGGTATAAATATGCAACTTATAGCCCGCAATCGTCGAAACGTATTCGGTAAAGTTATGATATTTATACTGCGTAGGTACCTACAAGTAGTACACCTATTTTATTTTTCTCTTATAGAATGAATGTCTACCCCGCGGTATTCGGAAAGTAACTTATTCCTAACACTTTATAATTGGAGGTAGGTGATTCCTATAAGGGCGGTTAAACTAAAAGACGCTTGAAATATGGAAATTTACAATACGACAAGTTAGTTTTAAATAAGAATTATTTTTAATAATGTTATAGCGGTTTGAGAAACCTCTTCATCCTTGTGTCTATCATGAAAAGTGGACTGTATTTGAAGGGTTCTGGCAATAGTGCGTTGAAAATAAGCGGGAAAATATTCACGGATCAATTCGGGCGATCTAGTATGGAAATGAGGGAAGTAGTACGCCTTACCTTGTAGTGGTCGATGCCAGCCCACGTGTGGCAGCGAGCTGGTGTTCTTCTACTCCAAACTGGCGACCTTCAGGATCCACACACTTCACACAATTGTTATATATCCGCGAGGCGGGTGAATAGACACGGTTCACAAGGTTCTCAGCAATCTAACTAATTAGATGCATCAGTCTCCACCCAGGTGGCTTGGAAAGCTGGCGGTTGAGATACGAGGCCCGTTTACGTTGAAGTTTCGGTTCGTTCTGGCGACCTGTCATTAAGGCGTACATAAAGGGAAAGGGAATGAGGAAGGAACGAGATAATTAAGATATCGATCGCCCGCGAAATCTCAAATGCGTTTGTCTATGTGTTTTCGGTCATTGATTTATGACATTTACAAGAGATGGCGCTACCACACGGTATGTCGTTTCTCGGACGTGGTTATGACGCGCCATTTCGGCGCCGGTGCCTGATCAAAATGCGCTTTATTGCCATGCATTTTGTATGAAATTTGAATGGAATAGGAAGCCGCCTGTGCCATGTCCGCGCCCGACGCCATTTCTATGTGGCCCGCGCCTAGAGTTATGAGTTGAAAGTTATGAGTGATCGCATTCGCGAACTGCCTGCGTTCTGATCTCATCTGTGTTACTACTATGTACCTACTAAAGTAGAAAATGTTCACAAATTTTGCCTATGTGCTGTAAAGCGGATCAGACACACGGTGTACTGCCGGTAAATTGAATGGTCAGTATCAATCCCGCTATCATTCCTGTCGGTCGTCTGAGTCTCGTTGTGTAGCAACATTCTGCTACAAGATTTGGGGCCCAAATGGGCTCATGGAAAAAACCTTGATTTAAGTGATCATTTATTTATTTATTTATTTATGTATGCTTTATTGTACACCAGAAAAAACAGGAACAAAAAAAAACTTAAAACTAAAAAATATACAACGGGCGGCCTTATCGCTTTCCGCGATCTCTTCCAGGCAACCTGGAATGGACAGTGATTGCCTGGACATGACATGGGGTTGACAGTGGTGCAACAATACCAACAAAGAACTTAAAGCTACAATAATACTTAATAAAAATACAAATAGATAATTATATATGCTATAAAATAGATACATAAATACATACATATTTAAAATATAAGCAGTGAAAAAGAAATACGTATGACAATCATAGACAAATTATATGACAACAAACTAAGAGCACGATTACAGCGACAAGTAATGTTCCTTGATAAGTCTTTTAAACACAGGCAACGACTGAGCACGTTTAATTGAGTCAGGCAATGCATTCCACAGACGAGCAGCCTGGACAGTAAAAGATTTGTCCGTGAAAGTTGTGGCATGCATTGGCATTTTAAGTCGCAAGTTAACTGATGATCTTAGAGATTTCGTGTGGGAATCGCAGATAAACTGAAAACGATCCTTTAGGTAAAGAGGGGTGGAAGGAATAAAGAGCACATTAAACAAAAGTGAAAGAATATGTGTATTCCGGCGAAGGCGAATTGGCAACCACTTGAGCTTTACACGGAATTCGGAAACATGGTCATATTTGCGCAAACCGAATATGAACCTTATACAAACATTTTGAAGCCGCTCAAGTTTATCGAGTTGTTCTTGAGTAAGGTCAAGATAGCTGGCATCAGCATAATCAAGGATGGGAAGAAGAAGAGATTGTGCAAGCGCAATCTTGGTGGCGGTCGGAAGAAAATTACGAAGTCTCCTCAAAGTTGCAGCAGATGCAAACAACTTACGGCTAACTTCTTGCAGTTGGGCAGTCCAAGAAAAGTGCCTGTCGATGAATATACCCAAGTTTTTAACTTTCTCACTAAAGGGAATTACTGCATTATCAAAAATAACTTGGGGAAGAGACGTCCAGTCGATCCTAGAAACCATTCTAGGACTGCCTACTACTATTACCTGCGTCTTTATAGGGTTTACCTCAAGCCCATACCTCTTGCTCCAATCGCAAATGCGAGCCAGATCAAGATTGATGGTTTCTATAGCATCAGACAGATTTCCGAGAGGAGCTCGCGAGTATAATTGCAGATCATCTGCATAAAGATGGTAGGAAGAAATTAGTTTGTTGGAGATTGAGTTTATAAAAACTGCGAAAAGTAAAGGAGATAAAACGCCACCCTGTGGTACCCAGGCAGAAGTACTACACCAGGAAGACAAATTCTCTCCGATGCATATACGCTGCCGGCGCCCGAACAGGTAACTACGAAACCAGTCAACCACCGATGGAGATATATTAAGAGAGCATAGAATGCCAAGCAAAACATCGAAATCAACAGTATTAAAAGCATTACTGAAATCCAACAATGCCAAGACCGTCAGATTACTGTTTTCCATGGCTGACCATATGTCATCCGTAATGTTTAGAAGAGCTGTAGTGGTGCTGTGACCAGGACGGAAGCCGGACTGGAAGGGATTGAGGAGATTATTTTTGGATAGGAATGTGCTTATTTGATTATGAATTAGTCGTTCTAGGACTTTGGACAAGAATGGTAAAACGGATATTGGACGAAATTCAGAAAAGGATGAGGGATTGGACTTTTTTGGTAAAGGAATTATCTGCGCATCTTTCCATGAGGATGGGAAGAGACCGCTAGACGCAGAAAAGTTAAGGATGTGGCAAATGACAGGAAGGATAACGTCCAGCACCGGCAGTAACATTTTACGGCTGATACAGTCACTTCCTACTGCATTGGAAGTAATCGATAGTATGCTCTTCTTAACATCACATGCGGAGAATTGACTAAAAACAAATGGAGCATAACTGGGAGTCGGAAGAGATGAAAGGTAATCCAATGTATTCAACTTTACTGTCCTATCGAAATTGGACGAAGCTGTGAAATGATTATTCAATGCATCGATATCTAAATCTTTAGGGATTGACTCTTGTCACGTTTTACCGACCCCCAATGATCTAAGAAAATTCCAAACTTTGGAAGCGTCTCCGTTTTGGACAGAGTTATGAATGTGTTGGCGATTAGCATTCCTACACATCTTATTGCAGTGATTGCGGATGGAGACATATTTGTCCTTATTCGCATCAGTAGGCCGTCGCTTATATTTAGACTTTGCTGCAGCTTTTTTGTGCAATAACTTGATAGAGTAGAGCCCTTGATAGAAATGACCCACAAAGCAACATTAAGAAGTCAAGCCAGTCGATAGTTTGTCGCTACTGTAGCTGTGATAATCATTAAATCGTATTACCTCTTAAATGCAATTATTTATTATGTAAGAAACTTGAGTATGGTACTCAAGTTTCTTGCCTAATAAATAATTGTTGTGTTTCAGTAAATGTGTATATTTTAGAATAAAATGCCTTTCGTCGTTGATAGTCCAATTCCGCGTAACTATCATTGTTAAATACTGCGGGTGTAAAAAAAATAAAAAATAAAAAATTTGCGGTTTTATGTAACTGATTGTAATTGGCGTCGACACGTATGACTATTTTTTTAATCGACCCATAGGAGGACGAGTAGTTATATCAAAAATAACAATACCGCGGATCTTTCGACGAACAAGTTACAATACAAAAGCCGCGTATCGGCGCCAATTTGTATTAGTGTGTGCAGTGTTTATATGACGCTCCGGGCAAAAAAATATTTATATGTAATTACTGGATTATTTTTAATGTAAGTATGACACACGTATTCTATAATTTATTATAAATAAAATGGTGATGTTTTTTATTCTGAAATTGTGTGATTTTGAGTATGGTAGATTAGATTAAGAAGAACGAAGCGCTCCTATTCTCAAGTTCGTTCAACGGTCAGCCAATTAGTTTTTTGTTCCTACTGTAAAATCAGCGAGAGTGTACATACGCTGTATTTAACAATGTTAGTTACGCGGAATTGGACTATCAACGACGTTTTCTCTTTCAAATAAAAATTTGTACGCACCAAGCAATGCCAATTGCTTAGGACCATTTAAGTACAAAGTAATCGACCAAGTGTTGGGCAAATTACCGTTCCGCACGTTCTACTAGATTAATGATAGAGTCCGATTCCAGGTAATGCTGGAAGTTTTGATTTCGCTGTAAACTTTTTCCAATCTCAAATCATGTTCATCATTTCACACGAACATGGCTAGCTTTCGGATTAACCAGAAGTGTTGTGTTTGCAAACAGTTACATACTAAGTAAGTTTTAAACCCATTTTCAGAACCTCTAACAGCAAATTGACTGGATAGTCCACAAATTTAGGAACTTCTCGCGTACACTGTTGTGCTCACACAGGCTCGCCTGTTACCAACAAAGCAACATACAGATGAAGTTTTAACAGAAAAGTTGCTTACAAAGGCAATTAAGCGAGCTGTTTGACGTTAACTGATGAATTGTTTTTAAATGAGAAACAAAAATGGTAGTGAGGCAAGTTTCTCAAATGTAGTAAATTTTGTATGATCTTTATGATTTGTCTATTTTTACCAACTTAAAAAAAGGAGGTTATATATTCGATACCTTTGTATGTAATATTGTTGGAATTGCACAATATTCACATATGTTACTCTATGTGGGCTTCTAAACCTGTGTGTCAAATTTTCTAACTGTATGTATGTGTGTTTGTATGTATGTATGTTTGTCCACGCATTTCTCCGAAAGTACTAATCGAATCGTTATAATTATTTTTTATTGTATTAAGTATCTCTCAACTTAGAATAGAATATACTTTATTGTACACAAAAAAAAAGAAATTACACATTATATTATACAACACTATGACTTCGGTCATACGAGTAGTACAACCGAACTCCTTAGCGACAAACAGCACGAATGTGTAAATTGTGTTGCGTCTGGGTATTTTGTCAATCCTTTCGGTTCCTTACTATGGAAATTGATAATTTTGTAGTGAAGGTAAACCAAAACTAAAACGAGAGAAATAATGTACATCGCGCCATCTAGTGAAATTTATTTGAACCAAATTTTCTTTTTGTGCGTTACGACTCCGTGAAGAGGCAAGATTTATTGCGTAACTTGTTATTTGTTTCATCGAAAACACAGAAAATGTCTAAATATTAATAATAAAGTTGATTGGTTAATATATAACTTGTCATTTGACATGTGGCAGTGGCTGTACTATCAATTTACAGGGTGTGATTCATAAGACTAAGTACTACAAAATTAATCAATGAAATCAATCCATTTCGTTTCAAGAGTGATTTGCAAACTTCATTGCGAATAGAAACTTCATTCCGAATAGCCATCCTTTCAAAGGTTTAATAGGGTACTGAAACCCGAAAATATAAGTATTTTGTTAAAATTGAGTCCTTTCTGTGATATATGTAAATAGTGGGTACTTGTGCTCAGTTCATTTTGTGATATATACGTCAGGTCAGTCTGCAAATATACGCCGTACAGCTAAGTTGTGGTTTTATTACGTCCAAATATCCTTCAGTGGCGACGAGAATATCGAATCCCACGCGAGAAATAACAGTGTTGGTTGCTAAGATGTCAATCGGGCAAATTACGGAATATAGATTGCAAAGTGACGATTGGAAATTGTATATAGATCGTCTAGAACAATATTTCTTAGTGAATAAAATACCGGATGAGTTACAAGTCACAACATTAATCACAGTAATGGGAGCGGAATCTTACGAACTTTTGGTTAATTTGTGCACACCGGAAAAACCAAAAAACAAAACGTTCACACAGATCACGGACATCATGGAAAGACATTTGCAACCCAAACCTAGTGAATTAGCCGAACGTTACAAATTCAGGCATAGAAAACAAAAGGAGGGTGAAACAATATCAGAGTATACGGCGGTTTTGAAGAGAATGTCTAAGACCTGTGAGTTTGGTGCCTGGCTAGAAGAAAGTTTAAGAGACCAGTTAGTCTGTGGCATAAATAATGAAACCATACGACAACGGTTATTTGCCGAAAGCAAGTTGGATTACGGCAAAGCGTATAAGTTGGCAGTAAGCATGGAGGCGGCTAAAAAAGACGCGGCAGAAGTGGTTCGACATGGAGGGTCGGTGAACGAAGCGGCTCCGAGCCCGGTGACGTGTCAAGCGATGACTGCGACAAAAGCATCACGGCGGAAGTGGATGACACCGGCGACAGGTGCTACGCGTGACGTCAGCGGAGTGGCGCGGGAGGCCACTGCGCAGGCCGAGTGGAGGCGAGGGCCGCGCGCATCGTCATCGTCTGCGCACGCGCAGCTGGCGGAGCGTGCTCGGCAGCAGTGTCAGGTGTGCGGTGCGAATCACGACGCAGGCACATGCAAATTTGCGCGTTATGTTTGCCGAGTGTGTAACCGGCCGGGCCATCTGCGACGCGTGTGTCCGAATTTGGCAGGACATTTCAATGTAGACATCGATCAAATGAAGGACGACGAAAGTGAAAGTATAGGAAGTGACGAGGTAATTTTTGTCGATGTTTGTAAACTGTCCGCCATAGAATGTAAACCAGTGTACATAGAACTAAACGTTAATGGTAGAAATATAAAAATGGAGTGTGATACCGGCAGTGCTATCTCGTGTATAAGCCGGGAATGTTATATCCAATTATTTAACGGTTTATGTCTTAAGCCTTGTCAATTAAGGCTTAGATATTATACGGGCGAGATAGTCAAACCCCTAGGAATTATATTGCCCGTTGTAAAATACAAGGGTATGTGTAAGACATTGGAATTGTTTGTTGTAGAAAACGGGAAAACTATTCTCTTAGGTCGGCAATGGATGGCAGAGTTAAAAATACAGTTACCAGTAGTAAAGTACGAATGTAATAATGTGGGTATGTACAAAAATGATGTTTTTGACATGTCTGCTTTCAGTTTCAAATACTCTGAGGTGTTTGCGGATGGACTGGGCCGATTCACCGGGGGCAAGGCGACCATACATTTGCGTGAGGGGGCGCGGCCGGTGTTTATGCGTGCGCGGCCGCTGGCCTACGCGCTGCGCGAGCCCGTTGAGCGCGCGCTGGCCCAGCTGCAGCTCGACGGCATTCTCTCACCAGTGGAGCGGTCGGACTGGGCGACTCCAATCGTGCCGGTCGTCAAGAAGGACGGTAACATTAAGATATGTGCTGATTACAAATTAACGCTAAATAAACTTATAGAAGTTGACCGTTATCCGCTGCCTAGGGTGGAGGAACTGCTGCTTCGGTTGAGGGGTGGCGAACACTTCAGTAAAATTGATTTGTCACAGGCCTACGCGCAAATTGAGCTAGATGACACTAAGAGATATACGGTTATAAATACCCATAAAGGCTTGTTTATGTATAATAGGCTAGTTTATGGACTTTCGTCAAGTCCGGGCATATTTCAAAAACGTTTAGAGCAGTTATTCGCTGATTTACCGCAAGTGGGGGTATTTCTAGATGATATTATTATCACAGGACCTACTAGGGAGAATCACATGCACAACTTATGTCAGGTATTTGAACGTTTAAAAAAAATGGCTTGAGAATAAAAAAGGAAAAGTGTGTATTCTTTGCGGAATCAATTAATTATTTAGGGCACACCATTAGTAAAGACGGCGTTCACACGTGTCCCGATAAGATTAAGGCTATAATAAAAACACCAGCTCCAACGAATATCTCCGAATTGAGAGCATTCATTGGTATGGTCATGTACTACGGCAAGTTTATTAAAAACGTTAGTACAGTGTTAGCACCACTTTATAACCTGCTTAGGGCAGGTGTTCAGTACAGTTGGAATGAAGAGTGTCAAGATGCGTTTACCAAAGTTAAATATTCATTAACTTGTAGTGAAGTTTTAATACACTATACACCGGAGTTGCCAATAATTTTGACGACAGATGCGAGCAGTGTTGGTATAGGTGCGGTAATATCACATGCGACCGCGTGTGGCGAGCGGCAAGTAGCGTATGCGTCACGATCGTTGACGCAAGCCGAGCGCGCTTACTCGCAGATAGATAAGGAGGCACTTGCTATTGTTTACGGGATACGTAAATTCCATCAGTACCTTTACGGGCGTAAGTTTATATTGAGAACAGATCATAAGCCTTTAACCTACATTTTTGGAAATAAGGTAGGGATTCCCATAATGGCTGCGTCCAGATTACAACGTTGGGCTGTACTATTGGCGGGGTACAGCTATGATATTGAATATGTGTCATCAAGTAAGAATTGTGCTGATGCATTGTCACGACTGCCATGTAAAGAAGTAAATAAATTAGGAATACAAAAAGAAAGCACATACGTTAATTTCGTCAAAGACTTTTTACCAATTACTGGTAAAGATGTTAAGGAAGCTACAACTTGTGATAAAGTCCTTAGTAGAATTTTAGCATATACTCAATCTGGTTGGCCACTAACTTGTCCAGACGAATTGATTCAACCCTATTTTAGAAGACGTTATGAATTATATACGGAACGCGGATGTTTAATGTGGGGTTATCGAATGGTTATACCTTATTCGTTACAAAATAAAGTTTTAAAACAACTTCACAGTAGTCACATGGGTATTGTAAAGACAAAGAGTCTAGCTCGTAGCTATGTGTGGTGGCCTAACATAGATGAAGCAGTAGAAGTAACGTGTAAACAGTGCGAGACTTGTGCGGCAGAAGCCGACGCCCCTCCGCGGGCTCCGATACAGCCGTGGCCTTATCGCACTCGTCCGTGGAGCAGGCTCCATATTGATTTCCTAGGTCCATACAAAGGTTTAACATTTTTCGTTATAATAGATGCTACTTCCAAGTGGATAGAAGTATTCGAGATGAAACGCACTAATGCTGCACATGTAATAAAAGTTTTAAGATCGACCTTCGCGAGATTTGGTCTACCGGAAGAATTAGTTTCGGACCAAGGTCCACCATTTACCAGTTCAGAATTTAACAAATTTCTACAAAATAACGGTATAAAACAATATTTTTCACCGGCTGATCACCCATACTCAAACGGAGCAGCCGAGAATGCAGTAAAGTTATGTAAGCGGGCTATTAAAACGGCGCATAGGGATCAGATAGACGTTGACACGGCCTTACAAACGTTTTTATTAGCATACCGCAATACAGTGCACAGCACAACCGGTGAAACCCCTGCCATGCTATTGCAGAAACGAACGTTACGGTCAAGACTAGATTTGTTACGCAATGATCGTGTCACCGAAGACAGAGTGCGCGAAGCCCAAAGGCGTCAGGTGGAATACGCGGGTGGGACTCAGCGTAACCTTAGAGAAGGGGACTTAGTTTGGGCACGGGATTATGGTTCCGGAAATAAATGGGTGAAAGGCACCGTGCAGGGGGTAGACAGTTTACGTAGGTATTCAGTAGTGGCGGATAGCGGTCAATTATATAAAAGACACATAGATCAAATGCGTCGCAGACCACGGTTTTCTGATGTTACCTGTCCGGATGTAAATGATGAGAGGGAGAGTGGTGAAGACAGTGTTGTCGAGCCGCTAAGCAAAGAGTTTGAAGAGGTTACACTACCCGAAACCGCAATAGTAAATACCAACAAAGAGGACAAAAATATTAGTCAGGATGGTCAAAGCGGTGTTCCTTCTGAACAGTCCTCACCTAAGTTGCTATCACCAGCGGGGTCACCGGTGAATCGGCATTCCAGGCGGACTCGGAAACCAGTGGAAAGATTTAGAATAGAATAGGATAGATTTAGTTATAAGAATACCTAGTTAGTAAGCTAAATTGTATGTTGTACTTTATAACCTGTAAATTATAAGTCTTGGTCAGTTGACCCTAATTCTAGTATAGTGGTGGAGGTGTGATATATGTAAATAGTGGGTACTTGTGCTCAGTTCATTTTGTGATATATACGTCAGGTCAGTCTGCAAATATACGCCGTACAGCTAAGTTGTGGTTTTATTACGTCCAAATATCCTTCACTTTCCTTATGTTTTTCGTATTGCATTACTACCCAGAATTTGATCCTTATTAAATTACCTTGATACTACCGGACGGTGCGATAATAAATACAGCCTGTATTTTTTTCCAAAATTAAAGGGGTCGATTCCTGGCTACGAATATTGATTTTTCAAAAATCTAATGATGTAGTTTTAGTTTTCATCAAAATTGGCTTCGTAACTTCTTGGAGTCTTTTTTGCTATTCCTCATAGTGTCGGATTTAGCCATTCACACCCAATTGTGAAAGTCAACCCGTAAAGTGTGGTATTCCGATTTACATATCCACATTTTTAACTCTATTTACAATTCACAACACTATACAAACCCATTGAGATAATATGTACTTACATTAAAACCTCAATGTACAAACCATACCTTTTTTATCTTTTGATTTTGTATCAAATCATATGACTCACTTTTTGTATTCTGTCATACTGTTTGTACCTGAAAAGCATACTTTTAGTTATCTCTGATTGTTTTAATATCTAAAACTTAAATTATATTGCTAATTTGTATTTCTTGCAATATTTTTCTACTGTGACATTTTCATCTGACATGACATCTTTCTGTCTATTTTATTTTCTTAAACCATAGACCGTAACATAGGTACCATGGACTAGACCTTATTTAAGCTAGGTGTACATTATTATACTGGCCCCCTTTGTCAACCGTTTTTTTTTAGTTTTGGATCTGGACTGAACGCCGAAAGACGGTTGATTTCTTAAGACTACCAAGTGTACGATCGTATCTGAGAACTCTTTAAACTATAACATATACGGCCTGTGAATGTAATGTGAATCTTTGAAGTGCAATTTATAAATATATTGTGTGTGGTTCCCTAAAGAGATAATTATTTCTTGGAACCTTACCCTCAACGGTCATCTCTTGGCATCAACAGCCTCGCTGTTTGGCTTATTGAGTCATAGCTGGCCTCCACTCTCCTTGGTGCCAACGTACTTACCCGTTTGCCTTTCTATCCGTCCTGCTACCGACTCATCAACCTACCTGCCTGATTGCCTGCTCATTTGCCTACCTCGGGCATACGATGTCATCCTGCCCGTCCTGCTGCCTGGGTGCGCACGCTGGTGGCGCACCATCAGCCGTCCCATTACACCGTGCTACGTCTTACTGCCCTACCTGCTCCCTGGTTAGCTGCCCACGTCGTGCGAAGGCGGACCTTTTTTATTGTCAATATCCTTTTTATTAGTTTTAATTAATATTATCTTTTATTTTTACTACCGTGACTAACGTTAGCTCGACTGAGCCTAACGTTACGTTACAATAGTTAACTAGTTTCTTCCAGCGGCTTTGCCCGCGTGAAAGTCAGAAGTAATCCCACGGGAACCGTACATTTTACCGGGATAAAAAGTAAAAAGCCTAGGTGCTGTTCCAGACTATAATCTATCTCTGTGCCAAACAAACTCCATCCAAATTTTCGTATTTATAAGAGTAAGAGTAAGATTAGAATATTATTCAAACTAACACAGTACTGGTGCTTGCTACATTATGTTAATATGAGTCTATAATCAATTCTAAGAAATGAATAAGACAAAAAGTGCTTATGTAGGTTTTAGGAAATAAATTTTCATTCTTCGTTAAAAGAATAAAGTACCTACATCATTTCAGTTTTCACACAAAATGTAGTTTTCTTTGGGAAAGGATGTAATTTTCCTTTCCTTCTTTCCTTCCACCTACCTTATCCACGTACCAACCTACTCACCTGCCCTACCTATCAACCTACCTACTTACCCTACCCTTCCTACCTAACTACCAATTTGTAAAACTATTTATTTGAATAAGAATTGATTACAATACGAATGTAACTTTTGTTTCTACCGGGCGGCGATCTAATTAAATATTAAAACACAAAAGCTGCTAATGTGACTTATTCTCTCCCAGAATTTACATGTAGTACATCATTTTTATGTATTATCAATAGTTTTCTCAACGCAAGCCAAATGATGTATTTTATAGGCAAAATTTTACTATACCACTTTGTGTTACATTATTGCAATTTTCATAAGGATCTCTAATTTTTTTGAAAATAAATTATAGCCTACTTCGGCATAATGTAGCTTTCCAACAGGCGGAAGAATTTTTAAAATCGGTCCAGTAGTTTTGGAGCCTATTCAGTACAAACAAACAAAAACATATTTCCTCTTTATAATATTATAAGTAACAAACAACATAGTATACATAACCAAGATAGAAAGTGCCAAGAATATTATTATTTACTGTTATATAAATAAAGAGAGCTGTGTAAAGGTGGAATGAGGAATACAGTTTAACGAAAGGTAAAAGTAAGACGAATTTGTTCCTGCCCCATGGAAGCGAGTTGCGCTTGTTTCATGTCCGCAAGCTCGAGACATCATTATATACTTAACGTTACGCTTTTCATTCTCAGAGTTATGCTATAAATAAAATCATGGTAATTTTGAAAATGCCTCTGCATGAAAAGGCTTGAAAGTAAACACAAAGTATTTACCTCAATCCAAAAAAAGAAATAATAAACTCAACTCAAGCATCATGTTCGCTCCAAGTGAATAAAAACTTAACAAAATTATTTTCAGATCACAGCCGCGATACAGTGGACGACAACCTCGTTACGTTAAATAATTACAGTAGGTAATTTCCTCACAGTGAGCCGCTCGACACAGTAGCGTGCACAATTATCTCCGTCATAATACGGTTATTTGTCTCACTTATCTGTATTTCCTCTTCGCAGAAGTTTTTAAGGACATAAATGTGCATTCTATTTTCTTACACTGTGTTATATTGGTTAAGATATTCTCGTGAAATAATTTACATGACAGCGACTAAGAGCGTTGGTAGACATGATATAGGGGATATCTGCACACTGGATCAATTCCGAGAACTGAAACGCAGTAGGGATATTGTCACGCAACCTAATGACACAGCACAGTAATCATCTACATCAGTTGATTGGGAAAAGTTAGTGCATACACTGTTTTACATAAAGATCAACTTATTACAAAGAAACCTACCTGTAGCCATTTGAACCTGGTGATGTTGTCTTCAGTGACGGTGAGTGCTCTCCTCTCACCCAACTTGTAAGACTCGTCATAATACATGTACTCAGTGAACGTCAAACCACTGGTAGTGTATTGCTGAGTAAAGTATAACGATATAGTCCCATTCACTATGTCGTGTTCTATTATCCATTTACACTTGATCGGGACTACTAAAGGGTTCGGGAAGTTTGGTGTCCTAATGATGCCCACGTGTCGCTTTAAGTGTCCGCCGCAGGTTTGTGGCCCCTGGTGCTCCCTGTGCTCGGCGGCCACGCTAAGCAGCGCGAGCGCGAGCAGGTGCCAAGCCAGCCTGGATCAAGAAAAACATTTGTTAAAATTATCAGATTTGTTTATTATTACGCAGTGACCAATCCTCATTGTTTTATTCAAGATAATCTAAACTGACATTGTTCGACCACTCCGATTACATTTGATCGAAGACCTCTCTTCACTAATCTTCCATTGAAATCTATCTATTTTAACCGCCTCGAAGTTTATGAATTTCTAGCTAATGAATAATTCCAATAAAAAAACTATCATTACTTTTATGGAAAAAGTAAATGAAAAGAGAACAGAGACTAAAAGGCGTCGTTTATTACTTTAACTGGTCACTATGTGATAAATGTTCATCTCATTTTCGTTTTAGAATATTTTAATTATATTCATTGACCCTTGTCATTACTCGTACTCTGGTGTTAAGTTTAATAGGCTCATTTCGATTCGTCTTTTATCGTATAAACTCTTAAGTAAGCATTAACTTACAAGATACTCGTAGCAAAGGAAAAACTTTTGTATCATATTAATTTGGTAACGATGGGACGAAGTTCAAAAGTCGATGGAGCGATATTAGGTTGGCTAACAACGTTATAATTAAAACAGCACAAGTTTTATGAGAGTTTTTCTTAGCTTTTTAACTTTAGTATTTCTTGCATAATATTGAGTAACAGGTTTGCTGAAATTGCACCGGGAAGGCACTGGGTGATGACGGAATCACGGCCGAACTCTTGAAGGTGGGTGAAAAAAACCAGATACTTGAGGTCCTTCAGAATCTGCGTGTGGTAGTACTCTTCTTCAGGAAATGTGACAATGTTCTTAGGAACGTGACAATGTTCCTATTAACTATAGGCCCATCTCACTTCTTAGTCATGTTTTCAAGAGTTATCACGAATCGCCTCGAACGCAGGTTTGACTCTGTCGTCTTTTTTATTTATTTAGGTAGAAATTTACGGTTTACTTATTTTTTTTCCTTTACCCTATCTATAAGACTCAAGTCAGTTGGAGGAGGCTTTTACCCTGAGGGGGTCCACATTAGAAGTAGATTAAATTACATGAGAAGAGTAGATTTATTAAGGTTACTTAGTAATATAATGATTAAATATTAAATTAATTAATTCTATGTAATTACTGTGGAATCAAATAAAGCTAATTTATTATTATTATTATTATCTATAAGACATTGCTTCTTGCCAAATTTATACTTTTTGATTCCCTTGCGATTCGTCAAATTTGCGTGATATCAAAATAGGAGGTTTCTTTTGATTGCGTTGATCTAGAAGTTTGATTTTCACAGCTCCAAGATATTGCAGATTTCAGTATATGATATTTACTTCAACTTGACACCTCCAGGCGTTTCAGAGAAAAGTCTTGACACACGGACAGACAAACAGACAAAGAAGTGATCCTATAAGTGTTCCTATTTTTCCTTTTGAGGAACGGACCCTAAAACGAAAAAATTTAATCGTTACTTCACTTCGATATTCAAAGCTCTCACATGAGTAACATGTTACCATATCTAACACTTTCACGAGTGCTTGTTCATATCACCTGTAGAGTTTCTTTTTGTGAATATGTAAATGTGGGGTGAGCCACTTAACTGTGACGTCATCCCGCAGTTTATATATATTTTTCATTTATATATGACAGGCTCATTTTTTGTATTATATAGCGGTCAAATTTGTGATGAAAGCTGTTCAGCATTAAAATGTAGATCACTATTCCAATATTTTTTGTTCCTAGTATAAAATTAAATTGGCAAACCTAACACTTGTTGTTTATTAATGGAACATCATATTTTATATTACTGTTAATAACGCTGTTTCACATCTGTAGACCCACCAACTACGGAAACTTAAACAATAACTCTGACAAAGAAAAGAAAAAAAAAAATTCACATAAAACTAAATAGACTTAAAAAGCAAAACACAAAAAAGTTTAAAATAACTTTCGTTTCGAAAGTTTTCACTTTTTACCCGACTGCTGAAGGAGCGTAATGTGTTTATCAGTCTATGTATGTATGTATGTATGTTTGTTCCTATGTGGCGTTCTAGAGACTAAACGCGTTGGCCGATTATGATGATTCTTACGTCAATCGATTCGTCTTAACCCTGCGAGTGTCCCAGCTACATAAAAATTGGAAAAGAAAAAAATGGCGGATTTTGGGCGCCATTTTGTGGGGGTAAAAAAAATATTTTTTCTTCCAAACCCATCGTGTGCGGTATCAAAATAAAGGATTTTAAGAGTTGATTTAAAAAATACACGTATATGTTTAAATGTACGTAATTTAAAAAAAAAATACTAAAAAGTTGTAATTTTTTTTTTTTTTATTAAAAATGTCAAAAAACCCGACTGCTTAAAAAGTGAACACAATTTTCATATACGAACAAAAAATATGTAATTACGCCGAAAATTAACTGATTTATTAAATAAACTAAATTAGCGATATGAATCAACGATGATATTCAAATAAATGTATTTTTCGGAGTTTCAATTCTTCTTCTTCTTCCTGGTCTATCCTGGGTTGTCGATGGTGGCAAATTTTTCTCCTTGAGGTCTCTCTCGACAGTGGTCCACCAAGAGGCTGGAGGTCTGCCCCTTGTTCGTTGCTTGGTATTGACTTTGAGCATTGTCTTCACGGAGTAGCTATCTTCACGTCTCATAATGTGCCCATACCATCTAAGTCTGCTCTCTCTGATCCTGTCGGCGATTGGTGCTACCTTGAATGATCCTCTTACGTATTCGTTCCGCACTTTATCGAAGCGCGTCACGCCCCCTGCCCAGCGGAGCATTTTCATCTCCGCTGTGTGTAGCTGTTGTTCGTGCTTCTTCAAGGCTGCCCAACATTCAGCGCCGTACAGCAACGTAGGTCTAACGGCTGTTTTATATACTTTTCCTTTTGTTTTGATCGGCATTTTAGAGTCACATAGGACGCCCGACAGAGATCTCCATTTCATCCATGCCGCATGAACTCGATGGGTCACAATTAGAGTGGAGTTTCAATTAGTGAAATTAAAGATTTACGTTAACAATTAATTTGCCGGTAGAAAGTACTACACGCAAGGCAGCCAGCCTTATTCCCAACGCACTAGAGACTAGAACTGTGTGATGGTCTGCAATTAATATGGAAATTTCCCAAAATTTTTGCTTAAATTTAGACTTTTAGGACTTAAAATTAGGCTGTAAATAGGCCCAAATTTAATTTATCCAGTTCGAAGGACCTAAATGGTGCGTATAACCTCTAGAAGATTACTAGTAAAATCACACGCGATTGAACCTAAATTATTAGAGTAATCTAGGCTATAATTGCTGATGCAGCAGTGCTAAATTGAAGGACAGATGTACGCAGATGAGACGAAAGGCAATGGATAAAGTTCAATTTACTAATTATGCCACATACCTTTGAAACAGCGATTCCCATGCATATGCACATGTCACGTTCGGGAAGTTCAGCTCACAGACTAGGTACACTATGCTGGCCAGCGGTACACAACACAGTAGGTCTAGGTAATACAGATAACACTTTCCATGTAGGTTCAATTAAGAGGTTTGGGCGAGATGACGCGTGCGCGCATCCAACCCATGGTTGCAAGAGACTGACCGACCGCCGGGGGCCGGCCATCGTGGCGTGGCGGCGTAATAACCGTAGCGCCACGGCGCGGGATTTCACCAAACCAACGATATGTGACACTTATTTAATAAATTGGAACTATTAAACCAATGCCTCTCAATCGCCCTATGGTGATGTAATAAAATATGAACTATAAATTAGGAAGCGTAACCAGTAATATTAAGCTTCGTAACATTTTCGATACGTAAGAAAACAACAAATTAATATTAATATAGCTGAGAGTCGAGGATCAAATACACTAAGTAGATATATAACAATAGCAAAAGTTCTTAATATAAGTTCAACAATCGAGTTATGGAATAACTCCAGAAAGGGTTTTATACCATAAAAGATTACGTTGAGGCAATAACAAGAAGATTAGAAAAAGGCTTGGGATTGAGCTGCTCCAATTCATTTTGTTTTTTTTATATTTTGCACCGTGAATTTTGTAATTTTTTGCTTGCTATGACAAGAATATTAACTTTTTAAAGTATTATATTATTTTAATTATTGTGAATGTGAAGACTATGTGGATCATTCTTTTATTTTTTGATTTTGTTTTTAATGTATCTTAGTTTTTAATCAAGGTCTGGCAGTTTGAGTAGTTTATGCGGCCTATCCGAATGTCCTTTCTTTGGTATTGTTCATCGAATCGTTGAGCTCCTTATATTCTGAGTTGAACTGCTCGGTTATTGACAAATGCGTGCACTGACTGGACAGTTCTACTCAATCTGGCTGGTTCTTTCCTCAAAAGACCAGTTCAGACATTAGCCTGCATGGTCTTCACATGATCTAACCAAGATTTTGTCTGGACTTTAAAAGAGTCTGAGGTTGTTTCGGCTTTTTTTCTCAGAGTAGTCAGATAGGAAACGCCGACCTCATCTAATTTAAAAACATATGATCGACATGTAAAAGTGTTTGTACAAACCAACTTACAGAAATAAAATAATTTTACTTTTATTCAATTTGCTCATCTCGCCATCAATTGTGTTTTTCTGTGAATTGGTCGATATTGTGCTAAGTATTTATTGTATACATGTTTAGGTTTTAAAGAATAAACCATATTTCTCAATAACTATAATGAATAAATCCCACGAATTTTGATTAAGGATGAAAATTCGTAATTTTTGATGGATCCGGTAAATTTTCACTTCGATAATACATAAAATTCACAATTCTCACCGGCATTTCAATATATTTTGCAAAAAACAGCGCGCTTGTTTGTGTGCAATGTTTGCCAGAGCGTCGTGTTTTCCAAGTGTTTTGCTGTTGTTGCTTCAGTTTAGTTTCAGTGCTCTGAACAAATAAGATTAGACTAAATGAAGAAGTTTTACTTTTTAGTTTGTTACTTAAATCAGCTCCTTATCATTTAGATAACTTTATGTTTTTATTTCTATGATTTTCTTTTTTAACCCCCGCCGGAAAAAGAGGGGTGTTATAAGTTTGACGTGTGTTGCTGTGTATCTGTGTGTCCATCTGTGGCATCATAGCGACCAAACGGGTGAACCGATTTTGATTTAGTTGACTTGATGACTTAATCGAGAGTGTTCTTAGCTATGTTTGAATAAAATCAGTTCAGCCGTTCAAAGTAATGGGTGCTTTACTGTTTGAATCGGGATTTTTTCGCAAGATATCGTGTCATAATTACGTGTTCAATAGATTGCCAATCGAAGCGTATCTACTATGAACTAGATAAATTATGTAGCATAAAATAAAAATGTGTCGTGGGTTTTTTACATTTTGAAATTTTACTTGTTCTTATATCCAGAAACAGTTAAGTACATTGCCACTGTTTTTCTTGGTATCAGAGACAAAGTTTCTTGCTCCGACTACATCCGAATTGAATATCTTTTATTTTCTATATCTATACCAATATTATAAAGAGGAAAGATTTTTTTGTTTGTTTGTACCGAATAGGTTCCAAAACTACTGGACCGATTTCAAAAATTCTTTCACCGCTGGGAAGCTACTCTATCCCCGGGTGACATAGGCTACTTTTTATCCCTGTATTCCCACGGGAACGGGAACTACGCGGGTGAAACCGCGAGGCGTCCTCTAGTTACAACATAAAGCATTTATTTCAATCAACTCCTGTTGAGTTAATTTTTTATTGTTCTTATGTACAATACCGTTGTTGCCAACCAATTAAGTTGTTGAACTTTTGTTCGAAAAAGATAACTTGTGAACTTTTGTTCGAAAAAGATAACTTGTGATCTTTTTCTTACCGACTTCATGAAAAAGGAGGTAATCAATTCGATACGTATTTATGTAATATATCCAACATATAATAAAATAATAAAATATACATACATACATATAATAAAATATGTGAATATTGTGCAATACATACATATAAAACTACTAATAAAATAACTAATATACTATTAATAAAATATTCACATATTTTATTAATAGTTCCAACAATATTACATAAATACGTATCAAATTGATTACCTCCTTTTTCATGAAGTCGGTAAGAAAAAGATCACAAGTTATCATTTCTCGAACAAAAGTTCAACAACAAAAGAAAAACATAGAAATAAAAACATAAAGTTATCTAAATGATAAGGAGCTGATTTAAGTAACAAACTAAAAAGTAAAACTTCTTCATTTAGTCTAATCTTATTTGTTCAGAGAACTGAAACTAAACTGAAGCAACAACAGCAAAACACTTGGGAAACACGACGCTCTGGCAAACATTGCACACAAACAAGCGCGCTGTTTTTTGCAAAATATATTGAAATGCCGGTGAGAATTGTGAATTTTATGTATTATCGAAGTGAAAATTTACCGGATCCATCAAAAAGTACGAATTTTCATCCTTAATCAAAATTCGTGGGATTTATTCATTATAGTTATTGAGAAATATGGTTTATTCTTTAAAACCTAAACATGTATACAATAAATACTTAGCACAATATCGACCAATTCACAGAAAAACACAATTGATGGCGAGATGAGCAAATTGAATAAAAGTTAAATTATTTTATTTCTGTAAGTTGGTTTGTACAAACACTTTTACATGTCGATCATATGTTTTTAAATTAGATGAGGTCGGCGTTTCCTATCTGACTACTCTGAGAAAAAAAGCCGAAACTACCTCAGACTCTTTTAAAGTCCAGACAAAATCTTGGTTAGATCATGTGAAGACCATGCAGACTAATGTCTGAAATGGTCTTTTGAGGAAAGAACCAGCCAGATTGAGTAGAACTGTCCAGTCAGTGCACGCATTTGTTAATAACCGAGCAGTTCAACTCAGAATATAAGGAGCTCAACGATTCGATGAACAATACCAAAGAAAGGACATTCGGGTAGGCCGCATAAACTACTCAAACTGCCAGACCTTGATTAAAAACTAAGATACATTAAAAACAAAATCAAAAAATAAAAGAATGATCCACATAGTCTTTACATTCACAATAATTAAAATAAAATAATATAATACTTTAAAAAGTAAATATTCTTGTCATAGCAAGAAAAAAAATACCAAAATTCACGGTGCAAAATATAAAAAAAATCTAAATAAATTGGAGCAGCTCAATCCCAAGCCTTTTTCTAATCTTCTTGTTATTGCCTCAACGTAATCTTTTATGGTATAAAACCCTTTCTGGAGTTATTCCATAACTCGATTATTGAACTTATATTAAGAACTTTTGCTATTGTTATATATCTACTTAGTGTATTTGATCCTCGACTCTCAGCTATATTAATATTAATTTGTTGTTTTCTTACATATCGAAAATGTTACGAAGCTTAATATTACTGGTTACGCTTCCTAATTTATAGTTCATATTTTATTACATCACCATAGGGCGATTGAGAGGCATTGGTTTAATAGTTCCAATTGATTAAATAAGTGTCACATATCGTTGGTTTGGTGAAATCCCGCGCCGTGGCGCTACGGCTATTACACCGCCACGCCACGATGGCCGGCCCCCGGCGGTCGGTCAGTCTCTTGCAACCATGGGTTGGATGCGCGCACGCGTCATCTCGCCCAAACCTCTTAATTGAACCTACATGGAAAGTGTTATCTGTATTACCTAGACCTACTGTGTTGTGTACCGCTGGCCAGCATAGTGTACCTAGTCTGTGAGCTGAACTTCACGAACGTGACATGTGCATATGCATGGGAATCGCTGTTTCAAAGGTATGTGGCATAATTAGTAAATTGAACTTTATCCATTGCCTTTCGTCTCATCTGCGTACTTCTCTCCTTCAATTTAGCACTGCTGAATCAGCAATTATAGCCTAGATTACTCTAATAATTTAGGTTCAATCGCGTGTGATTTTACTAGTAATCTTCTAGAGGTTATACGCACCAATTACCTAAGTACAGAACAAAAAAAAACAATACAGGAAGTATGGTTATTTTAAAAACACACAAAAATATCGTCTTTCATACAACCAAAAGGAATTATTTGTACGAAAATGAGGGATTAACTACCTTATGTTCCTAACATAGATACCTACTATACAGGGTGGAAAAATCAATGAGCCCT
The DNA here is from genome assembly GCA_964057195.1 of Orthosia cruda. Lineage (NCBI taxonomy): Eukaryota > Metazoa > Arthropoda > Insecta > Lepidoptera > Noctuidae > Orthosia > Orthosia cruda. Next base: position 6,375,388 of record OZ059848.1, on the reverse strand, counting down.
GAAAGGAAACCACTTTAAATCCTTAAGATAGATTATTTTACTTAAAGGAAACATTCCTTTATTTTTTTTTTAAAACTGCATTCACAGATTTCTCGACACGCTTACCTAAACCGGGCATCAAACCAGCAAAAAATACACTCGTGATTTTAATCTACTAATCGATAGTAGTAGTAGTAAAATAGTCTATCTTAAGCATTTAAAGTGGTTTCTCTTCAGGGCCCATTGATTTTATCCACCCTGTATATCTGCGAAAATTAGTTAACCCGATCACTTTTCTCTGTATTCTCATTACGCAGCATCCTCTGAGACATAAAGTAATCCATTATACGAGGTCAATAGAGTATTTTGCTAGAAATGTTTACACTTTACTGCATTTTCATAAAACAGAGATTTTAGCGTACTTATATTCAACAAACGCTTTCAATGCGACACATAATGTAGTGAAATCTTCGATAGATCTTTTAAAGGTGATCGAAGAGTGTAAAAACACGTTATTCTCATTTGCCTTTAATCACGGTTTGTATATTATGCTTACTAAAACATATTCCAACATTAAATATCAACAGGTGTTTTATTACACTAAACTTTTATATTTCAGGCATTGTGCTACTTCCTAACTTCAAGCATCCACCCATTGCCTATTCGAAATCCGTCGAGAGATTCAATAAAACATCGTTCTGTTCGCGTCCGCTTGATTTAACTTATCCACATTGGTCGCTTTTGTGCATTGGACATGTGGAAATCCGCTCAGAATATATGTGAGCTCTATAGAATACCTGAGATTATTCTACTTCAGGGAAAAAATTTTTTCCTCATTGTATTTTCTGCTACAAAAGTAAGAGAAACGACTTATCTAACATTACTAATATTCTTGCGATACCCACAGTAACATTTTACATAAAGATACCTGATGCATGGTATGTCGTGCTGGCCCAGTGATTGAGGCATCGCCTCTTGTGCTTGAGGTCGTGGGTTTGAATCCGAGCAAGTACCAATGTTACTTTTCCAATTCATATGTACTTTCTAAGTTTATCTAGGACATCGCTGACAACGGTGAAGGAAAACATCGTGAGGAAACCTGGACTTTTAGTAAGTTTATCATAAGTTTGTGCTCTATTGGTATAATTGCTGCAAGGCGTTCCAGTGCGAGGATAAACTAATAAATATATTAACAAATAAATAAATGACGTAGTTCGACAGGATGTAACACAATAATATTATTCCGACTGTAGACCGCGCTGAGTTTTTTATAAAACCATGGAGCCTTTTTTTAAAAATATACACACGGATATTTTATATTTATGGATGAAAATCATTGACCCAGATTATAGTAAACTAGAGTACGCCTCGCGGTTTCACCCGCGTAGTTCCCGTTCCCGTGGGAATACAGGGATAAAAAGTAGCCTATGTCACCCGGGGATAGAGTAGCTTCCCAGCGGTGAAAGAATTTTTGAAATCGGTCCAGTAGTTTTGGAGCCTATTCGGTACAAACAAACAAAAAAATCTTTCCTCTTTATAATATTGGTATAGATTAGTAGTGTGATGAGAGTGTAAAACCCAACTCAAGAGCACGAACATGTTGCAATTAAAAGTTGATATTTTTCATTCAAAATACAGGAACAAGGCAACCTGCTGTATATTTTATTCATAAAACCTCGTAAATCTGTTTTATTGGTAGTTTCGCTCACAAATTGTCCAAAGGCAAAAACTTCAATTCGCACATCAAATCTTAGTTCTGTTGACAACGGCTTTTTAGCACTTTCATATCTCATTTGGTGAACTTGTCTTATTTTTATTTTACATAAACAATTTACATATCTGTGCTGTTGCTAACAGAACGTAGATACAAACTTATAAGCCAGCTAGTTTTAATCGGAAGCTATGTATGACTGCTGAAAAGGTTGTAAAGAATCTGTGAATAGTATAAAACATATTTATTGTTGCTTATTGTTTGTTGTTTATTACTGGCTTTACCTAATGAAAGTAAAATTCTGTCTTAAAAAACTGCTTCAACCTTGAATTGCCGATTTCAGTTTTTATGTGACTCGCACACGAAAGTTCTTAGGTCATCGGATAACATGAAACTTAAAATGCCAATGTATTCCACTATCTTCCTAGACAAATATTTACTGTCCAGGCCGCTCGTCTATGGAATGCATTGCCTGTGACAATAAAACGCGCGCAATCACTACCGATCTTTAATAGACTGGTAAAGGAGCACTACCTGTCACTGTGATCTTATTGTTGTTGGAGCTATATTGTTTTCTTGCCTGTATAAATGTATGTATGTATTTATGTATCTATTTTACTATTTTATATTTAGTGCTGCCTATGTTTGTTACTTATTTAATTTTAAAATTGCACCAAGTGCAACCGCATGTCGTATTATGGGTTGCCTGGAAGAGATCGCAGAACGCGATAAGGCCTGTTGTAGGTTTGTTGTTATTTTAAGGTTTCCGTGTGTTATGTTTTTATCTTGGTGTACAATAAAGTATATAATAAATAAATAATAATTGCTAACCTGTTGCATAGCCGTGTCAATATCTGAATTTATCAAATAATAGCCGTGATTGCTGCTGTATATTAATGTCTGTAGAAACTTGCAGCATATGCAGCAAATTGTGTCGCTGATGTTATCAAGCTGTGCTTCTGTGATGTTTATTAAATTGAATCAGACGCATAGTATAGTAAGTAGTTTTTTCGGCCCTCTATACAAGATGTTGTAGCATTAGGATACAGTCATCATCATCATATAAGCCGAAAGACGTCCACTGCTGGACATAGGCCTCCCCCAAACGTCGCCACTTTGACCGGTCCCGTGCGTCTCGCAATCAGCGTATCCCTGTAACCTTCACCAGGTCGTCGGTCCACCTGGTGGGAGGCCTTCCAACGCAACGTCTTCCGGTTCGCGGTCGCCACTCCAGAACCTTTCTGCCCCATCGGCCATCCATTCTGCGAGCAATGTGCCCTGCCCACTGCCACTTAAGTTTGGCAATTCTTCGGGCTATGTCGGTAACCCTGGTTCTCTTGCGGATCTCTACATTTCTGATTCGATCACGCAAGGATACAATAATAACGTGGATTTAAATGACTCAACACTTGAAATAGTATCCCTGAACATCATTAAACGTGGGTAGTTTTACCTAATTATCACGGAAGTGCGTGAAACCCGAATGATTTAATATTCTCGATGTAATCACCAATTACGGAGAACAATCTGACCAAGAGAATTTATTAATGGACCGCTGTTACCGTCTCCAACAACGAACCATATTAAATTTTATTTTGAAAAGAGTTTACAATAATAAAATAAAAATTAGCATACGTAACAGTAATTTAATTAATTAGAACATAATCACTGTTGATACGCCAACCAACTGCAAATTAGCTGAACCAGAAAATAGGACCGTTATATTTTTTGTTTAGAAATTAATGAAACTGGTTTTTCTTTATTAGTTAAGCTGTTTACATGAGAACATAAATATTCCTTTTTACTATTCCATATTTTAAACCTACGTTTTACGCATAGAAAGCGTCAACTCTAGGGGAAGTATCACAAACATTTGCTGAATCTGCTGAGGAAATCTGTTAAAATTCAAATGGAGTTTCCCAAATTTAAATGCATTGTCAAGCTGGAACATAGTTTTTGTGAACAAGTGCAGGTTAATGTTTCCTTTTATTATGAACTGAAGAAACAAACTCTTGTATAAATCTTGACTACCATTTAAAACTTCGTTGTTTTAGATATTTCATTGTACCTATCAATTCTTTTTATTTTATCGAAATGAACAACGCAATAATATTAAAAAGGCACCGTGTTATTACAATAATACCATTGTCAAAGCAAATTTTCACTTTGCCGCAAAATTTTATTCATGAATATGCTACATTCAGACAGACTTGTTTTTTGACTTGTGTAATAGTCATGTTCTTGATTCAAGTGATGTTGAATCCAGAACATGACTTGATTTGATCTACTCGTTGTGTTGTTGAGCCTCTCTTGGTCATAATTAACAAAACCTTCGGCAGATCAATGACGAGCTTATTCCAAACTGATAGCGTTCAAAATACAATGTCAATTCAACTTATAATATCATATGAGTATTATGATGATTCCATAAATCACGTGAAGATGAAATAATTGTTTGGTGTGACAGATATGTCACATAGCTACCGTGAGACGCGAGCAAACCTAACTAATTTCAGACAAATTGGATGAAGTTGTATAAGATAATTTGTTATTCAATTCAAGAAAGGTCGGGGACATAATTGTATGAAGCCCAAATGTGTATAAGCCTACGATCCGCCTGCGGAAATCTGCATGTATCGGGGTTTTTGATTAAACTTAATTTTTATGAATGTTAATTGATGGTAGAATATATTGCTGTAGGTTGCCTGGAAATATCTTGCCCAGCTCTCAGGTAGCTGCAACCTGTGTCGGTTTCCAGTTTACCTGCTAAACCTGGTAACACTTAAATGATGATGTTCTATATACACCCACGATACAGGAGAAATTCCAAGTGTAGAACAAAGCTAAAAAAAAAACAAAAAGCAACCCTGCAGTAATCTAATCTACTATTAACAAGAATCATTCATAAAAAAATACCTGCAGATTTTTACAGTGGGATCTCATACTATGTGTATAGAGCAGTGTGGGTTCTCATCTCTCAATTTTCCAGTCTGTTGAACGCTGCTGGATATTGAAGATTTTCCGGGCAGTAGTTTTAGTTTAAACGGAGTAGCGAAAACCAAGCTCTGAGAATACATGATTGTGCTATAACCCAACATTCGTTGACACAGAATAAATACAATTTCAAAACGCGAAACGTAAGATAATAGTGAAACATAGGTTAATTTGTTATTTTCTATCTAGAAACATGCATTTCCCTATTTCCAGGCCATTAATTTATTATTCACTGATTACTTAAGTTTCATTTTTCGCAATCAGTCACCATCCATCTTCAGAGTTTGCCGCTAAAACCAGCGAGTAATGCATCACGGTTTATAGCTGCACTAAATTGGTTCAGCATATTCTGTGCCAATTGCACCAGCCATGTTATTTTTTTTGAACCGCCACCTAAAGAGACCAAAATTAGTAGAAGGTGAAGAGAGCGATGTTAGAAGGTAAATTATACTCATTTATGACGAATCGCAATTTGCTCAAGATACCGAGTTGGTAAACCTTTCGGTATGGGCACGTTTAGCGCAATTTGTATTTATACTTCATTACTGTCTTTTACTTTATGTTTGTTGCTGTTGTGTTGTGTCTGTGTCGAATAAATATATTTCTATATTAATCTATTCTTTCTATACAAAGTGTGAAGTAAAATTGTATCGTAACTGTACAAGGCGTGTAGTTAATAACCTAGTTTGAAAGTTATGCCAATCTTCTGGAAAAAGAAAGACTAAGAAAATATGTGAAACTGAAATGTTATCATAACAGGAATTACATTGAAATGTGAAACTTTCTTGGTGAAGCAGCGAAAGGTAGCACCCGAATTGATTTCCATTTCCTTGAAATCCTTTTCGTTCAAAGTGGATTCCTCTGAACTATTTACTAAATATTTTAATATTGTGTAAGTTGGGCATCTAACTGAATAATATGTTTATATGATCTCAGGAGCGTCTTTACGTGACCATGTGACGTATCTCAGTATCACGTACTACGCTGCAGATACACATCTGCAGCGTAGTACGTGATACTGAGATACGTGAGCATATATAATTTAAAGACGAACCTGTTAATTGGAACAATGGCAGTTTAATATTTGCTCCCAACTCATAACCACAGAGAGCAGAAAAGGAAGGATAAGGTACATTCTAGCTGTATATTAAAGTAGGTATATAAATATTACATTAACATGGCCCATACAAATAAACACTGAAATTATCCGACTTTGTAAATTGACTCAACAGGCCGAGCGTTAGGTTATCACCGGATACATGTATGAGGACATATACACATTGTCAGGATGGTCGAGTGTTAGGTTTTCTTAGCTAAATTTATCTTTTATTTGTTAAGAAATAGAATTATTTATTTTTAACATCAAATAGTATTACGAAATTATTAAATTGATTACCCTAGAAAATATTCTAATATCAGATGACGTCACATTTAATGACAGTTAACGATTGGAGGTGGATTGTTTGGAAGCGGGTTGAGTCACTTCGTGTGTCTAGTCGGGACGAGCTTAAAAGATGGTTAATATTGACCTAAGTGAACTGGAAAATAAGGTGTATACGCCTTTGCGTAGGGGTAAATGTTGCCAAATGAAAATACCTTTAGACAATCACTTACCAATTTATTAAACTATAAAATTTGAAATTAAAGGATACTTTTAGGGACCCGTCACAATGTTATTTACGGAAATTATCGTCGACTGGTCGCTTGTGGCGCGTAGATGCCTCTACGCGCCACCAGCGACCAGTCGACGATGATTCAAGTGAAAGAGCGCAGGGCTCGCTTGGCGGACCGTCCTGTCCGCGGCACCCCGCTCTCCCGACGCTCGGAGCCGCGCTCCCATTGTCTCGCGTCGGTGGCGTGATGTATCGCGCTCGTGATTATTTCAAGAACATAAGGAATAGTTCAAAGTCCAAAGTTCAAACTGCATGTTATTTCAGAATTACCAACTACACGACACGAGTATTAATTAGTCTTGAGTTTTTTTTCTACCCACTGTTCTTGGACTCCACGGCTTGCTTTGTAATAGCTCTCTTGTGTTGTATTATCTATCAAGTGATCTATTACAACAATTCAACGATATCCATTAGTCTGATGGTTGCTCTATAGCATTCATCACTAGTGCAACAGTGAAAGCCTACCCTTTCAATAGATGTCACTAGAGCAATCGATTGTTCAGCTGTCCCAATAGACTTCACTAGGATTGCCATCGTAAAATGAGCTTTCAGTTTCAGTGAGTCAAGCTCTGTTGGTTACTGTCAGCCTTTTCAAAGATCTTATACAACGCATTGACGTCTTCTTTTTATGTTGGTACTTAGAACTGGACGCAACATTAGCCACATTTTCACTTCTTTAACGCTCAGACAATTCAAAAATAGCTTCTGACTGTTTATTTCCAACATGTATAGCCATCTACTGACACCCCCTCGTGCGTGCATACTTACAAACCCGCAGAATATTTAAAGCGAAAAACTGTGACGAAATGCACCGACTGAGTTTACTTACTTAAGTTGTTTGAACACCTGTATTATTTCAGCGTTACAAGTATTTGCTTAAATCACCAATGCAATACTAATTGGCTGGTTTTGCAAACGTAATGCTTTTAGTTCTTAGAAGAAGCTCGGTGCTGCAATTTTACAAATGTAATTAGTCGTATTTTATACTGAAATTAATGAGCTCAACTAACAGCTTTTTATAATGAATAGAGTGGAAACGCGATTTGGCGGCATTCGGTTTGTATTAATCATATGTACCTGAGTATTCAAATATTCGTTTTATCGAAAATTAATAAAAGCCATGCTCACCTGATTCGATGCTAATTGACCTTACTGAATTTCCCTTCATAAATCACCTGAAATATGACAAAAGATGTAACAATGCGATGACCCGTTGAACTTATTCCGGGATCCTACGCTTCCTCATTCGAAGGTATGATGTATAGCTGAGAGCTCACCGACACTTACAGATATTTTCACCAAATTGACGTGTTCAAGAAATTGCGATACGTATCATGTTTACTGATATTGATAAACATTTCAAACAAAGTTATTTTCGTACTTACAATTGCTCTTTTTGGATTCTTTCAGTTTCTGGAAAAAGTATTTTTGTAGAACGTTTACATTCAGTATGCTCTTACATTTTTGTTGTTGCGAAATGTTTTATGGTTATCATCAATAATGCCGAGCGTATTTCACGAAATTTGATACTAAGGTACCTACAGCAGCTACAGCTAGGGTAGCCAACCGAAATAAATTGATGCCGATTATTCAATGTAATAAGTGATTATGTAATTTATCGATTATATAGTTTTGAGAAACCCACTAATAACTGAGGGCTGGCTAATTTGTGACAAATTGTCAGCGGATTTGAGATATGTCTTCAGAAACCGGCCCTAAATCTGCTATTTACTGTACCCATACATCGTTCGTTGACATGTGTGTGCCCTGGCAGTAAAGTGTGTCATGCTCTCTCTTATGTCTCTCTGATGGTGGCACATGTATTGGAAAATTCGGTTCCCTTCATGATGATTGAGCTGAGTGGTGCCAATAAATGCGTCTTGTTCGTGAACGGGCGCTATCAGTTGGGATTGGTACTTAGCTGCGTCGGTCTGTTTTTAATTTGGTACTTTTTGTATGTTTTAATTGTTTGTTTTACTCTATACGCTTTTATGTAGTTTTCCAAGAAGAATGATGTAACCAAATACATGTAATTAAAACTAATGGAAAAGGGTGTCCGTAGAGTTTCTTACATATTCTTCTCGACGCTTCAACTGACGCTTGCGAATTTTCTACCAGATTCATCTTTTTTTTTGACAAATTCAATAGTGCCCATATGGTTTATTTGAAATAAACTATTTTGAAAGTTCCATATGATGTTGGAAGTACAAAATCTCAAAATCCCATGGGTGTCGTACGGGGCGACTAAGGGACATACCAGAGAATGGGCAGCAGCTTTCTCTTTGCACTTAATAACAAACTGCGATCGCCAACCCTGCCTGCCCAGCGGGGCGATTAGCTGCAATTAATTTGTATTGTAAACTACACTTTAGAAAACTGTAATACAGGTGCTGTGATCCTAAGTAAAACAATAATTGGTAGAAGTAGTACGTCACAGGGGCATTCTAAAAATTTATTCAATATTATTAATTTTCATTCATTTCCTTTGCTGCAATACTTTATTCTATTTACATGATAAGTAACAAAACACCAAGTACTGGACGACGCGAATCTTTTTGAATTAATTCAAAGGTTGCTTGGGAAGGAATTCCATTTACTCGCCATCTGTTTATTATTATTACCGAAACTCTGGGTATCATGGAGAACGATCAAAGGGCATTAATTAATACACAAATACCGTGCCAATAAGGTGGGTATTCTATTCCATATTTGAAAGCCAATTACAGATTGGTATCGCGCCAAATCTCGCATAATTTACAAAAAAGATTAATAAAACCTTTAAGTTTACTTTTACTTCTTCAGTCTCGAACTTTTAGTTTCTCGCCCTCAGCCTATTTCTCTCTTTCTCACCTTTTCGCTCCGGAAAAATAAAATAGGAAGTACGTTACTCAGAAATGGTTTCCGGGCTACTTACGTTACTAAGGTGCAAAACATTGAAGCTCTTCCCTTACTCCTTCTATCCGTATAACATTATGTATTAACGTAGCCACTCTCAACGTTTGCTTCCGACTATTTCAGCGTAAACAAGCACTTTATAATTTAAAAACACTCTGTGGGCTGTGCTTTAAGAATATCACTCTTGCCGTCCTCGTTATATTACGTTCATGAACGAGAAAAAATAAGTTAGTGGTGGTATGCAGAGTTACATTATGTGCCACTCGTTGAACGCACGCCAAACACATCGCCTTATATTGAGGGTCGAACCAAGAACCAAGTCAACTGCAAAAGAAATTAGGTTTTTTTGCAACGATATTGAAGTGGTTTAAGTTCAAGTCAAGAAATTGCTGAGCAGGAAGTTGGGGCCAAAGCTTTTAAGAATGGTTGGTTGACCTAATGCTTTAACAACTTATATAGAATTTTATATTATATAGACCCAAAGGTGACCCAAATGAAACATCGATGGGCGGTAAATGTTATCCTAATTTTGTCGGTGTTTTCCCTACACTAAAGCTGAAACTCTAATTATCTCCACATACAAGTCCAATCGTCCATTTTTCAATCAAAAGATTAATACAGCACGCGAAACAACACTTGGAAACACTTAGCGCGGATTTGCAATAAATAAACCTCTCCATCGGATCCACTTAATTTATCGTGTCGACAAATCTCTATTGTGAAGTCAAACGGAACTGCACAAGTCAATAGCGTGCGAGGACATGGAATAAGAAATGTAACGCATTCCTTCTTTGTAGACGAGGCTTGAGCGGGTTCAGATGAGCTATAAGAGGCTCAGATTGGAGCGTCGCACAGCTCCAATCCCTCACACGTGAATAATGCAGGTCGCTCTCGGTGACGCTCGGACGCTTTAGGGTCGAAAGTGTCAAAGCATAGACACTGCCATTGTTTTGTACTAAAGTTTAATGATTTTGATCTTTTGAATCATACATTCGGTTTGACCTACGAAAATTTATGAATAACTTATCCCGTCACGTCAAGAATATTTGTTGAGTTTATTTAACAATTGTTAGTTAGCTTTAGTAAACTAAACTTAAAAAAAACTAAAACCCTACTACTGAAAAGTAGAAGTATGAAACAAAAAAGAATTCTCATCTGAAATTGTACACACATACCGGTCAAAAACATAACCCTCCCTTTGGCTTCGCCGTAGTCGGGTAATAAGCTCATACTCTTAAGGGCTGAACAACAAACCCTTCCATTTTTTTTTGTTTTATTTATTTGTATTATTACCTTGGCAATAAATGTTTTCTTTCTTTCACAGAGCAGACAAACTCTCACAAGAAGTTGCTTGAAATTGTTCAAAATAAGCATTTTTTGGTGTGCCCCTATGTTTTTACCCAGATCTAAACTATTCTCGGTTATACTTCATCACATGGGTTATAAATAGTTTGATTATAAACCGTCGGTAAACATATCTCAGATTTTTTATGATAGTAATTATTATCATAAATCAACACAAACAACAAACACACACAAAAAACATTCTAGCCAATTTAGACGAAAGAAATGCATTGCCATAAAATTCGGGTGCAAAAATGGCCAGTATTTTCTTTATAAAGGCTTACAAAAAAGTCGGACCATATTGTTATAGATTTCTTTATGCCATCTACCAACGGTGTTTTGCATTGCAATTAAAAAAATGTTTGTAAATTAAGTATTGGCTATTTTTTAATTGCCTAGGGACAATAAAGCAACCTACAACATTTGTGGGCTAGAATATATAATAAAAGAAATTTTTATTTTTATATAATTTTTCAAGAAAACCCAGTTTTTCTCAAATTTTTTTTTTTTTTTTAAATAATAGTTTAAACCCACATAAAAAATACATTGGTCCCTCCCGTCGAGTGCGGTCACGTGACGTAATAATCGCAGTTGTCGGCGTGCTGCCGGACCGCAATATACCCGCCCGCAGACTTGTACCAGCAGGCATCCCGCTTAAACTGCGTCAAAGTAAAAGGTCCGAGGACACTGGGTTTATTGGCTTGACCAGAACCGCAGTATATTGGGTCAATATTGCGTGTTTTGTGAAATTGATGCGTAGAAGACTCTGGATACATCGCTTTTTAGTCACGTCGCTTCTCATACATAGTAAATCTTTTCAATTACAAATCTTTTAACACACACCTGAGCATGATATTATGTTCTTATAATAATTGAACGGTTCACCTCTGGGAAATTATCCGGGCTGTCCGTCGGCACACTTATAGCCTAACTAGCTGACCCTCGGGGCTTCGCTCCCGTCAACTGCCTACCTACCCTGGCTACCCTGCCTACCTTGGCTATCCTGCCTACCATGCCTACCCTGCCTGCCCTGGCCCTACCCTGCCTTCCCTGCCTACCCTGGCTACCCTGCCAACCCTGCCTGCCCTGCCTACCCTGCCTACTCCGCCTAACCTGCCTACCCTGCCTACCCTGCCTACCCTTCAAACCCTGTCTATCCTGCCTACCCCTGGCTACCCTGCCTACCCAGCCTACCCTACCTACCCTGCCCCTACCCTGGCTACCCTGCCTACCCTGCCTATCCTGCCTACCCTGCCTATCCTGCCTACCCTGCCTACTCTGCTTACCATGCCTACCCTGCCTACCCAGCCTACACTGCCTACCTTACCTATCCTGCATACCCTGCCTTTCCTGCCTACCCTGCCTATCCTGCCTATCCTGCCTACCCTGCCTTTCCTGCCTACCCTGCCTATCTTGCCTACCCTGCCTACTCTGCTTACCCTGCCTACCCAGCCTACCCTACCTATCCTGCCTAACCTGCCTTTCCTGCCTACCCTGCCTACCCTGCCTATCCTGCCTACCCAGACTACCCTGCCTACCCTGCCTTTGTTGTCTACCCTGCCTTTCCTGCCTACCCTGCCTATCTTGCCTACCCTGCCTACTCTGCTTACCCTGCCTACCCAGCCTACCCTGCCTACCCTACCTACCCTGCCCATACCCTGGCTACCCTGCCTTTCCTGCCTACCCTGCCTATCCTGCCTACCCTGCCTACTCTGCTTACCATGCCTACCCTGCCTACCAAGCCTACACTGCCTACCTTACCTATCCTGCCTACCCTGCCTTTCCTGCCTACCCTGCCTATCCTGCCTACCCTGCCTTTCCTGCCTACCCTGCCTAACCTGCCTTTCCTGCCTACCCTGCCTAACCTGCCTATCCTGCCTACCCTGCCTATCCTGCCTTCCCTGCCTACCCTGCCTACCCTGCCTACTCTGTTTACCATGCCTACCCTGCCTACCCTACCTATCCTGCCTACCCTGCCTTTCCTGCCTACCCTGCCTATCCTGCCTACCCTGCCTACCCTGCCTTCCCTGCCTACTCTTCCTTTCTTGCCTACCCTGCCTACTCTGTTTACCCTGCCTACCCAGCCTACCCTGCCTACCCTACCTATCCTGCCTACCCTGCCTTTCCTGCCTACCCAGCCTATCCTGCCTATCCTGCCTACCCTGCCTATCCTGTCTACCCTGCCTACCCTGCCTTTCCTGCCTTTCCTGCCTTTCCTGCCTACCCTGCCTATCTTGCCTACCCTGCCTACCCTGCCTACTCTGCTTACCCTGCCTACCCTGCCTACCCTGCCTACCCGGCCTACTATGCCTACCCTGCCTTTCCTGCCTACCCTGTCTACCCTGCCTTTCCTGCCTACCCTGCCTACTCTGCTTACCCTGCCTACTCTGCTTACCCTGCCTACTCTGCCTACCCTGCCTACTCTGCCTACCCTGCCTAACCTGCCTATCCTACCTACCCTACCTACCCTACCTACTAATTTGTATCTATCATCAATAGTTTTCTCAGCGCACGCCAAATAATGTATTTTACAGACAACATTTTGCTACCTTGGGTTACATTATTGCAATTTTCATAAGGATCTCTTTTTTTTTTTTAATATTTTATAGCCTATGACACTCAGGAATAATGTAGCTTTCTACCGGTGCAAGAATTTTCAAAATCGGTTCAGTAGATCCAGAGATTACCCCTTACAACGTCACAAACTCACAAACTCACAAACTTTACCTCTTTATAATATTAGTATAGATATTTAAAGACAGTGTTTGCGCAGACCACACAATTCTACTGAATATTTTGAACGTTGAGTGCTCAGGCACTTATTCCTCATTTGCTAAACACAGGGGAAAGTCAGTGTGTGCCTGTGTAAGTAACTAGGTATAAGCCTGTAAACAAGACTACATTAAAAAGGGACAGTTTCACATCAAGTTTATTTCCACAAGGATAATTATTAGCATTAAATAAGGAAGGATTAAGGATCGTAGCAGCAGGTGGCGTTCTGTAGTTTCTGCCTACCTTACCTCCACGTGAGTTTATGTATGTATGTTGTACCTCTCATGAAAACCAAAATTTCATAGCAAGACTAATAAATGAAGTGCCATTTAACTTGAGTGATAAACTGAGCGGACGAGGCTTGTTCTGTGTAAAACTTATTTATGCGGATCATAGCGGACGAGGACTGTTTTGTGTAAAACATATTAATTAATAAATTCATTATACTAAATCTATCTGGTGCTCGGACATGGTTCTTTACTGTTGTATGTAATTAATTCATGAATGAATTCAATTATTGATAATCTCACTCGTTTTTATTGAAACAAGGCATGATTTATTTAAAGGTTCTATCGAAAAGTGTGAACAGGGCTTAACATGAACAATAAATCAGGCTTAATTGTCTTCATATGAAAAATAAACTGGTTGGATAGACTGCAATGGGGACCGCACATGTTCCAATTTCATATATACAAAATTATGTTTTGGTTACTTGTGGTCACGTTTTCATGTTTTTTTTTTAATTAAAGTTAGTTTATTGCGTGCTAATGCTACATCTATCTAATCTATCTATATATCTAATACCTTTAAACAAGCAATTCTTGTATATATAATCTGAATCTCGGAAACGGCTCCAACGATTTTCATGAAATTTAGTATGGGGGTTTCGGGGCTGATAAATCGATCTAGCTGGGTTTCATTTTAAGAAAACGTCGTTTTCTCTATTTTCACTCGAGCAGAGCTCGGTCGCCCAGGCACTGATTATTAAATGTACAGCGATATCATTTTAAGATGCTGCGGGGAAATTGGTTGTTGAGAAGTAAATAGGAAAAAGTTTCAAAAGAGTCATCCAACGAAAAATATCTTCTGTTATCCGTAATATTTTCACTTTTCTGGATGCAGTGCACTGGCTTGTCAGATAGATTAGCTAGAGTTTCACCCATTCAGCATGCTAGTTGAAGAAATAACTTTAGAGGTTTGTGACATAACTCTGCGGATGTACTCAATCATTCACTAGACCAGCGAGTCAGTATACAGACTACCTTGGATATTTTCTATGTCTAAAGACCTAGGTTCTTCATAAAACGGTTTTTTATGGTATTTGTTATGGATCAAGGTTGTTTATTTTCCTTTTTAAAGTGCTTTAGACATTGTATATTTAAAGCCTTGCTTTCACTACTCTCGGGTTTTGTATTTGTGACAGTAATAGATACACGTTACGCAACGCAATATGTAATAAGTTGTTTGTATGATAAATAGTGACGCACAAGTGACTGATCCCTTAATATGAAAACGGGACGCTGAATAACGATTTATGTACAGCTTTGATATTAAATCTTTCAATCACACACGTTTGCAGTATAATATTGAATTCGATAATATTTATGCCATTGGATATTTATTGGTATATTCAACAACATGAATATTCTGAATATCATTTGTTAGGTCAAACAAACATTGTCAGAGACAAAATTGGTCAGACAAACACTATTTTTACAGGTCGAATGCCCCTAATTACCGAAACAATAGAAATGCCATGTCTCACGTGTATACATGTGTCGGGCACTTAGGAGGTTCATGAATACAAACGGCAAAAGTAGAGTTTAAAGAATACTGAACTTAATATTCTTAATTCAGAAATCGGTGGTAAGTCTAACTATCGATAGGATATTATTATCTATCACGTAACTTACTTTTACGTTTAAGTGTTCATAATAATGAGCAATTTCACAATTAATATGCCATGCATTAAATGCTACCAAACGTTTTTTATTGTGAACCAAGCTAATAATGTATGCGGTTGAAGGGTTATTATGTGACGCCACAAGCATGAACGTTATTTAATAAAGTAGGGACTTAAAGTGATGTGACCGAATTCAGTATTCCGAATTGCTTTTAAATTTAGAAATCATTTAAAAACTTGCCGATATATTAATTGAGCTGTTATTCAATATAAAGCAGTGCACAACTTAAGGCGATATATACGACCCAATGTAACGCAGTACTGGCCGTGCGCCTGCTCGATGCCAAAAATTCAAAATTGAACCTCCTTTTGAACAGCTTTGTTTGCAAAATATTATTTGATTTACATATGCTATGTTAGGTATGAAGAAATTCCAGCCATAAATTTTTCTGTATAAAAATATTTTTAAACATCCAAGTCGTTTTGGAGCAGTTTCCAAAAGTTGCGAAAAAATATCGTGTTGTTAATTATTTTTTTAAAGCAAAACTATTAGTTATACGAAAAAACCTTGTGTTCAAAATTATGTACATTAATCAATAATAAATATTTTTTTTTTCAAACCTTTTAACCTAGCTGTTACTAAGGAGTATGCTTTAGAAAGTTACCGTTTTACGGCACTAAAGCCTATGTAGGCCCTTAACTGAAGCATAGCTATGAACATGCCATGCCACACGTCTCATTGAGTATTCAATTGTCAGTTCCACCGACCGACAGCAGGATTAAAATTTATGAGGAAATAAAATGATACTTTTTTTTGCTATTGGAAAAATCATATTACCGTCACGTTTATGTGTGTCCTTGTAACGAGTTATGATGAATATTCTACTATCAGTCAAATTGATTTGCAAGACAGCTGTTGCTAGTAGCTGGTTTTAGTTACGTAAATATATGATTTTATCTTGGTGATGTTAGTTGGGATAATATTGTATACAACAGGAACCAAAATAAAGAACCTACGATAATTTTAATACAAAAATCCATGTTGTACTGGATATTTTTTTTTCCGTATTAATTTTTTTTTTGCACCAACATAGCCTTTTATTGCATTTTAACCAAATACACATTTTCACTGGAAATCAAAATTCCTTTCTCATTCATAATATATAGAATATTCCAGTAAAACTGTATGTTATGCGGACACAAATTGTCCATTTCGCTCTCTAACGCTCTGCACAGCTAAATGGAACGATAAAAAAAGCGGCAAAGCGATTATTTTTACTATTAGCTTCACAATGAATGGACCGTGAGTGTGCAAAACTAGTAATTTTAATTACGATAGACCTGGTCGCAAAAATTACACGCAACAAGTATTTTTTATTTTTTTTTATCAAAGTGCTCATTTTGGCGAAGAACAAATTTACTTGTTACGAGCGGTCAAAGTTCGCTTTTTGATTTATCGCGGTAATCTTCTTAACAGAAACTTAATTCAAAAAAAGGGTCACAGAAGTATAACACAGCAACATGTTTTAAAGTTATTAAAAGTTCTTACATTCTGTCGTCATAAGTAATCATTTTTTTTTTACCGCTTTTTAATGATCTTTTTATATTCGAATTTCTTTGAAACATAAGTGATTATATGTCACCATGACAATAAATCCTTCATTTTGACGATGAACTCGACGGGATTGTAAGCAAAAAAGATATGGCCCTCCACAATAAGGCACCCACAATGCACTGTGTGCACATGTTTGTTTATTTTAAAGTCATTAATTATTGTATTATCTTTAGGAATCGCAAACTCAAACGGAACTTAAACTGGTATAAGTTTTTCGTTTCCTTTACTTTAGCTAGTACTTCACCAGTCAACTGACGAAGGTATTGGCTGGTTGGCCTCTTGACTCCTGTCACACCCACACAATAATTGAAAAACTAAAATGGATAGCTAACCAATTCAAACACATCTCGTTTGGAAACAAGAATCTGAAGGAAAATCGTTCTTGTATTTCAGAGTCAATTTAATTTGTAAGAAATTTTGCCAGTCATTTCTAAAGGTATCTTGTTTGAAACAAAAGAATGAAATAAGTCCAGGAAAATAACTGTAATTAGAGGCCAATCTTCGAAAAAAAGCCTAGTTAAGTAATTTCACCGGGATTATGTACATTATGGTAGTAGTAACTTTGCTTGAAAAGTCCATAAAAATCCTATCACAGCATAAAAATATGGGCTGTCAAAGGCCCCTAAAATAAGTTTTTTACTTAATTCTCGCAAAGTTTTGATTTTACTGCAAATTTTGATCAAGTATGGTGACCTACAGAAGCTAATATTCAAAACTTGAACTAACGGCGCAAACAGCAGTTAAACCTGGACTATTGTACACTTCGTCAGTTGTACTTGACCAGGCTATTGCAGGTTGTTCAAATATTATTGTCCTTTATTATTATTTTTTCTTATTTCTTACATTTTTAAAGATTTTTATGAAACACATACAAAAAAGAAATCATTTAAAAATAAAAAAAATGGAGGCCCACCGGTATCGGGAACAGGGTCCAAGCTACGGCGGTCAGGGCTCCAGAGAGAGAAACCTCCTAACAATACGAGCCGTGTCCAGCAGTACTGCTTTCTGGATCAGGCCCCTGACCCAGCCGCCTAACGAGAGCCTCCTAAGGTGTTGGTTGAGGCTCGTGGCTATTAAGCCATTGGCCGAGACGACTATCGGTACAATGACCGCTCTGTCCACATCCCACATGTCAACAACCTCGCGACCTTGCTTATCTTTCTCGGCTTTCACGAGGTTCCCGTCATGCGGGACGGTAATGTCAAAAATTATTGTACGCCTCTCGATTCGGTCCACCACCACAATATCAGGCTTATTGGCTACAATATTCCTGTCAGTATTCCTGTCTGTAGTACGGCACCTCCGACGTCACAAGAATGTATTTCAGAGCAAGTTGCTGATGGATAATCCTGGCTACAAGTTTGTGCCTATGCAACTACTCTTCGTTAGCTAGCCGAGAACAACCAGAGATAATATGGTGGATCGATTCACCCGGCCGGTGAAATGCCCGACAGATGTCAACCGTGCCATCATCAGTCTATTAATGTTCCCACTGCTGGGACACAGGCCTCCTCTCTGTGAGAAGGAATGGGCCGTAAAATAAATAAATCGTTTTTCTATTCTATTGCTCACGAGATAATTATATGAACCATTAGCTAGCTTTTAGTAATAATATGAAATGTTATAGGGGAGGCTGACGGTAAGCCTCCAATCTGATTATAATTTAGATTCCCGCTTTTTTCTTTCTTTTTTCAATATCATCAGAATAGTATTGATTACCCATTGCACAACCGTTTCAAGAATTAACTTAATCCAATAACAAACCATGATTGCTGCTGCATGTATAATGTCTGTAGAGACTTACAATATCCGGAGCGAGTGTCGCTGATGTTAGTGTGGCTTTAAATTAGACATTTTGGGGCATGATAAGTGGTTTTAGTCGTAACCAGTTTGACAATGTTTTGGTATTAGTGTGAAATCACGTTTTATTAAGTGAATCAACAATTCAACATCTACCATACATGGATGAACCACGTAGCCCGGGCGTTTCCAATATTAAAGTTGTTACTAAAGATTACGAAAAAACAGTCTGACCAAGAGATATTAATGAACCGCTGCAACCGCCTCCAAATAATAATAGTTTTAATTATGACAAGAACATCCAATAATTATGCACGAAATAAAGTTAGTAACAGTAATTTTATTAATTTCAAAATCATTGTATAATTCTACTTTTTTCCAGTGAAACTCAATCGTCATACTAATTTAAATAACATAGGTTATTTAAATTAGTATGTCGATTGAGTCTAATCGTATAATCTATACAAACAGTAAGTACTTTTCTTGATCTTGGTAATCCTAGTGGATAACGAATATCACGAAATTATTAACATTCTGGTTGGAACTCACGTTGCTCTCATCCTCTTAGTGGTATCTTCATTATCTCGACGAACACCAAATGTATTATACAAGAAGACGCTGAGCAGTGTGGTGTAGTTATACATTGAATATGTAAGTGTTATGTCTGAGATTGTAGCTAAGGTAAGTGTAGTACCTTGTGATAATGCCGGCTAACGTCAGAGTGTAACCACACTCAATCTACGTAAATTTATACATAAACGAATCGTATTTATATGCTATAACAGACCCGCAGAGATTGATTCTACATTTTATTGTACACCATTGTCCATACAAAGAGTTAGTGAATTAATAGTTTTATTTTATAAAAGTATTTTTCTTTTACAGAAGGAAGAATTCAATATCACTTTAATAGTAAAAAAATACTTTATTGCGGTGCTTTATAATGAAAATGCTTTTAAATATAATAATGAAAACATAGAGCCTTAGGTGTTTTTTTACGTAGATGCAAGTCAGCTTTATGCATCGAATCCTGATTCCATGGTGAAGTGAGATGTATGAAAAGAAATATCAACGGTCAAAATAATACTTTGATTTGCTTTACTCGCATGTTTTTGCATGTCTGATCGGCCCTTGGTCTTAATTAAAAAGTCCTTAATCTTATTCCCCAGTTACAATATGCATCTAAATACAAAGGAATACATGAATAATGATACCAATGATGATGATGATTTATCACGTGAAGAATAAATGTCTGGTGTGACAGATGTGTCTCTTAGCTAATATCAGACAAATTGGATGATATTGGATGAGGTAACAAACCTCACAAAGGGGCTGAGTTATGAGAATGGAATAAGTTTAAAGTATACGAACCTAGTAATTTTCCGCTGTGTTGAATGCGAGAAGTAGTTTAATTTTAAAAAGGTGAAGGAAAACCGTGCTTTAAGAACAAGACGATAGCCGAACATGGTTTAGACACAGAATAAACAGAATTTAAAAAAGCTAAGCAAAAGTGTACATGGTAATTTTTTTGTGTTGCTAAGTGGTGAGAGAATGATGTTCGGAGTGAGCCGTGGAACTAGTGTCGACGTGGAGACGATACATCTTGTTTTTGAAGCTAAATGCGGCGTCTGCCAGACATACTGCATTAGCAGTGTAGTAATTATTCTAAATATCACGTGGAATTACTTGACTCATCTTAAATGTAAACTGAGAAAATGTTAAACGTTTTGTAAGAGATTTAAGTAGGAATGGTTTACATAAGATACGTGTTCTGCTTATATTAGAATGGTTTCGATAACAATATTATAAGATTGTTAACTTTTATTGTTAATAAATTTATTGTTAATAAATTTTATTGTTAAAATTTATTGTTAATAAATTTTATTGTTAAAATTTATTGTTAATAAATTTTATTGTTAATTTTTACGAATACAGATTAAATTATTCAACATCATTCTCATGTTGCCTAATTAAAACCGGGTAAGCTAAATTAAGCTAGGATTATATTAATTATCCGTCATTTTGTAATTAATTAAATAATAAAACACCTACGTAATTAACAATAACTACCTATATATACACTTAAAAAACTACGAACGCGTATAAAAAGGGCAGGGGTCATTGGGCGTTGAGATCATTCAATAAATTAACTCAAATGTACGCGAGACTTAAAGTTCTTAATTCCACCTTCCAATTAAACAACACGTTGACGAACATTTAATCTGAGTTTGGTAACGTCTGTAGGTTGAAAAGAATAATCAATATTGTTTATTAGATTAAAACTTCTTTGAAGGTTACTAAAGAAAATAGCGTCGGTCATACTAAAAAGCTGTATTTAACTTTCCCTTATGTCTTTTGTGACAGGTTCTTATAGAATACAGCCATTTGTAAGGACTGTGCATAGATGCACCAGTATTTGCAATCTGTATAAGTTCTTCTTTTTCTTTTTATATCGATGAACTCAAATTTTGTCTCAACTATTCTCCAACTTTGACTAACCAGTATAAAGCTAAGGTTAGCAGTCGTCGACAAGATGTTTCAAGTGGTGGTTCACATGATTAACCCATGTGAATTCACTAGAAACAGACATCAAGAGATTTTATTTTCACTAGAACTCCAATCTGTTACCTCTCTCTCGCGTACACAATAGCTGAGTCACAATAGGTGAGTGTACATATAGGTATGGTATCCATTGCGCCTCTCCTTCACGTTGATTTAATGAACGTCCTTAATACCACGTAATGTTTGCGTCGCACACCGAGTGAAAATAACCGCCTCTCTAATTAAGCTTCGCTGCGACAAATTTGATTAGCTCAGTTACGTCACTGAGAACCAGACGTATAGTTTGGTCAGCAGAGATCCAGATTATTGAGCAAAATGAATAATAGACGGAGAAATAAGATTCAATTAATTATGAAGACAGGGTTTATAAATGTGATATATTGAAGCCCATATATATTGTTGCGGGAAGGCGCTGAATGCGAGACGCTCGGGATCGGTCAATGTGGCGACGCTTGGGGGAGGCCTATATCCAGCAGTGGACGACTTTCGACTGAAATGATAATGACGATGATGATTGTAGCCCATAAGGGAAAATTCTGAAAAATTAAATGTGAGCTATATAAAAGAAAAGATACTGTTAAAACACATAAAATAAGAGATGCAAGTAGCTTAAAAGTTTTGATGAAAAAACTAGGATAATAAAATAAAATAAATACGAATAGTAAATAGAATATTCCATTTTGTTGCACAAGTGTTTTTTTTTGTTTTTCTGCAGAATTATCTTATCTCTTTTGCTTATCCTTTAATGACTGAATGAACTATAAATTTTATCCCTTACGAAATACTCGTAACAACAAAAGCGTTATTATAAAAACCTTAGAATATGTCACTAGCATATTATTGATATCTAGCCTAGCCTTTTTTCTACTTTGTTGGGGTTGGTTCCTAGTCTAACCGGATGCTGTCCTGTCGGAGTACCAGCATTTTACATGGACTAATAATATTTTAGTATCATATCCTACCTACACAAAAACCTTTGTAACAAAAAAATACTGACGAAATAACGAACGTAAAAGCAAAAAAAAAAAAAATAACCTAACCTTTTGAGTTAGTGCCAAACTAACAAACATCATTATTATCATTTCAGCCGAAAGTCGTCCACATGCAAATTATAATTACCTAAAGTGTAGAATGATTGTAGCTAGGTTGATCTTCATTGATAGTTTGTTTGGCGCCGCCTCAATAAGCTAGACTAAAAGATTTTTTTTAATTTTCATCCAACTTCCCAAAAAGGAGGAGGTTATCGGTACATGGATGCTTTTTTTTATTTTTTTTTGTGTATATCTCCGTCATATATAAACGGATTTGCAAAATTATTTTTTATTCGAAAGACATTTATTCTGAAATGGTCCCATTTAAATTTAGTAAAGATCTGATGAAGAACTTCGGAGATAACATAACAACATAACTTTTCAATAAACGACGGCAAACCTCTTGGAATTGCTGCAATCACATGCCTGTTTATTGCTTTTTTATAATTGTAGGGGTGGATATATATTTAAATGGGACTAACTTTGAGGTAACCTCTTTCCAATATAAAAATATTTTTTGAAATCGGACCACTCTATAAAAAGTTATGCGTGGTCATATATAAAAATATACATGTTGAATTGAGAACCTCCTCCCTTTTTAACCGACTTCCCAAAAAGGAGGAGGTTCTATGTTCGACTTCAAGTTTGTTTTCTTTTTTTTTTTTGTTTATATTCACCGATTACTCCGTCAATTGTGGACCGATTTTGAAAATTCTTTTTTTGTTTGAATAAGTATGTTCCGAAATTGGTCCCATTTTATTTTGGTGAAGATCTGATGAAGAACTTCGGAGATATACAACAGAACTCTTCAATAAATAACGGCAAATCTCTCGGGATTGCTGCAATCGCATGTCTGTTTGTTGTTTATAACATTTCATAACATAACATCACGCCAGTTCACTCTTAAGGGGTAAGCAGATCTCTCATTTCACCGGTTATGTTCAAGTTTCATGAAATCTATTCTGGCGAAATAGTTCCCTTACTAACTTGCCTATTAGGTACGTACAACTAAAAAGTGAAAAATAAAAAAACTTTTTACAAAAAAATACTACCGACTTCCAAATACAAAACTACAAAGTGAAAAATAACTTAATTTTTTGAAGTCGGTGTCCATAATTCAAAAAAAATGAAAGAAAGACACCGACTTCAAAAAATTAAGTTATTTTTCACTTTGTAGTTTTGTATTTGGAAGTCGGTAGTATTTTTTTGTAAAAAGTTTTTTTTTTTTTTCAAAATTATCAAACATCAGCAGGTAGAAAACAAAAAACCCCGACTGCTTAAAAATAATAAACCGAAAAGAGAAAAACAAGCACTAGGTATAATTTTATACATATATGAGGTTTTGCCAGCGGTTACAAACGAAGTTTTGGTAGGTATTTCTAAAAATTATGTTTTCCTCGCCATATTTAAAAATGCTATAGCCTATGTCACCCCCACAATTGAGACGGATCTGTTGTCGCCGCGAGGATGGACATACATTTTTGTGGATGGAACTAATTATTTTGAGAAATGCGTTGATTGTTAATTGATGTATATGTAGGTAGCAGTTGATTTGTTTGATATGTAACTTACTTTTGCATTTAAATTTAAATAAGTTATTTATTATACGTTGGTGCCACGCTGTCATCGTTCCGTTGAGAATTTCCGGAGCGGTGGTGGGGTGGCACGTCTATATTAGCTGTCAGAGCTCGGTGATGGCCCCTTTTTGCTGGCGAACACCGAGCAGGTGTGCTAAACGACTAATTAATCTGTTAATTGTATTGTGTATTATTTGATTAAACACATATTGGCAAGCATTCAGTGTTTATCTTCGAGATCCACTAACATCATAAGTGGTTAGAAAACACGCCCAAAAATGCCGCGAAGTCGCAAACGGCCTCGAAGGAGAAGAAGTGCGTCAACTACGAGTGATACAAGTAGCTCGTCTGCAAGCTCTAGTTCGCCTTCTTCGAGCAGCTCCGATGGACACAGGCATAAGAAAAAGAGACGCACCAAGCGTGCGTCTCCCGCAGTAAGCCAAAATGTTATTTTATCTTCTGTGATTCCCGAGTTTGACCCATTAGTGGACGATATTCAAATGTGGGTAAATGTTGTAGAAGCCAATGCTCGTGTTTTTCGTTGGTCTGATCGTGTCTTACAATTTCAAGCTTTGCAAAAATTACGCAATACTGCTAAAACATGGTACGACTCGCTACAAAAAAATAAAACGCGGTGGACGACCTGGAAATGGAAGGATTGGCGAAGTACATTGTTAGATACATTTGAAATAAAACGTAACATGTATAGTTTACTAACAGATTTAGTTCAAACGAAACCTACGGATGGTCAGTCACTATATGAATTCTATTTTGTTCAAAAAGGCAAAATTGATAAGATGAGGTTGTCCTTTTCTGAACAGGATATTATTTCGGTTATTGTAGGATCTATTGGTGATAAAAATATAAGCACTGCGGCAGAAGCTGGTAACTTTAAATACTGTGATGATCTGGCCTCGTTTTTGCACGGGAAGGTTCATGATGTCCCGGAACAAAAATCCGTACAGAAGCATAGTAACTTTATCAATAAAAATTCAACTCGCCTACCCTACAGTAATGTAGAAAAAAAAGTAGAAAGTACCTCGAACTCCAATGGAGTACCAATGCATTATTCTGTTTCTAATGGTGGTATTACATGTTTTCGCTGTGGTGAACCTGGTCATAAAAAAACCAGCTGCAGTCAAAAAGATAACGTGCAGTGTAATTCTTGTAATCGATTTGGTCATTTGGAACTTGCTTGTAGATCTAAACCTAAAATAAAACCTGAAAAGGGTAGTGAAGTAAAGTTAATTGTTGAGCCCTCTCCCTAAGGATAAATTTTATAAGGATATTCTAGTTAATGGATGTAAACGACAAGCTTTTATTGATATGGGTAGTAGTTGTTCTCTAATAACGTCTTCTTTGGCACACAATTTGAAACTCACAATCTTTCAGTTAAATAAACCAGTTGTTTTAACAGGATATAAAAACGGGTTCTTGTTCCAAGGTCACTCATGGAGTACAGGTTGACATTATGGTCGATGAAGCTGAGGTTAACGTAGTCCTGTATATTTGTGATAAGTTAGCTGGCTGTCCAATTTTAGTTGTTAGGAATTTCACGGAGGACAAAAGAATTATGTATGTTCGTATAGGTCATTGCCTTTCCTTTTGCCCTATAAGTAAGAACCAAGTAGCTTTAATAGATTCGTCAAAGTTCAAATCTAATTCAGTTGAATACATCTGTGTTAAATGAAATATTTGCTAGATACCCTCGAGTTATTTCAAAAGATTTGCAATCGTTAGGACAAACTTCTTGTGTTGAACTAGAGATTGAATGCATAACGAATAAACCCGTATATCAAAGACCCTATCGTATGTCTGAATCCGAGAAGGTAGCAACTAGGGAAATTATTGATGACCTTTTAAAAAATGGCATAATTCGTGAAAGTAATTCCGCATATGCCAGTCCCGTTTTGTTAGTCGATAAACCTTCAGGCGAAAAACGTTTGTGCATTGATTATAGGTCTCTAAATAAAATTACGGTGAAAGAGAAATATCCAATGCCCATTGTAGAAGACCTTATAGATAAACTTCGAGGATGTAAATGCTACACATCTATTGATTTAAAGAGTGGTTATTATCAAATTAATGTAAATAAAAGTTCAATTCATAAAACTGCGTTTATCACCCCCGATGGTCATTTTGAGTTTATGAGGATGCCGTTCGGGTTATGCAATGCACCGTCTGTATTCCAACGGGTAATGAACACCGTCTTGGGTAAACTTCGCTTTGATAAAGTTATTTGTTATATGGATGATCTATTAATAGCTACAGAATCCGTAGATGAAAATGCTAAACTATTAGATGAAGTATTAAAAATATTGCAAAATAACGGTTTGACAATAAATTTAGAGAAATTTCACTTTTTTCAGAGCTCTGTTAACTTTCTAGGGTACGATATTTCTGAAAATGGTTTACGTCCGGGTAAAAAGAAATTAAAGGCAGTAGAGAATTATCCTGAACCGAAAAATGTGCATCAAGTTAGGCAGTATTTAGGCCTTATTAATTACTTTAGAAAATTTATAAAGAATTGCGCTCTTATAGCAAAACCATTGACAAAGCTCTTGAAGAAAGACTTCACATGGGAATGGGGTTCTGAACAAGTTTTAGCCGTAAATAAATTAAAAGAAGAGTTGTTACATAACGCTGTCCTAAACATTTATGACCCCATATTACCTACTATTGTGTATACCGATGCCAGTCGCGATGGTGTAGGGTGCATACTGACTCAAATCACTGACAAAGGGGAAAAACCAATCCATTCCTAGTCGACAGACTTCTAATGAGGAAAAGAAATATCACTCTTTTGAATAAGTTTTTAGCTATAGTTATTGCGCTCCAAAAATTCCGTCACCATTTATTAGAATCCTCTTTAAAAATTTATATAGATTGCAATGCTGTTAAACATACAATTAATAAACAAGAAATTAATTCTCGAATTGGTAGATGGGTATTACTTACTCAAGAATTTACATTCGAAATAATACACAAACCAGGGGCTCAAATACAACATGTTGACGCCTTAAGCCGAAATCCCGTTGATACAAATTTCACTCCCATATGCAATGAAAGTGTGTCGGCTATTACTGAAGCCGACTGGTCAGTTCAATTACAAGATCCAAGTATTTGTGCAATTAGGGAAATATTAGAGTCGGGTCAAGCCGAGCTTAATAAGAAAGTGTATAAAGAATATGAGTTGTTAGGTAATAAGGTATACCGCCGGACCGACTATGGTAGACGGTGGGTTGTCCCTAAACAATGTATTTGGCAGATCATTAGAGCTAATCATGACGACCTTGGTCATTTTGCTGTCGATAAAACAATTGAGAGAATAAAATCATGTTATTGGTTTCCAAAAATTGAGAAAGTTGTATCTAAGTACATTAAAAATTGCATCAACTGTATCTACTATAAAAATTTCCAAGGCAAAAAGGAAGGAAAATTGTACCCTATACCTAAGTACGCAAAGCCCTTTCACACACTGCACATAGACCATCTGGGTCCAATTGTAAATACCACTCGTAAAAATACTTATCTCTTAGTAACTGTCGATTCATTTACAAAATTTGTATTTATATCACCCGTTCGTAATACTAAAAGCCAAGTTGTTATTAGTGAATTAGATAAAATATTTAAAGTTTTTGGTAACCCCAAGCGTCTTATATGTGATGCTGGAAGTTCTTTCACGTCTAAGTTATCCGTTAAGTACTGTCAGGACAAAAATATTCGGCAACATGTGATAGCTACGGCTGTCCCACGCTCTAACGGTCAGGTGGAACGTTTCAATCGCACCATCCTGGACGCGTTGAGAAGTATGGGTGCTAACACTAGTAATGATAAATGGGATACACATATCACAAGTAACCAGCAAGGAATCAACAGTACTGTCAATAAAACCACTTCAGCCATTCCCAGTGAAGTATTCTTTGGATACCGACTCCAAACTGATGCCGACATGTTGACACAGGAGGATGAATCTGTTGACGTCACGTCATTAAGGGATAACGTTAACAGTCTCATCCAGGCCAGTGCAGATAAACAAAACATTTTTTTGATTCCAAGAGAAAAGAGGCTCATAGTTATAATGTCAATGATTTGGTAGTTATAAAAATCCCCAGCCAATCGAATGACGGGCAAAGTACTAAATTATTGCCACTCTTCAAAGGACCTTTCCAAGTCACTGAAATACTAGGACATGACCGCTATAAAGTAAAGTATATGCGCGGCGCAGAGAGGACAATCAAGTGCTACGAGGGGACCACATGTGCCGAAAATATGAAGCCTTGGATCAAGTTAGCAGACCTAGATCACGAAGGTCTGGAAATGGCCCAAGATGTTGTCAGGTATTTATTGAACCCTAGTAATGATTTAGTTCGTACACATTATTTGTCCTGTATATTATTTACTACATTACTATGTGTGATAAGCTGTCTAGTGCATTTACTTCAAACATATTTTGGTATTTGGATTATTTTAAGTAACAGTATTTATCCTTGTAAAATAAATCTGTTGCTAATGGATTTGGAGTTTGTAGTGATATGTCACTAGGGTTGGCCAAAGGCATCGCCTAGGGTAAACTGCAAGCTCTAAAATTTTCAATAACTGACCGCTGATGGAACAGTTGTAGATACATTTAGATACCAATATATGTCATGACTTTTGAATTGGGGTCTTTATTCTGCTGGCCGTTGATGGAATAGTGGAGTAGATGCCTGGTTCAATGGATTAATTAGTAATTACCCAATATTTAAGGTTAAGAATTGGTCTTTTGCGTTGGGGTCCTTTACCTGGTGGCCGTTGATGGAATAACAGAGGACGCCCGATTCAAATGAGTAATTAGCCATGAGTTGCATTTTATGAAACATTGTGTTACAAAACATTGTGATTAATGTTTATATTTTGTTCTCAGTAACTGCACCAGATTGGGACGCTATCCGGGGACGGATGCGTGAGCAGGACGGCCGGATGTTGTCGCCGCGAGGATGGACATACATTTTTGTGGATGGAACTAATTGTTTTGAGAAATGCGTTGATTGTTAATTGATGTATATGTAGGTAGCAGTTGATTTGTTTGATATGTAACTTACTTTTGCATTTAAATTTAAATAAGTTATTTATTATACGTTGGTGCCACGCTGTCATCGTTCCGTTGAGAATTTCCGGAGCGGTGGTGGGGTGGCACGTCTATATTAGCTGTCAGAGCTCTGTGATGGCCCCTTTTTGCTGGCGAACACCGAGCAGGTATCATCTCCGCAGTTTTATTTAGTTATACAATTTTGCTAAACGACTAATTATTCTGTTAATTGTATTGTGTATTATTTGATTAAACACATATTGGCAAGCATTCAGTGTTTATCTTCGAGATCCACTAACAGATCCAAAGACATCTCATATATCATAATCCGTCTAGCCAGCTGCAGAATGGTCATACTGCTGACTGCTAGACAGCTGCTATTGAAATGGACATACATACGCTCGAAAAACATTACCCTGCCGCAGTTGGGTAAAATATAGTAATTAGTAGGAAGCCTTTCAGGGTCGCCAGTAAAGCATGAATACCTAACTAATATTATAATTTCAATTGCGGGTCAAAGCCAGACTAGAGCTTGGCTTTCAATCCAGACTAATTAGGGAGCATAGGTCTGTGACCGCTGGATTGATGACTTCCATTGCCATTAGATTGCATCTCAGCTACGCTAGTCAGCGCGCACTACGCCGTATCCACACCGCTACGCTCACGTAGCTGGCAAACTATATTATAATATGCGAGCAGCAGGATGATGAATCATTTAGATTACAAAATTGTCTCTCTACTTATTTTAAGAGTAAAAACTGTGTGTCAGTTTTCACTTTAAATCTTATATTTCTCTTTTTACCTTGTATATGTCTACAGGTTCCATTTTGTTTAAAATGATTGTACTTACCGATTCAAGTTTAAATATTAGGTACTCAAACTTGTGTAAGATCAACCAAATAGTGATTTACATATTCAAATACAATAATATTCAGGGTAACATTCACAAATCGTTAGCTTCTCTCGCATATTTCAAGGAAATTGTGTTATAAGCTCACTCTATGGTACTTCTTGTGACACAGAGAGTAATCTTAACTTAGGACGTAAATATCGAGTCTCAATCTCAGAATGAAAGCCTATTTTTATAGAGATACTAAATAAACTACGATGTAACGAAGGTAAGTATCATAAACATGAGGGAATTGTGTTCAAAGTAATGTATGCAGAAATATGTTTAATGTGTGTATATTTTTCTTTCAAAACATTAATATTCTTCGTGTAATGAAGGTAATATTTTGGTACCGTATCTTTAAAGAGATAGCTATAGCATTTATGTAAAGATAAACCACTGAACAGTTTCATGGTTGTGTGAGTTCTCCCTATTTATTTTGTTCGTAGATTTTTTCTCACGTGAAAGTTATAGCACAAAGTACGTAAGCAGCGGTGCGCCGAATTTAAAAATCTCATTAACAGAACAGGTGCCGCATATTCAAAGCGGAAAGATCAATTTGGTTTTGCATATGAACTGAAGCCAGCGCTACCCGATGGATCGGTGAATTCAATAATAAAATAATAATAAATAAATAAATAAATAATATGTTACCATACCCGATTGGAGTAAATTCATCGTTATAGGTATTCATATTTTAACAACGATATACTTAACAAACTATATTTCATTTAACCCTAACCTACGAGTAAAACTCAGTAGCACAAAGAGACGAAACTTGAAACCAGCTTGAAACCAAACGTGACCCCAGCCAGAATCTCCTTCCCAGCCAGAATCTAAGATACTTGCCTCAGCTGTTTTTGTTTGACGTGAAATCTTCACATCGAACTCGGCAAGGACCTCCCGCATACGGTTGACCAGCCTGTTAGTCTTAATGGCAGATTCGGCGCCCGCGATGGAAACGATCAGCCCTCCATCAGCAGCCCTCTTTTGGCCAACGATCTTGATGCCGACATCACCCAAACTAATTCGCTGTCTCAATGCATGCATGATCTCTTTTACCGAAACCGTAATAGCTGCCGTGGTGGGAACCCTACGTAGCTTTGCTGGTTCCTTTTTAACCTTTGCAGGCCTGGATGATGTGAACGTGTCAGACGGGGCACCCTGCTTTACGCTCGATTGGGGAGTATTTGCCTTCCCTGTCTTTCTCCCACTACAGAAGAACAGGTCTCCATCTCGGTCCTCGAAGTCTGTGAAGCCTGAGTGGGCACCGTAGACACAGGAGGAAGTTCCACCACCGGAGTCATCTGCTCATTCAACGCGAGCAGAGCCAGCTGGAGCAGCTAGTTATGAATTTTGTGTTCTTCAGACACAAAAGGTGTTCCTTGTGTTATTCACTATTCAAAGTGTTTGTCAAAGTCCTTCATCACTAACAAAAGGGAATCACTCTACAGTCAATTATTAATTTTCAAGTAGAGAGCTAATAAATCAGGGTCAGGCGTAGTCGGGGAAATTCGGCTTTTAATTAAGCTACCTCAAGGTGAATGGCTATCAACAGTCACCTTGAGTTTGCTCTTTATCTTGTAAAATATGATGTAGGTAATTAGAAGTTTTACGACATCGGTGTCGGTTTCTGAAAATAAAACTACAATTTAGAATTATCATTAATTTCATACTCAAAAAAATTAATGGTATATTATGTTATTGAGTATGAAATTAATGATAATTCTAGATTGTAGTTTTATTTACATAAATAAGTAGGTACTTTGATCACTGTTACCAAATACATATCTATTTATTCTCGTTTCATCAAAATCTGAATAATGGATAATATTATTAACAACTTGCAAATTAAGTGCTCTTAAGGACGCTATTACATTTTTCTACAAATAACAGTGCTTTTCAGGTACAATTTTAATGTATATGCAATCACATTTGTGAAGATATCATGGTCTTAATTAAAAGATAATATATTCAGCTCCAGATTGGCATCAGAAAAATTGTATGACATCATACAAAATTTTCGCACAAATACGTTTTGCCCATCACAATAATCGCAAAAATATTAAAAAAGTAGGGTCCGAATAGGTCCCAGTTTAGGTAAATTTACAGCATTTTTTAATCTTCAAAATTATAAGAAATTGCGGTATGTATAATTACCGTTCTGAGCATGATAGCAAATAGGTTGGACTGTCCTTATGTGCGACACTGTTGTGACAGACAAGTTAAATATAGTGTCGCACGTAAGAGACTAATGTAATTAATTGTGTTGACTATTATTGAAATTGAATTTGTTTCAAGTGTTGTATTTATATTGTGTATTTATTTGGTTGTATTTATCTATGTGTGATTTTGTATTTATTATTGAAAAATTTAAAGCTGTTGGTGATATGGGTTTAAGACCTGAAATAAATGAATTTTAATTTTTTAATTTAATAATCCTTTACAGGGTTAAAATTTCCTTTATGGGCCGCTGATTTATGGCGCACGGGGGAGAGGGAAAGGTGGGGGGTAGGGGTTTTTCCCCCCCTTTACCATCCCAACCCCGCGGAACCCCATGGTTAAGGAGATATCCATGGTTAAAGTTTTTACAATTACTATTTAACAACAATGTCGAAGGAGCCCCGCTGCGCGGGGCTCCTATTTCTGTCTGAAGGGTCTAAAGTAACCTAACACGTAACCTGTCCGTGTCGGGGTGCCCTAAGCTCCCGAGCTCGCTTCGCTCGCTCCTGGACTAATTCTCATATTTTTACCTCACGAAAAACATACAAAAAAAACATAAAATTTCCGAGTCTTGAAAATTTGTAAAAGGCTTTCTATTTATGAGTAGAACCTATAAGAAAAAAATGAACTTCCAAATCAACGGCCCATAATGGAAATTTTATCCCTTTACAGTTTACAGGTTCAGCTAATAATTTTTTACCTAAATCATAATATTTTTTTGATAATTAGCTAAAATAAAAACACTTGCCGACTTCTTCATACATTTTGCACTCGAGGCTCATCAATCCGCGCTCAGAAGCGCTCGTGGAAGGACGGGCGTATCGCTTTCTCGCAAAAAATAAATACGATGAAAGTAATAGAAAAGATTGTAGTGTGCATGCGTGTGAGTACCGTCGTCGTCGTTTGTCTTGATCGAAAGGAGTTGATATTTTATCGGGCCGAAATAAAAGTATGTTTGAGCTTCCTATTATTATTAGAATGTGATTTAGAAATTATATGGGGTAAGATCGGGATTTGGATAGGTGGTGTTAAGCAGTTGTTGACAAGGTTGAGAAATGGATGGGTGGGTTTAAGCAGCTCTTAGTAAGGTTAGGATTTAGATGGGTAAGTGCTCTTAGTAAGGTTAAGCTATCGGCGGTGAAGGTTAGAAGTGGATGGGTGGGAGGAGATTTATGATTTTAACCGGTTTGTATGTATGACGAATACGGGGCCAAAAACAAAATACAAGATGGCGCCGACGAAAATTTGGCCGCTTTCGACATGGGTGTCAATTTCTTGGTTTTTGGGGTCGCTAATATCTAATACGGGGTCAAAACCAAAATACAAGATGGTGCCGATGAAAATTTTACATCTTTTCGTCATGGGTGTCATTTTCATGGTTTTTGGGGTCGCTTATATCTAATATGGGGTCAAAAACAAAATACAAGATGGCGCCGACGAAAATTTGACATTTTTTCGACATGTGTGTCATTATCATGGTTTTTGGGGTGCCTTATATCTAATATGGGGTCAAAATCAAAATATAAGATGGCGCTGGCGAAAATTTTACATCTTTTGGTCATGGGTGTCATTTTCATAGATTAGATTTTGGGTAGTATGTCATTAGCTGCTGCTCATTATGTTATAATTTTAGATAATAATATTTTATATGTAATGCAAATTAAAAATTCAAGTCATTTTTAATCCTTGTGACCAAAAATTATTTCGTTTTAGGTATCTACTTATTTCACGTACCTAACTTGTTTTTTTAAATACCTACTTACTACAACAAAGTCAAAACTAATTTTCTTTTCGGAAGTCGGTGTCGGTACCTATTGTTTTTTGGTTTTTCGACAAAGGAAAGTTATTATTTTTTTATTTTTAGTTTTTTTTGGTACCCCATAGTGTGTATACTAAATACATCTGTTTACCCCCTAAAACCATATAAGCGTGATTTTATATTATGGTATGGTAAAACAAAACATAAACATACGATCACATTAATCGCAGGTCATTTTCTATTTGTTATTGAAGAGTACCATTGTCTATCTCCGAAGATCTTTATCAGATTCTAATATATTATACAATAAAACCTTCCCTGAAAAGACATACATTTATTGACGATCAGTATCGCATATGTAGTTTTCAAGAAAATCGCGGATACATACGCGTCAAATAGATAGAGCACCTCTTTTTTTTGAAGTTGGTTGAAAATAATAACCTACCTTTTACGACGACGGTTTGTAAAAGTTACCAAATACACTTTCAAAGTGCCTTTATCGGATATGTAGTTTTCAAGAAAATCGCGGATACATACGGGTCGAATAGAAAGAGCACCTCCTGTTTTTGAAGTCGGTTGAAAATAATAACCTACTTTTTACGACGACGGTTTGTAAAAGTTACCAAATGCGTTTTCAAAGTGCCTACTAACCTTCCTGAATCAACTTCAATAAAATTATAAAATAATATCAAGGACCAATATTATTTCAGTGATGTATAAAATCGAGCGCTCCGTAGTTTCAATGAGTGCGTGCGCGTAATGTTGCTGTGTGCGACTAGATACCTAAATTTGAGTTCGTCGAAAATGTAACAGCGTCCTTAATGTTTTGTATAAATAATACATGTAAATCGTTGTTCATTTATGTTAAATTTTCAATATTATACGTATTCATGCTCACAGATAAAACCAATTCATTAATGTGACGAAATTTTCATTTAATATTTAATGACGCCCATCACTGTATTAACAGAAGTACCCCATTTACGTATATTTTTTTTAGTTTTACTCGAATTTGGGTAAGTAAAATAATTTAGCGCGAGCCTATCTATACTAATACATGGAGACTACGATTGTCCCAACCCAGTGCTGGGAACGCCACCACTGCGGCGATAAAGCTCCTCTTTGAGGAGTGGCTTGACAGGCGTCTCGACGTCCTCACCTTCTGCCTGACGCAGGTCCTCACCGGACATGTCTGTTTAGGGAGTTTCCCGTTCAGGATAAGGCAGGAGGAAACGTCTGGGTGTTACCATTGTGTGAATCGCCTGGAAAACAAGGTGAAAAACAAGGAAGAAGTCTGTCCCGATTAGGTGGAGCACCGCCGTGTAATCTTGGAGGCAATCAGCGAGTGCGACCTCTCGCATTCAGCCCTGGTCCAGTCCATGGTACGGAGCGAGAGGGTATGGGAAGTTGTCGCCTCCTTCTGCGAAGCAGTAATGCTCGCAAAAGAGGAGGCGGAACACGTGAGGGAGACGCAACGGAGACGCCCTGGGGGTGTCTGTCGTCCATATTACAAAAAATATTTTTTAAATGGAGGAGAATTGTAGAGATTAAATGTGCGAGAAATGTCTCGGTCTCGTACGCGAACACATTCCCCGAGACCGCGTCGTGTCGCGGTCGCGTGTTGAACACCCTCACCCTCGACGATCTCGATCTCGATGTTGCTTCGACGATGCTTGAAGAGAACATTCGTAGCGCCACACGACATATCGCGAATTCGCGTCGCCGCGGGTTAAGGTTTACATTTCTTCCACATGACGTATTAAAATCCTCTCACTGAAATGTGTACAATTTTTTTATTTTTTTACTTATCACTAATCCCCACCAACGATATTGGTGCCTATTGAGTGCAAACACTTTCATTCCGGTCAATCTTTCATTCCTCTCGCACTTTTATTCTTTATACTAATTTTCTTCTTGCATTCATCTCTTGTATACTGTGTGGGTTCATTTGACTATTCTACGGGCATTTTTTATTTTTCATCACATTAAAGTTTAAATTCAAAAAATTTACAGGAGTTCTGTTAATCTCAGATTACAAAAGAAAAGCAATTGTGCAAATAGTGATTATTAACAAAAATACAAAATATTAAATTTATCGCAAAAGTGCTGTTTATCACAGGAATACGTAATGCTAAAGGTGCTTTTTATCACAGATAATACATTATCGCTAAGGATATAAGAACACAAAGTGCAGTTTATAATACAAAATATAGTCTTACACAATTCACAAACTTAGGTACTAATCGAAGTACTGCCGGCTATACGTGCCTGTGCTGCATTCCGTGCTTAAATTTAAATATCATACAAAATACTAATGAAGCACGGTGCGCTTCAGGTACCGTATAACCGCAGTGGCTACTCTAGTGCAAAACTCCAGAAACTTTTCCCTAGTTTTCTTGTCCATGAGCCCATGCAGGCTCTCCCTCGTTATTCCAGCTCACATTCAAGTTGGTAGCGCTCCCCAATAAATAACGGGCATTCCACAAGTATGTGCTGGACAGTCTCTGCCACGCCTGGATCGCAGACACACGATGGGCTCTCCTTACACTTGAAGCGATTCAAGTATTCAGAGAACCCACCGTGCCCCGTCAAAACCTGCGTGAGGACGCCTTCGGGCCGCACCTGTTGTACAGTACGGAAAGCCACTATTGCGTCCGGAAGAAACATTTTCGTCACAGAAGCAGTCTCGCCCGACACATATCTCCGATTCCATTCATCAAGCGAATCCAAACGGATCTGTCGCTTGATAAATGAAATCGGACACTGGTCGTAGTCCGGCTTCCTCCGTAACGACAATGCTGCTTCCTTAGCCAGCTCGTCCGCTCGCTCATTCCCCGGCAAGCCCGCGTGGGCCTTGATCCAGAACAAAGTAACAACTTTGCTATGGCCCAGGGCGTGGGCCAGGTTGGCGCGCGCGAACTGCCAGGGGATGGAGAGAGCCATGGTTTGCAAGCGTCTGCAATGCTGCCATTGAGTCGCTGTACAAACCATAGCTCGTCTCTTGCCGCGCGAGGATCACTTCTGTCGCTCTACAAATGGCCAGGAGTTCCGCCTGGTAGTCTGTGCAGTACGCGGCAAGGCTAAGTTTGAGGGTCCGGACTTCGCCTTCATTATTCCAGATGGATAATGCGGCTCCTACCTTTCCCTCATTCTTGCTGCCGTCGGTGAAGATTCGCACCGCCTGCACATTGTTACTGTCTAGTAGCTCTTGGTCTGCCAGGCACATGAACTCCAGGGGCATTTGTGTAGCTGGATGAGGTCTCCCTGTCTCCTGGCACAAACCGGGATGACCCCCTCCTCGCTTCATACAGGGCGGCTGCCTCTTGTATGCGCAGGTCTAGAGGTAGTATCCCAGACAATGCCAGTGCCGAGTTCAAAGAGACAGTGCGGTAAGATTTGCAGAGCTTCTGAGCGAATCCTCGTTGAACAGAGCCTAGCTTCTTCCATACACCCAACTCCTTTGCAGCAGGTGCCCAGGCGGCGGCTGCGTATGTTACTATGGGCTCAATCGTTGCTGTGTAAATTGTGTGTATTACTTGTGTGTTCAATCCCCAGCTAACCTTTGCGGCTCGGTACAGCTGCTTGTAAACGTCAGATGCCCTTTTGCAAACGTTCACGGCATGCTCATTGAACGTGAGCTTATCGTCTATGGTTAGACGCAGCAACTTCATTTTTCTGACCATACCGATGTCGACCCCGGCCATGCTCAGCATTGGAGTGTCGTACTTAAGCTTATCGGTTATGGTCATCGCACAGGTTTTGTGCGGTGCAAACCTCAGCTTATTTCGGACGCCCCAATCCTGAACATGGGCGAGGGCTGCATTGGCGGTTCTAGAGACTTCAGTCGCCGTGTCCCCATCCACGACCAAGACGATGTCATCCGCGAACGCCTGCACGAAAAGTCCGCGCTGCTCTAGGTCCTGCAGTAGAGGGTCGAGAACGAGGTTCCACAGGATTGGACCTCCGATCGATCCCTGAACGCAGCCCTTGCTAGTCTCTTGAGTGCATTCCTCCCCGGCGTACCGAACCTTGACCTTCCTACCATCGAGATAGCTGTCTATTAGCCTTTTGGTGTTAACCGGACACTTTTCCTCAGTCAGTCTGACTCTTATGGCTGGCCACCAAGCGCTGTCGAAGGCGCCCTCTATATCCAGTGACACCAGGACAATTAGCTTCTTCAGCCTCAACTTGTCCTGTACGTGCTGCACTAGCGTATAGAGGGCGTCTTCGGTGCTCCTCTGGGGCATGAAGCCAAACTGACGAGTACTAAACCTCGGTACAAGCTGATATTTGAGACGCGCTACGACCATCCTCTCCAGGACCTTCCCCGGAACAGGCAACAGACTGATTGGTCTATATGCCTTGGGGTTGGTGTAGCTGTCCTTGCCCGGCTTCCTGAGGACTACAACCGTAGCCTCGTTCCAGCTGGTCGGGAAGTGTGCCATTTCTAGGCACTTATTGTAGAGGGCAAGGAAAATGTGTACTATTTTGTGAAGCTAATTCAATGCTCTATATTGTATTGCATCGCTATTTTAAAAAGTGCGTGTATCTTCGCATCGCAAAAATTGGTAATCTGACTACATGTACAAAGTGACGTTTTAGTGAAAGTGACATATTAAGGATAGGGACGACATAGCTAGTGTGACGAGTTCTCATCACAACCCCGCTGCATTGAATGAGCTAACCTAAGGATTCAAGTTGAACAATAGTACATATTAATTCCATGGTTTATACTTTAGGTTTATTTATTCCATAGATGCCATATCATATATTAAGACAAATAAAAATGACAGATACAATTATTTAACACAGCTGACCCAAAAATATTATTTAAACCAAAGAGTAAAATAATAATATTATACTCACCACAGAATACTTTTTATACGCTCGCTTCTAACACCCATTTTAAATTTACAGAAATATCTGAACTAATATACTAATAATATTAATAAAATTTGATTGTGAAATATCAGGTGATATGACATACAACAATTCAGTTCTTGTTGGAAATTGGTCCGAGGAAAGACTCAAAAATGAGGTAATTTTCATAAATGTTAATACAATTTTATTTCATCTTGGAAATAATACACAAAAAAAGATTAGAGTAATTTATTCCTACTCTGCTTCTTATAATAAGAATAAATTATTACTAAGTATATCAAACACCTTTTTTGCCTGGATGAATGTTCATGCATACTGCAGTACCACGGAGAGATAGTGCAGTTATGTGGGACTCCAACCCACTAAAATTCCAGGGTGTAATACTGTGCCGATTATGGTGGGAACATGGGCACGCGTTAGCACTCACCACGAACCCGCCGCGGTTGTACATCACCGGACCCTCTTCTGGGGAATATCCCCCATCACCGTCGCACCAGAATTCACTGTACACCGTGACCAACCCAGGGACCAAACCAGCACATTGACCTCAGACGACCCTGTGTATGGCACCCCTTGTGACTATTGGTCCCCTTGTGACGGGTCAAGGTCAATGGCCCTGCCATCTGCCATTTTTCGGTTGCAGGGGATAGGGACGCTCTCCCTCAGCCAACGCTATACGGACACTTCTCCTCCCCTGCGGCCACACGTATGGTATCTGGAACACTCCACAAGATCGCGGCCTGCCTCAATTGCGATGTCTCCTGTTACCAAGCGGCACCGCAATCTACTAGTTGGCTGCTACGTCGTCGTTGGCGTAATCGGCAAAAGCCCTGACGAGTGGTTCCGGCACCGTGGGTGACCAAGCCATGGCAACTGAGCCCCCGCCTCGACAATGCGGGAACCTAAGTTCCTACAGTTTCATTGGAAGTTAAAGAGTTTTGATCACTTTGTTGCAGTACGAGTTCAAATTATTTTTAAGGAAACGTGAAAGACGAGAACTGTTACTTCAGAGGTCTAGAACGTTATTCAGCAATTTACTAATGGAGGTAATGTGTGCTTGTGATGTTCCGTTATGAATGACCTAGCCAAATTTTAAATTATTTTGCATCACCTGCAATACAAAGGGTTCTTGTGAAAAGAGTGTTTGAATGAAAGTTCCTGAAAATTAAAGTCCTGAATTAGCATTTTTGTACTTAGCTTGAAGGAAGTTGCTTATGGTCCTGGAAAGTCAAAATATGTTTACAACGGCATATTCAGCTTAGAAAAGTGGCACACACAAATGTGGGCGTGGTAGTGTAGAATAAAAAATTCCGGCTGCAAATAGTTAAAGATTTAATAATCTTGAAATGTGAATAAAGAGCCCAATATTCCATAGTTTTGTGCTTATTGAAGTTGATTAAACAAGAACATATATTTTTTATGATATACTCTCGAAAATTTTAACTTTACACACAATTCAATGCATATCGTGCCATCTAGTTATATTTATTGAAACTAAATTTTCTTTTGGACCCCGTGGTAATACTAATGATCAAAGTAACTTTCTATAAGACAATCATGATTGTTTACATGACATGATTTCAATTAAAAGAACTTATGTGTTCTTTTTCTATTTTAATATAATTTCATTTGTTTTTAGAGACCGATGGCAATTAGTGGAACTTATGTTCTATATGGGTATAACGCACAAATAGTTGCGTCTGATATTCCAGGTAGATATTTCAGCATTACCGGAGAGATTTAGCTAAACCTTGTACTGATGGTCGCACACTGTCTTAAGATGCATATATTATTACATTCTTAGCAAAACCGAAGATGGTTGGTGGCAAGCAACAATACGGCTTGGCTATGTCAATACTTGTGCGGGAACGGCAGGTGGACTGCATGCAGAACATATGCGACGGTTGTCTCATGACCCTGTCACCCATCCTCACGCCATGCTGCCGGAACACATTCCTTGTCGTCAGGTTTCCCTGATAAAGTGCTTCTTATTTTAACCCGTTACTTTATTAGACAGACAGGCAGTCTTGTGCTTTTGCAATTATCTTCGTGACTGAATTAATTCAAAGCCAGCTACACCCAGGTACTGGGACCTAGGTGTATCTACTTAAGGCTGGGTTGGGCTTTCTGATTAGAGAAAAATAATTGTGTCAATTGAAAACCTATATGCTATTTTTTTTCTAGTAATTCGCCGTCAGTTCACACCAAGACGTGACGTTCGATACACTCCGCGAAATTTGAATTCCCTCACTGCAATGTGTACCTTTGTGTAGGTTTTAAAGTTACACTACACAAAAAGTATAAGTGTCACTATTTTAAAAAGTGCGCGCAGTGACACGTCTCGTCGTGTCTCGGTGCCAGCTGAACTTTAGTCTAAACAAGTTATACATTTTTGTTAACAATAAACTAAAACAAAAGATACATCATGCAGTATAATTATTATAGCGCAGTTTGGCACAGTGCTGAGCAAATGCCTGACGCGCTGCGTATCGCAGTTTCAATTCCCGCATAAAACAAATATTTGTACGGCCTACAGGGTCTAGCTGTTTGTGTATGTGAATTTAATAAAAAAAATAGATGTTTGTATACGCACCTACGGTACAAGATATATTTCTGGTTGGGGCAACATAATTAATAAAAGAGAAAGAGAAGAATATCTTTGTAGCCATCTGTTTGATTGCAGTGCATTTGATGAAAGTGCTCACGGAAAGCATATGAAATATGGTGACGAATTCCTATTAAAGGCTGTGAATTATGGAGAACCCAAGGTAATTTAGGTGATTGGCTAAAAATCTGCTTCACAATTAGACATTCAAGACGGTCGGTAACAGTTAATGCCTGATTTTTTTACCATTAAACCTTTTTTTTGCGTAATTAAAAAGTCATTTTTGAATAGGATAATTGAGATTCTTAGAGACTTATATGTAGGTATAAGTTATAAGATTAACAGCAATTCTGATGATGTTACTGACTGTCTGTTCCGAGTTATAAATACACCATGTTACATAACTGCATCAGTATTGTGAACAATACTTTGTATGCTCGTTAACTGCCCTAATATTTTGACGAAGTAGTTACGTGCTTGGTTTCAAGTAGATTATTAAGAACTCAATTAGAGATTTTAACAATAGAGACGTCATACTCATTATAATGAAATCAAAACATGGCAATATTTTACTTTAGCTACCTACATATAACCTATGGAAATTTGAACTTTATTTCTATCATGAATAGTATAAAAGATCACAGAGATAGGACCCCGTTGTCAGAAAGAGATAAACATACTGTTCAAACGTAGGTTCGTGTCGCGGCCAGACGCAGGACGGACTGGGTTCACTCAAGCTGGTCAGCTTGTGTTTGTATTACCGCGTAGACGTCGGTAAAACGTATCTACATCGTTATATATATAACATCATTGGATACTATAGATATAATAGAATCTATCTCGATGTAGCGACCAGCTCTGCGGATATTATATTTACTGCTTAGGCATTATTTATATTTTTAAATTATTATTAAAAAATAGGTATACTTTTGAGTTCATAACTGTCAGTACTTTAAAAATATGCAGGTGCTAAAGGTACGTTAACCTTTAGCGCCAGTAAATTGGCCGTCACGATGCGACAATCAAAGCTAGCAGGTACCTATGCATACGTTCAAAGTACATAGTACATACCAAAGATATAAGTCTAACTAGATCGCGCTATTGTATGTTTTTTTTTTTATTATGTTTGGTTTGCTTTTGACTCTAGAGTCTATGTCAGAGGTGACAGAGACAAAGTCGACGATAGAATGAGCTTACCCAGAAGAAGCATGTTCACTCTAACTTTGAAGAGATTCGGGTTGTATGCTTTCGGAAACACAGACGCAGGCAGTGAGTTCCACTCTTTTGCTGTGTGTATTATAAAGGATATTTGAAAACGCTTGGTGGGAATTGGTGGAATGGCAACTAGGTGAGGATGGTACCTTGCAGTGCGTCTAGATGTCCGTTGGTAGAAGGGTGCCGGTGCGATGAGCTCGAGGATTTCATGAGCACACTCGCCGAAGTACAGTCTGTAGAAGAACGACAAGCAGGCAACCTTACGGCGATGAGCCAAGCTGTGAAGCTTGGCTCCACCAGTTTCACGTCGCCAATTACTCTCTTAGCTCTGCGTTCCACCGAGTCAAGCGTGGCAAGCTAATATTTAGCTGTGCCATCCCAGAGGTGGCTGCAATACTCCCATGCAGGATCGGACTAGCGCCTTGTAAAGAGTTAAA
Source organism: Orthosia cruda (assembly GCA_964057195.1). NCBI lineage: Eukaryota > Metazoa > Arthropoda > Insecta > Lepidoptera > Noctuidae > Orthosia > Orthosia cruda. The sequence goes on along the minus strand of OZ059848.1, from coordinate 6,332,452 downwards.
AGCCGTCCAGGCGTAAAGTAGCACTTCACTCTGTTTCGGATGGCCAGTTTTTTTGCCTGTATGTACCTCGCGTGTCAAAAAACGGAGTAAAACTACAATCAATGATCGTAATCAGAGATTTTTATTTAGCTTTATCGGCACCGGAAATCCACCGAAATCTAGAAAAATGGCTTTTTATGTCACATTGAGCTGTAAAAACTGTATAGAAAAAGTTGGCCGAGGCATTAAGTACATGTTGCATAAATAATGTAAATGTTTGCATGCCGAATGGTAAAATATGGCTGAGCCTTGATATTATAACAACTATTGTATGTTACCCATATTTGCAAAATAAAATTCTATTCTATTCTATTGTATATGTTTTCTTTCATTGGTAAGTAAATTTGTTTTCAAATTGTTTGTGTAAAAATGGCACGCTTGGTTTTCATACAGTTGGAGATACTTGCGTTATCTAGTTAGATTTATGTGTTTACTGAAAAAGTAGGTACAACATCACTCTATTACTCCATCACTCAACATTACTTTATCCCACAAATTTTAACAAATAACGTCTGGGGGCTGCGAAATCTGGCTCTGTTCGTTTCTTCACTCTGCTCCTGTGGATGTCTCAGTGAAGCCACGACATAATTATGCAGTTTGGAAGATACCAGCTAGTTTTAAGAGTGCACAGCACTGAAGAGAACGTTATTAGTAGATAATAATGTAATATGAATTCAGGCATCCCCTCTGTACGTGAGGTATGAGCCGGCGGGCGCGCCGGAGCCCGCGGACCGCATGCCGCTGCGACTGAGCTCTGTCAGAGACAGCAACTGTCGGTTCACCACTATGCCGCTGCTGCCGAGCGACAGACTGGAGGGACTGGGCTGCCCTGTCAAGGTACACAACCTTTTTAACCGACTTTTCAAAAAGGTGGAGGTTCTATGTTCCACTCTATGTTTGCCTTTTTGTTATTTTTGCGTACCTATGTTAACGATTTCTCCATCAATTGTGGACTGATATTGAATATTATTTTTTTGTTTGTAAACAAATTGGTTCCATTTTAATTTTGTGAAGATCTGATAAAGAACTTTGAAGATATTCAACAGAACTCTTCAATAAATGTATGTTTATTGTTTAAACCATTCCATAACATAACATCACGCCAATACGCTCTAAATGGGTACACAGACCACAGAACTGACTTCCAGATAAAAACACTACAAGGTGAAAATAACTTCTTTTTCGGCAGTCGGTTTCGAAAAAAAAAAAACAATAGGTAGATTCCAAAGACACTGACTGCCGAAAAATAAGTTATTTTTCACTTTGAAGTGTTTTTATTTGGAAGTCGATTTAATTTTTTTGTAAAAATGTTTTGTTAATTACTGATTAATACAAATTAAATTATTGTACTGGTACAATTATTAAAGCAAAGTAAGCAATCTACACTGTGTACCATACATAAGGTCGATTCAAATATTATTTTATTGTTTGTAACTCTGCGCAGTCTTCTCTTCTCTTCTTTTTCTTCTCTTCTTGCAGACTGGTGCCAAGACAATTATAAAAAACCTTGTCGCCGACAAGAGTTTATGCGTCATGAATCAAAACTGGATGCAAACATTTTTTGGAGCTGTAAGTACCTAAACATAACATAGCTTCATTTTGTTCATGACAACGTCACCATTATGCCTGTCAGTGATAACTCACTTTGACTTTTAGCTGGCCTAGCAAAGTACAGAGTTTTGATAGAATAATAGCTTAGCATCCACTGGTTACTAGAACCAAATATTTGAAGACATGTGACATCCACCAATCCGCACTGGGCCCGCGTGGTGAATTTTATCCCACTATAGAGATATAACTATGAGAGGAGGTCTAAGTCCCAGCAGTGGGAACATTGAAAAATAAAGGCTGTTGATGTTGTGTTGTTGATCCACTAGTTTCGTAACCACTATAGTCATGCTAGGTAATGATAGGCACTTATCCATCGAATGATTCGTTTGAGATTTAAACCAATCTATTTTTATAACTTTCACAGGAGTGTGGAGTGACTTGCAAGAACTACGTAGACATTCATGGAAGACATACAGCTGAAAATGTATTCGCTCTGATTAGCGACGTCGATACTAAGATTAAGGATTGACTGGCATTTTACATTGTAGCGTTTTTAGATTATATTAATTGTATTTTTGAAAGAAATTGAGGTGTGCGATGCGCTGGTGCCATTCGGCGGCATCTGATATCTTATTTGTGATAGCTTAGCGGTGACGGTGGCGCTATCTGCGTCCTTAAAACAATGTGGCGGCCAACTTCCATTTTAGTTTTATAACCCTGCAAGCTATGTCGGTGATTCCTTTGCCGGATTACCGGCGGCGTACGCCACGCCGAACATCACACACCACAGTTTTAATTTTTAATTATGTATTCCATATTATTTGATTACTTTAATATATTTGCTAAGTATTTTATCAAATGTTCAATAATGTTTTTTCAAAATAAAATTTGCAATATCGACTTAAAATTTGTTTTAGCTGTGACGTTCTTGCCCGCCTTTAAATTCTTGTGTTTGGTGTGTGAATGTTATGGGGTAAACCATTAATTGTTTAATATGAAATCAGTAATAATTATTAGCATCGATTCCTTGGTGACATGATTATTTTCACATTACGTGTCTCTAAGTAAAAGAAGTAAAATTCTATAATAGAGTGTGAAATGATTATTGTAAGTATAGAGTAACATTCTATAAAATTGTAGTTTCATCGTGACCATGTTATTTTACCCAAGAGTACACCTATCTTAAACTTCTACGAATTCTCAAAAAAGCGAGAAATTTTAGTCTCACATAACTGAAAGACCAATATTGAACAAACATAACAGTGTTTTTTGACCCAATATTTCAGGAAGATATTAAAGAAGTTAAACACCGGAACAAAATATTAGTTGATGATACTCGTTAACTGTAAATGGAATTATGACGACACGGTTGGCGTAGTGGTTGAGCGATCGGCTGCTGCGCTGCGTGTCGCGGGTACGATTCCTGCACGGAACAAATATTTGTATAGCCTACAAATAGTTGTTCGGACTGGTTATTTGGGTTTGTAAGTTCATATGTATGTCAATTCACCCAAGATGAAGGAGAAATGCCTAGTGTGGAGCAAAGTGTTAAGAAAAAGAAAAATATTGTATTTTAAATTACGAATAAACATCGGCTTTTTTATCAAATTAGACTAAGTAAATCTAATATGTATGCCAACAAAAACGATTAAACTTCAAGTTTTATTTCATATGTTAATAATGCGGAATGAAAGTTAAGAGATACAAATTGAAAACTTTATAAATAAACATCAAATTTCAAAATATAAAGATTTACAGTTTTACATTGACTACTAACATGATGATGCTCTTTTATCGTACAAACATTAACTCTCTGATAACAAGTAACTGGCATTAATTGAACTTCAGATAAACTTTTATCGAGTACTAGCTACTGCCAGCGGCTCCGCCCGCGTAAAAAGTGTTTTCTTATCCTAAGAGAACATTACACCGAGATGAAAAGTATCCTATATGCTATTGCAGATTATAATCTATGTATATTCCAAGTTTCACTACGACCTGTTTAGTCGTTCTAGCGTTATTGAGTAACAAACATACATCCCCACACATCCATCCAAACTTTCACATTTATAGTATTAGTGAGATTAGGTATTTGTAGTAGGTAAAGCTGCCAATTATATCATTTGGAATCATTTCATGCTTACCGATGCATAAATTATTAATAGAAATATGTTGCAAAAGATAATCCCGGGTGTTGTTGATACAGCATTAATAAAAATCTATAAAATGCATCCACCAGATAAACGAAACAACTTAAACGAAATGTGGTCACATTGTAAGAATGAATGGTGAAAATAATTCTGAGATGTATCTGGATGAAGTTATATGTAGGTATATGCACACCGCATATCAGTCCTCGTGGTCCAAAATATCTTCAATGAATTCGAATAACATTCTGTAATTCTTGAGCTTTATAGTTTCCACAAAATTTAAAATTACCAAGTTATAACCACTTTCGATTGCTATTACGATTAGTGATATATCGGCCAGTATTTATTCACCTTCTCTATATTATAAATATGTGTGTTTGGTCTGTACCTTCGTCCACTGCAGGACATAGGCCTCCCCCAAGCGTCGCCACACTGATCGGTCTTGTGCGTTTCGCATCCACTGGAATCCCGCAACCTTAAGCAGGTCGTCGCTCCACTTAGAGGAAAGCCTTCCAGCGCTGCGTCTTCGGGCGCCTAACTTTTCAGCCCCAACGGCCATGCATTCTGCGAGCAATGAGCCCTGCCCACTGTCACTTTTGCAATTCTTCGGATTTTGTCGGTAACCTTGGTTGTCTTGCGGATGTCTTCATTTCTGATTCGATCATGCAAGGAAACGCCGAGCATAGCTCTCTCCATCGCCCTTTGGAAGATTGTAAGATTTCTGATGAGGCACATTGTGAGTGACCACATCTCTGTCCCATAAGTAGGGGAGCCAGGGGCTTGTTTTAACGGAGGTATGTATTAACAGGCGATTGCTGCCAAATTATTATATGAACTAATGAGATCCGTATGGTTTAAGGCATCGGTGAATGACCACAGAAACGTTGTGACCTGTCAGTCACCGGCTCATACATACAACGTTGTATGTGAGGCTTGAATTTTGTCATGTAAATTAACATTTTTGGACTTCTTGTTTTTTGATTGGTTGCATAATTCTTTATTTAAACGGGACTGAAATTATTGGGTTTGGGCGATTCACACGATTTTAACTCGCCTAAAATGTGCGAATCGCTTCCTTTATAATAATATCATTTTATCTGTGGCGATTCGTACGAAGTTAATTTTATTGGCGTGCGAATCGATCACTCCAAAAGTATGTAGTAGGCAATTGGCACATATTTTATTATAGAGTAAAAAATAAAAAGTACAGTTGTGCTCACCCTTCTCAGCAATAATATGAAGAATTAATCGAAGTCAATAGATATTTTACTTGAATCTAGGAAAGCAATGCATTAAATAAGTAAGTACCACTTAAAACGAGGTCATAAAAGCAATTTTTTGTGTTATTCGGTTTAGGACAGATTCTGGTTCGGGCAGATTCTTGTAACGACAGTTTTTTTTTTAAGACTTTTCTTAAGACTTAATAAGACAGATATTTTACAGTCATCTACAGAAGTATTATGTATAAAAGTGTGCATTGATTGGAAAACTATTTTTTGTGGATAAAAGGTCCTACGCACGACCCGATCCTTGATCTGGTCAGATTAGGAGCGATATCATATGGTCTCTATAGTCTTAAATCATGTGATTAATACTCATCAGATGGCGGACGCAGTTAGTCTTGTCAGATAAGATCAAAATCAAATCGTGTAGAGCGATCCGACCTGATTTCGTCCTCGCTTACATAATTCAATTACAGTTATTATTATTTTTTTTTTTTTTTTATAATCTAGTAATAATAATCTTCTAAAATTTCAGTCGGCGCGATCTTTGATTTTATTATTTTAGCTAAGTACCTTTCATAAGGTTTTAAGTTTGAAATCGACTTTAAATATACCATTACATATATCGTATGGTTTATGTTGGTCATGTTACTTCTGCCGTATAACTAACCTGCCAAAAAAAACTGCCGTAACAAGAATCTGCCCAAACCAGAATCTGTCCTTAACCGAATAATCCTATTTTTTTGGTTCCGTACCCAAAGGGTAAAAACGGGACCCTATTATTAAGACTCCGCGGTCCGTCTGTCTGTCTGTCTGTTTTACAATATGTTGAGAGAGAAGCGACCGTTTATTATTCAATAGTTACGAGAAACATACAACATAGCAGAAGTCGCAAATGTTAAATATGGTCACGGTTGAAGTATCTTTTACAATATATTTTCTCGCAATGCCACCAGTCGTACAGTAGTGAATCAATTGCAACATTGAAAAGGATGACCGTCTCTATGTTTACGACACAACTTTACGAGAAATAGTCGAAGTCTTTCTAAATCAGTTCCGGAGTTCAGCGAGATATTTAATCCTTCTGCAAACTCATGAAAGTCAGCTTAGCTCGACTTGATCTAAATGTTGGTGTCATTTATCATTGGAACGACTATTCCCACTAAAACGTGTACTTTGATATTTCGTAGTTAGGTTTTCATCATGTTAGTCGTTAGGAGAGTTACCGCGGCCCTGACTCAAGCAACTGCAGGAACACGGGTGGGTTTTAGTCAGTAAAAGCCTGACACCCCCTCCAGCCTCACCCAGAGTGGGAGAAGTCATTGGATGATTTCCAAACCAAAAACAAAAAAAAAAAGGTATGGCCTCATGTACGTGGGAGGCATGTCATTGAAGTGTCATGTTTTGTAAGGTTATAATGTGAGGATTTAATTAAAAATCTGTAGTTATAAAATCTCTTAGAAGTGACGATACTTAATCAGGATTCCAGACTAAAAAAAAACCCACTCGGATAAAATGGGACTTGCAATCTTTATCCTTAGTAGCAACAAAACTAGTTTTGTAATATTTTATTAGAGTTTGCAAGTCCCAAAAAATCCTCTCAGTGCGCTGTAAAATTAATAACTGGGATTTCATTAACACAGCATCAATTTAAATCTAACAATCGACCGAACCAACGTCAAGAAGTTTACCAAACACGATTTTATAGAGCTACAGTAATTATAACAACACTTGATGACGATGACATCCAAATATTCATATTTGTATTCATATTTATAAGCCCTATAAAAACCTATTTCCTTTAGGACGCAGTCGCTACCAGAAAATTATACGCAAACCGTAAAGCTACTCAATGATGGAGAAATAGTAAAGCCATTACTGAGCAAAGTACCTCATTGCTGCTCATTCGTATACTCTAAGCCAAATAGCAGTAGATTTTACGAAAGGATCACCTAAAAATGTACTTTTATAACCAGTATAAACGCCCAAAAGATTTCGTATATCATACAAACTAGGCCATTATCGCAAGTTATTTTATTATTCGATACATTTATTTTTTATTTTTATTATGAGTAACACAGCAGTCGCACACTAAACTAGGCTCTTGAACAATAAACTGGAATCACTTAAAAAAATGCTTAAAACAATTTCTATGCCATATACTATCGATTGCGGTACATAATTTAAAAGGTAATTTGTTAGCTTTCAAAATATATCAAAACGATCTAAAATACATTTGATTTTCCATTTAAATTTAGGGCATTATTGCAATAAGTCAAAGTTGTGGACGTCTAAATGAATAGGAAGTAATATGAACAGATTTTTTTTTTACCATTTATGTTATTTACCCCTCAATAGTGTTTGTTATACCACCTGGCCCTAATGACTGCCTGTAATCGATTTTTCACTGACCGAATGAGTTACCTGATGGAATCCAGTAGGATCTCCTGCCACTCTTCGACTAAAGCAGTTTTCAGGTCTTCTATCTACGCCGGGGCTGGACATCTTCCTCGTACCCCACTTTTAGCTCGTCCCACATAATTATGTTTTATCGGATTTAAGTCAGGACTGTGGGCTGGCCAGTTTAATGTGGGAATCCCGATTTATATTTAATTTAATTCTGAAATCTGTATAAAAATCTGGTCTCTGCGGTGTGGCTGCGGGCATTATCGTGCATTAGCAGGCAATCTTTGACTTTTTTAAACGGCGTAGGGGGCGTATCACCTAGCAGAATGTCAATATCCTTTATGGCCTAAAGTGACATTATGAATAATACAAGTTTTGATAAATATGTTGCTAAATATTTATAAACCTTTAAGATTGCATGCATAATAGCTAAAGCGCTGTATATCTATAATAATATTATAAAGCTGTACAGTTTGTTTCTTTGTTTGAACGCGCTAATCTCAGGAACTACTGGTTGGAATTGAAAAAATATTTTTGTTTTGGATGGCCCATTTATCGAGAAAGGTTATAGGTTATATAACATCACGATACGACCAATAGGAGCGGAGCATAAATGAAAAATGTTGCAAAAACGGAAAAAAAATATTCCTTTTTGAGAGCTTCCGTTGCGTGCGCTGCGTAAGCGATTAAAGTTACGCAACATTCATGTTTGTAGGGTAGGTAGGTAGCCAGTTGACGGGAGCGCAGCCGTATGGGACAGCTAGTTAGCAATAAAATAAAATCAGCGGACGTTAAAATAAAAACTACCTGTACAATGTTAAATAATGAAACAGGTACGAAAAGACAGCGTAATACTGAATTTAATTTAGCGACTGCACATCGCCTCATATACTCAGATATAGAGGTAGCTCAGGAACTTATTTTTTTTTTGTTAATATACCACTTAAAACTACAGCAGCCTTAAACTCTTCACCTGCACTCTCTGCTGCCTTACTTAAAAAGAAAGTAAATGCGTGCACTTCGGAGTTGAAGTTTCAACATACAAACCCCCAGGCTATTTTAAAAGCTATTAAAGATCTTAAAATTAAATCAACAGTCTTTGGGGACTATTTGTGAAAGTGTGTAAACCAATCATTGAAACTATTGCACATCCCATTTAGCTATTAAGCTTTCATATTTAACACTAATGTCGATCAAGAAGTTTTTCCGGACCTCATGAAACGCAGTAAAGTAGTTCCATTGTTTAAATCCGGGGATAGCAAAGAAGCCAATAATTATAGGCCATTGTCAATTCTGTCAGTTCTCAGTTGGCAGTCTTCGAAAAGTTAATGCTCAACCAATTGTTGCGGCATTTTAACAAACATTCCATCTTTTATGATCAACAGTACGGTTTTACCAAAGGAAGTTGCACAACTGACGCCGGTGTCACCATAATAAAGCACATCTTTAACGCCTGGGAGGAAGCACAAGACGTCATTGGAATCTATTGCGACCTCTCGAAGGCGTTCGATTGCGTTAACCATTAGACATTATTGATGAAGCTCGAGCACTATGGAATTAGACATACAGACCTAGAGTTACTTAGATCATATTTAAAAGCCAGGCAATGGGTGTTCCACAAGGCTTGTTATTGGGTCCATTCCAGTTTTTAGTTTATATAAACGATTTACCCCAAATACTACTAAATCAACCGAAGCTGGTGTTGTTTGATGATAACACTTCTTTGATATTTAAAATTGATCGGCGGTCACAAAATCTTGAAGATGTGAATAACTCTTTTCATCAGGTCCAAAATCGGTTCTCGGCAAACAATTTGGTACTAAATGAAAAAAAAAAGCAAATGTATTAGATTCACATTACAGAATGTTAGAAGTACCGAATGTGACATCATATTGAATGGCGAAAAGATGAACTTTGTAAATCAAACAGTTTTCCTGGTAATCTCTCTAGACAACAAATTGCAATGGGGCTCACATTTTATTTCTTGCGTGTCGGCTAAGCCCAGCCGCTTATGCTTTTAGAAAGATAAGACAGTTAACAGATATAGAAACCGGGCATTTGGTCTATTTTGGTTACTTTCACAGCATAATGTCATACTATGGAGTCGAGCGGCTGACATTAAATCCATATTTATATTGCAAAAGAGAGCTGTCAGAGCCATATATAAGTTAAGTCAGCGAGATTCTCTTAGGGAACTATTTTAAAAGATGAATATTATGACAGTTTTTTGCCAATTCATTTATGAAAATATTATGTATTTAAGAAAAATATACATCTCTTTAGTAAGGTCAGTGACGACACAATTTTAATACGAGAAATAAAGATAAGTTAGACCAGCCATCTTATAGACTAGCTAAAGTACACTCATCTTTCATGGGGTACTGTGATAATTTCTTTAACAAAATACGTCGTGATATATTAAAACCAAATGAAAGTAAATTTAAAACTTTAGTTAAAAGCACACTTTGTAAACAAGCATATTACAAATTAGATGATAATATTCAAGATAAGAATGCTTGGAAATATGCTGGTCCTGCTCCATAGGGCAATCTTTAGTGTAGACAAAATCAAATTTGATAATTTGTATTCATAGTTATTATATATATTTTTTAAGAAATTGACTCAGACACTGTTCCGTTGTTGTTGAATTAGGTATTTTACCTATGTTTGCAATATTTGTAAATCAAATCAAATCAAATCAAAATTTCTTTATTCATTAAGCGCCACTTTCGAACGTCAAAAATAAAAATTAAATGTAATAATAATTGATTCTACCGTCCATTCGGAAATGTAGCTTGTTATGGAGAAGAACGGACAAGAAACTCCAAACTTACTCTTTTAAAAAAGTAAGTGTGTAAGAACCATGTTCCTATTTATAAAATTAATGAATTTACCTGTTAATGCTTTTAATACTTTTATACCTGTACGTAGTATAGTGTGCAGTGCTATTCTGGGTGCATGGTCCTCACATATATGAATTTATTAATGTTTATGTTACCGTTTATTTGCGTAAATCAGTTAGAGTGCAGATTAATTTGTTAATCTGCAGATTATCTGGTTGATTCCGTTAAAGTGGAAAAAAAAGTTCTTATATTAACTAGATAATCTGCAGACTTCCTAGGTAATCTGCATACTAACGGTTAAGCATACGATTAAGTTCATAAAACAGGAAATCGCTGTGCAGAGCGAGCGAAGCGAGCTCGGGAACTCAGGACATCCCGACAGGTTACTTTAAACCCTGCAGACAGAAATAGAAGCCCCGCAAAGCGAGGCTCCGTCGACTTTGTCATTTGATATGTACCTAACTCTATTACGTACTATTAGGTTGCAGTTTAAATTGTTGGGAAAAAACCTGGTATTGTGTTACAGTGTCACTTATTGGTATTTTTTATCCCAATGGGTAACAGTGTAACACAAAATAGTGTAACTCAACGGGAACAAAGGGGCTGTTGTGGATACAGGCGCAATCGGGGGGCCGAGAAAACGAGACAAAAGTGTTTCGCTCACTGTATACCGCGATTTAACGATTCAGCATCCATCAATAAGCAGATTAACTAGGTAAACTGGACAAATCTGCTACTTTTAGTCAAATTAAAAAAAAATACAGTTTGTACCCGGTAATTTGCAGATTACCTAGTTAATACGCATATTAACGTATTCCGTATTCTAACGGTAACATATACAAAATCGTTGATTGTCTTACTAAAGCATGACGCAGCAGCTAGGATCAATTTAACACATTTGTATGTTATTGATTCTTATGATGAAACTAAACTGAAATTAAATTAAACTTATCGTTTACGTGGAAACTAATGGGCAATTATGAAAGTATCTCATTGAAACATTTTCACGCAATTATAATGATCAATGAGAGTTTTCCCTCTCTCTAATATAAATTATTATTTATGGTCATAATTACTGGAAAGCTTTATTGTTTCTGAAGGTGCCCCTATAATAATCTCAACTTTATTAAGATCAAAGTAGAATTTAGTGGCCTCATAATGAGATCTTAACTAATAATGAATTCTATTATGCTCTGAAAAATATATATGTTGATAAGGAGTTGTAGCTGTAGGTTAATCATGACATGACATGAATTAAATAATTAATCACACACTTACTTTGTGTATCTAAGAATATTTTGTATGTAATAATAACAAGGTTCTATAGATCTCAACTCTGTGGTACCTGGTATTTTTAGTACGCCTCCGATATACAGCAATAACCACACATAATTGAGTATTGAATACCAGAGTAGGCAGCAAATGATAGGTAAATAAAAATATTATTTATAACTTTACACAAATTAATTACCTACCGTAGATTTTGCGTAATAACGATGTAATGTGTTCATACATAATAAATTATTACTTATTTTTTTTCCTGCAAAACACTTGCAGTGTTTTCAACCACATCTCTCTAAACATACTCGTATTTTAGAAAAGGATACAACCCATTGTACACTTGTTTTTTTTTTTTTTTTTTCCTATAGTTACTTAGTGGTTCACAATAAAGTATATAATAAATAAATAAGAATATAATCACCTACCATAGCTACTAAAATGAGGTCAAAAGATTAGAAAGTAAGGCCTCCATTGCACTGAAACTAAGTATTAATAAAGGGATATCACCGTCGAGCAAGATTAGCATGTCAAAAGCTGCATTGCCCGGTCTAGAGACAAAGATAAAGAATGCGGGAAACACGGTGACGCAACAATGTGGCCTCATAGACTGTGGCTCAAGTAATGCAGTGAATTAAGTTAAGTCCTAGAACGTGACTGCGGACTCAATGCTCAGAGATTTAATTATCTTATCACATTTTCATTCAAGTGATTGTTTAGGTATATACTAGATATAAAATAACTGTCGTTAATAAATTTTGAAGACACTCAACAAAAAATACGAATGCCATTTTGTTGACAAAGAAAAATAAATTACAAAATGTTATGAAATCTAATAATTTTTTTCTCAAAAAAGCCAGCTATGTGGAAAATTATACTAAAACAAAAAAGTTGCGAGCCAATTTGAAAACTTGAATGTCTGACTTAAAGTTTATGCTGATATGAATATGGAAATAGGGAGTCAAGTTTTATTGTTTGATGAGTGCTATTATGAATCACCTAATAAACCTTTATATATGGTCCACTTGCTTTCCTTTAAACTGGGCCTATTCACTAATATTATTTTAGTACTGTGACATAATTCGAAATAGCTTTGATATAATCAGGGCATGACAAAAGTTTGTATTTCATTTTGTTATTGTTATTATCTAGTAAATTTTATATCTATGACGGTAACATACCAATCTAAGTAATTTCACTCAGGTTAGCCCCGAAACACATTAATTAAATGCCAAGAATAATTGAATCATCACTGTCTCTTGAATTTAACAAGACCTTTTGCGTGTCAAAGCTTAGGACGTCCCGATTGACTTCCTTTAAACGAACTTCTCATCAATTACTTAGGGAGAAACATTCTTGAATTATTTAATTGAGACTGGGTTTTGAATTGTTATGATATTCTCTAAAATATAACATAAAACCCTTGCCGCCGAAATTAATATCATTAGACAACCCTATTTAGTCTGGAACAAAATTATAAAAGCGATAGGGTTTAGAAATGGTGGACCTTTTTCCCTGAATATTGCTGATATAAAAGTTATGAGATAAATACGGAGGACAGCTTAATTTTCTGACTTGGGAGTTGTATTCAGTGTTGACTCTGAAATCAGAATTCTGCTTACTGTAGTAGGTATAGTAGTCCACAGAGTAGCAAAATCTAATTAGAGCTGAAATCCAGTCTCTCCGGGAGGCCATGGTGGAGCGCTTAAACCTGTCCTTGCAGGCAGTCTCCGAATGGGGCGATGCCAATCTGGTCAGGTTTAATGCTGCTAAAACCCAGGCGTGTCTTTTTTCCGCAAAAAAGAGTCAATTTCACCCGGCTCCAACTTTCCGAGATGTGACCGTGCCAATAGCTGACCATCTTGAGCTTCTTGGCGTTACGTTGACATCGACTCTCAATTTTGGGCCATACATTGAGGCAAAGGCTCAGCTGGCCGCCAAAAAGCTGGGGATCCTTGCAAAGGTGAGAAGGTATTTCACGCCAGAACAGCTGCTCAGCTTGTATCAAGCGCAAGTTCGATCATGCATGGAGTACTGTTCTCATCTCTGGGACGGATCTGCCAAATACCAGCTTGATGCACTGGAGTTGATCGAAAAGCGGGCCAAGAGACTCATCAGCGATGAGGCACTGGTTAAGTCAAAGCTCCAGAGCCTTGAACATCGTCGCCGAGTTGCCAGCTTGTCGGTTTTTTATCGGTTACATTTCGGGGAGTGTGCGATGGAATTGCATGATTTAATTCCACCCAGCCCGTTCCATCATCGGACTACCAGACGTACGGCGATGCGTCATCGATATATGGTGGACATCCCACCCATACGCACTAAACGTTTTGGGAATACTTTTATTATACGTACAGCTAAGGAGTGGAATTCCCTGCCGGAGTCTGTGTTTCCCGATAGCTACAATCTAGGGGTCTTTAAGGCGCTACCCCGAGCAAAACGCCGCGCTAGCCGTTTTTCGTGCAGTTTTTAGGAGCTATCTACTCTTTATGTAAAATGAAATATCAACTAATAAAAATACATTAAATTTCTACATATTATTGATTCCAAAATTGTAGAAATCTTTTTTTTTTAAATGTAGTATATGTTTCACTAATCTCCTTCCAACAAAACCATAAAAATGCGAAATAATGATTGATAGCATGCATCTCCTCGTAAAGTGTTCATGAATAATTTTTTGTACTAACACTAATAGATAGACAATTTGATAACGAACATTTTGGTAGATTAATTTTTTTCAAAAGACCAATATTCGATTTTATAATGATTTTATTCTAAAATCTGGGCGTATTTACTACTGTAATTCATGCGCCACGAGTGCCGCTAGGCCAATAGGAATGCTCAAATCTCATGCTGATTTTTTGGTCAGGGTACGGCCTTAAGTCAAGAGTGAATAGGTTACTTCTAGGCAAGCGTGCTCCACCATCGACCACATCATCGCTTACTATCAGGTGAGATAGTGGTCAAGCGCGAGCCTATAATAGATAAAAAAAAAAAAAAAAAAAAAAAAATAGAGGACATTTTTTTTAATTAACTTTTCTATTGTGAACAACCAAGTAAACAGTTTAATAAAACTAGAAGAGCAAGCTTCTATTCAATTAGGAACGAATATTGGTGAACTTAGTTTAGAAATACGAACAAAGAAAACCGTTCCAGTATTCAGGGAAAACCATATTCGTTACTTCTATTCAGTAGTCACACAATGGCGAGTTGTCCGGTTAATTACAGCGTAAATGGTCGTGGCTTCCATGACGAAGGTATGCATGTCATGTTGGGACACGAACTATAGAAGGTATAAGGTAATAGAGTTAAAATTGTAAGCGAGTTTGATTTAGTAAATGGAATTAGGTTAAACTATTTCTTACCTTCACCGTATTAATAAAAATGTTTTTGATTGAAAAATATTTGTTTTTTTTAATAATGGTTTTTGTATTGCAAACACAATACATAGACGTACAATTATATTATAGGCTTAATCATAAAATTTACTTCTTAAAGCTCTTTTGAATATTCTAGGTAATACCCAAGTATCTCGCTCCTATATTATTCTATTTTTAAACTTCATTAACCAAATCTAAGGTATGTAATAACAGAAAAATTTAATCAAACAATAGCGTTCCGAAGTGTCGTTGAACATAGAATCTAATATAGGCATTACAAATTAGTTATTGTTGCCAAATTTGGACTTTGACATTAAAGCTCTGTTTATTGAAGCGACTATTCTGAGTATTCAGTAATTAAATCTATAGACTTTAAGCCCACGCATTTTACTACGAATAGGTATATAAGCAATAATAGCGTATTACTTAAGTTTGTGCTTCTATAATACAGTTACAGATTGAAAAGCACTGACTAAATAACGTGAGCAGAGCACGTGAAACATTTTACATGCATATGTGTTTATGTGCACATGTGACATTGCACTGTATCACATTCTACGCGATACGAATAATCTCACGCAGATTTTTTTTAGGGTTCCGTTGCTCAAAAATGGAAAAATGGAACCATTATAGGATCACTTTGTTATCTATCTGTCTGTCCGTGTGTCACGACCATTTTGTCTGGAACGCCTGGAGGTATCGAGTTGAAATTAAACTTCTAGATCGATAACATAGACCTATTCTTCACCCATACTAAGACAAAATCAAACTTGTAGATTAACGAAATCAAATATATTGCCTTTTATGTTGTAAATTTGACGAATACAATGCATGAATGCAAGGGAGTAAAAACCTATAGAGTACTTCCCGTTGAAATAGAACCATGAAATTTTGCAAGAAACAATGTCTAATAGCACAAGTCAAGAAAAAAGCCAAAAGCAATAAATTTTTAACTACATAAAAAAGCAATATTCCGTCTGACAAGAATTTTTTCTCAGGAATGCGTGAATGTATCAAGTTTAAATTAAAATCTTATACTCAAGGAGCAGTGGTGGCCCAGTGGTAACGGCCGCGACTTACGCGTCAAATGTCCGAACCCAGGCAGGCGCTTTACTTTGTGTAAATTATTTCATCAGCACTGCTCTCAAAACGGTGAAGGAAAACATCGTGAGGATACTGGTATGTCCTAGAACCAAAAAATCGAAGACCACCAACCACCACTGGGCCACTGCTGCGACACAGGCCTTCTCACAGAGTCTGTGTCCCAGCAGTGGGAACATTTAAAAGCTGATGATGATGATGATGATACTCAAGGTTGCAATCCCTGCTCCCCCGGTGGGTTTCCGCATTGTTGAACCGGGCCGGTGCTCAGTAGCCTTGGCTAAGTCACCCACGATAAAGCGAAGAGGAACCCCAGGAGGTGCCGCTCGTCACAGTTTTTGCCGATTAAGCCGACGACGGGAGCAGTGGTGGCCCAGTGGTATCGGCCGCGACTTACAAGTTGTGGGTCGTGGGTTCGAACCCAGGCAGGCGCTTTACTTTGTGTAAATTATTTCATCACCACTGCTCTCATAACGGTGAAGGAAAACATCGTGAGGAAACCGGCATGTCTTAGAACCAAAGATTCGAAGACATGTGACATCCACCAACCCGCACTGGGCCCGCGTGGTGGATTACGGCCCCCTCTCACAGAGAGGAGGCCTGTGTCCCAGCAGTGGGAACATTAATAGGCTGATGATGATGATGATGATGATGAAGCCGACGACGTAGCGGCAAACAAGTAGGTTGCGGTGCCGCTTGGGCGACATAGCAAATGAGGCGGGCCGCCATGTCATATGGGGCCACCCATACCGAGAAAGTTAGAGGCCGCGGTGGGAGAAGAGTGCCGGTATTGCGGTGCGCCGCTCTTCCTACCTTCCGCGGCCTGGCCGGGATCACCATGCTATCTGTAATTTCACGTGCACATTGTGTGCGCCCTTATCAATTAGTGCCCAGTGATTAATGACATTTTATGTAGGTATTTGTTAGTGGAAGTTGTATCATGCGTCGTCTTTGTTTTTATAAAATCATAAGAAGCAAACATTGTTGTGGTTCTCTAAGGTACGATTAATTCCCTCAGATACCTTTCTTGGAAGGAAACTTTCTAAAAGTATCAAAGTTTCGTACATTAGCGGTTCTGGCGACAAATTCTTTCAATGAATGTGTTCCAACTGTGTTACATGTGTTACGTTTATAAATTGTGGGCGTTGGCCCATCAGATATCTACCTTCTGAAAATATCTGATATCGCAAAAGGGTAAATGGGTGAGATAAAACATGATTTGCTGCTGTAACGAATTCGAATATCCATGCATGCATATTGAAAAGGATTTCTCAAAAAAAT
The DNA here is from genome assembly GCA_964057195.1 of Orthosia cruda. Classification (NCBI taxonomy): domain Eukaryota; kingdom Metazoa; phylum Arthropoda; class Insecta; order Lepidoptera; family Noctuidae; genus Orthosia; species Orthosia cruda. The sequence continues at coordinate 6,315,200 of OZ059848.1, read as the reverse complement.
CTTTAAAGCTAATAAAACAAGCAAAAGCTTGTAAAAATGTTTTTAATATGAGACAAACCACATACTAATATATACTAGTACTACACAGTTTGTTTCCATGACTCTGACTAAAACCTCGCAAAATTACCTACTGAAATTTTGTAAAGTACCTATTTAGATAAGTAAATAGAAAACTTCTCTCAGTCAAGATATTTTAAATCGTTGGTATAGATAACAAAATGATAAAAATTAAGCATTGTTTTCTAAAAGAAACATTTCCTAAAATGAAACAGGTCTAAACCGCATAACCGCTTTAACTATAAGGATTCACTTAGAATTAATTAGATTTTTTCGTTTTTCCTCTAATAGCCGCGTATAGTAAACAAACTTAGAAATGTTTAAGGACAGATATGGGCAGGGATGAGTAACATCTTCAGACGGCCAACCATAACAAGTAATTTGAAAACTTTTTCACAAAAAATAAACCGGCTTCAAAAGAAAAATGCTAAAAGTGCGAAATAGCTTTCGTTGCAGCAGTCGGTATCTTTGATACTTCTTATTTTTATTACTGACTTCAAAAAAAGGAGTTAATCAATTCGACACTTATTTATGTAATATTGTTGGAACAGCACAATATTCACATACGTTATTCTATGTGGGCTTCTAAACACGTGTGCCAAATTTTATAAGTGTATGTATGTTTGTCCACGCATTTCTCTGAAACTCCTTATCGGAACGTGATCATTATTTTTGTGTTAGATTTAATATATCTCAACTTAGGGAATAGTGCAAGTTTCATCAAAGTCGGACCAGCAGTTTTCATGATATGGAGCATACAACCGAACTCCTTAGCGACAAACAGCACGAATGTGTAAATTGAATTATTATGGGTATTTTGTCAATCTTATTAGTGATAGTGTACTTAAACTAAAAAAAAGAAATAAAAACATTTTTACAAAAAATAAACTCAGCGTTTCGGAAGTCAGTGTCGAAAAATAATACCAAAGACCGAATGCCGAAACGAAAGTTATTTTGCACTTTTTAGTGTTTTGCTTTTGAAGTGGGCTTAATTTTTTTTTAAATGTTTTCATTTTCGAAACCAACTTAATTTTGGTACGGAACCCAAAATGTGAGAAGTCCGACACGCACTTGGCCGGTTTTTGTTTGTCTCCGCATGCAGCACCTCATAATACTTAATGTTTATATTATACCTAGTACTTGTTTTTCTCTTTGCAGTTATTTTTTAGAAGTCGGATTTTTGTTTTAACAATAATTTGTTTTATTTCAGAATTTTTAGTTTTATTAATAAACAAGCACTCCAAATAAGTTATGTGGTAAAAGATTACTTATTTTGCTATCAAAGTTACGCTTATCTTGAATGTGTGCTAAAATAGTAACACAAAAGTATTACAATATATATATTTGGAATGGTTTATTTAGTAGCTTTTATTTGATATCCAATTATAGTTATGTAAACGAAAAAAACAATATCACCCCCTGTCGTAATCTGTCAAGCCGTTTGGGCTGTAGAGCGTGGCATAGAAATGGACAGGCCCTTCCGAATTCGGGTAAAAAAGGTAACATGGAATAAGGTTCGTCTACTAAGTATAAAAAAGTATTTGCTTCAAATTCGATTTGCATCTTATAAATAAAAATCTTATTTCATCGACGTAACAAACAAAACCAAAGAAAATTGGATTCCGTGTTACTGCAATATCCGCATCCAGTTTCAGTCTAGCCGGTTTCATTCAGATATGGATGTAAATGTATTTGTGTTGCAGACAGTATAGAATGCTGTTGACTTAATTTATTTTACATCGTGAATTGTTGATTGTCGATAACACAAAATCTACATAAGACATGGCGCAAATCTGCTCGAACTTATGCAATACAAATAAAATCATTTAGATATTAACGTAATCGCTGCCAGTGTACCGCTTGCATTGATTTCAATTGTTTGTATGGAGCTCCTAAACGCTCGTTTCATAAACAACGTCGAGTGATTCAGACTGTCACAATACGAAAAATTGATTTGACCTATTTAAGAGGAACTGATTTTGCGGCCACATTGCGTATAAATCTAATAAATTAGAAATGGCAAGTCGAAAATATTTGTTAATTTAATTTTTTTCTGTTATACTAAATATTCAGTCTCAGTAGTTAGTATTCAAATAAAATATACAAATTAAAATATTAGTAGGTATGTAAGCATCAAGTAATGTTAATTGCTTGGCAACTGTAAAACGTATTCTGGTAGAAATATCTCTAAGCAATAAGCTGACAATTTTATACATGTTCCAAGCCCACAGTATAAAAAAATTAAAGATTAAATTTTTTAATTTATTCTGCTAATAATAGAATTAATTAGTTCACAAAACAAATTACACAAACCACCCTTGTTCATTTTACTTTTACAAAATGAAAGACGAGTTTCCACATCAACCTCATGAATATTAAATGTGAAACCCAACAGAAACGTAAATCTTGAGCGGCTGGAACGATGTAAGAAAATGACTTTCACGCCGTCACAGTTTATAACAAGAGTGTTAATCGAAAGGCTCTCACGCTCAACAATGCCTTTACATAGTTTTTTATCTCTGACTGCACTCAACACGACCACATAATACCGTCCCTCACTGGATTAATAGCACAGTTACTGCGTTCTTTTCTTTGGCTTTTGATTTTAAATGCCGCTCTCGTATTCAATAGATAATCGTTTGAGATTCGATCGCTGTTTCCGTCGAGTCTATGCACTTGATGTGCCACCGCGTCTGTCTGTCCGTGTGTCAAGACCTTTTTCTATATCGAGTGGTGGTGGTGACAAGGAATGATTTAGCTGAGTCTAATTTTGGTATACATCTGACCTACATACAATATGGGAATATACCATAAGTACGAGTACATACTAAAATGACTGTAGTTAGTATATGTACGGTGTGAAAGGTATTTTATTGAAACCAGGCCAATTAAATGAAATAGAAATCCACTCATAGCCAATCGCTTCCAAATAGTAATACTAGCCCGTTGCACAACCACGTCAAGATCTAAATTGTTTAATAATAAACCGTGATTGCCGCTGCATAGAGACTTGCAATATCCACTGCATGTGTAGTCGATGTTAGCGTGGCAGTGAAACTAGACGTTTGGGGCATAATATCTAAGTGGTTTTAGTCTTAAACTGTTTGGAAAAAGTTTAGCATCAGCGTGAAATCACGTAGTTTTATGTAAATCAAACCGATAATATACAAAAAACAGCCTGTCCAAGAGATATTAATAAACCATTGCGACCGCCTCCAAAATTAATACTGTTAATTATGACAAGAACATTCAATAATTATGCACCCAATGAGGTTTGGAACAGTAATCTATCTATATATATAAAAGAAGAAACTGACTGACTGATCGATCAACGCACAGCCAAAACCGCTAGACCTAGAAGCATGAAATTTGGCAGGACGGTTCCTCAAGTGACGTAAGTGAGCACTAAGAAAGGGCTTTTGAAATTCCACCCCTAAGGGGGTAAAAAGGGGGTTAAAAGTTTGTATGAAAAATCTAATTCCTTGGGTCAAAATTCTTGAAAATTGGCACAAATAGTAATCTGAGTAAATGATAAAGGTTGTCATTATATTTTTTTCGAAACTACCCCCAAATGTTGATTTAGGATGTGTTGAAGTTTGTATGGAAGAATCAAATTTTTTGGGTCAAGAAAATTTAAATTTGAGGCAAATACTAACCTAAATGAATAATAATCATAACTTTTAAAACTACCCTAAAACTCGATTTAGGGGTGTCAAAGTTTTTTTGAAGAATCTTATTTCATGGGTTAATAAACTTGAGAGTTGACATTAATACCAAACTAATTAAATAATTACGGTTGTCATTATTAGTTTTTTGAAATTACCCCCAAATGATGATTTAGGGGTTATTCAAGTTTGTATGGCATTTTCTGATTACTTGGGTATATAAACTCGAAAATTGGCTCAAATACTAATCTAAACGAATAATAAAGGTTGTAAATGATAAATGATTTTATTTCTGTAAGTTGGTTTATAAAAACACTTTTACATGTCGAACATATTTTTTAAAACTAGATGAGGTCGGCGTTTCCTATCTGACTACTCTGAGAAGAAAGGCCGAAACAAACTCAGAGGTCACAGTCTCTTTTAAAGTCCAGACAAAATATTGGTTAGATCATGTGAAGACCATGTAGACTGATGTCTGAAATGGTCTTTTGAGGAAAGAACCAGCCAGATTGAGTGGACCTGTCCAGTCAGTGCACGCATTTGTCAATAACCGAGCAGCTCAACTCAGAATTTAAGGAGCTCAACGATTCGACGAACAATACCTATATAACAATACCCTTAAAGGACATTCGGGTAGGCCGCATAAACTATTCAAACTGCCAGACCATGATTAAAAACTAAGATAAATTTAAATTAAAATAAAAAAGAATGTTCCACATAGTCTTCACACTCACAATAATTAATATAAAATAATATAATACTTTAAAAAGTAAATATTCTTGTCATTGCAAGAAAACCAAAAAAAACAACAACAAAATTCAAGGTGCAAAATATAATAAAAAAAACAAAATTAATTGGAGCAGCTCAATCCCAAGCCTTTTTGTCTTCAAGGTAATCTTTAGTTGTATAAAACGCTTTCTGGCACAACTTACGTTTAATAAAAGATTTGAATTTATTAAGACTTAGATGTTGTACGTGGCTTGGAAGCTTATTATAAAAGCATACACATTGACATCTAAACGAGCCACCTATTTTATTGAGCCTTGTTGTAGGTACTACAAATTTGTGTTTATTCCTAGTATTTATGTTATGGATATCACTGTATTTTTTAAACAATTTTATATTTTTATGGGCATATAAAAGATTTTCATAAATATACTGAGAAGGCACAGTCATTACATTAATCTCCTTAAATTTCTCTCTGAGAGAGTGTCTTGGGCTTAATTTATAAATTAACCGAACCGATCTTTTCTGCAAAACAAAGATAGTCTGGATGTCGGCGGCATTTCCCCACAACAGAATACCGTACGACATTACACTATGAAAATAGCTAAAGTATACTAAACGGGCTGTCTCTATGTCAGTTAAATTACGAATTTTTCTAACAGCATATGCTGTGGAGCTTAGCTTTTTTGACAATTTATCTATATGTGGGCCCCACTGAAGCTTAGCATCCAAAGTTAAGCCTAAGAATACTGTGCTATTTTCAGGATTCAATTCTTCGCCCTTTATCAACACATCGGTTTTCACCTGCCTAACGTGAGGTAGGGTAAACTTAATGCATTTGGTTTTTTTTTCATTAAGAAGTAAATTATTAACATTGAACCAGTGAACTACTTTTGAGATCGCGCTATTTACATCGTCAGTAACCAGCTGCTGACGTTTAAGTTTAAACAAAAGTGAAGTATCATCCGCAAACAACACTATATCATGGTTATCCTTTATGAGGTAAGGCAAGTCATTAATATAAATAAGAAACAAGAAAGGACCAAGAATCGAGCCCTGTGGGACTCCCATTGTTACCATAGATCCAGGAGATCTTTTTCCATTAATGTCAACGGTCTGAATCCTATTACTCAAATATGAAGTAAGAAGATCCAGAGCGCTGTTCCGGATCCCGTAGTGGCGGAGTTTCCTGATTAGCGTTTCATGAAAAACACAATCAAATGCTTTGGACAAATCACAAAAGATTCCCAAGGCATCGCACTTATCTTCCCATGCATTATAAATATGTCCTAAAAGTTCAACACCGGCATCAGTAGTTGAACGACCCCTTGTAAAACCGAACTGTTTGGTATGTAATAATTTATGAATTTATATTAAAAAATCTTTGCAATTGCTCTAAAATTAATTTCTCAAATATTTTGCTAAACGTAGGTAGTACTGAAATAGGTCTATAATTTGTAGGGTCTGATGTACTACCTGATTTAAACAAAGGTATTATTTTACTATTTTTCATAAGGTCGGGAAACTCCCCACAGTCGATACAATTATTAAAGATAATAGCTAAACTAGGTGCGACAATGTCAATAATAGACTTAGCAACTTCTACAGAATGACCCCACAGATCTGAAGTCTTTTTAACATTTAAAGTGTGAAAGGTTTTAATTATGTCTTTACAAGTAATATGTACAAAAAGAAATTCCGAATCGCAAACGTTAACATTTTCTTTTAGCAAAGACTCAGCAACAGAAGGTGATGAGTTTAAGGATTTAGTCGTTGAAACGGGAATATCTGAAAATAAATTTTCAAAGGCCACTGCGACTTGTGAGTCTGATTTTATGATGTTGCCATTAATAGACAGGCCGTAGTCAATATTTCGGTTATCAGATCTTCCCGTTTCACTATTAATAATATTCCAAGTCGTTTTAATAACATTACTACTGTTTTTAATCTTTGAGCTCAAATAACGCGACTTGGCCAAACAACAAACTTTTTTAAATAATTTTGAATAATTTCTAACATATAAATTAAATTCAGCAGTGTTTACATAAGTCCTTTCACTGTACAGCTCATAAAGCCGTGTTCTACTCTTATGAATACCAATGGTAGCCCAATCACTGAATGATGCGTTACTATTAACGGAGACAGTCTTGGGAATAAAGGTCGAATTAAATTGTTTACAGTATATACTAAAAAAATCATCATATAGATGATTAGGATCAGCATCAATTGACAAAATTGGTAATTTATTAATGAGTTTAACTTTAAAAGCTGCCAAGCGACTTGCAGTTTTGGGGTTAACAGTGATATCCTTTTTAGCCACTTTGTTGCTTTGGTTTGGTATAGTAATCCTCTGCCCGCAATGATCAGAATCTAGTAAATTTATAATTTCTTTGTGGACTGGTATAACATTAGTATAAATATTATCTAAGCATGTAGCACTAGTTGGGGTTATTCTTGTGGGCTCCAAAAATAGGTTTACAAGATTGTAGGACTGAAACAGACTTATTATTTTACTACAAGAACCTGAGTTTTCTAATAAATTAGCATTAAAATCACCACAAGTGATAATGGATTTATTCGAGTTACAAATCTTGTGTAACACTTCATCCATTACCTTTTCAAAGCAGTCATACAATCCTGAAGGGGGTCTGTATACGCTTAATACAATAAACTGCTCCAATTCTATACAAGCTATTTCAACTGTCCGCTCAACAGATAGGCTCACAATGTCCTTACGGTCTTTAAATTTAAGCTGGTTACTTACTAAAATCAATGAGCCACCATGTATAGCATTAACTCTGCTGAATGAACTACCAACCTGGTGATTATTAAAATTGAACAATAACTGGTGGCTTTTAAGCCAATGTTCTGTTATACAAAGAATATCAATACTGTTAAAGTTCATAAATAATTCTACTTCTAAATCTTTGTTCATAAATCCTTGAATATTTTGATGCACCAGGTTAATACTATTTACCGAATTTAAACTTTTATTTGATTTTACTTTGCAATTTTTATGTTGTATGCTTTTGCAAGAGGGTGTCCCTATTGTCCTAAAATTTTATTTTTGGTCACCTTCACTAAATGCACATAATAAAGTCATCTGTACTTGGTTGAATAAGATACAAAATCATGCGAACGAAGTCGCGGGCGGATTGCTAGTTTTATTAATAACAAAATCATTGTATAATTCAAAACTTACAGCCAGTGAAACTCAATCGTAATATAAAGTTAAATTACCTATGTTTCTAATCGTATAATCTACACAAAAAGTAGTTCTCTTGACCTTGTAATCCTTTTGGATAACGAATAACGTGAAATTATTAACATTCTGGTTGGAACTAACGTTGCTCTCATCCTCTTAGCGGTATCTTCATTCTCTGAGATGGTAGCTAAGGTAAGTTTGGTGCCTTGTGGTAATGTGGGATAACGTCAGAGTGTAACCACACTCAATCTACGTCAATTTATACATAAATGAGATGCTTTGATATGCTATATTAATATCAGACCTGTAGAGGCTGATTCTACATCCCATTGTACACCAATGGCGATATGATGTACAACAGAATTATTAGATTTATTTTATAAATGTGTTTTCTTTTACAGAAGGAACAATTCAATATCACTTTAATAGTTTTTTACTATGTTGTAGTACTTTGTAACTTTGTAATCAAAACGATTTTAAATATACTTAATAACGAATGCTTTTGTGTTGTTCATTATGCAAAACGATATTTTTTTACGTAGATGCAAGTCAATTTTTTGCATCGAGTCCTGTTTATTTCAGAGACTTTGTGTCTGATGGATGAAAAGAAATGATTAACCACGGTGATAATAATTACTTTGATTTGGTCTAGTCGCGTGTTCATAATTAAGTCTGACAAGCGGCCCTCGGTCTTAAGTAATAAGGCCTCTGTCAGATAAATGATAATCTTATTCAACATTTGAAATAGAGTTTTGTTGAAAGAGAGCATTAACAAACAAGTTAAAACTACTTTTAAGTTGTTACTTTAAAACTTTATGCACACAGAGAATATAACCTCACTTGTAGCACAAGTGAGGGAAGAGCTCCACTTTACTTCAATTACATTGTCATCGTGTTTAAAGTGTTCACATAGTGTCTGGTAGCGTATCTTTTGTGAGACAGGGTCGTATTGTTCAGATAAGAGAGCCATTTGTGAGAACTATGCGTTATGGTGGAGAAACTACTAAATGCATATTGTTAAACCAGTTTTAAAATTAATATTTTATTATTTCTGGGATTAATATGCAACTGTTTAAAAACGAGTGGTTTTCAGTTTGATTTAAACCTATTTTACGCTTCACTTGATTTACGGATGTAAATTCAACAGTTATCGATAGTTTCAACAGTATTCACCAATTAATTTATCAGAAATTACACCTGCGCTTTTAGTGAACACTGTTACTTACTTACTGCACATTTCGTGAAACATATGTGAAATAACTGCCGTCTACAAAAAGTTAAGTAGACATATCTCGTAAAACTCTATTAGGCGAGGCGTCCCATGTGACTCTCCCTCAGATGATATAATGACGTCCTTATCACCTCATAAAGGTTGCATCGCACTCCGAGTCATTTTCACCGCCTTTCTGATTAGGCTCCGCTCCGCCTATTTGATTAGCTCGATGACGTCACTGAGAACCGGATGTGCTGGTCATTAAGCAAAGTGCCGGACAATGGAGGAAAATTAATAAAAAACGAAGAAAAAAGATCAAATTAATTATGAAGAGACTGAGGGCCGGTTTCAGAAGACGATGTCACATCTCAAATCCGCTGACAATTTGTCACAAATTAGCCAGCCCTCAGTTGTGAGTGGGTTTCTCAAAACTGCATCATCAAAACATTACTTAATCGCTTGTTATATTATATAATCGGCATCAATTTATTTAGTTTGGCTTCCCTAGCTGGTATTCATTCACTTCATTCAATACTAAAACGTAATCAGTAACTTCAAATATTATTTTATCTTGATCGACTGGGTTGGTGTAGTCGCCAAGTTAAGCAAACCTTACCAAGGACGATTTTTGAATGGGTAATCACGTTTTTTTTTGGTTTGTTTGAATCCAAAAACAAGGTGACTAAAAAAAGATGGTCACCCATCCAAATAACGACCGTGGTAAAGGTTGCTTACCCTTTCAGGGTCACCCATCCAAAAACAACGAACCAGTAAATATGGTCACCCATCCAAAGACTAACCTTGGTAAGTGTTGCTTAACCTGTGCGGGGTCACCTATCCAAACACAAGCGGACCAAAAAATAGTGGTCACATATCCAGAGACTGACCTTTATAAGTGCTGTTTACACTGGCAGGGTCACCACCCCATCCGCTTCAAGTTAAACACAAGCCTATCCAGAAACTGACCTTGGTAAGTACTAAGTACTAGGCACAGTCAACATTAATGCGCGTGAGGAAGATTCGATTCCCAGATCAGTCACAGTTTGTTTTTTTTTTAATTTACCTACATACAAAATAACTCTTTTTGATTATTGTGTCAAGTTTTTATAATGCAATTCATTTAACAAGTTTGTAATAACAATTTTTTTTTAAATCTTGGTAATTAAAATAAATAATTGTTCTAAAGTAACATATTTTTTATAACTGAACTCATACCACAGTTTTCGCCGAACCCTATTATCTTTTTATTGTAATATAAGTCTTTAAAATCATAATATTAATTTTAATCTGCGAATAATCGATCAATTACAAACAATTATAAATTAGGCTAGTTGACAAGAGATTAACATTGTTTTTTTTTTTTTTTTTTTTTAACGCTTGTCACATTTGGGTTTTAAGAAACTGAAAGTAGAATTAACCGGCGATTATTCGTCGATTACGTTAACAGCCCGATAATAGAGTGCTGGGAAACCGGGTGTGAGTGTGTGTATAAGTCTAATATTGAAAAATGTGTCAGTCGAAAAATGATTTATTTTCTGCAGATAAGAAAAAAGTCCGTCCGCTACAGATAGACTTAACAAATTGTGTCGGCGCAGCCGCAGTGCAGTAATAGCACTGAGCACGCCAAACACGTGCGGTGCGCTAGGTTCAAAAAGTAGATAGGCAATAGACCTAGGGAAAACGGACGGGTCGGTATGCTGAGAGTGAGGCTGCATTAAACAAAGCTACGATTAACCTTAGAGGCAGGTTTCCTCGTGCTCGTTTTTGTTAATCCTGGCAGCGCTCCTTCTCTGTTCCACTGGACGTCTTGATTTGAAGTTTCCTGGGTACTGGCACAATTTGCTGTCGCGAGAGTGGACTCTATGCAGCGCGGTAGAACGGCGAGCCACGTGACGCTGGCTCAAGGTGATGATCAGAGGTGACCACAACGAATCCGACGGCGACGATGCGGTTTAATAAAGCGGTGATACAGCGGTGGTATCTCACAGCAGGTGAGGAATCCAGGTTGAATAGCCAGGCGGTTGACCGTAAAGCCGTATGAAGTGAATCTGAATTTTTAACAGACTTCAAAAAGGAGGAGATTCTCAATTCAATTGGTTTTTTTTTAGTTTTGCTTAAGAAGTCGGTTTAATTTTTTTGTTTAAAAGATTTTAGTGTCAATAAGATACCGTAAGCTAATGATAATAATGCAAATGATTTTCCTCAACAATAATAATCAACAGTAAAAATAATAGCTATGAATGTTTTTTACTGATGTTAATTCGCAGCAGTGGAAAGCAAGAGGTTTGTTTGAATTGTGGTTAATAGTTCCTGTCTGACGGGTGGAAAGGGATACCCAAACTACACACTTACCCATGGTCTTCGTGGTGGTCTTTTAGGTAGGACAATATATATAATAATCAGGGAATAAAGGACAATACGAGGCGTGATCTGAGCCGGGCTCCGGCTTCCAACAGATACTTAAACCTGCCACCGTCAAAACCTCGCTGCTCGCGAAATATACACAAATCTAACTGCACGAAACAACACACCAATCGTAGATGGCGAACGCAATTAGAATACCGATGAGTTGATTATTTAACAATTAGAATATAAACAAACGAGACCCTCGGAATCACGTCGCACGCGCTCGGTCACAGATTTTTGATCAAGTGTCAAACGTCAACTCACTCACACGCTGTCACAGCGAGCTGACGTAGTGTTGCAATAAATAACAAAAAGGGAACGAAACGTTTTGTTTCGAACAGGCCTCCCCCAAGCGTCGCCATATTGACCGGTCCCGTGTGTCCCGCAATCTTCACCAGGTCGTCGGTCCACCTGGTGAAAGGCCTTCCAACGCAACGTCTTCCGGTTCTCGCTCGCCACTCCAGAACTCTTCTGCCACATCGGCCATCTGTTCAGCGAGCAAAGGGCCATGCTCACTTCCACTTAAATTTGGAAATTCTTCGGGTTACGTTGGTAACCCTGGTCTCTCTCTCTCTTACTGTACGGTAACCGTAGTTAGGTTAAAACTTGATATTATTGTCGTCGTTCTCATTAGTAGACATTGCAAGAGAAAGCTGCATTATATTAAAGACAAACAACGAAGTAAACCTCTGTGCAAATGCATATATACCGCTGGTAAGTCAACTGGACGGAATTTATATGTAGCCATCATCATTAGCTTTTTAATATTCGCACAGCTGGGATACAGGCTTCCTCTCTGTTAGAGGGAATGGGCCGTAACCCACCACGCGGGCCTAGTACGGATTGGTCATCTATGGATTTGTTATTAACTAGCCGACCCCCGCGGCTTCGCTCCCGTCAACTGCTACCTACCTACCTAATGAATTTAAGGAAAATCGTCAACGCCATCTAGTGGCTTTACCGGAGCCAGCATACAACGCTGTGTTCATTTTTAGCCGTGTTTTGTTTCAGTTATGTATCAGATATGGTGCAGTGTTCACAAAACGTATGGGAAAATGAATTTTCTTGTATATTTTTAAATTTTTCTGTTTTAATAGTTATTCTGTTATTCGGGGCAGAGATAAATCCAACAAATTAAAGATCATGTAAATCGTTTCAGCAGTTCTCTTGTTATAAATGGTGTTACTAACCCGACTTTATTTTATATACAGGGTGTTTGGTGCATCATGTGCCAAATTGAAATGGTTGACTGAAGGGGTCACCTGCTAGCCTTTCAGACCCCTTATCATGCCCTGTAGATTTTTTTTATCGACTTTTTATTGTTTTACTAAAAACAGACCCAAAATTTTACATTCAAATACAAATTTAAAATAAAATATAAGGCGTAGACTCTGAATTTTAATTTTATTTCTATGTGTATTGTTTAAAAGTACTTTTAAATACAAAATTAGTGACATTAGCCACCTAGTTTTTTATTAATTCACTCACAAAGGTAAAACTTAAATGAAAGCTGTACATGTTACAGTTGTTTATATGGCTACAAAATAAATAATCTTGCTTTGCTCAACTTTTTTTTTTGCATTCTTAAATACTTTAGAATTTATATCTTTTAAGTAAAAACGGCGATAGACATAATTACATTACTAGAAATAGGGACCAATTAGTTCAACCAGGTTTCAGACTGGCCAAAGTAGCCTCATCTTTCATGGGGTACTGTACAAAAATTTACAATAAAATTCCTCCCCACATTCTAGAACTGAATGAGACGAAATTTAAAACTTTTATAAAACGCACACTATGCAGGCAGGCATATTATAAGTTGGGGGATTACATCACTGATAAAATTGCTTGGCTCAATGCTAGTCTTGCTCCACAAACACTAGGGCGCAAAAACAAGTGATATGCAGAACATTATTGTTTTGAAGTATTGTTGGACCTGCTGAAGACTGTATGAATATATTTGTATTATATAGACTCAATTTATTTTAGTATTGTATAACTGCGCAGCACGTGTGTGAGTACTATGTACCCAACTGTAGATCTACCATTTGCTGTACCTTTGTGTCGTTCTTTGACTTATGTGTGCCCTGCCAGTTGAGTGTGTCATGCTCTCTCAAATGTCTCTCTGATGGTGGCGCGTGTGTTGGATCATTCGGTTCCCTTCATGATGGTTGAGCTGGGTGGTGCCGATTCATGCGTCATGTTCGTGAACGGGCGCCGTCAGTTGGGATTGGTCTTAACTTAACTGCTTCGGATGCTAATGTTTTCCTAGTACCTATTATGTAACTGCACATTACATGTGTGAGTACTTTTAATACTTTGTACCTGTACGTAGTATAGTGTGTAGTGATTCTGGGTGAATTGTCCTCACACATATGAATTTATTAATGTATGTACTAATGTACCTAAATATTGTAATTTTTTTTTTTTTTTTTTAAAGTTTAAGTATGGAGTTTCTTGTGCGTTCTTCTCCATAACAAGCTACTTTCCGAATGCACGGTAGAATCAATTTTTATTCCTTTTAAATTTTAATGTATTAACGTTCAAAAGTGCCGCTTGGTAGCCTAGTTGAAATAAAATATCTTTGTCTTTGTCTTCATTTTTATAGCATTCACAAGAAATAACAGTGCAACCAACCCACCTAGTACTCAACGTTATATTCAATACATGAAATATCCATTACTTTAAGAAATATGTTGCAGACATTAACAATTAAGTCCACAGCCTGAACTTACATTTTAAAGAAGCTTGAATGACATCTTGAAATTTTCCGTAACTAAGGTAAAATTCATTTTCCGATTCCAGCTAGTTTTAATTGCAAGAGATGACACGTTTTAATTAAGATGTATTTCTCGGAAAGAGCTATTTGTAAGTACGAATAGGTACTTAGAGTTATGGATTTCAAACTTGTTCTAGTAAAATTAGTATCTCAAAACACGTTGGATCACAATTGTTAGCTAAAGTGTAAGTAGTGTAGTGTAAATTTTATTTGCTAATGTGGAATGAAAATGATTATCTGGAATTGGTGAGGCTAATTATTATTTATTTTTATTTATTACAAGTAATGAACATCAAGCGGAAGTCTTAAAAATGTAAAAAAAATACATTTCTGTTCAAACTCTTGCATCTCTTTGAAAGATTTGAAGTTAAAAACATATTATCTTTTTTCGTCTCATCAAATAACTTATGTTGTCAAGAGGAACTTAGTCCAAGAGTCAGTAGAGGCTCTTGAACCACGTTTGCCCATTGTCCTTTCAGATATATGCGATTTGCCCAAAGAAGCTAAATTAATGTAGTAAGTTGTTGTAGTACTCGTAACTTAGCTTTGGTTCAAAGGTTCGTCTTCAAAAGTAAGAAAGGGAATGAACATGCGAGGGATCCCGGAATACTTTACGCAGTTCATTGTACTATTACATCATCCATCATATTTCCAGGTGATTCACGAAGCGAAATCCAGTAAGTCACGTGTAATCAAGTGAGAGTGAATTTTATTCATTTTCGAGAAGGTCCATTTTTGACACCTAAGTAGATTGATAGATAAGATGATTTTGTTGCCGCCAAATTATGTTTCCATGTTATTTATCCTAATAAGCTTTTAAATTGATTAATTAGAGCTTAAAATACGAGTAGGTACTTTGTATAATTCCAGCGCCGCATTGCGTCCTTTTTTAGTACAATGTTTGCAAAAGCAGCAAATTAGCTTTGAACTAGTGATTTAGGCAAATTCTTGTAATGCGGCAATTATGAAGGAGCTACGTTAGTTAGTAAACTCAGTCGGTGTATAACGTTACCGTGTCTCGCTTCAAACATTCTGCAGGTTGTTAGAGTGTGTGCATACACAAAGGTCTCAGTCGGTGGTGGTATCAGCTACTTGTAGAAGGGAAACTTTGACCGTTATAGCTTGCAGTGCAAGCTATTACGAAAACTATTGCAAGCTACTCAAAGCAGTTGAGAACAGAAGTTGTGTTGTGTCGAAAGCAAAACAAACGCTTGAAAAGTACTTACTTGTGAAATGACTGAGTCATGACGATGTGAATATGTGTTTAATAATGCGTCAAATACAAAGTAGACCACCTACATTGTATAGATGTTATATATCTATATATATATATATAGATAACACGAAGAAGTATCGTTGCATTTTCAAAACAGTAACCATGGAGTTTCTCCATAGGAAACGACCAACCCGAACCGTGCACTTTTTGTCGACTTTTTATAAGTGCCCATGTAGGCCTATGTAAAATAAAAATAAATTGATTGATTTTGATTGATAAGGTCTTTGAACAGGCTGCCAGTAGCCGTTATTGCAGTGTTACGTATAAAGCTCATTTTACGATAGGAGTGTTTTTTTTTTATTTTGTTTTCAATAAGGTTTTTAAATTTATTTACATACACATTCTCACATTAAATTACCCTAATTCCACTATTATCATTTAAAAAAATTGATTAATATTTCTAAAAAATGCTTTTAATTGATCAAACCAACGAATTCGTTTTCTACCGTACAGGAAAATTATCCTGTAAGCACGGAAATTGGCACAAAAGGCAACAATAAACGAAGCAAATGTCAAAGTCAAATGTATTTATTTCAACTGGGTCATTAAGCGGCACTTTTGAACGTTAACAATTATTTACAAGTAATAAAAATGTATGCTATCGTGCATTCGGAAAAGCAGCTTGTTATGGAGAAGAACGCACAAGAAACTTCATACTTACTCTTTTAAAAAAATAAGTTTTATACAATATTTACATAAGTACAAACATTAATAAATTAATATACGTGAGAACGATGCACCCAGAACTACTATACTTACTACATATAGGTATAAAGTATTACGAGCACTAAATGGTAAGTGCCGTCACAAAAGCTTTAAAAAAGTTCTTTAATATCAAAGAATGATACAGCTTGGGCGAAAGAATTTAATCAAGTAAGCTACCTTTTGAAATGATTTGCCTCAAATGGACTCTGTTTCTGGAAACAAGTT
Source organism: Orthosia cruda (assembly GCA_964057195.1). NCBI lineage: Eukaryota > Metazoa > Arthropoda > Insecta > Lepidoptera > Noctuidae > Orthosia > Orthosia cruda. Next base: position 6,298,943 of record OZ059848.1, on the reverse strand, counting down.
ACCAAGTGGCTATAATGACATTCACTTCGTTATTTGATACAGTCGTCGTGGGCACGTGGGCACAAGTCTATCCAGAAACTAAGTATTGGTGAAAAGTATTCGGCTCACTTTATTGTTACGTTTAATAAAGGAGCTGCAAAAGTGGAAAAGAAAATCAAACTAAACTAGATATCTACATAAAATTCAGATGTGATAATGAGTTTCAAAAGCTAGTGCAGCTAAATCGTTCAGATCGGTCTGAACTAAACTAATTTTTCCCACCATAAATTAGTTTCCCATAAATGACTTAGTTGGCTCGCCTAGCCACAACAGTGTTAGAATTAGAACTAATAATTGGAAGTAAGTGCTATGATGCGCACCTAAACCGTTAGATAAACTAACTACCGATACTCCAAATGTTGACTTTAATTAGAAGTTTGCCAGGAAGCCACTGTTTATTAGTTTTACATACACAGTTTGTTGACTTAGGAAGTTTAAGCTTGGATAGACGCATCGTCTTTGCTAATCCTACCTTGCTGTTATTCTTACAGTGATAGATTCCTTATAGAACTGTAATCTGAGATAAGCAATGAAGTTTAAAATCGCGTGATCATATACCTAGTGTACGTCTTAATAAAATTAGCATACTAACAGTAGGCGTACTAAAATTAGCAGACTAACAGTAGACATAATAAAATTAGCACAACAACAGTAATATTGACCTCCAAAACTCTAGTCTTGAGGCATTTAAAAATGTATGCTCCATATTAACATAAGTACTAGCATTCCTTGCGCCACACATAATCAGTAAAGTGATTTCCGTCTGCTGTTACATATACTAAGTCAGCTGCTGCGATTAATTAGTAGTTGATTGACTGTTTAGATGTTGAATAATTTAACTTGTTTGTTCAGAATAAGTTTATGTTTTAAGTATCTATGTTTTACTTCACAATAAATCAATGTATTACTTGATAAATCGTACCCCAAATATAGCCGCCAATATGTGTTTTGTATTGCTTACTCCCCTAAAAGCCAAGAAATTATTGCCACCGTAAAACACGAATGTATGAAAGGAAAAACACTAAAATGATTTAAAACATACAATATTGTTTGTGTTTATTTTCACTTCCAAAGATTATGTCAACGCTTTTTGCATGGTTTTGGAACCTATTTGATAGAATATTGGTTTAGTTCCGTTATAACGTAGTGTTACAGGTACACATAGAGTTAACTCTTGACCCCATACCCTCCCCCTACTTTACCTTACTTGATTTACCTTAGGAACCTTATGACATTTAAAAGATCATGTGTAAAACAAACGTTTGTAACCACCACACACACCACACACATTCACCACAGTGTAAAATAATTAAAAGTGCTTTCACAAGATGCATTATAATTTTATAAAACAAGTTATCTTACAATGCATACGGTGAAAGCACTTACAATTTGCAAAGAATATAAAAATACTGCTTCTGGGAACTTGAGCATTAAAGCTTCTAACTTGGCATCTACTGAGTCAACTTGTGATGGAGGACTTCGCAAAAGGAAGTAATTACTTCCGTCATAAGTTATTTTAGACCAAACATTCTAGTTGCGATTGTTTTAAACGGCAAACATTTACCATTTTTTTCTTTTCAATGTTATTCTCGATAACCGTTATATCTCTTACTGGTTGAATTGTTCATGATGTCAATTTTTCACTCAGCACGAGCTGCACGCTGGCCATTCAATTTGTCGTGAATGATTAAAAGCGCGCGCGTGTACAAATGCCTCAACTGTCGCTTTTGACACGTAATTGTACGAAACGTTCACGATTTTATTCATTTTGGAATTAGCAAAGTGAAAAACGAGTGAAAAGCTTAAATAAACTTATGTTCATATTTTACGTACATTTGTTTTCACCGTGTATTTAATCACTACATTAGCAAGAGTATAAATTGTAGATCTATGTGCCAGTTTATTTAATAGCACAGAAAAAAGAAATATAAATTCATATAAATTGCATCGTAACCGTCAATCAAAATAACGAATAAATGGAACGAGTGGCGAATTTAGAGAAAACATGTATAACAGATTGTGCGAGGATGGGTACTAATACATATTAATGTATACGGGAATATATGAGATTTCTCCACTACATTATCATTGCTCTTCGCTATGTCTGCAGTTTAAAATGATTTACAAACTTTTTCAGTAAAAGGGGATCTAGAGACGGTATAACGCAAAATTCCTGAATTACAGCGTGTTGTACCTGTATGACGTCAAACGTTATTTATTTATTTATTTTCACACAACGCTATGAATTTCATTTATAACGATTCCGTTTACTTTCCTCTTATTCTAGAAGTAATATTATTGTGTTAAGTTTCACTTGTCTCAAACCCTTGTTTAAAACCGCTTAAGACCCGTGTGACATTAGACAGCTGTATTTATTTAAAAGGAGACAAAGATAAACATTTTATACAACTGTATGCTTATGGCAACGCTAGATTCTGATGTTTAATACGACAAAGTGAGCTTGTATAGAATTTAGTAGTGATATTTCTAAATAACTTATTCACAATGTAATATTCTGAAGTAGAACACGACTTTACTTGTTTAATTTACCTTTTTTTCGGTATTCTTTGCAAACGATTATGTAGACTAGCCTTGTATAGGAACTGCTAAGCCGATCACATAAACTGTCATTTAGGTACTGTGACTAAAACACACAACACATGAACACCATGTACTGAGTGTAGATACTGTGACTGGAATAAGTCATTTAGGGATATAATTATTTTTCACATAACCTTTGATAATTCAAAAGTTTTTTATTTTTGCTGGGGGATACCTTATACGAATTCACTACTATGTACAAAAATGCTAACAGTATAGAGTTATGCAATAGGTATGACCTGAAATTAAGAATTCGTATGCATTCCACATCCTTCTTCGACAAATCTTTCACGGTTCAAGCAGCTCGTTTGTGGAATGCATTACCTATTGAGGTAAGGCGTGCGCAAACATTGCCGACATTTAAGAAAATGGTGAAGGATCATTTCCTTTCTCTGTAACTATTCTTCTCCTTTCTCTGTTCTGTATTTGATATTTATTAGTGTATTATTTTATTTGTATGTATGTATTTTATGTAATGTCTAAGTTATATTATTTCATGATAGTTTTTGTACACTGACAACCCTATGTCTACCTCCTCTCGTTCAGTCCATCCAAAGGTTGTCTGTAAGAGATTGCCCTGTGCGATAAGACCGCCCATTGTACACTTATCTTTATAAATGTTTTGTTCTGTAATTATTTAAGTGGTGTACAATAAAGTATATAATAAATAAATAAATATGACGTAGATATTTCCTATTATTTCGTGTTATAGCAATAATATAAAATTTAATTTTAATAATTTACTGTTTCTTTGTTAGTACTACCTAAACTTTATGTTAGTGAAAATGCTAAAAGATAGGTACTGTGGAATAGTGGAAAACTAAAAATGGCTCGTAACTCATTCAATAAAAGATTTAAGGTTTTCCAATTATTTCCTATATGCATAGAGGGATTAGTTATACCTTACTACAAAATTTCTAACAACTAGGTATCATGTTGCACATGTAATTGTATTTTTTCTTTGCGATACGCGAAATATTGAATTTAAGTTTATAATTTGGCGCGTACGTATCGGTAATAATAAATTCTGCCACCATACAAAAGTTTAAACATTTACGTGTTATGCCTTTAGACTGGGTATTGCGGGGTGCGGTGTAGGTAATTACGAGCATTCGAGCAGTGACACTCCACTCCGAACGTATTGAATGAGGCGCGAAACCATTTCATTACTGTCACATCTCATAAATCACTTCTCTCTTCCTGTAGTTTTTTAACCTCGTTAGAAAAATCTAATTTTATGTCAATTTGTTTTTTTTTATGTTGAGGTCGAATACGATTTCTACCTTCTTCGTTCCCATAAAAACAATATCAAGGAAATATTCACAGAACACGAATGGTGGAACCTGCCGTGCTGTCAGTGTCTCGAGATGACAAAAATAATAAAATTCTCCGTATCCTCCTCTTTGACAGACGTACGGGGCGTCAGAAACCTGAAAGTCTGCGGCCACCCTAACAAAAGGGTACCGTATTATCCAGCAGGATTAACGTATAATATGGGTTGTTGAAGCCAACTGGTTACGCTTCCTAATTTATAGTTCATATTTTATTACATCACCATAGGGCGATTGAAAGGCATTTGTATACTAGTTCCAATTTATTAAATTAGTGTCACCTATCGTTGTTTTGGTGGTATTCCGCGCCGTGCCGCTACGGTCTTTTTACGCCGCCACCACGCCACGGCCGCAGGCGATGATCGTCAGTCTCTTACCAACCAGGGCGGAGGTGCGCGCACTAAGTCACCCTCTCGCCCAAAACTCTTAATTGAGCCTACATGGAAAGTGTTATCTGTATTACCTAGACCTACTGTGTTGTGTACCGCTGGCCAGCATAGTGTACCTAATCTGTGAGCTGAACTTCTCGAACGTGGCATCTGCATCTGCATGGGAATCGCTATTTCAAAGGTATGTGGCATAATTAGTAAATTGAACTTTATCCATTGCCTTTCGTCTCATCTGCGTACTTTTCTCCTTTAATTTAGCACTGCTGAATCAGCAATTATAGCCTAGATTACTCTAATAATTTAGGTTCAATCGCGTGTGATTTTACTAGTAATCTTCTAGAGGTTATACGCACCACCAACCCCTACATATTAGGGAAAATTCCAAGCAAATGCCTTTTCCAAACAGATGTGACTGTAGAAATATACACATCTAATAACCGGTGCAACTGTAACATAACTAAATTGACTGGATCGCTGGTCCTAAGACCTAATACAATAAAGGCAGTGTTACCCACTAAGCTTTAGTGGATATCACTGTAAGTATGATATTATGATGTATGTTTAGACGAAGCGATATATTTATCGTCCGTCTGTAAACTTTATATTTAGTGGATTTACATACATACAAATACGTGCGCAAAACTTAATCCTTGCAGCCGTATAAAAAACTACAAATCGGTTCAGCCATTCCCTTGTAATACGCTTACCAACACTAAGGCCTTTGCCACACTAGACGGAAATTCCGTCGCCGAACTTCCGCGGCGGTCAATCCGTTCTATACGGTACCAGCCACACTGAATATTCAGTGGCAGATCATCAGTCGGCTGCCTGCGCTTATACGGTGTGGTCGTGAATTCGTGATGGATCCGATAGAAGTGATAGCTATTTATGAGGCATTAGAAGAAGAAAGAAGAAGAAAGCGTAAATATTGGGTTCATCCCTTAAATACTCTTCGACTAGAAATTGGGCAATTTCATACCCTGTATATGCAACTAAGACTTAATCCAGACAAAGCATTCGAATATTATCGTATGTCCATAAAATCATTTGATGTATTGCTGAATTTAATTTTATTTCGTTCAGTGTCAAACATCCTGTGCGTGCGTCGTCACTGCGAGTTATCCGCTGAATGTGGCGCGATGCATACAAATACCTGTAATGCGACGTTGCCGATCTTACGCTGACGGAAGATCGGTGCGCGGACGACCGAGCAGACGCGGCGAGTGAGCGGTCCGCTCCGAGCGACCGATCGTCCGCGACGGAACGACCGATCTTCCGCGTAGTGTGCCCGCTATTTGTATTTTATATGCAATAACAATGTATTGGCGTTCCGCCGCGGAAGTTCGGCGACGGAATTTCCGTCTAGTGTGGCAAAGGCCTAAGAGCATTTTTTTTTAAGGTAGGCACATTTTGCACAATCGTGTTTTCTGCGCCCTCTTTATTTATTTTTGACTCTATTAAACAGAAGAATCGGCACGGCACGGCTGCTTTACATAAAAACCTAGTAAATGTCTTAAACTATTATATTCCAGGAAAGCACAGAAAATATGATTTGGATTACCCTATGGAATGGTATCTTGTGTGTAACTAAACAAAAAAAATAACTAAGCGAGTACTAAACAAGGCTTAGGGAAGAACTGTACGTAATAAATAACACAAATGATATTAATAGTTTTATAAATCTATTGAATATTTTGCATATCTCTAAACAAGACAATTCAATACCTATTAAGTGCCGGATATTTGGTTATTTAAGGTTTTTTTTAATAATTTGAATGGAATTTCCTATAGTGAATAATGACATAATTGATTAATTAAAGCACCAAATCTCTATTCAAATTTTAAATACCCAGGTTAAAATCAGACAGTCCATCGCAACATAAAAAAACTCGTGGAAAATATGATTATCAGGGTATAAACCATTATAAAAAAAATGTTACCTACTGCGTTCTTAAATGGTGCAGTCGTAAAATACCAGACATAATTTTAATATTTATATTCAATTTGCACGGCGAAGGCTTGTTTAACACATGCCAGATTACCTAATTTAGTGATTTTTATTTTCATAGCAATATGGTTGCATTCATAGGCAAAATAACAGTGAACGGTCTGGCAGATACTAGACGCCAGTTTGAAACAAGAATTTGCGCGGTAATGTTTTTCTTAAAATCATCGGAAGAGTCCGTTTATGATGTGGGCCTCTGTGCTCGGTCTTGTATATTTAATTTTCAAATAATTTTCGCACACCGCGCCCCGCAAAACCCAAATTGTATTTTATTTATTAAACTAAAGGCTTAGCACGTAAGTGTTTAAGCTTTTGTATGCTGGCAGAGTTTATTATTTCGAATATGTAGGCGCCAAATTATAAACTTAAATTCAATATTTCGCGTATCGCAAAGAAAAAATACAATTACCTGTGCAACATGATACCTAGTTGTTAGAAATTTTGTAGTAAGGTATAACCACAGATAATATAATACTAGCATACAGATGCCTCATCCCATACAAAGAAACCGTGCCGACGTAACTAGCGTTTTTCATCTGATTAATCTTGTTATTTTTTGTACATCGAACGCGTTCGGTTCTGTTTCACGGTGATAGATAGATGGTGTTAGCAGTGACTTGCAAGTAAAAGGGTTTACTAAGTTCGTGAATATTTTTTTCTTTAAATACAGTGAAGGTTCGTTTTATAGTATTTATTGCCACGTTTTTACAGTTTTTTTTGCACCAAAATGTGTTACAATGCAAATTTTAACAATCGAGTGGAATGCCTCACAAATTAAAAAATGCGCCATCTATTGGCATCAATTCTAAATGATCCGTTAAAATAATCTTTGAAATGTGAATTAAGAGCCCAATATTCCATAATTTTGTACTTAGGAGAGTTGATTAAACATGAACATACAATTTTTATGTTCAATTCCAGAAAATGTGAATTTTACACACATTCAATAACAGATACGTGCATATCGCGCCATCTAGTGAGATTTATTTGAACCAAATTTTCTTTGTTAGCAATGAGACCCCGTGGTATAACTAATCCCTCTATGCATATAGGAAATAATTGGAAAACCTTAAATCTTTTATTGAATGAGTTACGAGCCATTTTTAGTTTTCCACTATTCCACAGTACCTATCTGTTAGCATTTTCACTAACATAAAGTTTAGGTAGTACTAACAAAGAAAGAGCAAATTATTAAAATTAAATTTTATGTGATTGCTATAACACGAAATAATAGGAAATACCTACGTCATACCTATTGCATAACTCTAAACGGTTAGCATTTTTGTACATAGCAGTGAATTCATATAAGGTATCCACCCAGCAAAAATAAAAATAAACTTTTAATTATCGAAGGGCATATTCTTCTGGCTATTGTACTAATTTACGTTTTTAACCGACTTCCCAAAAAGGAGGAGGTTCTATGTTCGACTTCAAGTTTGTTTTTTTTTTTTTTTTTTTGTGTATGTTCACCGATTACTCCGTCAATTGTGGACCGATTTTGAAAATTCTTTTTTTGTTTGAAAAAGTATGTTCCGAAATTGGTCCCATTTTAATTTGGTGAAGATCTGATGAAGAACTTCGGAGATATACAACAGAACTCTTCAATAAATAACGGCAAATCTCTCGGGATTGCTGCAATCGCATGTCTGTTTGTTGTTTATAACATTTCATAACATAACATCACGCCAGTTCGCTCTTAAGGGGTAAGCAGACTCTCATTTCACCGGTTATGTTCAAGTTTCATGAAATCTATTCTGGCGAAATAGTTCCCTTACTAACTTGTCTATTAGGTACGTACAACTAAAAAGTGAAAAATAAAAAAACTTTTTGCAAAAAAATACTACCGACTTCCAACTACAAAGTGAAAAATAACTGAATTTTTTGAAGTCGGTGTCCATCACGCAAAAAAATGGTACCTACGAAAGACACCGACTTCAAAAAATTAAGTTATTTTTCACTTTGTAGTTGGAAGTCGGTAGTATTTTTTTGCAAAAAGTTTTTTTATTGCATAGCTATGTTGACTAACAAGGCACTGTTTAAAATGCAAAGGTTGTCAAAAATATATTCTGCTATTTGAATTAATAACAGAGAGAACTCCTAGAATTACACAGAGAATAATCCCGAATAAATGATAACACATTTCGGCAATTGCCTTGTGAAGTTAAACTGTGCAGCCGGTGAGCGAAGGTGAACTAGAACATTCTCCGGTAGTAAACTACGATGACCGGCGAACGGGCTGGATTAACATAAACACACGTTGATGCTTAGCCTGACGGTGACCTGATGTTGGCTTTGACTTTTTGTAATTACCTAAGTTTAATAATCTATTACACAAACAAATGAACCGACTTCAGAAACTTTCGTTTCGGAAGTCGGTGTCGCCAAACGATAAAAACATGAGGTATGAAAGACACCGACTCACCGACCGAAAGGAAAAGAAAGTTATTATGCACTTTTTTGTGTTTTGTTTTTGAAGTCGGTTAGTTGCGAAAATGTTTTTATTTTTCTCTTTTTAGTTTTGGTACTCTATATTATCATAAAAACTGGGATACATTGTTTTTTTTTTTTTAAACATACTTATAATTGAGAAGTTCCAGTGACCATCTGTGGTCTTTTTTATCAGTTCCACTTCAACAAATGATACTTTTTTAATGTAAATGCTTGCCATCGAACTGAACGTATACCTACAATATTTAAGGAGTTCCCTCGACTTCTCCAGGATCCCATCATTAGATCCTGACGTGATGACCATGGGACCACCAGGAAAGTACAACCTTTCAAACAAAAGAAGAATTTTCCAAATCGGTCCAGGCGTCTTTGGGTAATCGGGGAACTTACATAAAAAATGAGAACCTCCTCCTTTTTTAGAAGTCGGTTAAAAAGTTAATTAAAATTTACAAATTCCATCCGTATTTCAAAACATTTTCAGTTTCTGATTTTATCCTCCATTGACTAAATAAAAACAACGTTTGTCTAACCACTCCAAACAGATGTCACGTGAGGTCGCAATACTGTTGAGGGTGCGTTAGTACATGTAGGGATATGATACGTCACGCGCCTACTGAACCTATAAGCCTAACAGTCCCTACGACTATAATCCCTATAAGGCCTACAGCCCTAACCTACCATATACCTAGTAGTGATATATAAATATATAAATAAGTTCAGGATGTCTGCACCATGCGACCTAAGGTTACAGACGGATAGTAGACAGGATGTCCAGGTTCGGGAAGGATAAACTCACTGCCAGCCCGCAGACTCACGAGACTGATCAGAGATGGCTAAAGGTGTCTTGGCCACAGTGAGGGGTAATGAGACAAGAATATAAAATTCAAATCTGGTTTATTTTACAAGATGTACAGCTTATATACTAATTTAACTTAATACACACTATTATACAAAGTTGTATGTGTTTCATGCGTGTAAGATGCAACTCAGTCATTATTTTAACTAGGCCGCTCGTGTAGTCGTCGCCGGGCCAAGTGCTGATTCGATGTTCAAAGGTTAACATTGAACATTCTGGCGACTCCTCAGGGACAGGACCGTAGTTGGTACAGCTCAATGGTTTCGTATGGTCTGGCCTGGCCTTCTCCAGTTTGCTGTGCTTGAGTGGGCACCCTGCGTGGTATGCCGTACGGCTGCTCTGTTAGTTGCGTGTGTGGTATGTTGCTGACGATTTTCTTCTTGACTCAGTTCAAAGTAACGCTCGTTGTTGTAGTCGAACCCCATGAAAGTCTGCTGAATAGAGAAGCACTCGAACGATCCATCAGTTTTCCTCTCTGGAATAGGCGTGACATGTATGAGTGTATACTTTGTTACGTCGTGTATTGGAAAGTGAGCATATACTCTTATGTAAGTAGTATTTACATTCATCTCAGTCTGTATTATTTGATCCTGAATGATTTTTAAGTTTGATGGTAACTTTTGATTAGCCGTTTTTATTATGTTGCTGACATGTGTTGGTGTTAATATGCTATATACACTTGCTTTTTGTAAATAAATTTCAAGTAAACCTGTATAGTAATCCATTATTTCATTGATGAAATTGTTTGCTAACTCATAGGCTTGCATTACTTGTATTTTAACGTGGTTGTTGTCAATCTTTTTATACCAAACATTGTTCTGATTCATAAATGATATTGCTTCATTTAGTTTTGCTTGGAATTTATCTAGCTTTTTTTTGATTTGCTCTTCTGTTTGGTTTACAGCTGTGATTGTAGATATCATTATTTTTGTTTGATGGTTGGCAGCATCAATAAGTTTCTGCTGGTTGTTATTTAATGTATCTATGTCTCTGTATACTTCGTCATTAACTCCAAACACCGATGTTAAGAGTTGACCTAATACACCTCTTTTCTTCCTATTATTTCTTATTTCTGTTAGGTATCCTTTTGTTGTCTTAAACTTTGTTTTTTCTTCGTTTAAATGGTGATAAAATTCGTTGCAATGCGTTTCGTACATGATTTTTTGCGTATTTATGCAAAATTGTTGGAATTGTGACGTTATTTTTTCAATCTTTCCTTGGTCTAGTTCTAAACTTTCTCTCTCGTAGTCTGTTTCAATTCTAAACATTCCTCGATTGATAGTTGCAGTTCCTATTTTTTCCACATACAATCCTAGATCTATATTTTTTAATGTGTATGTAGGCGTACTTGATACGGTGCCAATTAATAAAACAAGTATTGTTTGTAATAGTAAATCCTTTATCCAATTTTTCGGTGATCGTATACCTCTTCTGTTTGTGGTAGCTGTTGATATGTTACATTGTGTAGCCGTTTGTATGTGTTTACTCGTTGTACCAATTTCTTTGTTTTCGTTTACAGGGAGCGGGATCAATGTATGAATTGATCTCTTCTGTTCAGCTCCTGTTGATTTTTTAATTGTTACCACTCTAACTACCCCATCATTTCCCGGGTGGACTTCTGTGATTTTTGCCAACGGCCATTTACTTGGTTTTACATTGTCATCTTTTACTAGTATTACAGTTCCAATTTTAGCATTTTCATGTGCTTGTTTCCACTTGTATCTTTGCTGAAGTTGATGTAGATAGTCTTTTGTCCAACTGTTCCAAAAATCTTTTTTCATCTTTTGTATCTGTTTCCATCTATTCATTAAGTCAGTATTAATGTTTTCCATCGGATCTGGTGTTCCTACTGCTTCTCGGCCAATAAGAAAATGACTTGGAGTTAGTATAGTGTTGTCATTAACATCTTCGGTTTGCGCACACAATGGTCTTGAATTCAAACACGCTTCAATTTGGTGTAGTAAGGTGGTCATTTCCTCGTATGTTAGAGTCGTATCTCCGATTACTCGTCGTAAATGATGTTTCACTGACTTTACGCCAGCTTCCCAAATGCCACCGAAATGTGGAGATGACGGAGGAATAAAATGCCACTCAGTTCCTATGTTTGTTATTGCGCTTTGGAATTGCGGCGATTGCGTGATTTGTAATATTTCTTGATGTAAGAAGTTGGCTGCACCTACGAAATTTGTTGCATTGTCACTATACATGTGTGACACATGACCTCTACGTGCCATGAATCTGCGTAGCGCAGCGATAAATGTTTCTGTTGTCAAATCTCCCACCAATTCTAGGTGTATTGCTTTTGTTGCTAGGCATACAAAGACAGCAATGTATGACTTGTAAGACTTGTGACCTCTTCCTTTCATAGTTCTGGTTTGTATTGGACCTGCATAATCCACTCCAGTATGACTGAATGGATATGATTCCGTCACTCGTACTTTTGGTAGGATTCCCATTTTTTGCGAGTTTGTGTCTGCTTTGTATCGTATGCACTTCACACATTTGTTAATAACGCTCTTCACTTTTCTTTTTCCATTAATGATCCAGTATGTTTGTCGTAAATATGCTAATGTTAATTTGTTGCCTCCATGCAACGTTTTTAAATGTGCGTCTTGTATAATTAGTGACGTTACATGATGGTTGTATGGTAACAGTATTGGATGTTTCTGGTTGTAAGGCAATCCAGAGTTTTGTAACCTGCCTCCAACTCTTAGTAATCCATCCTCGTCTATAAATGGATCTAAAGTGGATAGCTTTTTATTTTTCTTCATAGGCTGTCCTCTTTGTATAGTTTTCAATTCTTCTTCGAATTCCTGTTGTTGTATTTTCAGAATTATTCGTTTTGTTACCTTTTTTAATTCAACGCAAGAAATTGGTTTATTTATTGTTTGCTTGTTTGCAAATCTATAGCAGTAAGATAACACCCTTAACATTTTATTTAAACTGGAAAATCTATTCCAGAGATCGTTCTTTTCTATCTCAGTTGTAACACTTGTAACTGTGTGACACCTTTTGATTTCCTCAGTCGGCTGTGGCATACGTCTCGTGGTGGGTATCTGATCGGTTTTTAACCATAGTGGACCATTCCACCATAAGGAATAGTTAACAAGTTTTTCCGGCTCAAGGCCTCTTGAAATGATATCAGCTGGGTTATCAGCAGATATTACATGGTTCTACTCTGCGTTCGGTACAAGTTGTCTAATTTGTGATACCCGATTAGCTACGAAAGTTTGCCAGCGTCCAGGCTCTCCTCTTATCCAGCCTAAGGTGATCATGGAATCCGTCCAACAAGATATCGTGATATTCTTACAATTGAGCGCTTCTTTAACTTTTTCGATCAAACTGGCTAGTAGGAGTGCTGCACATAACTCGAGACGAGGTAGAGTAGTCTTTTGTTTCTTCGGTGCCACTTTTGATTTTGCTTGTAATAATGTAATGTAGTAGTTGTTATTGATTTTTACACGGCTATATACGACCGCTCCGTAAGCTTTCTCGGACGCGTCGCTGAAACCATATAGTTCATTCTCTGTGCTATCAGTTATGTGACACCACCGCGGAATTTTTATTTTTTCTATACTTTTAAGGTGTTTTTGTACTTCAATCCATTTTTTCTGGAGTATGTTATCAACAGGTTGATCCCATCCTATCTCGTTAGTCCACAGTTCTTGTATAAGCAGCTTCAATTTAATTATAATTGGTGCTAACCAACCCAGGGGATCGAATATTTTCGCTACTTCTGACATAATCCATCTTTTTGTTGGTTTTTCTTTTTCCATTATAGTTATTTGAAAATAAAAACTGTCTTCCCGTGGTGACCATGAAATGCCTAATGACTTCCTGGACTCGTCTAATGGTAGCTTGAGTAGTTGATCGTCTTTGTCTTCCGCAGGTATATTTTCGAGGAGCTCTGAACTGTTTGACGACCATTTTCTAAGTTTAAAGCCACCCTTGTTTAACATGGATATTAGCTGACTTTGAAGTTCTTTAGCTGTGCTTTCCTGGGAATCTCCAGACAAAATATCATCCACGTAGAAATCTTGTAATGTAGCTTGACTCGCCATTGGGTAATTATCTTTTTCGTCTATGGCAAGTTGTTGTAGTGTTCGTACCGCAAGATAAGGTGCGCTAGTTGTACCGTATGTAACTGTTGTAAGTTCATATTCACTAATTGCTTGTTTGGGAGAAAGTCTCCATAATATTCTTTGATGTGCGAAGTCTAAATCATTAATTTTTATGAACCTGTACATTTTCATAATATCCGCCATGAAGGCAAACTTATGTTTTCGCCATCGTAGCAGTATAGTGGATAAATCTTGTTGTAGTCGTGGACCTTTATACATATTGTCGTTAAGGCTTATTTTTGTGCTGCTTTTGCTGCTCGCATCAAAAACCACGCGTAACTTTGTAGTAAGTGAGTCTTCCTTAATTACTGCCTGATGTGGTATGTAGTATTTTCCTAAGTTGTAGTTTTTTGTATCTACTTTTCTCATATGACCCATACGTAAATATTCGTTCATAAATTCAATGTATTGGTGTCGTAAATTTTCATTTTTTGCGAACTGTCGTTCTAGTTGTAAGAGGCGAGCAGCGGCCTTTTTGCGCGATTCGCCGTTTATGTTTAAGTTTAAGTTTGTATCCTTAAACGGAAGTCGAACCGTGTATGTTCCATCTAGGTTTCTTATCGTTGTTTCTTTATAGTAGTTTTCACAGGCCTGGTCGTCCTGTGTGAGTTTGTAGTTTTGTGTAATTTCTTCTAATTCCCAAAATTTCGTAAGTTGTCGTACCTCTTCAGTGCAAGCCACCATACTCAGTATTTTGGCTCCACTATTCGTGTCATCGGGATAAAATCCGGATAAAATCCACCCTAACTGTGTGTTTTGAGCGATAATTCCGTCCCGTAGTCTTTCGAAACCCTGTAGTAGTATTTTGCTATGGTCTTGGGCACCTAATATTATATCAATTGGTCCCTTTTTATAATAAGTTGGGTCAGCTATCAGCGCATTATCCAAGATTTTTTCTTGTAATTGTTTTAAGTCATGCCTTGGTAATGAACTTGTTAGTTTTGGTAGTATTATTAGCGTTACTGGCAGTTTATAATCGCTAGAGTACCTTGGTTGTAAAGTAATGTTGATTGTATGGTTTGATGTTTTTGGTTTTTCATCTCCGATTCCTTTTATTTCGGCTCGGATTTTTTGACGTGGGTAAGCCAGCAGTTGTGCCACTTCTTCAGTGCAAAATGAAGCTTCTGATCCTTGATCACATAACACTCTCAACAACTGCGGCATCCCGTCATAAGAGGTAGTTTTTACTATAGCGGTAGCGAGTAAAGTTGTATTTTTAGTGTTGGTATTTGTTGCCGATAAATTCGACGTTGTTATATTTTGAGGCTTCTCTATTCCTACATTTTTTGTTGTGTATTTTTTGGCGTTATTACTATTTTGAAACGGTTTAGATTGGTGTAATAATGTGTTGTGCCCCTTATGTTGACAAATATCGCATTGTTTGTAAACTGCACTCACACACTGTTTCCGATCATCGTGATTTAAGCAACGCTTGCACATTCTTTTTTCCGTGACGGCTTTGTATCGGTCGCTGACGCATAACTCTTTGAAACTAGGGCAAGAATGAATACTATGATCCATACTTTGACAATGCCAACAGCGTTTATATTTTTCCGATGTTTGTTTATTACGTGATTGTTGACCATTAGTATGTGATAACGACCCGTCAAATGACTTAAGACAACTGAAACGGTTTTCCATGAATTTCATCATCTCGTCGAAGGATTGTAATTTATTCCTGTTTTGTAATTGGTCTTCATACTTGGTATTTGTTTCCTCGTCCCATTTTCTACTGACTATTCTTATCAATAGAGGGCCCCAAGATGGTGTATTTATGCCTTGATTTTTCAGTGCCTCAAGACATTCATTTATAGTGTCGTGCATGTCTCGTAATTGTACCGCGTTTGCTCGTTGCATTTTAGGTAAATCTAATAATTTGTCAATAAACTTAGTAGCAATCATGCGCTCGTCTTCATATCTCTGCGTAAGCAATTTCCAAGCTGTTTCGTAATTTATTTCGCTAATTGTTAAGTGACGTATTAATCTTGCTGCGTCGCCTTTTACGTGTGTTTTAAGATACTGCATTTTCTCTGTAGAAGAAATTGAGTTATCTTCGTGAATTATTTTTCTAAATAAATCTTGGAATGTGTACCAAGAGTCATAGTTCCCCGCAAATATGGGAATATTTATTCGTGGAAGTTTTACTGACGATTTTGTCGACATAGCTTTTTCACCCGAGTTTTGGATTATTCTTGCTTCTAACAAATTTATGATAATGTCATAATCTGTCTGTGTATTCTCGAAGCAATTATCCTTGAAATAGCTATTGTCCAGTGTGCTTTCAGCCATCAGTAATTCGATGTGCGTCTCTTCAATTTCTAGCCATTGTTTTTGTAAGGTTTGTAATAGTGTTTGTAAATGCCATATTGGCTTATCCTGAGTAATGGATTCCTTAGCCTGAGATATTTTCTTGGATATCTGTGACATTCGGAACAGTTGTATAAACAGTTTTGGGCTACTGACAACCCCCTTGTCTTCATCTTCATCTAGAAGTCGTGGTTCATAAATACTTTGTACGTGTTGTAGTCTTTCCTCACATTTTCTGAGGTAGTTGATTCCTTCGTCGTAACATTTCTTAATGTTACCAAAGTAGTTTGTAGTAATGTACTTATGAGTTGACAAGATCTCTTGATCTTGTAGTTTCAAGTGGTTTTCTTGAACTCGCTGGAAAACCTGGTCTAATATTTTCTCCCGTTCGTTGAGGTATTTTTCCGTTTTCCTTGTGGGCGAGTCCTTTTTCAGGTTTGAGACTATCCTTTTGATCTCACTGTAATCCGCTTCCTGGCTCCTGATTAGTTCGTTAACTTCCTGTATCTCCATAGTGCTCTTCTTTCCCACTTCTCTAACGGCCCTATCTACCTAACTCAATAGTCAAGTCTGTCAAAGTCAATTCCTACAGTAATAAGGGGACCGCGTGATTGAAAGAAATTTCAAATGCTCGAAGGACCAAAATGTCTAACCACTCCAAACAGATGTCACGTGAGGTCGCAATACTGTTGAGGGTGCGTTAGTACATGTAGGGAGGGCCTAACAGTCCCTACGACTATAATCCCTATAAGCCCTACAGCCCTAACCTACCATATACCTAGTAGTGATATATAAATATATAAATAAGTTCAGGATGTCTGCACCATGCGACCTAAGGTTACAGACGGATAGTAGACAGGATGTCCAGGTTCGGGAAGGATAAACTCACTGCCAGCCCGCAGACTCACGAGACTGATCAGAGATGGCTAAAGGTGTCTTGGCCACAGTGAGGGGTAATGAGACAAGAATATAAAATTCAAATCTGGTTTATTTTACAAGATGTACAGCTTATATACTAATTTAACTTAATACACACTATTATACAAAGTTGTATGTGTTTCATGCGTGTAAGATGCAACTCAGTCATTATTTTAACTAGGCCGCTCGTGTAGTCGTCGCCGGGCCAAGTGCTGATTCGATGTTCAAAGGTTAACATTGAACAACGTTCATATCGGAATGTAGTGTGTATGCAGTGTACCTATGTGTATGTAACCAACCTTATATAATCATGTGTATCCTAAAATAAAGGAGAGTATTATTTGAGCAGTCGTGCCTATCATTTCGCTCCACAAATACCTTCGACCTTACATGGCGACCCTGCCAGCGGGCATCGCCGCGCGATCGCCTTACCGACACCGCCGTGCCATATAAGGGTTGTACAGTGTAAACAATTGGACTAAGTAGAGTCAAGCTAAGATGAATTATAATAATTATTCACTAGCGTTAATAACGTTCGCGGTTGTGACAAGTGGTATTTGGTTCGTTGCTTGCGAAAAATACGGGTTCATTAAAAATGGGAACTACGCAAACTAAAGATGAAACCGTGATAGTGCAAAACGCAGCCGGAGGAACTAATAACGCGCATCTGGAAGAGGTGAAATTACATATTACCACCATCACCATACTGATGACTATAGTGGTGCTGGTTCTGGGACTCGGCGTGCTGTATTTTCTGCTGCAAATGTATCGGCGATGTCATGTACGCTGGATACATCAGGAGATGTACAGGAGTGCAATATCTAGAAGGTCAGGAGCGAGGCAATCTGGACCATCACTGGAGAAAGGACGGTCGAAGGGCGACATAGTGTGAAAACAAAGATAGCGGATACCATCGCACATCGGTTTACACATCATGGGTTTAAGTGAAAGTGAAAAAAAAGTGCTGAGTGTGTGAAAGTTCGAGGAAAAACAACGGGCATCGTAAAATGGACTCAGAACTTTATTAGATAAGTACATAATCGTAATAATAATAAACGTAGTAAATGATATGTTACATTGTACTTGTAACTATAATAAACGAAGTGATTAATTAAACAACTAATGATGGTAGGAAATGGCAGATGACTTAGAACAATTATATAAAAATTTGAAATGTATAAAAACATATTTAATTAAAATTGGCCCTAAACGAAGGCAAGGAAATGTATTAGAGAAAAAGTTGTGTGATTCAAAGGAAATTTATGACAAATATACTGATATAATAGAGAAGATATCAGACGATGTAAAGAAAGGTAAAGTAGGACAAAACGAACAGATATTAATAAATACATTTTGTATTGATTTTGAGTCATTGTATAAACAAATTTTAGATTTATCCTCTACGTCAAGTACGAGTAGTAGCGAAGATACAAAAATGGAGTCATTTGATTTGAAAGTAGCTCTTAGTTTATTACCTATGATACCAACTGACAATGAATGTGCGCTTAAACAATTTATTGATAATGTAGAATACTATAGCTCGTTATTGGCTAGTGATGAGTGTAAGAAGAAACTAGTACAGTTTGTTGTGAAGAGTAGGTTGTCTCAGAACGCTAAATTGCAGTTACAGTTAGATTATTCTAATGTTGATGATTTGGTAAAGGAAATGCGTAGAGTATTACTGCCTAAAAAATCACCGTTTGCGATACAAAATAATATAAATCAATTAAAGCAAACAGAACTGTCAATTCAGGACTACGGAACCAAACTTTCGGAACTTTTCGTGGATTTGACGGTATCGCAAGCCGACGGTAACTTAGAGACATACAAAATAATTAAACCCTTGAATGAAAAGCAAGTTATCAAAAGGTTTGCCGATGGGTTGCGAAACCGCCGTCTTTCAACTATCATTGCAGCTAGGAACTACGAGTCGTTAAAAGACGCAATACAAGGTGCGAAGGATGAAGAAACATCCATAGCGGGACCGAGTTCGAGTTCTGGCGAGATCCTAGGTATGTATTCTCCTAGAGGAAGACAACAGAATTTCCGTAGTGGTTATCAAAATAATAATTACAACAGGACATATTATAACAGGGGTCGTAACAATGATTCCAGTGCTCGTCGAGGCTACCCTCGGGGGGGCCAGCAGGCGCATCAGCAGAGCCGCGGTGCACCACAGCGAGGCCGAGGATCACCATGGCGTGGTAGAGGTAGGAGCTATTATAGGAATCGCTGTAACCAAGGGATAAGCCAAACCCCTAAAGATACAAATAAACACGCGGTTAATGTTCTAACGGGACAGGAAAATGAAGAGTATGCAAATGAGTTTTTTCGTGAATAATAGAGTTATTCTCGCAACTGATACTAACTATTATATTAACTTAAGTTCTAATAGCAAAACTTATTCATGGTTAGTCGATACCGGTGCTACAATTTCGGCTATAAAATATAAATATGTTCTAGAACAAAACATTCCAGTCCAAAAAGAGGACATAGTCATACATGGAATTGGTGGCAAAGTCCATGCAATGGGATATGTTTGTTTAACGTTGTCATCGGGTGATCATCACCTTATTTGTAATAAGTTTTATGTTTTCGATACTCTACCATGTAGGGCTAATGGCATCATCGGACAAGATTTTATTAATAAACATAAGTCCATATTAGATTTCAGTAATAATACCTTAACATTGTTGACACAAAGTTCAATTAAAATAGTTTTACCTTTACTGAGTTATAAAAACACAATGGAAGTTTACCCAAGATGTGAATCCATACATTATTTTAAGACCGAATTCACAGAAGAGTGTGTAGTACATTCTAAGGAAATTAGTGACGGAATATTATTGGCCAGTTGCATAGCAACACCAGTTAATGGTCTAATACCGATTAAGATATTAAATACAACGGATAAGTTGTGTACCTTAACGGACATTAATCCATGTATAGAAAAATTAAACAACTACAATGTTTGCCAATTTGACAAATCAGAACGTGATGCAAGTAGAGTAAAACAATTGTTTTCGGTACTAAACCTCAAACATCTTAATAAGGAAGAGCAAATATCCATAGAAAAATTATGCGCGAAGTACTCGGATATATTTTATTTGCCAGGAGATAGATTAACTACAACAAGTATTTATAAACATACCATTAGTTTAAAACCAAATGTAACTTCTGAATTTACAAAGCCATATCGTTTACCACATTCACAGAAGGGAGAAATTAAGCAACAAATTGATAAAATGTTAAGAGAAAGGATCATAGAACCTTGTCGTAGCGAATGGTCTAGTCCAGTATTACTAGTTCCTAAAAAGACTGACGGTACAGGTCAGAAAAAGTGGCGACTAGTTATTGATTACCGAAAATTAAATAATTGTATTGAAGACGACAGGTTTCCACTTCCAAATATTTCCGAAATACTTGATTCGCTATCGGGTTCGGTATATTTTTCACATTTAGATATGTATCAAGGTTACTATAATATTGCACTAGAACAGGAAAGCAGAAAGTACACAGCATTCTGTTCAGGACAATACCAAATGACTCGTATGCCAATGGGTTTAAAAACGAGTCCAGGATCATTTTCCAGAATGATGACCATGGCTATGTCTGGCTTAACGTATGAAAAATGCCTTATTTATTTAGACGATTTAGTGGTCTTTGGTAGAAACTTAGATAGTCATAACAAGAATCTACAAGACGTTTTCGAACGACTGCGGAAAGTAAATTTAAAATTAAACCCGCAGAAATGTAATTTTTTAAAGAAGGAATTACTATACTTAGGCCATGTGGTATCAGGTAACGGTGTATTACCTGACCCGGATAAAATAAATGTAGTAAAAAAATATCCGTGTCCAACAAATATAGACGAGACGAGGAGGTTTGTTGCGTTTGTTAATTTCTATAGAAAATTCATTCCAAACTTTGCTGAGTTAGCTTATCCACTTAACAAATTATGTCGTAAAAATGCTTCTTTTATATGGGATGAAAAGTGTCAGTCGGCATTTGATAGTTTAAAAGGAAAAATCATATCCCCACCGATTTTACAATATCCGGATTTCACAGAACAAAATGAGTTTAATCTCCAGACAGACGCTTCTAATTATGCAATCGGAGCAATTTTGTCTAACAAAAATGGAAGACCAGTATCATTTGCAAGTAGATCACTAAACAAAGCGGAAATAAATTATCCAACAATCGATAAGGAATTGCTAGCTATAGTGTGGGCGATTAAACATTTTCGTCCCTATTTGTACGGAAAACATTTTAAAATATACACAGACCACAGACCTTTAATTTCATTATTTAACATGAAAGACCCATCAAGCAGGTTATTTAAATTTAGGTTATTACTAGAAGAATATGATTTTACGATAGAACATGTCAGGGGTACGGAAAATGCGGCAGCAGACGCATTGTCGAGAATTTCCATAACATGTAATGACTTAAAACAAATGCACGAGTCGTGTGTTTCAGTTATGACAAGAGCTCAGAAAAGAAACCAGATTGACAATAATTCTAAGATAGGAACGAGTGGCACAACTACAGTTCGGTCTGATCAACCAAACGTTGTAAGCACTCCTAGTACTAGTACTTTAAACGAGTCAGTGGAATTACGTTTTATTGATGCATGCAAGTTAGAAACAATTAGAAAAAGTGGTGAAACATGTAAAGAAAGTAATACATTTATGTACATTCCTAAGGAAAAAACTATCTATATTAAACATGTATCTTCTCCATCGCAAATATCGCGAGCCGAATTTGTGAGAGAGTTACAAGATTTTTGTAGAAGCGTAAATATTACGGAAATCTATTTAATAAAAAGTAATAAAAATAACATTTTTATAAAAAAGTTATTAAATGAAATAGATATAATGAAAAAGTGGACCGGACCACACTTACATATAGTAAAAGATGTACAACGAATAGAGAATACAGAAGATAAACGAGTAATTTTGAACGATTTTCATCTCTTACCTACCAGTGGCCACGCGGGTACGAGACGAATGTTCAACAATATAAAAAAATATTACTATTGGACGGGATTAGAAGATGATATAAAAGAGTTTATAAAGAGGTGCGACAAATGTCAGAAACAAAAGTATTCACCGCACAATACCAAACAACCTATGGAAATAACAACAACAGCACATAGTGCCTTTGAAA
This sequence comes from Orthosia cruda, assembly GCA_964057195.1. Classification (NCBI taxonomy): domain Eukaryota; kingdom Metazoa; phylum Arthropoda; class Insecta; order Lepidoptera; family Noctuidae; genus Orthosia; species Orthosia cruda. The sequence goes on along the minus strand of OZ059848.1, from coordinate 6,276,759 downwards.
AAATATATATTGACTTAGTAGGTCCTCTGGAAAGAGATAATTATAATTATAGTTATATCCTCACGTTGCAGTGTGAACTCACCAAATACATTGAGGCATATCCCTTAGTTACACGCAGAACGGAAGAAGTAGCGAAAGCGTTAGTTGATAATTTTATATTAAGGTATGGAGTACCGAAGGAGATAGCGACGGATCGGGGTACCGAGTTCCTGTCATCAACATTCAAGGAGGTATGTAATCTATTAAATATTAAACAACTAAACTCAACAGCATATCACCACCAAAGTATAGGTGCTTTGGAAAACACGCACAAGCATTTGAATTCATTTCTCCGTATTCAAACCGACAACCATCCAGAGACATGGAGTACATGGCTCCCATTTTGGTCATTTTGCTACAATACTTCAGTACATTCAGCAACAAAATATACCCCTTACGAGTTAGTTTTCGGAAAAAAGTGCTCGTTACCAAGCAATTTGACCAATAGGATTGTTGATCCACTATATAACATTGATTATTATCCATTAGAATTAAAATTTAGATTACAAAAGTCACAGAAAGATGCACGAGACAACTTACTCAAAAGTAAATTAAAACAAAAAGAACTATATGACAGAAATATAAATCCAGTTACTTACCGTCCTGATGATTTAGTTTTAGTTAAAAATAATATGTGTAATAAATTAGATAGTGTTTATACGGGACCATATAGAGTTATATCAGAAGAGTCACCAAATGTTAAAATAATAAAGAATGGTAATGTAGACACCATTCACAAAAACAGAACAAAATTGTATTATCCTAATCAGTAATTATCATGTTCTTGTGTAAATGTAAATGTATTATAAAAATAAAACAAAATGATAATTTTATTTTATTTTACCTCGCCATGGGAGGTGTAGTGTGTATGCAGTGTACCTATGTGTATGTAACCAACCTTATATAATCATGTGTATCCTAAAATAAAGGAGAGTATTATTTGAGCAGTCGTGCCTATCATTTCGCTCCACAAATACCTTCGACCTTACAGGAATGCTTTTAAATATTATTAATTCTGTCGAATTTAATAATCAACAATACAGTCTCGAGCTTCCGAAATATTTAATTACACAATGCTAAGTCGCAATTCACATTTTGCTTTTTGTTTTACAAACCGTAATAGAAAAACGGACGTGGAATAAGTAAATACATGAGGTATTTTTAAGGGGGAGGGAGGCACTTTAACAATTTATTTGTTTGGGTGTGGTTTGACGACGTCTCACTCAATAGAAGTCTGATTCAATCAATCAATCTGCCTAGCCTTTACCTAACTATGTTGGGGTCGGCTTCCAGTCTAACTAGATTCAGCTGAGTACCAATGTTTTACATTGAGCGACTGCCTATCTGACCTCCACAACCCAGTAACTGGGTAGCGTGATATCCCGGTGTATCCGGATAGACTGGTGTCAGATCTCAAGCTTCTGACTACTCGTAACGAATGTCAAAGATCTTCAAATGACAGCCGGGACCAACAACTTAGCGTGTTTTCCGAGGCACGGAGGAAACTGGGTATGTTGAAATGGTCACCCATCCACGGACCGACCTCGTCAAGCGTTGCTTAACCTTGAAGATCGACCCGTGCGGCTGTTATTATTTAGCCACGAGCTCCTCTAACAGATAACTTTTCCAAAAAAATTTGGTGTTTTTTTTCTGTGGGGCTAACTAATCAATTTGGTATTTCAGAACTAGAGTATACGCTTTTTGGGGTCTTGCTATGGTCGTCACTTTCGAGCAAACAAGGTTGCCCACACATAGCGACGCGCGTACAGATGATTTGAACTATCTATATTCGTTTGACCTATTTGAGACGATTTGATTTTGCGGCTATTGTGAGTTGAATATCTGCTAAAAGAACGGTTAGTCAATTTCTGTTTATTTCAGTTTCACTTTTATTTTAAATGTAGTATTAGGTCTTAGCTTAGGTTTTAGGTCTTAGCAATAGAGCAGTGAAGGCCCAGTGCTGACGGCCGTGACTTACAAGTTGTAGGTCGTGGGTTCGAACTCAGGCAGGCGCTTTATTTTGTGTAAATTATTACATCACCACCGCTCTCAAAAATGGTGAAGGAATACATCGTGAGGAAACCGGCATATCTTAGAACCAAAAATTCGAAGACATGTGATATCCACCAATATGCACTGGGCCCGTGTGGTGGATTACGGCCCTTTCCCTCTCACAGATAGGAGGCCTGCACGTACAACGGACCAAATGCGAGTCTAAGTGCGGAAAAGGGGTCCATCTAGCCTATCCTAGGTATTAGCAATTAGCGTACAAAGTATTTATAGTCATAGTTCTTGCAACGAGCAAAAGATAATCATTTCCTGGAAATCGAAAATAAGCCGAGACGGTGATTATACTCAAACAAAAACTGTTCAACTAGGTAACAGCCACCCACACGGTCTTTATTAGATTGGAAACATTATGCTCTTTTGAGGAATATTTTCGTAACCTCTAAAGAAAGTGTTTTGATAGGATTCTATAAAAGCTAGAAGCTTGTTGTTTAACAATTTTTTCGGGCTTAATTGAAGTTAAATTCTAATATATTGCGGGTAACGAAAACCTTATCCTGTTCATGCTAGCATTGATTAGTTCACGAAAAATGTTGTCACCAAAATGAAATCGAATCCACGGCAACTTCATGAATATTAAATGAGAAAGCGGATGGAACGGTTTAAGAAAAAGTGTTTTACGCCGTAATCGTTTATAGAAAGTGTTAATCGAATGGCTCTCACAAACGCACAACAAAGCCTGTACATAGCTTACTGCTTACACAATTACTGTTATTCTTTTTATTTATTTTTAGACTTTTCCCCACACTAGGATTTCTTCCTGTATTGTGGGTGCGTTTACAAATATTTAAAACCACATACACAACACTCAGAGCCGGCACAATTAAACTGTCTGTAGGGCTTTGATTCTTGATTCATAACCACTCTCATATTCAGTAGATAATCACTTGTGGTTCGATATCTGTTTTCATCTAGCCTAGTGTACTCGATGATACTGTTCTGACATTCAGATTAGAGATCAGGAAGCCGCAATCTGTTTGTCGGAGCAACGCTTGAGACAACTGTTTAGTTTGTGATTGTGTGCTTCTGAATAGCGCACTTACTTTGTTGTTCACTGAGTGTGACGTAGAGTTTAGTACGATCTTTATCTCTATTCTTATACAGTGCAGCTTTCATCCTATCGTTTTGCTAAGTTCAATCAATTTGAATTTTTATATATTTATTTTCAACTCACATTTTAGTTTTTCAGGGAGAGCATTAGTAAGTTAAACCTTTTCCGTAAAAAGTCGTCATAGCGCTTTCGTAAGACACCGTCAGAGCTCAATTGATAAAAACATAAGCCGCGGTATAACAGATTTGAAAAGGACGTGAGAATTTTGCAAAATCATCAGAACAGTAATTGAAAATATCGTTAATTCTATCAATTTATGTTGTGTTGAGATTTTATTATTGGTAGAGACGTTTTTTGATTGAAAAGGTCTTGTATGATCTGTGAGGAACAACTTCAAATAATGTGTTACAATTTCCATATTTATAAGAAATTCTTTTGGATGTTAAGCAATTCTCAAATTATCATCGTTGCGACTAAATTAACTGGCTCGTAGAATTTAGAGTCGTTTAGTGACTGTGGATCTTCGGCGCGCCGCCGCTTGCGTACTTTGTGCTGTGGACGTAGCCGCTCGTAGATTTTCGTAGCAAGTTGCGGCGTAGCTGTTCGTAGCAAATCGTATTCGATTGCATACAAATCGCTTACAATGAGCTACCCATGCATAATGAACTATTCCGCCGACAGTATCAAGCTTTCGCTATTGATTGCAATGAATAAAATTTAAAAACTATGTTCCATTTTAAATTTTAATATAATTAGGAATGGTTAATGTGACCCAATGTACCGCTATCAATATTCTGAAGCGCTACCCAAACATGACGCATTAAGAAATGGTTAATACTAGAATCTAAGCAGTCTGGTATATTCAATTGCATTACTTATTTAAAGGCTTAGTGTAAAATTAAATGAAAATTTTCTAAAGTGAAGCTAAACGTAAGATTGCTTCATTCACTGTCCCGTGAGTTGTGAACGTCTAGTTTGAAGTCATCTTATTAGCTGAAGGCATTCTTTGGCTCCATTTGAAATCTTGATATAGATTGCTAATATTATTTTTGTATCTTTATTACCAAGTGATTCATACTTGTAGCAGAATATCTACGGTACATCCTTAAAGTCTGTATTATGTTAATTTGTTATGATAAATAGCGACGCAAATGTTTGACTGATCCCTTTATGTAAACGGAACGTGATCTGAATCGATTTATCGATAAAACTTATATGTATAATCGTTACATAGTATTTCATTAGTTGGATAAATTTAATTTAATAGATAAATAAGAAGATAACATGTATATAACATAAGTCCGATAACATTCATTTTACAAACATAGACCTACATTTCACCTGGAAATATGTCCGGCACATTTGAATTTCATTTAAATTTTTCAATCAGCTGCAATTGTCTAGTTGACTATCTACCGGTCACATTCCATCAACGAATGCCGCCGTTCGACATCCGAATCACCATAACATCAAATTTTGAAAGCGCTTCTTATGACAGTTTTCAAACTGAGCATCCTAATCTGTGTGCCAAAATTGCTTTTAAAGTATCAACAGGTTTATTTCTAAATTCTTCAGTAAAATAGATTATCTTATGATGTGATCTTATAGAAACAAAACTAGCTAACAAGACCAGCAGCTAAAACTATAAATTCGTTTTGCGGTCATTTCCTCAGGGCAACACGTAACCGAATATATTAAACCTTTCTAAAAAAAGGGTGTGTACTAAAAAGGTCCTTGCGGATACGAAAAGTAGCTTGTGGATCAACCTTTATCTCAGAAAAGCCAGAAAGATTTTAAGTTTAAGCTATTGTGAGGTTGAAATCTAACAGAAGGAGTATAAAAATACTGATTCAACTGAAAACTCTTATTCAGTTACACGCTGTGTGAAATGATGGTAAGGTGTTTTCTTAAGACAACTCACTGACCAAATGATCAAAACATTGTCTATGGTGATCAATATTTCAATGGTATATTACATTCAAATGTCTTCCATGTAGACAGACCCAATAGCATTCAGTGGGCTTAGTGTGAGTTTTTACTCGCGCTCATTCGCGTTAACGTAAACTTCAATTTGTATTGAAAGTGGATAAGCACCGTCTGGTGACCGTAAAGAGAAACTTTTTTTTGTATACAAATTTACATAGAAGATCGTTTACGTTATCACAATCTAGTACCTACGTAAAAAAACTTTTTAACAAAAAATCAAACCGACTTCCAGAACAAAAAACTACAAACCAAAAAATAACTTTCTTTTCCGAAGTCGGTGTCTTTTGTACCCATTTTTTTTCAGTTTTTCGACACCGACTTCGGAAAAGAAAGTTATTTTTTGGTTTGTAGTTTTTTGTTCTGGAAGTCGGTTTGATTTTTTGTTAAAAAGTTTTTTATTTTTCTCTTTTTAGTTTTGGTAGGTATCTCCAATTAACATGATAATCATTTATGGCCAAAGTACATCTCATGACGATTCCAATAAGCCCAAGCACGACTAGGATACATTGTTTTATTTCAGAGTTCCAGTGCCTACCTTCCGGCTTCATCATCAGAACAGTTCAATGGTACCATTTTCATCAGTACCATTCATTTATAAGTATTTGCTTAATCATAGTCGGTTAACTATTCGAGATATTTTATACCCGTGACATACTTAGCATTAAGGAGTTTCAGTTGCCATCTGTGGTCTTCTTCATCAGTTCCACTTCACCAAATGATACTTTCTGAGTGCAAATGATTGCATTGTTAATGAAAATACCAAAATCGCTATATGTTTGCCTATAACATTTGAGGAGTTCCCTCGATATTTCTCTAGGATTCCATCATCAGATCCTGACCTGATGATTATGGGACCAACTAGGAAGTATACCCTTTCAAACAAAAGAAGAATTTTTGAAATCGGTCCAGGCGTCTTAGAGTAATCGGGGAACATACATAAAAAAAAAAAAAAAAAAAGATTCCGACGAATTGAGAACCTCCTCCTTTTTTTGAAGTCGGTTAAAAAACTCGGCATAAGCACACAGGACTGTTACGAATAAGGTTTTAATGCGAGTAATACCTATGCATGCCTGTCAAAGGCGAGGTAATAACGTAAATCTCATTGTTATTACATTAAGTTACATACCTATTAAGCTGGCAGCTCAAGTAGTAGGGGTAAATATTTTCTTACGTAAAACACTATAACCTTCCACGTTACTTTCACGTCCCAATATTGAAAACCATAAGCACAGATAAGGCGATTCACGTTGAATCAAAACCCTTGCCCTTGTTATATTGATCCGATAACAAAAAAAGAAAACCTTCAAACACAACGATCCTTTTAACTATTTGAGCTTCATCTGATCCCTTCAGTTATTTTATCTTTTTGTGACGCTAGAGTACCTAGTCTAGCGTCACAAAAATGACTACCTAGTACACCTACACCTACGATACTAATGATATACCTACCTAGGTATATCATTAGTTTCGTAGGTGCGTTTACAAATATTTAAATATATTATAATTAAAGGTTCCAGGTCTGTCTGTTTGTGTATGCGAGATACACAAGCAGCCATACTCGAAACGACTATCTGTATGAAGGACATTCAGACATTTTTTTTTGTGCGGGAATCGAACCTGCCGCGATAAGCAGCACACTGGCTAATCGCTCAGATACGCATTGTTATATTTTTGATACAGCAATATATTTTATTTCAAAGTGTCTAACAATAAGTAACTTATGTATATGAAACCCTCTTCAACCACGTCTCTCGGCGATGAGCTGACAGATGTAGCGATAGTCTTCGGACAAAAAGTCACAAAAATTTACATTAGATATTTGTATAAATAAAACCATGAAAACGTGATGTTTATATTCGGTGATTGTGAACAGACGTTTTACTGAGAATTTACTTTCAAAGGAAATAAAATATTAATTACTTTTACACAGGAATCCATTGTTGGTCGTTGAAAAGTAAGAGTGTTATTATTACTTTTTCTGATTGATAGTAGAAACTTCATAGTTAACTTCATGTGTAGGTACGGCACTTAATCTTTTTTGCTCAGGGTGAAAGGTTTACCATATTGACAGACTTTCATACACCGCCTTAATCAGCGTTGAACATGTAGGTTTTTACGTTTTTACTTCAGAAAGGTCCCCAAAATATTTTTCATAATACTTAAGCATCTAAAAATAAAAAAGCAAATATAGTAGTAGACAGTACGAGTAATATAAAATATTTTAACAGTAAGAGTTAGCGATACGAACAGAGGATATAACCCAGTATAATATACCTCGCGCCGACATCATATTTAATTGAAAGATTTCAGAAGAACGTGAAATAAAGCTTTTGAATTTCGCCATTCAGGTAAAGTACGATTTCTTAACGCAATATGGCTAAGTTTTTAAAGACGAAAACTTAAATGTAACATATATGACGTAATTCTAACACAATTTTGTTTTGTCTGTTTGTTGTTTAGTTGAGCACGCATCACGTAAAATGTACGAAACTAAAAGATAAAAACGTAGATAATAACCAATGTAGATAACTATTAAACATAAAAATTGTGCGTAACTTGAAGTATTACTTAGTTTTTCTTTCATCGCAATCGGTTTCTCTTTCAAAAGTTAGATGAATTTAAAGTGTTCAAGAAGTAACAAATCACAACACACGCAATTAATTTAGGGCTGTCAGTGTACCAAATATGGTAAATAATATTACTTAAACATAATAAAATAAAATACATAAATATATACAATACTACAAAATAGACTAATAAATATCAAATTAATAACAGAGAAAAGAGAAGAATACAAATTATAGTGAAAGGTAATGCTCCGTTACCTACATGATTAGAAGTGAATTTTGTTATCAATTAATAATTTTGCAAAAATCTCCGCATCTTAATATGGGATTTGCTAAATCAACCATGGAAACTTCAACCTTTTTTTGTTTGGACTTACTTTTGCCGCCAACTGCTTCCCTCACAGGGTCTTTGCTCGATCATCTGACGAAGGTCTCAGTTACTCGACCCCTGTCACATGCACACAACTATAGTAAAAAGAAATGGATAGCTAATTAATAGAAAAAAACATCTCGTTTGGAGACAATGAGGAGGCAAAATTTTCTTATATTTCAGGGTCAATTTAATAAGCAAGATATTGTAGCAGCCTGTTCCAAAGGGTCCTTATTTTAAACAATAAAAATAAATCTCCACAGGGAAAGCAATTATGTTTCGTTTCGTTGAATTCGAAATATTTTAAACAATTTACCATATTAGTTTACATCAACAAAGGTAAATATAGAACACAAACTTCCAGAAAACGAACTTTTACATTAAGTTTTGCCGTAAATACCACAAATTTATGCTAGAGCCAACAATAAATGAAATATTCAGTTGGTTTCTGCATAAAGAACAACGGTAAACCCAAACGGGAGTAACAGAAGATTGTCAGATAAGTCAAAACCAACCGTGAATTAACTGAACAAAACGCAGTTTAACCTGGACAGTAAATTGTGCCCCGCGTCGATGTTTGCAAAAATTTTGGTCTCGGTATGGCAAAGGTTTTATAAACCGCGTCTGTCGGTTTTTCATGGTTTACGTTTTCTGCCGGCGGTGTTAGGATCAAATACTGCGAAAAATGGATTGGACGTGAGGGCATTTTTTTAAGTAGCTACAGCCACATATTCACCTTGTTATTGGTATTAGAGAATTTAACCATAATATAATCAGAGTTAAAATACAATTAAAACTAAAATCATTAAACGTCTATTTATAAAGGGCAAATTAGTGAGTAATACAGAATAGTATAATTTTATTAGTCAGTAATCATTATTAGCCCGAATTATTGCGAAACTTGAGTGGCAGTGGGCAGGGTACATTGCACGCAGAATGGATGGCAAAATAATCTGGAGTGGCGACCGCGAACCGGTAGACGATGGTTTAAAAGGTCTTCCACTAGATGGACCGATGACCTGGTTAAGGTTGCGGGAATTCGCTGGATGTGAGACGCATGGGACTGGTCAATGTGGCGACGCCTGGGGGAGACCTATGTCCAGTAGTGGACGTCTTTCGGCTGAAATGATGATGATGACTAATCATTTTTTTATTTATTTATTCATTTATCCTCGCACTGGAACGCATTTCATCAATCGCATCAGTGGACCACATACTACATAATATTAGCTGTAACTTTAGGTTTGATGATGTCCATGACCAAGCCCAACTTAGAAAGTACATTATAATTGTAAAAGTTACATTGGTACTGCCGCGGATTTGAACCCGTGACATCAACCATGAGAGGTGAAGCCTTAGTCACTGCGCCACCACGACATTAGTAATGTTTGTTTTATTCTCCACAAACACAGCTAATAACGTCAATCGAAACTTTCTTGTTTTGTAGAGTTGCGCATCGAAAGTTGTGAGTGACCGCACTTGCGAACTGCCTGCATACTGACGTCATCTGTGTTACTACCATGAAACTGTTTATAGTATGATCGTTACTTACATATTAATAATATCGCACTTATACTTCTAGTAAAATAAGAAAGTGGTTGTAAAAACAGACGCTGAGTTAGTTGACCGCAAAGCCTGTAACTCCAGATCATACCTACAAGCTGCCACTGTATGACAAAGCCGATCAGAAACACGGGCGTAAGCCGGTAAATTGGATAGTCAGTAGCTATCCCGCCATCATTCCTGTCGGTTGTCTAAGCTTCTTTGTGTAGCGACGTTGTGCAACCGGTTTTGATAATAATAGTCTTATCTAACGTTACCTACTTTCGGTGAAAAGTGTGTCATTGTCATCTACCGTTTATAAAATAACGGTTTCCTGAAAAGCTCTTCATAATTTTTTAAATACTAGCTTCTGCCAGCGGCTTTGCTCGCTTGTTTTATACATATAAACCTTCCTCTTGAATCACTCTATCTATTACAAAAACCGCATCAAAATACATTGCGTATTTTTAAAGATCTAAGCATACATAGGGACAGACAGCGGGAAGTGACTTTGTTTTATACTATGTAAGGATAAGAATACAAACATATTTTTTGATGTGTTTGGATGTATCGAACATACTACAATGTGTTAAATTTACAATTTCATAATACACAGTATCTTTTAATATACATTATACCAGCCTTCTGTAAAATGGCCGTGTATACACATTGCTATTGCATGTGCACTTGTGAAAACACGCTACAACTTCTGATTTCACTATAACCCTTATTTCCAGTCGTCTAGATTAGGTTTAGAGTTCATTTCACACGAACAAGAGTCAGATTATTTGAACCTTAAGTTTGTAGAATTACCTAGAAGAGTTGTGTCTGCAAACAGTTTGGAACTGAGTAAGTTTTTAAACTCATTTCCAGAGCCTCGAACTGCAAACTGACCGGCAATTCTATAAAGTGAGCTTCGCCCATATATTGTTGTTCTCACAAACTCGCTTGTTACCAACAAAACTACGTATACGTAAACCTTACAACTGAACAGTTCTTTGGGAGCCAAGTCACCCACGTACGTAGGAGTTTACCCTCTGTTTCCCTACACGTGGTCCCCGGGTGGTGCAAATCAGGTAACATCTGGTGGTAGGCTTCAGCCGAAGGCTTGCGACCACCCACTGGGCAAAGACGTACCGCTAAGCGGCCTAGCCGTGTTCCGGTACGATGCCCGGTGTAGCCACTAGAAGAGTTGGGTCGAGACAGCTGTTCCACTGCAGGCTGACTAGCCTGACGAGCGCTGTTATGGACGTATCGGGAGACTAGTCGCGGAGGGTAGCGGGTTCCGAGGCACGGTACGCCGCTGGCCGACCGCAGGTAGTTGGGGGCCCAAGTAGTGTGCCAGCCACACACAAAAGGCTGCCCCGCCAACTGTCGAAAAATCCCGGAGTGCACCATCGTGCTGGTTGGCGACCAGATGGGGAGGGCCCGATCGACATTCCGGGGGGGCTCGGGCGTCCCCGCAGTCTCCAGACTAGTGCCCCAATGATGGTGGCCTTTCAGTGTGTGTCTGTTAGGTTAGCAGCGTGGAACCTCGTCTCACTTCCTTCTCCTCTCATCCATTCACTCTTCAATCATTATGAAATTGACAAGCAAAAAGAATACTGGATCTAAACAGCGGCTGCACCCCCTCCCCCACAAAGTGCACCTCACCAACATTAGAGGTTTGCACTCAAATCTTTCTGCAGTCCACTACCACCTGGAGGCTGAGAAATCAGCGCTGTTTTTTCTTACGAAGACGCAGATAGCGAGTCCTTTAGACGTCTCGTACTTATCATACCCAGGGTTTATCCTGGAGCACAATTTTAGAACACGCGCGGGTGTGAGTATGTACGCCCGTGACGACACTTGCTATCGTCTCCGTAACCTTGAGGACTCCAGATTCTCAACGCTGTGGGCTCTCGTGGACACAGGTCTGGATAAAATTATCTACGCCTGTGTCTACAGTAGACAACCAGGCTCACAGAGTACCTTAGTTAAGCGGCTGATGCGGCACAGCAACGTTACCCTTCCGCCCAATTAGTGTTACTGGGGGACTTCAATGCCGGTGGGCATTCCGGGGTGGCTCTTCCCATACCAGTGCACTGACCATGCTGGACGGGAGATGCGTAAGCTTTCGCTTACGCTAAATCTAACCAACTGGTCCATGGGGCAACAAGGGTGCCGGATGTTGATTCGCACACGGCCAATTGCTTGGACCTTCTGCTGACAACAGATCCAGACCGATACTCTGCGTTAATAACTTCACCTTTGGGTAGTTCCGACCACTGTCTGGTGCAGTCTGTGTCCGTCTACTCCCCGCCCGATCCCAGTCCAAGAGGCACCCAGCGGGTTTGGCGGTACAGGTCAGCAGATTGGGATGGCATGCGATCTATCTTCGCATGCTATCCTTGGCAGCCTACTTGCTTTTCTTCGGCTGACCTTTCGTCGTGCGCGGACGCCGTGACGGGTGTGTTGCGTCAGGGAATGGTTTTACATTCCGTTCTCTGACGTAACAATGCCCAGCGTTGACCGGCCATGGTTTGGCGCTGAATGTCATTGCGCCGATGCCCTTAAGCATGAGGCATACCTGGCATTGGCCGACGCGCGATCGCACAAAGCGAGTGACGTGGATCAGAAGAAGAGAGCCTACAACAGAGCTGCCAAGTCCTGCAAGAAGGTGTTGCGGAGGGCTCGGTTCGACCACATTAGCCGAATAGGCACCAAACTTGCTTCTTACCCAGCAGGTTGTAAAGCGTTTTGGTCCCTGGCTAAGTCGGTCGAATTGAACTTCTGCTGTCCCTCACTACCACCACTGCTGAAACCTGATGGGTCACTGGCCCACCCCGCTGAAGAGAAGGCAAATTTATTTGCCTCCCTTTTTGCGGTATCTTCGCGTCTGAATCCTGGTGATTCGCGGCCCCCACCTTCTCCTGATGGATGCGATACGAGTATATCGGACATTCGCATCCATCAAAAGGACGTCCGTAGGGTGCTGCGCAACCTCGACGTGAGCAAGGCTAGAGGCCCTGACGGAATACCAGCCAAAAAACTATATCTTTGAACCTGTGCGCCTGAACTGTCTCCGATCTTGACACGCCTATTCCGCCATTCATATGAGACTGGAGAAGTGCCGAATGCTTGGAAGCAAGCCAACGTACAGCCCGTGCCCAAGAAGGGCAGTCGAGCTGACCCGGCTAATTACAGACCCATCTCTGTAACGTCCATACTCTGTAAAAGTAAGGAGCGTATACTAAACACTAAGCTCCTGGCATACCTAGAAACTAATGATATCATTAGCGACCGCCAATACGGCTTCCGCCGAAATCGGTCTACTGGGGATCTTCTAGCGTATGCCATTCACATATGGAGTGAGGCCATCGAGAGGCACGGGGAAGCGCTTGCCGTCTCCCTCGACATCTCGAAGGCTTTCGATAGGGTCTGGCACGAAAGCCTTATTGGTAAGCATCCTTCATTCGGTCTGCCCGGTGGTCTGTGTGATTGGATTGTAGACTTCCTGAGGGATCGGTCCATTCGAGTGGTTATCGATGGCTGCTCGTCGGACCAATTGGATATTAACGCCGGCGTCCTTCAGGGGTCGGTACTCTCGGCAACATTGTTCTTGCTGCACATCAACGATCTGCTAAAACCCGGCACCTTTGGGTATGCAGAAGACAGCACTGTTGCTGAGAGTTACTTGTCCAACGTACGTGCTACCGGGCCACAGAACCGGTCTCTCCGTGAGGCCATGGTGGAGCGTTTGAACTTGTCCTTGCAGGCAGTCTCCGAATGGGGTGATGCCAATCTGGTCAAGTTTAATGCTGCTAAATCCAGGCGTGTCTTTTTTCCGCTAAAAAGAGCCAACTTCACCCGGCTCCAACTTTCCGTGATGTAAGCGTGCCAATAACGGACCATCTTGAGCTTCTTGGCGTTACGCTGACATCAACTCTCAATTTTGGGCCATACATTGAGGCAAAGGCTCAGCTGGCTGCCAAATAGTTGGGAATCCTTGCGAAGGTGCGGAAGTACTTCACGCCGGAACAGCTGCTCAACTTGTATCAAGCGCAAGTTCGATCGTGCATGGAGTACTGTTCTCATCTCTGGGACGGATCTGCCAAATATCAGCTAGATGCACTAGAGTCGATCGAAAAGCGGGCCAAGAGACTCATCGGCGATGAAGCACTGGTCAAATCAAAGCTCCAGAGCCTTGAGCATCGTCGCCGAGTTGCCAGCTTGTCGGTATTTTATCGGTTACATTTCGGGGAGTGTGCGATGGAATTGCATGATTTAATCCCGGCCAGCCCGTTCTTTCATCGGACAACCAGACGCACGGTGATGCGTCATCGGTACATGGTGGACATCCCACCCATACGCACAAAACGTTTTGGGGTCACTTTTATTATGCGTACAGCTAAGTAGTGGAATTCCCTGCCGGAGTCTGTGTTTCCTGATAGCTACAATCTAGGGGTCTTTAAGTCAAGAGTGAATGGGTTTTTTCTAGGCAAGCGTGCTTCACCGTCGACCACATCATCGTTTTCCATCAGGTGAGATAGTGGTCAAGCGCGAGCCTATTGATAATAAAAAAATAAAAAAAGTTCTGGAGTAAGGAGGCAATTAGTCGAGCGGTTTGACGTTTACAGATGTATTCCTTCACAACGTGAAGAAAATTGTTGTAAGTCGAGTTTTACGAATGTTTTACAACTGTTATAGCTATACTTAAGTCAAAAAATCTTTCAGGATAAAAGCGTATCTAGATTCTTCAAGTATAAGGTACATTTCTTCTAAGAAATCTATGAAAGCAATCGTTTTGGTATAAGTAAGCAAAACCGCTTATGTTACGAGGGATATTTTTTACTCAAGCAAAATAAAATGTGCCTCGAGTAGTCTTATGTAAGCCAGAAGGAAACGATTTGTAACACTGTCATTGTTTTTATAACATTGTCCAATTATATTACTGAGAAACTTTATTTATGAGATACGTGAACGTTTAGTCCGAAACAAATTTTGCGGATCACTGTCTACAAGTGATCCGCAAAACTGATTTTCTTTGTTTTAAGTGCATTTTTTCTATGTTCTACTTATGAAAAAGTAAGGCAATCTAACTAAAACATAGTTTGGTCAGAACTGAGCTGTTCACAAATAAAGTGTCAAAATATACCTTGATTAAGCAGTGCCAGTTCATCAAATGCTTAATTGTGTGCAAACAATCAAAACGCAAAACTACTTTAGTATCAATGAGTTATGAGAATCTGTGAGAGATGATTACTCGTAATTTTGGAATAAAATTGTTGCAATTGCTCCCAACATATTTACCGAGAAAATCGCGCGCGAAGTTTTGAATGTATAGAAACACTTTTATCGATATTAAAATATTATGACCTTTACATTAATAAAAGTAAATCTAAATAAACGATTTTTTTTAGAAACCGTGTTATTTTAAGTAAACTTAATTGATAAAATGTATGATAGAACCTTGTTTAATTCAGTCAAAAGTTTTACCGTCACGTCTCACAGATCCGAGCTCGTTGTTGCATAGATAAAGAATATTTTAACAATTTCTAGGAATGCTCTTGCAAATACATTTCATAACTATTTTAGAGGAAATATGACCAGAGAGCGCCAACTGAATTTCCTAAGTAAAAAGTCATAAATCGAGGTTTGGCTCTCATCTATTTCCTCCTCCAATATTGGACCAATTTAAAAGATATGCCATAAACTGAAAATGAAAGATAACTACTATGCCCTATGTTTTTACAGACAAAAATTGCTACTGTATTACTAATCATATAAATTCATAAGAATAGATATAAATAATTATGTCAGTTTAATCATAAAACATAGTTTTCTTTGAGGAAGCATGCATTTTTTTACAAGTAAAGCCCAAGATCCAATTTAACAATTCAGATAGAAAGTGCCAAGAATATAAATGTTTAGTGTTGGATAAATATAAATAAACCAGGCTGTGTAAAGGTTGTTTGCGGTATAAAACGGAAGGCAAAATTAAGACGTATTTGTTCCGGCTTCGTGGAAGCGAGTCACTTTGGTTGATTAATGTCCGAAAGCGAGAGACACCACAGTAGTGTATTATTGGGCATTCTAGACCACCTATCGCTTCCTACGGCTCACTTTGTTCGCCTTCGTCGCTTTCGGTGGAATAGAACGCCCAATAATACGAAAAGTTTATCGATGGCTTACCTCATCGCCTTCGTCGCTTTCGGTGGAATAGAATTCCCAATAATATAAATGAAATCTTACATAGGGCAGTAATGCAGTAAAATAATGGTTCGACGCCTATTCCACAACGTTTGTGGTTTGGACGCTGCTCCACTTTTTAAAACTCGTTTGGTTACGATTGAAACAAAAAGTTTTCTAGAATGTTCCAATAACATAAATTTATCTATAAAGTTTGTGGGTGGAGAACGTATAAATAATTGTTTGCAGTAATTTAGCGCTACATTCGATTCTTACTATTGTAGTGAGAAGGTTGATTTTGTATCACGAAACATAATACAAATAACTAAGTTAACTACAATGCATACCTCAGTGAAATCTGATTTAAAAGACATTTGTAAACTTATAATCAAGAATTCAAGCGGCAAGATTATATTTATTCGAGCTTTGCAAAATGATCAGAAAAATACAGATAACGATTCATCAAAACACCAGGACAACTATACAAACCACACAGAAGATTTCTTTCAGCGACAGATGCAAGATTTGGTGAAATCTCATTTAGAAAACGTTCACTATCTTATAATGAAGGATAGCCATGGTGATGTTGTTCGTACATTTGTTCGAGTTAGCGACAATGAGTTATAAATGTCAGTGTAATAAAATAATTGACTCATTATTAATATAACCGTTTAACCAGTTGCCATGAAATTTGTAAAACAACCACAATCATTACAAGTAAACAATCTTTGTGTTCATTCTCAGGAGACTGGTTTTCGCCATGGAGAATTATTACCTAAATCAGTACGATGCATTATTTGCGGCCCGTCAAATTGTGGAAAAACTAATTTAATAATTGGTCTTCTTATACACGAAAATGGTTTAAGATTTCAAAATGTTTATGTTTATTCGAAAACCTTGCAACAACCTAAGTATCTTTTTTTAGAAAAAGTCTTGCAACGAGTACCAGACATTTCATTTCAGAAATATCATGAAAATGAACAAGTACTAAGTGTTCAGACCGCAAAACCGAATTCTGTAATTGTATTTGACGATGTTGCTTGTGAAAACCAAAGTAATATACGTGATTATTTTGCTATGGGGAGACACAAGTTCATCGATTGTTTTTATCTAAATCAGACGTATAGTAAAATCCCTAAACAGTTAGTAAGAGACAACGCAAACCTAATCGTGCTTTTTAAACAAGATGAAAGAAATATGAAACATGTTTATGAAGAACACGTCAACACTGACATGACATGGATTGAATTTCGTGAAATGTGTTCAAAAATATGGAGTATACCTTTCAATTATGTTGTAATTAATAAAGATTGTTCAAAAAACAAAGGATGTTATAGAAGTAAATTTGACACGTTTGTAGTCTTTGACTAAGAACACGAATACATATAGTATATAAGGCTATTACCTTTCTAACAATATTATTCACCTTACGACGCTAAATCAATTACGACCTATTTACCAATATGGAAAAATCATTAAAACAACAAATTGTTGATGCGGCAGAAGCTGTAAAGATAAAAGTACGAAAAATGAGAGATACCGAGATTAACAATAAACAAGCACTGGAATCTGTTTTCAAACCTGTAACAGAACCACTTAACTTAATTGCTAATGCTGCTAAGCAAGCTCCTCTCCTGCGTGTCAGTGATGATTTTGCTGATGTTCCGTTTACTAACGAAACTTTGCAGAAAGAAGGAACTGGTAGCTCAGAAAGAAATGAAAATAATGATGATGAAGACAAATATGAATCCGATATCAACAGTGAGTCTTCTTATGAATCAGTAGTTGAAAGTAATCAAGCTTGTGATACGTCATCCTGGTCAGTATCTTCAGAGGCGTTGGCAGATATTCCATTTGGAGTAAGAAAAGACCGCGGGCAATTGATGTTAGGTTCTGCTTGCATAACGATCAACGATCAATACATCACCGTGGCTGAACGTAAATACCGAAATACACCTGGTTTAAAACAGTTGTTGCTTAAGAAAGATGTGGACTTAAGCTTGGTTACAGATAGTGATATGCAAAATTATAAGTTGATGTTACTTGACACAAATGCACATCGTCGAGACTATGAGCCAAGTAAGCCAATAAAAAGTAATAAAGGACAAAAATATTTGCAAGTTATTAAACCTCTTTTTCAACTAAAGAATACAGTTCAGGGAAAGGGTCTACCGTTACTAAAAAAGTGGCGAAAAAACGTAGATTTAGTGTACTGGGATAACCCTAATGAATTAGTGGACAGGTTGAAATTGTTAATTGCATCTAGAGATGCTGGCAACACAGGATTAGATAATGAAATTATTTCTATCATTGAAGAATTGCGTGAATGTAAAGTTATAAATAAATAAATATTTTAAAATGTGTTTATTTTACTATCAACCTCTCGATACAATACACCTTAAACATGAACGTAGACAAATTCGGGCACTTCATTCACAAAAGAATGCGTTTATCAGAATTATTTGAGTTTAATGAAAATGCATTATTAAAATCAGAAAACGGAGACTTTGATTTAAAAACATCAAAACTGAGAGGAATTAGAAATCCAGTAGAAGCAGACGATGCTGTGAACAAGGATTATGTAGATCGATTGAATGCTAACACGTTAAAAGAATTAAATAATCTGGCTGTGAACAAGGATTATGTAGATCTATTGAATGCTAATATGCATAAAGAATTTAATAATCTGATTGATACATTGCGTTCTCAAATGATAAAAGATGCAAAGGGTATAGTTCAAGGTACTTTAAAAGCAAGGGTACTTGAGGTTTCAACTCAGTTGCAAGATAAGTTTTATACTAAAGCAGAGGTAGATAAATTACTTGAAAATCTCAGTAATGACAAAACAACAAATAGTAAATGAAATACATAAAGCTGCACGAAGAAATTTCCTTAGACGTACTGTCATTCTAAAGGGGATCGATGACTTGTGGCAAGCTGATCTAATGGACATGCAGAAACTGAGAAAATATAATAAAGGTCATAATTACATATTAGTTGTAATTGACTGCTTCTCAAAGTATGCTTGGACAGAGCCGTTAAAATCAAAAAATAAACTTGATGTTTCTCATGCATTTAAAAGAATATTGATTAACAGTCATCGTAAACCTGTTAATTTACAAACTGATATGGGAACAGAATTTTATAACATCACCTTTCAATCGCTTATGAAAAAGCACAACATTAACCACTACTCATCGTTTTCTACTAAAAAAGCATCAATTGTGGAGAGACTGATTAGAACTGTAAAAAATAATTTATATAAATATTTTAGTCTCAATGGAAACTATAAGTGGATAGGACTACCATTGGAAGATACATTGAAGAGATATAACAACACAAAACATCGCACTATTCAATTTAAACCGGTAGATGTTAATAAAGGTAACGAACAAGTAATCAAAGAAAATATTAAAAAAAATTACAAACATGATTTAGTTCAGTGGAAGCCTAAATTCAAAGTTGGTGATTGTGTTCGTATAAGTAAATACAAACATAATTTTGAGAAAGGTTACACTCCTAATTGGTCAACTGAATTATTTATTATAAAAAAGGTAAATAAAACCATACCAGTTACATATCACATAGAAGATCAACGAAAGCAAAACATATTAGGAGCGTTTTACGAACAAGAACTGCAAAGATCGAATTATCCTGATGTTTATTTGATAGAAAAGGTTTTGAAAAAGAAAGGAAATAAATTGTATGTCAAATGGTTAGGTCTAAATAGTGCAGAAAACAGTTGGATTGAAAAAACTGCAATAATGAACTAATATATTATATAACCATTTTTCATTTGAAATCCTATCATTATAATTTGAGTAATGCAAGGAGGTGGACTAGTTAACAGGATAATTAATAATCTACCATTCGAAGTTCATTTGCCAGGATACAATTATTGCGGACCAGGAACCAAACTTCGCAAACGCTTAGCGCGAGGTGACCCAGGTGTAAATAAGCTAGACGAAGCTTGCATGCAACACGACATTGCGTATACAAACCATACAGACTTATCAAATCGTCACAAAGCCGATTTACAACTACTTAACATGGCTAAACAAAGACTTGAATCCAAAGATGCAGGGAAAGGTGAAAAGCTAAGCTCTTGGCTAGTGAGCAAAGTTATGAAAACGAAACTAAAGTCTGGATCTGGCATTAAAACATTTAAAAGCTTAGTTTCAAAAATAAAATCAAAAATTAAGAAACTCAAACGCAAAGATAATAAGACTTTAATAAAAGCAGCTTACTTAGCCGCAAAAAAGTTATTTCCAAACATTCATCATCGAATTCGAGTACCCCGAGTAATACCCATACCAAAGACTGGAGGAGTTCTACCTTTAATTCCAATTTTCGCTGGTTTATCGGCTTTAGGAACTTTAGCTGGTGGTGCAGCTGGCATTGCAAAAACCGTCAATGATTACAAAGCGAACAAAAAAAATTTGCAAGAAACAGAACGACATAATAAAGCTATGGAGGCTTTAGTGTTGGGTAAGGGTTTATACATTAAGCCGTATAAAAGCGGTAAAGGATTGTTTATAACATCTTCAAAAAACTGAAAAATATGCTACCCAATCGCCCTCTAACTAATGTAGACATTCAAAAGTATTCAAGAGACATCCCATATTTTCGTGGGGTCTACATGAAGGATCGACTACCTCGGAAACCGAAACGCATTGAATGTGGTATCGTTAATTTAGATGATTCTAAGAACGAAGGAACGCATTGGGTAGCTTATGCTAAAGTATACAATCACTGCGAATACTTTGATAGCTATGGAAATTTAAAACCTCCAATGGAATTGATGCAATATTTAAAAAATTGTAATGTGTTTTATAATTATACAAGATATCAAAAATTTAACGCAGTCAATTGTGGTCATTTGTGTCTAAATTATTTATGGACTTTTTGGAATAAAAATGTATTATAAAATATATGCTTTTCTTTCATTTCAATCATTTGCAAGATGTCACTCACTTTGTCGATAACTGGAGACTCGTCAGTGTTAACTACAAACTATCCTAATACATTGCAACTAGATGGAGAGTATGAGTGTGCTTTATTACACTTTTCAACATTTAATTCTATTCCAAACATCGATAAAAGTAATAATAAGTTCTATTATGGCTTTAATGAAGTTATTGAAATACCGGATGGCACTTATGAATTGCAAGATATCGGCGATTATTTAAAATCTGAAATAAAAGATGCAGCAATCAAACTACGGTGCAATAATAATACTTTAAAAACTACAATATTCTGTACAAAAGACATTAATTTTATCAAAGAAGACTCTTTTGGAAAACTATTAGGATTTAACAAACAAATCTTGAAAGCAAATAAATGGCATGTGTCACAGTCTCCAGTCAACATTCTACCTACGACCGTTGTCAGGATTGAATGTGATATTGTAAGCGGTTCATATGTAAACGGTGAACCAAGTCATATTATTCACGAATTTGCCCTTAATGTGCCACCTGGATACAGGATCATAGAAATCCCGAAGAACGCAATATACTTTCCAATCAATCAAAACAACATAAGCTGCATACATATTAGACTGTTAGATATAAACAAACGATTAATCAATTTACGCGGTGAAGAAGTGCAGGTATATCTGCATCTTAGAAGAAAAAAATGATTGACTACAATAAAAATGTGTCTCAACATGTAAAAAATATCAGTTCTGCTCGAGCTACCTATCAAATAAGACCTATCTCTAAGAAGAAAATAAAATTAACTAAAGACAATAAAGCATTCCTTAGAGCGATCGGATTGTTAAAATGAACATCTTAGACGTTTTATCCGCTCCGACTTATGATAACACTATAGAAGGAATCGAATTTCATTCCTACAAGCCCTATGTAACAAGTTTCAACAGGAACGATGAAATTCGCATACCTATCAACCAACAGAACTTATACATATTACCATCAGCTAGCACCCTATATTTGGAAGGAACTATTATCGTTAGCAAAAAAGATACGAAGGACAAAGCTACTAGTGTCAATTTCACGAACAATGCTCTACTCTACTTGTTCCAAGACATTAGGTATGAGCTAAATGGAGTGGAGATTGATAAAATAAAAAATGCAGGTATAACAACAACTATAAAATCACTCATTTCGATGAACGAAAGTGAATCAAAAATGTCTAATGCCTGGGGGTGGAATATTGATGGCATAAAAAATATCGATGGAGGAAGATTTTCTGCCTCTATACCACTTCGGAATATCCTCGGTTTCGCAGAAGATTTTAAAAAAGTTGTAATAAATAGTAGACATGAACTGATATTGTTACGAAGTAACACTAATTTGAACGCTGTAAAACTTAATACTGGCGAAGTAGTAGATGATGTTCAGATCAACAAAATCATATGGCGCGTACCGCATGTTAAAGTATCGGACAAAGAAAAAATTGGTTTGTTAAAAGTATTAGAAAAAGATCGCCCACTTCAAATGATATACAGAAATTGGGATCTGTACGAATATCCAGCTTTGCCTAAAACTACAAAACATACCTGGTCTATCAAAACTTCATCTCAAATAGAAAAACCAAGATATATTATTATTGGTCTACAGACAAAGAGAAAAAACAATGCACATTCTGACATGTCTCAATTCGATCACTGCCATATTCGAGACGTTAGAGTGTATCTCAATTCAACCTATTTTCCATATGAAAACTTAAATGTGAATTTTGCTAATAACAGAATCGCTTTATTATACGAGCAATACACCAGATTTCAACAGTCGTATTATGGACGTCGCTCGGAGCCCATACTAAACGAGAAACAATTTAGAGATTTAGCACCGCTGTTTGTAATCGATTGCTCTAGACAAGCTGATAATCTAAAGACTGGACCTGTTGTGGATGTGCGGGTAGAAATTGAGAGTGATTCGGAAATACCAGATCAAACTTCAGCATACTGTCTCATACTCAACGATTGTATTGTTGAATACAAA
This sequence comes from Orthosia cruda, assembly GCA_964057195.1. Taxonomy (NCBI): domain Eukaryota; kingdom Metazoa; phylum Arthropoda; class Insecta; order Lepidoptera; family Noctuidae; genus Orthosia; species Orthosia cruda. Next base: position 6,254,004 of record OZ059848.1, on the reverse strand, counting down.
CCATTAAGCAACATTGTGAAGAAGATATCATGAACGCAGACATCATCATTGTCGAACTCCAAGGATTTAAAGATTTATTTAATAATTTCATTGTGAAAGAAGTGGCCATCGTAAGTCAGAATCATACTCAAACGTTCTTGGTTAAACCACCGTGTTCCTTTTATTACTTAACAAAAGAAGAAAAGAAACAAGTACGATGGTTAGAAAAAAATCGAGGAATTTTCTGGCGTGAGGGCTTCATAGACTACAGAGAGTTTCAACACGTTATCTTACCATATTTAAAAAATAAAAGAATTATTACAAAGGGTTTGGAAAAGATTAAGTGGATTAAAGATTTATGCGTAAACTGTGAAGTGATTGACATAGGCGAGAAAGGGTGTCCTAATTTCGCGACATTAAAAAAAAAGTTTTGTATAAATAAAACTGATTTTAATTGTGTGAACCATAAAGCTAATTGTGCATTAAATAATGCAGTGTGTATTAAAAAATGGTATGTTGATAATAATATGTCTGTATTTAATTTATTTTAAATAGAATTGTGTTGAAGAGTTAATAAAAAATATTTATCTACCTTACAGTGTTTTATTTAATAATCAAGGTAACCCACATAACTAGTTATAAATTAGCTATAGCAAAATGATATTTCTTATAAATTTTATTATAAAATTTCAAATACATGTTAAATTAATTAATCTAATAAAAAACTAACTACGAATAACCTATTATTGTGTCATTATACTAGAGCTAATTTAGAGTTCGAGTATACAAAATAAAACACAGTTTAAATTATAAACAAAATAGATTTATTTACATTATTTCCAATTATTACAAACTAATGATAACCGTCCTACATAGTTTATTTAATGTTTACTATTCGTACCTACCTAATTACAAACTTGTGATGTATGAATATTATCCTAACTAGATTAAATAAAGAAATTAATATTAACTACATTACAATATTTTTAGACTATGTACAGGATAAAATGTAAAAAGTTAATTAAAATAAAACGTAACTACATTATTTGATATTTATACATTCAAAAGTTATACAACTTAAAAACCTAAGATGCTTAAAGACTAAAGAATAAGAAAACAAATAAATATACCTTAATAACTACAATATTACTTACATAATTTATTATTGTTTATTACAAAAAATCTTACACATTAACTTATAAAGTAGGTACTTACAGAATAATGGCACCAGTTAATAATAACAACTGTCCCCACCAAGTTTTTTTGATATTTTATTAATTAACGATTGCGTCTCCTCCATAACATGGTCCACCGATTCAGTTACTACATACTGCGCACTTAACACTACCACGTCCTGATTGTCACTTGCAGGTTCTGGTTGTTCACTGATATCCAACACTTGTACCTGGATAAGTCTTAAACCTTTTTTCTTCTCATTGTTTATGACGAATGATTGACATGTAGACAGAGATGATTTCTGCTTTAGTCCCTCTCGTCTTGTTCTAGGCTTCTTGTTGATAGGTTCGCAATTTTGTCTTGCTCTAGGCTCCTTGTTGACAGGTATTTGTTGTTCTGGGAAATCTGGTATATGCCAGCTTAAACTGGGAGTCGGAAAACCTTGAGCGTATTGTGAGAAGTCGATAACATCTGGTGAATCATCCATTATCAATGATCTGAAACAATCGAAATAATAATTAATTATAATTTCATAAAACAAAATGATGAAATAAAGTTATACGTAGATTGGTACTTGTACAATACTTACAATTCGTTTCGTTTTTATTTGACGAGATATGACCGCTCCGGCAGACTGCTTACTGATGTATGTTCTACACAATAATATTACTGTGGAACGCGGTTAATATGTAATTAGACTCCATAAAGCCTTACGCTGTGATTCAATTTCATGTTTCAACATGTTCAAGCTCGTGCAGGCGCACCTGGTCAACGTCAAATTCTACACCGCGCGTGCAAACTTCGAGCTATGAGTGCTTTGTCATCAAAAATGGACCTTACATGTTTTATCAAGTTGGAACCTGTTTCTTTGTCACCAATCAGGAATGGACATGAAACTAATGTTTTAAATAATACAAGTACCTATGGTATTTAATCAATTTCATGTTTCAACAAGTACGAACAGTTATGTCGTGTGCAGCATGAAGCGACGTGAGCGAGCACCTGATTAGTGTTATATTTCATACCAGGCAGCGCGATGCGCATTGTCATCAGGAATGGAAATTAAACAAATATAATTATGATAGTAAAATACGATTTATTAAAGTATGTATTTAATTAATACAAATAAAAGAAAATTATAGTAACCATAGTAACCTGTAAGTAATTATCAGGTCTGAATTGGCAGAGAATATTTTCCTAAACTTCTAGACTGTATGATGTCTCTTTCTGAAATTCCAGAATAATAAACATACTCTACCTATTCTGACCTTCGATAATTATCCTAATTTATAATATTGATATTACTTAAACTATTTACTAATTAAATGTAAGTTTGCAACAAATATTTGGGACACCAAGGGAATATATATTTTTACATGATTATTAAGCGAGGTCCAGACACATGTAATGTGAATGTACTGTAAAATTAATAGGTGTCTGTCTAGTACTTGCGTAATATTATCAAACTCTGCATTTAAACTTCACAAGTTTTATTTACCATTTACAATCAATAAGAAACATGTTAAAATGTATCTAATGTAATTACGTTTCAATTGTAGTAATGCATTACATAAATATAGTTGCGTTACCCCAGGCTAAAGTAGAAACTTTATCAAACGATAGCAATCGTTTATCGTCATTGCTTGAAAGTGCTATTTTATTTACGTCATGTGTGAATATTTCATGTTTTATTGACCTAAACAATACATTTTTTTTGCGAATAACATTGCAATTGTACAAAACATTTTTATAATCTAACATATTAAATTTTTTAGTAATACATTTTTTTGTACCTTTTGCCTTTTTAATTGTTTTATTTAACATTTTAATACAATAAAGTTTTGAGCGCAGTCCTACGAATTCTTTGATAATGTTGCCACCCATTTCATCTTTAAACAGTCCTGGAACCTTCTTATTAATAATTGGTAAGTTATAGTCATTGTTACAGTCATAATTGCTGGTATCAAAATATTTTAGAAAATGGAGCTTGAGGTCTTTATAAACGTCATCACTCTGTACATCATACACAAGACTATCTGTGTCAGTATAGCACAATTCAATTCGGTTACCATAAAAAGGTTTTATGATAGAGTAATGAAAGTCGTACATATGAGTCTTAGATAATTCTAATACTGCGAAACCTATGTATATTGGTTTATTAAGTATTATACGCACAGGTTTCATTTGGATTGCCACTAGATCATCAGAAAAAACAGAAGCGCTATGAAAATATGGACTAGCTATCAATTTCTCAGCACAAGTGGTCTTTTTCGTTTTATTGTTTGAATCACACCATTTGTTAACTAATTTTACTTCTATTCGATTTTCATTATTTTCCAAGGTCTTTCCGAAAATACTATTGTTCAATAATTTGAAAAAGTCTTGTTCAAACGTTGACTCTGCTTTTTGACGTAACTGAGTGTTAATATCAATATATTGTTTTAAATAACAACTTTGCTTAAATATAATAGCGCGATGGATCCTTCTCAATACTAAACCGTACTGTAAACATTTTTTTAAATGTACGTAATGAATAACATAGTGATATTTATCGTACAAGTTTGGTATTAACTTTTTATTCTTACCACCAGGTGGTAGGCATTTTTCTGGACAAAAAGGAAAGTCATTGTGTTCCATGTGCAAATTCGTTGGATATATTAAATCGACTTCAAGAATGTATCCGTTTTCCGCGGTATCACTGATATCTGCTAAGTTCAATTGTAAAAAATCAATTTCATGTCTATTCATAAATCTAAAATCGGAATAGGGTAGGGATTGACACATGCTATAACCATATAAATTGTTACAATCTAAATAAATGATAAATGAATTTGGACGAGTTGGATCGTAAGTATCTAAATATTTATGATTGGCTTTGACATGTCTTTTGGAACACATACAAACACCACCTCGAATACCTTTTTGTATCATTCTAAAAATTTCAACATCACTAATTAATTCTAATTTAACTCCTGTTTTTAAAAGCATTGCATCAAAAGATAGACTTGGTGCTGTAAGATAGAACGCGGGATCGAGATTGTAATGTAATTTACAAGTTTTTCGAAAATTTTCAAAAACATCTGTTAACAACAGAACATCTGTTTTGAGATATAAATCTGTGTACATACCCATGTTTTGAATATTAAATACTGACCAAACAGACCGAGCGTGTTCATAATCTTCGTCGGTAATTGTTTCATTAGATAAGGAGTTAAAAAAATATTTTTTAGAGGGTAAACACGTATCTTCATAACGTTCCCATTGAGACATATAGTCATATGGATACACTCCTTTACGGGTGAGTAGATTAAATTGTTTTTTATTAGAAAAATAGGATTGTAATTGTTTAAACTCTTGTTTTTTCATTGAACTAACCAACTTTTCTAAGCTTGTTCCTAAAAACTTGAAAGAATCTACAAACCGTATCTGTATACTTTCACTATCGGAAATCGGAATATACTTCGTGAATGAAATATAGTTTTCTTTTGTTTTAGGTATCACTTTTATAGATCCAGGCGCTTCGCCTAATTCTTTTATGAAAAGGTGACAATCATATCCGGACAAATTATGAAAAAATACTGGCAAAAATGTCGGTTGTTTGTATTGCATATTACAATAACTATGAGCTGCACCACGATATTTACCAGTCAAGTGACAATGATCGCGAACCCTATCGCCGAACAAGAAGTGTTCACAAATATGACATTTTATCGCGTTTTCAAAGTCGCGAGCATTATCATTTGAGTAAATCATAGGAACATTATTTTTTAACATATCATGAATTTGTTGTGCATCTTTATAAATAGACTTCACAAAATTTAATACACAATCCGAACCGCGATAAGAAACGAAACGATTATGGCTTTCATCTAGCGTACACGTAATATGATAAGCGAAAGCTACAGGCACGTGTCGCTGTCGTGTAACAGTACCTGCCTTAGAGGGGTCAAGATCACAAGATTCATACCGCTCTAGCATTGTTTCAAAATCTGCGTATATGACAAATGGTACAATTTGCTTTCTAATATAATTTTCAAATTGTATGAACGAACCTTTTGGAGGTAGTTCAGTGGCGACACCTCCACAACTATGCGAACTAAGATTGTCGCATGAATTAAAAAACATTAAACAAACGTCACAAAAGTACAGTTTACTGTGATGTTTTGTTAATTGATTCTTAACAAGTCGCGGCAAGTCTTTAATGAGACAGTAATGTGAGAAATCATCTCTTTCTAAATAAAGTAAATGAATCACCTTTCCGTTCAAGGCTTTTGGTTTGTAAAGCGGTCCTATGATGGTATTATTTTTTAAACCATAAATGTAAATGCAAATTTCAGGGTTATTTACTTCGAACCGCGCAATATCTGTGAAATTCATTGGAAATGATATGTTCTTAACATTTAACACGTTACGAAAATCCGGGTACGAAGATACTCTATCGGGATGAGTTTTGGCTGGATATAAAGCAGCAACAACAGACCAAAAAAAACAATACTCATCATTATTGTGGATATTAATGCATGCTTTTTTCGATTTTATTGAAGAAGGCAATTCGATAAAGCCTGAACCGCGCAAAGGTTGATATTTGTTAACATTGACTTCCAAATGAGAACTGCTCAAGAACGTCCATCCACTATCTCGATCCTGAATTTCTTCTATCTTTTTTGTTAAAGTGTTTTTGACTTGAGACAATAATGAATCAAATTCATAATTCTGATGCAGAGTAAAGTTTTTTGTGGCAAATGATTTAATCTCCTGAGAATCATTTTTAATCATTAAAAACAAAGCAAAATATTCAAAATTAACTTTTAGACAAGTGTGTTCTTTAAGAGACATGTCAATAAGCGTTTTAATTTTGTCGCAAATATTATTGAGAAATGGTTCTAGCGAACAATTCTCAGACGGATCGACAATTCTATAAGAAGTTATACGATTACGAAATGCAGAATGTATTATTTCAACACCTTCGCAAAAAGGCAAAATACTTTTGTTTTTATGATTAGTACTACGTAGGTGACCTGTCCAGTGACTGCGCTCAACAGAGGTATTACAAACAGTACAGAAAGGCATTATAGCTTAAAATAGTTTTAGACTTACTATTAGTTGTTGCTATATATTATTATTATTGCGATTATCATAGACGTCTGCTAAATAGAATATAGACCTGGTGCCCCAAAACTTAAATATTTATTTTCTATTTATACTATCACTATAAAAGACGGGCTCAGAATTGTCAAATAATTCATGAGTCCGTCTCATAAAAACTTGTAGACCATCCCACTGCGGCGTGTTGCGGTTAAGCTGCACTTTTAGAGCCACCGAGGCTTTCTTCCACCGATCCTCTTTAGGGGTGGAGGCAACATCGGCCTTGTTGTAGACTTTTACCTCCACATAGAAGTCCCCGGTTAAGTCCACCGTTCGCCGCACTTTCCCGTTAGCGACACGGCTGATGAGGGTTGAACCGAAGTCTCCAACTGAGGTCAACGAGGGAATGTAGTCCTCGAAGCCAAAGAGGTCCGAGCCCGAGCTGCGTCTTTTACTGTAAACAATTTAACATTTTATTACATTCACAACACAAAATTACATTTATTTTTATGGAGAATTGAGGGCATCATCTGTGTACGGGGATAGAATCTACTAGGACAAAAAGCATGATATCTTGTTATAATAATTTCAATAACAATACCTCATGAACTAACTGTAAACATTCCTGCAAGGAATATAATCGGAAATTGATTTCAGCGCTTTCTGCGTTACAGTTATAATTTAACGTATATCTGTGTATAACATACATTTAATTGATATAACATACACAACAAGCAATAACACAAAATTACCTTGATTTCGATTCTGATGGCGTGGTGCTCTCGGAAGCTTTGCGCTTCGCCACCTTCTTCTTTGGTTGCACCTTCGCAACCTCGGCTACAGCTGCGGTTGGTGTATGGAATTCTGAATCGGAGTCCGACCTGAAATGGAACACATAAAATTAATTTTGTAACTAACAACTGTGACTTAATTAAGACTATCAATACATCAGCTAGCAGGCTGGGTAGCAGTCATGATGGATAGGTAGGGCATGATAACAGTAACATCAGCCGGCAGGCAAAAACCAGGTCCGTAGCTGAATAGTAGTCGCAATGGAAAGATAAAACATGATAATCATAAGTTCATAACAGCCGGCAGGCAAAAACCAGGTCCGTAGCTGAGCATTATGACTAGGTACATATTTAAAATTATGAATTACTTACTTACATGTTAGAAAGTCGATTTTAAAGCAGCGCTAGTACTACTTGTCACTTTGAAGATTCTGGAGCGAATGTAATTTATTTATTAAAATTAATTCGTTTATATACACAAAAAAATACTAATTCAGCAAGAAAATAGGTTATTTCAATATTAAACTCTAAGTACTTGTCTTACAGTTGTAAAAAACAAATATGATGTTTACGTCATATTGAACCGTATTGTTTGTATACCAATTCTGCAAAATTGCAATTTGTTCATAAGGACTGAAAAATAAAGCCGACAAAGTGAACCCGATTCATTACCCTGTGATTCATAACTAAATTAATATGTATAATTAATTTAATAATTGATGTATGTTTGTTGAGATTTTTTTTACTTCACAATTAAGTTAATGTGAGAGGTGAAACTAAGAACAGTCAAATTAATTCTTGTAGGTAGGTGCATATTATAGATTTTTTGAATTCTCTCGACGTTGAAAGTAAATTTGTGAACATAGTTGTTTACTAAAAACAGTTAAGCAGAAGTAGTTAATAATTAATCATAACTATTTTGAGAAAAACATACTATTTTGTAATACATACAAACCAATCCATGTGTTCGATAATGTTAAGTTGCAGTTAAACTCGATATTTCGACATTCGACAAACTAATAACATTTTCATTCGTACTATTAAATAATCACCTAAACCCGCAATTAAAGAATCCAATGCACTGTGACGTGTGGGAATCGAATGCACGTGTCTGAGTTATGGTTTCATAGTTGCCCAATTTATCAATAATAACTCGAGTCCTCCTATTATCCCAAATAATCTTAATGTACACAGTGTTCTCTTTTTTCAAGGTGATCTTACTTATAACAGTTTAGATCGCACTCGATGACAAGTGACAGATAGCGTATTTGATACAAAATATATCATATAAAAAAATTTATAATCTTAGTACCTAGAAGAATGAAACACGTTAAAACTAGAACCGATTACAAACTTTTAGAATTAAATACGAAAATAATATTTAGGAAGTTCTTTATAAAACAAATTTAGTGTTTACAACATGATAGTCATGTTACTATACAATATAAATGCATGGAATGCAATTTGTGTACACGTGGAAAGTGTGCATTACATTGATATTGAACTTTGCTGATTCGAACTAACAAAGCACACTTATATATAAAGCTACGTAGCATTTACATCTACGTAGCAACCGGGTACGGATACCGTCAACGGAGTCTACAGCAACGGATTTACACACAGTCTTTACGCTAGAATGAATAATGTGAGATACGTTTCTAATCCGGTTGCCGTTGACAAGTGTATCCGTGCCTTAGCTTTATGCATGCATGGCAAGGATCGACTATCTGTAATCCGTATGACCACGCTTACCACTTGATTGTTACGTGTTGATGTAAAAGGTTGTATCGTCTGTAATGTGTTAAATTTAAATTTAGATGTCCTCGAACCAAACTGGTCACAGAAAAAAATGTGTGTGGACCTAAGGGTGTGCGCTATTTTACTTTTGTGGAGAGACATGAGACAATCTGTCCTAAATTTAGTTTAATGTATGCGGTATCCTAAAGTTCAGATTTCCTTGAGCCAATCTGGTCACGAAACGGGTATGTGTGTTATCCTAAGCGGCATTGCACCATCCTTAAGTATGTGGAGAGAAATGAGACAATCTGTCCTGAATTTTAGGTTACTGGTTCATTTCGATATATACCTGATTATGTTAACGTATAAAGCTTTATAGTTGATTTAAGCTGGTGAGTATAATTAAATAAACCGAGGATTGAATTTGAGGTAAGCCATCGATAAACTTTTCGTATTATTGGGCGTTCTATTCCACCGAAAGCGACGAAGGCGAACAAAGTGAGCCGTAGGAAGCGATAGGTGGTCTAGAATGCCCAATAATACACTACTCACCACTCCTAACTTAGAAGCGTCTGTTTTACAATAAGTAAACGTTATGCTTCTTATGAAACGTTTAATAAAAATAAAAACAGTTTATTCAGAATAATACTTTGGATTGATTAATAATCTCGGCTGCACCTACTCGGATACAAAAGTTGAAGAAACTTAAGTAGCTCAAATAACAAGAAAACCGAATACAAAAATAGGGGATTAACTTAATCTGAATAGAATAATGGAAATACCTACGATACGTAGTAAATTAACACTAAAGAAACTCAAAAAGTACAACGTACTTAGTTTGACAGACTCATGATAACATAAAATAAATACATCAACGAACTAAAATACAGTTTTTGTTTAGCTAAGCTAACTCAGCTTAATTTAAGAAAACGGTATTTTTTATGTAAACTTCGCGTTTGATTTAATACATTTTGTTTCAAAAACATTTCCATTTCACCTTTTTTTTTGTTCAAACTACTTCAATCTTAAACCAAAACAGCGAAATAGTTAGCATTTCCTTAACGACATTTGTTTAATACAAGCGCGCTTTTGCCTAAAAATATTGGCATTCCAATGCGGATTATGTTTTTTTTTGTTTTCCTTTTAGTAACTTTAGTCACACAAAGTCATGAAATATTTATTCAAAAAACAATATCGATTGCTTTATTACACTGGCACAAACTCAACATACGGCACAAATCGTCCTGTTCACAGACAAACATAATTGATTGCAGTACCTATTTTTCCCCAACCAATAAAAATTTACGAATCCCCTCGAATTCGATCTTGAACATAAATCGAGATAATGAGCTGATTGAATAAATAAGTGAGTAATAACTTGAGTACTCTATGGTTGAATTTATGTTAAAAGCTTTGGTTGTTGTTAAATACTCGTACTTCATGTTTTTTTGGCATCAACAGCAGTTAGAGATGGTACGTTATTTCATTTTCATCCTTTTTTGTTACGTCTTTTTTTTATCTGTTCTTTTGCCTCGTGGAGAAAATAATGTGGAGCAATTTATTTAAAAAGATACCTACTGAACAACACTCGGTACTTACTTGCTAACCTGTTGTACAGGTGTAACTATCAATTTTCTGAAGTTTAGGTACCTTTAAATTCAATAAATGACGATAGACGATATTTCAGACAGATGTCTTGCAGTACAATCAAAACGATTTATACTAAAAAAGCTCTATCTGCTTACACACGAGTATAATAGTTTAGGCCACATTAGTGCTTTGCGTTGCGTTACGTCGTCGCTGCGTCAACGCTGCGTCGTTTTACATATATAATTTTAGGGGCATGGCACAATATGAGTTGCATCGTCGCATGTGTTAGAATCTGAAGTATGTGTGACGTCATGAAAGCATGAATTTTTATTTTTAATGTCGCAATGGTTTGCTATACTACCTACCATACTATTTACTAAGCATCGGTAGGTGCTTAGTAAATACGACATAATACATACCTAACCTACCACACAATATATACCTACTACATAATACCTACTACCTACGACATAATATATACCTGTCGTATTTACTAAGCACCTACCGACAAATGTCAAAGTACCTACCTAAATTATTATTGTGTTGTCAACAACTAGGTACCTCAAAGCCAATACCGTAGGTTCCTCAAAGGAAAAAGAGTACCCACCTAAGTAACTATTATTGTGTGTACAGGCAATAACTCTAAACTTATATTTAAGCCTCTTTGATGATATTTCTATAAATTTATTTGATAATTTTTAATGATGATTGTGATGTTTCCTGGCTTTAATATTGCTATTTTAATATTACAAGTCCTTTGAAACAATTAGTACAATACTGTCTGTCTAAAGAGGCGATATAAATACCTTAATTGTCTTGTTACGTTTTAAAACAGAATGTAAGTTTTACCTACAATGTATTTAATATGTTTATATGAAATTAGTCTATTAATTGATACTTTAAGCGTCGATAAATCTGACAATTTTCTCAATGTGATGTCTACTGTCTTATCTCTTCTTACTTGCACACTAAGTTTAACATTTTGTAGCATTGTGGTATTTAAGCCTCCATTTCCTCTATTCTCTGAATCCGTCGAAAGTTTCAATAAAACCTTCTTCGTGTGGTGGAAATCCTCTCGGTTTTATAAGCTCAAAAAAAGTCCTTATTTTTCTTGTTCCTGGTAAAATGTTTTCAACTTTTTTATTTTCATCTTTTTACGGCTGCAATGGGACAAAAATCCGCATATTTAAAATTCTTGCGTAACCTACCTGAAAAAATAGATAAAGATAGATTGATAAATATTTATTCAGCGCATACAAAATACACAGCACACAAAATCACAATTAAATTATTTTAATTTACATGTGTGTGGCATGTGGTGGCTTTTAATATGGCTCTAGTTAGTGATTGTCGCGGATGACGTCGCTCGATGGGATGTACCATAATGAGCATCCGTCAGAAGGGTTCTGCACCGTGGTTTTTAACATCACATAAAAGACAAAACTGCGTCATGTTGAAAAACCCCGCATTAAAAAATACGGATACTTTATGGTAGGTCCATTAGGTGGTCCTCGTTTATAAAACGTGCCATGAGCAAGGTGCAAACTAAATGAAGAACATAGTACAAGTGATGTGTATTGTATCGAATCTTAATAGACGTATCGAACTACATAAGTGAAATTGTTGGTGACTTCTATAAACCAAGACATTCAATAAAAACATTGTGTTTAATATTTGGACTTTTAAACGTTATTGTGCTTCAAAAAAGTGCTTATCACGGACAAAAGCAAGTGTGTGTGTGTGTATTGGACCTGTACAAATGTACTTTCATCAGTAAAACATTTAAAAACATAATAAGTGGTGAATTAATTACTAAAAAATTTATATAAAACGGTTAAGTATAATGTTTTGTTTTAAAAAGTGAACTTTGTACCATAAGTGGCGCCCCTAGTAGTGAGTAGCGAAACAAATATTGACATTGACGTATAAAAATTGACATTAACATTAGGGTTGCTACTAAAAATAACAAATACTTCATGCCAAACAGCGCCATCTAGTGCCAAGGAGCGGAAATAAAATTGACATACTGGCGAGGGTTGCCATTATAAAAAAATAGAAAAGTGTTGATACAAAAAAATTGGTGATACCAGATTATAAAAATTAAGTCTTTTAGTAGAAAATTAAAAAAAAAAAAAAAAAAAAAAAAAAACACTGAATAGAAAATACAAAAACATGGAACCCGAGAAAAATATTACTATACGCAACAGAAAAAAAACTCATCTCACACTCTCCTTAAATGATCTTTCGAACACAGACACAAATCTATTCGATGCTACTATGACAAGTTTACCGAACACGTCATTAAATGATAGCCAAACTGTTTATGACCTAAGGGAAAAGATAGACAGTCTAAATAGAGAATTAGATATTGCTCATAAAGAAATTGAGAATTTAAACTTGGAAAACTATCGCTTAAAATGTGATTTGAACAAAAGCTTGCAAACAACTCAAGCTTATAAAAATCTTGCTCTGTCAGATAGCCGATGCATGACTCCATTATCATCGCGTGCTAATAAACGAAAAGGACGCTGCTCTACACCAACTCAATCTAATACACTTTCTAAACTAAACACAGGTAATAATGACCAGGAAATTACCGATGGCGGACCTCCTTCAAAGCAGGGCTCTGAAAATCAAGTATTGGAATTCTGTCTTAACTCCACTGAGCAACAAACCCTCGATGCCTCCTCTCAACTCTTCGAGACTGACGACGTGAATATACTGAGTAAACATACTTCTGTCAAAAATTCAAGCACCACCCAAACTAGTCAACCTAAACTAAATCTAAATAAAAACTTACACCAAACAAATAACTTGACACCGAAAAAGAAGAACACGACGAGACCAAGAGTTCACGATGATACCAAGCAAAGAAAACTGTGCGTTTTAAGTAATAGTACACATAGAGGCATATTACAAGCGATTGAAGAATTTTTTTCTTATGACTTTAAGTATTGTAGCTATTTAATGCCCAACTCAAAAATAAGACATCTGTTAACTAATATTAAAACAAAATTGGAAGAATTCACTATAAATGACTATTGTATAATTTTATTAGGCGATTCAGATATCAAAACTGACAATAACTATATTGACCTCGTGAAAGTAATTAATGAAAGCTTGAGACAAATGACCCACACAAATATCATAATATGCACACCTACGTACGTACGGGGATCCCCTATATATAACTATAAAGTTGATATATTTAATAGCCTACTTTACATGGACCTTGAATATCATAAATACGCATATTTTTTTGACTCAAATAATGACCTGGAATTTAGATTTGATATGTTTTCAGATAGATCAGGGAAACTGAATAAATTTGGAATAAATTTCATATTTAAAAATATTATGGAGAGGATCAAAATTGACTTAGGTATGTTTCCTTACGTAGATACTAACGACAATAGGCAAAGCTCACAGTTTTTTCTTTTATAATAATATACACATTTTACACCAGAACATTGCTGGTCTGCTAAACAAAGCTGACATTCTCACAGTACATTTAGAAGAATTGGAACTAAAGAATATACCCATCGATGTAATATGTATAACGGAACATTTTATGACATCAGAACAAGAGGCTACAATTAATTTACCCAAATTTCGCTTGGCAGCAAGCTTTTCAAGAGACGTAAATAGGGGAGGTGCCTGTATATTAACCAGATTAGGACACCCATACGTTGTACTTAATAATACATTTTCAAGTAAAGGTATCATAGAATATTGCGCAATAGAACTAACTGAACATAAGTTGATAATAGTTTGTGTGTACAGAGTACCGAACTCATGTATGTCTACATTTTTTAATAATTTAGAAAAGTTACTGCACCAAATATGTGATAACACTAGAAAGAAAGTTGTTGTATGCGGGGATTTCAATATCAATACATTAAAAAGAAACCGACAAACGTTGGATTTTGAACAAATTCTAGAAAGTCATAACTTAAAACTAGAAATTAAGGTTCCCACTAGACTCATCAGTAGCACTTGCATAGACAACTTTGCTCACAATATTCGTAAACCCAAAAGCCAAATAATTGAATTAGGATTATCAGATCATACTGCCCAATTATTGCATTTTCCAGTCAAAAAATCCTGTGTTTTAAAATCCTGGCGTATTAAAGTACGCGATTATAGTGAGGAAAATTTGTCAAAATTTAAAACTTGTATGAACAATTTGACATTCTCTGACATTTACCTGACAAATGATTCAAACGAAGCCTACAATCGTTTCTTGGAGCTTTTCCTGTGTTTCTATGACTTGTGTTTTCCTTACAAATTAATAACAAAATCGTTATACAAAAAAACTAAATGGGTTTCAAAAGGTATCAAAATTTGTAGCAAAATGAAAAGAAAATTACTATGGCAATATAGAACACACCGGACGGAAAAAAACAAACATAAATTCAAGCAATACGCTACGAAATTTAAAAAAATTATTTGTCTTACACAGAAGGCACAAAATAACCATCGCATCAACACAGCTCAAAATAAATCGAAAGCCACTTGGTCACTTATAAATAACTCTAAATTTAAATTTCCCAGTGAACCAATTAGTGAAATTTTAAAAGATAATGTAAGCATTACAGATCCAATGTCGATTGCGAATAATTTTAATGACTATTTTATTGACCAAGCTGCAAAATCGATGCGTACAAATAATTATAATAAAAAAGCACCTTCGAATCAAAACATGTGCACTAACTTAAACTCAATTTTCCTTACCCCCACAACCCCAATAGAAGTGGACAGAGAAATCAAGCAACTTAAAAATACATCGAGTGAGGGTTACGATGGCGTCTGTACTAAAGTAATAAAACAAGTGTTGAAATCAATTGCAGGTCATCTAAGTTATATAATAAATTTATGCATTTCTACTGGAACTTACCCAGATAAACTTAAAACATCGGTTGTTATTCCTCTCCACAAAAAGGATGACAAAAGCAATATGGGAAATTATAGACCTATAGCTTTGATACCCATCTTCTCAAAGATATTCGAAAAAGTTATTCATAGTCGTCTTTACAATTTTTTAGAAAAATATAATATCTTAGCTAGTGAACAAAAAGGATTTCGCAAGGGTAAGTCCATTAACGCTGCAATATATGAACTAACTAACATTGTTTTGACTAATATGGACAAAAGAAATCCAATATGTGCTATTTTCATGGATATGAGTAAGGCCTTTGACAGTGTTGACCATAACATATTGCTTAAAAAATTAGATTCATATGGCATAAGGGGAAAGGCACTAGACCTCATCCACTCATATCTATGTGATAGAAAGCAGTTAACAGAAATAACTAGAATATGCCTTAAAACGCGGGATGAGAAGACATATAGATCCCAAACTAGAACCGTAAAACTAGGAGTTCCACAAGGTAGTGTCTTGGGTCCATTGCTTTTTCTAATTTATATTAATGATCTCCCTAGACATATAAAGCATCCCATGGTACTTTTTGCAGATGACAGCACTGTAGTAATAAAATGTGACAGTCGAAATGACTATGAAAATGAAATTAATGAAACATTAAGAACCATAATTAAATGGTTAATTGATAACAATCTAAAAATTAATTTAGAAAAAACCAATATAATGCACTTTCACCAAAGAACTCAACCGAAAAGTATTAATGTAAATTATAACGGACTGACAGTAGAATCTGTAACAAATACAAAATTTCTAGGAATAAATATTGATTGCAGACTTTCATGGAGAACTCATATAGACAATCTCTGCAAAAGAATTAACAAATCCTCATTCGCTCTTTACAAGCTCTCCAAAATAGTTAACAGGGAAGCGATTCTAACGGCCTATCACGGACTGGTGGCACCATTACTGAGATACGGCATTATATTTTGGGGTAATTCGGTAGACAAAGAATTTATATTCAAAGCTCAAAAGAAGTGCATTAGAGCAATGTGCCAAATAAATAGTACAATAAGCTGTCAACCTTACTTTAAAAATCTAAAAATTCTCACATTGCCTTCCCTATACATTTATGAATCAAATATTTTTGTTAAATCAAATCTAAACTACTATAAGACTGCTGTAAAAAGCTATTATCGAAAATTAAGGGATAAAAAAAAGTTAGAGGTACAAATACCTTATGGTAAAACGGCACTATTAAATAAAAGTATTATATGCATGACATCATTAATCTATAATAAATTGCCTGATGACATTAAACAATTACCAATCCTCCAGTTTAAAAAGAAACTACAATCATTCTTAATAGACAGATGTTATTATGACGTCAAAGATTACTTGTGTGACAAAAATATTGTATTCCAATGACAAGAAAGGAAAACTAATTATCATTTTTCCCACATAATGTATATATTGAAAATTGTATTTGAATACCATTTAAATTGCTTTTGTCTTTCCTCTTTTTTTTTTTTTTAAATATAAAATTGTAAGAATATAATTTGCAATGTTGTAATAATAAATTGTGACTAATATGACTAGGAATTGAATTTGTATGTATTAATAATTTGTAATATTTTAATAATGAGTCGAGACTAATATGACTAATTGTGTTATAACTTCTGATTTATATATTATTGTATGCCTCAACGGCAGGACATAGCTGAACTTATTTTAATTATTTAAGACCTGTATTGATGATGTATACCTATAGTCCACAATAAAGATGATTTGATTTGATTTGATTTGATTTGATTTGTAGTATATATGGCTATGGGTGAAAACATTGACCCGAAACTTAATAAAATTGGCACGGTTTATGGTAAAACCCAAACTCAAGAGCACATAAATCGCTTTTGTATAACAAAAATTTCTTCAGATGAAGTTTCGATTAAAAAGAAGAGAGGGAAACCTGCTAAATATTCGGTTTGTATCAAGTATAAGCCTCATAAATCTTGACACGGGCAATTTTACTCACAAATAGTCGATTGGTCCTCCAAGCTACAATTGACGCATCAATACTAATTGTTACTCTTATATCGGCTTTTATGCACTCTGCCTTATCTTAAGCCCCTGCTATTTGTAGACGAGCTAGTGGTAAAGACGCCGAATGATTCAGGTAAGGTTAATGATGCGATTCCAGTTTTTATAACATGGATTTGGATGTCCGCCAAAAAGTTTGGGCGTTTTTTTGATGCTGCGCTATGTATAATGAAACCGTTCGCTCTCATATGGAACATTTTCAATATGTTATTATTGCTAAACCGATTTGCAGCGGCGTTAAGCTCTTTATTAACTTAATAATAAGCCGTGATTGCTGCTGCATATTCATGTCTGTAGATACTTACAACATCTGCTGTAAATTATGTCGCCGATTTAATCAGGCTGCGCTTCTGTGATGCTCAATAAATTGAACCGGATGGTTTTAATGATCCGTGGTTTTGATTTCACTGGTTTCAAGGCATTGCATTGAATTAACGTATTATTACGCGATTTGATTTAGGTTATGTACCAATATTACCTAATATCATATGAGTTAACAAGGCTTTACCTTATTAAAAACAAAATCTCTCTAAGCCCGAGTGCTTCCAACATTCATGTAATTAAATACTCAGTGTTTGTACATATACAAATCAATGCAACTGTAATTAAAAGCTCAAACATTAATGTTGCTAAATCTGAATGCTAAACAATTTGATGAATAAAGTTTCGATCATTATCAATCATTTAATTTACTAGGAAATTTATATTTTTAAATAGATGAGGCCTATCTCTTTTAGAAATGCTTCAAGAATTTAATTTATTAATAAATATTCTAACCTACTTAAGCTTAAATGATATTATTTAATCAAAATGAAACTCAATCGTCGTAACTTAGATTAAGTAAATTTCTAAGTTGTACACTATGAACATTCTGCCACATAGCCACTACTGGTTCGCTTGATCTTGGTAATCCTTGTGGATAATGACTACTGTGGCATTATAAATGTTGTGGTCGGAGCTAACTTCGCGTGCTCAACCTCTCAGTGTATTTCGGTTAACCCTACTAATACCGAATATATTGTACAAGAGGACGCTGAGCAGTTTTGTTTAGTTATACATTGAATAATATGTCAGTCTTCAATCTGAGATAGAAGCTCAGGTAACTTTCAATCTATGTAAATTTATAAATAAATGAAACTGTGTTTTACGAGTATGTATACTGATGATGACATGACGTACGCTCAGAGAGTGAAACAATCATTTGCATTTTAACAAGCAATAATGTGTTACCGCAATAGTTAATCAGAACTTTGTGGTTGGTTCAATAGTGAGCACTCGCGTTTTACCTTTGTATATGCACAAAAGTTAAAATGTGTGTTTTGATATTTAAAAAAATTATGTAAATGCAAGTGAAATTTCTGCATCGAATTTTGATTCCATCTTTTGTGTCTGAAGGATGAAAAGAAATATCCACTCTGAAAATAATTACTTTGATTTGGTTTACTCGAATGTTCTTATTTAAGTGTGACAAGCAGCCCTCGGTCTTTATTAATAAGGCCTCTATCAGATTAATGAATATCTTGTTTCCCACTTAAATCCAAACTACAAAGGAATAGATACTACATATATTATGTATAATGATAGCATAAATCACGTGAAGATTAATAAGTGTCTGGTGTGGCAGATGTGTCTCATAGCTACCGTGACTCTGAAACTTAGATTAATTAGAACATCAGACAAATAAGGTAATTTTGGACGATTTAAAAGACTCACAAAGATGCAGAGTTATGAGGATGGAATACATCTAAACTATTCCTAGTAATTCTTTAATTTTGCTGTTTTGAATGCTACAGGATATGGATGATTTTTCATGAAGTAGTTTTAGTTTAAAAGGCTGGCGGAAAACCGTTCTTTAAGAACAAAATAATGATTATACGAAGCCGAACGTTCTTTGAATTGGAATAAAGGGAATTTTAAAAAGCGTAGCAAAAAGCATAAATACATATATATTTTTTTGTGTTGCTAAGTGTTGACAGCATGAGGTATGGAACTAGCCGTGGAACGAGTGTCGATGTGGAGACGATACATCTTGTTTGTGAAGCGACATGAGGCGGCTGCCAGACATACTGTATGAACATTGTAATAAATCTTCTACATTTCACGTGAAATTACGTGACTCATCTGGAATTTCATCGTATAAAAAAGCTATAAGCTGAAAAGGTTTTGTTAGAGATGATGATTTATATAGGATCAGCTTATTAGAAAGGTTACGATATCAATTTGTCTTCAGGTTGTGACTTACGTGTTTTTAATCAAGAGTTTTCTTATTTTCGAACATCCAAACATTTTACGACTAAAATAACATATTAATAAATTGAAATTGTTGGTCAAATTTACTCTGTATATTTATATTCAACGATATTTTAAATTTAATTGCTTAGTTTGTAAGCTGCTACATGAAGCTCTCGTCACTTCCGTCCTCTTGTCACTTTGTTTATAATTATATGAAGTAACTGAAATTCACGAAGTGAGACTCTAATTTAAGTAGCTAAAAAATTTTACTTTTCAATTAAATAAAACCTTGATAAACTTTAAAATTGAATTTGATAAACTGTGTACGCTGAAAGTGTATTGTTTCTGAGAGTAATATGCTACTGTTTAGTTCAGTTTGATTTAAACCAATTTTACGCTTCACTTGATTTACCCATGTGAATTCAACAGGCATCGATAGTTGCAACAGAATTTACTGATTAATTAATTACTATTTGTAGCTACACTTTCGGTGACTACTTTTATTAACTATATACTGCACATATAAAACATTAACATCGTGAGGAAATTGCCGCCTCCAAAACGAAATATTAAAAAAAAAAAAAAAAAAAAAATGCTGGAAATGGTTAAGTTATCTAGCAACAAAGCAGTCGCAGACAACACAAAAAAAGGCGCTGTCTAATGGGAGGCAGGGGTTAAGTCTTGCAAACACCATCTCCGTCGAGTTATGGGCAATGCACATTTAACCTATGAAGAGTTTTACACAGTATTGGCATTAATCGAGTCCATCCTGAACTCACGCCCCATATCACCACTGTCGTCTGACCCCACAGACGAACTGCCACTGACGCCGGCTCACTTCCTCATCGGTCGACCACTCACTGCAGCAGCCTCTGAAGACATCACCGCTACACCAACATTCAGACTGTCACGTTACGCAAGAGTGGAACAGCTGAGACAACAATTCTGGCAGAGATGGACTAAGGAATACATAACTGAACTTCAGATAAGAACTAAATGGAAAAATAAAAATCAAGAAATAAAACCTAATACCCTCGTTCTTATAAAAGAGGACAACTTGCCACCTCTCAGATGGCGCCTAGGCAGAGTCACTCGCACCTTCACCGGCAACGACGGCATCTCCAGAGTCGCAGACGTCAAAACAGCGACAGGACAGATTCGACGAGCTTACACAAAGCTCTGTCCGTTACTACCAGACGGCGATGACAGCGGTACCTGTGGAATTTCGTAAAATTTAATTGGAAGCGGGTGCTTCCAAGGCGGCGGCTATGTTCACGCACCTATGTACGTGACGCACAACAGCTGATGGGCGAGCGAGGGGAAGGCAAGCAGAGGAGCGCGGGACGGGGCGCGCGCGACCGCCCACCATCAAGATTATAAAATCCATGGACCCGCGGACCAAGAGTTTACTGATCGACAGCGCTTCGAGCAAAACCACCTAGTCGCATTGTACCTGAATTTCACTGTAATCCTTGACCAAATAAATCTTTATCGTTATATTAAATAATAATCAAATTCATTGAAGAAGTCCCTGCTGCAGTTCCTGACCCAGTACATCCGAACACACAATCACAAACATAATGGTCCTATCGAGCCGGTTGTCTGGAGAATGAAGAATCGGCGCAACTCAACGAGTCAGAGGACGTCTTCGTGAAGAAGAAAATCACCTGCGCATACCTACCGTCACTCAGTGGAAAATAACTGACGGTTAGATTTCAAACTGTGAGTACTTTCCTTTGTCTTTCATAGCCACCGAAATGACGAAAAAACGGCAATCTCTTACAATTGAGTCTGAAGAGGTGATAGTTAACGTAGTTAAGGATTTAGTTAAAAAGCGAGGTATAGTTAAAAGTAAATTCTCTTTATTTGTTAAATATGTTACTTCGTTAGGCAATAATGATATAAATAGTGCGCAGAGAACGGAATTACAATTTCGGTTGCAAAAAGCAGAAACCTTTTTAGCAAGTTTTTCGGAAATTCAAGATGAGATAGATCTTAACGTGTTAGATAGTCAATTGGAAATAGAATTAGAAGAAAGAGAATCTTTTGAGAATCGGTACTATTCTACAATGGCTAGTTCCAAATGTTTGCTAAATCAAGACGATTCTAGTATAAACGAATCAACTTCTAAAAATATCAATTCCATTAAACTACCCACAATTAAGCTACCCTCCTTTGATGGCTCGTACGATCAGTGGTTGGAGTTTAAAGACACATATTTATCGCTTATTCACAATTCGAAAGACATAGATGAAATACAGAAGTTTCACTATCTACGTTAGATAGATAGATAGATAGATAAAACATTTATTTAGTGCACACAAAAGACACAGCACAAAACACAAAAACACAATTAAATTTTCAATTTGTACGAGGTATATAAAAACAAGGTGCCAACATACAAAAGAAAGAAAAAGAAAAACAAAATCATACAGGAAATAAAAGTGACATAGTAACATACCTCAAATAGTAGTTATAACGTTTAAAACACAGTGCGGTGTGCGTCTCAAGGTTGCACCAAATGGGAGTCCAGCTCAGCACGTGTCAGGCTTATACCTGACGCTGATATTCTGCTGGATCCCTGCAGTGACATATGGTCGCCAAGCAGACGTGATAATTATGTTAGTGTTGTTAAAGTGTTATGCGAAGAGTATTTCACGTAAGTATACCCGCAACTTTAATTTATTGCAATAAATGTTTTTCCAGTGGCAAACGTTCCAGTTTTAGGTGTGTTGATGGTACTATAAATTCTTTCTAATTACTTGATTAAGGATATTACTTGATAAGATAAGTGTATAATGTATAAAATAATGAATAATCTTATAATAATTAATAAATAAATGATGGATAAGGTGCAAATAAGTTTATCGATATGGCTAGGCTAAAGATAAATAAATATGTTGTCAAAAAATAAAAAATAAATATATACGTAAATTATCCAATTACCAAGTGCCTATACTCTTTGTTCGCAGTTTTTGACCACGAGATACGCTAAATAGACGATAGACTAAATAGACGTTCTGCTCTCACTGGTAACGCCTTGCAAGTAATTAAATCATTAGAGTTTACCGCTGGTAATTATCGAATCGCCTGGGATTTGCTTGAAAATCGCTTTAATAATAACCGCCTGTTAATTTATAACCATTTAAAAGCGTTATTTGCTATGCAGCCAATGAGCAAAGAGTCGTCCGCTCAAATTAGGAAATTAACCGACAACATTTTAAGGAATCTCCGAGCTTTAAAAATAATAGGCGAACCTACGGATTCATGGGATTCCATTGTTATTTTCTTTGCGGCGTCAAAGCTAGATGCTGCCACTGAAAGGGAATGGGAAAACTTTCAAAGCAACTCAATAAATAACGAATTGAAAATTAAATTAGAAGATTTTCTGAAATTCCTCAAAAATCGGGCGGACATGCTGGAAATGGTTAAGTTATCTAGCAACAAAGCAGTCGCAGACAACACAAAAAAGGCGCTGTCTAATCAGGTCAACAATAGCACTCATAGTTACACTGCTACGCAAACAAACATTAATAAGGGTCTTAATAATAAGGCATCAAAATCCTCAAAGCGTCAGCGCATCTGTATCATGTGTGACTCCAATCATTCACTTTATTCATGTAACAAATTCTTACAGTTGTCGGTAGGTGAAAAATCAAAATTTATCGATGAAAAGAAACTTTGTCGCAATTGTCTGCGGGTAGGTCATACAGAAAAAAACTGTTGGTTTGGACCCTGCAAACAATGCAACTTAAAACATAATTCATTACTTCATTGTGACGGTAACGCGTCCAATGAATCATTACAAGCAACGCCGCGGTATGAACCTGTCGCAGACAATTCGCAGACCGCGCTGTTGCATTCAGTAGCTCACGCGATTAACAAACAAGAAAATACTAGCTGTCTCTCTTTAACAGTGCAGCCTGTCTTGTTATCCACGGCATTAGTGGAGATCGCCGACAGCAATAATAAATATCACACTATTCGCGCATTACTCGATAGTGGCAGTCAGCAGTGCTTCATAGCTGAGTCGTTATGTAAAAGGCTACATACTAAAATGCTACAATCTACTGTTCAAGTCACAGGTGTAGGACATTGCATTACACAGTCCACGCAATCCTGTGAAGTTCAATTGAGGTCCAAAACTTGTGATTATAATAAAAACATAAAATGTCTGGTTTTGCCTCATTACTGCACAACTACCCTCACTTAACTTAAATATTAATTTTAACATTCCGGACAATGTAACGTTAGCGGATCCAAACTTTTATTCGCCTAATGAAATTCAACTTCTCATCGGTGCAGATTTATTCTGGGAATTGTTAAATGAAGGGCTCATTAGGTTACCTACAGGACCTTGTCTTCAGAACACTAAGCTAGGGTGGATTATATCCGGTCCAATTCAAACAAAGAATTTGCGCATTAATCAGATTCATTGTAACTTTACACAAACGCTTGATGTACAACTTAAAAGGTTCTGGGAAATAGAAGAAATTACAACTACCGTCAATAATAATTATTCTAAAGACGAACGTGCATGCGAAACTTTATTCTCTAGTACTACGTTACGCGATGATAAGGGTCGGTTTTCTGTGCGCATTCCGTTAAACGAGTCAGCTGACTCATTAGGAGATACGTTTACGTTAGCTGAGAACCGGTTTCGATCGCTCGAACGTAAGCTGGCACGCGCTTCTGAGTATAAAAAAATGTATGCCGCGTTTTTACAAGAATATATAGATCTGGGACATATGAGTCGCATTCGTTCATACTCTTCGCCCACTTATTTTTTACCGCATCACGGTGTCTTTAGGGAAAACAGTAGTACCACTAAATTGAGAGTCGTTTTTGACGCAAGTGCGAAATCGACCAGTGGTAAATCTTTAAATGATATTCAATTAACTGGCCCTATATTGCAAAATGACATCTTTTCGATTTTATTACGATTCCGGCGACACAAATACATCGCTTGCGCCGACGTCGAAAAAATGTTTAGGCAGGTACTTATTCAACCTGACCAACGTAACTTGCAATGTATTTTGTGGAGAGAAAACCCTTCAGATCCACTAGGTATTTACCAGCTTAACACGGTGACATACGGCACTGCGTCCGCGCTGTATCTCAGCATGCGATGCATTAGACAGCTTGCTGAAGAATGCAATGATGACGTCATCTCGCGAGTAATTAAGGAAGATATTTACGTAGACGACCTTATCACGAGTCACGATGATAAAAATACATTAAAAAACATATGTGATGGTGTTTTCAAAACCTTAAGCTCAGGATGTTTTATATTGCGTAAATGGATATTTAACTATGACGCCTCAAACACAAATACGGCAAATGGTTCGTCGAAAGAACTGTCCTTAGGAGAAACCTGTCAAAACAAAACGTTAGGATTAGGTTGGTTCAACGCGAGCGATGACCTACATTTTATAACAAAACTTGAAAATGAGGGTACATGTACAATCATAACCAAAAGAAATATTTTGTCGGTAGTCTCACAAATTTACGACCCATTAGGGTTACTGGCACCGACAATTATTATTGCAAAAGTTATTGTAGTGACCGGTTCTATGGGGCAATTCACAGGCTCGTTCACGCACTAAATGACCACACTTCAACACGTCTACTCTGGCCAGCGGCTTTCGTAATACTGACGCGGTGCGCACGAGATTGTGTATGCCTGTGTGGGGGAAAGTGGGGATGGCAAAGTGAATGTGCGAGTGAGATAGATACACTACATCCCTTCCTCATTAATGATTTTATTAAGGATATATTTAATATTAATTCATTTTGTATAATGTATTTTTGGTATGCTTAATGTCATTATAATTATATTGTTTGTTCTTCACGTGACAGATTCTTGTCTTTTTTTCACGCTCTCAACATCCTTTACCCTCCTATTTTTCTTCAATTTAATGAGAGAAAATAAAGCTATCACCAAATCTCTGAAAACTGTAATTTTCCAGTGTTCCACTTATATAATTATTTTGTTAGTACGTGGACATTAGTATGTGTGACATGAGTACTTCTTTGTGATTTTAGTTGTATACGTATTTTGTTACATTTTCTAGATTGTCACTGGGACTTAAAAAAAAGTGTGTTTCTAATTTAATGGAATTCACAATTCCTCCAATTTAATGGCAGCAGCCACCCACCAATTTAATGACAGCAACCCACCAATTTAATGGCAGCAACCCACCAATTTAATGGCAGCAAAACCCACCAATTTAATGGTAGCAACCCACCAATTTAATGGCAGCAACCACCCACCAATTTAATGGCAGCAACCACCCACCAATTTAATGGCAGCAAAACCCACCAATTTAATGGCAGCAACCACCCACCAATTTAATGGCAGCAAAACCCACCAATTTAATGGCAGCAACCCACCAATTTAATGGCAGCAACCCACCAATTTAATGGCAGCAACCACCCACCAATTTAATGGTAGCAAAGCCCACCAATTTAATGGCAGCAAAACCCGCCAATTTAATGGCAGAACAACCAACCAATTAAATGGCAGCGTCTTTTTACTCCACCTATTCCTAAAGGCATAATCAGCCTATAATGCTCCATTCGCCGGAAAGCGAACCTCCCCTCTCAATCCATCACATGAGCTAAGCTTTGCCCGGCAGACGTCACACGTCCCCGAATTACCAGCTCCAGGACATAAGGTTTCCTCACCATAAGTATGTTTATTTATAACTGAGTACTATTTCGTGACATTGGAAATCTGACAATCCTCCACACCAATCGAGTGTGGTCACCTACGAAACTGTTTATGTAGGTACCTTTATAGTTTCACAAAAACAGTTCAGTGTTAACGTTAACATTGCATATCTTCACAGCTAAATAACTTAAAGGTGCATCGATGTGGCACTTTGTTAAAACTGACATTTCGATAGTTGTCTGGTCCCCGAGGTATCTTTTTATAACAGCAGTGCACTTGGTAGTTTTAATTGATTTGCGCCCATATGGCTATTCTGATCCAGCGCGCTCTCCAAGCTGTACACCACTTTAAATCATATCGTTATCTACGTATATTGAGTTTGGCCTTCATAATACTCATTCCACATGAAATAGGCACCATTACACAGCATGACCCGCCTTGAATCTAAAATAATTTGACATAACTCGGCTAGGATCCAGCCATACCTTATGGCATCAGCCACCTTGGATCCAGCATCCTAAACTGGCATCACCCGCCCATGATGTAGCCAACCATATGCAATACTTTCTTTTGTTTCGCTTGAAATACGCTTAGCCGTCAGGCAAACCTTAGTTTGACCATAAACTAACTTTTTTGTCCGTTTGACGTTAATGAAGAACTCATACTCAAACTATATATTTGTAACACATACATACATAGGTGTAAAGAAAAGTAAAGAGATCGCCATTGCTCATCGTATCTACTCTAATAGATTCAGGCGTCCCGCTTTAAATACCCAGAAAACTGTAAGTGTAAATTCTGTGTTGTATTATTGTATAGTGGCGCGAATCTCAGTTTCACGACACTTCTATTTAAATTTTCCGTTGAAAATAATTAATTTTGTAATGACACAATATAATTATGTGTATATTCAACAAGATTGAAACCTGACCCACCATAAACTAATTATTCTATGGGCATTCTAACCCAATTAGGTCTAATCTTGCTTTAATATATATTTTCTCAGCAACAACTTGCTATCGATTTAATAAGACAGTCATGGACTAATATATTAAAGAGTGAAAGTCAGTAACAATTAGTTTACCAATCTCGCTGACATTTCAATGATATTAGCAGATTGAATATTTACTCAACATCTTGATATTTAGCATTTTTCTTTGAATTCAGAATAAACTCATAAATAGTAGTACTCTAAATAGTTCGTATTTTGTATTTATTTTATCAAATTCTATTCTGTGCTTCTTTATATAAGTAAACAATGCGCGACGACAGTTAATTCCAATTTCTGCTATAACACAATATTTTTTTTCCGTTTAATAATCTTACTGCAATGAACAAAATGGTCATAGTAGTTGCGCGACCAGATGCCTGTACTAACTCAGTTTTTTATAATTTTGAAACATCTTATATCCACCATAAGATGACTGGTATATAGTAAGAAAACTCTAATGTTTTGAAGTTTACAAACGGATGGGTCAAGAATCAAACAGCCTAACTGTATATATTGGGTATTGTTACGTACGTAGTATATTTTTGATTTATTTTATTCCTTCTGTGTTAGTTTGACTTTTTACACCTGACTACATCTACCCTCTTTTACAAACTCTCTCCACCACTCAAAAGTTTGGTAGTAGAAAACCGAATCCAGAGCTAAACTCGTCTTTGTACAAATATTTATTTTATTTTGTATGTCCTGTGTACAAAAATAATTAAGAATGTTCCAAATGCAATGGTGTAAATCTGTTTTCACGACCACTACACTCTCAAAAATGTACATACCTGATAGGGTCAGCAGCTCAAACCCTTTTGTAGAATGGTAGGCAACTGTCATTTCAGACAGATCGGAAACCTTACTAATATTATAAATGCGAAAGTACGGACGGACGGCTGCATGTCCGGCACCCAACCATGCTAGAACTGCCGAACGGATCCGGCTAACTCGGCACAAAGACAGATCATAGTCCGGAACAGCCCATAGGCCAATTACCCTGGTATAATGTCCACTAGGACTTTCGACCTGCGCGGGGGTGAAGCCGCTGGAAGAAGCTAGCTCATAAATATTTTTTCGTGCCCAGAATGTAATAATTTTAGTATATTGTTCCAAAACGTACTGTATATGCTTCGTAGGCAATGAATAAACAACGAGGTCTTGAAAATATTATTTCAGAGTTAACACGAATTTGTTAACTAACTAATAGTGTAATTTAACTAACTTTATCTATTTATAAATCAATCATTCCTTTTATTTTTACGTTTAATTAGCCCTAAAACTACGTAACTGAAACCCGTATTTTATATAGCACTGTTTTTTCATGAGTCACCGCTGTTTACATCAGGAATTTGGACTCATATGCATGGCTTATGTAACCAAAACATGACTGCTTGGCCTTAGGATGTTGCAAATATTTACGTGCCCATTACGAGCTTTTTAGAATCCGCGTGGCTTGACGTGATTCAATTTAAACTTGAGACCTTCCTTTAAGTAGTTACGGCTACAAATGTGGATATTTAATTTTATATTGTATTGGTTATTAAGATGTACACAATTTTTTTTTTTTTTGCCCAAGCCACCGTTGGTGGTATTATAGGTTACTGTTTATTGTCATTAACATTTTAATCGGTAGACGATTCAATTTTAACCTGTTTATTTTAAGGGTTTGGCTCGATAAACAATGAATAAATACGTAGGCATTTAGGTATATATGTTCCTACATTGTACATATTCACATAAACAGTCAGTGCGTGTATACCTATGTTTTAAGTTCTTTCATTAGGATTTCTACATAGGCGTGGTTGTAACTGCAAACTTCACTAGAGCGACTATATAATCTTTGGGTTTACTGCTTGATTTCGAATGTCATGTGCCCCATGACTAATTCTCCTAAGTCATCAAATCAAACTTCCGAATTACCGAAATTCCATAGCATCGATTTACCACAATTTCGAATAGTGTCCGAATGTGTCCGAATGGAAACGAAATCACAATATGTCGCCATAAAACTTAAGTAGTCAAACAAAACGTGTTTCCCGAGCTATGGAAACCCCTATTTGAATTATTAACGGTGATCAGAGAATGATTCCATTAAATAGGGTAGACTCTCGATTGTCTGTGTAAATATTACAAAGATATCCGCGTCGCAGCCGCAGTAGTTAGGTTCAAAATAACAATGCATCGATTTTATTATTTTGATCAGATGTTATGATTTGAAATCGTAAAGTAAATTTTGTTATTTACCTACCCACCAATATAATTTACAATCGTTTTAGAATAGTTAGTTTGATGTTTCTTTAACGACACAGTTTTTTGTTATTAGACACAACTTAGTCATGGCCCTTGGCTCTTTGATTAGAATAACACGAATTTCTTTACCTTCGTAATACTAAATGTCCTTTATTATTAAAATCTGGTATGGTTATTTACTCAATACTTAGGCAGAATTTATTTTCCGCTACATAGTTATGTTTAAGCAGTCGTATGATGTTAATACAAGAAATAGGTATTTACTATGTATTTTTTTTTAATTTTTTACGCTTAGGACCTGCTTAAATGTCTTATTTTTATAACGGAATGTGGGCGCCTAACGATAACAAAGAACCGTGTGTCATGTCATGCATTATCTACTTACCCCAATCCTTCTTCTTTTTATTTACACCAATGTTTTTCTTACTTTATCCTCGTCGCCATTTGTAGTGCCCGGTTCTATGGGGCAATTCACAGGCTCGTTCACGCACTAAATGACCACACTTCAACACGTCTACTCTGGCCAGCGGCTTTCGTAATACTGACGCGGTGCGCACGAGATTGTGTATGCCTGTGTGGGGGAAAGTGGGGATGGCAAGGTGAATGTGCGAGTGAGATAGATACACTACAGTTATGTTACAAAAATTATGGTTATGCAAAATTGGTTGGGACGATCCTATTCCACGGGACATTGAAACAAACTGGAAACAATTCACTGCAAACTTAAATAGTTTACATACTATACGAGTCCCTCGTTATGTTTTAAGTGACAAAGGCGACGGTAACATACAAATCGAGCTTCATATTTTTTGCGTCGCCTCGCAGAGCGCGTACGGTGCTTGCGCATATATACGGGCATACATAGCTTGTACTGATGATGACTCACTCGATGCGTTATCTGTTCGTCTTTTGTGTGCGAAAGGCAAAGTAGCTCCGATAAAACCGATTAGTATTCCGCGCCTCGAGTTATGCGGAGCGTTGTTGGGTGCAAGATTATATAATAAAATAATTAAAGCACTTCAAACTAACTTTAGAAAAGTTTATTTATGGTCGGACTCAACAACAGTATTGGGATGGTTGAACATAACACCGAGTTCTTTAAAACCGTTTGTTCAGAATAGGGTAGTAGAAATTAATGAGCTTACTGAAGGTTGTTCATGGTTACATATAAATGGTAAACAAAATCCAGCAGACATACTTTCGCGCGGTGCTACGGTTGATGCGCTTCAAGCAACTGATCTGTGGTGGCACGGCCCTAGTTGTTTACGTGAACCTAACTCTAAATGGGAAAAGGGTTTCACGTCTGTCTGTCGCAATATTAAGTTCAATGAATTGCCAGAGCTTAAAACAACCACTGTTACAATGGAATGCCAAGTTAACACAAACCTAAAACTATTTGACAAATTTTCCACTTTAAATCGTTTAAAACGTACTATGGCGTATGTTTTGCGTTTCATAACAAATACGCGAATTAAGCAAAAAGCGAATCGGGCTCTCGGTGCGTTATCAGTTAATGAACTAAATAATTCAATGTTTATTTTATCTCAATTATCACAAAAAGATTCTTTTCCTGAAGAATATGAACGTCTAAAAAATAATTTACCAATAAAGGCTAATCGTTATTTAAATGGTCTGAACTTATTCTTAGATAAACACGGCCTTATGAGGGTAGGCGGTAGAATTAAAAACTCGCTTGATTTTTCTTTCGATAAGAAACACCCTGTAGTGTTATCTAGTAAACATAACTTTACGTCACTATTATTTAGACACGAGCACAACCGTTTATTACACGCCGGGCCACAGTTACTGCTATCTACTTTACGAGAAAACTGGTGGCCAGTAGGTGGTAGGAACTTAGCTAGAAAGATAACCCGTAAATGTGTTATTTGTACTCGCATAAAAGGCAAAACAATAAATGCTCAGATGGGTGATTTACCAGCGGAGAGATTAGAATCACAATTTCCATTCTATCGTTGTGGCGTGGACTACGCCGGACCACTATCCATACTTAGCCGTAGAGGAAGAGGAGCTAAATTAGAAAAATGTTACATTTGTTTGTTTATATGTTTCTCAACCAAAGCCATTCATCTGGAACTAGTCACTAGTCTTACTACCGAAGCTTATATACTCGCTTTAAAAAGATTCATATCGAGACGTGGTAAACCTGCGGAGATATTCTCAGACAATGGGAAGAACTTCGTAGGCGCTGCAAGAGAATTTAGCTCATTTATAAATAATAACTTTAATTCGATCATAGATTATACAGCTAATGAAAATATTAAATTCTCATTTATTCCGCCGTACACACCTCATTTCGGTGGCTTATGGGAGGCAGGGGTTAAGTCTTGCAAACACCATCTCCGTCGAGTTATGGGCAATGCACATTTAACCTATGAAGAGTTTTACACAGTATTGGCATTAATCGAGTCCATCCTGAACTCACGCCCCATATCACCACTGTCGTCCGACCCCACAGACGAACTGCCACTGACGCCGGCGCACTTCCTCATCGGTCGACCACTCACTGCAGCAGCCTCTGAAGACATCACCGCTACACCAACATTCAGACTGTCACGTTACGCAAGAGTGGAACAGCTGAGACAACAATTCTGGCAGAGATGGACTAAGGAATACATAACTGAACTTCAGATAAGAACTAAATGGAAAAATAAAAATCAAGAAATAAAACCTAATACCCTCGTTCTTATAAAAGAGGACAACTTGCCACCTCTCAGATGGCGCCTAGGCAGAGTCACTCGCACCTTCACCGGCAACGACGGCATCTCCAGAGTCGCAGACGTCAAAACAGCGACAGGACAGATTCGACGAGCTTACACAAAGCTCTGTCCGTTACTACCAGACGGCGATGACAGCGGTACCTGTGGAATTTCGTAAAATTTAATTGGAAGCGGGTGCTTCCAAGGCGGCGGCTATGTTCACGCACCTATGTACGTGACGCACAACAGCTGATGGGCGAGCGAGGGGAAGGCAAGCAGAGGAGCGCGGGACGGGGCGCGCGCGATCGCCCACCATCAAGATTATAAAATCCATGGACCCGCGGACCAAGAGTTTACTGATCGACAGCGCTTCGAGCAAAACCACCTAGTCGCATTGTACCTGAATTTCACTGTAATCCTTGACCAAATAAATCTTTATCGTTATATTAAATAATAATCAAATTCATTGAAGAAGTCCCTGCTGCAGTTCCTGACCCAGTACATCCGAACACACAATCACAAACACTAAGGAGCCACTTATCTTTAGAACTATATTAGGCGTGGCGTCCATTGCGCCTCTCTTTCACTTCAATATGATGAACGTCCATAATACTGTGTAATGTTAGAGTCGCACGCCGAGTTATGATCATCGCCTCTCTGATTACGCTCCACTCCGACAATTCGGTATGTAAAGTTAAAATTAACCCATGCCGATTCCAAAACCATTTAAATATTTTAGGTTTGCAAGCCTTATTTTTCAAAATTTAGGTTCGTATTTATCAAGCGTCAATAACAGCGTCATGTCCTTTGCCATTCAAACTACTTTATGACGTCAGCTCGAACAAAACATTAAAACATAAAAAACAATAACTACAGCTTGGATAAACGAAATATTGAAATGACTAGTTGCTTAAAATAACTAAATCTATGAATACATTTTTATTTCATGCTACATAATTTATCTAGTACATAGTACCTGTTTATTTCAAAACATATATATACAATTGAATATTCTAAAAAAATAAAATACCTATATACAAATACAAAGGGGAGACGGAAAAAAGCTCATTGTGCATCAAAAAATTCGTCCACATCGATGTCAATGGGAAACGTGCCCAGAACGCTGGCAGCATTGCCACGTTGAATGGCAATGCTGATTCTCTGGCCGAAGAAAAGGCCAGCCCTCTGGTCACGTGAAGAGTCGACTAGCTTTGTGCTAATTTCTCGAAAAACTCGATGCGCACTCGGACCCCATGGACCTAATGTTTCAACCCCAAACGGCTCAAACATATAACTTCCAATAAGGTTGTTATATTTGCGCCGTTTGAGGTTTTCTGCACCAGCAGCAGCCGCCCCAGCACAGCCTGCCGTGCTTAGAAGATGGGATGGCGCAAGGGTGTCGACACATGTTGCATCCCACACCAAAGGTCTACCCACCTTCCAAGGCATAATGGTCATCCCGTCTGGTCTCTTCCCATCGTCGCGTGCCAAGCCATTAGGTTCTAAAACTGCTGGCACCCCGGCGGTGACAAGAGCACGACGTATGATGTCATTAATGCTGGCGTGCCGTGCTATCCGGCCAGCGCTCCTGCTGCAGGATAGGCCATGGTGACCGAGGCGGTCGACTGCTTCACCACATTGACAACGATGTGGAGCTCCGCTAGGAGCACCCAAACGCAGACATGTAGCGATCCGGAAGGTGTTGTCACTCAACATAGTACCTATGTTGAGTGACGGTAATGCCTGTAGCCAGAGGCCCGACTCCCACTCTCCCACAGCCAGCAGGCGGGCACGCTCAGCAGTATTGGTAGACGTATTTATAAGTTTATTCCGTACCAACCTGCAGAGCGGCTCATCCCACTGTCTCTGGGAAGATGGGTTCTCGGGCAACGCCGTATTCGGGCAAGCCATTTTCCAGGCGTACACTGCGTCGGTCAAGCACGGCACATCACAGTTAACCAGTGAACGGGATAAAATTTTTTTGGTTAACGTTTCAGTGCTGTGGACCGAAGACAGGAACGTAGGCTTATACTAGTAATTTTGCGGATGCCGAGCCCGCCGAAACGAATGGGTAGTGTAGCTTGCATCCAGGCTCGATCATCCAAGGCCACATTTAAGATGGATGTCAGAGTGCATCGAATAATTTCGTCAATAAATCATGAATTAAATTCATTAATTTCATCTATGAATTAAATTGTATAAAAAAATATCCGAAAAATACTTAACATACCGAATTCAACAGTACTGCTTTGAAACGAGCTGTTTTATCGTAACTTATTTAGAAAAATATATTAGAAAGGCAATATTCGCTGCCTTTATATATTTTGATTAAATAATTATGGGACTTTTTATTTTGTATGGATTTTTTATGGTATCCTCGGTATCCTGATGATCCTCAATCTTCTTAGTCATAGAAAATTCAAAAATACAAATTGCTGTCGTCTATTCACTCAAAATCAATTATATTTTAATTCAAAACTTTTATGATTTCTATTGTAGGGGCCATCTAAGAATGCTTTGCAAGGGGGACTAGGCATCATTATGGGCCCTTTCTAATAAAATGCACAATAAATAATTTAGATTAAATTTTAAGAGTTGAATAAGCACCACCATTAGGAATACCTTACCAAACAAAGCTGCAAAATCCTCACCCTTTTGGGTTCTTACTATCTACTTAGCAAGAAGAAAACAATACAAGGTGCAAACATTCTGACTCAGCAAATTCCGCATTGTATTTAAAATGCAACGTCATTATTTTTTATTCATGCAAATTGTACTGAGAAACTATGGCGGAGTAGCAATTTAGGTACATCAATTTTTCTATTACAAATAAAAAATACCTTCATAAAGGGATGATTTTAATTAATATCACACTAATATTACAAAGGTGAAAGTATGTGAGTGTGTGTGTGTGATGGTATTTTTTTTATAAATCCGTATCAAAGATCCGTTTCAAAGTAATCTGTATAATTTATTACGATATTTGAGTAATTATTTAAAAATATCCGTTAAATATATCAGAAAAATTGAAAACCTCGTTTAAAAAATAACCGTAATATATTTGTTCCTCTACACTGCACGTTTAGAAATGATTAAAATCTTATTACTATTTACCCACTCTTGTGCTTATAAGGCAAGTGTTTACTCTTTACTCCTGTGTTAACTTGAAGTCAAATCACACAAATGACAAATAACTTCGTACACTCCAAATTGTAATCTGATTTTCTAGACTCACTCGGTAATCGATGACTGAATTGCTTGAATATCACACTTCATACTAATATGATAGAGGCGAAAAATTGTGGGTGTGTGTGTGTTTGTAACTTCTTCACGCTCAAACGGCTGGTTAGATCTGGATGAAATTTGGCACAGAGCGATAGATTATAGTCAGGAATAGCACATAGGACACATATTTTTATACCGGAATTTTTTTTCATAGGATAAATATTTTTTTTTATTCGATATTTTTTTAATTTGTCATTTTAATGTAACTCAATTTAAAATTTATTCTGTATGTTATTCAATGTTGCAATTAGTACCTAATATATAATTCAGGTCAGGATCTGATGATGGAATACTGCAGACATTGAGGGAACTCCTCAAATATAGGCATACATATAGCGATTTTGGTATTTTCATCAACAATGCAGTCATTTGCACTTAGAAAATATCATTTGGTGAAGTGGAACTGATGAAGAAGACCACAGATGGCTACTGGAACTCCGTAATGCTAACTAAATATGTCACGTGTATAAGATATATCGAATAGGTAGGTAACCGACTATGATGAAACAAATACTTATAAATAAATAGTAGGTTCTGATGAAAATGGTACCATCGAACTGATCTGGTGATGAAGCCGGCAGGTAGGCAGGTAGGATTTTCGTGGTATTTAGAGGTATCTACCAAAACTAAAAATAAATGTATATAATGGCCATATTCTAAACTGTGCATATTAGCTAAAATTTTTGAGAGGGTGGTCTATGTCCAAGTGTATGCTGCGCTCAGTAAGTCTTTTAGTCCCTCACAGCATGGGTGCCTCAATAGCCGTTCAACTGTTTCTAACTTGACTCTGCATAATGACTTCCTAACGGAAAGGATGGATGATGGAGCACAGGTGGATGTCGTTTACACGGACTATAGCAAAGCTTTTGATAGAATCGATCATAACATCCTCAAAATGAAGCTTTTTAACAACGGTATTATAGGCGACTTACTTCGCTGGTTTCCCTCATATTTGGATAACATGTCTCAAGCAGCCGTTGTTAGTAACTACATCTCAAGCTGGGTGTCGGCTCCCAGTGGTGTTCCTCAGGGTTCTCTGACGGGTCCTTTACTTTTAATCATCTATGTGAGCGACATTGGCTCATGTTTTCATCATTCTAACTTGCTCTGCTTTGCTGATGACATAAAGATATTTTCTTCAACTTCATCATTGGATGATATGGATGCTCTCCAATCAGACTTGGCACGTTTAGATGATTACTGCCGCATCAATAAATAGGACTTGAACCCTTCTAAATGCTCCGTAATAAAATTTACCAGAAGACGTGTCCCACTCCCTACTACTTACATACTTAAAGGGTAGCTACTAAAGCGATGTGATGGAGTGCGTGTTTTAGGAGTCTATCACGATTCTAAGTTTTTATTTAACACACACGTGGAACATATAGTGGCTAAAGCCTCGAAGTCGCTCGGCTTTGTCATGAGACTTGCAGGATGCTTTAAGGAAGCTAAAACCCTAAAGATTTTGTATTGCTCATTTGTGCGGAGTCATCTCGAGTATGCGTCTCAAATTTGGAAACCTTGTTACAATAAATACTAGACCGTATTAAAAGTATCCAAAAAAATACCTTCGCTTTGTGTGTTTTTGCCTCCGTATTCAATATCGTTCTGAAAATCACTTAGACCTTTGCAAGAAATGCCATCTGCAACCACTTAGGATTCGTCGCAGGGTAGCGGTTTGCACATATCTTTTAAAAATATTGTCAAATGAAATCGACTGCCCTGATCTCCTCCATAAACTGTATTTCAATGATCCGCAAAGATCAGTAAGATTTAATCCACCTATCTCCATTCCCTCCTCTTCATCTAACTACAGGCGTTATTCATACTTAGTGCGAGCGAGTAAGGATCTTAACTTATTGTGTAAGGAGTTCTCGTTTGATGTGTTTACCACCAAAAGCTTGTCAGTGCGTAAGCAGCTTAACCTTGTTTTTTTCAAAAGTGGATAGTGTGCAATATTGTCCTTTAGCGTTAGTGATTTAATTTTTCTGATTATTGTGCCTGCTGCTAGTGATCCCTAAGATCTCTTTAAAATTATTATAACTCTAGCCGTGAGAACCTGTAATTGGCTTAATGTTTCATACTCAACTTGTGTATTCATTTTATGTATAGCTGTTGGTTGTCCATCTAATAAATAAATAAATAAAAAAGTTAAAAAAAATAATCAAACCGACTTCCAAAACAAAACACTACAAAGCAAAAAATAACTTTCTTTGCCGAAGTTGGTATCGAAAAACGGAAAACAATAGGTAACAAAGACACCGAATTCGGAAAAAAAATATAAAGTTTGCTTTGTAGTTTTTTGTTTTGAAAGTCGGTTTAATTTTTTAACATATATTATGCAAATAAATTTATTAATTTGATGAACGCAACGAGAGCGGGTGGTATACGATGATACCGCACGAAAATATACGAAGGTTACCGAATGCTATCGGATAATCGACGGCGGCGACGGCAGGTGGTAGAGAAGGAATCCAAAATACATATAAGTAATAAGTTATGCCGCTTGTCTCTCCTTATTTTAATATTATTAATGTTAATACTTCATCATTATCATCTTCCTGCCCTTGTCCCATGTTACTTGGGGTCGGCGCAACACGTTTTCTTCTTCCATACCATCCTGTCCCACGTCACGCCATCACTGTATCCCTTTTCTTTCATATCACTCCTCACACAGTGCATCCATCTTCATCCATCAATACTTATCTTAACTTTTCGGAGGGGGGTTTGAACCAACAAAATTTTCCCCCGACTACGCCCGTAAGTGACGTTAATGATTTGCCCAATGTTACAAAAGAACTCACCCAGCCAAGGTTCTCGTGGCGAAATAATGGTATGCAAATAAATTGAAAGCGTAAAATTGTGTGCGATGTCAAGTTATCTACATAGCATAATATATTATTATAATCACGCTTGTTTTCTCCGTAGGGTTAGGCAGATGTATAAATATATACCTATCACAGTAGGTAATAGAGAGGGCGAACCTATTGCTATTTGCCATGAGACGGGCGCAAATCCATACTAGGCTGTGAGAAATTCATATTAAAGTGCTAAAAAAATCAACTCTGCCCGACCTAGAAATTGAAACTACCTCACGCACAGCAGTTTTGCTTGTGACTACCTAGATCCTAGACCAATGAGACAGTAATCAATGATGGATAACCTTTAGGGAAACAGGTGGAAGTTATTCACCGATCTCCTTTTTGCGTCTCTTGAAGGTGAGGTTGAATGAAGTGAAAGTCCAACTGTAGGTTGATGGTATTTTAATTCGTTGTCACCACAGAACACAGGTTATAAAATACCAGTCTCATTATAACACTTGTAGCAGAGTTTAATTAGCGACGGTTGGTAGACAGGGAACGACGTTATGGGAAGCGCCCCGGATCGTCACTTAATGTCGCCACTTGAGAGACATGCGTTCTCAACTTAAATATTAAAACATGCGCCACTATTCCAAGGTGCGCTCACATAACCGCAATTATACAATATGTGACGCCACAAACCAATGAAAACATGACTGCCTTCTAATATTTTTCATTTTTAGATTTCTGTCAAGGACACTTTTATATTGGCCTATACCTAACACATCGACCTTCTCTTGGATGTACGTTCATAATTTTAATTCATTCAGTACTTTTTGTCTTTTTATTAACATAAGGCGTTCTACGAGTAAGACTTCCAGTTCAATTATTCAAAAACGCTTCTGAAAAAACTATGGCAAAAACCCACTTCATTCATTTAATCTGGAAATTACTAGGCTGCAAATTCATTGACTGAAAAAACCAACGTTTTAGACGTAAAATCTGTTGAAAATATTAAAGAACAGTACAGTTGTATAAAATTATACAACTGTCGGTTTCCATCCGCAATTATCACGGTAGAAATGATTGCATCGCGATGATGTCTACGTTATACTGAAAAACGAAACCTATGCTTTCAGAGCAGATATACGATTATCAGCTTCCAAGTCATCTATACCAATATTATAAAGAGGAAAGATTTTTTTGTTTGTTTGTTTGTTTTTACCGAATAGGCTCCTAAACTACTGGAATGATTTTAAAAATTCCTTTACCTATAGAAAACTACATTTTTCTCGAGTAACATAGGCTATATCTTATTTTCGAAAAAAAATGAGGATCCTTAAGAAAATTGCAATAATGTAACCCAAAGTATCAATATTTTGCCTATAAAATTCATTATTTGGCGTGTGCTGAGGAAACTATGGATGATACGTAAAAATTATGTACAGTACAGATTAAAGTACTCATTATTAACTAAAAAAAATCTGCGAGAGAATGTATCTCACTAACATAGTTAAGTCACAATAGCAGCTATTGTGTTCTAAAATTTAATTAGATCGCCGGTAGAAACAAAAGTTGGTTACATGTTTATTGTAGTATTCATTCTTATTCAAATAAATAGTTTAACAAATTGGTAGATAGGGTAGGTGGGTATGTAGGTAGGGTAGGGTAAATAGGGTAGGTAGGTGCAGGTGAGTAGGTTGGTAGGTAGGTAAAGTTAGGTGGCTAGAAGCATGAAATTTGGCAAAAAGGTTCCTCAAGTGACGTAAGTGAGCACTAAAAAATCTAAAAATCATTTGTTTTATTTCACATAGGCTTACACGGGCACTTATAAAACGTCGACAAAAGGTGCGTGGTTCGGGTTGGTCGTTTCCTATAGAGAAGAACCGGCAAGAAACTCCATGGTTACCCTTTTAAAAATGGTTTGGTTTTACAATATTACCATGTTACAGCATTAGAACTTAGATATGGGGCACAACGTAGGCCCGACATAAGACAATAAGTCGTAAGAAACTAAAAAATAAAATAAAACAATTATATATTATATAAAATAGTTAACAAATGTTAACTAAGAAAGTATTTTTGGTAATTCTACCCCTTAGGGGGTAAAAGGGGGTAGAAAGTTTGTATGAAAAACCAAATTCCGTCGGTCAAAATTCTAGAAGCTTGGCACAAATATTAACCTAAATGAATATTTAAGGTTGTTATTATTATTTTTTGAAACTACCCCCAAAATATGAGTTAGGCGATGTTAAAATGTTTTTGTAGAATCTTGTTTCTTGGTTTAATAAACTTGAAACTTGACTTTTTTATGTAGGTACACACAAAACACTTAAAAGATAAATTACATAGAAAGATAGAATAGCTCAAAAGTGCTGCTTATTTCTAGAGAAATTTCTTCCAGAAGACCTACGACAAGAGAATTAGATAAGAAACATAGACACGGTGTGTATAAGTACAAGGAAAGGTAATACAACTATACTTAAACACATAATATATAAAATTACAATTAGTTCCTAAAGATTATCATCATATGTAAAAAAAATACATTACTGCTATAAAATAAATAAATACCAATAATATATAAGATCACGGGATAGTAGAAAGAAAGTGTGTTTTGCCTTGCTTTTTAAAAATAGAGATACGTTTAGCGTCACGGATCTTAGGTGGAAGTGCGTTCCACAGTCGTACTGCATGAACGGAAATGGAGTGGGAATAGAAACGAGTTTTATGGGATGGGGAATTGAAATGGAGTTTAAGGAAGGATCTACACTGGACGTCAGCAGGGCGAGTAAACGAAAAACGGTCGCGCAAGTAGCCAGGGTATGCAGGGTTAAAAGGATGTTGAACAGGGGACATAATATGCGAATGTTCCTGCGAATAAAGCCTAAATAACAAGGCCTTGCATGCTGCTGCTAGAATCAAGGCCAAAGAAATCGGGTATCAGTATGTCTGGATTCGATCTGTTAGGATTTTTGTGCGGAAAGCCCAAGAAGCGGCGCATATCTTGGTCAGGAATATGGAGACGTTGAATAAGTTAGTTTAAACATTTGATATTTGTTTTAATTTCAATGTTTTGGTATTTTATCCTCGTTAAAATTCAAAGCTTTAAGAATATATTATCAGAACACGAGAGGTTTGCGAACAAAGACTCACAGTTTTTGTCGTCAATTATCTTGTGAGTCTTATGATATTCTTATATTAACTGAAACATGGTTGAACGATTCGG
Organism: Orthosia cruda; assembly: GCA_964057195.1. Lineage (NCBI taxonomy): Eukaryota > Metazoa > Arthropoda > Insecta > Lepidoptera > Noctuidae > Orthosia > Orthosia cruda. The sequence continues at coordinate 6,212,489 of OZ059848.1, read as the reverse complement.
TCATGAGTGCAGAGCTGTTTGACAATAGATACGTTGTCTATAGGCGGGACAGGGATGGTAAGAAAAAGGACGGGGGTGGAGTTTTGATTGCCGTTTTAAAGAAAATTTACTCAAAACGCATGAGTCACTGGGAAAGCCGGTGTGAGGATCTCTGGATCACCGTTGAAGTACCTATCACAAAGTCTATACGTCAAGTAGCTCTGTGCGCCGTATACTTGCCACCACCTGTTACTCGACTAACATTAGAATCTTTTTTGGATTGTTGTAGCATAGTTTTGGAACAGTCAGGATTGTATACATGTGTGGTAGGTGATTTTAATCTGAGTGCTGTAAAATGGAGCTTGGTAAGTGATTCAACTCTTGGTTATGTATTACCTGGATTCACCCATGTGTTGACGGATTTAACACATGTCAATAAACTCGTGCAACTTAATAGCATTAGCAACAATTCTGAAAGAATATTGGATCTGGCTCTAAGTAACTTGCCTTCTGTTAGCATGTGTGCTGCACAAAACCCTTTAAGCAAAATTGACCCCTGCACCCTCCCCTGGAAATATTACTGAATTCTAAGTCAGACCCCTACAACCCTAACAATTTTCGTCCTATTTTTTTCAAAGCGGACTACGACAAAATTTGTAAGCATTCGAATGAAACGGATTGGGCGTCATTACTGGATGACACAGAGGATGTTAATGAAATGCTTGCAACTTTTTACGATAGGCTATTGGGTATTGTAAAGACACACGTCCCTGTCAGAGGAACTCAGATAAGGAAATATCCACCTTGGTTTGACAAAAACTTAATCTGAACGTTAAAAGAGAAGGAAAAAATCAGAAAGCGTTTTAAAAATTATAAAAATCCTATGGATGAAGTAGAATTTAAATTGTTAAGTAAAAGATGCTCGCACTTAGCAATAATTAGTTACAATAAGTATATTTCAAATATTGAGACTGATATTTCTGAAATCGAAGCAATTCTGGGCATATATTAAAGATAAACGGGGTGGTTCCAGCTCATTTCCCATCACAATGACTGATGGAAGCATAGCAACTTCAGATGGACTCAAAATTTGTGAAATGTTTGCTGAGCAATTCTCTTCTGTTTTTGTTAGTGGTAGATCAGATCAGCGTTCTTCTAACTCAGACTACCTACGAAATCTGAATAACAACAGCCTGTCTCTTACGGCACCTGCAATAGACCACGACTGTTTAGTTGACAAGTTAAAGTCCTTGGATTGCCATAAAGGTACCGGCCCTGATGGGATACAGGCATCTTTCCAGATATTTGGAAAACTGCAAAGATTGTGCCTGTTTGATTGTTGCAAAGCGGTGATAGCGATAATGTGGTTAATTATAGGCCTATCTCTCTCTTGTCTACTATGGCGAAAGTATTTGAGTCTTTGATTTGTCCTCTCATTCAGTCACATTTAAAACTTTATTTTGGTGTCTCCCAGCATGGTTTTGTGGGGGCCAGGTCTACTTGTACAAATTTGGTAACTTTCATCGAATGTTTGGTTATGCGATTACATCAGGCGTTCCACAGGGCTCTCATATCGGCCCAATACTATTTATTATCTTTGTCAATGATATACCTGAATGCCTCCGTTTCTGCGAATGTTTCATGTATGCCGATGATCTCAAATTTAGTAAAATAATTGAGTCAAACGATGATTCTCAGCTATTACAGAATGATCTGGATAAGCTAATCGAGTGGTTTGTTAACAATGACATGGACTAAAACATTAATAAATGTTTTTTCATAAAGTTTTCCAGGAAGAAGCTCTTGGTACCGTCTGTGTATTACATTGGTACCCATGTCATCCAGGAAGTAGAACAAATCAGAGATCTGGGTGTAGTATTTGATAAAAAGCTTACGTTTATACCTCACTTGGAGAGCATTATCAGGTGAGCCTCTAGAATGTTGGGATTTGTTATTAGAAACGTGGTTGGCTTTCGACGAATTAAAACTGAGATTTTATTGTACAACTGTTACGTTCGTAGTATTTTGGAGTACTGTAACACTGTTTGGAGGCCGCACTACGCTACACATAAGTTGAGACTGGAGCGTATTCAGAAGAGGTTCCCCTGGCATTTGGCATATTCCTGCGGCATTTCCAAAAAGAAGCCATCGTACGCGGCTAGGTTATTTTGGAGAAACGCAGAAATATCATAGATTCAAGTTTCGTAATTAAAATCTTGCGTAACAAGGTAGACTGTCCTCAGTTATTGGGTAGAATCAGGTTCCGAGCTCCAGCTAGACAGCCCCGTGCTCCTATCACTCCTTTTTACAATCCACCACGTAGAACCGTCCTCGGTGACAGTTCGGCTGTTCCTCGGCTGTGTAAACTATTAAATAGTTGCAGCGATTTTGTACGGTGTACGTACATGGGTTTTAAAATAATTATATGCATTACAATAAGTTAGCCAGTAGGCTCGCATATTTGCACTTTGGACGCAACCTACATTTGGCAGTGCATTGACACTGACATATTGCATTGTTCTATGCAGTTTATGTATATTACATTTTAGTGTTCAATTAGACGTGGTTTGAGTCGGACAACTTGCATTTTCATTTAGATTCATCCCGTTGAGCATTCACTGACATTTTCTGCATTTAAGTTTAAGTTTGACATTTACATCTGCATTGACATTACTTATGTTAGGGAAGCACCCTACATAGATTTTTTTGGTCCTTCGAGACTATTGCAAGTACTATACAGTCCGATACGTCGGTCCGTCGCGCGGGATCAGGGGGCCTACTCCCGATCTTCGTCGACGAAGTTACGAGCCGTTCGAAAGTATTTCGAAACTTCGGAGTGAACCCTACCCCCTAACGATTTCGGATTATTGAGCTTCGAACGGGATCATAGACAATTTTCGTGAACGAACGATGGATGACGTTAGAGTTGCACTATTTTATCGGTCGATTACCGGTTTTCCTAGTTTGTGGTTTCAAGCTTACTAAACAAAAAATAAAATATTTAAATATAGAAATGAATTACTTTTGTCATTATTGTCTGGAAAGCGGCATTATCCTATTGATACCTTTGCTTTTTTTTCTTTATGACAGCAACTTTCAAAAGAATTGTCAATTGTCAAGAAATAAATAATAAACATAGACCTAATAAAATAATAAATACCTTGGAGGAATTTAGTTTTCCTTTTCATTAATAATTCATTAAAATGGCCCAACCGCTTAAGCAGCAACTTACGCACAAATTGAGGCCCTTGTCGTTCTCGTCTAAGTTCGCTCAAAACGGCTGTGGGAAAACCTGAGCAACTTAATTCAATGGAAAGTTGCACTAATTCCGTGGAGCAGTGGCAAACGGTGAGTTTAATACATTACTCGTCAATATTAATATGATTTTAAGGGCTTGTCCTCAGTAAAGTGCACACAATCATATTCAGTATTCTTGCAAATACTTTAACCCAGTCAGTAGGGGTTAGCTAGCAGAGCTAACCTAACCCGGCTGTGGCAAAGGCATTTTTGATTATTTACTGACTGGGTTAATATCTGCAGGAGTACTTACGAGTATAGTGTTTTTATATATTATACATTTCATGCAATTAAAATTAACGAAATATCCAAATTTTAGGTGCGGGCTGTTAAAAACATTTGACCAAGAATGCTGTTGGAGCTGTCAGACGGTCAGCATTGGTAGCACCAACCTGCTCCCAAATGGAGTTAAAGATACTATCAATTATAGAAGAGGGTTTTGAAGAGCAACAAACCTAGTCAAGAGTCCAACCAGCTTTTCCAACGGTAATACTTAACAAAATTTATAATTTTTGGTAGTAGACTATTTTTTTTTGCAAAATATTAATAAATTACAGACACACAATCATATATTTTGTATTTTATCCATCAATGATATTCAGTTTTTGTTGTACAGGGTCCATCAGTAAGACACACCTGCCGAAAGTGGAAGTGCAAAGGCTTATAATAAAAACTAGAAGAAATAAGATGCTCGATGAAGTAAAGCTGGAATATTCTTGAAAAACTTAAGTTCCTAGCAATAATTTAAGACTGGTAAATAAAGGAAAATCTATGTTTTGATTGTTATAGTGTGTTAAGTGTTAATTTTATTCTGATTATTAGGTATTTGAGACTCAAGTAGACAAGTAAGAGAAATTAAGGTCCTAGCAATAATTTAGACTGATTAGTAAAAGGAAAACCACATTGAAGTGTCAATATAAATTATTAGAATATTAGCGCTGCTTTATTTCCTTTTTGGGTAACGCTGCACATGCTGTGATATTTTTGGGTCTCGCTTGGGGTTGTATTTTTATTATTGTTAAATTTGTTGCTTATTTCTCGTGTCTCCTGTGCGGGTCACAAATAAATATTTTTTGGTTTTTGTATAGTATTTATTATAGTAATATAATCTTGTATAAATATATGTTTTAATCTAACAACAGTACACCGCAGACTTGGGTAGTCTTTTTAATTCTAAGTTTTTTCAGTCCATCCAAAGGTTGTCTAGTAGATATCTGTCAGCGATAAGACCGCCTTTGTACCCGTATAAATAAGTATTCTTGTAAATGTGTATAATTTTATGGTGTACTATAAAGTATATTCTATTTTTGTAGTTATTGTGTAGTATGTTGTTAATTGTTAAATTTATTCAGATTTGAATGGTGAAAAATAAAAATAAATGTATAATAAAAAAAAATCCTTTTATTGTGAAGTCAATAATACATACATAAACTCACGCCTTTTTCCCATGGGGGTAGGCAGAAACTACAGAATGCCACCTGCTACAATCCTTACATACTGCTTTTGCTTCACTCACATTCATACATCTATTCATACACATACCAATGCATTTATATTGGCTTTATTAGTAAAGTTTTCTTGTGAGACTGCATAAGTATATATTTCTTTCCAGCAATTGCACTAATCTCTCTCGCTCTTTGCGCTTGCTGAAGAGCTTGATGGGCAGATATTATATTTGTAGACACTTCTCCCTGTCTACTGCGCTCAATTTGAAGATCTTCTCGCTGAGGGAAGGTGCTTCTAAGTCCGCCTCATTAAACATATTGTGTAAAACACAGCAGGCAATGACAATTGTACCTGAAAAATTATTAAAATATGCTCATAAATAGATGAAAAAAATATTGTTCAACTGTTCAAAGTGTTATTAGAAAAACATAGCTATACCTAGTATAAATTGCGACAAATACCAACTGACTGGTGCATAATGCAGCTCTCTTGCTGCTATGAGGCATCTTAATCGGTTTTTTAAATGCTAAACATACGCTGTTTATTGGATCGATCATGTTTTTGTCTATTGGGGTCTTTTACAGCATTGTCTACATTCTCATCATGAATCCCCGAAGTGGGTACCCAAAATTCCCTGTAACACTACACTTGTCAGGCCATATTTTTCATAAAATTACAAAATTTTAAATGATACAATTTATTTAAGTGTACTCTATAAGTAGGTATAGGTATAAACACTCTTCAAAGCATAGGTAGTCATTGTTCAAATGGCAGGCTAGGTATATTTTATTAAATACCTATAGATATTTGTTTTAGAAAAATGGTACAAGCTTTTAAAATTACTTTCTTATTATAAGATTTTTCCCAGCCAAATTATGTGGATACCTTATGTACTTTTTTATTAATGAGGGTCTGTTCAGTGCATTTGTGACATGGCGCAGACAGCATGACACTGTCTCTTGTGCCATTGGAACATCACTGCTAAGGTCCACTGCACCTTGGTGACTCCACCGGGCATAAAAATTAAGAGCAGCTAGGATCTGAAATTAAAAAAAACAACAAATGTAAATGGGTGGGATTGGTAATACAGCTCAATAAGTTACCAGTATATTTAATCTAACCTTACCTTCATTCTCGGATCAACACCACTTTGTCGTAAGTGTTGAGGCAAAAGAGGTATTAGCTCCTCACACAAGTCCTCAAATAATTCCCGAGTGAGCTTATAGTTCCCTATGAACTCAACGTCGGGAATACTTGCCAACTGGAAGTTTTGGCGCAAATGTCATCGACGTTGCCTCCGCTCTTCCAGTAGATCTTCTGCGAGCATTAAAAAAGTAGCCATCGTTGGGAATTATAAGTTTCGTCGACAGCACGATAACTATTTTGATGTCGTCATATCTTGACGAACGATCCGTTATAACAAGTGTCAAATTCAATTTTTCGAACGGATAAAAACGCATCGGGAGTAGGTAAAACTGTCAAATTGTGTTGTCATTCATTCTTCGTTCGGGCCCCGAACGAATCATCCGTCCGTAGGTGTTAGGGAGTAGGAAACGCCCGTAACTAAGGTCGAAACTACGAACTTCGAGCTTCGGGAGTAGGCCCCCTGTTTCGTGTTGTGTCATACCGTGCCACGTGTGTTGCCGTGCAGGAGCATTCGGGGAGGTAGCAGCGGTCCAGGTTCCAGAGCGTCACATTGCATTGCATTTGCATACAGGGAGATTTCCTGAATTTCAAGTAAGATCGTTCATTATTTATTTTACGACTTTACAATGGAGGGTTTAATCGTGCGTCAAGCGGAGATCCTCGAGGAAGTGAAGAGAATCCATTCTAATTTTAAGAAGGATTCAGCGAGCAGGAAGACCACCGATTACATTCGTAAAAGGCTTAAGAGGTTAGATGTACTATGGGCGGAATGTGAAGAGAAGAACCGGGAGCTGAGTGCAGTAGAGGAGAAAGATCATCAATATTTCACCGGTAACATTTTTGAGGTCATTAAAGGCTGGTACAATGGAACGCGTCAGGAGATTGCAACGTTCGAGATGAAGACTCTTGCTGGACCCAGTAACGCCGGCCATAGTCAGCTAAACATTGAGTTCGACAAAACCCGGTTCGAGACATCTGTAGGAGCAGAGGACAAGCTACTCGAGTTACAGCAGTTGCAACAAGCTAACTTCCGTGCATTCACTAGGTTAGTAAATCGAAGCCTAGACAAGGTTAAGGAGAAATGGGAAATTGAGGATATGCTTAAGACTGTAGAGTTTCGGTGGACTGCGATTGACAAATTACATTTACAAATTGATGGCATATTAGAGGGGAATTCACAAGATTATTATGACGAGTTCTGTCGTTACGAAGATACATTTACAAATATGAAACGGGCGCTGAACACAAAATTAAACGCTTCTATACATCAACAGCAAACATTGCCTGAAATTGACATACCTATCTTTAACGGCAACTATACCTTATGGCCTACTTTTATGGATCTCTACGTAGAAGCGATTCATAATAATCCAGCGATAGCAAAAACTCAGAAAATGCAGCATTTAAAGGGTAGACTTCGGGGCGAAGCGGAAAAGCTCGTGCAGCATTTACACATAGCACCCGAAAATTATGACACGTGTTGGGAAATTTTGAACCATAGATATAATAATAAGTTTCTGTTATTCACCAGAAATTTCCAGGTATTTATGCGTCAACCTAATTTGCAAAAACAATCTGCGTTCGACCTCAAACGGTTATATGACACTACCAATGAAACAATAAACGCGATACACAACTTGGGCATTGATACAAGCTCATGGGACCCGATTCTAGTTTACGTATTGTGTGAAAAATTAGACTCCGAAACGTATTCAGAATACATGCAGTCCTGGACGGATCCGCGAGAGATACCAACATACAATCATTTCATGGATTTCGTCAAAAACAAGTTTATGGCATTAGAACCATTGCACAGGAAAAGGTCAGAAAACGGTGATAAACCTACATCAAAACCACTTTTTAAGACGCCACATCCATTCGGAAAAAAATCCAGGTCACAACCCAATAAAAGTTCAGAAAACTACGCTCGCAACTTCCATGCGTCAAACGCTGGACAATTCAGCAAGTCTGTTTGTCCAGTGTGCAATATAAATCATGCATTATTTCAATGTACTAAATTCGCTGACATGCTGAGTCCGGAAAAAATGGCATTTATAGAAAACAATAAAATATGCAAAAATTGTTTATATGTGCATACTAAGGGATACTGTGCATCACAGAAAAGATGCAGAGATTGCAACGAACAACATAACACACTTCTGCACAGCGATATTGCGAAGTCAGGGCAAACGCCCTCAGCAACACAAACAGCATCGAAACTGTCGTCATCGACTTCAACTAGGTCAAATAAAAATCTACAAAACAACTTCGCATCAAATAATGATGATGAAATATTATTACCAACAGCATTATTGCAAGTAGCCACAGCTGATGATGACTACATTACGCTAAGGGCTCTAGTTGACCAAGGCTCGTAGGTTACGTTGATAACGGAGAATGCAGCACAAAGATTGGGTATAAAGCGTCAACAGCTGAGTGCAAACATAAGCGGCATCGGTACTTTATCCAACAGGAGCAAAGGAAAGATTCGTCTATCTTGCAAGTCCTTATATAACGATTTCCAGCTTACAACGGAAGCGTTAATCATGATACGGGTAGTAAACAATCTGCCTAACGTTACATTTGCAAAGAAACCTTGGCCTCATGTGACAGACATCACCCTAGCCGACCCAGATTACAACTTATCTAGGCCGATTGACATACTTCTGGATGCACACGTATTTTCCGAAATACTTATGAATGGCTTAGTCAAAGGGGAGGTTAATGAGCCCATGGCTCAACAAACACGTTTGGGGTGGATATTGTCAGGCAATGTCACCAAAACATTTAATTGCAACGTCGTAGTTAATGAAGTAAACGACTTGTCAAAATACTGGGAAGTGGAAGACATCAACGGAGATGCATGCAATTCTATGACGTCAGAGGAACGATATTGTGAGGAGTTCTACACTGCAACAACCAAGCGATTAGGTGATGGCAGATATGCAGTTCGTTTGCCAATGAAGCCTAATTTAATCAACTGCTGGGCAAGTCAAAGCCACGAGCTGTAGCACAGTTCATGCAATTAGAAAGGAGATTAGGCAGGGATGAAAAATTATCAGACAGTTACATCAAATTTATGCAAGAGTACCTGGAAATGGGACATATGAAGGAGAGCAAACCTGGCTACAACACGGCATGCTACTTACCTCATCATGGAGTTCTAAAACAGGACTCAGTGACATCAAAATTGAGGGTGGTTTTTAACGCCTCCCAGAAAACTGACACAGGTTACAGCCTGAATGACTTGATGGAATGTGGCCCTAAGCTTCATCAAGATCTATTGACATTATTATTAGGATGGAGGTTATACAAGTACGTCTTTACTGCAGATTGTGAAAAGATGTACCGCATGATCCTTGTCCATGAAGAAGACCAACACTTGCAGAAGATCCTGTGGAGGGAATCCAACCGAGGTCTTTTAAAGGAGTTCCAGTTGTGCACAGTGACGTATGGCACCAAGGCAGCACCATTTCTAGCTCTTCGAACGCTGAAACAGCTTGCAGGCAGACGATGATGCACATAAATATCCGTTAGCAGCGGATGTCATTATCAACGAAATGTACGTTGATGACGTCCTAAGTGGCAGCAACTCCATCGAACGAGCTCAAGAAATTCAAAAACAACTCATCGAAATGCTGAGTGGAGCTGGCCTTACACTACGGAAGTGGTCAAGCAACGACCAGACCTTGATTGAAAGCTTATCTTCTTCAGATCTAAAGCAAACGACAATGCACTTTACAAATGATGGAATGATAAAGGCCCTGGGGGTCCAATGGAATCCTACAACTGACACATTTTTGTTTACAAACAAAATACAATTTGACAATAAAAACCAATTGACAAAAAGAAGGCTACTATCGGAAATTTCGAAAATTTTCGACCCACTGGGCTGACTGACACCTTTGACAGTAAAAGCAAAACTGCTGTTCCAAAGCGTCTGGCTATCGGGATGCGAGTGGGATGAAACCTTACCTGACAACGTGCAAGAAGAATGGAAGCAGTTTACTAGCGATTTACACAACATAACCGAATACCAAATACCAAGGTGGCTGGGAGATATTACGAAACCATTCCAAGTACATGGGTTCTGTGATGCGTCCGAAAAGGCCTACGCATGCGCTATATACCTGCTGACAACAAATGACAAAAACGAGCCTGAGACTAGACTTATCGCTGCAAAATCGAGGTTATCACCAATCAACAAAAAATTGACCCTACCGCGACTCGAATTATGTGGAGCGCTACTACTTTCACGACTCATGAAAAAGGTTCTGACAGCCTTTAAGTGGGATAGTGTGCACAGAAATACTTACGCCTGGACGGACTCTATGATTGTATTAGGCTGGCTGCATGGGGACGTCACAAAATGGAAGACGTTCGTCAGCAACAGAGTACAACAAGTGCATAACGTAATTCCAAAACAGCACTGGAATTATGTCAAGTCCGAGGAAAATGCTGCAGATTGTGCATCACGCGGAATCAGTTGTTCCCAACTATTGCAACATTCTTTGTGGTGGCAAGGTCTCTACTGGATGAAAAATAACAGTGAAGATACTTTTGATAAAATTACAATTACACCAACAACATGCGAATCAAAACAACAAACAAAACGACAAATGCAAACGTGTGTTGTGAAATGTGAACCGTCTTCAATAGTAATTGAGTTATTAGACAGACACAGCGATTTGACTCGTATTACAAGGGTCATTGCTTGGATGAAACGTTTCATAAACAGCTGTTTGAACACCCACACTCATCGTACTACTACTTATTTGACATCTACAGAACTACAAAGCGTTGAAAACCTAATAATGAAACATATTCAATTGCACGCCTTCAATGGCGAGATTATGAGATTGAAGGAAAACAGAGGTTTGAGCACAAAAAGTAACCTTTTGAGTTTAAACCCATTCCTTGACAAACATGACATTCTGCGAGTAGGTGGAAGGTTACGTAACTCAAACTTACCTGAAGACAGTAAACATCCAATTCTACTACCACATGACAATAAACTGACAGAGTTATTAATTTGGCAAGCTCACAGAAGAACATTACATGGAAGTCCTAAGTTAACCCTGACACATCTACGACAAAGAGTATGGATCGTAGGAGGACATCGCGCCGTCAAAAAGGTCTTACACAAATGTGTAACATGTCGCCGATTTAATGCTAAACAAACAAACCAGATTATGGCCGATCTGCCAGAGCCGAGAGTGACAGTATCTCGCCCATTTACACATACAGGTGTCGATTTTACTGGACACATTGAAATCAAGGCAAGTAAAGGCCGAGGCGTTAGAACATTACTGGCGTACGTTGCAGTATTTGTTTGCCTAGCAACAAAAGCCATTCATCTAGAACTGGTATCAGAACTATCCAGTACAGCATTCCTATCGGCTTTCAAGCACTTCTGCGCACGTCGAGGTACGCCACGGGACATGTACAGCGACAACGGCACGAATTTCGTAGGTGCAAATCGGATCCTACTGCAACAATACAAATGCATTGTAGAAAACATTGACAACTTCTTCTTGGGAAAAATATCAGAGATGGGGGTTCAATGGCACTTCAATGCCCCGGTGTGGCCAAGCGCAGGCGGACTGTGGGAAGCCGCTGTAAAGAGCATGAAATATCATCTCAAACGGGTCATTGGAGACCAACGTCTGACATACGAAGAATTTACCACTGTGCTAAGTCAGATAGAAGCTTGCTTGAACTCACGACCACTATGCACCGTTTCAGAGGACGCCGAAGAGATAAACTGTCTAACGCCAGGACATTTCTTAACCGGCACATCACTCATGACAATTCCAGAACCCGACATGGACAAGACTTACCGTTTAAACACGAGATGGCAAATTGTACAACAAATTAGCAAGGATTTCTGGCAGAAGTGGTCGCAAGAGTACCTCCAACAACTACAAGCAAGACTAAAGTGGAAACGACAGAATACTGACATAAAGAAAAATGAAATTGTATGCATTAAGGATGAAAGGTTACCTGCAGGAAAATGGGCACTGGGTCGTGTAGCGCATTTACACCCTGGAAAGGACGGCCACACTAGAGTTGTGACATTACAAACTGCAAAAGGCGAAATTAAACGACCTATTACAAAATTGGTGCCACTAGTGGAGGCTGAGGAACAGGACAACCCTGACACTGACAAACTACCCAAAAACAGGCGAAACCGAGCTAAAAGGCTTAGCTGGAACAGCTTGGTATGTTATATGCTGATGCTAGTTATGACATTGATAGCACCTACTGTCCAGCAAGATATGAAACTTACTCAATTGACAAAAAATCAAACACTTTACTTTGACAAGATTGCAGACCTACAAGAAATTAGAGATGAATGGAAACTGGTATTCTATTACAATATGACAAATTATTGGCGCAATGTGGACACCTTGCAAGTATTCGTATCTCATATAAAGCAAGCTCGTTGCGAGGAGTGGATGATGCAATTTCATGTCATGATTAACCAACTTGAACAAAGCACGAGTGAACTAAATTATTACAACGAATTACTGAGGTCCCAGCGGATAATTCAACACAGGTTCAAAAGAGGATTAATCGACGGAGTAGGATATGTTGCAAATTCGTTATTTGGAGTGTTAGATCAACATTTTGCAGAACAATATGAACAGGATATTGACACAATCCAACATAATGAAAATCACCTACTTCAATTGCTTAAAAATCAGACAAGTGTTCTGGAAACCGAGAGCAACATTGTACAGCGTAACGAAGCAACAATGGTGAAGCAGTTCACTTTAATCAACGATCACCTCACGTCCCTAGAAAATCAGACGCTCAAAGATAAACTTGAGAGTTCACATGCATTCTATATCATTACATCGGCCATGGCTGCAGAAAGAATGGTCCAAAACTTAAAAGATATTCAAGAATCACTCATCAACACCCTGACAAATATGTACCAAGGACATATGGACGTGCATCTATTATCACCAACACAAATGCAAAGCGAACTAGATAGAGTAGCTCGACTACTACCTCGCGATTCTACACTACCTGAAGTTCATAATGACATAAGAGACATCTACAGGCTGTTCAGAATACATGCGCGTATAACACAGCACTACCTGTTGATGGAAATAAAAGTACCAATCTTGAGTGATGCCTTATACGAACTTAACAGACTTATCAGCATTCCTCAACGTATTGACCTAAATCGGGTAATGTATGTTATTCCCAACTCAGCATTAATAGCGTTTAACGCCAACCAATACTCATTTATACCCCTAGAACAGTATGACATTAATGAATGCCAAAAATTACATGACCAGTCTCTACTGTGCAAACTAAATCACCCTATATACAACACCGGTGATCGTCACAAATCTATTTGCGATGTACAGCTGATTCGAGACAACGAAGAACACAGCGTTTATTGCCATATGGAAATAAAAATATGCGCCGACAAATGGGTCAAATTACATAAACAAAACACCTGGTTTTATTATTGTTGTGACACGTGCGAAGTACAATTAGTGTGCGGTACTCAAATGACATCGGAGACGTTACGTCACTCGGGTCTGATATCGCTGAAACAAGGATGCAATTTGCAAGGCGACTCATTCACACTGCACGCATACATGGATCACACAAGTGACATTTTAGTCAATGAACCATATGCGATGATCGTGCCCACGATCTCTCCAATCAACAACATAATCAATACCTCAATTCGTAACTCATCTTTGCATATTGAAACGCACGAAGAGACTTTCAAGAAGATTGACATGCAACTGCGCTCTATAGAAGAACAGTCTAAGCTAGACAGCTTATCCTCTCACGACGTTCATCACTACATTGCAATCTATGTGGTTGTTGCGATTAGCATTGCACTGTTTGTAACATCGGTATATTTTTAGCGAAAGATGGCCATCCAAAGACAGGGGGAGGGTCCGCAAGACGCAAGAAGCAGAAGCAGACGAGAAGAAGATCATGACATCGAGGACAGGATCAGCAAGATCGACAAACGGGACCCAAAGGTGAACAAAGTGTCATGTGCTAACCCTACCACAAGTGAAGTGAAATTTGACACTAAAAAACATAGTGAAGTGTGCTAATTTATTATTATGACATTCTATTTATAGACTTTAGATATTCATAGTAGATCAATCATATATACATTAGAGTCCTACATTTTTACATTATTTTTTACATTCTTATTTTATTTTTTTTACATATTTTGGGATTGTTTTATTTAGTTATTCTCTTTCTGTGTTGTGGCAATATGTACGGTGTACGTACATGGGTTTTAAAATAATTATATTCATTACAATAAGTTAGCCAGTAGGCTCGCGTATTTGCACTTTGGACGCAACCTACATTTGGCAGTGCATTGACACTGACATATTGCATTGTTCTATGCAGTTTATGTATATTACACTCTAGTGTTCAATTAGACGTGGTTTGAGTCGGACAACTTGCATTTTCATTTAGATTCATCCCGTTGAGCATTCACTGACATTTTCTGCATTTAAGTTTAAGTTTGACATTTACATCTGCATTGACATTACTTATGTTAGGGAAGCACCCTACAATTATTAAGAGTTTATGTAATTTGCTTAAATCTAAACAAAACTTCAATCGATAAATAACAAATGTTTATATCCATGCAAAATAACAAAGTCTCAATATTTTTGACACTCTTAAACGTATTTTAATTCTTATCGTATTATCAAAACGTTTTCATTTCTGGGCATACGGAACGTTGCAATTGAATAATATTATGGTGAACGGATGATATTTGTATTAATCTGTGGTTGATGTATAGAAAATGGTTCAAATGGCGGTACTAAGAAGACCACGGTTTTTTTGAGTTTTGTAATACGAACAAATTTATGTTTTCTTTTCCATCGTCGTTTAGAAACAGTTTTTGGGATGTACAGGCACATTCAATGGCAGTTTGATGTGAAACTTGAGCATATTTTTTTTTTCAGCGGTATTACCCGAATAAACTCGGACTGTTCAAGTAAATGGAACAGACAATCTGTTCGGAGGATGGAATATATTTTTAGTGGCAACTTCTTCGTTTAAATAAGTTTTTGTTTTTATTGGAGCTTTGTTCAAGAAGAAGTTATAATAAAACTTTGGAGCTTGTTAATTCTATTGCGGAATTTGAGCATCTTCATACTTTTAAGTTTTCTCAAGATCTTTGTTTCGGCAAACTGCTTAAAGTCACATTAAATAAAGCTTGACGATAAAGAAAAACCATCAGTACAACTAATGGGCAAATGTGAATAATTCTGATTTTTTACCTGAGTTCTGAAGATAAACATTTACCGTGGAAAGTGAAATGAAACATGCAAGCAAGTGGTGGAAAAGCCGGAATATTTGTGAGAGTGTCCTTATTACCTCGGACGGCTTACTCTATTTGAAATACTGAAATACTCTGCTAAGAAGTATAATGTTAGGTTTTCCATTTCACTTTACATACTACCGGCAAGATCTTAAAAGCGTTAACTATGTAGTTTTCATATCTTGTCTTTGTGAAGTTCCATCCCAATCACGTCACGAACATGTTTGCGTAAACATGAGCGTGATGTCTGCAGATATTCTACATATTCTGTAACACACTACAGAACATATGACATAATATATATACAGCCGACGAATGAAGATAACATACGTAGTGAACAGAATGTCAGTCGACATAGAAACTCGGAATCGTGTTTGGCATAAGAATTGGCACAAGATTTTATGTAATGTCTAGTCTCCTCGATTTTGTTGTATGTGTATAGAATCCTAATATCTGGATTTAGAGACGAGAAAGCTACAAGGTGAAGATTCGAATTTAAATATTTTATTTAGGTCGCATATTATGAGTGGTGACGGGAGAACAAGCAATATATTGTCTTAATAGATAGGACCACTTACACTTAGTATGAAAAAGTCACTAATTCTATTCTAAAAAGTTCTAATATCATCATTAGATTCGTAACTAATCGAAGTTTGATGAATAAATTATATTCAATTCGGTCTTTAATTTCTTCAATTTAAAATTAAGTCTAATCAAAATAAATTGATTGCAATTGCTTTGGTGGCCTTAAAATCAATTCTACCAAGTTTTATAGGGGAATTCCGTATGCCTAAATTATATTCTCTCTCTTTTAGATTTTCGGCACGAGGAAAATTATTCATGAAAATGTCCGCTTAGCGTATGACGCTACACAGCGATATGATACACAATATTTATCTTTGAGGCACGCATTCACATGAAGTGAGCGAAGGATGGACGAAACAAGAAATAAAACAATCGGGTATATTTTGTTTAATTTAACACAAGCGTCATTTATTTGGGATTTCCTAAATATACTCGTACATACGAAAAAATTATTGATGTTACGTAAGAAAAAGATCTGCACATTTCCTCACAGATTGGTTTGAAGATTTTGATAGAACCATAAAGGAAGCGGATGAAATAGTCACGTCTCGTTTATTTCCAGAACTTCGATGTCTTTATAATACTTACCTTTGAACGAGAATTCTACAAGAGTTTACAATGTCAAAGGCTCCCGTGATTTTGTTCCTTGCAGAAGTAAATGTACAATCACGTCGATGTTAAAAATTCTCATGCGAGTACAAAGTATTCTCGTTCATATTATCTCCAGTAAGAATGTGAATGATAATGTTAATGTCCTCTACATTGGGTTATGACACTTACTTAACGGTGACGTCATCCCGCAGTTAATGTGTTACCCCGTATTTGTATGTGACAGGCTAATTGGTGGTACTCATTCAGGCTCATGAGCATTAAAATGTAGATTACCGCAATGAAACATTATAATTGGATCCAATATTTTTGTTCCTAGAATAAAATTATATTGGCATACTTCATACCAGCTGTAATTTAATGGAAAAGTACAATTTTATATTAGTAAATAATTCCGTGTCATATCTTTAGAACCACAAACTACGGAAAACTTCAACTACAATTTTGACGAAGAAAAGAATAAAAGAGCCCACTTCTTTGCTATTATTTCTTGAACAAAACTCCAACAAATTAATTTATCTACTGCTGGTATTGTACACTAGAACAATAAAAACCGGCCAAGTGCGAGTCCGACTCGCGTACTAAAGGTTCCGTACCGTTATCGAAAAAACGGCATAAAATCACGTTTGTTGTATGGGAGCCCCACTTAATATTTATTTTATTATGTTTTTAGTATTTGTTGTTATAGCGGCAACAGAAAAACATCATCTGTGAAAATTTCAACTGTCTAGCTATCACGGTTCATGAGATACAGCCTGGTGACAGACGGACAGACAGACATACAGTTGAGTCTTAGTAATAGTGTCCCGATTTTACCCTTTGGGTACGGAACCCTAAAAAGTAACTTAACAGGAGTTCTTTCAAATAAATTATATTATTGTTGAGATATAGAAATATATTCTCGGATATAGTCGGGCACAGAAGTTTAAGAAACTTTGCGTAGAACTTCCAATAAATAGCAGAGGTAAGCTGTAGAGGTAATTATTTATTTCCATAATTATTTTCTCAATAATTGAAGTCACGGGTGTCTATTTGGGTCAGAATTTTATGAGATCTTCTAACATCTTCTATCCAAAGGTACCTTTTCGAATAAACAAGAAGGCCTTCAACATTTTAGTAACAAAACCCATGAAATATGTTTCCTTTATATAATTTCGATTCAGTTGTCACACTGGCACTAACTTAACTTATACGTGTAGCACAACAGACAACCAAATTGATTGCGGAACCCATTTTTCGATTGCGGAATCAATAACAATATACGATTCCCTTCGGATACCATCTTGAACAATAAATTGAGAAGATGAGCAAATTGAAACAATAAGTTATTTCAGAACTCGATGGTTCTTAATACTTTATTGTGCACAAAAATGACAAACAACATAGAGTGATTATACAGTTGATATACAAAGGCGAGTTTAACTCAAATTGTAGTTTTCTACCAGCAAACCTTAGTTTGGGGGTACATTCACGATCTAAGTGCCTCAAGTCAACCTCACCTGCTCGCGGTGCATTCTGCTAAATAACAAACGAGGCTCTGACGACAACCAACAAATGGCGGCACCCTAATAACAAATCTTCGCAGCTAAGTTGTTCATACTGGTGATGGGCAGCAGCGTCACCAGTGCGAAAAGCTGCGATCTGCGAAAGCCAACCCGCATGCCCAGCGTGGCGATTATGGGCAAACCCTCCAATTATGACAAGTCGAAATCAACCATGGCCCCCAGTTCCCGGCCACCCTGCTGTTTCAGACAGATGTCTTTCAGTACAATCAAAACGGCGTACAGTAAAAAAGCTCCATCTACTTTTATAAGAGTATAATGCATCAGTATTTTTTTGTTTATAGACTCTCGTTTGATATTTCTCTTGTTTGAATAAAACGAATTCTGTCCTTCGTATCGTGATACCCGATCACCATTCCGTGTTCACATCCCCTGAGATATAAAGTGATCCATTCTACTTCCATCTGAGAATGGAGTTGGAGCAATCGATCTAAAGGATTTTGTACGAGACGTTTACACTTCAATAACAGTACAAACATGCCAATGGAGATTTTAATACACGTTATTAAAATCTCGGCTTTAAAATGAAATAACGTTGCCTATTTTGATATTTTTATCGTCGATACGCCCCTCGATTTTCACAATGTAGCGTCTCCATTCTAATCTCTTCTTACCTGCATACAAACTTTAACATTTTCTAGCATTGTGGACTTTATGACTCCATTTCTTCCATTCTCTGAATTCATCGAAAGTTTAAATACTCGTAAAACATTGTTCGGATCACGTCCGCGTGATATCACTCATCCACAATGGTCACCTTAGCACTGCAGGACATACTGGTGGAAGTCATATCGCAATACATTTCTATAAGGTCCACAGAAAACGTTATATTTTTCTGTTTCTAGTAAAATATTTTTGGCTTTTTTTTTCCTTTTTAACCGACTTCAGAAAAAAGGAGGAGGTTCTTAATTCGTCGTTTTATTTTTGTATTTTATTCGATTACTCAAAGAGGGTTATATATATGTCGAATAGTTAACCGACTATGATTAAGCAAATACTGATGAAAATGGTACCACTGAAATGATCTGATGATAAAGCCGGAATGTAGGCACTGGAACTCCGAAATAAAATAATGTAGTATTTGAAGTCGTGTTTGAACTTATTGGAATCGTCATGAGATGTACTTTGCTATAAATGATTTTCATGGTAATTTGAGGTACCAAAACAAGTGTATCAAAAGGTATCAAATAAAAAACCTTTTTTACATAAAAATCAAACCGTCTTCCTCACAAAACATACACATTCCATACAAAGCAAAAAAAAAAAGAAATAAAACAAACGGGTATATTTAAAACACAAACGTCATTTATTTGGGGTTTCCTAAATGAGTGTATTTACAAAAATATTTTTGAAGTTACGTAAGAAAAAGATACAAGACATTCCACACAGAGAAGTTTGAAGATATTGATAGAAACTTAAAGGAAGCGGATGAAATAGTCACGTCTCGTTTATTTCCAGGACTTCGATGCCTTTATAACCTAACCTTTGAACGAGAATTCTACAAGACTTTACAGTGTCAAAGGCAATACGCCTGTTATTTTGTTCCTCGCAGACGGAAATGTACAATCACATCGATGCTGAAAATTCTCATGCGAGTACCAAGTACTCTTGTTCATATTATCTGCAGTAAGAATGTGAATGATAATGTTAATGTCCTTTACATTGGGTACATACTTAACTGTGACCCCACAGTTAATGTGTTACCCCGTATTTGTATTTGACAGGCTAATTGGTGGTAGTCATTCAGGCTCATGAGCATTAAAATGTAGATTACCGCAATGAAACATTATAATTGGATCCAATATTTTTTGTTCCTAGAATAAAAATATATTGGCATACTTCATACCAGCTGTAATTTAATGGAAAATCTCAATTTTATATAAGTAAATAATGCCGTGTCTTATCTTTAGAACCACCAACTACGGAAAACTTCAACTACAATTTTGACGAAGAAAAGAAAAAAAGAGCCCACTTCTTTGCTATTATTTCTTGAACAAAACTCCAACAAATTAATTTATCTACTGCTGGTATTGTACACTAGAACAATAAAAACCGGCCAAGTGCGAGTCCGACTCGCGTACTAAAGGTTCCGTACCGTTATCGAAAAAACGGCATAAAATCACGTTTGTTGTATGGGAGCCCACTTAATATTTATTTTATTCTGTTTTTAGTATTTGTTGTTATAGCGGCAACAGAAAAACATCATCTGTGAAAATTTAAACTGTCTAGCTATCACGGTTCATGAGATACAGCCTGGTGACAGACGGACAGACAGACATACAGTTGAGTCTTAGTAATAGGGTCCCGTTTTTACCCTTTGGGTACGGAACCCTAAAAAGTAACTCAACAGGAGTTCTTTCAAATAAATTATATTATTGTTGAGATAAAGAAATATATACTCGGATATAGTCGGGCACAGAAGTTTAAGAAACTTTGCGTAGAACTACCAATAAATAGCAAAGGTAAGCTGTAGAGGTAATTAAATATTTCCATAATAATTTTCTCAATAATTGAAGTCACGGGTGTCTATTTGGGTCAGAATTTTATGAGATCTTCTAACATCTTCTATCCACAGGTAACTTTTCGAATAAACAAGAAGGCCTTCAACATTTTAGTAACAAAACCCATGAAATATGTTTCCTTTATATAATTTCGATTCAGTTGTCATATTAAAAAATAAAAACAAAATAAATCAATAAAAATATACGATTCCCTTCGGATACCATCTTGAACATAAATTGAGATGATGAGCAAATTAAAACAATAAGTTATTTCAGAACTCGATGGTTCTTAATTATTTATTGTACACAAAAATGACAAACAACATAGAGTGATTATATAGTTTTCTACCACCAGCAAACCTTAGTTTAGGGGTACATTCACGATCTAAGTGCCTCAAGTCAACCTCACCTGCTCGCGGTGCATCATGTTAAATAACAAACGAGGCTCTGACGACAACCGACAAATGGCGGCACTATTTTAACAAAATCTTCGCAGCTAAGTTGTACATACTGGTGATGGGCAGCAGCGTCACCAGTGCGAAAAGCTGCGACCTGCGAAAGCCAACCCGCATGCCCAGCGTGGCGATTATGGGCAAACCCTCTAATTATGACAAGTCGAAATCAACCACGGCCCCCCAATTCCCGGCCACCCTGCTGTTATACCTGATTATGGCGGCGGTCACAGAGACGTCTGGGCATTCGGGGGTGCGAAGAATCACCGGGTTACGGATGGCCACCGAACCTAACTGACCTTGGCGACGTATAATGGACGCACGTTACGGCTTGATGAACACCTCGTGCAGCTTGAAGAAGAACTTGAGAGTATAAGGTGCCACGTTCTAGGGTTGAGTGAAGTCCGGAGAGAGGGGAGGATACAATAACCCCTTAAATCAGGTACCAGGTACCTTATGTATTTTCGAGAGGGAGACCAGCTACCTCAAGGCGGCGTCGGGTTCCTGGTAAACAAATCCATCTGTGACAACGTTGCGGAAGTCTCCATGTCTCGAACAACCACGGCCCCCCAATTCCCGGCCACCCTGCTGTTATACCTGATTATGGCGGCGGTCACAGAGACGTCTGGGCATTCGGGGGTGCGAAGAATTACCGGGTTACGGATGGCCACCGAACCTAACTGACCTTGGCGACGTATAATGGACGCACGTTACGGCTTGATGAACACCTCGTGCAGCTTGAAGAAGAACTTGAGAGTATAAGGTGCCACGTTCTAGGGTTGAGTGAAGTCCGGAGAGAGGGGAGGATACAATAACCCCTTAAATCAGGTACCAGGTACCTTATGTATTTTCGAGAGGGAGACCAGCTACCTCAAGGCGGCGTCGGGTTCCTGGTAAACAAATCCATCTGTGACAACGTTGCGGAAGTCTCCATGTCTCGAACAGGGTAGCGTACCTCATATTTAAGCTAACCAAGAGGTACATCCTCAAGGTTGTACTGGTTTTTTGCACCGACCTCGGCACACTCGGACGACGAAGTGGAGGCAATGTTTGAGGACATTTCCAAGGCCTTGCATTCCACCACTAAGACCCACTACAGCGTTCTCATGGGGGATTTTAACGCCAAAGTGGGAGTACAGAATTGCAGTGATTCGGTGGTAGGATCCTACGGGTTTGGTAGCAGGAATCATAGGGAGCCTCCTGAAGAAGTTGACTACATCTAATGGGAATATTGTTCTTCAATTCTGTTCTGTTCTCTGGGAAAACGCCAGAAGCGTGGCAAAGGAACGCTCGTTTGCAGAACGTCACAACCCTTATTGAAGAATTACAGACCCACTTCGCATCTTAACCACGTATATAAGTTGTTTTCGAGAGTCGTCACGAATCGTCTAGCGCGAAGACTCGATGAGTTTCAACCACCGGAGCAGGGCGGGTTCCGAGTAGGGTACAGCAACATAGACCACATCTACATCACAGTGCGGCAAATTATACAGAAGTCCGAAGAATATAATAGGCCCCTTTGTTTTGCTTTTGTGGACTACGAGAAGGCTTTTGACTCTATCGAAACCTGCTCTGTGTGTTTTGGAGGCTATGCAACGATGCCAAGTGGACTGGCGATACATCCAAGTGCTGAGATATATTTATGCAAACGCAACAATGACCGTCCAAAGTCAGGACCGGCAAACTAAGCATATCTCACTGCGTTGAGGGGAAGTTATTTCTCCGAAAATATTTAGCAACGCGGTGGAAGAAATGTGACGCTGGACTGGGAAGGACGCGGCATTAATATTAACGGCAAATAAAGCTCACACTTGCGATTTGCGGATGACATCGTCATAATGGCAGAGTCGCTGCATTACTTGCAGCTGATACTGGGTGGTCTGGCTGCTTCTTCTGAACGCATCGGTCTCCGGATGAACTTAGACAAAACTAAGGTTATGTTCAATTCACACGTCACTCCGGGATCGATTGTGGTCAATGGCGGTGCCCTCAAAGTTTTTCGAGAATACGTTTACCTTGGGCAAACCCTGCAGTTTAACAAGAACAACTTTGAGGAGGCTAATAGAAGACTACAGCTGGGCTGGGCAGCGTTTGCAAAACTTCGTCGAGTCTTCTCGTCACGTATTTCACAGGGCCTGAAGATCAAAGTATTCAACCAGTGCAACCTACCTGTTATGACCTACAGGGCCGAGACGTGGACACTCACGTTACGGCTGGTGCATCAATTTAAAGTCGCTCACCGTGCTATGGAAAGGGCTATGATCGGAGTCTCTCTAAGGGATCGAATCCGAAACGAGGTGATCCAGCAGAAAACCAAAGTTAGCTCACAGAATAAGCAAGCTGCCGGCCATATAAGCTGTAGAACCGATGACCGTTGGGGTAGACGTGTTCTTGAGTGGAGACCTCGAAATGGTAAACGTAAGGTGGGACGCCCTCAGACTAGGTGGAGTGACGATCATCGCAGAGTGGCTGGTAGCAGCTGGATAAGAGTTGCCGAAAATCGAAGCAAATGATGTGCAATTTGAGAGGCCTATGTCCAGCAGTGGATTGCTATAAGCTGATGATGATAACCCCTTAGTGTTGAATTTATATAAGGTATTTGGTTATAGTTAAATACTTTGTTTTTTTTTGGCATTAACAGCGGTTAAGCTGTGACGGAAGGTACCTACTTTATTTCATTTTCATCCTTTTCTCGTCATTTTATTACTATTTTTCGGTGATTTTCCCTAGTAGGGAAAACAATGTGGAGCGATTTATTTAAGAAGTTACCTACTGAACAAAACTTTATTTACCTGCAAACCTGTTGTACTATATATATACAACGGGTTTGCAGGATAGTTGTTCCGGCTCTGGGTGTTCGTGTATGTGAGTTTATATGTTTGTAAACGCACCCACGATACAGGAAGAAATTCATAGTGTGGGGCAAAGTTTAGAAAAAATAAACAAAAGTTTTGGTACCTTCGATTTCAATAAATGAAAGATTGAGCATGTTTCAGATAGACGTCTTTCAGTACAATCAAAACGGCTTACAGAAAAAAAGCTCCATCTACTTTTAAACGAGTATAATGCACTAGTATATTTTTGTTTCTATGTTCCCGTTTGATATTTCTCTTGTTTGAATAAAACGAATTCTGTCCTTCGTATCGTGATACCACTTCACCATTCCGTGTTCACATCCCCTGAGATATAAAGTGATCCATTCTACTTCAAATAAAAATAATACCTTTGTTTAAATTAGGTAGTACATCAGACCCTACAAATTATAGACCTATTTCAGTACTACCTACGTTTAGCAAAATATTTGAGAAATTAATTTTAGAGCAATTGCAAAGATTTTTTAATAAACATAAATTATTACATACCAAACAGTTCGGTTTTACAAGGGGTCGTTCAACTACTGATGCCGGTGTTGAACTTTTAGGACATATTTATAATGCATGGGAAGATAAGTGCGATGCCTTGGGAATCTTTTGTGATTTGTCCAAGGCATTTGATTGTGTTTTTCATGAAACGCTAATCAGGAAACTCCGCCACTACGGGATCCGGAACAGCGCTCTGGATCTTCTTACTTCATATTTGAGTAATAGGATTGAGACCGTTGACGTTAATGGAAAAAGATCTCCTGGATCTATGGTAACAATGGGAGTCCCACAGGGCTCGATTCTTGGTCCTTTCTTGTTTCTTATTTATATTAATGACTTGCCTTACCTCATAAAGGATAACCATGATATAGTGTTGTTTGCGGATGATACTTCACTTTTGTTTAAACTTAAACGTCAGCAGCTGGTTACTGACGATGTAAATAGCGCGATCTCAAAAGTAGTTCACTGGTTCAATGTTAATAATTTACTTCTTAATGAAAAAAAAACCAAATGCATTAAGTTTACCCTACCTCACGTTAGGCAGGTGAAAACCGATGTGTTGATAAAGGGCGAAGAATTGAATCCTGAAAATAGCACAGTATTCTTAGGCTTAACTTTGGATGCTAAGCTTCAGTGGGGCCCACATATAGATAAATTGTCAAAGAAGCTAAGCTCCGCAGCATATGCTGTTAGAAAAATTCGTAATTTAACTGACATAGAGACAGCCCGTTTAGTATACTTTAGCTATTTTCATAGTGTAATGTCGTACGGTATTCTGTTGTGGGGAAATGCCGCCGACATCCAGACTATCTTTGTTTTGCAGAAAAGAGCTGTTCGGTCAATTTATAAATTAAGCCCAAGACACTCTCTCAGAGAGAAATTTAAGGAGATTAATGTAATGACTGTGCCTTCTCAGTATATTTATGAAAATCTTTTATATGCCCATAAAAATATAAAATTGTTTAAAAAATACAGTGATATCCATAACATAAATACTAGGAATAAACACAAATTTGTAGTACCTACAACAAGGCTCAAGAAAATAGGTGGCTCGTTTAGATGTCAATGTGTACGCTTTTATAATAAGCTTCCAAGCCACGTACAACATCTAAGTCTTAATAAATTCAAATCTTTTATTAAACGTAAATTGTGCCAGAAAGCGTTTTATACAACTAAAGATTACCTTGAAGACAAAAAGGCTTGGGATTGAGCTGCTCCAATTAATTTTGTTTTTTTTTATTATATTTTGCACCGTGAATTTTGTTTTTGTTTTTTTGGTTTTCTTGCAATGACAAGAATATTTACCTTTTAAAGTATTATATTATTTTATATTAATTATTGTGAGTGTGAAGACTATGTGGATCATTCTTTTTTATTTTAATTTATATTTATCTTAGTTTTAATCATGGTCTGGCAGTTTGAGTAGTTTATGCGGCCTACCCGAATGTCCTTTCTTTGGTATTGTTCGTCGAATCGTTGAGCTCCTTAAATTCTGAGTTGAGCTGCTCGGTTATTGACAAATGCGTGCACTGACTGGACAGGTCCACTCAATCTGGCTGGTTCTTTCCTCAAAAGTCCATTTCAGACATCAGTCTACATGGTCTTCACATGATCTAACCAATATTTTGTCTGGACTTTAAAAGAGACTGTGACCTCTGAGTTTGTTTCGGCCTTTCTTCTCAGAGTAGTCAGATAGGAAACGCCGACCTCATCTAGTTTTAAAAAATATGTTCGACATGTAAAAGTGTTTGTATAAACCAACTTACAGAAATAAAATCATTTATCATTTATCACTTCCATCTGAGAATGGAGTTGGAGCAATCGATCTAAAGGATTTTGTACGAGACGTATACACTTCAATAACAGTACAAACATGCCAATGTAGATTTTAATAACGTGGGCTTTAAAATGAAATTACGATGCCTATTTTGATATTTTTATCGTCGATACGCCCCTCGATTTTCACAATGTAGCGTCTCCATTCTAATCTCTTCTTACCTGCATACAAACTTTAACATTTTCTAGCATTGTGGACTTTAAGCCTCCATTTCTTCCATTCTCTGAATTCATAGAAAGTTTAAATACTTGTAAAACATTGTTCGGATCACGTCCGCGTGATATCACTCGTCCACAATGGTCACCTTAGCCCTGCAGGACATACTGGTGGAAGTCATATCGCAATACATTTCTATAAGGTCCACAGAAAACGTTATATTTTTCTGTTTCTGGTAAAATATTTGTAACGCTTTTTTCCTTTTTAACCGACTTCAAAAAAAAGGAGGAGGTTCTTAATTCGTCGGTTTTTTTTTGTATTTTATTCGATTACTCAAAGAGGGTTATATATATGTCGAATAGTTAACCGACTATGATTAAGCAAATACTGATGAAAATGGTACCACTGAACTGATCTGATCATAAAGCCGGAAGGTAGGTGTTGATAGGTTGCTATGCTACCTAGTTTTTACGGTAGTTATGTACAATCAACCGTCAATCATCTAGATATTCTATCTGAACAAATACACTAATTTCCACCACTGCTACTATGTATTATTATATTCTCAGAGGTCATGTCCCAGACTACGAAATTTTCTGTCGCCAAATTAAACGGATTAGAAGATTATACGTCATGGAAATTCGAAATCAAAATGTTACTAATTCGCGAAAAACGTTTCAAGTACACGTCTTCGGAGAGAGGAGAAAGATGATTCTGCAGAACTAGAAAAGGATCAGGAGGCTTTCACGTTGATATGTCTACACCTGGAGCCGCATCTGTATCCGTATGTGCAAAGTCTTTCTTACGCTAAGGAGGTGTGGGATGCGTTGGCAGCTATTTTCGAAGATAAAGGTATAAACAGACGGATATCTTTAATGAATAATCTCTTAGATAACAAGCTAGAGAATCACAAGTCTATGCACGAATATGTCGCATCGGTGATGAGTCACGCTCAAAAGCTAAAAGAGATTAATCAGAGCTTTGATGACGATTTGATAGCCGTAGTACTACTGAGAGGTCTACCTGATGAGTATAGACCATTGCGAATGGCACTAGAACACTCAGGTATGAAACTTACGTCTGAAAATGTACGTCAGAAGCTGTTACAAGAGGATTCCAGTCAGAGTTCTTCGAAAGATGCGTTGGATGCGAACTCGGCGTTAGTAGTAACAAGGAAACAAATTCAGCATTCAGTTTTAAAGCTCAAGTGCTTTAGATGTGGCCAGAAAGGTCACAAGAAGGCAGATTGCTCGATGCTGGTAAAGGAAGTAGATGGTGAAGGCAAATCAACGGTTTCTACGAAGTCGAAGAAAGTTGCATTTGGCTGTTCACTGTCGGTACACGATTCCTTCAGCCCCTCGGCATTTTACCTGGACAGTGGAGCGTCGAACCACATGAGTTTTCAGAAGCACTGGTTTAGAGACTTTATGATAACTGAAAAGAATGTTGTGACATGTGCGAATAATGACAAAATGTCAAGTGAGGATAAGGGTGACATTATGGTAAGATTGAAAGGAGTTTTAATATCTATAAAAGATTGTTATTATGTGCCCGGCTTGAAAGTTAATCTTTTATCGATTTCGAAGTTGGTGCAGAATGGGTGGAAGGTGATATTTGATTCTGATGGTTGTAGGATGTTTCACCAGTCGATAGGTCAAATTACGGGTAAGCTTGTGGTGACTGCGAGTGAAGTCTCAGGTATCTATAAATTGGATGACTGTTTTCCTGTTGTAGATGGGGCTTTGGCTACGGTTCAAGCTGAGGACTCATTGGCGCTTTGGCATCGGAGGCTTGGGCACGTAAATCTGGCTGATTTACAAAAGCTTCCACAGATCGAACTTGGAGGTAAAAGTGTAATGGATCCTTGTGTCGCTTGTATAAGAGGTAAGGCACATAGATTACCTTTTCCAAAGGGTGAAGCAGGGCGAGCTACTGACAAACTCGGCTTATTACACGCCGATTTGTGTGGTCCAATGTCGGAACGTTCTTATGGGGGTGCTCGTTACATGTTTATCGTCGTGGATGATGTCACTAGGAAAATGTTTGTTTATTTTCTTAGGGAGAAGTCACAAACTTTAAATTTCTTCAAAGAGTTTGTGACGCATATGGAGAATGAGACCGGATTGACAGTCAAACGACTGAGAACGGACAATGGGACAGAATTTGTTAGTAAAGATTTTAATGCATTTCTTTCCAGTAAGGGAATAAGGCACCAGTTGACGGTCCCCTACACTGCTGAACAGAACGGAGTCGCGGAGAGGTCGTTGCGCTCTGTAACGGAGATGGCACGTACTATGCTCATGGATAAAGCGCTAAATCAAAAGTTTTGGGCAGAAGCTTGTAACACAGCGGTATACGTGAAAAACAGACTGCCTCATAGCGCTAATAACGGTAAGATTCCGGAGGAGTTGTGGACAGGGAAGGTACAAAAACTGAATCATATGAGAGTTTTTGGGTCAACGGCGTATGTGCATATTCCAAAGGAGAAGAGGAAGAAATGGGACGCTAAGGCAAATAAATATATCTTCGTCGGTTATTGCGAAGATACGAAGGGTTATCGCTTTGCGGATTTTAGCAATCCTAGACGGATAATAACAGGAAGAGACGTAACATTTATTGAAAGTTCCGATTTAAAGACGTCGGCAACTAGTTCAAATGTAGGATCGTCATCTCTCTTAAAGACTGTAGAAAAGGAAGACAATGCTGTTGTATGGGAAATCGGTGATTCTTCACGAACGGTTCCTCGTACGTCAATGGCAGAATATTCTTATTATGAAGATTCGGAAGAGATCGCAGAAACAGCAGGTGTACAAGTAGAAGCTAGCGCGGTACCTACTCGTGCAGCTGAGTCTGAAGATCTTAATGAGGCTTCTAGGCAAGAATCTATCATTGAGGATCTTACAGCTGAAAGGACCGGTACAGCTGATGTGCATGAAGCGGTAGAACCTAGGTATCCTCTGAGGAATAGGTTGCGTAACGCACACAGCGGACTGTATTGCTACAATAGTACGCGCGAAGTAGAGGAAGAACCACGAACATATAAGGAAGCATTACAAAGGTCTGACAGTCATGAGTGGCAAGCAGCAATGGAACGAGAGTTGGCGTCTATGAAGGCGCACGACGTTTGGAAGGTAGTTGAGAAACCACCAGGAACCAAAATAGTGGGAAACAAATGGATCTACAAGTACAAGTTTGATGCGTACGGAAACCTGACTTACAAAGCCAGACTGGTCGCGAAAGGTTTCACGCAGTCATACGGTGTGGATTATTTTGAAACGTTTTCACCCGTCGTAAGAAGATCAACTCTAAGGTTATTGCTGGCGTTGGCTGCTGAAAATGATTTAAAGGTGCATCATTTCGATGTAAATACTGCGTTTTTAAACGGTGATTTACACGAGAAGGTTTATATGCAATTACCCGAAGGTTTTGACGGAGAAGGTCGAAAACAAAAAGTTTGTTTATTGCAGAAAGCAATATACGGTCTCAAACAAGCAAGTCGCTCATGGAACGAAAAAGTAAATGATGTTTTGCTGTCAATGTCATTTACACGTTCAGAGTTAGATAGTTGTTTATATTATAAAGATGATATTTTTATTTGCTTGTATGTCGATGATTTTATTATATTTTTTGAAAATATGGAAAGTAAGCAGAAGCTATTGGCAGGACTGCGGAATTACTTTCAAGTGAAGGATTTAGAGGAAGCTCGGCAGTGTTTAGGCATGAGTTTAGAAAGAGGTAAAGAAGGTACGTTTTTCTTACATCAGAAGAAGTTTATTGATATTGTTCTAAAGGATCATGGTATGAATCAATGCAAACCAGCAAAAACTCCGCTGGAACTGGATCTGCATAAGGTTTTGGCAGATGGGGGTGGAGAGGAGTTGAATCGCCAAGAACAATTACGATACCAGTCGTTGGTTGGTGCATTAAATTACCTAGCCTGTAACACGAGGCCCGACATCTCAGCAGCTGTGAGCTTCTTAGCTCAGTATAATTCATGTTGCCGATCGATACACATGAAGGCGGCTAAGCGAGTTCTACGCTATTTACAGAGTACTCGGAACTTAGGCCTTGTGTTTCGGAAATCGAAAGATAAATGTAACGGTAGTCATTATATTACAGGTTACGTAGATGCAGACTGGGAGGAGACATTAAAGACAGAAAGTCTTATTCGGGATTCATTTTTAAGGTTGGAGCGAATATGATCTCTTGGGAATGCAGAAAACAAAACTGCGTGTCACTTTCGTCAAGTGAGTCTGAATACGTCAGTTTATCTGAAGCATCCAAGGAAGCTGTGTATCTGCAGAGGTTGGTGAGTCATGTGATTAAGAACATGAACTCGAAAAATGTCTAGTTGTTTGTAGACAACCAGACCGCCATATCGATGGCGAACAATCCTGTTGCTTACCGGCGGACGAAACATATAGACATAAGGTATAATTTTGTTCGTCATTGTGTTAATGAGGGTTTAATTCGGTTGGAGTACATCCCAACTGAAGACAATTTAGCCGATGCTTTAACCAAGCCATTGCCTCGCGTTAGGTTTGAGAGGTGTGTGTATGGTTTTGGTTTAGCCTTGAGTGCTTAAGCAGAGTTGAGCATGCTGTGGGTGAGTACATGATGGATGGTTGCTTGAGAGGAAGTGTTGATAGGTTGCTATGCTACCTAGTTTTTACGGTAGTTATGTACAATCAACCGTCAATCATCTAGATATTCTATCTGAACAAATACACTAAATTCCACCACTGCTACTCTGTATTATTATATTCTCAGAGTAGGCACTGGAACTCCGAAATAAAACAATGTAGTATTTGAAGTCGTGTTTGAACTTATTGGAATCGTCATGAGATGTAGTTTGCTATAAATGATTTTCATGGTAATTTGAGGTACCAAAACAAGTGTATCAAAAGGTATCAAATAAAAACCTTTTTTACATAAAAATCAAAGCGTCTTCCACACAAAACATACACATTCTATACAAAGCGAAAAAATACTTCTATAAAGAAAATTCAAACAGACTTCTAAAACAAAACATCGTGTTTTGTTTTGGAAGTTTAACTTTTTTACTTTTTAAGACTGCAAAAGCAATAGAATCATAGAACAATATTCTTGCGTCACCTACATGATAAAAAAATAGCTCTTGTTATTGAGTGTGGCGGATGCTTGGCGGAATATACCACAATGAGCATCCGGCAGTAGGATTACTGCGCTGAGTTTTTTATATAAAAGAGAAAGTCCTTTCCGTAAAAGCATAGAACCCGCTTTTAAAATGTCTGAGGAAATTCTTTAGCATTTTTATGGCTGTGGGTGAAAGTATTGACCCAGAAAATAATAAATTAATAACGTGATGTTAGGGTAGAACCCAAACTCGAGAGCACGTAAATCGCTTATACAGTTTTATTACCAAAATATCTTCAGATGAAGTGCCGATTCGAAAAAAAGAGAGGGCAACCGGCTGAATATCCAGTTTGTATCAAGCATAAGCCTCATTAATCTTTTTACGGGCGATTTAGCTCACGAATCGTCGATTAGCGCTCCGAGCTTCAACTCACGCATTATATCGACTTCTACGCTCTCTTGGGCACTTTGTTCCATTTAATCGTTATCTATTTTGTTGCTAACGAGATGTGCAGACCAGTAGTAATGGGCTAGTGATAACGACGCGATTTATAGTGGCTTTTGTACCAATGTCACGAAATATCATACGCGGGTTAAAACTTTACCTTAATAAAAACAAAATCTCTGAAACCAGAGCGCTTTCAACATTCATATTGCAATTACCAATTACGACGAACAGTGGCATAGATTAATTAATGAACCGCTCTGTGACCGCCTCCAACGAACTAACTAATATTATTAATGTTATTTAATTATACAGCTGTCATACATCCAAACTTCCAAATTTATAATATTATGACGATGTAAGATTAATAAATACTTTAACCGGTACAAGGTAAAATAATATAATTCATCAAAATGAAACTCAATCATCGTAACTTAAATTACGCAAGTTTCTAAGTTGTACACTTTGAACATTCTGCTACATCTGCATCAACCACTACTGGTTCTCTTGATCGTGGTAATCCTTGTGGATAACGACTATCGTGAAATTATAAACGTTATGGTCGGAGCTCAGCCTGTCAGTGTATCTCGGTAATCTCGACCAACACCCATAAAATTGAACAAGAGGACACTGAGCAGTTTGGTTCAGTTATACATTCAATATGTCAGTCTGTAGTCTGAGAAAGTAACTCAGATAAATGGTAGTCCCCCCCCCGGTGGGTTCCGCATTGTCGAGGCGGGGGAGCTCAGTAGCCGTGGCTTGGTCACAGTGGTGAAGCGAAGAGGGAACGGAAAGATGAACGAAGAACGGAACGACACCACGGAAAGACGGAGCCGGATGGAATTGGCTCTTTTTAGCAAAAAAAAGACACGCCTGGGTCTTAGGGGCATTGAAAGTATTGAAACTGACCAGATTGGCGTCACCCCATTCGGAGACTGCCTTCAGGGACAGATTCAAGCGTTTAACCATGGCCTCTCGAAGAGACCGAATCTGAGGCCCATAAGTCCATGCATTGGACACGTGTCTTTCAGCAACAGTGCTGTCGTCTGCGGGTCCGGGTTTTAGCAGATCATTAATGTGCAGTAAGAATAGTGTTGAGAGCACTGACTCCTGAGGGACTCGGGCGTTAATATCTAACTGACCGGACGAGCACCCATCGATAACCACTCGGATGGATCGATCCCTCAGGAAGTCCGCAATCCAATTACACATACCACTAGGCAGACCGAAGGAAGGAAGATTACGAGGCTTTCGTGCCAGTCCCTGTCGAAAGAGTTTTTTCCCAGAGCTATTTAAAATAGCTCTTATCAAGCCAATCCACAAATCCGGGAAACTTGACTCTGTGAAAAACAACCGACCTATTTCCATTCTGCCGGTGCTTTCCAAGATCCTGGAGCGCCTAATATATAAACGCTTAATCAGGTTTCTGGAAACCAACAACTTGTTCTCTCCTTCACAATTTGGTTTCAGAACCTGTAAGAGTACCAACGATGCTGTCCATGAGCTGGTCAACTCCATCGTTGGCAGTCTCGACAATAGGATGAAATGTCTAACGGTGTTCTTGGACCTTGCAAAGGCGTTCGACACAGTCTCAATCCCGAATCTTCTAAAAAAGCTGGATCGGCTTGGCGTAAGAGGAATTCCACTTAAACTATTGGAGGACTATCACACTGGAAGAAAACAAAGAGTAAAAATTAATGATAGCTTAAGTGACGAGCTGACTGTCAATTTTGGTGTACCCCAGGGTAGTATAATTGGGCCAAAGCTATTCTTGGTGTATATTAATGACCTCTGCCCGCTTCTTCTCCTGAAAGGAAAATTCGTCACATTTGCAGATGTTACGGCACTGTTTTCAGTGGGGATAGATGGGATGAGGTCTTTGCTACTGCTCAATTGGGCGTTAACACAGTGAATGGTTGCAAAACAATTTATTGACACTTAACGTGACGAAAACTAAATATGTAACCTTTGCTCATAGAGCTAACCTTCTTCCTCCGTCAAACCTTTCTATTTCGGTACATACGTGTGGCTCTCCAAATCTCGGGTGTACTTGTCCCACACTCAAAAGGACTGTTAATATAAAGTACCTAGGGATCATTATTGACTCCCATCTTTCTTTTAAATCTCATTTTGATGCGCTTGTTCCGAGGATCCGCAAACTTATTTATATATTTAAATCATTAAGACACACTGCAGATCGAAAGACCATTAAAATGGTTTACTTTGCCTTATGCCAACCGTTAATTGAGTACTGTATCACAACGTGGGGTGGTGCCTCCAAAACTCATCTTATCGAAGTAGAGAGGGCACAGCGCGCTATACTTAAGGTTGGTGCTGGTCTCCCTTTTCGTTTTCCAACTCTTGATTTATACAAGGAATGAGACATCCTTACGGTCAGACAAACGTTTATCCTGCTTACGGTAGCTAAAAAACACTCCCAGCTACAGTTTGACCCCAAATTAATAAATAACCAACGACGGAAGGGAAGAGTCTGCCCCTCATTGCAGTTCAAAACTTCACTCCCTCAGAAATTCTTTTGCTTCCTTGGTAAATTTTTGTACAACAAGTTAAATATTACACTTAATCTATATCCCAAAACCATCTCTCATTGTCACAAATCAGTTAAAACATTTCTTAAAACCCTTGACTACAAAAAAACTGAGAATCTTTTGACGGTTCTCAAATAGTTCTCCTTCTTTCCTAACTCCCGTGGCTGATTTACACCTCATACTCGCTCTCGAACACTAACATACATTCATACACCCCAACATACATTCATACACTACAACATACATTCTAACACTCCAACATACCTTCAAACACTTTAACATACATTATGCATGCAGGACACTACAAATAACCAGTTTCGTATGAAAGTTGTCAATTTTTTTTTTTTTATATTTAATTTTATATTTTTAATTTAGTTTTTTTTATATCTTTTGATATTATTATTAATTTTCAACAGACTATTGTTTAGTCTTCTTGGTAGGTACTATTAATGATGTTTCACATCGTCTTTAAACTTTTGACTATATTGTTTTGCTGTGGGGGACACAGGCTTTTTCAAACAGTAGGTTTTTCTTCTTCGTTGGTTCAGGCACCAGTCTCTTACAATGATGAAATATAGCATTAGCCAAAAACATTGTTAATTTTAAGGACCTTTTGATGGATGCGAATATCCGACATATTCGTCACACATCCATTAGGAGAAGGAGGAGTCTGCGCGCCATCAGAATTCAGATGCGAAGATGCCGCAAAAAGGGAGGCAAATAAGTTTGCATTCTCCTCAGCGGAGTGGGCCAATGACTCGTCAGGTTTCAGCAGTGGTGGTAGTGAGGGGCGACAGAAGTTTGATTCCACCGACTTAGCCAGGGACCAAAACGCTTTGCTACCCGCTGAGTATGAAGCTAGTTTGTGCCCGATTCTGCTAATGTCAAACCGTGCTCTTCGCATCATCTTTTTGCAGGACTTGGCAGCCATGTTAAAGACTCTCTTCTTCTGACCAACGTCATTTTCCTTGCGTGTTCGAGCGTCGACCCATGCCTGGTAAGCCTTGTGTTTAACCTCTTCGGCGCGGCTACACTCGGCCCCAAACCATGGTCTGTCGACGTTAGACATTGCTAAGAAAGAGAATGGAATATAGTACTCCATTCCCCGACGCAACACGTCTGTCACAGCGTCAACACACGATGATGAATCGTCCGAAGAGAAGCAAGTGGTCTGCCAAGGATAGCACGTGAAGAAAGAACGCATCCAATCCCAATCTGCTGACTTGTACCGCCATACCAGCCGGGTGTCTCTTGGGCTTGGATCGGGAGGGGAGTAGACGGACACAGTCTTCACCAGACAGTGGTCGAAACTACCCAAAGGTGAAGATAACGACACTGAGTCCAGATCTGTTGTCAGCAGAAGATCCAAGCAATTAGCTGTGTGCGAATCAACATCTGGTACCCTCGTTGCCCCCTGGACCAGCTAGGTGAGATTTAGCGCTGGCGCAAGCTTGCGCGTCTCTCGCCCAGTATGATCAGTGAAAAGCGACTCCTGGTGGTGGGCATTAAAGTCCCCCAGTAACACTAATTGGGCGGAAGGGTACCACTGTTGTGCCGCATCAGCCGCCTCACTGAGGTACTCTGTGAGCCTGGTTGTCTCCTGGTCTCCGCTGTGCGAACGGTAGACACAAAAAATTATATGAGTGCGTGCATTTTCATGTTGCTGTGAAAAAGCAAAGGAAGTTTGGCTCGAGGTACCAATATCCAACATGGTACACTCCTGACATAATTCAAAGTATACAGATGAAGTACGCCTACCTAAAAAAGTCTAGGGCAGTATTAAACAATGAGTACTACAAATCAATGTTCAAATTTTATAGGAGTCATGTTAAAACTTCAATAAAGATTGCTTATGATAGCTACATCAAGCGAGCAGAGATGGATATAAGGAGGGACCCGAAAAATTTCTGGTCTTTTATTAGGGAACAGCGCTCAACTAGACATAGCTGTCCAGAGTACGAATATGAGGACAAAAAGGTGACTGGTTTGGACGCCGTAAATGCTTTCGCAAAATATTTTGAATCGGTTTTTTTACCAGATACGCCCTTGCTGTCTCATGAAATATCTGAGCAAGGGGAGTCAGTTGTGTCGTCATCCCGCATTGCGCTGGACAGCATAAGTAGTAAAGATCTGCTGCAAGCTGCCAAGCGCTTGAAGCCCCATTCATCCACCGGGCCAGATGGTATTCCCCCGTTTTTTGTGAAGGACTGCATAACGGCTTTTGAGATACCCTTATTATTTATTTTTAATCTTGCTGTTCAAAGCGCAATCTATCCATCGATTTGGAAACTTTCTCGTGTGACTCCCATACACAAGGATGGCTCAAGGTCTGACATCTCAAACTACAGGCCTATCGCTGTCCTATCGGCCTT
Source organism: Orthosia cruda (assembly GCA_964057195.1). Classification (NCBI taxonomy): domain Eukaryota; kingdom Metazoa; phylum Arthropoda; class Insecta; order Lepidoptera; family Noctuidae; genus Orthosia; species Orthosia cruda. The sequence continues at coordinate 6,175,745 of OZ059848.1, read as the reverse complement.
CGGCAAGTTATTCGAGTCTATATTGAACCGACACATAACCAGACAGATCGGACCGCTACTGAGCGATTGTCAACATGGGTTCAGAGCCGGTAGGTCAACTGCAACCAACCTAGTCAATCTTGTAGATTATGCTGTCACTGAGATGGACAGCAACAAGCAGGTAGATGCAGCTTATTTTGACTTTAAAAAAGCTTTTGACCGCGTCGATAATGACGTGCTATTGCATAAATTTTCGGCCATAGGATTTACGCCTAAATTATTAAAGCCATTCTGTAGCTATTTTGGTAATCGAAGGCAATATGTTCAGCTCGCCGGTTATCGGTCTGAAACGTATGTAACGCAGTCAGGAGTAAGTCAGGGAAGCACTTTTGGCCTAACCCAATTCCTTGTCATGGTGAATGACTTGCCGGAGGTCATTCGGACGGCGAAGTGCCTCATGTTTGCTGATGATCTAAAGATCTACTCTAGTATAGGGACTGCGGCTGATTGTGATGCTCTTCAGCGGGACATCGACAATGTGGTAGCCTGGAGCAACCGCAACCGCTTGGAATTCAATACATCTAAGTGTAAGACCATTACATTTTCTCGCCGGCGCTCCCCGCATGTATATACGTACATTGTGTCGGGCACCCCGCTGGAGCGCGTCACAACAATCCGCGATCTCGGTGTAGTGCTGGACACCGGGCTGACTTTTAATGACCACATAACCACTGTGTGTAAACAAGCACACAAATCTCTCGGGTTTGTCATGAGGCAGTCGGCTCGGTTTACCGGCAAATATGCAATTGTTGCACTTTACTTCGCATTTGTCCGCAGCAAACTTGAATTTAATTCGATTGTGTGGGATCCACACGAGTTAAAGTACAATCTCCTGTTGGAGCGGGTGCAGCGGAAGTTCTGCCGGTACCTTTACAAAAAAATGTATGGATATTATCCCTACTTGTATCCCTCTCTGTTCGTATCAGGAATGGTGGGTATTGATACCCTCGAGCTGAGACGTAAATGCGCACTCCTTCTGCATTATTTCTTATTACTCAACGGCAAAATTGACAATCCTACGGCGTTGTCTCGCTGTGGACTATCCGCGCCGGCTCAATACACGCGACTGCGCTCGCGTCCGCTTTTAGCGACATCCAGAGTCCGGACTCGTACCGCACAATATGCAGCATCAAATCAAGCTGTTTCATTGCTCAACACCCTGACTGCTCAGCATCCGGATGTGGACATATTCCACTCCAATGTGCGTGTGTTTTTGAAGAGTTGTAAAGAATGTTTTAGCGACTAAATGAGTTAATTGGAAATTGTTGAATTATTATTATGAAATTGTTATTGTTAATTTATTACTGAATTTAAATTATTATTTTTGATTTTTATTATTGGACTGTTATTATTATTTGTTGAATTATTTTTTATTGAATTATGTTTTTGTTTATTAATGTTGGTTTAATTGATTTGCCTGTCTGTGTTTAATCTGGGTGAATTTTAAATTATTAATATAATTTGACTTATGTAATTCTATAAATATTGACTCTCTGCACGTGTTGGGTGAAACTGTGAGTGCAGAGAGTAATTGTAATAAATAAATAAATAAATACTAACCTACAGACACGCACTGAAAGGATGACATCATTGGGGCACTAGTCCGGAGACTGCGGGTACACCCGAGCCCTCTCGGAGATGTCCATCGGGCTCTCCTATCTGGTAGCCAACCAGCACGACGGTGCATTCCGGGATTTTTCGGCAGTTGGCGGGGCAATCTTTCGTGTGTGGCTAGCACACTACTTGGGCCCCCAACTACCTGCGGTCGGCCAGCGGCGCACCGTGCCTCGGATCCCGCTATCCTCCGCGACTAGTCTCCCGATACGCCAATAACAGCGCGAGTCAGGCTGGTCAGCATGCACCTTAGTGTAATATTCTGAAGACCGACGATGCCAGGATAGTGTCCGCCAATCCGGAGCTTCTGAGGAAAATCGAGAGGTTCTATGGGCAGTTGTACACATCAACCAGTAAACCCGTTGCGAATCTAGCAAATTATCCAGGAGCTAGATTGACCCGTCTCTATACCGATGACATCCCGGTCAGCCTGTCGAGATTAGTATGGCTCTGAAGCAGCTTAAGAACAATTAGGCCAGCCGGGTAATGACGGCATTAAGGCCGAACTCCTGTAGACGGGTGGAAAACCAGTACTTAAGGCCCTTCTGAAGCTGTTTGATTGGCCGTCATACTCGAGCGCAGATTTGACGCTTAAATGATTTACAATTTTTTATTTTATTTTAGTTATTGGGTTGCCGCACTACTTACCAACGTTTATAAAAGAAATAAAATTTACGGTGGACAACGATACGTGACATTGTCCCCATTGCCCGTATGCATATAACGGCCAACGGGGACAACGTTGTGGAAATTTTATGACGTTCCGTTGTCAACGGACCGTTGTCCTGACTGTCCCGGGGAGTCCCGTACAGATGTTACGGGGACAACGGGAAAACACCGAAAAATCATGTACTGAATCCATAGTATTTTTTTTCGCGTCGATGTCAGACACATCGTGTATATCTATCTATATATATAAAAGGCAATGTCCCGACTGACATATCAACGCCCAGCCTAAACCACTAATGATAGAAGTTTGAAATTTTTAGAGGATGTTCATTTTATATTGTAGGCGTCATTTAAGAAAGGATTTTTGGAAATTCATCCTCTAAAGGGGTGAAATAGAGGATGAAAGTTTGTATGAAACTCTGTCATTTTTAATTTGAAATGAATGAAATATGGTATTTAGCCTCTAAATATAAAATAATACGTCTTTCTGCTATTGTTAAATTTCATTCTTTTAAAGGGTTAAAAGGGGTGTTAAAGTTTGTATGAAAACTAAATTGTTTATTATCAAAATTACTTGAAATTTATTATTTGCGCTCTTCAATACAATTAAAGAAACACGTATTTAAGGATTTTTTTAATTTCATCCCTTAAAGAGGTAAAAAGAAGTGTTAAAATTTGTTTGAAAACTAAATTGTTTATTATCAAAATTACTTGAAATTTAGTTTTATTTATGCTCATACGTCTTTAAGCTATTTTTGAATTTCATCCCTTAAAAGGGTAAAAAGAGGTGTTTTAATTTGAATGAAAACTAAACTGTTTATTATTAGAAATACTTGGCATTTAGTATTTATGTTCTTCAATACAATAAAGAAACACGTACTTAAGGTTTTTTTTGAATTTCATCCCTAAGAGGGGTAAAAAAGGGTGTTTAAATTTGAATGAAAACTAAATTGTTTATTAACAAAATTACTTGGAATTAAGTTTTATTTATGCTCATACGTCTTTAAGCTATTTTTGAATTTCATCCCTTAAAAGGGTAAAAAGACGTGTTTTAATTTGAATGAAAACTAAATTGTTTATTATTAGAAATACTTGGCATTTAGTATTTATGTTCTTCAATACAATTAAAGAAACACGTACTTAAGGTTTTTTTTGAATTTCATTCCTAAGAGGGGTAAAAAAGGGTGTTTAAATTTGAATGAAAACTAAATTGTTTATTAACAAAATTACTTGGAATTTAGTATTTATTTGTGCTTTTCAATACAATTAAAGAAACACGTATTAAAGGCTTTTTTGAATTTCATCCCTAAAAGGAGTAAAAAGGAGTGCTAAAATTTGAATGAAAAATAAATTGTTTATTAACAAAATTACTTGGAATTAAGTATTTATTTGTGCTTTTCAATACAATTAAAGAAACACGTATTAAAGGCTTTTTTGAATTTCATCTCTAAAAGGAGTAAAAAGGAGTGCTAAAATTTGTATGAAAACTACTGCTCTTCTATACAATTAAAGAAATACATATTTAAGGCTTATTTGAATTTCATCCTTAAAGGGGTAAAAAGGGTTGTTAAAGTTTATGTGAATGATTAATGGATGTGCTCGGGGGAAAACAGTTTTAATAACTCGAGACCCTCTCGAGTTGACTGAGACCCTCTGACTATGTCTCTGAGTTTAAACGTTTACAATTCCTATTTAGGTCTGCTTTGGAATGATCATAAATAAATCTCAAGGTCAGTCATTAAGGGTGGCAGGCATAGATTTATGGCAAGATTGCTGCCGACACGGGCTATTTTACGTTGCCTGTCCCAAAGTCAGCACTAGAAGTCTGGTCATTTTGACACAAAGAAGTGGTTAATTGAATTCTAACAAGATGACGACTTTGTTAGTGTAAGCTAATAGAAGTACCCATATCTAGACTGTACAGGATGGCGCAAAACTATCTATCGGAAGATGCTTAAATTTATGCAAATGGCGGAAAATATCAATTCTGCTTCGACATTTGTGAAGTTAACAGAAACAAAATATAGCGGTAACCTCAAACTTTTTTTTTTGCTTGGATATATGCTCATGCATACTGCGTTACCACGGGGAGATAGCGCAGTTATGTGGGACTCTAACCCACTAAAACTCCACGGTGACCTCCTGTGCCGCTTATGGCGGGAACACGGGAACGCGTTAGCATACATCCGCGAACCCGCCGCGGCTGTCCATCTCCGGATCCTCCTCTGGGGTTTACCCTCATCACCAGCGCACCAGAACCCACTATACGCCGTGACCACCCCAGGGACCAAACCAGCACACGGGCGCCAGTCGACCCCGTGTATGGCACCTACCACTTTTCGGCCGCAGGGGATAGGGAGAGCGGCCAACGATATACTGACACTCCTCTTCCCCTGCGGTCCCACCGCGTCCGCCATCAGACGGTGACGACCCCGTGCAGGCCGCGGAGGGTAGGGCGAGCGGCGCATTGTTATACCGGCACTCCTCTCTCGCCGCGGCCTCCACCCCTCAGCCGCGATGCCTACCATAGCACATCGCGGCCCGCCTTAGTTGCGATGCCGCCCATACGGCACCGCAACCTACTTATTGGCCGCTACGTCATCGGCTTATCGGCCCCTCCTCGGGTTCCTCTTCGCTTCACCGTGGTTGTCCAAGCCACGGCTACTGAGCCCCCCGCCTCGACAATACGGGTACCCACCGGGGGGGTGGGGGGGGAGAAGGTAACCTCCAACTCGGTGTAACCTAAGTCAAGACATTCTAAATCGCGACCACGAGGAAGACAAGTTTTCATCGAATACGCAAAATGGTCACCTCTGTGGCACCGAAAATCTGCGTATAATCCAGAGTCATTACACCCACTCAAAGTTACTGGATGGTGTGTTTTTACGCTGGAGGCGTCATCGGGCCGCCAAATCACTACTGTGGTCGACGAGGTCACAGAGGCACGATCAACATATTTATCTATCCTTAAAAGGAATAAATTTTAACTAGAGTACCTACATAATAGTTCCAACAGGATAATGCAACGGCGCTTACTGCACAGAACAGAAATTCTGAGGGTGGCGTTACCCGGACTTGCACTGGCTGGTAAGATCGCCTGATGTAAGTGTACCAGACTTCTTTCTGTGGTTTTTTTTAAGTCGACAAGGCTTAGACTCTTGAAGGCTTCAAAGATAATATCCGCCGGAAAATATGGCAAGAGGGATGGCAAATGCCATAAACGGGCCCGAATATTAATCAATTCTGGCGAAGCGACTGCCAGTCGGCCATTTAGCCGTATCATTTTCTCGACTACATGGAAAATAAATTAAGACACGAAATAAATATTTTCCAAAAGCAGAAACAAAGATTTTAATTCATAAAAACAAAATACAGCCAAAGAACATCGGGTGATAACTTTTTCACCACCCTGTATTAATTTTCTATCGTGTCGGTAGTAGGATTCAGAAACTGAAAGCAAATTGGTCTTCCACTATTTGTATCTCCCCGTGAAAATCGATCCCACGACACCTCCGGAATGAATGAAAGTTTTCATAAATTTACACGTATCTATATATATAAAAGGCAATGTCCCGACTGACATATCAACGCACAGCCTAAACCACTAATGATAGAAGTTTGAAATTTTTAGAGGATGTTCATTTTATATTGTAGGCGTCATTTAAGAAAGGATTTTTGGAAATTCATCCTCTAAAGGGGTGAAATAGAGGATGAAAGTTTGTATGAAACTCTGTCATTTTTAATTTGAAATGAATGAAATATGGTATTTAGCCTCTAAATATAAAATAATAAAATACGTCTTTCTGCTATTGTTGAATTTCATTCTTTTAAAGGGTTAAAAGGGGTGTTAAAGTTTGTATGAAAACTAAATTGTTTATTATCAAAATTACTTGAAATTTATTATTTGCGCTCTTCAATACAATTAAAGAAACACGTATTTAAGGATTTTTTGAATTTCATCCCTTAAAGAGGTAAAAAGAAGTTTTAAAATTTGTTTGAAAACTAAATTGTTTATTATCAAAATTACTTGAAATTTAGTATTTCTTCTCTTCTATACAATTAAAGAAACACATATTTAAGGCTTATTTGAATTTTATCCCTTAAAGGGGTAGAAAGGGGTGTTTTAATTTGAATGAAAACTAAATTGTTTATTAACAAAATTACTAGGAATTTAGTTTTATTTAATGTGCATCTGGATTGAGGGCCCATTTTGTAAATCCTTGCGAAACAAAATAAGACTTAAAGGAAAATTAGTTAAAAATAGTAAAAACATAAAGCAATGGGGCTAGAATTACTTAAACGTGAATTAAAACTGTTATGATTAAATTACTTGGGCCCTCAATCCAGACGCGTGCATAAACTGGCATAGCCTAAATCTCAGTAAGTACTATCTCTGGGTTAATCATTTTTGTTTAGGAATTTAGTTAAGAATTTCTTAAATATTTTAAGAAATACCCAAATCTGTAGAATATGACATTACAGATTTATGGCGGTATATCTAGGGCCCTCAATCCTTTAATGTCTTTACTGAGGAATCTTCAAAACATGAATTTATCTGAAGAAATACTTTAATAGGACTTTAATATGTTTTGCTTATATACCTCCGTGAATTAGTTATGAAGAAATATTGACACAAAATTGTATTGTTAAAAAGTAAATAAGAATCGAATTTTACTTAAACGTCTGAACTGAGAGCCCAAAATTTTCAGCTTTATTGACTAGGCTCAACGTCATAGATTAAGATAATTAAAATAAGTTTTTTTAACTATTTTTTAATTAAAATTTCACCTATCGTCTGTTCTTCTAAATGCAACACTTTAAGAGAAAATTGATTTTTAATTTTTTATAGGAGAAAGTTTTGTAGGGTGCACATGATTTTGTTACTTTTTTGGACTGATCAGTATGTAGCCTATAATTATTTTTATTTGCATTTTTTTTTATTATCTACACGAACAATCGGTAACGACAGTATTTCTCTTCAAGTTTTATCATCTATATACCACTGATCAATCTCGCCATCTTTCTTTCTCGATCTCCTTGTGATCTTCACTTGTTCGCGCCAAAAACTAGTGCTTAGTGTTAAGTCAAGTTAACATCTGACAGTCATTCGAAACCAAATCTCTCTTTATAAGGAAATCTATAAAAGTGCTGACAAATTTATTAGTGCAGTAAATATTATTATTATCAGTACTTCTGTTTGGTGATATCGAAGTAAGTAGGTAGTTACCCAGATCACTTTAATATTGCCACAGATAATATAATACTAGCATACAGATGCCTCATCCCATACAAAGAAACCGTGCCGACGTAACTGGCGTTTTTCATCTGATTAATCTTGTTATTTTTGTAAGTACATCAATCGCGTTCGATCCCGTTTCACGGTAATAGATGGTGTTAGGAGCGATTTTCAAGTAAAATGGTTTACTAGGTTCGAGAATATTTTTTTCTTTAAATACAATGAAGGTTCGTTTTATAGTATTTTTTTGCACGTTTTTAAAGTTTTTTTGCACCAAAATGTGTTACAATGCAAATTTTAATAATCGTTTGGAATGCCACAGAAATTTAAAAATGCGCCATCTATTGGCATCCATTTTAAATGATAAATGTGAATTGAGAGCCCAATATTCCATAATTTTGTACTTAGGAGAGTCGATTAAACAAGAACATACAATTTTTATGTACAATTCCAGAAAATGATAATATTACAAAATTCTATTAAATTGTGTATACATGTCGCGCCATCTAGTGAGATTTATTTGAACCAAATTTTCTTTATTAGCAATGAGACCCCATGATATTGCTTATTTCATTTGAAGAATAACATGTTTGCATTTTTCCTATGTTAATCATTGAGATAATATGCACTTCGTAAAGCTTACATTATTACCTCAATGATGTTAATGTTGTTGCTGATTTTTCGTCATCGACAATTGCTGATTACTGGGTTTTAATTTAAGCATACCTATTTTTTATATCTTTAACCATTCACTGTATTGCCAAATACTTGAGTACTGATACGTACCTTGCATTCAGTGCCGGGGCGGAAGAGAAAAAATTACAGCGTTGGTGCGGGCGATATGTCTTAGGAACTAAAAGGCATAGAAAAGAGACAAATATATATTTAAGGATTGTCTCGTCAATTATAACTAGATTTATGACAAAACTTTTACCAGGTCAGTTAGACCTGGCTGCGATAGAACGTATTTTTTCTTTCAAGTGCAGGTAGTAGATCTACTATAACTAGTATCAGAAACCTGGTACCGCACTGAAAGTTGGGTTTATTTGCAACAGTGATGTACTTTAGAGAAGTTGTGTTTATATAACGTAGAAATATACTTCTATCCCTTCTATCTACATCCTGTTTTGACGAGGTGCGTTAAAAGTATATCGATATTATACAGTTTGTATATATGGTCAAACAAAAAACTTCGGGCTTTTTCCTTACCCATACAAATTGCGTTAGCTGACTGGTTAAGTTTCCAAAAGAAAAATGTCCGGTTTATTTATGACTAAGTTGAATGATAAAATATCGGGTGACAATGGCTGGTCGTAGTTGGTACGGCCCAACCAGCCGACAACCCTACACACGTGCGGATTTGGTACGGAGCAGACCATATCCGATGTGAAAATAAGTGGACCGAGACGAACTCAATTGACGATAATAATGTCCGGCGAACCACTCTACACACGCTCGAATATGGTACGGCCGGACTAACTCCGCCCACAAATTTGTGGTCAGGCCGTACAAAATCCGGACGTGTGTTAGCACTATTACATACCTCTTTCGCTTCTTTTGCTTTCGAACACACCGGGGGGAGGGGGGGGAAGGGTTGACAAAATCTGGTAACGCATATATTGAAAGTTTGCTGAAGAGCTTCCTGCAGTGAACGTAACTTAATTAATTATATCGACAGTAAAACTTAAAAAAGTCAAAGAAAGCGAATGTTCGTTTAAAATAATTTTATCAAACGTAATAAACAACAAAATAGCCGTTCTAGGCCGGCAGAATTTTATATTTGATTTAATATAAATATTACTTTTGTGTAATGGGGATATAAAACTCAAGATTTCAAGAAGGACCCATTAATTAAGTTGTTTATGTCAATGGATATGGGGATTTTAATGATTTATAGGACGCGACTGCCGAAGGAGGGTAATGTGTTTATCTGTCTATGTATGTATGTATGTTTGTTCCTATGTGGCGTTCTAAGGACCAAACGTGTGGGCCGATTTCGATGATTCTTACGTCAATCGATTCGTCTTAACCTTGCGAGTGTCACTGGCTACATTAAAATTGGAAAATTGAAAAATGACGGCTTTTGGGCGCCATGTTGTGGGGTCCAAATTTTTTCATCGTGTGGGGTAACAAAAAGGGTTATTTATCATTGTTTTTTTTTTTAATAACAATGCCGATGATAATGTTGACCTATAAGGATGACAAAAAATACTGGGTTAATTATTTCACAGAAGGTATTGATCTTTATTTTAAACCTATGTGTCTATACCAATGGTGATTATTAATAAGTACGTAATTGGTCGAATTTTCTTCGGCAAAATGTAAACACAAACATACTTTTGACATTGTAATTTTTTATATTTTTACTACTATACAGAAAGTGAAGCTATGAAAAAGAGGGGTAGAAAACCGCAAGTAGATAGGTAAACACAAAATGAACTATTAAAAAAATATGCTAAAGAGTTACAAACACTTAATGTTAAATATAATGACCCCATCTTCACACTTATGGCCGAAGAACTAGGTACCAAAATGACACCAATAGCTTTTTTTATATTGTATATGTCATTTAAAAATATTGAAAAAAATCAGTAGCTTATAATGTAGAAGAAAAACAAGAACAAACACCAGACTTCTTATCAAAGACCTTATACTTCTTACTACTAGACTGTGCACTATGGCGCAAAAACCGGTCCGAGCGAGAGGGCTCCCTTTGGTAGTGTGTCTGTTTCTAATGAGGTGACCATGACCAAACAGAACACGGCACAAATTGATTGTAAAAACGATAGTTTAAGTATTGCGATATGTTGATGCTACCTAACTGCGCTACCTAAACCTACATAATTTATAGTTAATAAAAAAAAGCGTTTATATTTTTTGGTATCTACATCACTAAACGTATGATGTCGGGCGTAAAGAATTTCACCATCCCATGTTTGCCCGTGGGTGTCGTAAGAGGCGACTAAGGGAAAACCCAGAGAATGGCCAGCAGCGTTCTCTGTGCATTTGTAACAACCATACTGCGATCGCCAACAAGCCTGCAAAGCACTCCCCATAAATAGCACAAATAAAACATAGCCCCTATTGCCCGGCAGCCTGTACCCTCGACTACGGTAGCGGTCGAGGTAACGGTATGGCAAGGGGTGCTAAGAATCCCGGACGAGATCCGGCTACCCCAACAAATACCGACGAATGGACCTGGCAACGTACACGCGCACTCTCCGGACCGACGAAAATATCACCGATCTCGAAGAGGAATTGAGCAGTTTACTATGGAGTATTAAAGGGTTATCTGAAGTTCGAAGAGAGGGGAAGGGCTCAATAATCCTCAAATCCCAAGTCTCTTAAAGTTTCATTCTTCAAGACCATCATATAGATTGGAACAAAAAGCTCTTTGATCCTACTCTCAAGCTCAAGAAGGAGAGGCATAAAATGACCCTGCAGTCTTCTGACGGTGCTTTGAAATACCGGCAGCTAAATATACCTCAAAGGATCTCTATGATTTCACATATTGTCCAGCTGCGTAGACAGTTGAGAAATAAAACTACAACAATTGTATTCCACTAGGAATCAATTTGCAAATAATATTAACAGCCGCTGAATTTTACTCGAAAAAAGTCCGTCAAAAAATCCGTAAACCACCATCCTACATTTAGTATTACCAGGCCCAAACATTTAAAAGTACTACTCTTACTCAGTATTAGTGGATATTTTTAAAAATACAACGTATTGATTAAATATAGGAACTGTAGAAATATTTATATACTTTTGAGATTGAGATTGCTGCCGACACGGGCTATTTTACGTTGCCTGTCCCAAAGTCAGCACTAGAAGTCTGGTCATTTTGACACAAAGAAGTGGTTAATTAAATTCTAACAAGATGACGACTTTGTTAGTGTAAGCTAATGGAAGTACCCATATCTAGACTGTACAGGATGGCGCAAAACTATCTATCGGAAGATGCTTAAATTTATGCAAATGGCGGAAAATATCAATTCTGCTTCGACATTTGTGAAGTTAACAGAAACAAAATATAGCGGTAACCTCAAACTTTTTTTTTTTGCTTGGATATATGCTCATGCATACTGCGTTACCACGGGGAGATAGCGCAGTTATGTGGGACTCTAACCCACTAAAACTCCACGGTGACCTCCTGTGCCGCTTATGGCGGGAACACGGGAACGCGTTAGCATACATCCGCGAACCCGCAGCGGCTGTCCATCTCCGGATCCTCCTCTGGGGTTTACCCTCATCACCAGCGCACCAGAACCCACTATACGCCGTGACCACCCCAGGGACCAAACCAGCACACGGGCGCCAGTCGACACCGTGTATGGCACCTACCACTTTTCGGCCGCAGGGGATAGGGAGAGCGGCCAACGATATACTGACACTCCTCTTCCCCTGCGGTCCCACCGCGTCCGCCATCAGACGGTGACGACCCCGTTCAGGCCGCGGAGGGTAGGGCGAGCGGCGCATTGTTATACCGGCACTCCTCTCTCGCCGCGGCCTCCAACCCTCAGCCGCGATGCCTACCATAGCACATCGCGGCCCGCCTTAGTTGCGATGACGCCCATACGGCACCGCAACCTACTTATTGGCCGCTACGTCATCGGCTTATCGGCCCCTCCTCGGGTTCCTCTTCGCTTCACCGTGGTTGTCCAAGCCACGGCTACCGAGCCCCCCGCCTCGACAATGCGGGTACCCACTGGGGGGGTGGGGGGGGAGAAGGTCACCTCCAACTCGGTGTAACCTAAGTCAAGACATTCTAAATCGCGACCACGAGGAAGACAAGTTTTCATCGAATACGCAAAATGGTCACCTCTGTGGCACCGAAAATCTGCGTATAATCCAGAGTCATTACACCCACTCAAAGTTACTGGATGGTGTGTTTTTACGCTGGAGGCGTCATCGGGCCGCCAAATCACTACTGTGGTCGACGAGGTCACAGAGGCACGATCAACATATTTATCTATCCTTAAAAGGAATAAATTTTAACTAGAGTACCTACATAATAGTTCCAACAGGATAATGCAACGGCGCTTACTGCACAGAACAGAAATTCTGAGGGTGGCGTTACCCGGACTTGCACTGGCTGGTAAGATCGCCTGATGTAAGTGTACCAGACTTCATACTGTGGTTTTTTTTAAGTCGACAAGGCTTAGACTCTTGAAGGCTTCAAAGATAATATCCGCCGGAAAATATGGCAAGAGGGATGGCAAATGCCATAAACGGGCCCGAATATTAATCAATTCTGGCGAAGCGACTGCCAGTCGGCCATTTAGCCGTATCATTTTCTCGACTACATGGAAAATAAATTAAGACACGAAATAAATATTTTCCAAAAGCAGAAACAAAGATTTTAATTCATAAAAACAAAATACAGCCAAAGAACATCGGGTGATAACTTTTTCACCACCCTTTATTAATTTTCTATCGTGTCGGTAGTAGGATTCAGAAACTGAAAGCAAATTGGTCTTCCACTATTTGTATCTCCCCGTGAAAATCGATCCCACGACACCTCCGGAATGAATGAAAGTTTTCATAAATTTACACGTATTTTTTATAATTCGATAAAATAATAAAGTTTAGCAAATTTTGTGGTCTACGTGAACAAAATCGCGGGCGGAAAACTATGTTTGGATAATAATTTGCAATATCCTACCTGAAATGAAAAAAAAACGAAACAGCCAATATCGTGTAGTCCACGCAGGCGAAGTTGCGGGTGGAAAGCTAGTTTTTTATAATTCGATAAAATAATAAAGTTTAGCAAATTTTGTGGTCTTCGTGAACAAAGTCGCGGGCGGAAAACTATGTTTGGATAATAATTTGCAATATCCTACCTGAAATGAAAAAAAAACGAAACAGCCAATATCGTGTAGTCCACGCAGGCGAAGTTGCGGGTGGAAAGCTAGTTTTTTATAATTCGATAAAATAATAAAGTTTAGCAAATTTTGTGGTCTTCGTGAACAAAGTCGCGGGCGGAAAACTATGTTTGGATAATAATTTGCAATATCCTACCTGAAATGAAAAAAAAACGAAACAGCCAATATCGTGTAGTCCACGCAGGCGAAGCTGCGGGTGGAAAGCTAGTATTCTATATAATAAATATACAAATATTGCTCGTTTAATAGTATAATAAATATATAGACAATATTTTTCTGGTAGGTATAATAAATAAATAAGTAAACATTATTCACTTATTACAACTTTATTTTGCAATAAATAAAATATTCGTTAACTTGTTTTAAATTTACCTAGCTATACACACACAACAAAGATGAAAATTTACAATGCATAAAAAAATTAAGTAACAATGAACGAAATAATTAAATATGAAAAAAAATATTAAGTTTAAAAAAAGGAATTAAAAGATCTGCATACTGTCTCCGTATGGATTGAGGAGCCATATGTCAGGTATTTACCACGACGACTAACAAGTTTTAATAGTAAACTAAGTACACTGGAAACCAAATTGTTAGTTTTCGAGTTCTGAGGTGGCGTCTCAAAGCAGACGTTTGAATTGAGTAGCCAACTTTAAACGACCTATAAAGTGTAATGGGTTTTACTACAAAACGGGTTTAGGGCCATAACATCGGCTAATTTACTACTAAACAATGGTAGGGAAAGGGCTATGAAAACACAATTTCCAAATTAATTTTGACATTAATGGCTTGTCAATCATGGCTCGTCGATGCATTCGGACACCCATATCTTAGCTAATATCGTAAGTATGTCAGATAATCACTGAACCCGAGAACTTCATCTAAAATGCTTTAAAAAAATGATTTTTCAATCGGTTTTCATTCTCTCTTAATCCCCTCTCCTGTATCTTATCTTACTCACGGGATATATATCAATCTTATGAGGTTTATCAGAGTTGTTTCCTAATTCCATTATTTGAATTCCAAATTCATATCCTTTGAACAAAACTGAGGGCAAGTTATATTTCGCGACAAGATCCTCCGGTGCTGAACAGTACATGGCAATAATAGGCTGACTTAAATGAAATTGTGAATCGATCGTTCTCACACATGAAAAACTACTTTCAACTTCGATACCCCAGTCTACAAGCTCCAAAACAGCGTTGGAATTTGGCAGAACTTTCTTTATTATCGCTCTGTCATATTGGTGAGATTTATCCAGTTTAACAGCGCAGGGCCTGCCAGGAACGAAATCCTTTTCCTTCATATATCGGGTTTTGCAGTACGTTGAGAGAGAATGTTCTGCACTTCTTAACATTTTAAAATCCGTAACATCAGCAGAATAGAATGCAGTCACGGATGTCCCACTCTGCACTCTGACATGTAGGACATCTCCGACTTCTAGTGTTTTGTGTTCATATTTTAGTGTGTTTGTCAATTGTGTAAATTTAAGATTGCCTGCTACAGTGCCTTTACCAGTAAGACAAGTAAGGTCGATTAATGCTAGCATGGTTGCGACATCTCCAGGGCAGTCCACAGTCATTAATTCGACTACTAGCTGCTCATCCCTTTTGCTCACTACATTAATAGAACCGGTGTGTGAACCAATAAGTAGTTTCATGGTACGAATTACTTCATCATTGAAGCTCTCACCTCTAGGCTCGCATAAATGTAGTTGACAATGAGTAGCCAATCCTGGACATTGGTTATGTGGTTCGGAATTGCTGTCTAAATGATATATGACGTTCATTAGCACAGAAGTATCACGACATCCATAATCAATTGCAAAAATATCACATGTTTTCTCTCCGTTTTTTTGTTCAATATATTGTATATCACCGCGGACAAACTTTTTTAGTGTATCAGATTTGTATATGACTCTTTGACCCAATTTCAATTCGCTGGCAGAGTCGCAACTGGGGCCTGGTGTTTCGATCTCCTTCAGCAAGTCATCAACGTCTGGCGCTCGTACGAAGAAGCTTTTAGGGCCATTGATATGGGTTACATCAACTTCATGGTTGTAACCGATTCTGTATCTCATCTCGTTTGCACTGCAATTTAAAACAAAGATAATACAATTATTGTTCATACAACTAAGTCACAGTTCATACAACTAAGTCACAGTTCATACAACTAAGTCACAGTTCATACAACTAAGTCACAGTTCATACAACTAAGTCACAGTTCATACAACTAAGTAACTCCTAAGTCACAGGCATATACACCTAGTTTAGGAGTCAGAGTATCTAAAAATGACCTAATGTTTAAAGCTTTTTATATTTTTAACTACTATGAATGTTTGTAAGACAGGCTTTTTGGTGATTTTTATTTTTAACTGCCAAAATTAAACAGCTATTTAACTTATTCATTATTAATATTACACATAATTAATATTAAGATTGCTAGAGATATTTATCATTGTAAATTAAAAAAAAACAACCAAGTGCGTGTCGGACTTCGCACATTTAGGGTTCCGTACCAGTTTGGCAAAATCAATTTGGTTGTAATAGAAAAAAATTGAGAATTTCAAAGAAAGATCTGATTATCAATAAATTGATATTTGTTAGTAAAAATATACGTAATACTAAACATTATCACCAAATTTCAAGTTCCTAGGTCAATGAGAAGTAAATGTTTTCTAAACAACGATACCCGTCGATGGGGTAGGTCAATTTTTTTTGGCTTTCGCCTTTTGCTGTATGGGTGTCCCCCTAAAAAACAAGGCTTTGGGTCAACAAGATGCTTATACTGCGAAAATTTGAAGACTGTAACTCCAACCGTTTGGCTGTGAAACCCGTGTGACAGATGACGGACGGACAGACGGATACGTGAGTGACAGCAATAGCACTGCGTTTGGACCCTTCGGGTACGGAATCCCAAAAACCTTTTTGATAAAAAAATAAACCGATGAAAAACGGACCGAAACCGATGAAAAAGCAAAAATCTACTTTTAGTCTAGCATTTTGAGTTGGCGCCAAACAAACATGCAAATAATGACCTAAATCATAGATTGTAGCATTGTAGAGGTTCATCTTCGTTGGTTGTTTGTTTGGTGCCGCTTCAAAATTCTAGACTAAAAGTTTTATTTTTATGTTTTACTTTTCAGTTCGTTATTTCGTCGTTTTTTTTTAATGTTATAAAGATTTTTGTTTTCGTTTTTAGGGTTCCGTAAACAAAGGATAAAAACGGGATCCTATTACTAAGACTCCACGGTACGGCTGTCTGTCTGCCTGTCTATCTGTCCATCTGTCACCAGGCGTCTCATGAACCGTGATAGCTAAAAAGTTAAAATTTTCACAGATGATGTATTTCTGTTGCCGCTATAGCAACAAATACTGAAAACCGAATAAAATAAATATTAAAGTAGGGCTTTCATACAACAAACGTGATTTTTTTGCCGTTTTTTGAGATAATGGTACGGAACCCTTCATGCGCGAGCCCGACTCGCACTTGGCCAGTTTTTTCAGTTTACAGTTCAACAGAATCGGTTCACATTAGTAAATTCTGTGGGAAAATTATCAATAAATCCTTTTTGTTCTACCTTTAGGGGTGGATTTTATTTTCTAATTTAAATGGGACCAACTAAAACCAATAAAAAAAAAAATTGAAATCGGTGCAATCTATAAAAAGTTATTGCGTGGTCACATATAAAAAAAAAATATGCATGTCGAATTGAGAACATCCTTTTTTTTCGTCGGTAAAAATTAAATTGTTTTCACAATTGTATTTAGTTTACAAGTGTCACTTCAATCGCGATGAAGCTAGTCTGAGTAACTCAAAAATCAAACTGGATGGCAAAACCGTGCCAATGATTAAATTTAAATACCTTGATTCTGCCATCTCAGAGGACGGCTCAGTAACCGCCGACTTAACGGAGAACTCTGCGAGAACCAACTGGAGTTCTATGCTGTCCAAGATACCTTTAACAACCAAAGCAAGAATCTTTAAAATAGTCGTAAGCTATAGATGGATATTTTGAATGCAGAAATGTCGGAATTGTTTAAACTGTGCTAATAATAAATATAAGGCTATCATTAAACGGTCATCTTATGTTTTGGTCAACTCAAAAATGTATTTTGTCAGCAATCACAGTGAAATTAGCTGCTTCTAGTGGTTGGCGAAAATAAGTAAATTGGTCATCAAGTTTATATCTATAGTGATTTTCGGCAACCTTAAAATGTATGTCATAGAAAATTAAATATGTCTGCAGCAAAATTTGTAATAGAGCATCAATCGTGATTCGGGTTTTATTGCCTTAAATTATGGTCTCCCATTTAAATCTCTGCAGGGTTTAAGGAACCTAACATGAAGGAGATGACGGGCACAGGAGTGAGCGTGCAAAGCAAGTCATTCCATTCCAACATATTTTTTTGTTCCGGTGTGGAATATCATGCCTCTGCCTTGGGAGGGGGCGAGGGGTCTATCACCTCGGGTCCTGATGTATGGTGGGCGGACGTCCCCGAGTCCGTCGCCCCTGGACCCATTTAGGCTGAAAGAGGGCGTTGTCCGTCCTCCGCCGACGCGTCTGCTGCGGATCGGGTTAGCGGATGAAATCTCCCTCTCCCTCTCCGAAGGATACCACCGCGTCCCAGGACTCCTCGCTGCCGACCATAGACTCGACTACGGCCAGTAGCGATAGGTCACTGCCTACTCCTGAGATGAGGGCACGGCGCGGCTTCTACCAAACGGCACACTCTGCCAGCCTATATCACGCCGTGTCCTCCCGGCAGTCGACGCAGTGGTGACACCGAGCGTCCGGCTTCCTGTTTATGCGACACAGATTCTTCCCGAAGCAACCATGCCCCGAGAGCACCTGCGTCGAAACGACAGGGAGCCGTGCCTCCTCCCGAGCCAGCGCTCGAGCACTGGCCGGACCGCCTCGATGATGACGAGGCCGGCGGTAGGGCGTAAAAGCCGGTCCCGCCATTCCGCCACCAGGACCTCGCGGAGGTGAGACCGACGCAACTCCATATGTCACTGCATCGGCCCTTCGCCCCACGCCCGCGCTATCTCGCGCCACCGATACAGTGACGCGTGTACCTTCGCCTCCAGGTCCCAGGGCGGGGATCCAGCCAGTACGCAAGCCACCTCGTAGGAAATCGTGCGAAACCCCCTGATGGCCGTGCGGCTTCCGCAGAACAGCGATGCTACCAGCCGTCAGGTAAGCCGCCCAGATCGGGGCCCGATACAGGGCGCCGATCTCGGGTTCATGACCTATAGCCGCCTACAGGCGGCGCGGGGCGTTTAGGCCCCCAAATTCGGAAGCAGCGTTGACAACGCCCCAGCCGCGCCCAATCACTTGGGCGCCAGCCGCCGGAAGTGTGGACCGAAATCTCACCGGCTGTCGAGTACCAATCCTAGGTACTTCATGGTAGACTCGACAGCGATTCGAGCCCCCCTTGACGACTATGTGGGCATCGGGCGGTGGCGCCCGCCGGAGGCCATGAAAGACCATGGCCTCCGACTTGTTGAGGGCCACCTCCAGACCACAAGGCGCCGTATGCGGCTCACCACCTGTGAGACCGCAGCCGTGGCGACGGCTGCCTCTCTGTACAAACTCCCCTGGGCCCCAACCGCCACCCGGGACCTAATTTAGTCCAAGTAAGGTTCTACAAAGATCACTTTCGTAACCACAGCAGAGATCCTTTTATCGACACTTTCGGATGATTAACTAATTACCTACACTAAACTCACTGATCACTGGCACTGGCATAGTTACACTTACGCGCTCTGTATATTTCGGCCCTGCGAGGGTCGACTGTAGCTTCATAAGATGACGGAATGCTTCGCCGATGTGGGTATACTGGCGTGTTTAGACATCCATCACTTGTAATAAGCCGGTTTCATCTAGGAAAAGGTTTAAACTTACTTAACAGTCATTTTTCTACTTCGCCCGTATTGGATGGGGCCACCAAAGCTACTACACTTAGTTATCTTTCTAATCTTCCGATACCTGATTATTCCCCTTTTGTCATAAGTCAATTCACTGCTTGTGATGTTAAAAAGACTATTGTTTCGATTACATCCAACGCTGTCGGTAGTGACTGTGTCAGCCGTAAGATGATCATCCCCATCCTTGATAACATTCTTCCTGTCATTCTTTACATCCTCAACTTCTCTATTTCCAGTGGTGTCTTCCCACAAGCCTGGAAAGATGCCCAAATTATTCCTTTACCCAAAAAATCACATCCTGCATCATTCTCTGACTATCGTCCCATTTCTATTCTTCCTTTCCTATCCAAAGTCCTTGAAAAGCTTGTTCATCATCAGCTTAACACATTCCTTTCCAAGCACAATCTTTTAAATCCTTTCCAATCTGGTTTTCGACGTGGCCACAGCACTACCTCAGCACTTGTGCACATTACGGATGATATCAGGTCAGGCATGGATATGGGGAAGTTAACAGTACTTGCTCTGCTTGACTTTAGCAATGCCTTCAATACTGTTGACTTCGATATTTTGCTTGGCGTCCTATGCTCTTTTAACATATCTCCTCCGGTAATTGACTGGTTTCATAGTTACCTGTTTGGCCGTCGGCAGCGCATTTGTACTGATGAATCTTTCTCCTCTTGGTGTCATACCTCTGCCGGTGTGCCACAGGGTGGCGTTTTATCTCCTCTTCTCTTCGCACTCTTTATTAATGCTATCACTCAACGACTTTCATCTTTCTACCACCTATATGCTGATGATCTCCAAATTTATACCCAAGCCTCTCTCGGAGAGTTATCTAATGCCATTGAGACAATTAATACAGACCTGGCTCGAATAGGTGACTGGAGCACTGATTTCGGGTTGAAGAGCAATCCAACGAAGACTCAGGTAACGGTTGTTGGTAGTTCCCGGACTGTCTCTAGGATCGATTGGTCGTTACTTCCCCAGGTTTCTTTCAATAATACTATTATTCCTATGAATCATATTGTGAAGAATTTGGGGATTTTTATCGACAGCACCCTTTCCTGGACCAAACAACTGCAGGAAGTCAGTCGAAAACTGTTTGCGTCTGCGGGTTCCCTGAGACGTCTTCGTAATTTTCTTCCCATCACCACTAAAATTGCGATAGCACAATCTCTTCTTCTACCTATTCTAGACTATGCTGACGCCAGCTATCTTGATCTCACCCAAGACCAATTGGACAAGCTTGAGCGACTTCAAAATCTCTGTATCAGGTTCATATTTGGCTTGCGCAAGTATGATCACGTTTCCGAATTTCGTACTAAGCTCAAATGGCTTCCTATTCGCCTTCGCCGGAATGCCCACATACTTTCTTTGCTTTATAATGTGCTATTTAATCCTTTTACTCCTTTTTATCTCAAAGAACGCTTTCAGTTCCTCTGTGACACCCATTCTAGGTCCTTGAGATCATCGGAAAATCTAAAATTAAGTATTCGTATGCATTCCACTTCCTTCTTTGACAAATCTTTTACGATTCAAGCAACTCGGTTGTGGAATGTATTACCTATTGAAGTGAGACGTGCTCAAACACTGCCAACGTTCAAGAAAATGGTGAAGGAGCATTACCTTTCACTATAATTTTTATTCTTCTCCTTTCTCTGTTATATATTTGATATGTATTAGTATATTAAGTAATATTGTATGTATGTATTGTATGTTATTAAGTCTAAGTAATATTATTTTTGATATTTTGTACACTGACAACCCTAAATTCTTCTCCTATCTTTCAGTCCATCCAAAGGTTGTCTGTAAGAGATTGCCTAGTGCGATAAGACCGCCCATTGTACACTTGTATATTTGAACGTTTGTCCTGTATGTTTTTTTTGTGGTGTACAATAAAGTATATAATAATAATAATAAACTGCATGTCTTGCGTTTCGAGCTCACGTGTTGTTAGCATTTACTATGAAGTGCGAGTAATTGCACTTCTTTAATAATTAAATTGTAAGCGTTATTTATTTCTGATGACCATAGAAAACCATCGTGTGTTGGAATGTGTTTGTCGCGAATTCGCTTGATGAAATGTGAAACCTATAGTTTTGTAACAACTGCTTTTGTCCCTATGATACCGGACTGGTAAGTGATTTTAGTGGCATCTTTTCTCTCGCAACCCTGGGAACAAGTATCTACGGAAACTAGGATGTTTCACCTTGCATGAAAAAAGAATGAAAAAAATAGCCTGAGTTAGCTGCTCCCCTGACTCTAAGTCATATCTATACCACTATATATCATCATCTGCCTAGCCTTTTCCCAACTATGTTGGGGTCGGCTTCCAGTCTAACCGGATTCAGCTGAGTACCAGTGTTTTACATGGAGCGACTGCTTATCTGACCTCCACAACCCAGTAACTGGGTAATACGGTAGGTACCCCTTGGCTAGACTGGTGTCAGATTTCAAGCTTCTGACTACTCGTAACGCCTGTCAAAGATCTTCAAATGACAGCCGGGACCAACGGCTTAACGTGCTTTCCGAGGCACGGAGGAAACTCGGTATGTTGAAATGGTCACCCATCCACGGCCCGACCTCGTCAAGCGTTGCTTAACCTTAAGTTCGACCCGTGCGGCTGTTATTATTTAGCCACGAGCTCCTCTCTATACCACTCCACCATCTATACCACTATATATACATATATATTATCTATATTAATAAGTACTAATAATATTATAAAGAGGAAAGATTCGTATTTTTGTATGTAACGAATAAACTTAGAACTACAGGATCTATTTCAAAAATTCTTTCACCGTTGGGAAGCTACACTATCCCCGGGTGACATAGGCTAGTTTTTATTGGGAACATAGGAACGGGAACTACGCGGGTGAAACCGCGAGGCGTCCGCTATTTATTATATCCTTACATAGTATAAAACAAAGTCGCCTCACGCTGTCTGTCCCTATGTATGCTTAGATCTTTAAAACCACGCAACGGATTTTGATGCGTTTTTTTTAATTGATAGTGTGATTCAAGAGGAACGTTTATATGTATAATACACGCGGGCGAAGCCACTGGCAGAAGCTAGTTAGGGGGCGTCCATAAATTACGTGAGGTGTTTAAGAGGGGAAGGGGGTCAAGTCAAATCTCATCTACACATACTACATCTACTTACGTTGGAGAGAGGGGGGTCTCGGCAAATATAATGCAATTTTTATTCTGATTGAAACAAAAAAAATATACTATTTTGGTCCATTTAATCCAGATTGTACATGCTAAAGATTTAATCTTAAGCGTAATCGTAATACGATTAAGATCATTCACTAATTCGTTCGAAAGAAAATAATTTCATTCATACTTCGACATTATATATCTACTGACTGTCAAACCACCATATTTGTTTTATACCAAATAGCTCAATTTAATCTGAATTTACGGTATTTACAAATTCAAATAACAATATACATTTTTTGTTTCTTTTTACAATAACAATCCAACGCGTTTACGTAAGAAACCCACATTTTTTAAAATCTCACGTGAGATTGGGGGATGGGGGAGGGGGTTGAATAAAATCTCACGACATCTCACCAGGGGGGGAGGGAGGTACAGAAAATTTAAAAACGTAATTTATGGACGCCCCCTTATATTATAAAGAGGAAAGATTTTTTTGTTTGTTTGTACCGAATAGGCTCCGAAACTACTGGATCGATTTAAAAAAATCTTTCACCAATAGAAAGCTACATTATTTCTGAGTGACATAGGCTATTTTTTTATCCCGATAACGGGTCCTGTGGGGTGGTCCACGGGAGCGAAGCCGCGGGGAACAGTTAGTTAAAGATATTTAGGCCATTTACAAGAAGATCGGCTAATTAGAGATCTTTGATTAATTTGATTAAAGTAGGTAAAAAAAGTTAATTCATAAAATCAAAAAACCCGGCTGACCCAAACCAGATGTATCCTCCGACTGTACAGCATGATTTTCTTCTTGTTTACGTCTTTTTAGTTCGCTTTTTAAGCAGTTGGGTTTTTTGATTTTATGAATTAACTTTTTTATTTATAAGTTTTTAGTTATTTATTTTTTTTAAATTTAGGTACATTTAAACATGTAAGTGTTATATATTTTGAAATCACCTCTTAAAACCCTTTATTTTGATACTCCACACGACGGGATTGGAAGAAAAAAAAATTGTCCTCCACAATATGGCGCCCAAAAGCCGCCATTTTTCTATTTTCCAAATTCAATTCATTCAATTCAATTCATTTATTCAATAACGATTTTTACATCATGTCTGAATTTCTATAACTAAATATTTATGAAACATGCATGCAATCCATATTCAAATCATAACAATTATCTAAATTAAATTAAAATCCGAATAATAATAAGTACAATATAAAAAAAAAAAATGTCATAAGTCAATTAATAAAATACAATAAAATGTCAATTTCAAGTCAATTAAACTACATTAAATCATATGACTCCTTTATTAATTTAAAATTCATCAATAGAATATAGACACTTGTTTAACAAGTGCTTGAGTAACAAACAATTTTGATGAACTTGTGTAACAAACAATTTTGATGTAGTCAATGACATTCGCAGGGTTAAGACGAATCGACTGACGTATGAATCATCAAAATCGGCCAGCGCGTTTGGTCTCTAGAACGCCACATAGCAACAAACATACATACATACATACATACTTACATACATACGTACATACATACTTACATACATACGTACATACATACTTACATACATACTTACATACATACTTACTTACATACTTACATACATAGACTGATTAACACATTACCCTCCTTCGGCAGTCGGGTATAAAAGGATTTTTCCATATTAAATTGTTATGTCTTCATTTGTAATTTAAATTATTATCAATATCAATTTCTGATGCCAAATTATTGACTGAATTAAATAACATATGGCATTACTAAATAGAAGCAAGTTGTTTGGCCAAATTCTTGGCTGTAATAGAAAAATAATATGATAGCGACACAGCTATCTGTCATATACAAAACTTTGGCTGTATGGGAATGTGAACATCACAATTTTTTTAAAACTAAGGCCACACAATGATTTATAATGTTGGAGTAATGCTCCTTTGTTCACTTTACCCCTATTACCATTAAATATTAATAATGTAGTATCCTGGTTAAAATTGCATTTTACATCTTTTTTCATTATGTCAAATAAAGAATACAGTAGTTCATTATTGAGTATCCTGGACATTTAATAGTCAACAAGTAATAATAGTAATTTCTAATGACAAACTGGCACTAGACTGCGGTATGGTGGCATCACATATTGTCAATGAATGGTCCGATGTAGGTTCACAATACTATAACAGATGGTGGTTGACAATGATCACATTTGTTAGTTTGTGAGCTTACCAGCTCATTCATTGCCAATACATATTCCCTCATTTGGTTTTCAGAGACTGTATATTTGATAGTCATAGAAGTAAGTTTCTCCTGTAGATGGTCAAGTTCATACTGCAAGTCTTCTATGTCAGTTTGGTGTTACATAGTACTTTTTTCTAAGTTAAATGAATACTTATCTAATTGTTTAAGTAGATGCAAACTTTCTCTATTAAGTTTTACAATTTATTTAATAGCCATGCATGGCCGAAATTGTCACATGGACAATTTCTATAACAGTTTTGGTTAAGTGAAAAAACTTCTCGATAATAATATGTACTGCACTGGAACATTATGCATTAATTTGAAACAAAGTACTCGTCAACCACACGAGGTTCAAAAGAACCTGAAGAAAGGAAAAAACATATCTAGATGCTGCGAAGGGGTTCACATAGGAAAATAGAAGGATACACGTTACCTGTTACCTACATTACTTCAGAGTTTGAAGATAAAATGGTTCCTGTAACTAATAAAAGTGGACAAGTAGCCCAAAACCAGAGGCAATAGCCAAATAAAATGAATTTCGGTCTGGAGATCAGCTGTTAGTATTTTACCTGTGTGAAAGTAAAACTGCAGTGGTACCTAAAGATTGCTATTCACACATTCCAGCTGCTACTGATAAATTCATTGAAAATATATAAAAAATACTTTGATCAACCTAAAATAACGACATATCCCTAAGAACTGCCAAACTTAAATGGCAGTGGGCAGGTCATATTGTATGCAGAACAGATGGCCGATGGAGCAGAAATTTATCGAGTAGCGACTGCGATCCGGAAGACGTTGCAATGGAAGTCCTCCTACCAGGTGGACCGGTGATCTGGTGTGAAGGTTGCAGGGATCCGTTGGATGCGGGATGATGCATGGGATTGGTCAATGTGGCGACGCTTGGGGTAGGTCTGTGTCCAGCAGTGGACGTCTTTCGGCTGATATGATGATGATGATACATTACCTATACCTAGTACTGCTTATCAGTGATAAGCGCATTGCTACCAGACAAACACCTCACTACAAATCCAGGACCTGTGAGAAGAGAAGTTCCTATGCCGCACAAAATCAGTAAAATTATGGAAAGAAATGCAAAATGATTTTAAAACGTAAGCAATGCGTGTATTATATTTTTATTTGTGTATGCCAACACAAATAAAAAATCTGCAGACACTATTTGGCATTGCATTACTTGTATCAAAACACCTGGACTATGTATGTGTTGAATGTTTTAGTAGTATATCTCCCATTTGAAAAATTGATAATTGATTAAATGTGATTTCATGGTAAAAATTATAATTCAAGACAAAAATCGTATCTTATTATGATAGCTTTTCTTAAATTATTGTAACATACCAATTCATGATTTTATTTTAGTTCCTTATAACTCATATTAGTTGTTGTACTTCTTCAAAATTTTTATTTGGTTTCCACTTGGCAATTTTAATGGATTTTCCAACCGCAGTGCCGGAGCCGTGCAGGTGCAGGATTTCTTTTTATTGTTTTATTTACGAAAATAATAATTAAACGTTTTTAAACTTTTGACTGATGTCTAAGATGCTAAATAAAAACAAAATAACAGTCGGCATTTTGCACTCGATCCACACAATCCTTTTCAATTTCCTGGAGAACCGTAACACAGGGTTTCCCTAGTCGGACTCCAGTCTACCGCAAAGGAGCTTCTAATATGTGTAATTACATAGAACCTTTGAAATCTGGATGGCAGTGAAACGGTTCACTGACGATGTGGACATATTCGCGACCATACTAATTAAAAAAAAAGATTATGGTCATGTTTGAGTACAATATAATTATCAATAGTCCGACTACATGGGTAGGCAACCCATGTAGTCGGCTTCCAACCCAAAAATATGCAAACTATGCAACTATACCGGTGATTTACATGTTGCAATTTATAGTTTCTGTTTACTTGAAAGCTCCAACAAGTTCTCTTTTCGCTTGCCACAGTTCCAATTAGAATTTAAGTATTTAAAGTAAATCAAGTTACCTGATCGATCAGGAGTTGCTCTAACTTGGTGATAGCCGCCACATAAATTCGGACTCACAGCATAGATATATTATAAACTGTCCATTAATGTTCTCTCCGGTAAAAACCGCTTTCTGTTTACCAATTTCAAAAACTCACAGACATTACAAACAAGTAAAACAACACAGAAAGTTGTCCCATCCATTGACATTTGACTTGACGTTGACAGTTTGACACTTTCACTTTGACAGCGACCATTGTTGCCAGTGGCAGATAGTCAAATATTACATGACAGATCTGGATATTTTCATGAGTTAAGTTTATGGCTAAGTTGGATTACCTTATTTTATGTGGAAAACGACACTAATAAGCTCAATCGTTCGCCGGCGGATGCGGGATGGATGATTTAAAAATATACATGAGTGATTTGTGTATCACAAAATCAAGTGCGACAGCACGACGAACGAAAACTTCCATGGATGCGTTCCGTTACTCGATTATTTTTTGTTTGCTGGTAAATGTTTGTTTTTTTTTATTAAGGGTACACTAGTCGAAAATTCTTCCATACAAACGTAGTCTGGCGATTTCTCCACTAATTGACGGTGTACTTTCTGATATCAATTTGTCTCATCATTATCTAGCTCTGTATGGAAACAGAAAAGTAAAAAAATACAATATTTGAAAGTTATGAGCGTCGTAAGTTCCATATTTCAACACTAATTTTAACGCATCTTTGGGCGGCAATAAATACCATAAGAAGAAGGTAAATTGCAAAACGGCCTCCATACAGGGAATTCAACAATGCAATTTGAAAATATACATTTAGTAGTTTTATCATGATATCTAGACTCCCAAAGGTCTGTTCATAAAATTTCGCGCGCTCGTTTTCGTCCTAAATCATCATCCATTTCGCTACAAATTTGCAAAAGTGCTAATTCGTACGAGAACTAGTTTCTTACTGCTCATCACAGTATCAATCTCTTTCGCACGTGTTGTCGGATGAGACAGCATGCATTTTAACCCCGCGCACAAAATAGTTTGTGCCGTTGACTAGGGGAACCTTAAATTTACGTAAAAGTTACATTTTGAGTCGTGTTTCATGGAGGTTATATGAGAAGGTCAAAAGTTATATACAATGTAACATAAGTTATATTCTGGGAACGCTGACAGCGACAGCATAACGATCAGACTAGTAATGGTTGGCATCTGGGTCAGGACCAAATTTTTGACGTAATCTCACAACGGAAAATGTGTCACAATGAAAAATAAATGTAGCACAATATAATTATTAGGGTGTGTGTAAATAGTTGTAAGATTTTAGGTAGGTAAATAGAATATCCACTTACTTACCTAAAATCTTACTAGGTACTATTTACACACACCCTGTGCTAGATTTATATTCCATTGTGACACATATTCCGTTGTGCGATTACGTCAAAAGTTTGGTCATGACGCATCTACTCTTTTAATCAATTAAACGAATATCTATTTGAATAACTAATAGATTAATTAAAAAGCTAAATAATTTTTATTCATTGATTTCTATAGAAGTACTACTAAATATTTTATTTAAAATGATTTTCTTTAGTGTTTACTATAGTAAGTGGCAGGTTATTGATAAATTTCTTTACATTTTAGGAGTCACAGACGATAATTTTCGGAAACGGAATTTTAGAGCGTTTCCACATTATCCGAACACAAATCGTTGTCGGACATCTGTAGTCAATATCCGACATCCGATATCATGAGGTACCCTAAGTTCACATATTTCCGATACAATCGTTCTTATTCGACCATTTTCTCTTTGTGAGGGCAGAGTTATGGCAAACTATAATATTAAACTTTATTTGTTGAATATATTATATTTGAGACGTAAAAAAAGATCAGTCCACAGATTGTATTGGATACATCCCATTGTGCAAACTAAATATTTAGTCATATTTTGGAGGTTTGTGGAACAGGGTGTAAAGTCGCACACACCTCCACAGAAAATTGAGGATTTTCCGACCAGACGGCTGTTGTGTCTGGTCCGGGAAACTGTCAACGGTTATTATGCTCGAAACTTTGCTTGCACGATGCAGGACTTGTGTAACGCCATGAATATTATTAGTTCGTAAAGTCGGAACCATACTTATGTGGCGTGGCGTATCGTGGCGCCTGCAGTTGATTGGCTACAAAACACGTTGCGTTATGACGTAGGCTGGCACAGTGTCGTTTGATTGGAGGATCCTGCGCCACAACACGCCACGCCACATAAGTGTGGTGCCGACTTAAGACAGTGGCGGCGTTGGTGCCGCTACATCACTTCCCTCCGGAGACCGAAGAAGGTCGATAGCAGGTTGAGTCGTCCGTACGTCTCGTGATGCATGCCAATCCAGTGGAAGGTTGGTTGCCGTGGGTTGGAAAAGGAAATAGCAGATGATATCCCAGTGAGTCGAGATAGTGTTGCTGGCTCCAGTGGGTCGGAGCGATGTTGCTGGCTCCAGTGATTGAAGCGTAGTGGCTTGACTGCTGGCGTCGACCAGGAGAGATCTTCAAGGCTCTGCTTGTTGACCGACCGAAGGTGCAGTGTGCTGTGTCAGGGTTATTGATTTAGTTGAGGGTGATGACCAGGAATGCGCGTCCGCTGCATGCTGGTGGTCAGGATACCACCGTAGATACCGTGGGTACTGGCTCGCTGCTAGAAAGCTTGAGGAAGTGATGATGACGTCCCGATGATGATGATTCGGTTGTTTTGTTCGGGATCGGACTACTGATGCTAATTTTGTCTCATTAGTTCGGTTATGACGTCAAACCGAACTGTTGATTAAAAAATAAACCAGTAGGGTAGGTTATTTTGTACCATTATACCTGGATAGGTTTGTGTTGGTACTCACATTCGCCGTAACAACTTTAATTATCACTTAACTATTCACTCATCCCAAAAACTAACTTTTCTGTTTAAGCCGTAGGTAACCATCTGCCGGTAGAAGAAACAATTATTGAGCCTAATTGTGAGCGTGACTATGGGTAGGTGAATATTTGTATGCCATGTTTCGTATACGGAGCGCGCTATTGGTTGGTTCATTAAGCTGCGTCTACGCTAGACGAGCCGAGCACAAATTCGAACCGACAAAACACCGAAAAATAAAAAGAAAACCACAAAAAATGTAACGATGTAATGTGTGTGTATGTGTAAATGTGTGTTGTAATATAAATGTGGACCGACTTACGAGCCTCGAACGCCGCGGATAAAGACGCCGCGAACGGCTCCGCTCGTGCTCGGCTCGTCTAGCGTAGACGCACAACTTTAGAAAACCGGTTTTTGTCAAATTATACAGGTTGGTTCAATAAAAAATAATTATTTTGTTTTTAGTGATGCTAAGTTATTAATGTAGTTTTATTTTTTGTATTTTATTTGTAGTTTTTACAATTTAGTTTTTTTATGTTTAGCGGCATTTCATTTATTAGAGTGGATTTTTAACGGAACTTTAGTTTTAAAATGTAGAATTTTGCCAATATGGCCCGCAACTTATTACAGACTGAGTCTACGTGAAAGGCGCAGTTGAAACGATTGTCTACGATTAAACCCAGGTATGTATGGTGATCTGATGGATTGTGATAAAATTGATCGATTGCTTCACATTGACATGTATTTGAAGAAACATAGTGAAGACAGCTGTGATTATGTGCGATTATCAGAGGTTTTGTTTTAGATTTAGAATAGATTTAGAATGGACTTGGATGATTTTAGTTTTGTTTGCGGTAAGAACCAGTCCAGCATCGTGCGCCCATTTGGAAACTCGAGTAAAGCCGTCTTGCAGCCAATGAGCAGCTGCATCAACTGTCTTTTTGGGCAGCTACCAGGCATGTGTCGTCTGCTTATTGATATACTGAACAGTGGTCAAGCACATGTTCCATGTCGTTGACATATGTCAGATAGTGCAAGGGTCCAAGCACTGAACCTTGGGTCGTTTCTTCAGTGACTTTAATGGTGCCACTGCTTTCATTATACATAACATTATACTTTCGATTATGAAGTTATTCTTTGCAACATTTCATATCTAAGCGTGTCGAACGCCTTGCTGAAGTCAATAAATAGCGTGAGTACATGATTTTTATCATTAAGGGCTTTGTCGAGCTTATTATGTAGTCCGGATAAGGATGTAAACATAAAATGCTTTAAAAAAAAGTATTAAAAAAATATTATGTTCTGAAATCATAGTTTGGTAGTTATTTATTAATAAGCACCTAAATAAGAATTACGTATAAATACGACAAATAAAAATCTCCAAAAAGCAAAAATAACCCTACTGTGTCGGGGAACTGCTAAGTAAATAAAGTAAACTGTTGTAATCGTTGGCGATAAATCTTTAAGTTAATTTTTATTTCTATGACCAGTGTGTGTTGCCAGTTATGACCTATGGCTCTGAGACGTGGTTGCTCACAATGGGCCTCATCAGAAAGCTTACAGTCACCCAAAGGGCAATGGAGAGGGCTATGCTCGGAGTTTCCTTGCGTGATCGAATCAGAAATGTAGAGATCCGCAAGAGAACCAGGGTTACCGACATAGCCCGAAGAATTGCCAAACTTAAGTGGCAGTGGGCAGGGCACATAGCTCGCAGAACGGATGGCCGATGGGGCAGAAAGGTTCTGGAGTGGCGACCGCGATCCGGAAGACGTTGCGTTGGAAGGCCTCTCACCAGGTGGACTGATGACCTGGTGAAGGTTGTGGGGATCCGCTGGATGTGGGACGCACGGGACCGGTCAATGTGGCGACGCTTGGGGGAGGCCTATGTCGTCGCTCCACCTAGAGGTAGGCCTTTCAACGCTGCGTTTTCCGGTACGCGGTCGCCACTTTAGAACTTTTCGCTCCAACGGCCATCTGTTCTGCGAGCAACGTGCCCTGCCCACTGCCACTTAAGTTTGGAAATTCTTCGGGCTATATCGGAAACCTTGGTTCTCTTGCGGATCTCTACATTTCTGATTCGATTACGCAAGGAAACTCCGAGCATAGCCCTCTCCATTGCCCTTTGGGTGACTGTAAGCTTTCTGATGAGGCCCATTGTGAGCGACCACGTCTCAGAGCCATGGTCATAACTGGCAACACACACTGTACACACATATAGTGGGATTCGGTTTTTGGCGGGAACCGAAAAGCGCGTCTTTTGAAAACTAAAATTAAAATAATTGTAATATTTTCATTAAACGCTTTCATTTCTTGAGGAGCTCGTGGCTAAATAATAACGGCCGCACGGGTCGATCTTCAAGGTTAAGCAACGCTTGACGAGGTCGGGCCGTGGATGGGTGACCATTTCAACATACCGAGTTTCCTCCGTGCCTCGGAAAGCACGTTAAGCCGTTGGTCCCGGCTGTCATTTGAGGATCTCTGACAGTCGTTACGAGTAGTCAGAAGCTTGAGATCTGACACCAGTCTAGCCAAGGGGTACCGCTGTTACCCAGTTACTGGGTTGTGGAGGTCAGATAGGCAGTCGCTCCATGTAAAACACTGGTACTCAGCTGAATCCGGTTAGACTGGAAGCCGACCCCAATATAGTTGGGAAAAGGCTAGGAAGATGATGATGATGATTTTCATTAAACGCTATTAAAAAGCTAGCCAAATGGAGTCGGAAGGGGAAGAAGAGGATCGGGAGTTTATTTTATCAAACCCGAAAACCAAAAGGAAAAGAAAACTGGGCGAAAATGAAGATGTGGATCTCCCAATAGGTGAGAAATATTCAAATTTTGTGAAACCGGGATATTCTCGAAATTATCCTGACCACAGCACTGGAACTGAGTTTCCAGTGTATGTTGAAGGCGTCTCCAAAGAAGAAAAGATTGGAAACAGAAACCCCTTATCTTTTTCCAAAATTTTCAAAAATGTAAAGGGCATACATGAACAGCGTCGAATAAATCAGCATAAGATTATGCTCGTTTTCAAAACAGCTTCTGCTGCAAACGATTTTTTGAAGAACAAATGTCTTACTGAAAATCACCTGAAAGCTTACATACCAGCAATATCAGTAGAACGCATTGGTGTCATAAGGTATATACCCATTGATAGCAGTAATGAGGAGCTATTCAATAAATTGTCTGCTGACCAAGAAATAGTAGAAGTAAGAAGGTTTAAAAAGAAGTCAGGAGAAGAGATGGTACCCATTACTACTATCTCGGTAACATTTGTAGGGACCTCTCTGCCACAATACATATATCTAGATAACTGGAGATATAAAGTATCTGAATATATTCCATTAGTTTTGCAATGCTATCGATGCATGAAATTTAATCATGTAGCGAAAGCCTGCCGAAGTGAGCAGGTCTGCTCACGGTGTGCTGGATCTCATAATTATAGAGAATGTAAAGAAGATGCTCAACTTAAATGCATAAACTGTGCGGGAGCACATTTAGCTATATCTAAGGATTGCCCTTTTAAACAAAACAAGATTGTCAACAAGCGATCATATGCAAATGTAGCAAAATTAAATAGTGCAAATTATCCAGCTTTGAGTCCTTCAACATCAACAGTCACTCCATCTGCCTCTTTATCCAGGAAGTCTCCCATAAGTAATCAAAGTACCACAATAAATAATATACCACGTCCAGCTAGAGTGAACACACCTGCTCAAAATAGTAATCCCATGAGCAAATTAAAAGATATAATTAATGATGAGAATTTAATTAATATAATAGTAAAAACATTAATCTCTCTAGGGAATTCCAAGTCAGCTACCACTGTTTCCCACATAAAAGAAGCTTTTTTAAAGAATTGCAAAATGTAATGGGAAATCTCAGGATAGCCCTACATAACATTCAAAGCATAAACAATAAAAAACCATTGCTGATAAAGTTTTTAATGGAAAATAATATAGACATTTGCTTAGTTAATGAAACTTGGCTTAAAAAATCTTCCAGATTATTCAAAATTCCAGGTTATAATTTCATTAACAAAAATGCTGCCAATGAACACGGAGGTGTTGGTATTTTAATTAAAAATAACATTAAATTCAAAATGATTAAGACTTATTTTTATCAAGACATCCAAAACGTAGCTGTGTCGGTAGACACCGACTTAGGTCCGCTTACAGTCCTGTGTCTTTACTGTCCACCTGAAAATAAAAACATAGGAAATAGAATTAGAAAGGATAAATTAACAAAATTGATAAGGAATATGCCCACCCCATGTGTAATTGCCGGCGATTTAAATGCCCACCATATAGCGTTTGGTTGTAATGCAACAAAATCAAGGGGCAAAGATATATTTGAAATATTAGAAGAGTTTGATCTTTGCATCTTAAATGATGGCAGTCCAACAACAGTTAGTAGCCCACTTTTTACTCCTTCAGCTATTGATATATCTGTAGTTAGTCCCAGTATCGCACCCCTATGCAAGTGGAAAGTACATGATGACCCTTTAGGCAGTTACCATTATCCTACTATTATTGAATTAGCCATCACAGCAGCACACTATTACATAAATAATAACATAGAAAAGTTTGCCTATAATAAAGCAGATTGGTCAAAATTTCGTTTAGACGCTGAAAACATATTTTCTAACATTCAAATTTTAAATGTCAACCCCCTTAAAGCTTACGATGATTTTTGTTTAGCCATTAACACCCTCAAAAATCAATGCATCCCAATAAAAAAAGTTGGTAGACATATCAACAAAGTCCCAGCTCCATGGTGGAATGAGACATGCACTGAAGTTGTACAGAAAGCTCATAAAGCCCTAGTTAAATATAGAAAAGATGGCAAGTTGGAATCTTTTATTGAATATAAGAAAGCAGACGCCTACAAAAAACGAACTCTAAAAGAGTTTTGCAAAAATAGTTGGAAAAACCTTTGCAACTCATTTAATAGGTATACATCAGTTTCAAAAATCTGGGAACATATTCGTAAATTCAAACGCATTAACATTGTATCCCCTTTAAAATCAGATGAATTTATACCTGGATTTTTAAATAAACTGTCCCAACCTTCCACCTCAGATTTTGGAAGTGAGTTAAATATGATCTTTGAGTCAAACAATGATACTGAATTATCTGATTTCTTCTTAAAGGCTTTTGAATGGAATGAGTTTTGTTTCGCTTTGGATTCTAGAAAAGATACTACTCCAGGATTAGACGATTTTCCTTACATTGTTTTAAAACAATTACCAGTGTCAGTGAAAAAAATATTGTTATCAATATTGAATGAAACATGGTCTCAACAGCTGATACCTGAAACTTGGAAAACACAATGTGTAATACCAATATTGAAACCAGATAAACCTGCAGATGATCCAAACTCTCATAGACCTATTTCATTAACTTCTTGTATAGGAAAATTATTAGAAAGTATGGTAAAAGCTAGATTAGACCACTATGTAGAGAAAAAAGACATCTTACCTCCATTTCAGTTTGGTTTTCGTAAAGGGAAAAGTGCTGCTGAAAGTTTTGTAACATTAATAGCTGATTTGAAGAAGACCAAACTTGCTCATAATACCACAGCTTGTGTCTTCCTTGATGTTCAGGGAGCATACGACAATGTAGATCTTCATGTACTGGCACTTGTTTTAGCAGACTTGGGATTGCCTGGAAAATTAATAAAATGGATCTTTAATCTTTGCGCAGATCGAAAATTGTACATAAGACATAATAACAACCTTTATGGACCAGTATCAGCAAACAAAGGTTTGATGCAGGGTGCATGTCTATCTTCAATTCTTTACAATTTGTATACTTGTCAAATCTTAAAATATATTCAGACCAACTTAAATTTTTTACAGTTTGCTGATGATATTTTACTATATTATACTGATAAAAATGTCAATAATATAAATAGAGTTTTAAATGATTCTCTTGAACAATTACACAATTATTATTCTAATATATTAAAACTAACTATTAATAGTGAGAAAAGTTCCTGTTTAGTAATTGGTGATAACAAATCTCATGTAAATATTTATTACAATAATGAAATCATTCCAATTGTCAAAGAAAAGAAATTTTTAGGAGTTATTATAGATGAAGAATTAAATTTTAAAAGTCACATTAATTACATAAGCAAAAATGCTCATAAAGGTTTAAATATATTGCGTTCCTTAACTGGAACTTTCTGGGGATCAGATCCAAAGATATTGAGCCTATTGTATAAAAGCATTGTTCGAAGTCACTTTGACTATAGTTGTTTGGCATACATCAATGCAAAACCTAATATACTTAAAAAACTAGATATTATTCAAAATATGGCTTTGCGAATAATATCAGGTGCAATGCGCTCTACTCCAATTAATGCAATGGAAATTGAAACTTGCATCGAACCTTTAGTATTAAGAAGGTTAAGTTTAGCTGGAAAACATTGTATAAAAACTCACGCTATTGATAAGTCTTTAATTACAAATAGTCTGCTCTTGCCTCAAGAATTAACAGTTCAACTACCAGAATTTGAAATTGCCCCAACAGATGTATTATTTGGTTCTCTGCCTGATATATGTACTATAATGTCACAATTAAAAATAATATGTAATAATATGCATCATACAGAAAAGTGGCCTATGTATATGCACACATTTGAAGCCTTATTATTGGATTGTATTCAGATAGATACCAGAAGTGTACAAAATAATCAAGAGTTTCTAGAACAAATGGCAAATCTGATAGGATACAGAATATATACTGATGGTTCTAAATCCAAAAAAGGGGTACAATCAGCATTTTTTGATCCCCAAAAGCAGAAATCACGATCATTTAAAATTCATGACGAATGTAGTATTTTTACAGCTGAAGCATATGCCATTTATCTAGCATTATTATATATTCATAATATCTCCAATCACAATAAATTCATATTTATCACAGATTCTCTTAGTGTATTGATGGCAATTAAAACAAGCAATTTATCATTCAAACAAAATTATTTAATTCTTAGGATTAAAGATTTGTTGTTTAAACTTAATATTAAGGCTATATCAATACAATTTAAATGGGTACCTTCTCATCAAGAAATAATAGGAAATATAGAAGCAGATCGTGCTGCATGTGGTGAATGGGATGAAGATCACACAGAAAACATGACTATACCTTTTACTGATATGTTCTCGGTATTAAAACAAAAGAAAAGAGACATTTGGAATAAATATTGGCAATACATAAGTCAAGATAAGGGTCAATGGTACGCCAGTATACAGAATTATTTCCCGACCAAACCATGGTATCACAGTCGTCTACATCAAAACTATTATAGCCGAAATTTCACTGCAGTCATTAACAGAATGCGATTTGGACATTGCCTCACACCAGCTCATCTACATAGACTTAAAATTATTAATAGCAATATCTGCCCACACTGCAACAAAGAAGAAGCTAATTTACAGCACCTTATTTTAGAATGTCCTTCCTTCAATATTCAGAGATTGGTTATGATAGCTGATATACTAGAAACTGAAGAAGAAGTTCCCCGCCGACTCCAAGATATACTTTCAAATCCAAAAATGTTTCAATCACTCTTTAATTACATAATAAATTCCGTCGAAAAGATTTAAATAACTAAACTCCATAATATAATTCTACATCCAACATCATGATTCATAATATTTTTATAAACAACGAAGTAAACAACTCAAGAAGCAAGTGTCAAAGTGAAGTTGAAACACAGAACAGAACCCAGTTGAAGTGTATATAAAACTGTCATTTAAGTGAAGACGCGGCCAAACGGACTAGAATCCAGGCTGGTAAAATTAAAAAAAAAAAAAAAAAAAAAAAAAACACATAGTATTTTCAGTTTTTGAAATAATGGTTTACAGCTATCCAAAAAGTGGGCTCCACACATTGCCCGGATGCATATTTTTTGTGCTTTAAAAACTCTTTGCAGGTCTACTGAGTTCCCCCAAATAATAAGACCATACCTGAGTACAGATGCTACATAAGCATGATAAGCAACCATTGCAGTATCAAGATTAATTGTTTGTCTTATTCTTTTCAGGACATACACAAAGCGATCTATTTTTTTGAGTATTTTATCTACCTTTGCTTTCCAACTGCAATTCTTGTCCATAGTTATAACTAAGAATACACATTTGTTAACAGTCTGTCTGTCCATATGCCACAGCCACTTTTTTCCGAAACTATAAAAACTTATGCTTTTGAAACTTGTCAAGTAGATGTATTCTGTAAACCGCATTAAGATTTTCACACAAAAACAGAAAAAAAACAATAAATTTTGGGGGTTCCCCTTACTCAGAACTGAAACTCATTTTATTTTTTTCATCAAACCCATACTTGTGGGGTAGGGGTATCTTTGGATAGGTCTTCTAAAATGATATTGAGGTTTCTAATATCATTTTGTATAGTTTGCGGGAGAGATACTTCCAAAGTGGTAAAATGTGTGCCCCCTCTGTAACTAAAAATAATATATGATGTACATTATTATGTAAACTACCACCGATAGGTAATTGGTTTGAAAAAGATCTGTATTAGTTTTATTTAATAAATACGTCATAAATCGTAAACCACAATTTACCAAGTACGGAACACTACGTACGCGAGTCCGACTCGCACTTGGCCGGTTTTTGTTTTTTTAATGTTTTACAACAATAGACCAGATGAGGCCCTAGCACGAGTTTCTGCGTAATTGGATTGACTACGTTCGAGTCAAGTTTAAGTTATAAGGTTCCCAAGAACAATTGCGAATTCTTAGCTGACTTAAATTTCAAGTTAGTCTTTTCCAAGTATAACATTTACTGGTTCACATCGTCACAGATAATATAATACTAGCATAACATCGTGTATAAATACCAAATCAATATCATTCATTTCTGTTTATGTGGGTCAGTAGGGTCCTACTCACAGAACACATAAGGTTCGAGATTCTTGGACGGCCCTAGCAGAATGCCGTCTGATGTCAAAGCCTGCAATATGATCCGCTCTTCTAAAAATTGTTGGCAAGATGCAAAAAACGTTTGTGTGAGAGAAATGTAACGTATTAAAAGCATAATTGTTATGGGCACGATGTTTCACGCGCGGGTGAATGGAGCACTTACCAAGTTAATTGAGCGAGAATTGCATGGGAAGCTGTAAAATAACAATGTTAAATAAAGATCTGAATACTTCATCAGTTCTTTGTTGATGTCATGGCTTTTGTTTCATGTAAAGGGTGTCTCAGAATGTTTTACATTTTGATATTTAAAAAAAGTTACTAGAATAAGTTAAAACTCGGTTTATTCACTGTTATATTTTTTTTCTTTAGGCTCGCTTTTGACCACTATCTCGCCTGATGGTTAGTCATGATGTGGTCGACGAAGCACGCTTGCCTAGAAGTAACCTTTTCACTCTTGACTTAAAGACCCCAAGGTTGTAGCTACCAGAAAACAAAGACTCCGGCAGGGAATTCCACTCTTTAGCTGTGCGTATACAATGATACAATAAGAAGTATTCGCAAAACGCTTTGTACGTATGGGTGGGATGTCCACCATGTACCGGTGGCGCATTGCCGTACGTCTTGTTGTCCGGTGATGCAAAGGGCTAGGCGGAATCAAATTGTGCAGTTCCATCGCACACTCCCCGAAATGCAAACCTCT
Organism: Orthosia cruda; assembly: GCA_964057195.1. Classification (NCBI taxonomy): domain Eukaryota; kingdom Metazoa; phylum Arthropoda; class Insecta; order Lepidoptera; family Noctuidae; genus Orthosia; species Orthosia cruda. The sequence goes on along the minus strand of OZ059848.1, from coordinate 6,136,437 downwards.
AACCCGAAATTTAAAGCCTCTTGGCCCGTTCGTCAATCGACTCAAGTGCATTAAATTGATATTTGGCAGATCCGTCCCAGAGGTGAGAACAGTACTCCATGCATGTCCGAACATGCGCTTTATACAATTTGAGCAGCTGTTCTGGCGTGAGGTACCGTCTCACTTTTGCAAGAATCCCCAACTTTTTTGCAGCCAACTGGCCTTTGCTTCAATGAATGGACCAAAATTGTGGGTCGATGTTAACGTAACACCTAGAAGGTCAAGATGGTCCGTTATCGGCACGGTTACACCACGGAAAGATGGAGCCGGGTGGAATAGGCTCTTTTTTGCGAAAAGAAGACACGCCTGGGCCTAAGCAGCATTGAAACTGACTAAATTGGCATCGCCCCATGCGGAGACTGCCTCCAAAGACAGATTAAAGCGCTCAACCATAGCCTTCCGGAGAGACCGGATCTCAGGCCCAGTAGCCCGTGCGCCGGACACGTATCTCTCAGCAACCGTGCTGTCGTTTGCGTACCCAAAGGTTCCGGGTTTTAGCAGGTCATTAATGTGCAGCAAAAACAGTGTAGCCGAGAACACCGACCCCTGAGGGACTCCGGCGTAAATACCTAACTGACCGGACGATCAACGCCATCGATAACCACTCGGATGGACCGATCTCTCAGGAAGTCAGCAATGCAGTCACACAGTCCACTAGTCAGGCTGAAGGAAGGAAGCTTACCAATAAGGCTTTCAAGCCAGACCCTGTCGAAAGCCTTCGAGATGCCAAGGGAGACAGCAAGCGCTTCCCCGTGCCTCTCGATGGCTTCACTCCAGGCGTGAATGGCATTCGCTAGAAGATCCCCAGTTAACCGATTTCGGCGGAAGCCGTGGCGGCGGTCACTGAGGACGTCGTTGCTTCCTAGGTATACCAGGAGCTTATTGTTCAGCACACATTCCATACTCTTACAGTGGATGGAAGTTACCGAGATGGGTCTGTAGTTGGCCGGGTCAGCCCGACTACCCTTTTTGAGCACGGGCTCAACGTTAGCTTGCTTCCAAGCCTTCGGCACCTTTCCAGTCACTAACGAAAGGCGATATAGTCGTGTCAGGATCGGAGACAATTCAGGCACAAGTTTTTAGTACGATTGCCGGTATCCCGTCGAGTCGACGTCAAGGTTACGCAACACCCTACAGACCTCCCTCTGATCGATGCGAATATCAAACTTACTCGTCCCACATCCAACAGGAGACGGAGGGGGCTGCGCGTCATCAGAGTTCAGACGCGAATATTCCGCAAAAAGAGTGGCAAACAAGTCTGCCTTGTCCTCGGCGGATTGGGCCAGTGACCCGTCGGGTCTCTACAGTGGTGGTAGTGAGGGGCGATAGAAGTTTGATTCAACCGACTTAGCCAGGGACCAAAACTCTTTGCTACCAGCAGGGTATGAAGCTAGTTTATTCCCGATTCTGCTAATATGGTCAAAACGTGCCCTTCGCATCGCCTTTTTGCAGGACTTGGCCTCCCTTTTGAAGGCTCTCTTCTTCTGAGTTACGTCAATTGCCTTGTGCACTCGAGCGTCGACCCATGCCAGGTAAGCCTTGTGTTTATCCGCATTTGCGCGGTTGCACTCGGCACCAAACCATGGTCGGTCAACGCCGGATAGCGCTACGTCAGAGAATGGAATGTAATACTCCATCCCCTGGCGCAACACATCAGTCACGGCGTCAGCGCATGACGATTGATCTTCCAAAGAGGAGCAAGTGGGCCACCAAGGATAGCATGCGAAGAAAGATCGCATCCCATCCCAAACTGCTGACCTGTACCGCCAAACACGCCGGGTGCATCTCGGGCTGAGATCGGGTGGAGAGTAGACGGATACAGACTTCACCAGACAGTGGTCGGAACTACCCAAAGGTGATGATATCGACACTGAGTATCGGTCTTGATCTGCTGTCAGCAGAAGGTCCAAACAATTGGCCGTATGCGATTCAACATCCGGCACCATCGTAGCTCCCTGCATCAGCTGGGTGAGATTAAGCGCAAGCTAAAGATTTCGCATCTCTCGTCCAGCATAGTCAGTGCACTGGTATGGGAAGAGCCACTCAAGATGGTGGGCATTAAAGTCCCCCAGTAACACTAATTGGGCGGAAGGGCACCGTTGCTGGGCCACATTAGCCGCCTTACTCAGGTACTGTGTGATCCTGGTTGTCTCCAGATCACTGCTATGCGTTCGGTAGTCACAGGCATAGATAATCTTATCCAGACCTGTGTCTACCAGGGCTCATAGCACTGAGTAGTTAGAGTATTCAAGGTCATGGTGACGCCGATAGCAGATGTCGTCACGGGCGTACATGCATACACCCGCACGTGGCTTGAATTTGTGCTCCAGGGTAAATCCTGGGTAAGATCGGCACGCCACGTCCGACGGACATCCGATCGTCCGTCGGACGTGGCGGGGGACGCCCGAGTCCCCCCCGGAATGACCATCGGGCATCCGTACGTTTCCGTTTGGTCGCCAATCAGCACGATGGCGCATCCCGGAATTTTTGACAGTTGGCGGGGCAGCCTTTCGTGTCTGGCTGGCACACCACTTGGGCCTCTAACTACCTGTGGTCGGCCAGCGGCGCACCGTGCCTCGGATTCCGCCACCCTTCGCGACTAGTCTCCCCATAACATCGCGAGTCAGGCTGGTCTGCCTGCAGTGGAACAACTATCTCGACCCAACTCCTCTTGTGGCTACACCGAGCATCGTACCGGAATACGGCTAGTCCACTTGGCGGTACGTCTTTGCCCGGTGGGTGGTCGCAAGCCTTCGGCCGAAACCTACCACCAGTTAGTGTCACCTGATTATCACCACCCGGGGACCACGTGTGGTTACAAAAGGGATACTCACCTACGGACGCGGGCAACTCAGCCGCCAAATACTGTTGAATTAATAAACAGTTTTCAATTTTGTTTATTTTAAACAATGTTTTGTAAATGTGCATCCTCCACTTCCTGACATCAATTTTCCAGTAACTAAAATTTTCAATCACACGCAAAAAAGTGAGAGACCGATAATTCCTTGACGTGATATGGCAGCCCAAATAGCCCAGATTAAACGCTTGCTGATGTTCTCCTATGGGGCTACAAAAAAAGTGAAGTTTACAAACCATTCCCACCCAAACTGAATGTTTAAAAGCAAGCAAAGACTCACAGATGACATAAATAATGAAAAGTTTAGTTCCAGGCCAAATGAGTGTCAGGAAGTGGAGGGTGCGAATATACTTATTTTCGTTTCTTACAAATAACATTGAATGACTTTTAATTAATTCATCAGTAAATAAACAGGGATTTAGCTAATTCTAGTATCCTTTTTTAAGTATCAAAAAAGAAAAACATTCTGAGACGCCCTTTATTTCCAACCGAAAGCCGATTTCTTTACTATAGTAATCGACGGATGATTTTTGATTAACGTGGCTGTTTCACTTGTCTAACTATAGTGTATGTTGCGTGTTGTCTCTTACCTGAAACAAGAAAAATATCATGATAAGAGTACAGTAAATAAAATGGCGATATATGAGTGTACTAATAGGTTTCGTACATAAAAAAAACAAAATATTCATGCACCAGCTCTGAAAGTAAACGTTACTATCCATAAACAAATACATTGTCTCTATCGTGTAAGGACGAGGTCCTATTTTGCCCACTTTTAGAAGAAAACACGTTAGAAAGATAGAAGATATTATGTACAGCTCCAATAACAACACACTTAAAGAGCACTTCACTTTTATTATAAGTATTCTACCCATTTCAAAAAACTAAAAGTGGCAACATTTCGTTAGGATAGTGAGGTATTTGTTTTGTTTTTTTTTTGTACTAAAAATGTTTTTGGGTTAGAAGCCTGGGTAGGTCTTTAGAAGTCCCGTCAATAAATATTAAACTGTGTTTCGTAGACTATACAGAGCTCATGAAAAATTTAACGCCGGGGAGAATACGAAATATCAAAATAATCATTATTTCATGAGTTATAAAGTACAGCCAGTAACAAATAAGTTGATTCTGCGAATTTCTTTATAGTTTGGCTTAAAATATACTTATAATCATAAAAATCCTTCAACTTTGAATTGAAAATGGATAGTTATTTACTGTATGGTCATAAGGTCATGTACTGATATGTTATGACCTTACTACGAATAAACACATCATAAGTTAACATTCAAGTTACAACAGCGTAGCAGTTGTAGTGATGACGTCTTATCTGCTACGTCGTAGCAACCGCGTAGTACTTTAAACATTACTAGATAACAATATTCTTATTTGCCTTAATATATCGATGGCTATTTCATTAAGCGTTATGAAAAAATACCGGCCAAGCGCGAGTCGGACTCGCACACGAAGGGTTCCGTACCATTATCGCCATAAAACGCCAAAAAATCACGTCTGTTGTATGGGAGGCCCCTTAAATATTTATTTTCTTCTGTTTTTAGTATTTGTTGTTATAGCGGCAACAGAAATACATCATCTGTGAAAATTTCAACTGTCTAGCTATCACGGTATATGAGATACAGTCTGGTGACAGACAGACAGACAGACGGACCGCGGAGTCTCAGTAATAGGGTCCCGTTTTTACCCTTTGGGTACGGAACCCTAAAAAGCAATCTATTTTTAATCTTTTCCCGACACTAGGAATTTCTTACACTTCTCTATCGTAGGTGCATTTACAAACATTTATACTCACATTCATTTATTTTCCGACCAAGTTGTGACGTTTCACGAGATATCTAGTATCAATTTAACCAAGCACAAAGAGTGGTACGTTCAAAACCCTGAGGCCAAAAGTTAAACTGTGATAGTTCACGAGTTGAGAAAGTTTCTGATACGTGAGTTGTTTGTACAGATCCTCTTTTATTCAACTCTCATACATTCTAAAACAAATCTTTGTGTAGGAAACATATATCGCTTGCTACCCGTCATCAATGAAATGCTTAAAGGTTAAATTATATTCCCTTTTCGTGTGTTTCATCGCTTTACAAACATTTTTAATCATTATTTATTACTTTTGATTTCATGCATCATTATAGATTCAATTCTAATAAGAAAGCGTTTTTAAAAACTGCGTTCATTAGTTTAACGAACTCAATGTCTTGGTGGCGAAGTACCCAAAGACTGCACGAGAACCATCTACTGCAGCAGGGAGCAGGCCAGTTATCGAAGTGCGTAGAAATTAGTTTTGCAGTCTTACAATATTCAGTCGTCACTTCAAGAACATTTGCACTATATTTACATTATTCACACTATTTACACTATTTATCTATGACTTTCACTAAATCTCTCTATCACTTATCTATTTTATTTGCTCTCTTATGACACAGTTCACGTAAACATTATTATATTATGTCTATAGTAGACTCTACCCGCTTAATATTTTAAATCTATATGTTTATACTTAAATATAACTTAACTTAACTTTGAGGGTGCAGCGCAAGGAAACGAAATGTTTTGTTTTTTCATGTTTCGAATTAGCAATAACGTCACTGTCGATATCTAATTTATTTAAAAATCTATATTATTGCTAATGTGACGTCTCATGTTCCGTTGTTCAATGTGGGAGTGGGAATCGCATATGTACGTGAATAGGTGAAATTCACGTATATGTACGTATAATAGGTGAAATTCACGTATATGTACGTGAATTTCACCTATTTGAGCATAAAACTACTAGTTTTTTTATTATTAAACTATGCACCGCCAGTTGTCTCTTCACCACCCTTGATTGACTGGTAGAGAATGCCTAAGGCATTAAGACCGCCTTTGTACCTTTGTGCATTAAGTCTAAATAAATAAATAAGTATCATCCGCAAACAACACTATATCATGGTTATCCGTTATGAGGTAAGGCAAGTTATTAATATAAATAAGAAACAAGAAAGGACCAAGAATTAAGCCCTGCGGGACTCCCATTATTACTATGGATCCAGGAGATCTTTTTCCATTAACGACAACGCTCTGACTTCTATTACTCTAGTATGAAGTAAGAAGATCCAGAGCGCTGTACCGGATCCCGTAGTGGCAGAGTTTCCTGATTAGCGTTTCATGAAGAACACAATCAAATGCTTTGGACAAATCACAAAAGATTCCCAAGGCATCGCAATTATCTTCACATGCATTATAAATATGTCCTAAAATCTTAACACGCCGGTGTTGAGATTCAGTAGTTGAACGACCCCTTGTAAAACCGAACTGCTTGCTATGTAATAATTTATGTTTATTAAAAATCCTTGCAATTGCTATACAATTAATTTCTCAAATATTTTACTAAACGTAGCTAGTACTAAAATAGGTCTATAATTTGTAGGGTCTGATGTAATACCTGATTTAAACAAAGGTATTATTTTGCTATTTTTTATTAGGTCAGGAAACTCCCCATAGTCGATACAATTATTAAAGATAATAGCTAAACTAGGTGCGACAATTTGAAAATGGGAAAAGGATTTCGACTAGTATCTACTTACCTACTATTTGTTTTGTTACTCCATTACATATTCTCTACCAGTGCAGGCTGCCAAGTTCCATTCTTCCATGCTTTTGGCATAGCATTTTGCTTTACAAAGGTTACAGACTTCTGTAAAGTCTGTGTAAAAAGTATGCAATTTTAATGAAGAAATGGCTGCAGTAAATTAAAACCGCTTCTTTACTGAGCGATAATCTGCCTCGGGGCATAATACCGTATCGTTAGAGACACGGAATTGTACTTTGTATTTATTTTGCGCTTTTTTTAAGTATCGATATTAAGTCGTATTATGGATTGAAATGATGGATGGTCTTCTAATTGGCTTGAAAGAAAATTATTTGCCTGAGACACATAGCCTCAGACTATGGTTGACTAATCTAATAAGCAACAAGATTTGACATATACCCACACAAAAATAACCCCAAAAATTATTTTAATAATTTTTCAATAAGATTCGCTAATTAGTTAAACTGCATCGAATACCAGATACTTCGTGAACACGACTAGGTTAATTTCATTTAATTCATTAGGAGGTAGGAGACCAAGACGGTAGGAGACGATTCTCCAGAAGTGTGGCTTTACGACGCACAGACGGGTATTATACCCTAAAACGCGGCCAATAGTCAGTTTTAAAAAGGTCCCGCTTTCAAGAAATTAGGCTTATCTACTGATACCCAAGCTATATAATATAATAATATATAATAATATAATATCGTTTATTTATAACATAAGGCATATTTTACAGTCAAATATCTTAAAATATAAAAGAAGACAGTTTCTTATTTGCCTGAACTAGGTTGAACCTGTGTTTCAGGATATAAAGTGCTTAAAACTTATAATAATAATAAATTAACAAAGGGTATGGTATATGAATACTTAAATTAAAGACACAGCAAAACTATTATTTTGTTACAGTCAGGAGATCTTCTGTCTCTCCGTAAGATATGCTAAGTAGATGTTCAAGAATAGTCTTTTTACAGCTAAAATAGTTTAATTTATACATACTTAATTTTCTATTTAATCTATTGTACAGAAATGGGCCTAAGAATGTAAAGAATCTATTTACAAAGACATATTTTGAGGATGCTTTAGAAACGCAGACAATGTCATTTCGTCTCTTATTATTTATGGATTTGGCGTTATAGGAAAGCATGGTGTGTTGTTTTAAAACTGAGTGCATAATGAAAAGCTGGCGAACAGTCATCACGTTGCAGGATTTGTAAAGCAGATCAGTGGGGTAGAGAAAAGGGTGGAAATTGGCTACTTTTAAAATAGCTCTCTGAGCCCTTTCAAGAGGCAGTAGATGCGTTTTTGGTGCTCCACCCCATGAGGTGATACAGTATTGGATTACAGATTGACCTAGGGCCAAATAGACTTGTTTGACCAATTTTGAATCTGCAATCGTTCTCAACTTTTTAAAAACATAAATTAATTTGCGCACTCTATTCACTAGGCTATCAATATGAGGTCTAAAGGAGAGTGTTTCATCTATAATAACCCCGAGATATTTTATGTTGCCTGTTTTGAGGATAAAAGGACAATTACACATGCTGACTGGGTGGAATCCACATTTATGGGCATACAGTTGAGAGTTAGTAATGTTAAATTGAGGCTTGCGCATGGAGAAATGAATATATTTTGTCTTGTCAGCATTTAGTGTTAGTAAATTGCTTTGCAGCCAATTAGTCACAGTATTAAAACCTTGTTGAGCGTATTCGTACAATTCGTTACTGGTTTTCGCGGTAAAGATTAACGCCTAAAGCCGCTATAAAGGAACAATGGGCGGTCATATTTTTAGCATGTTTCTTTTCAGAACACACGTAGTCAGACGAGTTTTAACTGCGCTGTTGGTTGCACTTTTATTTTTGTAGTGAGTGTTTGCAAAGTTTCCAGTTTTCATTAATTGATAAAATTGATAAATTCAGTTTCTACCGAATACTTTCAATATGGATATTACAGAACCAGGTATGTTTTATTTAAAAAATAACATTATTTCTAAAATAGTTTGTTTTTTTCTAAAGTTACAGTGTTTTTGTATAACTGCGTTATTTTTCACTAATCATTCTCACTATCAAATTTAGAAAAAAGCTAAAAGTAAGATAATCGGGCGTTATTGGATTATATTTAGTTTAAAGTTTGGTAGGACATATATTTGTAATATATTATATAGAAAGAAAAAATGCCACTTTTTGCCTCTTAAATGGATTTTCCTTATTTTTATTTTATGAGATCTCCATAAAACAAAGTTTTTTTTGCGGTTGTGATTTTATTTTTGGATTTTAATTGTTGTAGGAACGTCAGGAGCTCGAGTGCTGACGCGAATGGATATTTAAAACATGATCCATAATTTTTCTGATGGATTTACGACTAAAAAACTTGATGAACTTGAAGGAAAGTTAATAAATTACTCTTTTTTTGATGTTGAAAAAAAATAAGCTTTTCGTCGTAAATTTGCGACATTCAAGCATGATTTTAAGTCAAGATGGCAAGCATCAAACAGGACTTGACACACTTAAAAAAAAAACGACGAACAATGGCTTCAAGGCAGTCTTGAAATACCTTGGGAAAGACTTAAAAATTTTTAAATATGGGCTTTCAATTCTTCATGATAGAATCAGATTCTTCGAAAGCCTTCTTCATGTCGCATCTTTTAAGATTCCTGTAGGGAAGTGGCAAATCAGGTCGCAGGCAGGAAAAGACATCGTAAAAACTAACAAGCAAGAAATCCAAGAAAGGTTTCGAGAAGAACTTCGTCTTTTGGTTGATATTCCAAAAGCTGGTTTTGGCAATACCAATGACGGAAATCCGAGTAGGAGATTTTTTGAATGTTTTACAGAGGCTTCCGCTATAACTGGCATCAATGAGGAATTGATATAAAGGTTCGCAACAATTTTGAAAGATATTTCAAGTGGATATATAACATAAATATTAAAAAGTTTTCTTCATATTGTGACAGTGTAGCAGAACTTTATGATACAGCTGACATCCTATGACACCCACTGTACACAAAGTGCTGATGCAAGGGTCACTCATTGTGAAAAACGCTCTAATCCCAATCGGAACTTTATCGGAAGAAGCAGCAGAAGTTAGAAACAAGCATTTTCGAGATTATAGGGTAAATAATTGGTAAAAGTTTTCTCGTGTATTAGGGATATTCCGTATAGGCTACTGCGCACATCAGACCATTATCTCAGTTCAATTAGGCCTAGATGCCATTTACCTCTGCGGCAAAAGAAATGTTACTGCTATTTCACGACAGTGGTGACTCGGACAAGGAAAATAAAGAAGATTAGTAGTATATAACATACCGTTTCATAGTTGTTTTTAATGTTTAATAAAATAAAAATATAAGAATTTGACATATTTTTCTTTTACTTTTCCCAAACATCTAGATTCCTTTCCAATTGATATTTTGCCATCAACTAGGTTTTGAAATATGATTTTTCAATAAATTAGGCTATTTAAGCACCAAAATATTCAAAAAATATTGTTAAATAATTTTGGCCTCGTGTTAGGGTCTAATACCTCTCTGTGCGACGCGACGGCCCGGCGAAGTGCGTGTTGGAATAACAGCCTTAATTTTGTTTCGAGAAAATTAGATACCTTGGCGTAAAGATAGCGCAAGGTTTTGATTATGTGCGTTTTGGACCGTGGTGTGAAATAAAATAAATAAAGTTTCATGTTATGCTGAAACTCTGATGGTATTTTCGGCACATAAACGTTTAGATATTCGCTGACTTTGAGTGTAACTAAACACAAATTGCAACCAACTATTAACAAGCTGCTCTATGCACCAAACTGAACTGCTGTAGTCGAGTGTGTTCTGTTCAACAAATAAACCCAGAACATCTTGAATAATCTAGTGGGTCCACGTTTGGGAATTGAGGTTAAGTTAAATAGTGTAGCAAAGAGGGTATAAATAAATTAAATAAAAAGGGGATAACCCTTTTTATTTAATTTATTTATTCAGTATATCAATTATAGGACCAAATAGAATTAATTGATATTCACGTTTAGTGTTATTTACAGTATGCATAATATATTATTATATTTCCAAAACGTATAGTGCGTATGGGTGGAATGACACCACCATGTATCAAACGTCTTGTAGTCCAATGATGAAATGGGCTAGGCGGAATTAGAGCATGCAATTCCATCGCACACTCCCCGAAATGCCACCGATAAAATACGACAAGCTGAAAACTCAGCGACGATGTTTAAGTCTCTGGAACATTGACTCGACCAGTGCCTCATTGCCGATGAGTCCCTTGGCTTTTCAATCGAGTCCACTGCATCAAGCTGGTATTTGGCAGATTCGTCCCGGAGATGAGAACAGTACTCCATGATAGATCGAACTTGCGCTTGATACAACTTAAGAAGCTGTTCTGGCGTGAAGTACCGTCTCAACTTTGCAAGGATCCCCAACTTTTGGCAGCCAGTTAATCTTTGTACCAAATTTGAGTTTCGATGTCAACGTTACGCTCAAGATGGTCCGTTACCGGTTACACCTCGGAAATATGGAGACGGGTGAAAACGGCTCATTTTGTCCGTGACCGTAATTTGCCGTTATTTACTGAAGTTACACCATAGTTTCACCTATTCAAAAGTTCCCAGAGTTATGTGACCCAACTAAACTATGGGTAAAATATTTTCACCTGGATTTAATTTATGTTCAAACATTAAACCCAAAGCTATAGTAAACTCGCCTACTTTTAGCTCATATTTCAACGTTTCAGTACAAAACAAGTCCCGTAAAATTGACACTTGGAAAGGAAACAACAAAAAAATTGTCACTGTACGCGTCCCGTTTATGGGCACCGTGCGAATGTTGCAGGTTTGAAACAGCGCACATTCAGACTGGCATGATGGTTACGAGCACAAGCTAAAATTAGCATATCGTTACAAAACCACTATAAATAATGTGCGGTTGCCGTCCGTCCAATCTGCAAAGTGACGCCGCGGTGGCGGCTGTGTTATATGATAGAGGATGTTCATAAAAACGTGGGTTCAAAAAGAGAATGAAAAAACACTTGGTGTAGCTTGACTTTATAACTGCCATGAACTGCAAAGCACGAATATTAAAAGGCAAACTTTAAGCAAACAATCTCACTGTTTTCCGTGTTCTGAAAGCTTAGTTATTGGAACTGGCACAAACAATTTCAAATCAATAATTGAAAGTTTTGCCATTCAAAAACTTCGTCGGGATAGCTTTGTAGTGTATTTTGTAATGGCCGCCAACTCACCGTAGATTTGCATAAAATTATGAAGCGAGAGAAAAAAGAGGTGATAAAAATAATTATTTCCTACAGTAGCACCGCGCTTACTAATAGATTACAGATAGGCCCCAGTAACAACGTTCAGCAGCGTTGTGCTCACGGCACGTCACAGAGAAACAAGACCTTTGTAAGAGTTGAAGTGAACGAGCACAATGCAGCCGTTGTTGAAGTTGGTCGTTCATTAATAAAACACTGAGGAAACATTAAAGTGTAGCACTAAACAAAAGCATTCTGATAAAAATAGGGCATTCCAGTGTATCATTACGTTTTGCACTTTATTGACGCCCCACCTCGACATTTTATTCACACTTACAGTGACGAGGACAACCGACACAGAACATTCGTCCACTCACTACAGTTTCTTGGGTACTGAAGATTTTATGCTGTAAAGTGGAAATCAGAAAGAGTTTTATCTCCCCCGTGCGTACTAGTGTATTAGTAGCGTATTAGTATCTGTACGTTCGCAACTTAACGCGTTAACATTTAGTCTTGAAGCTAATAAACTGCTGGCTTGTAAATTAATAAACTGAATTGTCCTTAGGTATGTATATTGGGAAGACTTTCAATTGGTGCTTACTTTTCTTAAATAAAATATGAAAACAAGAAACTTAACATCATTTCATTATGTAGACGCAAAGTTAAATCGAAAATTACTGAATGGCTTCAACTACTTGACTATCAAACAACCGAAGACCTTCTTGGCTATCTTATATAAAATACAAAAAATAATAACTACTAACTAAACCAATAACATTAACTAATTACCAATTCAATTTATCCACTCATACACAAACACATACACTCCCTCACACACACAGACACAAAAACATACCACCATATTAAATTGAAGAAAACTTTACTACACAGATATATACGATACAACAAATGAACAAGAACGAATTATTCAGGTTTCAATCCAAATTGTACCCGAGTTCTGATGATAAACGTTTTAGCACATAAATTCATGACGGGTCGCAATCGCAGTACATACGGTGTCTCTATGAAACATGCAAGCATCATCATCATTATATCAGCTGAAAGACGTCCACTGCTGCACATAGGCCGCCCCCAAGCGTCGCCACATTGACCGGTCCCGCGCGTCTCGCAACCAGCGGATCCCCGCAACCTTCACCAAGTCATCGGTCCACCTGGTGGAAGGCCTTCCAACGCAACGTCTTCCGGTTCGTGATCGCCACTTCAGAATCTTTCTGCTCCATTGGCCATCCGTACTGCGAGCAATATGCCACTTAAGTTGGCAATTCTTCGGCTATGTCAAACGTGCAAGCAAATGGTGTAAAAACCAGAGTGTTTGTGACACAGAATTACCTTTTTTGAATGTTGAAATAAGCTGTTACGAAGTGACGTTTTTCATTTTACTTTCGTATACATCTACTAATCTGAGGCAAGTTGTCAAGCGTAAACTTCTTTTTCTTTCATGATTTTATGAAGTCTCGTCTCGTCCCATGCAAGTCACGAATTTCGCGTATATATAAATATAACCATGATGTTTGCAGATATTCTACACTGTATGGAACACACTTAAGAACACATGACATACATATACATAGCCGAAGACTGAAGATAACATACGCGGTTTGTATTTTAACTCGGAATTGTGTTTGTAATAAAAATAAAGAGAACTGATAAAGTTATTGAAGATTTTATGGATTGTCTAGACCAGTGTTTCCTAACCTTTTTCAGTCCACGGACCGCTAGAAAATCAAGCATAATTTTAAGGACCCTCTTAATAATAAAACAGAAGTAAATTTCGAATCATTAGTACTAAATGGTTATTAATTATTTTACCAATAAATAATCAAATTCGATAAAGATAAAGATAAATTTATTTGTTTAAACATGTGTAACATGATTCATGAATATGCACATATAGATGGATACAAAATTTTACCGGACCAACATGTTTTGCCTCACTCGGTGAACAAAATTAAAATATTAGTTAAAGTTATTAATTAAAATTAAATTAGCAACTATAAATTGAATAAATTAATGTCAGTCTCATATATTTATAAAAAAATCGAGTCAGTGCAAAGTGTTATCAATAATTCAACATACAATCAGAGTCAGTACAAAATGTAGTCAAAATTAATTAAAATAACAAACAAAATATGTCAATATAGAATAAAATTAAATCAAAATAAAATTAAAACTTTATCATTTAAAAAATCAACAATGTATGCACTTATCAGTAAGTAGCTTTTTAATTGTTTTCTTAAATAAATAAAAATTCAATTGCTTTATGTCATTCGGAATTTTATTGTATATTACTGGGGCCATGCATACAACACTTTTTCTCAGAAGTGCTGTTTTGGCCGGGTGTGACTGAACCCAAAGTCTATAGTCACGTCTATTTCTATTAATTGTTAAAAGAAGAAATCATTGAGGATTACATTTTAACCGACTTCCCAAAAAGGAGGAGGTTCTATGTTCGATATTATGTTTGTTTTTTTTTTGTGTATATTCACCGATATCTCCGTCAATTGTGGACCGATTGTTTGAAAAGTATGTTTCGAAATTGGTCCCATTTTAATTTGGTGAAGATCTGATGAAGAACTTCGGAGATATACAACAGAACACTTCAATAAATAACGGCAATTCTCTCGGGATTGCTGCATTCGCATGTCTGTTTATTTTTTATACAATTTCATAACATAACATCACGCCAGTACGCTCTTAAGGGGTACGCAGATCTCTCATTTCACCGGTTATGTTCAAGTTTCATGAAATCTATTCTGGCGTTATAGTTACCTTACTTACTTGCCTATTAAGTAGGTACAACTAAAAAGTGAAAAATAAAAAAAAAACTTTTTTGCAAAAAAGTACTACCGACTTCCAAATACAAAACTACAAAGTGAAAAATAACTTTATTTTTTGAAGTCGTTGTCAATAACGCAAAAAGATTGGTACCTACGAAAGACACCGACTTCAAAAAATAAAGTTATTTTTCACTTTGTAGTTTTGTATTTGGAAGTCGGTAGTATTATATTGCAAAAAAGTTTTTACAAATACAGCCATTTCCAATATGTTGAGTGACGGAAGTGTTAAAATTATGATAACTGTCCATAGTTTGCAACCGAAACATAGCCCGTACACAACGCTTTTGTGCTTTGAACACTGTGTCTTTGTTCGTTGAATTGCCCCAGAAAATGATCCCAAACCTCAATAAAGATTCCACAAGTCCGTAATAAGCCGTTAGTAAACGTCTGTATTGACAGTAGGAGCAAGTTTATAGAGGTCAAACGACGAACAATTTTTTTTACAGAGTACATTAATCTGTGTTTTCCAATTTAATTGTGGATCAATGCTTAAGCCCAGAAATCTGGCTGTATCTGCTTCTTGTATAATATTGTCATTGTAAGGTAAATTGAATTTTGATAAATTGCATTATGTTAGTTTTATGAAGATTAATTAATTTTCAAATTATTGTTGCTAAGCCAGGTAATTATAGAGTATTTTTTTTTTTTTTATAATCTATAGGTTCGCGTTTGACCACCATCTCGCCTGATGTTAAGCGATGATGTGGTCTACGGTGAAGCACGCTTGCCTAGAAGAAACCTATTCACTCTTGACTTAAAGATCACTTGGACTTGGGGAAAGTTTTGTGAATTATTTGCGTCAAAATTATTTATTTATTTGTTTACCCTCGCACTGGAACGCCTTACAGCAATTACACCAATGAAGCACAAACATACAAATACACTTTATAAGCCCAGGTTTCCTCATGATGTTTTCCTTCACCGTTGTCAGCGATGTCCAAGATAAACTTAGAATCTACTTATGACTTGAAAAAGTCACATTGGAACTTGCCCGGATTTGAACCCACGACCTCAAGCACGAGAGGCGAGGTCTTAGCCACTGGGCCACCACGACATCAGTCAGATAAATTATCAGATGCTATTGTTACAGTTCTGTCATCAGCGAATAATGTCATGGGTTCCTTAGTTGCATTTGGTAGGTCATTAATATATAATAAGAACAGGGGAGGGCCCAATACACTTCCCCACACACCATGCGTAATGTGGTGCTTTTACTGCCCTGCTACTTTACAACTTCGATAAAATTAAATATGAAAAACACTACATCCGAGTTCATTAATAATCTACCCACCAAGAAACTGATGGCACCCCAGAGAAATCGAGAGAACTCCTCAAATATTGTAGGCATACATATAGCGATTTTGGTATTTTTATCAACAATGCAATCATTTACACTCAGAAAATGTCATTTAGTGAAATGGAACTCTCGAAGAAGACCACAGATGGCCACTGGAACTCCTTAATGCTAAATATGTCACGGGTATAAGATATATCAAATAGCCAACCGACTATGATGAAGCAAATACTTATAAATAAATGGTACTGATGAAAATGGTAACATCCAACTGATCTGATGATGAAGCCGGAAAGTAGGCACTGGAACTCCAAAATAAAACAATGGATCCTAGTCGTGTTTGGGCTTATTGGAATCGTCATGAGATTTACTTTGGCTATAAATGATTTCATGGTATTTGGAGGTACCTACCAAAACTAAAAAGAGATAACAAAAAAAAAAATAACAAAACATTCAAACCGACTTCCAAAACAAAACACTACAAAGCGAAAAATAACTTTATTTCCAAAATCGGTGTCGAAAAACGGAAACAAGGTACAAAAGACACCGACTTCGGAAAGGAAAGTAATTTTTATTCTTGAGATAAAACTTATCTGACAAGTTGTATTAAAAAATCTGGGCTAGGCTGTCCAAGAACAGTTTTTGTTTGCACGTGAAACGTATACAAAAATCGGTATAAAGGTGCTATCAATGTGAATTGTTTCTAAGGACATGCCTGATCATAATTTTGTCTTGGTATCAAAGCTACATCATAAGCTTTTATGAGTTTTATAATATTCATAATGATTCTACACGGTTTATACACCTTGATGATCTCTTCTTTATCTACCCTCATAAAATAACGACCCGGAAGAGTGTCTCGTAAAGGTACCAAAAGATAAAATCAGTTTTCATGCATGATCTACCACAAAGATATACCAGGCCAATTCATTTGCCATCAAAGGCTCTTCATTTCCTGATTTATTATCAAATATCTCCATAAATGCAATCAATTAATACAGTACTGCTTTGAAACGAGCTGTTTTATTGCTACTTATGGAGAAAAATATATTAGAAAGGCAGTGTTCACTGCCTTTTTTTATTTTATTTTTTTATTTTTAACAAGGGAGGTTGAATTTTTTTGGTATCCTCGGTATCCTGATGATGGATTTTCCTCAATGTGCTTAGTCATATAAAATTACAAAATACAAATTGCTGTCTAGTCACTCAAAACCAATTATATTTTAATTCAAAACTTTTATGATCTCCATTGTAGGGGCCATATAAAAATACTTTGCAAGTGGTACTAGGGCCCTTTCTAATAAAATCTACAACCAAAAAATTAGATTAAATTTTAAGAGTTGAATAAGCACCACCATTACCTTACCAAACAAAGCTGCAAAATCCTCACCCTTTTGGGTTCTTACTATCTACAAAGAAAAAAAAATACAAGATACAAACATTCTGACTCAGCAAATTCTGCATTGAATTTAAAATGCAACATCATTATTTTTTATTCATGCAAATTGTATTGAGAAATTGTGGTGGAGTAGCAATTTAGGTAGATACATAAATTTTTCTATTATTAATAAATAATACCTCCATAAAGGGTTGATTTTAATTAATATACAAAGGGTGAATAATATAAGCTCTTGAGAAGAAGTAGTTAGATTCCTACTTTATAATGTTTAGTTTATTCAATATTTAGTTTTACTCAAAGGAAACATTTGACTTGTTCAGAAGTTAGAAACACTGGATTCATTTTGCAGAGACGGTTAGCCTAATCCGGAAACTGAACCAACTCAAAAACAAAGAAAGATTGATGACGTTAATATTCAGAGTTCATAACTATTTCCTATCCGGCGAGGAAATAGTTATGAGAGTGAGAGTGAGAGGAGTTAAAGCGAGCTTTCAACTTTTGGCAACCTGTCGGATAGATAATATTTACTGGAATAAGCATTAGAAGAAGCTTTTTCGGTTTCGAGGCTTCCCATCTATAGACGACAAAATCCGAATATTTCTGAATAGCCGTGAAAGTTAAAGAAACTTCGGAGTCCCCCGTTATCGGTTGTACTTACTGAGGTCTACCATTGAGTATCAGCAGACAATCATTACCAGTATTGATTTATTGTAAGAAGGCGTCTTTCCACATAAATGGAAGGAAGCTATAGTCGTACCTATTTTCAAGTCTGGAGAAAAACACTTTGTTGCCAAATATAGGCCTATCTCAATTTTAGTAACTTTTGGCAAGGTATTTGAAAAAATTATTAGCAAACATCTCATGTGGTATCTCAAATCACAAATTACTGAATACCAACACGGCTTTATTAAATCCAGATCTACCACCACTAACTTTCTGTGCTTCACTTCTGCTTTATCTGATTGTTTCGATAAACGTATCACAGTAGACACAATTTACAAAGATTTTAGTAAGGCTTCGACAAAGTCGACCATACCCTCCTTGTTAAAAAACTGGGTCAACTTGGCATAGACGGTACATTAATCAACTGGCTTGAATCAAATTTATATAACAGGCATTCGAGGGTAGTCGCAAAAGGTTATTTCTCCAAAGAATATAGAGCCACGTCGGGCATTCCGCAGGGATCACATTTGGGACCAATTCTGTTCAATATTTTCATAAACGACATAACACTATGCTTCAAACATTCACAATTTTATTTATTTGCGGATGACCTTAAAATCTTGAAACCCATTCAGAGTAGTCAGAACGCTCATAAGCTACAAGAAGATATCAACCCACTAACGCTCTGGTGTAAAGAAAATAATATGTTATTAAATATTAGCAAATGTAATTATATCCAATTCACGCGAAATAAACATCCACAACCTAACAAATATTTTATTGAAGGAGTCCAATTAAAGAAACTATGTGTTGTCCGTGATCTAGGAATTCAGCTCGACAGCGCACTTAAATTTGATGTCCATATCTTAAACATTGTGTCAAAGGGTTTCAAAATACTAGGGTTTGTTATCCGGAATTACAAAGAATTTAAGCGATCCTCAACAAAAATTAAGCTATTATATAATAACACCCTTGTTCGCCCGATATTGGAATACAGTTCAGTCATTTGGAACCCACATTACGATGTCTATATTAACCGCTTAGATAATGTTGAAAGACGTTTTCTTTATCATCTCAGTTATGGTGATCATTTAGCAAAGCGGATAACGAGTTACAAAGAAAGGATGAAACATTACCAAATTAAAACATTGTCTAGACGAAGGGAATTAATAGATTTAATATTTTTACACAAAATTATTAACGGGTCCATTGACTGTATCGAACTCCTGAACTCCATAAATTTTAAAAAGTTTTCAATCTATTGGGAATAAGTGTCGGTACGCATAGGGGAGGGAAAACCGTCCCTGATTTCCAGTTTCACAGCATCAAAGCTTCAGTACTCCGGCCGCTGCCGTAGTGAGTGGACGTGTTCTCTGTGTCAGTTGTTCTCGTGATCTCAATCTAGAATGCGATGTCGAGTGTTAATGTGTGGCAATAAAGTGTAGAGTGAGTGATACACTGGAATGTTCTTTGTTCATCAGGATTACATTAAAATGGCGATTAAAGTGTAAGTCAATTTGTTCTTCAAGATACAGGATTTTTCTTAGTTTGAAGGATAGGGATCTTAATTCTGTTTGCTACCCATGCCCATTTTTGTGTTTATTGTTTATTTCCTTTTGCTAATTTATTTATTATATACTTTATTGTACACCACTTAAATAATTACAGAACAAAACATTTATAAAGATAAGTGTACAATGGGCGGTCTTATCGCACAGGGCAATCTCTTACAGACAACCTTTAATTATTCGAATTTAAATTATTACTTAATTACTATTTAATCATGAAATCATGAAAATTTTATGTTGAACCGGAAAACTACCCTACTGTAGTCTGAAATCATAAAATAAAAAAATATGCCCACGATTGGCTGAAGAAGGCAAAATATGAAGAGAATGGAAAAATATGGGAAAGATCTTTTTGCAGCACTGGGACGACAAAATAAGAATATGTTCAGTAACCTATGAAACTATGTTCTTTTTATTAAAACCTCGACACTGTTTAGCGATTGCTTAGCACCTTCTTTAGTCAAATTTTCAATTTCAGTTCCTAAACAACTTGAAGATTTTTATAAATGAGGTCCAAGTCTCTGTTGTTAATATTTCAATTCATAAAAGTTTATGATGCAAAGAAATTTGCCCTGCTAGTTTACAGCTTCGATAAAATTAATCCGTGTCCGTGAAATTTCGGTTCCGAAGTAGCCGTATTACTTCTTGTAGGGAAGCATAAGCACCAAATTCGAACATCCGAAATCTATCAAAAGTCAAATCATAATATGTCATAATTCAGAACATTTTGAACTCGGCACTCAAATCACGGACACAGATCGGCTGTAGTGCGTAACCAAGTCCGCGTTCATTCACAATCTGCCTACCAAGAATATAACTAAAAAAAACAATATTCAAAACTTAAACAATTATATAATTATATATTGTCGATATGATTAAAAACATAACGAAAGTCAGTGATTTGTTTATGTATGAAGTAAAAGTTCGACTCAACACGCGTGTAAAAAAGTCAAACGTATTTACGTTTGAGGACGAATTAATGACGCCCAATTATTCCCTTCTTTTTATAATCGTTTGTATATAAATAGGTATCGTATGTTATGTTTTACTTTATACTTTTATTTCAAGTAACTAGTTACAACTATTTGTATGAATGAATACAATAGCGTACAAGAGGTCTAGCCATTGATATTCTATGAGCAATCTAAAGTAAAAATGCCAAAATGTTTGCTATTGACCCCTATACATTTTGGTGTCAATACGATAACATTAAGGACTTTTTGACAATTGTTATCGTTATAGCTCATACTTGTTGTAATCCGAAGTGTTTCAGATCTATCAATAGTAAAGATTTATTTTCCGATGCAAGTTCCACAGAATTTGCTTGGGCCTCTCCAATGAAATAATAATAGTACCGTTGATTGTATTGGATATGTTCCCAGAAGCATGATAGATTCTACGAAACCTGTTCAATTATACATTAGTACCTAATATTGTGCAGAATATAAATTGATGCGCAGTATCTATCATTCGATTAAATATTTGATCAAAGGCAGTAAGTATCTGTCACATTATTTTATCAGAAACCAAAACTGGTGTTATACTTTCGCTTTCTAGATTACAGTGGTATAAACTGACACATTTGCCTTTGTTTACCATGAACAGACACTAGATACGAGTATTAATAGCCTACGAACCTTGACAATGTGTTAGTGCAGCTCTGGACACAACACATCTATCGATTTGGAACGCTTACAATGCTTGTTTCGTTAGCTAACTGTTGTTACTGTTCCGAACAGAGCAGTCATGTAAAGAAGACAGTGTTATGTTATCGTACAAACGACAATATTTATTTACAATAGATGATTGATCACTCGTGCTGAATGATGTTGATATTATTATACAGTTTTAGAACGGCATTGTCGTGAGCGTAGGTAGGTTAGTAAGTGGATTGTACTCATAAATATATGATGTATCCGTATAGCGTCATAACACTTACTGTAAGGACGACTTTGTCGAGTCATCGAGTGCTTTGTAATTCATTACTAGCTATTCATTTAGCATAACCTCAAATAAACCACGTATCGCACAATGAAATGCCACGTTTAATAATTGTTAACAACCTCAACTATAGATACCTACGCTCAATTAAGAAGATTGATTGCAATTATCATTATTGTTCTCGCTAAACTTCTTGGCCGCCCTGAAGTTAACTACAATGGCTGCGCTGTAGTAAATCTCATACAAAAATAGCACCTGCTTGCTGGGTGATGGATAGAAGAAGAAAGAAAGAAAAAGTGTTTATTTGTCACAAAACGCCATACATTATAATAACATGCTTATGCTAAACCCTAGTACTAGATGATAGATGTGTGTCGTGAATGTTTTGTGAGAAGATGGATGAACGATAGATTATAATTGTATATTCTTTGTACATATTTACTTCATTAAGTATTTTTTGTTGTTGTTATTTTCTGTTTTTTTTTTAATACCTATTTCTTCTATTTTTGTTATCTCGTGTGTTTTATTTTAATTAGTTTTTATTTGTAAAATTATGTATTTTATTCTGTCTTATTTGTTTAAGTCTTTTTTTTTGTATGTTTTCTTGTGTAATTTGCTCTGTATAACGCCTTAGGTGTGAAGTATAGTTATACATGTATACTTAAATAAATAAATAAATTGTAAAGCCAACTTCAGGGCGGTCAGAACTTACCGAGAACTATAAGCGATAGCTTGTGTGAAGATACTTTTATAATTTTGTTTAAAATGCCGTTGAATCAATCAATTCGTAAGTTCGAAATAGGATCGCTATATGCTTGTAGTCTATCTATCAAATCAATAGTGATGAATAATTTAAGCCTCGAGCCCGTGAAATAACACGCTTCACAGAAACATATCGCATCAACATTGAAAACGCTTAAAATAAGCGTAAAGAAAATAAGTTTCAAAATTTTATATTTGCCTGCAGAAGGTCACCGCGACTCGCGTGTTTGAAGACAAGACGGCAAATTATCTAATTAAAAAAGAAAGAGAAAATACTTAATTTAATTTGCAAGAAAATTGTCGTTTAGGCCTAGATTACCTAAAGTAAGTAGAAATGCCTCCTTTGAACATTTGCGACGAAATAGGCTGATCAAAATATTTTGTTCCACATTTCCATTTTGAAGAGGCTGTTGTGGCAAATTTTATCATTTGCAATAAAATTATGGAAATAACACAAATAGGCTCGGTATTGCAAAACATAAACCTGTGAAATTTTCTTAAATGGAGGAACTTTGGGAGGTACTTTTTGTAAGTATCATAGGTGTGATTACTTACTCCAACAGGTATGACGATATTTTGGTTTATTGTTCTGTCTACTGCGTGCGTATAATTTGTTATTATTGCACAAGTCGAAATGATGTGAACTGTTTATATTATATTTTCCACACGAATAACATTGTCGTCATAAAATAATAAAGGTTACAAGTGGGTGCACTGTACACTTCTGCCAAAACCCATCCCATCCATACGCATAAAACGTTTTGGGAACACTTTTATTATGCGTTGCTAAGGAATGGCATTCCCTGCCGGAGTCTGTGTTTCCCGACAGCTACAATCTGGGGGTTTTTGAGTCACGAGTGAATAAGATATTTCTAGGCGACCGTGTTTCACCGTCGACCACATCATAACTTACCATCAGGTGAGAGAGTGATCAAGCGCGAAAAAAACATACACACATTACCCTCCTTCGGCAGTCGGGTAAAAAAGAGGTTTTTCCTTACCGTTCCCAGATGGCCCGTATCCAATTTCAATACAAATTGACGTTTACGTTAACTCGATCTAGCGTGAGATAGAACTCGCACTAAGCCCTCAGAATCTCGATGTGTTAAGGCATCCAATAAGATTGTTGAACTAATCTACGTGTTCGCATTCAATCGGTTTTGGCCAGAGAGCAAAACTTTAATTGGTAACGATACAAAATACGAGCGGTATTGCTAAAATCAGATTTCAAGCTTTCGAAGCGTTTAGGTTTTTGTACAAACCTACGAAGTTTAAAAAAAAAAATAGAACGCTTGCTAATTAGTAGATATTAGTTTGCCTATAGAAAAGACATTGTTTGCGAACTATTCTCTGAGAATTGTTCATTGTGATCTGAAATTATTACTTCACTGTTAGTAGTAGGCGTAAATTATCTGTCGACAGCACGTCAGGCGCAAGCATTAGCCACCTACGCAGAAAACAATTACTAAGTGTTTAAGTAGACTAATCATGCCACAGAAGTTGCTTCAAGTTTCAAACACTGGTGTTAGGTATTAGACACAGTGAAGTTGGAACACGTCGGTTGTTTGGAAAAGCTTTCGGGAGAGGGTTATCTACATAAAATATGTTTAGTTACGTAATCCTTAACTAGTTAATCGTCCATGTGATAAATATAATAGATATTGACTTTAAGGTTCAACTAAAGTATGAAGGTGCCTACAATTTTTTTCTGCGACCCAAAGCCATTTGACCTCGATATCTATTTTCTCGAATCACCACGAACTAATTTTCTTTGGACATTCTCTCATGACCATCCGAAGGTTAACTACGATCCACCAAGCCAGACTCACGTGGGGTGCCACTTTAATTAATAAGGTCAGACTTCACTATCCTGACCTTGTTTAATAAATGAGCCTACCAGGGACTTTCTTTGAGGAGTATCTGAAGTAACTTTATGGCCACGTTATAAAATAAAATAAAAAATACACTTCGAAAGAAAGTTTGTTGAAATTATACCTTAGCTTTTCATTTTATTTAAAACATTTATATTATATATTTGGTTTGTCTGAGAACAGTTTTCAGCTACGAAAAGTCTATTCTGTTTACTAATGAAGTAGTTAAATAAAGATAAATTAGCCATCGAATTAAACAGTAGCCTAATTGCATAAGTGAATTCGGAAATGCAGTGTTTGGCAATCTTTTGCGGAAATGCAGTGTTTGGCAGTCAATTGATCAATCGACCAATGACATAGACGGAAATCCACATCGCGACTTTCATCTCGCATCGATTGGTCGATTGATCGCGTCGAACCCTTTGACTTGCCGTATTCACTTACGGAATTAGGCTGCAAGTAAATGAACGCGGCTATGTATGAAATATTATTTGGTCGTAAACGTCAGTGTGCCACGTTTAACTGATGACATTATTGTACTCGTATAATAGTTATGGCAATGTATGTAGGTAGGTATCATATATTTTATTTTACGAGTCGTTCACAAAGTTCTTCAGAACATAAAGCAGCGGTCACGTTCGGTGCTCTGAATGTAATTGTTGCATACACGTGTTGCAGTATTTATAATCTTTACTACTATTTTCACCTTGACCAACGTAGTAGTGTGTACTGGAAATAGTATACAGTTGTAGCAATAGGTATAAATTACTTATTTGTTATTTCACAGTCCACAGCTTAACAAATTCTTTTATGCGATCTTAATTAGGTGTTTATTATCTTTATACCGCTGTCTCCTCATCACATAGTGTCGTGTGGTAAATACTGAGAGTGTGTTCCAGACTTTTCACTGACTGTAATTAATGCTGGATTTGTGGTCATATAGCTATGTTTTCAAACTGTACGTATTTGGAAGTTACATATAACATAATATTATTATATCGTTGAAAAATACAGGAGTGCTAAAACCTGTTTTTCAAACTGTATGTGTTTGAAAGCGATATAATATTATTTCACCGAAAAAATAAAGGCGTATAACCTGCTGGCAAATTCATATTTATTTATGTCACCAGAAATGTTTTGCTTCAGAAGTCAGAAAAATTATGTTATTGACCATAAATATTTCAATATTATTAACCCTTACCTGTAGGGATCCTCTGTTGTTCTGTGTATTATTGGGCATTTTAAGTTTATCAGTTCATACAGACGGTATTGTATGTTCGGCACCTATCCATTTTCCCAATACGAGTCTAATGCTATTTCAGTTACGATTGTATCCGATAACCGCAATCTAGACAAGACTGGATTGTGGTTGTTTGTAACACAGAACCCTGCCGGCGATTGCGAGACAATAGATCTACATTCACATTACTTTGATCCTCTGAATACATAGACATATAATTACCGTTATAAAACAGGGATTATTAGTTGTAATAAACTCAAAATATGTGTATAGGTATGTGAACATTGGTGCTTAGGGAAATACTTAGGATCGTAAATAAACTCCGCATATTTGTTTAGGTTGTTTATCTAGGCAAAAACTTATGTGTTTAATATCTACGTAGGTACTTACACTGCCATGGCTATGTACCTATGTACGAGTACGTTCATAGTATGTTTATAAGAACGAGCGTATTCGCATCACATCGCTCGTTCTTATAAACATACTAGCTAGCTATTGTATTATTCAGCGAGACATTATTATAATGAGACAAGTTGGCGTAAACATGATGACTGTTATTACAATGTTTTGTTTTTTATAAGCGAGGTGTTTCATGAATTATTCCGTTATTATTTACATCGCCACCTGCCAGGACTCTTGCTCATTTAAAGAGCTAAGTTTTTATAAAAACAGTGAGTCATATGTTTAGATAATAGTGACTATTACATATAAAGGTCACTACAGATGACGGAATCAGTCATGCACATATCAATAACTCTGACTATTCGTTCTGAAATGATTTTCCCCAAAGGACGTAAACAGCTCTGTTTGTTTTTGATAACTATTTACATAAACAGAATGCAATCAAAATTATCATTGGATTGTTTATTATTCCAACGAAACAATTAAATCCTTACAAACGCAGAATAAGCCCGTAACCTGCAATATATTGAACGTAATTCTATGAAATGGGCCTCGAGCAACACTACAGTATGCGTTATTGTGATTATAGAACGTAAAAGAAAATCTCTATAAATAGGTAACATGCTAACCACGAAACAAAAAATTCACAACACACGTAGCTAATTAAGAAAAACGGTTATGTAAACAGCTGGTACAAGACGAGATTGGTGCGGTGGAGCTCGGACCAAAGGTTTCAGGCGACGGAATACATTATGCAGTGAGCGTTAAGTGCTGCTGCTCACGAGGAACAAGTAAACGTTATTTAGTACGCCATCATGTAAATAGTGCAGGGATAAATGTCGGTGTTCCCTGATTGCTACAACCTAGGAGTCTTTAAGTCAAGAGTTAATAAGGTTACTTCACCGTCAACCGTCGCTAACCATCAGGTGGCAAAAAATGATCATAAAAGTATTGATAAAAATACCTATCTACGAGCACAGCGAATTGATGTCAGCAATCAAAACTATGTCATTTTATTTTTCGCGAAACAAAACAAATAATTTTTTAAATTTTCTTTATGTATACAATAAAATGTATTTAATATGATTTCAATAATAAACACACATGTTGCTTCTGACGAGCTTAGTGTGTGAAATTAGCAACTCTCTCACAAATAAACACCACATGTAATGGCATCCTGCATAGTTCTACAGTTCTTCATAAGTTTTAACAATGTTTCCGCCGATTTTTCTATCAAAATCGCATTTTGAAAAAAGTTGATGCTAACTTCGCAAATATATCATAGCATCTCAATGAATTTCTCAAAGTTGAACTTGTTGGATTTGGAAGCAAAAGAGTTGTAGCACAATGTTTCGTTTTAATAAAATAATTTTTGTTTGTTTTCTTTTCAAGTTGAAGTAAGCAACTTTGACTTAATTGGAATATATTTAAATAGAAACTAGATATTTTATAAGATTTAAATAAATATGAAATTAGTTTGTAAACCCTTTTACAAACTGATTTATTTTTGTTCAAAAATATAATTTGTATCTAACTTTATAATAGGATTCAATTCTTATCACATTATAGGCCAATAGAATCTAATATTTTAAAACACATGTAATGACGTCATCAAGTAGGTACCGAACAGTAACGGTAGAGAGACACACGCTGTGTTGACAACTGACACAGGCCGTGTACATCGAATCCGTGTCATTACCAATATCTACCCGCATTTGAACATCGAGAACTCGAGATATCGCTGCATGTGTTTCCTTGCGGAATTGTCAATTTTGGCAACTATCACGAGTTGAAAATTCACTCTATGGTTTTAGGAAAAGAGTGCAAATTGTCTCTGTATGGTAACTTATGTATGTAAAGTTGTTGAGAAATGTCTATTGTCTATAGATTTTACATTGCGTCAAGAGAATTAACCTCGTGGATTTTCCAAGTACTTAGATAATTAGGAAACGTCCAAAAGTTTCACCTATTTGCTCATTTACGTATGACGTTCACACAGCTCTTCACACATTACGTTCTTGAGCCTTTGGTTGATGATGACGACGGTTGATGGCTTTAGTACCCTGCGCTCCACTCACCGGTTGATGCTTTGTGTAATCACATTAGTCCAAACAGATTTAGCTGTGTTCCTACGTAATCCGAATTAAGGTAGGATGAATTTTACGGTTTTAGGTTTACATGATACCTAAAAAATTATGATCTTGACTCTACTTCGGATATGAGTTGGGTCGAACCATTTTTTTATGAATTGCATAAATAAGTGGAAATTCAGCTATCGTGCTTCGCAAACGTCGTTTATTTGTTTTAAGTACGGTATCCAGCTATGAAACTATATGGACCATATGTCTCATATAAGTTTAGTGGAACACAGCTTCCGGTATACAAAGTTAAGGATAGTAAAATGTTATCCAATCCTTAAAACGATCTTTCTTTGGTGCCTATCCCTTAACTCTAACAGATGTTTCACAAACATGATGTTACGGATAGTTAGAAGCCAGAAAATCTGACTAGTCTTGTCAAGGTGAATCGTATTGCCTAGGTACTGGGTTGTATTGATGTCGTGGTGGCCCATTAGGTCTTGAAGTCGTGGGTGGCACAGGAAAAGGTGAAGGCAAACATCGTGAGGAAACCTGGACTTATATAGTTAATATAACTTTGTAATAGCCAAGTCCGAAGCCTGCAAGGTTTCCAGATGCGGCTTAATTAACTCTGAAATCAGAGGAAATCACATCCTCACACAAAAAGATAGAAGACTGGGTTGTGGTGGTCGGATAGGCAGCTCACTCCATGTTAAATACGGGTAAACAGCTGAAGCTGCTTTGACTGGAAGCCAACCCCAATAAAGTTGAGAAAAGGCTTGCACTGAATGAAGCGCTAACAATATTATAGGTAACTTAAGTTTCTTACGAGAAAGTTTATCTGGGACGGATCTGCCAAATACCAGCTTGATGCACTAGAATCGATCGAAAAGCGGGCCAAGAGGCTCATCGGCGATGAGGCACTGGTCAAGTCAGGGCTCCAGAGCCATGAATATCGTCGCCGAGTTGCCAGTTTGTCCGTTTTTTATCAGTTATATTTCTAGGGGTTTTAAGTCAAGAGTGAATAGGTTATTTAAAGGCAAGCGTGTTTCACCGTCGACCAAATATAAAAAATAAAAAAATATGAGAAAAGTCTTCTTAACGTTGTAACTGGAGCCTATCTTTGTACATTCATTCTATTAGCCGTGCGGTACTACTGCAGGACATAATTACAGCTATTTTGCTTCTATTTATTACCTCCATTTGAAAACTTTATGCAAATCTATGGCGAGGTGGCGGCCATTGCAAAATGCAGAACAAAGTTGGTTCGAGGCAGTTTTTGTATAGCGGCACTTTTAATTATCGTTTCTCGAAATAAATTTGTGCTAGTTTCGATAACTTTAAACGGCTTATATAGCACATAAAATATTAATATTGTTTGCTGAGAGTTTGCCGTTAGTATTTGTATTTTAATTGCTAAATAAGCTTTCCAGCAACATCCAGTGCATTTATTCATTTTCATTTCTTTTACATACTCGTCCTCGTTTTACATTCTCATACTCATTGACAAAGCCCTGTTTTTACAAACCGCCTCCATCATACAATACAGACTGGTCGTCATCACAGGCAGCGGTATATCTCATCTTCGTAACACAACCGCGGTGACGTCACATTGCAGATTGGACGTTCGCCATGCGTACAATATTTTTAGAGATACTATTGGTACACGTGGTATTGATCGCGTTTAATTTTCTATTGTAAACAAAGAAACAAAACATACAAACAGTGCAAAAATAGTTATACAATTATACATAATTCGATAAGATTAGATTATCAATTATAATGTCGTGCTATGAAGTGGCGTGTATTCAAAAATAAAGCTTTGTTCAGAGCTTAGTGGTTGTGCGAGTGGATATACTCGTAACTCGGAGTTATCTGTTAAACAGTGCATCCAAAATATATACAGATTTGTACGTTTCGGAGAAGAGACCTACTACAGGATTTGAATTAGAACAGAAAAATCGGCCTCATCACTGCGCGCTCGTTCTAATCGGGTGAAGCTGACGAGGCGACGCCAGCCTGCGTGCAACTCAGCAATGAGCAACTCCAGGGCTCCAGTGCGGAAATGACTTCTGGACTTCGCGGCGCCCCAGGCTGCCAGCGCGATTGCGCCGCCAATCTATATATATTAGTCTATGTGCGCCGCTTTGACACAAGTTGTCAACTCCTGTCTCCTTTTTAGTGTTATTTTTAATTATTGTTTAGTTTTTTATTTGTTTTAATCGTAAATATTAATTAAGTGTTCCAATATAAATAGACATATGTTAAGTGGTAGCAGTGATGTGGTGGTAAATACTGCGTCTCAACCTTCTTCATCACTCAATATCCTGGAGAGGTGTCCTCTGTGCACCCAGGCACGTTTCTTTAAAGGTAAGCGGGGTCTGAACGTGCATATTGGGAAGGCACATAAGCCCCAAAATGCAACCACTTCAGACCCTGTTATTATTACACCTCCTACTCCTACACCATCTACTTCCACATTTGACCCTTTTTGGAAAACACTATCAAAATTGAAAAATTCTATTCCGGTTTTAAAAAGAGTTCCCCGTGGCGCTAGACCTCTAGTAGCACAGCATCTTGCAGGTTGCATCCGCCTTGCCGCTCGGGAGAACTCAGAAAGTGCTTGGGAACAACTTCTCACCTTCCCCTACAGAATTTTAAACGTTCAGAAGAATTTGGCTAGCAAAAAGACGTTAACTGCACAAATTAAAGAAAATTGTAATATTTCGGCCCATCATTTGGATTCAAAATTATCGACACAGAGGTTTAGCTCTTCAAGAGGTATATCCCATCTGGTCGAATCAAAATTAGGGGAAGGTGACATTAGCGGAGCAGCCAGGATTCTTTTTAGTAGTGATGTGGTGGCACCGTGTTCTCCAGACACTCTTGCTGCTCTGGAGAGCAAACACCCTGCCCCAGTGGATGGTCTTTCTTTTCCCGACCCCCCAGATCCAGATATTAATACCCTCACCATTACAGGTCGAGAGGTGATCAGAGCCGTGTGTTCTTTCCGGAGTGGCTCTGCTGGCGGCCTCGACGGCCTGAGTCCTCAGCACTTAAAGGACCTTATTTGTTCAGGCGCTGGGGAAGCTGGTGAGTTGCTCTTGAAGGAGCTTACGGCTCTGATGAACCTTATGCTCTCCGGTAAGGTAAACGAGTCCGTCATCGATGTCTTGTACGGGGCCAATTTATGTGCCCTGCGCAAGAGGGATGGCGGGATTCGTCCCATTGCCGTAGGAACTACTTACCGGCGTATGGCAGCCAAGATTTGCTGTAAATTGTATAGTGAGGTAGTTTCGGATAAATTTCAGCCCCTCCAGCTTGGTTACGGCTCCAAAGGGGGCTGCGAGGCTGCCGTACATGCATTATCGACCTACCTAAATTCTGGCAAAGGAGAGGTCATCCTGAAGGTTGATATTAAAAATGCATTTAATTCGGTTAATAGGGACACCTTGCTGGCAGAAACTAAAAAAGAAATACCTCAAATTTTTAGTTTTCTCTGGCAATGTTATAGGCATCCAACTAAATTACTTTATCGGGACAACCTTCTGGAATCCGCTGTTGGCTGTCAACAAGGTGACCCTCTCGGGCCAGTGATCTTCAGTCTGGCTATTCACCCAATTATTCGACAGCTAAATTCAAAATTTAACGTTTGGTATCTCGATGATGGAACCCTGGGAGGCGATGTAGACACAGTTTTAGATGATCTGCAATTTTTAAAACACCAACTACATTCTATAGGACTAGATCTAAATTTTTCGAAATGTGAGTTATTTTTATCTGACAGTACCGACAGACAAGAGACACTTTCAAAATTCAATAAAATAGCCCCTGAAATCAAAATTATTGAAAAAAGCTCTCTTCGTCTCCTTGGGTCCCCAGTCTTCGATGATTCCTTTCCTAATTTTATTGAGGAAAAAATTCAAAATTTCAACAACATATCGGAAAGATTGCTCCAAATTAACATGCATTCGGCTATCACCATAATTCGCTTTTGTTGTTTTGGCCCCAAATTAACATACTTTCTTCGTGCTTCCCATCTATGGAAGCACCCTCCTCTATTAGAAAAAATGGACCAAATTATCCGTCATACACTAACTTTAATATTAAATGTGGCCATGGACGACCGAGCTTGGGCACAAGCTACTCTTCCCATCCGTATGGGAGGCCTCGGCGTCCGCAAAATTTCTAGTATTAGTTTACCGGCATTTATAGCCTCGGTCCACGGTACTGAGAAATTAATCAGGAATATCCTAGCACCCATACTGATTAATTTTGATGTGCCGTGCTTCACCGAGGCTGTTGATGCTTGGAGACTCGCTTGCCCGAATTGTAATCTCCCCGACTACCCATCATCCCAGAGACAGTGGGATGAGCCGATCTGCAGAGCAGTTCAGGAGCACCAAATTGCCACTTCTGCCACTCCTGCCGAGCGCGCTCGCCTGCTGGCTGTGGGTGAGTGGGAGTCGGGCCTCTGGCTTCACGCACTACCGTCGTCGAACATAGGCACCTTGTTTGACGACACTACTTTCCGCCTCGCTGCTTCCCTACGTCTTGGCGCTCCCTGTTGTACTCCTCATCGTTGTCACTGTGGCGAAGTTGTCAACAGCCTCGGTCACCACGGTCTTTCATGCAGCCGAAGTGCGGGTCGCATAGCGCGTCACGGAAACATAAACGACATCATCCGACGTGCTCTCGTCACCGTTGGCGTTCCGGCCGTATTGGAACCCCATGGCCTGGCACGTGACGATGGCAAAAGACCGGACGGGATGTCCTTGTTTCCATGGAAGTTGGGTAGGCCTTTAGTGTGGGACGCTACTTGTGTCGATACTCTTGCGCCATCCCATCTTCCTAGCTCGTCGTGCTTTGCTGGCGCTGCCGCTGCGGCTGCAGAGAACCTCAAGCGGCGGAAATATAATAACCTCATCGGTAATTATATTTTCGAGCCGTTTGGGGTTGAAACTCTTGGTCCGTGGGGTCCGAGTGCTCACGCTTTGTTTAAAGATCTTTCTAAACGCTTAGTTGACACTTCGCGTGACCCAAGGGCTGGCTTTTACCTTGGTCAGAGAATAAGCATTGCCATACAACGTGGCAATGCTGCCAGCCTTTTGGGCACATTACCAGTGGATAACGATGTGGAGGAGTTTTTCGACGCCATTTTTTCAGTTTAGTATATTTTTAGGTTTAGTTAGTGAGTAGTTTTTGGTTTAAGTGTATATTTTTGCAGTCTTAGTTAATTATTTTTTACATTGTATATACTTGTTTCTATTTAAATAAAATTTAGCGGCTTAAAACAAAGAATGAATACAAATTAAATCACGTTGACAAATTACCAGTCTGGTAACATTGCAGAATATGTGTAAGCTTTAAAACGTTGCCACACAACGTAGCTATCTACGGTAATAGATGACATACAGCGCCATTACAAGGTATCAATAAAATTCATATGTGCGGGTTTTGTAACGATATGCAAATTGTAACTCGAGCTCGTGACCAATACGCCGATCACCGAGTTCCGGATCATCAATATGTGCGCTGTTTATATCGCACTACAGGCACACGGTGCCCATAAACGGGACGCGGTGATTGTCAATTGATTTTATGCTCATCCAAGTGTAAGTTTTATGGCACAAGCTATGTCTTGAATATACAAATGTTATGCGCTAATAAATGATAACTTAAATTAACGGTCTCTTTACATTTTCAATTGTCCGTATTCCTGAGTATGTTCTTCGTAAGCTAATTAAAAGAAACCTTCGTAAATTTAAAAATGCTTAAAATCTATTCAATTTCAATTTACTAAGTCCCAAGAACAATGTAACTTAGATTTGTTAATGTTAAAATATTTCAATGACATTAAAGAAATTCGTCAGAATTGCCCAATACTTCAGGGAAATCTGAAATAATAACTCCGTTATGATACTAATCATAATAATTTCGTATTTAATCAATAATGGAATGTCAGAGATGATAATTATATACGTAGTTCTACTGAGCTTTAACTTGCAGTTCAGGAATTTAATAAAATTTGTTCTGCGGTTTCATTGTCAGATTAATTCTTCGTATTAAGTATATGAACTCTCTTGTAGGTTGAAGAAAGGTAATTGACATTTTAGAACCTATTAAAGCACTCATTTGTTTACAATGAAATATTCTACAATTTTACAGTGGGAGGTTTTGGTTGTGATCGAAATATAAAGGTTTAGTGATGGAAATAAAACGGCTTCGTGCAGGTTAGGAAAAAACCTTTGCTTGAGCATTGATAAAGTTATTTTAAATAAAAAAAAACTATGTAAATATTCTAATTAACCCTATACAAAATACCTTCTTTTGTGTATTTTAATTTTATCTGAAGTCTCTGCAAATCTGTGTGTTTCATTTACACATTTTTTATTGAAATGGATATATATTTTTTCATAATAAGATACAAAACATCTAGACGTATTTTTATTCAAGTAAAATTATTCCAGTGCCTTTATACCTCGAATTTCAAGAGCAATATCTGTTTAAACTCCACGTGTATGCTCAATTTTAATGTAATCGTATTTGCATTCGGATGCGTAAAACTAATTAATTAAACCCGCAACGAACCAACGCAACGATCATGTTTTAATTTCTGCTTCTGCCCATGAACAGCTTTGTCCAAGGAAGTAATAGTAAACTCTTAAAAAAATGAATTGCATGCCCTCAATGATAGTCTAGTAAACAGATAATATGTTATGAGCGGCGCATTGTGAAGACTCGAATACGTCCTAATTGGGACGTATAGTCATTAGTATATGTTACGCATAGCGAAAAGCGATACGCTTTGTTGAAACAAAAACAAAATTAAAAAAATGCCATCGTGTGTATTTAGAAAGTGTACTAATTATGACACCAAAATACATAAAACAGAAGGGATCTCATACCATATGTAAGTACGCAATACACTTCAATTTACTAATTTATTTAAATATTTTTCCTAATATTCTGATATTTGGAGGTTAGAAAAAAAATTTGGTGGTCAAAATATAATAATGTTTGTTTACATTCACACGCAATTGACAAACACTAGCTGTCTCTTTTTTCTTGTTGGTTTTTTATCAAGCTATCCCTTTCGACTTGTAGTGAAATGTCAGATGAATGAAAAGTGTGTATGTTGCTGCAGCTGATGTGCGGAACACTTTTTTCGTTTGTTTTGTGAGTGTATAACGTATCTGTTTACTAGAATATCATTGCATGCCCCATACAAATTTTGGTCAGCTGACGACAACTTTGTCGAGAATTGACTATGATATCCATAGCAGTTTTTTTTTTAAATATGATCGCACCTTTCCGTATATTATCAGTGACGCCCATCATGCCATCTACCCATTTACCTTTAATTATTTTATTTTATACCACGGACCGAAACGCCTATAATCAACACCTTGCGCGGTCTTTACCCCAAGCTATCTAATTTTCCCGAAACAAAATTAAGGCTTGTAATACCAACACAAGCTTCGCTGCGTCGTCGTCAAGCCACATCGTCTGGAGAATCGTAACGCACCACTGCCTCCTGCTAATGAATAAATGAAATTAACCTCGTCGTGTTCATGTCTAATTATTTAAAGCGGCTTTACTAATTAATTGATCTGCGTGACAAATTGCTGAAATAATTGTTTCGGTATTTTAGAGCTGAATAAATAACGTAGAATTTTCTGTTTAGTCTTGCTGCGTTTATGATTCCGTTTTTATAATTTAAGATTACGTGTGTTGTTTCTATTAAATAATAATTTAATTTAAGGCCAATTATTGCACAGTTTAGTCTATCGATTGTGTATAAATGCCACTTAAAGAAATAGCGTAGAATAAATTCAAAGTACAACTCCGTGTCTCTAACCAGACGCTATTGCTCCCCGAGGCAGAGGAACGTTCAGTTAACTAGCGAAGATTAATTCACTGCGTCTATTTCTTAATTGAAATTTCATACCTTTACAGAACCTTTGCAGAAGCCTGCAATTGTACGTTTGCTTAGCAAAATGAGATGGCGAACAAAAGTAATTAGGCAACCTCTAGTATATGCTATAGCTGTATACTATGATGAATGGTGTTAAAAATTAAATGCTACTTTTCGACTTTCCTTTAATTCCTACGAAAAATAACCAACCCATCCGCAAATGTACTTATAATTTTCTAATATCAACATTGCCTCTTCATTATCATTAAATACACAGATATTGCGTTCCCCAAGTTAAATTGTGGAGTGAGAAATGTTTCCTGAAGAGTATCGGATTATATTGATCCAAGTCTAAAATTGGGTTTGTTATACAATTATATTCATATTTATTCAAAGTTAAATGATCCTCGGTTGTAAGTTGTGAATCTGTCGGTGATTGTTGAGCGGTTTTTGTTCACTTTTCTTTGTTTAAATAATTGAAAATTGACGCAATTTCCAATAAAGATCAAATTACTTAAAAGCAATTGTTTGGTTTAATACTATTTATTATTCGTAAATCGGAACTTGAACTTGACTATTTATTTTCGAATTAATTGAAAGCAGTATATCGAAACAAGAATTTACATTGATTTTATTACAAATATAAATGTACATCTGTTTATTTCTTCTTCTGTATTTTTAAATTCTTTTGAGTTGTTTAATCCACTGAAACTAAGAATACAATTAATGCTGATCCACTTAAGTATCGGGATTTACCCACCTATATAACCACGAAATCACTAAATGAGTTGTGAGAGGATTATTTAGGGTGTAATGTTATTAAGTGTGCGACTAATCCAATCGTATTTGAAAAGTTTCTCGAGCATAATGGACGCAAACTCTGTTCTTAGTTGATTAATATTTTCACAAAGGATTCGTGTAAAGCTTTGCTTATTTACAAAACAAAAAAGTATAAGGATAGATAGGATAGATGGATCCCCTTTGCCTCACAGACTCCCATTTAGTCTGTTGTGCGTGCAAGCCTCCTGTCAGTGAGAGGGAATGCACTTTGTGATTCATTTTCAGTTTTTTAACGGTCACTTGTGTAGTTTATCGATATTTTTAGAAACTGTGT
The DNA here is from genome assembly GCA_964057195.1 of Orthosia cruda. Taxonomy (NCBI): domain Eukaryota; kingdom Metazoa; phylum Arthropoda; class Insecta; order Lepidoptera; family Noctuidae; genus Orthosia; species Orthosia cruda. Next base: position 6,099,604 of record OZ059848.1, on the reverse strand, counting down.
GTAATACCTACGATGTTGTTGACAAAACAAGAATTATAGCAACGCGGGAACATCTTATGACGCTTTTTCAACATGTGGGCGAAACACAATTTGTCATCATTACAGAAAGTACTGATGACAAATTGTGGTGTGGTGGCTGCCGTCTAATTTTACAAAAAATATTTCACGCATTTCTGCACAAATTAAAGTTATTAAATAACAAGCAAAAATTTATATGGAAAAGTTTCAACGCAGAATACTTTAACAAGATAAATGAGTAGGGTTACCAATTTCCATGTTGTTTGCAAACTTCGACGTCTTGTGACAATAGCGTAGTCTCATAAATTGAAAATATTTTCTAAAATTGTTTAATAGTTTTGTAAATTGTTAGTTTGTTAATAATACAGTTTAACAAAGCTCACATCTGCCGATATCAACCAGGAAACTACACTGTTGTTAGTTGTAGTCGCTGATAGTTGCTGCCAGGTCTAATTAGTTCCTCAATTAGACGTCAACACACCACACTTGAGTCTGTTGCGGCATTAACCAAGTACAAGCAATTAGCCATATTACATTTTAATTACTACCTCACATCCAGGGGCGTATCTACTGGAGGACTACCTTCAGAATTTCAACAAAGAAGGTTGCAACATGACTTTAATCATGGCAATTCATTTGAAAGAATACATGTGAATTCCCAACAGTTTCGAATTTCTGTTTGAAACTTTTGGTAGGTAGCCAAAAGATTTTTTTTTTCGGAAATAACAACAAAGGTTGGAATCTGATGTTAAAATTCACTGGCGAATCGGACAGCACTCTAAAATAACTAAATCTGACTTGATGGTCCTGTAGCGTTAATACGATATTTACCTTCTACAATAATAAAAAAAATGCTGTTCGATCTTCCAAGGAACCAGTACCCATAGAGGATTTACCACACTCGCTAAATCAGGAACCGTCATTTTATAACATACTCCTTACTTACCTGGTAAAGAGCTGATGATAAAGTAGCTTTGCACCTTTAAAGTTTTATATTTATTTAATTTTTTGGTTACCTAGCTACGTCTCTGCTCACACCTGCTCTTACCAACGGGAACCGCTGCAGAGTTCAACGACTTATCTATATATATAGCTATGAGTGCCGCGATGACTCACTACTTCATTGGCAAACATTTTAAAATTATTTAATTAATGTATCATATATAGTTTGAATATGGCACAAATGTATTAAATCTTTAATACTATCGCTCCCTCGTCTCATTCAGCGCATCTCTCATGATATTCATACAATATGCGGAACCACGGCAGAGGCCGCACTGAAGAAATGCTTCACTAATTAAAATACTGGCAATAAGAATATGGAGCGAGATGAGTGAGGTCGGGTAGTGACAATGCTATTGAAGTTTTTCATCTATTTTATACTTTTTATTGAGATTTGGACTTCATTGAATGAAATTGTTTTTTTTATGCAACCAGTAAATAAAAATATTTTGCCAGTATGATCACGATGTAGGCAGCATTTCAAATTATAAACCGATTTCATTACGCAAAACGTCCCAATTTAATGCACAGCTAAAATTAAAGCCTGAAGTTACCGCACCCTACCAAATTACCTCAATATGGCACCTGGAGTACAGTGTGCCGGAGGTTAGAACTCGACTAAAGAGAACCGCTTTCATTTGCATTCTTTGTACTTATGGTTACAGTTGACTTTTCATTTCGTTCTTGGATATTTTGATTAAATTTTTGACTTAATTAGTTTCTAATTTAAATCCTGTGTGACTGGATTAGGGTACAAGATCGAATATTTTATTTGAGTGAATCGGTCTCATTTTACCCGAGAACCCATTTTTTTTTAGGCCCATGTTTTACTTTAACCCCTGTTTAATTTATTTATCACAAAACACTAACCCTAGCTGATCGCACTTAAGGTTTTGTCGCCAGTAATTTACAGGACGAGGGATTGCTAAATCAAAATCAGCGCGGCGTTATTTTCTTTTTGGATATCGCTGCACATGCTGAGATAGGAACCTTTTTGGTCTCGCATAGGGTTTTAATTTTTTATTTTATATTATTGTTAATTTTTTTGCATATTTCTCGTGTCTCCTGTGCGGGGTCACAAATAAATATTTTTTCTTTCTTTCTTTCTTTAAAATTCGATATTATTTCTCCACCATCTGCATTTGGGGCACCCAAATCAATATTTAAAACTTGTAAAATCGCAAAGGCCTTTTACAATATACCATTTAGTGTAACTAGTTCGTAAACAATGAAGTAATCCATGAGAAATCCGAATAGCCACCCTGTGTGTTACGTTTTTTGCCTGTCAGTTACTGCTGAAAATTATTTCAGTTAACTATTTCGGGCGGCATGGTAACGGAATATTAGTATTTGTTTTACATTTACACTTTTTGCGATCCACATTGGAAAACCTCTGTTCTTTTTATTTTATCTTTTCATAGGTTTTCGATCTGGTTCCAAATTATATCAGTAACAGGCAGTTTTGTATTTTGAGTATCGCTCTGTTGCCTTGTACCAATCAATTTCATGAAACACACCAGAGAAGTTGGTAAATATAATTAATTTTATATCTTGCCGTTGAGACACAGATAGTAACATATTAGGAAAGATACCCGCACTACTGCTCCTCTGGCAATGCTCCAGTCTGTGGCTGTACCTAATTGTAAATGTTCAACTAAACCTCTGGCTAAGTTTGGCATTATGTAATTAGGTTAATATCGAATGCCTTGCCCGGCTCAAGAAATGAAAGTGGAACGTTCAACGTAATACTTACTTTAGCATACTACGATAGAATTATCATATTGAAGGTTGTCCCTACGTAGGTGGGTAGTTATGTATGTATGTGGGTATCATATTTCCAAACAAGGCTCCTTTTGAAGAAATGTACATAATAACAAAAGTCTTTTACAAGTCCCCAAAAGTACGCTTGCACCAGACTAAAATTTTTAAAAGACTGTCGATTCCACAAAGAACAGTTTTTAACTGATGTAAGTACAATTTTGCCTTGCAAACTATCGCAATGATTTCTTTGTCAACGAGATGTGTTCATGTGTACGAACATAAGTTATAATAGTTCTTAGTGACCTACCGTAATATTGTTGATTGGATCTTTGCGTAGAAGTAGATCATATAATAAATTACATCAAATTCAAGTTGTATGTGAGCTTTCTATTTCGCAACAGGTAAGGCCACTAAAATTCCTTAAGATCTAACTCAGTTTCTAGGTTCCTGGAATACGCTATTCACCGCTAAAGCCCCACCTTAAACGAGGTCACACAAGACAAAAGCGGGTAAACCAGGTGGCATACAGGCAGCTAATTAAAAGTAAGGGTTTCCACTTAAACGACCACAAAAGGGGTATAAAGTGGGTGACACACTGTCTCAGTTTTTGCATGTAAAGCAACGTTTGTAAGCAATTGCAGTGCAGTAATATTGCATAGTAATAATGAGTGTCGGAGTTCCGTATGGTGTCGGACGTAAAGAATCTCACCATCCCATATCTTCCCATGGGTGTCGTAAAAGGCGACTAAGGGATACACCAGAGAATGGGCAGCAGCGTTCTCTGTACACTTTAACAACAAACTGCGATCGCCAACCCGCCTGCCAAGCGTGGCGATTAAGGCAAACCCCCCCAAACCAAAATGAAAAGCACAAAGAAAAAACGGCCCCGAGTGCCCGGCAGCCCGTCTACCCTCGACTACGGTAGCGGTTGAGGCGATGGCGTGGCAAGGGGTGCGAAGAATCCCCGGAGTGGACCCAGCTACCCTAATAAACACCGACGACTGGACCTGGCAACGTATAATACGCGAACACTCCGGACCGACGAGAAGATAGCCGAACTCGAGGAAGAATTGAGCAGGTTGCGGTGGAGTATTATAGGGTTATCTGAAGTCCGAAGAGAGGGGGAGGACTCGATAATCCTCAAATCCGGTAACCTGCTTTATTTCCGAGAGGGTGACCGGCAGTCCCAGGGTGGTGTCGGGTTTATCGTCCACAAGTCCCTTGTGAACAACGTGGTGAAGATCGAGAGTGTGTCGACCAGGGTGGCGTACCTTATACTCAGAATATCCTCGAGATATTCGCTAAAGGTTATGCAGGTCTACGCCCCGACCTCGGCACACCCCAACGACGAGGTAGAGACCATGTATGAGGATATTTCTATAGCCATGCATTGGTAGGTTAGGTTTCAAAACTCACTTCACCGTTGTCATGGGGGACTTCAACGCGAAACTGGGCAAACGAGACGAGGATGAGCTGCAAGTGGGCCAATTTGGAGTTGGACATCGGAACCATCGGGGTCACCTACTGGCCAGCTTTATGGAGAAGGAGGGCCTCTATATGATGAACTCCTTCTTCAGAAAGCGTGAGCACAGGAAGTGGACCTGACAAAGCCCCGATGGTGCAACTAAAAACGAGATCGACTTCATCATGTCAACCAAGAAGCAAATATTCAATGATGTCTCTGTGATCAATTCGGTGAAAACCGGGAGCGATCACCGCATGGTGAGAGGCACATTGAACATTAATATCAAGCTTGAAAGGTATCGACTGATGAAGTCTACGCTCCGTCCAGCACAGATCCAGATCCAAAACCCCGAGAGCTTTCAGCTTGAACTCCAGAATCGTTTCGAGTGCCTAGGGAGCTCCGTGGACGAACACAGCGATGGGTTCTTGGAAGCTGTCCATACGGTTGGGTCTAAGTTTTTCAAGACCCGCCGTACAGATATAAACAAAAAGCTCTCTGATCCTACTCTCAAGCTCATGAAGGAGAGGCGAGAGATGAGAGAGATGAAATACCGGCAGCTCAATAGACGGATCTCAAAGTCCTTGAAAAGCGATCTCCGCCGCTTTAATACCGAGCGTATTGAAGACGCGATTGAGCGGAATAAGGGTTCCAAGGTATTTGCAAGAGATCTGACTATTGGGCAGAGCCAGCTCACGAAACTGAAGACCTACGATGGCAGGATCGTATCCGCCAAACCGGAGCTATTGAGAGAGATCGAGAGATTCTATGGGCAGTTGTACACGTCAACCAGTAAACCCGTCGCGAATCTAGCAAAATACCCTAGAGCTAGATTGACCCGGCAATATACCGAAGACATTCCGGACGTCAGCCTGTATGAGATTAGGATGGCTCTTAAACAGCTTAAAAACAACAAGGCGCCGGGTGAAGACGGAATACCAGCCGAACTCCTGAAGGCGGGTGGAAAACCGGTCCTTAAGGCCCTTCAGAAGCTGTTTGATTCCATCATACTCGAGGGCAAAACGCCACAGGCATGGTGCAGGGGTGTGGTGGTACTCTTCTTCAAGAAGGGCGACTCTAGCCCGAAGAATTGCCAAACTTAAGTGGCAGTGGGCAGGGCACATTGCTCGCAGAACGGAAGGCCGATGGGGCAGAAAGGTTCTGGAGTGGCGACCGCTAACCGGAAGACGTTGCATTGGAAGGCCTCCCACCAGGTGGACCGATGACCTGGTGAAGGTTGCAGGGATCCGCTGGATGCGGGACGCACGGGACCGGTCAATGTGGCGACGCTTGGGGGAGGCCTATGTCCAGCAGTGGACGTCTTACGGCTGATATGATGATGATGAATAATGCAACTTGCGGGAGTTCCCCACCATTTTAATGGCAGTTTATTTATTATAAACAAACGACGGGAACCTAATTGTATATATCGGCCCGTATCATGTATTCTGTAAGCGATGTTACTGAGCTAAGATGTGAAACTTTAATGAATTGTGTATTTATGTCTATATTCGATTCTGCCACTTACTTTAAAAATAAATAGTAGGTTTTTGTACTCGTATCTACTGCTGATCGGTTGTATTCATAGTCTGTTTTGCGGTTAAGTTGATATCTGATAGTGATTTTATCGAGATTTGTTATCGGTTATTTTCCTAATTTTTGATTTCTGATACATCTTTGCAATGTTTTCATTTTCCCTGTTAGTCTAATTTTATCGTCACCAAATATTTTATCCCAGTCCACAAAAATGGGGTTCAGAGAAAATGTGGCACATTGTGCAGCCAGAATGTGCCCTTTTTTGGACGAAAAGCGAGGGCAACACGCAGAAGTCGACAAAAAAGGAATCCTGCCTATGAAGGGTACAAATCGCCATTCATTTGTAGCAAGGCTTTTTATTATTCTATAACGGTTCAGAACGTGTCTGCTCCATTAATAACAAAAAGAGCTCTCGACTGCACAACGGAGGACAGTTAACACTTCATTTTTTTCAATGAAGACAAGATTTTGAGTTTTTCCTTTCTTCAATAAAATTAAGCTATTTGAAAGGACGGTGACCGAGATTCTCACTTACTGTTGAATTCACAGATTCCACTTGTATTTTATGAGACTAATGTTTTTATAGCTCCGTATACTAAGTTACACTATGTCGCTGAAATTTTTTTTGCAAAAATACTATTCATTAGGTACGTAGCGCAATTTATTACTTCAATTTAGTTGTAAATTGTTACTTTTGGTCCAATCAAATAACTGCAGTTAGAGGCCAATCTGCGAAAAAAAATCTAGTTGAGTAATTTCACCGGAATTATGTTCATTATGGTAGTAATAATGTTGAAAGTCCATAAAAATCGTAAAGGAGCAATAAAAATCATCATCATCATCATTTCAGCCTAAAGACGTCCACTGCAGGATATAGGCCTCCCACAGGCGTCGCCACATTGGTCGATCCCGTGCCTCACGCATCCAGCGGATGCCCGCAACCTTAACCAGGTCATCGGTCCACCTAGTGGGAGGCCTTCCAACGCATCGTCTTCCGGTTCGCGGTCGCCATTCTAGAACTTTTCGGCTCCATCGGCCATCCGTTCTGCGTGCAATGTTACCTGCCCACTGTCACTTTTTCACAATTCGCCGGGCTATGTCGGTAACTTTGGTTCTCCTGCGGATATCCTGATTTCTGATGCGATCATGCAAGAAAACTTTCAGAGCCTACGTAATCTCGTAAAGGCTAACCTAATTTTACTAAACTATCACCTGTGAAAGTGACGGCTATTCTATGTAAAAATTTAAAAAAATAATCTTTGCTCCACACTAGGAATTTCTTCCTGTATCGTGGGTGCGTTTACCAACATATAAACACACATATACAACACCCAGAGCCGGAACAACTATCTGTAGGTCATTCAAATATTTGTTCCGTGCGGGAATCGAACCCGCGACACGCAACGCAGCAGTCAATCGCTCAACGACTGCGCCAACAGTGTGCCCAATTATAACCTTACAAGACCATTTTTTTATTTGTGATACGTTCACGTTTGACCACTATCTCGCCTGATGTTCAATTATGATGTGGTTGACGGTGAAGCACGCTTGTCTGGAGTCACCTATTCACTCTTGAGTTAAGGACCCTCAGGTTGTAGCCATCAGGAAACAAAGACTCCGGTAGGGAATTCCACTCCTTAGCTGTACGCAAAATAAAAGTATATTCAAGTGTGGGTGGGAAATCCACCATGTACCGATGGCGCATTGCCGTACGTCTTGTAGTCCGATGATGGAAAGAGCTAGGCGGAATCAAATTGTGCAGTTCCATCGCACACTTCCCGATATGTAACCGATAGAAAACCGACAGGCTGGAAAGTCATCGATGGTACTCTGGACTCTGGAGCTTTTAGTCGACTAGCGCATCGTTGTTGATCAGCCTCTTGGCCCGTCTGTCAATCGACTCAAGTGCATCAAGTTGGTATTTGGCAGATCCGTCCCAGAGATAAGAGCAGTACTCTATGACCAAACATAGGCTCCTTAATAAAGCAAGGACATCATTTTTTTTTAGAATCCGCTAAAACTGCCTCAAATAGTTTGTCAATGGCAAGTTGAAAGCTATCAAATAACCCTCGTCTTCAAAGATTTGTCTTAAGATTAATGATAAAGTTGAATAAAGTAGACCCTGTTCAAACAGCTCAAGTAGCGGGTACTTTCGATGTCATGAACTATTTAACATTTGGCATGAGGGTTTTTATACAAATATAAAACCTTCCATGATACTTTATAAACGGAAAGTGAATGACCCTTATGTAACAATAAATGAAATAGCGTTGCTTATTTATGTAGATAATATTTACGAACATTCAAAACAGCAGTCACTATTGAAGTATTATCTAAAAGACTACGCGGTTGCTACGACGTAGCAGCCGTGTCGTCATCGCTACGCCGCCAGCTACGCTGTTAAACATTCAATATAAATATAGTCCACTACAATTTTTCCTGTAGCAAGCTCATAAATATAAAAAATATATTTTATTGTAACCTATTTTTAGATGCTCTTGCTAAAAATCGCTAAACCAATTAGAATTGCCTGGAATGGGCTTTTACTGTGAGTATAATCACGTATGTTTGTGATTTATTTGATATGTGTCGCATTCCTTAGCCATTTTATGTGAATGAAAAATATATGAATAAGATACTTTTGTAGTCGAAATTACAGAATTATCAGTCTATAGTGGCATTTGTGCTGTTTTACCAGTTCGAGTCTGACGAAGTCGCGGGCAAGAGTTAGTAGGAAATATAATTTAACACGTATTGAAAGTTGTTGATTTAGCAAATTCTTGGCACAGAATTGTTTTTACCAATACAAAAAATACAAAACCAATACCAGGTACTCGTTATTCTATCGGAATGTTATCGCGTTTAGTTTTTTTCGAATCTTACGCTTAAGCTTCGAAACTTACAATAAAAGTAAAGTGCTCTTTAAGCTAGTTACCTTGGTCCTGTATTTTGCTTTTCTATCGTACTTTTCTCTGATAGCGGGCCTAATTGGATCTCTATTTACATGATAGAGACTACATCAAGTATTTATTATGAGGCAATAATGTTCAATTGTATTTATTTACGACTACATATTTTTAATATTTAAATATAACGAATAATGCAGTTGTATTTTCTCGTAGGTACTAAAAAATATATACCTAAGTATGGAGAGCCGCGCCTTAAATAAAAAAAAACGAACATGAAGTCGAACATAGAACCTCCTCCTTTTTGAAAAGTCGGTTAACAAAAATAAGGCGCAGCGGAGGGCCCACATCTCGTGGTAGCGCTCTACCAGCCATCCCATCGCAACGTACCAAGCCGCCCTGGTCTGCGGTTGCCCCTTCGCCAACATGGAAGAGGCGGGCGGCAACGGCCGTAGCTGATCCCTCAGTTAGTCGCATTGCGCGGGTGGCACGTCATACGAAGCAGGCCCTTCTTTTTATTTTTTTATAAACGTGGCTTACAATTAACAACAATTGTGTTTTTGTTAAGTTTATAGTCAAGATGCTTGTTCCATAGCAGTTTGCTAGCAAAGTACTTGACTTCATCTTTTAGTTTTTTCAAGAATTCTTTTGTTGGTGAACATTATTATTATTATTTTCGAGGGATTGACCAACAGTTTTTTTTTTTGCCTACTCTCAATTATTTTGAAGGCCCTTCTCATAAAATCGTATAAGATGAAATGTGTATCGCATGCCCTCAAATTTCTCCGAGATCAGAATTGCTATATCATCCGCGCATACAACCGAGAATAGACTGCTAGCGTTGAGCTCTGTGATGAGCTCATTTTCGATCCCCCAGCCCCTCCAGTGTCTTCAAGAAGAACGAGGAGAGGCTCATGGGTCTAAAAGATTTTGGACTGGGTGTAGTCACTCCTACCTAGTTTCGGAAAGAAAATTAGTAGTACTTCTAGTGCCACTGCCCAATCTAAGTTGCTCGTGGCCCTTTCAATGTGTGGTTCCCAACATTGCTGGGTGGCAATGTGACATCATGGGAGGTGGGTGGTTAGAAGTTGATCGCTTTTTACCACGTCTTTGTGTAGGTGTTATCTTTTTTTTTCAAGCTTCCTATTGAAAGGGTTGTCTCTTGAGCAGGCCAGGTTTTGACCCTCATTGCCAGGTTGTTATTTTCAATGTTAATACAAAAACACCTCCAACTAGTCTTTCCTCTGAAGCGTATCTGTTATTTATAGGTTCTACGGGTTGTTGTATAGCGGTCCCTGTCTTCTGGCGACCGTGTGATCCTAGCTCTGTTGAACAGCCCCTTCCCAGCCTGTGTTGGTGTTTTTCCAGTTCAGGACCCCACCAGGACCGTCTGACTCCCCGCCTAAGTACCGTGAGGGAGCAAGACTGTTCATAGCTAGATAGGAGGATGGATGTGATGTTGTTACAATGGCAGTGGTATGTAGATGCCGTTATCTAAAGAAACTTGTCTTGAGTGGCTTTTATTATTAGATTGTTTTCAAATCAAATTACTTTAGGTAATTAAAGGACATTTAGATAACAGGGAAGTTTGAAATATATAGTTGTCGGCACGTAACTTGACAAGCTTTTGGCGTAGTAGGGGTAAATTCGCGCATAGTGCGCGAACTGACCAACCACCGTATGAGCGAACGGAACGTTGACGCGACGCGATTGGTCAGTCGATCCTTGTGTCAACTGACTAACCAATCACGCGCACGGAACGGTACTAATCGTACCCCGCGTCCCGCTTGGTAACCAAAGAGACCTAAAAAAAGACTTGTGCGCCTCTAACGACTCTTGCCAAGTTATATGCCGACAACTATAAAAAACATTTGTGACCCAATTGTTTCTGTGTTGAGCTGTAAAGTTGATCTCTTTGGAATTCGAAAAACGAAGCATTGCTAAAAAACCTTTTAGCAATGCTTTATATTATATGTTCAGTAGTAGTATATGGCTGCGTGTGATAAACTGTCACGTTCATGTATCAAGCGTATCAGTTCTTATGTAGAGAGGTCACTTTATGTGATCATGAAAAGGAGATATTGTGCAGCGAGGTGTTTAGGGAGATATCAGCCGTAGAGCTGAAGACATAACTTGAATATATGCGTTGGAAAACGTATTAAAATCAATATTATTTTATCTTAATATCAATTTATACAATTTTTCACTCGCCCTTACCTTTACAGCACTACTTAACAGATGAAAATACTTACTAATACTTAGCAGAAAGCAGTTTTCTTTTATCCAATTAAGAAATGGAATATAAAGCAATTACTTAAAAAGACCCATTTAGTAAAGTTGAACAAAATGGCTTTGAGAAGCACATTTTATTTTGTTTGAATGCCGATTCAGACTTGGGAGCTACAATCTTCTTTAATTCCTTAATTACTTAGGAGTAATCATAAGTTGGTGTATTCTATATAATTATACTACCATAATACTTCACCCGACATGACGCGAATAGTTTCTTGCATATTATGAGAGAATCATAGATTTTCACTGTGCCTTAGAAAGAGGCTGTGAACGGTAGGATAATTCCGGAAAGTGTGATAATGAGTCAAGCTTGAATGAGGAAAAGCGAAAGTCCTTACATTTACTTACACTAGAGTTTCGCATCGCATACGCAGCAGACTTGAAGAACGACGCAATTAAAACACGGATGAACCATATTATTCTTACAGTAAAAAATCACATGGACGATTTTATTTGTCTTAGATGAACTTATTTTATAGCTAGCAATTAATTTTACGAGTAACTAAAAATGGTTCATGAAACTTTTTTTTCGGAGACTTTCCCTGCGCTTGTCGACACGGTTAATTGCCTATATTATGATAATTGTATGGAGCTGAATTAGTTTATTTATTCTTTTTCATGGCCCCAAGTGCTGTTATCCTTACCTACCAACGTGCAACATTAATATTTTAGAGCACCTTTGGTATTATGAGAAAGCAAGTTCACAATTTTGTTTTTGAGGTCAAATTATTTACCCAAAACTACTAAATTACCTATCACCAACTCCCTGGGTCTCCCGGCCGTCACCTCCCAGGCTCCTTGTCAATTGTCAACCCCCTTTCTTTACAACATGATGAAACAATTTTTTATAATCGCGTGACTGAACAGAATATCAAAATATTTCAAAAACTGTTCGGTCTGTACATATTTGTACTAGCTGTCCCACGCGGCTTCGCTCCCGTCAACAGGCTACCTACCTACCCTACCCTCCAGACATGAATGTTGCGTAACTTTAACTGCTTACGCAGCGCTCGCAACGGAAGCTCTCAAAAAGGAATATTTTTGCCCGTTTTTGCAACATTTTCCTATTGGTCATAGCGTAATGTTATATAGCCTATAACCTTTCACAATAAATGGACTATCCAACACAAAAATTATGTTTAATTCCAACCAGTAGTTTCTAAGATTAGCGCGTTCAAACAAACAAACTCTTCAGTTTTATAATATAAGTATAGATTAAAATGTTTAGGTATCTATAGCAAAATAATTTCTGCCTCACCGAGAGCCTTGTCACGATACATTACACAAAATTCATAAGAATGTATATCGTATATCATCGTTGTTCAACTTACCATACTGTTCTACATATTCGGATAAGCGAACTTTTTAGGATTTTCTTCCACATATTTTCCGTATGTCTCATAAAATTTAATATAAGAGCAGGCATTCAAGTAACGTCATTTTTCAAGGCCCAATAATATACAGTTTGTTGGTGTATTATCTACGTCAAGGTGTCCATACTTTAGTTTACTGTGTAATATCAGCGCCGTATACACATAACTGCGAGCTCTATTACGGCTCAAAGCACAGTTACACAGTGATCCACTTCTACCAGAAAATGATGAAATGAAGGCGACTGATGTACTTCATAAAGTTTATAGCCGCAATACTATCATATGTGACACATACGAACATGGTTACATAACACTTCACATATAGTATAAAGGCACGCAAATCTCCATGAGACACCCATTCAATAACCATGCTTGGAACTCGTGTAACCCAAACTGTTGTTTGTTGAGAGTCGTAAACTACTAAGTTAATTAAAATTTACCACGAATTATTACTACAAAGTTTTCAACGACTTTTGATATTTGGATCAATAATACTGCATGCATCTCGTGTATAATATTAAATTCAATAGGCAAAATGCTTTCAAGTAAGACACTACCACGGTTTTCCTTTTATGGATGCAATATCTGATGCTACCCTGCGCTAAACTTGAATAATGAATACCCAAAGAGCCCGAAATTAACCCAGATAAAACAAAACTGTGTTCGTGCAATGGTTTGCCGGGGTTTAGTATAGAAAGTTAGTAGGTAGTTAGACGTTATTATTATTATTATTCTAACATCAAATAATTGTGAATAGCCAGAGCTTCTGGCACAAAGGAAGCTCTGGAAGGAGCGGTGGTAAAACTTATCAAGGGAATAACCCGAGATCATATTGTGAAGATTAACATCAATATTCGTGTGTGTGTGTGATGTCCACCTTATGAAATATTATATAAGTAAATAAATGTGCCTCTAATAGTTTGTTTTGTATCAGAACTATAGCTCTATAACATCGTGTTAAGGCTACAGGCAAATACTTCAATACATCTTCATGTACAAAATGATATGCTGCTTGGTTTTATCTGGGATTTCATTTCAGACCACGTTATAAAAGATAATGGTTATGATGAGCTTTTCTGATATATAATACAAATTGACAGCAACTTTTCAAATATTACATCTGTTATATTTGAGCCTACCTAGGCTAGAAACCTCTTAATCCTATAACAGATATGTACTATGCTGTAACATGTACGTTGGTAACTGACCAGTTATAAATATTTGACAAACTATTAATCCAAATCTAACAAAGCTTAGAGATATCTCATCAAAGATTATAGGAACGCCTAATATATTTGAAAAATCTAACTAAAGTTTTAGTTAGAAGTCTGAATGATAAATTATACCAAGTCGTTATCGAAGCTGCCGCGAATGAGTCAATCACTGACCTAAGCTTTAGTTTTGCTGAGCTATTAAATGCCTCGCTGAACTTCGGAACAGATTTAGAGAGACATCGTCCATTTCTCGTAAAGTTGTATCGTAAACATTGAGGCGGTCATCCTCTGCGAAAGTTGCAGTTAGATTGTTACCTAGCCGCAATAAAATATTGGATGCAGAAATTAACATCACAGATACTTAATCCCTGACTAAAGTTACCAGCTCTCCTGTCATGAGATTAATTGGTTTATCATACAAACCATACATTCTAGTTATCTAGGGTCACATCACACTCCAATTTATGTAACAAATTGTTTATGAAATGACCTAGATAAAAAGTTGTTATAGCAGTCAAGTGAAAAACTTGCGAGCTTATCACATTGACCCGTTTACGTCGTTACACTTGACTACACGATGTTTATCACTTCACTTGATAACCGTAACTTGTGCATGATAAAAAGAGGTTCATAATGTTATGTAGGTTGAGGGCAAACATAATACATGCACATCATTCTACTGGACACTAATCTCTATAAAGCTAAACCATCAAGTATTCAAAGTTAGGTTATAACTTTTAGCAATTTTGAATTTTATGGAATTTACAAACCTAGTGAAAATATCAGCTACAGCTCAGCGCCTGCCAACTAGAACGTAACCACTAACTAGCTGTACAAGCTATAAATTCTCAAACACAAACATCACTCGCAGTTTGAATTTCGGGATGTTCCGTAAAACAGCTCGTGGTCGGCACACGGGACTTCTCTCAAGTGACAAGAGGCTTGGTAAACATCCCTTTACTTAAAATGTATGTCTCACCCTCTCTGTAAAAATTATTTAAAGAACCGCAACCGCAATTTGTTCATGCGCCGTAATTCCTGAATTTTTACAAGATTTCCTTGGCTTTGAAGTAAATAAAGATGTTTATTTACTCCAGAGCTGCTGCTTGAGATGAAACTTCGGCAATTTTTCAATGAATTTACATTTACCAAAGGCATTTTCAATGTTCAACAATGAACACAAGATCTTATTATTATTAACATTATTGCTAGAAATAATATAATTTTCGCTAGATCCATCCATCTTTTGGAAGATGTCCTACTTCATTTACCGGTAAGCCTGAAATAAGTGTTTTTAAATAACAAAACATATAATTAGTAGCTTTATTCCTAATATCTAATCATCGTTAAAAATGTAACTAAACGCCAATTACTGCCAGTTACGTGTTATCAGCAATGTTTATTCGATAAAGGAGCTCAATATATGTTCAGGCAAAATATAAACTTCATGTTGAACTTTGACGGTACGGTGTTTTCAGCTTAAATTTCATGCTGTTTATTGTGTACTTGAATTTAATAATTTTCTGTCGTTGTTATAATTATTTGATTAAATGAAATCTATTTCGGTAGACTTCTAGATTTACTTTAATTATATGATACAGTAAAATGTTAAAAAGTAAGTAGATTTTGCACCCGAGTATGTTACGAAGTTTATCCTCGGCATTTTTTTGCCACTTTACGTTAACTTTTAAACAAAAGTCCATTTACAGACAATGAGAATCATCAACATAC
Source organism: Orthosia cruda (assembly GCA_964057195.1). Taxonomy (NCBI): domain Eukaryota; kingdom Metazoa; phylum Arthropoda; class Insecta; order Lepidoptera; family Noctuidae; genus Orthosia; species Orthosia cruda. The sequence continues at coordinate 6,084,309 of OZ059848.1, read as the reverse complement.
CTTTTGGTCGTGTCTTTTAAAAGCACTTTAATCTCTCTGAAAAATTGCGCCTAAAATACAGATTTATCTTTGTTACGAAGTTTGTCTTTCACATAAATCAACTTTGTTAAAAATTGTATTATATTTCATCAGTATACAGGGTGTTTGGAAGGGAGCTGTACATACGCCTAGGGTAGAAACTAGGGATAGTCTGCTACCTACCCCCGCCCATTATATTGACCTTGGCCTCAAGGTTTTTTTTTAATTTATTATTATTTTTTATTTGACTTTTTTATGATTTTTTGACTAAAACTACCTGTAGCTCAAAATCTATCCATGGGACCGGTCGGCTAATGGTCTTGTTTTAATCGTTAGAGTCTTAGGGTCCTGCAAAAAATTATTTTACACCAGAAAATTGTGGAGAAGAAAAGTTATGGGGCCTGAAGTACCGTAGTAAGGTAAAGAAATAATTTTAAGGGCAACTTTCTATGGGGTTTAAAAAAAAACTAACAGGGTTGGAGTTCTTCTGATTTTTTTAAAACATCCTCAGTCCATGCCCTTTCTAACGATATGCTAAAAGTGTATTTATCACTTTTAGTTTTAAAGTTATTAATTAATTTCCGCAACTGGGGCACTTTTACCACCACGAGTCGACATTTGTAAGACAAATGTAATTTCCAGAATTTAAACCAGTTTGGCCTACAGTTGGCAAATTTGTTGTCTCACTCTTACACGAGAGCAACATGTAAGAGACAAAACATGTCATGTCATGTCTCTTTCGCTCTTGGGTCGACGGGGCCGGGCAGGTAACTCGTTGGGATCTTTGTTAGTCAGTCGAGATTTACCCATCTTAGCTAACTTACGTACTTGCCGTTACGACGCTCCACTGTTTTCGTTAATTTTGTTGAGTTTGTTATTACTTCGTTTTTGTTAAGTTTTGTTATTTGTTACCTTGTTGTTGGCAAAATGGCTGGATTTACCAGTGAAGAGTACACCGACATGCTGGTGGTGTATGGAATGGCTAATTGCAATGGGCGCGAGGCACGGAGGATTTATCAAGAACGGTATCCTAACCGGCGAGTGCCTAACCACCAAACGTTTGGCTCAACTTATCGGCGTCTGCGAGAAACCGGAAATTTAAATTTCCGGGAACCAGCCGTGAACAGATTTCAACCAAATTTGGCTGCGGAAGAACGCATATTGGCTGAATTTGAGGAAGATCCGACCAGAAGCGTAAGAACCGTAGCCCGGACGCTTGGTTTAAGCGTGTGGAAAGTCTGGTCGGTTCTTCGCGAAAATGGACGTCATCCTTTCCACTACACCCCTGTTCAAGGTAATTTTTTACATAAAGTTTTTGTTTTTAGCTCTTATGTAATGAACTAGCATGTGAATTTCATAGGCAATTTTTAAATTAACATGAGCATGTGTGTGAGAGAGAGAGAAATGGAAAGACAGAGATAGCAATCAATGTTACATAGCTACTAATTCATAAGGAAACCGCTAACGTTGATATTTTTATTGTTTTAGGCTTAGAGGATAACGACTATGCAAGAAGGGTGGAGTTTTGCCGCCACTTGCTCCATACGGACGTGGAAGATATTAATTTTTTACGGAGTATTCTCTGGACTGACGAGTCCAAGTTTGACAAGGAAGGAATTGTAAATTACCACAATCTCCATCACTGGGCACCCAGAGATCAAAACCCGAGAGTCAAGAGGCACAGAGGTTTTCAACGAAGGTTCTCCGTGAACGTATGGGCAGGCGTCATCGGTAATCGGTTGATAGGGCCGCACTTTTTGCCAGACAACCTAAACGGGCAAAACTACTTAGATTTCCTCGAAAACGATTTGCCTGATTTAGCGGAAGAAGTGTTTGACGAAGATCGGCCCATAGTCTTCCAGCACGACGGCTGTCCTGCTCATTGGAGCCTAGCAGTGAGGGAGCTTCTGGACAACTGCTTTCCTAATTCTTGGATTGGTCGGGGTGGGCCAATTCCCTGGCCCCCAAGGTCGCCTGACCTTACCCCACTCGACTTCTACGTCTGGGGAAGGGCGAAAGAGTTGGTGTACGCAGAAGAAGTACCAACAAGGGAGGTTCTAATTAACAGGATCCACGCCGCATTCGATACAATGCGCGAGGAACTGCTGCTTAGAACGGTGACCGTGGAGATGAGGAAGAGGTGCCGAGCATGTTTACAGGTCAATGGTCATCAATTTGAACAAAATTTGTAATTAATTAAAATTAGTAATTAATTAAAATTTGTAATTTAATGACATTAGTCATTACCAATTTTTTTGTTTCATTTGCCATCCTTTTACGATCGAACACATTTAATTTTCATTAGTTGAAATTTTTGCTTGAAGTGCCCTAGTTGCGGAAATTAATTAATAACTTTAAAACTAAAAGTGATAATTACACTTTTAGCATATCGTTAGAAAGGGCATGGACTGAGGATGTTTTAAAAAAATCAGAAGAACTCCAACCCTGTTAGTTTTTTTTTAAACCCCATAGAAAGTTGCCCTTAAAATTATTTCTTTACCTTACTACGGTACTTCAGGCCCCATAACTTTTCTTCTCCACAATTTTCTGGTGTAAAATAATTTTTTGCAGGACCCTAAGACTCTAACGATTAAAACAAGACCATTAGCCGACCGGTCCCATGGATAGATTTTGAGCTACAGGTAGTTTTAGTCAAAAAATCATAAAAAAGTCAAATAAAAAATAATAATAAATTAAAAAAAAACCTTGAGGCCAAGGTCAATATAATGGGCGGGGGTAGGTAGCAGACTATCCCTAGTTTCTACCCTAGGCGTATGTACAGCTCCCTTCCAAACACCCTGTATAGTATCAGTCTCAATTAGTAGTAGGTATTATTAGGGTTTGGGACAAAATTTGTTGTAATTGGGAATTTAAGCGACTTTTGTTGTACGACAGTTTTAGCTTCAATTTCGTTACGTTTCTGAAAGTTGGAGTACCGCGCGAAAACCTGGTATGTACTTAATAATAGGGAACCGATATATTTTATAGCGTGGCTGTCATCCTTCCAATAGTCATATTTGTTCACAATACAAAAGTAGAGAAACAACTAAATAGTTGCTGTAATAAAACTCTAACTTTCAGAATAATTAAAATATTTAGCTACTGTTAGTTTTGCACGTTCCGTGACAAAATTTTACCGAAATTATTAGTTCACAATAATTGAAACAAAACTAACTTCGCTGTAACTACGTTGGCGGGCCCGATAAACGGCTTTATTTAGAACTGGTTGTTGTTACGAATACTAATCACAACTGCTTCAGCTTAGACATAACAATATACTAAATAGATAAAATATATACTTTTATGTTCACGACACACACACACAAACACGACACCAAGCAATTAAATAATTTTACAACAAATTATGTTCATAGATATCTATTGAAAACTAGAACTTTTATTTATTAAGAACAAATTAACTTAGCTGAATTTGATTGTATATGCCTGTCGCTTTTTCATTTTTAAAGAGGCATTTTAAATACAAATGGTGCGCGACGGCCTTGCAATTTTGGAATGTTACACCACGAGTAAAGTTTGAGTCTGATTTCCTTTAAGTTGTGCCGCTTAGAGAGGAATGTTTAGACTTGAAAATCGTATTTACGATCTTAATAAAAAAGATAACCAAAAGGTACGTTTGTATACAAACATCAGGCAAACTTTGAACGGGACAACATTTTCGGGTTAAACAAATAGTCGGGCACACGCAGCTGTAATTTTAAGATTGTTCGAACTCCCCCGAGAGATGTAGATGGAGACATATTTTTTACAAATACATATTCTTAAAGTCCAGTAGTTCTGACAGAATTATGGTAACAAAGTTAGTAAGGGGAGACAGGCTGTGAAAAGGGGCACTTAGTTTTAACCCTTCAGAACTTTTAGCTAACTTTACATTCGTAACTTACATATTGCTAGCATTTTTAAAGATTACCAGTTGTTTGTAAGAGCATTAGGTCTTCTAAAGAATCTACATACAGGCAAAATCTAAACTTCATCCAAAATCACTGAAATGAAACCATATCTGACAGGAAGTCACAACTGCTACAAGCTTATCTCCACGCGACAGTCGGCTGTCCTCTGAAGTGAGGCTGTGAACTATAAACTAGCTTCTTATCTACACTCTCCACTAGATTAGGTAATGTTCAGTTAATTTAAACCAGGAATCACCAGCTCGCCTGACCGACTTTACGAACATACCAGATACGAGAACATGACCTGAGTTCTTGGACTCAGTCAAGTCGAAGTTCACTTCAGATATTTCAAACATGTTTGATAAGTTGGCTCTTCAAGGCACCTCTGATATATTACGTGTAAAGTATAACAAGGTTGGGAAACTTTGTAAGTTCATTTAGAATTTTGATAACCTATGTTTAGCTATGTTTTTACATTTACGTTCCAAAATCACACATTCATTATCAAATTTTTATCTCCACAGGCACCTATTGGCTTAGTTTTACTTAATTGGCAAACTTCATGTAGAAATTTTACATCTCTGCGAATACAATTAACAACAAAAGGGACTCGTTTGTAAAATCTTCTCTTATTCTGCATGGTAATATAAAAGCTTCGTCTTTGGGTTAATGAAAGGGTTTTATCCGTCGTAAATACTCGTTAATGCGTAGAGCATTAATTAAACAAATCTTTAGTAACAAATCAATATTAGACATTAACTTCTACCTATTTATTTATTGACATATTACTTTGAATAAATCTGAATAAAACATGATTTTGTCCAACTAATAAACAATCGCTGAATAGCAACCATAAGTAACATTGCGTTAAAGTTTAGAAACCTAAGTTTAGAAATGCTGTTGATATTCATTCTCCCTGAGGTCACTTAATTAGAACCCGAAGTTCTTCGTCATCTGACCCTATTTTATTAGCTTGCTAAGATAAATATTCTTACAATAATTTACTGTGTAGCAATTAATTTTGTTAGTACTGTAGGTGTGTAAGAAATCATCTCTGTATTACTCTTTGAACAGTAAATAACGATACACTTCATAAGTAACACTTACAAGTCAAGAACATAAATTGAATGTGTATTCTCAATTAGTGTACATAGATAAACACTCAAAGAAAATTGAACACAGTTTTTAAGAAACATAGACACACTGTGTTTCTGTGTCCCTGACCTTTACTTTGTTAGTAAACATTATATCTTCAAAATAGTTTAAGTATACTGATCGTAATAATAGTAAATATCAGATATAGGAGGTACAAGGTTTACTTTCCTGCTACGCAGATTTTATAATGTAAGCATTAACTTTTTAATAAAAGATATTCCGATAAGTATCTAATAGCATAAGTTTTGTTATAAAATAACTGTTAAAGATGAAATGCCTGTGGAAAACATCATTTATATTTATCTGGTGATCTAACCGTAAATATAGGGCCTTACAGCATTTCCACACTGTCAAAATGGCAACTAAGAACTAATTCAAAAATATTATGTTAACATATGAGTAGCTAGAGTAGTACTGGAACAAAATGTTTCCTCACTTTTTTTTTACCGACTTCCCAAAAATGAGGAGGTTCTATGTTTGACATTATGTTTTTTTTTCTATTTTCACCGATGTCTCCGTCAATTGTGGACCGATTTTGAAAAGTATGTTCCGAAATTGGTCCCATTTTAATTTAGTGAAAATCTGATGAAAACTTCGGAGATATACAACAGAACTCTTCAATAAATAACAGAAAATCTCTCGGGATTGCTGCAGTCGTTCCATTTCATAACATAACATCACGCCAGTACGCTCTTAAGGGGTACGCAGATCTCTCAATTCACCGGTTATGTTCAAGTTTCATGAAATCTATTCTGGCGTTATAGGTACCTTACTAACTTGCCTATTAGGTAGGTACAACTAAAAAGTGTAAAATAAAAAAAACCTTTTTGCAAAAAAATACTACCGACTACCAGATACAATACTACAAAGTGAAAAATAACTTTAGTTTTGGAAGTCGGTGTCCATAACGCCAAAAAAATTGGTACCTACGAAAGACACCGACTTCCAATACTAAAATTAATTCACTTTATAGTTTTGTATTTGGAAGTCGGTAGTATGTTTTTGCAAAAAGGATTTTTTTTTAGATATGAATCAAACCCACCACAAACTGAAACAGGAAGAGATGTTGACTGATTTATAATACCTCAGCTGCTGTCTAGCTGACGTATACAAAATGTAAACGGAAAACGGTTGAAAAGAAGAGACCTTCGTTTAAACGTTCGTCGTAACCCATTGTTTGGACTGAAATAAACCAAAAAAGAAAATATATAAAGGTTTCCGAATCACTTTTCTAAAAGTTGCCTTTTTACCCACATGCAGGCTTTTGTTGATCACTAAAACCACCAAAACCCTAACAGGGCCGAAGACTTTCACAAAGTGTAATGGAATCATAAAATGTTTGTTGTTTACTGTTTATTAAATGAAAAGTTACTCAAACTCTTTAAAATGTAACAATATGTTCCATTTACTTATTAAATAGTCTCTCACCGACTTTCTCTTCGCTGTGACTTCATTAGTGTTCACTTTGAGTAACACTAATGAAGATTCACTCATTAATAGATTCCATTACACAAGTTTAAAGTAGAATATTAAAGCACTCCGCTTTGTATAATTAGTCTCCATACACTTTGCGAATACGTGCTATTTTAATTTTACTTATGCAATGCAGTTTTACGGAAAGAATTGTGTGAGTGTTACCATCTGTTGCGACCACATTCATTTTCTCGATATTTGAGTGTCCTAATAGAATGGGATCGACCCTTATTTGAATAATTTCCATTAGACTACTGTTTACTTTACCGTCCCTTTATTTCACATGCAGCGTATAGGACTGGAATAACGTCACACTACAAGCACATTGTTATAGATTTTAGAAGCATAAATAGAGAGATGTGAATAATATAACTGACCACTACTACTACTATATAACCTATTTAGTTGTTGTGTAGGTAGGCACTATCTATAAACATCATCATCATCATCATCAGCCTTTTAATGTGCCCACTGTTGGGATACAGGCCTTCTGTCTGATAACAAACAGACGCAGATCTATTGTTAAGATGGTTATAATTGCTACCAGTGTTTACTATTCTCTATAACAACGTAATCTATGACTTATGCAGACACTTTGGTAAGCAACATTGATTACATAATCGTTATTATTATGTACATAATCAAACTAGTAGAAAGCAAACAAGGCCAGTGTTTTCAGTGAGCTTGAAAAATAAGAAGCTCTTCAGAACATATGAGTAACTCCAGCTGGCACAAATTTGGTATAGATAGAACCTACACAGAGACGAAGCAAAAACAGGCAAATTATGTCTAGCAATGGAACCGATAAATTAAGCAAGTTTAATGCCGCTAATCCCCAAGAAATCCCTTTGACCAAGTTATGAAAGATTCTGCTGAATCCTAATTTATACGAACCAAACCCACTGTATACAATCAAGAATGTGCTCCAAAATGTTCATTTAGGAAAGGTCTAATTCATTCAAGGTTCATCATTTAGCATGTTTCTCTATAGACATCACCAGTCCGAGTTATTAAACGCTTCCTCTCTGTGCGGTCAAAAGTAGATTTAATCTCCTGCAAGTTGCGGGTAGTCGTTAAATGCGGGTCCATCATGATTCACGGTCGATCAGATTCATTTGTTCGGGTCACAAGTTTAGTTGATAGTGGGCAAAGCTTGATTTGTGCTTATTGCTGTATGACTGATTGGGTATAAAATAAAATATTTTTTGGTTGTAAAAATAAACATAATAAAAATGAGTTTACTTCAATCAGGTACAATTGCAATATATCCGATTTGACAAATGAATTCAAAAAGGCTGGTAATTTAAAAGTATTTACCGACGGGCGAGTAGAGGGACGAGCGGGTAGGTCGGTAAATATGCAAAGCCAAATTGATCATACCGCTTTGAATATGTGGCACCTGCGGTTGATGAGATTTTTTTAATTCGGCTCACGATGCGTTGTTACTTATAAGTTTCACGTGAAAGAAAATCCTCGAACAAAACAAATATCGCACTCACACAACCATGAAACCGTTTAAAGACTTAGCATCCCTTTGAATTTGATACGGTACAGAAATATTACCTTCGTTACATGACAAATATTAATGTTTTGAAAGCAACATATATCTACATTAAGTACATGACTTTAGAGACGTAGGTTAACAAACAAAAAAAGATTCTGCGTACATTACTTTGCCATAATTCCCTCATGTTTATGTTACCTACATTCGTCACATTACATTCGGTATCTTCGCAGAAATAGGATTTCATACTGAGATTGAGGCTTGATATTAACATCCCAAGTTTACATTACTTCTTCAAGGAGATCTGTCTGTTTCACAAGAAGTACCACACTTTATGAGCTGATAACACGATTTCCTTGCAATATCAGTGAGAATCCAACTATGTGTGACGTCAAGTTGCAATATTTTTACACTGGCCAGTTGGTGAATTTGTTAAGTGATGCTCGCGTTTGAGTGTCTATACAAGATTGAAGAGTATTATTAATTTTATATATGGGGGAAAGAGATACAATGTAAGCAAGATTGAAGATTGTCGCTTTTTACTAAGACGCAAGTAAGTCTTTTTACTACACATACAATAAATTAAAGGATTTTAGTAATCACTTCAGTTTTTGGGCCAACTAAGTAATAAATACAATTTTTTTTTGCCAATATTTACAATAGTTTAAAACAAAGTACAGGCTAAAAATTACGCCACGTAACTTTACAACAAATGCAAACTTGCACCTACGTAGCAGACGTAGTACTGCGATGCGCGATACGTATGGAGATAGATAGATGCAGCTGTGCTACGGCGTAGCATGAGCTCTTTGCTACGGCGTAGTATACGCGCTGTGCTCGCTAAAAGCATCTTGGCATCTACAAGAACTTATTTCATAAAACACTTCTTTTGGGTAACTAAATCAATTATTAATTTAAAAAGTTTGTAATATCAAGCTAGCCAACTAAGGATATATGCGAAACTTCAGCTCAATCGGCCAACCGATTATCCCCGAAGATAACTCTTTTAAAATTCTTTTAAAAGTTTTAACACACATACTAACTAACAAGGCAATTTACAAAAATACTTATAAATATAACATAATCTTTTTAAATGTAGTCTTTGCGACCTTCATGATGGTTCGACGCGATTAGATTATATCACACTGATAAGCGATTTTTATTAGGCAAAATTGTAAGTACGTTCGCATACACGTAATGTAATTCAATTCGACTGATTAGCACTTGAAATTTTCTTAGAAAATACTCGTACGATTTCACCCATATCGATATCAGTATCAACGGCATTTAAATTGCGTCGCACCATCACGAAGGCCTTCGGAATGGACTCACTCAGTTTTCACTCCTCTTCATAAAAAAGGTACAACTAAGAAATGTGGCAACTTTCGACTAATTGCCCTAATATCACACTCTAGTAAAATAATGCTGCACATTATAAACGAACGACTGAAATCGTTTTTGTCCAGAGAAATTGCGCCAGAACAAGCCGGTTTTGTAAAAGGCAAGGGAACCCGTGAGCAAATTCTCATCGTTCGTCAAATTATCGAAAAAGCTCGAGAATTCAACAAGCCGACATACATATGCTTTGTTGATTTCTCCAAAGCGTTTGATTCGGTGAAATGGCCAACACTGTGGAAAACACTACTGGACACGGGCACACCTCAACACCTCGTACACCTGCTCAGAGGACTCTATGAAGGAGGAACAGCATCAGTGCGGACAGATGACGTCTTCTCAGACAATTTCCACCCAAGTGCGGGTGTACGACAAGGATGCATAATTTCACCCTTGCTGTTTAACATCTACACGGAGCTTATAATGCGAATCACTCTCGAAGATTGGAACGATGGTGTTATAATTGGTGGATACAGGATTTCTAACTTACGATACGCAGACGACACCACCTTATTTGCGAGTAACGGGGACCTCATGCAGGAATTACTTATCAGAATGGAGCGCGTAAGTCTAACGTTTGGACTGAAGATTAACCGATCCAAGACCAAGATTATGATCGTGGACCGCGTCAATGACAACTCGCCAGAAGTAACACAGATTGCGAACTGCGACGTGGTTCAAGCCTACGTATACCTTGGGGCCTTAATCACAAACAGTGGTGGTTGCGTAGATGAAGTAAAGCGTCGTATGGCCATAACCAGAACCGCGGTAGAGAAATTAAAGAAAGTGTGGAAGAATCGCAATATCACCAAAGCCACCAAAGTCAGACTCATGCGAACATTGGTGTTCCCAATCTTCCTTTACGCAGCAGAGACATGGACAGAGTTGGAAAAGGGGAAGATAGATGCTCTAGAGATGTGGTGCTGGAGGAAGATGCTCGGCATATCGTGGACAGAGTTCCGCACCAACGTGTCCATACTCCAGGAACTCGGCATCACAAAGCGTCTATCGTCCATAGTACAGACGCGCATACTGCAGTACTTTGGCCATGTCTCTAGGCTTGATAACAACTCTATAGAACGGCTGGTCGTGCAAGGAAAAGTAGAGGGAACCAGATCACGCGGCAGATCACCTATGCGCTGGACTGATCAAGTTAAATCTGCAGTGGGAAGCCGCGTATCAGACTGCACCAGGCAGTCTACAAACAGAGAGAGATGGCGGCAGATCGTGAAAAGAGCTGTGTCCGCCTCTAACACCAAAGTGGATGACTCAACGTGACCACGACCGCTCTGCCAAGAGCGAAACGACAGAGGAGAGAGATCACGAAGGTCCCTTAGTACTTTAATATTTTTTTCCATTTGTGACACTTTTATAATCTTTCAAATCTTATGCTTTTCTTGGAACAACCGATGATTATAATGTAAATAAATATAAATAAAAGATTTTGCTAAATTAATTTTGATTTTGATGTGAATAAATTCATTAGTAATCGACGTAGACTTTTGATTTTTGTTGCGCGATTGAAAGCAAAAAGGTAAGGCTTTTTAAAATCAACGATTTAAAAGTATTGTTTTAAACATAAAACAATATTTTATCCTCATATAAAGTTTGAACTTTCGGATCCTGCAGGAAATTAATACAATACACGAAAATTTGAGCCGGTATCATGTGGACAACCTTTATCCCAGTGGTTTTCTAATAACCAGAATACGATTAAATTAAATCAACTGAAAACTTCTTGAGTAAGGGTAGAAAACGTAACTGAATTTCAATCTTCGGAAAGTTTGGCGAGTCCGTATCTAGACAGAAAGATAGTGTTGGTGAGGGCTAGTCTAAATCGCCCCTATATCGCGCCCTAAACGAGCAAATATAATGCGTAGATATAATGAGTAGCAATTAAGCTTAGATTGTAAAATAAAGTAGGTAAGGTATTAAGTTCAGAGTGTAAAACTTAGTAATAGCATCATTGCTATAACTAAGTTTTGGCATAATATAATAAAACTGTTAACAGTTTTATGTATATTTATTTTCGTGGGTACTGAAAATATTCATAAATAAATTACTTAACTTAGGCTAGAGTTAAGAATAAAACTACAAAAAAACTACTTTTGAAGCACAAGTAACCGCACATGGTAGTCATCAGTATGTATCGTATCACTTGACTGGATCGCCACCGATAACTGTATTCATGACCGACATCAACATAGATGTGGAACATTTACAACGTTATCGACACTTCGACCATCGTCGCACCGCGCTTTGTGTCAATGTATGATTATTGAGAACTACTACTTTGATAAGGAGAACAGCGTGTACCGCGTTGCGCGATGCGTGTTGGTCACTGATTCGATTGAAATGGTGTTTTGCACCACAACAAACGCTTGTCAATATTCTGTAAATTTATTTATTTGTTTAAGATTAGATCCATCAACTCAAACTATATCAACAAGTTCTAAAACCTTCATGTAGGTTTTTTTTTCCAACCTTTTTAGACTTACTTTAAAAAAATCTGGCTTGACTTTGGGTGTTGTAGGTTCCTTAATACCACAAAAATAAAAGAAATCATATATAAGGCTCATTATATTTCTACTACGAGGAAGCCGACATGCAAAAGATGCAGTTCATGTAAAGGAAAGTACTGACTTTTTAAGATTAATTGAACTGAACGTCGAGGTATTTGATTGCGTAAAAAATAAAAATCTTAATCAAAAAAGCTTTGAATCAAATGTCTGAATAATATTCTAGCCAATTTCCACAAAAAAATGTGCCGTTCCGTTTTAAGGAAGGAAAAAAATAAACAAAAATAAAACATGTTTACAAAAAAAAATACAACCGACTTCCAAATAAAAACACTAATTACAAAATGAAAAATGAAAAGTAACTTCAGTTTTGGATTCCTTGTATTACAAATATAATGAGCCAATTAAATCCAACTGTAAACACAACGTTTTGTCACAATGTTTATTCGTATATTGTTGGAATGAAAGCTGAAAGGCGAATAAATTAATCTGAAAATAAACATGTTTGTAGTGTAGGGTAGTAACACTGCCGTCAGATGATGCACATACTTGTTGATTGATTTACTGAAGCATTTAATATCAACAGTTGTTGCTAGGGTTAGTACTTAAAATAATCTGTCATATATTTTTTAAAGTTGGTTGAAATGGTTTCTATTGATAAAAACGACCCGTGAAGAATGCTAAACCACATATAAACAAAAAAAATATATGATGATTTTCAGTTTTTAATTGAACATTGACATGCCTCTTTGTTTTATGTTTCCATGAAAACTATAAATGAAATATAAATGAAAAAGTATAAATGAAATAATTTATCATATTTATGGGAGAGAAGAAGGAGAAGCCATTCTGTTAACACTCTGACCTAAATCAAACTAAAATGAGACTTCAATGGCCTCCTAGTGAGATATATAATAATAATTTTATTACGCTTTAGAGTACTTATGGCTGTTGGTTAACCATCAAAACTTGTATGTTTTGTGCTTATTAATCAACAATAATAACATAATAATTATGTCGAGTACTTTAGCTGTCAGCCCTGATAAATTGTGATATAAAGCAAAGCATTTAGTACGCCTCGTTACAGTACTGTAGTAACCAAAGATAATTGAATATCTAATACGACGAGGGTACACACTAAATGATAGTGATGATGTTGCGCAATAAATGGTAACTAATAACCAATTAATTCTAGCTAATTATCTTAATTTTGATTATTTTTGTCCAATGTAGGAATATCTTTGTGATCACTTTCATTAAACAACACTTTAGAAATGTATAGTTAGTAGGTAAGTCTTATAATCCATAATATGTAGTACCACGATTACACTGATTCAAAGAATGAATAAAGGGCATATCACTTCCGAGTAATATACATACCAAAAATCGCACTGCCCGGTCTCGCGATAAAGCAAAAGAGTGCGGGAAAACGGTGACGCAGTATGTGACGTCATAGACCGTGACTCAAGTGCTGCTTTACAAATCTCAGTCCCTTACTACTGCGAGATTTAAATCTCTTAACACAATTAGATTCATGCGAGTCACAGTTTTGCTGAGATATTTTGTCTTTGTTTATGCTCTTGGTAAGCTCATATCGTGTTAGTGATTTTTACAGAGATTTTCACGAATCAAATTATTAGTTGGGTAGAGCGTATTTTAATTTGATATATATTTATTTTTTAACACGAAATATTTGACTGTTTTATTGAAACAAACTTCTTAACTTTACCACATGAGCCCAAATATTAATTAAAAACATAGTCTTGACAAAAAAGCATATGAAGCTGCCTCAATAATGCTGTACCTAGTCACGGAACTACACACGACCACATAATGTTCTTAAACACGTTAATAGAATACATACGTGGCTATGTGCATTGTACCCAAGGACATTTCAAAACAAAGAAACCAACAGTAATAGGTACATTGTGAAAAGTATTCTTTAAACTTCAGCTATTAAAAAAGTTTATGTCTACCAGTGATAATTCAATAATAACAGCTCTTTCAGTTATATCTCGAAAATCTTTTGCTCTAACAAAATAAGTCTCTTTAAACTTTTTTCTTAGAACTTTTAATCTGATTAACCATAATTAATCTTAATTCTTGTCATATCTATATTTTACGTCTTCAGAAAACGGATCGTGAATTTGATAAATCTTTTATTACAATATAAAAATTAATGTAATAATTTAATTGTTTTTGGTATGTACTCTTTTGTTATTAAAAATCATAAAAATTAATGGTAAATGTAATCGGGATGTAGTTCTTACAATGCTTTAATGAAAATTATTATTCAGTAAAGACTTGAATTAATTACGTAAATCAAGAAGCAATTAGACTTCAGTGGTAACTACTGTTCCTTTGAAAGTTTATGAACGAGAACTTTATCAAGTGCGACCCGGTGCCGCTTCAGTCACGTTACTTTGTATTTGAGTTTCTACTCAGAGCGATTAATGACGAGCAGAACAACGCACAGATCTACATATTAGATATTCATTGTAAAAGTATTTTGGAGCGATTTTTTGATTACTTTGTTATCCTAAAAACATTAGAACTGGGTTTTTTTTTATCTTGCCATTGCTATTCCACTTCAAAAAAAACTCTACATAGATACACTAACAAAATAATCTGCAGCTTAGATGATTTTCCCGCCTTTAGAAGCTACAAAATATAAAGGAATCTGAAGCCAGCGTTAATTAAAACATTTCTATATAATTATTTCTTCATCATTCAGCATTGCATGGATTTATGAAAGTCTGTTTAAAATACAGATTAAATAATTGCGCATTTTCGCGTCTGCGGCCAGCCGATCCTTAGTCGTTGTTTTTACTTTCTTTGTACCGCATGGATGTTTTATGAGTGGTTCGTATTCAAAACAGCTGGCCATTTATCTCTATAGCAATATCTGGTTTTTAAACGTAGATGCACCTCTGCACTACAAAATCCTTGATTAAAAATGGACTCCCAAAAATTTTAAGAACGCTAGGGGTTAAATAAAAAACCTTTCTAGCCGGCTGGCGCGGACTTAGCTTTGTGCATTGCAAAACAGTTCAAAGCTGTCGACCGATTGACTACGCGAATATTTGTAAGCACATTCAAAAGGCAGTTTTATTCACGAGTGACCTTATGTTTTACCACCTTGAGAATGAAACACAGCATCGTTGTTTCAGTCATTGTGATAAAACGTCTTACGAAAAAAAATCATACCAAGGCTTTTCCAGATTAATTAATCAGCTAGGATCGAGTGCCAGGCTTCGATCCGTAATCGAAATAGTGTTGTTAATTCGACACACGAGAGGGCCAGACAGGCCCGGGCACCTTTTTGTTCTTACGTGTTCCAGAGTCCATGGCAAAAACTATAAAAAACAGCAGAAGCGTATCTACTGCCTCATGGGCAGCATCTATCTCCATTTCCTTGAGAAGGATGTTGCCAGTGACGGTACCGCCACGCTACCAACCCCATCGACCTCGGTCGCGCCTGGAACTTCAGATTCGGAAATTAATATTTGTATCCCGAAACAAATATTAATTCCCGAAAAAAAGTAATTTATATTTTACTCTTTGAATGTGGGGTTTTCGTAAGATATCACGTCATAATTACGTGTTTCAATAGATTGTCGATTGAAGCTAGTCTACTACTATATATTATTATATAGTTAACAAAGCATGAAATAACAATTTAACAAAACCATCAAAACGTGCCTTCGGGGCACGCTGTTTTAGAAACAGCGTGCCCCGAAGGCACGCTGTATGTGGTTTAACTTGTGAGGATTATCTATCTTCACAAATATTAAATTTATTATTGTATTTCTTATAAAACGACCTATTTTCTTCTCTTTCTGAGTTACCATTGATTTTTAACACCGCATAATATTTTTTAATTAATTAGAATTTTGAAGAAATCAATTTGGTAGAATTTATTTTTGGCTCGCCATATTAATTGGAAGTCAATTTATTTTGTAGGGACTTAATTTGATATAAGTAAATATTTATTTAGGGACGAATGGAATATAATTTGATTATCGGGTTATCATATTGACACTCCGTACTGCACTAGGACAGAGCATTCAAAGTGTTTACCACCGATGCGACGTGCTGTTGAATATACCATGACTAAGAGTACTACTTATAATAGCTTATATCTTATTTATAAGGTATTACTATTTTACAACCATTTCAGCTTTTTTCCAAGTTACCTATCTGCAAGTTTCATGAAGACACGCTTAGCTTCACTAAAATTAATTCTATCCTACAAACAGATTTTCTGTTCCATTTACTTCAACAGTACGAGTATATTCGGTTAACGTAGCTGAGACAAATGTGCTCAAGTTTCACATCAAACGTCCACTGAATGCGGCTGTACAGCTCAAAGACTGTTTCTGAATGTTGATAAAATACAAAAAAAAAACATAATAACGAAAGGGTCTGCCTCATAAACCTGTCCTTCAAAATTTTAGATGTTCTTTTGGTTCATTTTATCAAAGTTTTTAGCATTTTGCTTCAGACCTTTTTCACTTTTCGTTGTTATCTCTGTTAGATGTTTTAAGTAAAAAATATATTCCTGTTTTCACGTCCCACGAAGAGATGAGACTTTTAAGAGTACTAAAAAATGCTGATCTAGCTAGATAGAAACCAACACTCAGTTGTCAGTCAGTCAGTTGCTCACAAGAAAGGAAACCGTACTAACTAGATAAGCTCATAGGAAGCTGAATCGGATACGATTCAAATTCCTTTAACGTAACATCGAAACACGGCTTCGTTCATTCTTGAAGCTGGAATCAAATTCTTCGTCTATCATTCTAGATAAAAATATTTCACATTCACCGCAGCGCCGGAGGCAAAGGAACGCTGCAATATATCACGCCTATCACAGACGTGTTTCGCAAACTGCGTTCTTTTAAACATACTCATACGAAATGTGTGTAAATGACATGTATTGTTCAAAAATAGAACATTGAAGTTGAGCAACAGCCAAGTTGATTTTTAAAATCCTTGTAATATCAATGGCAACTTTTTATTCCTGTGTAAGTGAGGGTTTCCACAAAAAAAAAGCAACAGGACAGCATTCTATTTTTTATTACAATTTGGTAAGCTAAAAAGGGAACCTATTTCAACAAACCTCTAACACAATATTGTCCAAGAAATAATAAAGTCACAATTAAGAAAAACTCATAAAATTGCCCTTTTCGATGTCAGCCAATCTAATATCCCTCCATGTACTTGTGAACTTCGTGAAATTGTTGCCAAATTAATAAGATACAAACATTTCCCTTTGTTAACTTGTAAGTTGAAACTTATTTAAAAGTTTATACGATAAAAAGACGAATCGAAAAGAGCCTATTAACAACACCAGAGCAATGACGAGGATCAATGATTAGGATTAAAGGATTCTAAAACCAAGAATGAGGCAAACATTAATCACAAAGTGGCCAGATACAGTAATAAATGACTCCTTTTAGTCTCTGTTCTCTTTCCATTTACTTTTCCCATAGAAGTAATGATAGTTTTTTTTAATCAGAATTGTTCATTAGCTAAAAATTCTAAATAAAATTCGGGGCAGTTCAAATAGATTGGAATTGAAGATTAGTGAAGAGAGGTCTTCGGACAAATGTACTCGGAGTAGTCAAAAAATGTTTAGATTAACATGAAAAAATTATGAGTTTTGGTCACTGCGTATTAATAAAAAAGATAATGTTTATTATTGTTTTTCTTTGTTCCAGGCTGGCTTGGCACCTGCTCACACTCACGCTGCTTAGCGTGGCCGCCGAGCACAGGGAGCACCAGGGACCACAAACCTGTGGTGGACACTTAAAGCGACACGTGGGCACGATCACGACGCCAAACTTCCCCAACCCTTTTCCCGTCCCGATCAAGTGTAAATGGATAATAGAACACGACATAGTGAATGGGACTATATCGATATATTTTACTCAGCAGTACACTACCAGTGGCGTGACGTTCACTGAGTACATGTATTATGACGAGTCTTACAAATTGGGCGAGAGGAGAGCGCTCACCGTCACCGAAGACAACATCACCAGGATCAAGTGGCTACAGGTAGGTTTCTCTGTACCAAGTTGATATTTATGGCGCTAATAAATTAAAAAGTAAGTGTGCTATAGAAATAAAAAAATATATTATAATGCAGTTGTTTAAAAATCGAAGGAAAATGTTGCACTGTAAGTAATGGCTTTTATCTACTCTCATATTAAACTCGAATATTCGAATTATAAACTTCGAAACGACTTTATATTGACAAAAACTTATAAACATAATGCCGAAATTAAAAAAAACAAATCTTATAAAAACACTTTTTTGCTAACAAAATAATGCTATAAAACAATATTTTTCTATGACGATACAGTACAAATCCAAGAAGTTAATATCACCAAGGAGTTTCCATCAATTATTTTTTTGTAATGGCAAGCTTATGCGGGGCGCACCATTTTAACCCAACTGCGGGAGGGAAATGATTTTTTATAATACCTATTATAAAACAGTTTAGGTTCAAAAATTTACTGGTATGTGGCAACGCCCGCTTTAGCGCATGCGCGGTTAATGCGGTGATGTGCTGGGTTTTGGCGACATTTGTACGTTTTGCTGTACTATTTTATTCTTACTCTTTTGACTTTTTCTTTTATTTAGTAGGTTCAATCCCAATGTATGAGTATAGATAAAGTAGTGTATGAAACTGCACATAACTAGGTATTAAAAATTCTTGTGATACTTTTAATAACCTCGCTTACGGCTCGGTTTTAAGTACACACTCATATTTATTAACCTTTATTATGCAACATTTACATAAACTACTATTTTTATAAATTTTACTTATCCACGAAAAAAAGTACCTTCGTGTTTATACAATTTTTATGTATTCATATTTGAAACATAACGTTGTGACTGTAGATAAATTTATGTTCCTACTTACTTTTCCCAATTTACCAATGTAGATAATTACACGTAACCGCGTCTCGGTGCCTACTGGGTTTTAGTGTCATGTCTACCAATGCTCTTAATGGATGTCATGTATACTATTCGGGAGAATTTTGCAACCAATATTACTTAGTGCAAGCAAATTGAATGCACATTTATGTCCTTAAAAACTTCTGCGTAGAGGAAATACAGATAAGTGTGACAAGCGGTAGATTGTTATTATGATGGAGAAAATTGAGCACGTTACTGCGTTGAACGGTTCACTGTGTGGAGGAGGGTAATAATGTGCCACATTACTGTAATTATTCAACGCAAAAAGTTTGTCTTCGACTGTACAGCGGTAGGATCAGAAAATATTTTTGTTGAATTTTTATTCACTTGGAGCGAACATGATGCTTGAAATTGAGGTTATTATTTCTTGTTTAGGTTTAGGTAATTATTTTGTATTTACTTTCAAGCCTTTCTATGCAGGGGCATTTTCAAAATAACCAACAAATATGATTTTATTTATTGCATAACTCTGAGATATTTTAAACATTTCATGACAAGTGTAACGTTTAGTATATTCTCAGAAAGAACTTGTTTAAATTATGTCTTGAGCTTGCGGCAATCAAACAACCACTCGCTTCCACGAAGCCGAAACAAATACATCTTACTTTTACCTTTCGTTAAACTTTAAATCTCATTCTACCTTTACACACCTTCCTTTATTTATTTAATACTTTAAGCACAAACATGTTCAGAGGCGGACTTAATGCCTTAGGCATTTTCTACCAGTCAACCTTTGGGTGAAGCAGAGATAAATAGTGGTCACGATAATGAATGGATTTAAATATATATACAATGATTAAATATAAGCTACAAATAATTAATAAATACAATCTAATTTACACAATAAATAATAAATTAAAATATAGGAATACAATTATACAATAAGTAGAAATAGACAATTGGAAAAAAAAATTCGTTGTGACGACACTGCTGCCAAGTTCATACGAATATGCTCGCGAACTTTGACTTTGAAGGTTAGTCGGTTGGTTGCCATCCTGATTTCCTGGGGGAGCGCATTCTACAGAGAAATAGACTGAACGAAGAAATAACGGTGACTGAAGTCAGTGCGGTGAGTAGGACATTGAAGAAGACGGTTATTGGAAGATCGTAGATTTTTATTGTGGTTGTCGCAGATGTATTGAAAGTGAGGGACCAGGTAACTAGGGGAATTGGGCGAGTCAAGAAATGAGTACAATGTAGTTAGAGCCCTTTGCTCCCTGCGCTGGCGTATGGGAAACCACTTTTGAAGCGACCGATGCGCAGAGACATGATCATATTTACGCAAATTGAAAACAAATCGAATGAATTTAGAAGACGGTCAAGTTTTTTTGAGGAGATCTGCATTCAGGTCATTGTAGCACACCTCACCATAATCGATAATAGAAAAAAATAGGGTCTGCACAAGCATTGTCTTTGGGTTAGATGGTAAGAAATTTTTCAGACGATACAAAGCCCGGAGCGTTCCAGTAACCTTCTGACTGACACTAGCGACTTGATT
This sequence comes from Orthosia cruda, assembly GCA_964057195.1. NCBI lineage: Eukaryota > Metazoa > Arthropoda > Insecta > Lepidoptera > Noctuidae > Orthosia > Orthosia cruda. The sequence goes on along the minus strand of OZ059848.1, from coordinate 6,063,855 downwards.
GTGCCAGCTCAGGGTTCTATCAATACGTAAGCCTAGATCCTTTACGTCAGTGCTGAATGGGAGGATCGTACTGTCGAACAAAACAGGTGGCAGAGATACACCATCTACATTAGTTATGTTTCGAGGACTCTCAATGACGATCGCCAGACACTTATTGGGGTTTACTGCAACACCAAAGCTATCAGACCAAGTTTTTATGGCCATCAAGTCTCTATTTAATTTGTCGATAGCGTCAGGTATTTCGTCGACCCTCCCTTGACAGTACAACTGTAGGTCATCTGCATACAGATGATACGCACACTGAAGTTGGGAAGTAATGAGATTAAAAAAGATAGAAAACTCATGAATGAGATTAATAAAGATAGAAAAGAAAAATCTTGTCGTGATGAAGCCAGGAGCATCATGTTGACATGGGAGGAGACAAGGGATGGATTCGAGGTGAGGTCAAGGTTGAGCCAGGTGTAATCGCCAGAAGTGTTATGTTGGGTAGGCTGGAGCGGTAACACGTGTAGACTAGCTGACTCGATAAGAAAGAGAAGCTTACGGGATCGGAGGGAGTATTGAGCAAGGAGGTTTGTGTTGAAATCACCCATGATGATGTGGTTTGCGTACTCTGAACCCAAAGATTCAAGTACTGATTCGAATTCAGTGAAGTAATCAACAGACGGGGGACAATAGACAACACCGATAATGGTTTTAGCTCCTTTGACACAAACTTCAAGGAAGATATACTCAGCAGAGGCAGAATAGTTTGAAGAGGAAGTTGCAAATAATTTATATGGAAAATCACTGCGAAGGTATATGGCCACACCACCGCCTCCCTTACCAATCCAATCGTTACGTATAAGAACGAAACCGGTGAGAGGATAAGTGGTGGACAGAAGATGTGGTTTGAGCCAAGTTTCGGAAATCAGGATGGCGTGAACGTTGCTGTTGTTAAAATCATCGTACAGTTCACTGTAGTGACTGGTAATGCTTTGAGCGTTAATATGACACACATTCAACAACCGACCAGACTTGTCATTGAAATTGTGTTACACAAAGACGCTAAGCCTGTCGTCGAGAGAATAAAAGCTTGGGTCGCTTGAAGAGGCAGCAGAATCGTCAGCAGAGAAATAAGACTCAATGTCAGGCATTAATAAAGTGGTTAAAAATAAAATATATAAGTTAAATTACAATTATAAATAGGAAGTAAACTATTGCTAAAATCAGAAACAGGTACAAATTTGCATTGAGGTAATAATGTACTACGCACTAGAGAAGTCACCACACATCACTGCTGTGTTCTGTTCATGTGCGGTCTGCCGGCCGCACTTCACTCAATTGCTTGCTAGATCTTGAGCGCCTATGTCATTGTTTGTTTTTAAATAAAAAAAACGTTCAGACGCATTAAATATGCCGTCGTGTGTTTTAAGATATTCCACTTATAATTCAACTAATACGGCGAAATGCAAAAGAATAACTTTTCATCAATGAGTAACTAGATATTTATTTTTAAATTGAATTGAATTTGAACAAAATATTTGGTGGACGCCATGTTGCCTCATTGGTCATATAGACTAAAAATTAATATGTGACAATTTATGTAACAAGTGTAGGTAGAATTAGCTAACGTTTGTTTTAGCGGTGAATAAAATCTTATATAAAATTCAGAAAGGAACTGACTGTAGTTATTCAAATAAATAGCAAATAGTAGGTAGGTATGTAGGGTAGGGTAGGTAGGTTGATAGGTAGGGCAGGTGGGTTGGTAGCTAGGTAGGGTAGGGTAGAAAGCGTAGATAGATAAGTAGGAGGACAGGGACAGCTAGTAACTTAATAATAGGACGACGTAAATTACTTCAAAGCCAGCGTTTAGCTTTGATATTCTTATACAAAGCATACAGGACGGTCAGTACTGAGGCCTTACAGGTACTTGCTAGCGTACCTCCGGTCAACCTTGAAGTGCAGCGAGGTGCTGCGATGTACTATACCGCACGAGATACCATGGACGCGGACTTTTAAAAGGGGAGTGACCGTGGGAAATATGCAGATTATTTGAACCACATATTGACGTCTAGGAGGAACACCTACATTGCCATTCGGATAAAACGAATGGCAATGTAGGTGGGATAATTCCATCAAGGGCCGACAACTCCACCAATTCTTTCCATCTGTTCGCGTGCGTCTGGCCAGGACGTGGCTGGAGGTGGATCACTGTGTTGCCCAATTTCTCACAGGGCATGGTAACCTTAAAAGTAAATTATTTTCGTTCAAGCTCGTTGCCTCGCCTGTATGTCAGTGTTTTACATCAGACTGTGAATGCACATCATATCTTATGGGAGTGTATTCTTTGGCTGAATGAATGCAATACTATGTTGAATAATGTACAGGCTGCATCAAGAGTTGTTTACTATACGTACCTTGTGGAAACTAGAACAAATTTCCGTGCGTTCAAGCGTTTTTGCCATACCCATTATTGGAATCAAATATAATAGCTTACAATGTTAGGACCCTATTAATGCAATTTTCATCCGTGGTGCTAGGCAACTGGGCTTATCGCAGTTGTAAACGACCCTTTGTGCCTATTTACCTTGTTTGTTCTGTGTCCTGCTTGATATGGAAGGAAGTGGGAATTTGTATTTTCCCCTACTCCTCCACTATTATTTTCTGATTAATTTCGTTGCGGGATCCAAGACAGTCAAATTCATTCTCTGGAACTTCGTCGAGCTTCATTGCCTCGGCGCTTTGCTGGTGGTTACCACTATTTATTCTGGCTTTCAGGAGTTGCAGGTGTTTGTGAATAGTGCGGTGGGAATGTCCCAAAAAGAAAGTAAATAAATAAAGAAAAACAAAGTTTCTTTTACTTTAGGTTATTTATAGCAATAATAAATTTTGAAAAAAAGTGTGGATTTTAATAAAGCTTGTTAGGTATAAAGCTTTGTATGTACCACTTCTGTAGGCAGTCATCAGTTTAGTCTATATGAGTGACAAGTTGTTGTAGAATGTTGAACCATGAAAATCACGGCGCTTCCGTCTTTTTGATCGCGAGAAAACTACACCTTAGAAGCGCTCTAGCGATTCGTGTTTATACTGTTTTGTAAGAAGACTAATTATTGTTTTAGCGTTGCCTCGAACTTTAGTTTAAACTCTTGTCAAAATGGAGCATGTCCTTTGTTTAGGATAGCTTCTCTAGTACGTAGTACATATTATCTCAATGCAAATTTGCAACTATGCACCACCCGCCAGCCAACACCAACACTATAACAATAATATCAAAAAATATATTATGTACACAGCATTTATAAACAAACACAATATTCAAAAGATTCAAAAACAAGAAAAGCCTGACGAAAACTGTTAAATATTTACAACACAAACAAAACATAAGCAGTGGTATACCCAACTAAGCGCCTAGTTAAACAAAATGTTTAAAAATATATTATTAATTACTCATTCGGATCATTTATTTATGCAACACTAAATAATATTATGAATATTGTTTCGTCCCGATTTTTTATATTTTGTTGCAACACCCAGTCAGTTGGCTGTCATTTGATTTTGATAGCTTTTGATTGACAGCTGACACATGATTTGTAATTGCGCCCGCCTTTCGCGATCGGTATTGTGGGGCACCCGTGCAGTCGGATTTGGCTATATTTCACGCGCAGCGAAGTGCTTTAGACGGGAACGTGTATGTGTCTGCCTGGAAGCAAGGAGCCCGGCTCAAAACACGTACGTGGTCCCCTCCCATCATTGTCCTTTATTATATATATGCTTTCCTCTCCCTATACAACGCACGGCACGGGATTGAACGAGGAACAGAAGATCACCTCGGGAATTTCAGGTAAGTGACTAATTGTACTGCCAAACCCTTGTGGTCAGCTGTAGATCACAGAACGACAACTTATACTTATATATATAGATATATAGATACTTAGATTTATCTGACTTTGCCATTCCATTTTCTGTTTACCTTGGAGACGGTTTTGTGTTTTATGCTTCTTATTGTTAGTGTTACCAAATGTATATTATTTCTGCTGGTCTGATGCCTAGGCTTTAAATTACTCTCCTCAACAAGTTGTGTATTTATTACCCAGCAATTGGAACTTATTACCCTGACTTTACTTGCAGCAAATTAGATCCTTTCTCAAAGAAACTACATTTTGTATGAAAACTGAGATTGCCTGAGGGAGCGATGTTATTTAGAGATTATTTCGTTCAAATTAGTTTCTACGTGCACGTTTGGTTATAATTATATTCAAAATCTAAAAATCAAAATCTATGTTTTGATTTGTTTGGAATTAACTTTTTCCAGCGGCTTCGCCCGCATGTTGGAAGTTGTCCCACGGGAACTGTTGATTTTCAGGGATAAAAAGTAGTTTGTGTGCTATTCCAGACTATAGTCTATCTCTTTGCCAAATTTCATCCAGATCCGTTCTGGTGTGATTGAGTAACAAACAAACATACATCCATCCAAACATTTGCATTTATAATCATAGTAAGAAAGATAGTAAGATAAGATAATATTGCTGCAGACTGTAGTTACCATACAGCAATAGCAATTTCCTGCTAAACAAAAGCAGACTATAGTTGTTTGTCCGCTTTTGTTTAGCAGGAAGCAAAAGAGGAAGGAATGTCGGATGTGAGCGCGCAGAGAGAAGGATGGCTTTATTGCATTATGCCATTTTCCGTTGTAGGTCTACTTTCAAAAAAATATTTTATTGCCTCGTTAAATATGTTAGCATAATTTCGAACTTACCTAATAAAAAAAAACAACAACGCTACAGAGCAATCGCTGGCGTCCTTTAAAAGAAAAACTTTAGTTATTAGAATCTATTTATTTATAAACTATTTATTCAGCAAAAGTAAAGTGTATAATTTGATTAAACGTTTTAAAGTATTAATTTCATTCCTGTTTGCACTCTTCAAAATAATTTAATGAATAGTGTAATTTATAAATGCAATAGACGCATTAAAACACTGCACTAAAACTAAATGTACAAATATTTTCCATGAAGTACCCAGCTTGGTACCGAAACTGCTAACAGCTTAACTCTGTACCAATAAAATAGTTTTCTATTGCCACAGAATTTTGGCTTTTACACATACGAAATCAACTCATCAAGCGTTACGTAACGCTAGTGAAACACATCGACTTATCAAATATTGACCGTGGGAATGAGCCGGTATGTCGCATACATGTTAGATGTCAACCGTGGTATAACTGACATTTGATTTAACGAATGGAATTCGCAAATAACTCTTGAAACTAAATGGATTGATTTCATTTAACTAACTAACTACCTACTACTAATATACTGAATGTGACTATTATACTAAGTAAGTAATTATTTATCCGGTTTGAGTAATACCTTTTAGGAGGTTTTTGTGAGCTGCGGTAATAATGTTGTTACATATTTTAATTGTATTTGGGGTACTATTTTTTCTAATTTAGCATATTAATCATTTGAAAATAGCTGAATAACCATCGAGGCGACATCACTTGGTAGCGCGGGAGTTCGGGTGTATTCGTGTTTTCAACGAATTAGACTAAGAGCGAGCGAAGTGAGCTCAGGAGCTTACATAACCCCGACACGGATATGTTAGGTTCTAAGGGGATGACAAACTTTTATTTTAAATTCACTGTTAAAAAAAATTGTATTCGCCCACTGGTTGTTGTTGTTGCCGCTGTTGATTATTTGTTCACTTAGTATATCGGTAAGCCATATTCAGATTTTTTTTTTTCACTTTTATTTTGAATTTATTTTTTCTCGTTTAAATACTATCCATTTAATATACATTCCAATAGATAGCGTTTAAAACTTACTTAGCAAGTAACTGTTTCCAAACACAACACTTCTGTGTAATCCTTAAAACTCAAGGTTCCCACAATCTGACCCTTGTTCGTATGAAATGAACACTGAACATGATTTAGGAGATTGTAAAAAGGGTTAACGCGAAATTTAGAACTTTTAGCAATAGCATTTTAGCATTTTTCGGACTCTATCGTTAAGCTAATGGAACGTGCAAAACGGTAATTTTCCCAGCACTTGGGCGATTATTTTGTACTTAAATGGTCCTAGGTAATTGGCATTGCTTGGTGCATACAAAGTTTTTTGCGAGAAAAGCATTTTATTCTGAAACCAAACTTTTAGGTAAGAAACTCGAGGTAAGGTATTACTTTTAGGTAATAATTGCATCTTGGAGGTAATACGATTTATTTTAAAACAAAGTAAATACAGATGAGATATAATGATTTTCACAACTACGTTAGCGTCAAGCTATTGACTGGCTTGACTTCTTAATGTCGCACTGTGGGTCACTTCTATCAGGGGCTCTACCATGATCCCTTATGCAAAGTTATTTCCATTATGAATAAGCGGTAGACAATGACAAGACAATGTGTGAACATTTGCCTATTTTAAAAGAAAGTAACGTACTTACTAACAATAGATACATAGTAGTTACATAGATGACGTCAGTATAAAGGCAGATCGTGAGTGCGGGTAATCATAACTTTCACTGCGTAACTCTACAAAACAAGAAAAGTTTTGACTGACGATATTAGGTGTATTTGTGAAGATATAAACAAACATTACCAACTTATTTACTTTTGTATAAGTAGTCGTTTAATGGCTTTAGTTATTCTAATTATAGTTTGTATCCTGGTATCATCTGATTACAGAACAAGAACGGGTTAGTTTTCTAGAAACGACACAACAAATTACCAAAATCCTGAAATAAATATAAATGCAAGTGTTATTGCTCTCACTTCCGGATCCTATTTTCATTGTATTTGACCCTCACGCTAAGGGTACACCTACATCGTAAACCCTGAAAATACTCGCAAACGCGATTTAAAAAGCCTCTTTATTTTACCGAAAGTGTTTGCAAAAAGTGCTCGGAAACTGCCTGGTGACAATAAAGTGTACGTGGACACGATTGTTCGGGTTTAGCTGCTTTTTGTTCTGTTAGTTCATGCTCTGAATATCAGCTTCTGTTAGCTTCCACTTGATCTTACCGGTATTGTTTGTTCTGGTACCAGCTGAGTATTTTATATGCCACCGTATTATGCAGGATTTTATTTGCGAGGACAAAGGATAAAGCTGAATAAAGTTAAGAATTTTGTTTTGGGCGTAAAAATACACAACAATAATGCTAACCTCAATACAATATACGCTTTAAAATATTTCTTATTTCACGTAGGTAATGAAACAAATAACCAAGTTACTAAAATCCAATTATACCTCTTTTCCCTGAAGTGATTTCTTTTTTCTTTGAAATTAGGACCCTTTCGAACATGCTGTTTCAATTTCATGCAAATTTAATTGAACCTGAAATACAACAAGAATGATTTGCTTCCAAATTATTTTTTTCAAACGAGATGATTTTTTATTAGTTAGCTATCTATTTCAGTTTTTCTTTTATTTAACTTTTTTCTTATTGATTACATTTTTAAATATTTTTACAAAACACTCACAAAAAAGAAAAAAAAGAAAAAAAATAAAAAATTGAGGCCGGCGGTCAGGGCTCCAGATCTCTCTCAACCTCCTAACAATACGAGCCGTGTCCAGCAGTACTGCTTTTTGGATCAGGCCCTTGACCCAGCCGCCTAACGAGAGCCACCTAAGGTGTTGGTCGAGGCTCGTGGCTATTAAGCCATGAGCTGACACGACTATCGGTACAATGATCGCTGTGTCCACATCCCACATGTCGACAACCTCGCGAGCCAAGTCAAGATACTTGATTTGCTTATCTTTCTCGGCTTTCACGAGGTTCCCGTCATGCGGGACAGTTATGTCAACTATCATTGCACGCCTCTCGATTCGGTCCACCACCACTATATCAGGCTTATTAGCGATAATAGTCATATGAGTTTTTCTATTGTTATGTGAGTGTGACAAGGGTCGAACGGCCGAGACCTTCGTCAGTTGACTGCGCAAGAAGCCGACCGTGAGGATAGCTATTGGCAGATAAAAGGAAGGTCACACTTAAAATGTTGGCGTTAAATGATTTTATATGGTTGAGTTTGAAAATCCCTCAAGATGCGGCCATTTTTGCAAAATTAATAATGTTGTGTCTCATACAGCTGGTAGAACCCTATAGAACGGTAGGATTTGAAATTCTATTGGCAGGCATTTAGTCCACCTATGTACCTGTATGTTGCATTAAGTTTTAATAAATAAATAATAAATCATGTCAACCAAGAAGCAAATGTTCAATGATGTCTCTGTGATCAACTCGGTGAAAACCGGGAGCGATCACCACATGGTAAGAGGCAAATTGAAAATTAATGTCAAGCTTGAAAGGTCTCGACTGATGAAGTCCACGCTCCGTCTAGCCCAAATCCAGGTCCAAAACCCCGAGACCTTTCAACTCGGACTCCAGAATCGTTTCGAGTGCCTAGGGAGCTCCATGGACGAATACAGCGATGGGTACGTGGAAGCTGTCCATACGGTCGGGTCTAAGTTTTTCAAGACCCGCCGTACAGATAGGAACAAAAAGCTCAATGGTCCTACTCTCAAGCTCATGAAGGAGAGGCGTGAAATGATCCTGCAGTCTTCAGACGATGCGTTGAAATACCGGCAGCTGAATAGACGGATCTAAAAGTCCTTGAAAAGCGGCCGCCGCCGCTTAAATACCGAAAATATTAAAAACGCGATTGAGCGGAATAAGGGCTCCAAGGTCTTTGTAAGAGATCTGTCTATTGGGCAGAGCCAGCTCACGAAACTGAAGACCGATAATGGCAGGATCGTATCCGCCAAACCGGAGCTTTTGAGGGAGATCGAGAGATTCTATGGGCAGTTGTACACGTCAACCAGTAAACCCGTCGCGAATCTAGCGAATGACCCTAGAGCTAGATTGACCCAAGACATACACACCGACATACTGAAGACGTTCCGGACGTCTACCTGTATGAGATTAGGATGGCTCTGAAGCGGCTTAAGAACAACAAGGCGCCGGGTGATGGCGGAATCACGGCCGAACTCTTGAAGGCGGGGGGGAAAGCGGTCGTCAAGGCCCTTCAGAAGCTGTTTATTCCGTCATACTTGAGGGGAAGACGCCACAGGCTTGGTGCAGGGTTGTGGTGGTACTCTTCTTCAAGAAGGGTGACAATGCCTTGCTGAAGACTATAGGCCCATCTCACTTCTTAGCCATGTCTACAAGCTGTTTTCAAGAGTCATCACGAATCGTCTCGCGCGCAGGTTTGACGATTTCCAGCCACCCGAACAAGCCGGATTCCGTAAAGGCTTCAGCACCGTAGACCACATACATACGCTGCGGCAGGTTATACAGAAGACCGAAGAGTATAACCTGCCTCTCTGCTCAGCGTTTGTAGACTACGAGAAAGCCTTCGATTCGAGCGAGACTTGGGTTGTACTGCAGTCTCTCCAACGGTAGCAAATTGACTACCGGTACATCGAAGTGTTGAAGTGTTTATACAAAAACGCCACCATGTTAGTTCCACTTCAGGATAAGACCTCGGAACCCGTACATTTGCAGCGAGGTGTGAGAAAGGGAGACGTCATATCTCCGAAGCTGTTTACCGCTGCACTGGAGGACGCCTTCAAGGTTCTGGACTGGAGAGGGCTAGGCATCAACGTCAATGGCGAGTACTAATGCGGTTATGGCTGAGACCATGGAGGACTTCAGTACAATGCTCGATGACGGATGCGTTGAGCTTCCGAAAGAGTGGGTCTTAGGATGAACATGGACAAAACCAAGGTGATGTTGAATGCCCATGTTACACCCACTCCTATCAAGGTCGGAGACTCTACACTTGAAGTTGTGGGCGACTATGTCTACCTGAGACAAACAATCCAGTTGGGTAGGGCCAACTACGAGAAAGAGGTCAATGCCGTCGAATCCGACTTGGCTGGGCAGCGTTCGGGAAGTTGCACGGTGTCTTCTCGTCCAACTGACCACAGTATCTCAAGACGAAAGTCTATGACCAGTGTGTGTTGCCAGTGTTGACATATGGCTCTGAGACGTGGTCGCTTAAAATGGGCCTCATCAGAAAGCGTACAGTCACTCAAAGGGCAATGGAGAGGGCTATGCTCGGAGTTTCCTTGCGTGATCGAATCAGAAATGTAGAGATCCGCAAGAGAACCAGGGTTACCGACATAGCCCGAAGAATTGCCAAACTTAAGTGGCAGTGGGCAGGGCACATTGCTCGCAGAACGGATGGCCGATGGGGCAGAAAGGTTCTGGAGTGGCGACCGCGAACCGGAAGACGTTGCGTTGGAAGGCCTCCCACCAGGCGGACCGATGACCTGGTGAAGTTTGCAGGGATGCGCTGGTTGCGAGACGCACGGGACCGGTCAAAGTGGCGACGCTTGGTGGAGGCCTATGTCCAGCATTAGACGTCTTTCGGCTGTTATGATGATGATGATGATGCAATTTAGGTGTCCAGTGAGTTGAATGCATAATCGATTATGATGCGATTCGAATCTGTTGCTTGAATACAGTGATTCTGAAATAAATCAGGATTTTTTTTTGTGACTGAGCTGTACACTATATCAGGAATGGCGAACCTTTATTACAAAACGTGCCATTTAAATTATATATTTTTTTTTATGTGACAATGAAGTGCCACCAAAAAATTTTGACTTTGTCTTAATTGACAAAAAATAAAACTCTAAATGCATTGACGTAATGAATTATTTATTTGCATCAAGAAATTCTTTCAGCAATCCTAATATTTATTTACAGTTTTATGTTGTATTTAAATAAAAATAGGAGTCTGTTGTAGCAAATTACCTTGATGCTAAAAAACCTCATTTTAGCGTGCCCAAAATATTTTTTCGTGTGCCACCACAGGCACGCGTGCCATCCCTGCACTATATCGTACTCGTAGTTCTGTTCTCCTATTTCTACTTACTGACGTTGACAAAATGTAGCCAAGTTATATAATGTTGCCATGATGATGACATATTTTCTGACTTCTTTTTTCTATTAAAGTTTTTGATAAACCGAGAGCGACGTTTGTCCCGTAATAATTAAAGCGCTTTTTAAGCAAGCGTTTACTGAAATATCATTTGATAAGTACTTTTGTTTGTTTGTTACCTTTTCTGTGCGTGGACTTCGTATGAGTCATGCCATTTATTTTGGTTCATGGAACTGCAAAATCTTTTTCACAAGGCATTATAAATATCTACAATTTTCTACTTCAGTCGTTCTAATTGCCTGGTACCTATCTATATCATATCTACTTTAGATATCAAACCAAAATATGAAAAAAGAAGTGTCCGTATAAAAGTCCAGTTATTCACAGACAGCCCCCTTCGTAGGGGTGCTTTAACGTGGAGGAATCAGCTGCCCCCGTCATTCAGGAATACGAGGCCGTAGCTTCTCAACGTGCAGAAATCCTAGGAACAGTGAGGTTGCTCCGCGAAGCTTCCAGGAAGCTTCTGTGCTTTTGGTAGTATAGGCTATAATGTGATTTTTTATTTCTTGGACTAAACTGACATTTGGGGCGTTGTCACTTTATCGTTACAAAAAAATAGTGTCGTACCCTGACTATTCTGAGTGATCAAAAGTTTATCGAAAATCGAAGTACATCGAAAATGCAATATTTCACACCAAAAAAAAATACATTTGTTTAGAAACTAGCGGCCCTTATTTAGTTTCTACTCTTTTATGGCAGACTTTATTTTATCGATCGCATTTATTTTATTGTTGATTTCATATTTAACACAATAAAAGTTTATGTTATATGTGTATAAATACTGTTAAATTAAAATATACGTTACGTTCCTATTCATAAAAAAAATATTTACACTAATAAGTACGTACAACGAGCCAAATGAGATTCTAAGGGCGGAAAAAGAAGTCCAACTATATTTCCATCTATCTGGTCCATTTATTATAAAGATCAAGTATAAATCAAAGTTAATATACATTCAATCGTTCCATTTAGTTGTGCCCAGCGTTGCAGCACGCAATAGACAATTTGTGCGCACATAACATGTTTCAGTCTCACTCGTCGACAATTTTACTATGTGCGCTGAATAGGAAAGGGATTTTTATTTCAATAGATTAGAAATTGCATTTGGATGAATTCGACAAAAACTTGATTGATGTACGAAAAACATATACATTTTTAAAACGTCACTAAGTCACATATGGATTGTTTATCGAAAATATCGTAGGAATATCTAATTGTTTTATGTATATATAAATCAACATTCGATAAAATCGCATATTTACGTTACTAAAACCATTTCAGTATCCGAGAAAAAGGTGTAGAGCTTTTCAACAAAAATGTTTTAGAGTGACAAGTTGTCTTGCCAATCTATTTGACTGATACACACGTTACCACCTGTCACATGAAGTAGCGTCAATAGTATTTTTTTTTCAAGGCAATAATATTGACATCATTGATTTATTACAAAAAAAAATACTAGAATCTATTAATATATCAATAATTATTCAACTGCAGTTTTATTTCAGGATTTTTTTTATCCAATATAGGCACGCGCTTGACCACTGTCTCACCTGATAGTAAGCGATGATTTGGTCGACGGTGGAGCACGCTTGCCTAGAAGTAACCTATTCACTCTTGACTTAAAGACCCCTAGATTGTAGCTATCGGGAAACACAGACTCCGGTAGGAAATTCCACTCCTTAGCTGTACGCATAATAAAAATATTCTCAAAACATTTAGTGCGTATGGGTGGGATGTCCACCATGTACCGATGACGCATAGCCGTACGTCTGGTAGTCCGATGATGGAACGGGCAGGGTGGAATTAAATCATGCAATTCCATCGCACACTCCCCGAAATGTAACGGATAAAAACCGACAAGCTGGCAACTCGGCGACGATGTTCAAGGCTCTGGAGCTTTGACTTAACCAGTGCCTCATCGCTGATGAGCCTCTTGGCCCGCTTTTCGATCGACTCTAGTGCACCAAGCTGGTATTTGGCAGATCCGTCCCAGAGATAAGAACAGTACTCCATGCATGATCGAACTTGCGCTTGATACAAGCTGAGCAGATGTTCTGGCGTGAAATACCTTCTCACCTTTGCAAGGATCCCCAGCTTTTAGGCAGCCAGCTGAGCCTTTTCCTCAATGTATGGGCCAAAATTGAGAGTCGATGTCAACGTAACGCCAAGAAGCTCAAGATGGTCACTATTGGCACGGTCACATCTCGGAAAGTTGGAGCCGGGTGAAATTGACTCTTTTTTGCGAAAAAAAGACACGCCTGGGTTCTAGCAGCATTAAACCTGACCAGATTGGCATCGCCCCATTCGGAGACTGCCTGCAAGGACAAGTTTAAGCGCTCCACCATGGCCTCCCGGAGAGACTAGATCTGAGGCCCGATAGCACGAGCGTTGGACAAGTATCTCTCAGTAACAGTGCTGTCGTCTGCATACCCAAAGGTAAGGGGTTTTAGCAGATCGTTAATGTGCAGCAAGAATAAAGTTGCCGAGAGTAGCGACTCCTGAGGGACCCCGGCATTGATATCCAAGTAGTCCGACGAGCAGACATCGATAACCACTCGAATGGACCGATCTCTCAGGAAGTCTGCAATCCAATCACACAGACCACCGGGCAAACCGAATGAAGGAAGCTTACCAATAAGGCTTTCATGCCAGACCCTATCAAAAGCCTTCGAGGTGTCTAGGGAGACGGCAAGCGCTTCCCCGTGCCTCTCGATGGCCTCACTCCAGATGTGAATGGCATACGCTAGAATCCCCAGTAGACCGATTTCGGCGGAAGCCGTATTGGCGATCACTAAGGATATCGTTTGCTTCTAGGTATGCCAGGAGCTTAGTATTGAGTAAACGTTCCATATTCTTACAGAGTATGGAGGTTACAGATATGGGTCTGTAGTTTGCCGAGTCAGCTCGACTGCCCTTCTTGGGCACGGGCTGTACGTTAGCCTGCTTCCAAGCATTCGGCACTTTTCCAGCCTCATACGAAAGACGGAATAGGCGTGTCAAGATCGGAGACATTTCAGGCGCACAGCTTTTCCAGGTGTGTTCCTCTAACGGTTTCAAAGTATATCCAGCATAAGTCTAATAGTACTAAATCCTTTTTGTTCTAGTTCCAGATCCTCGGTATTATCATGTCATCACTTGTCCACTGTAGGCATCACAACAATTAATCAAACGTGAGTTTCACTTTCATAGCCTCAGGGCTAGTGGACATCGAGGACACGTCCGGAATAAATGTGAAATTTATTCAGGAGGAAGCAGTGGCTGCAACTATGTTTAGCAATTAATTATTCAAACACGTGTATGAGTCAGGACTCATGCACGTATTTGAATAATTAAAGCTAAGTTATTTATAAAAAATTCAGGTTTTTTTCAAAAATAACTTTGCTTGCGATTCTGTCCGCGTAGAATTCCGAAAGATAAAACCATTAATAAAATTACTGCTTGCACTTCTTGACGATGATTACGTCATAGCATACCAATCAAACCGTCCCTGTTTATTGTTGTAGCTTTTATTTGTTTCACCTTTTGTTTCCTGTTTTATTGTCATCTGAAATCCATTTCGTGGACAGTCCGATGTCCTTGCACGACTGCCGTAAATACGCTTTATTGCTTGACGCGGAAGGTGAATCCTGCCAAACATATTATGCTATAAGAAAACGGACCTTTAAGACTATGGCTCTAGTTCTACTTAGAGTCTAGTGTCATAAAGTTGATGTAAGCAAACGGACATAAAGTGCAAGGTGAAACATGAGTTCGTGAAATCCATATTGTACCTTCCCATTTAAAATTACAAAAATTATATCCCCCATACAAATTTTATTCAGCTGACGACAACTTTTTATGGGAGATACAAGTTTTTTTGTGAGAACATTCTACAACTACCTTGGAGAATGTTGTCCATTTACATGGGCAGATGCAGTTTTTAAAATATGACTCCTTTCCGTTATATCCTGTATAAATAAACTTTATTTACCTTATGTTTAAATAATATCCCAAAGTATCTCCACATCCACATACAAAGTGGAGTGCCAACTTGTATTAGAATTCTAATATTATTACTACCACGTTAACTTCCCTTATGGTTATCGTACATTTCCTCGTATTTACGCGAAATTTTCTCCTGGTTAATTGGAAATATTCATTAATATGTTTTACACTTAATACTCCATTATGAGAAATGAAATTATTATCTTTAAATTTATGTTATAATATAAATAGAATAGCAGCCTGTAACTTTCTCACTGCAGGGAAAGTCCTCTTCTCATACAGAGAAGACACGAGCATTGATCTGAAAATTAACGTTAATTAAGTATAATTGTTAAAAACGTATATCAGGTATTGAATGAAGATTGTTAAAAGGTAACAACATAAAGTACTAAAGAAAGCACCGACTTTTCTATATAGGTAGAAACATTTATTACGAGCAAAATATATTATGTGTAGCTGTAAATAAAAGTTTAATCTTATAAACATTCTGAACATCGTTCAGGTCAAAAGCTAACAAATATAACAGAGAAATATATAATGTTCCCTTAAACTATGGACGCATTGGCAGCAGTAAAGTATTTTTTTTCATCTTGTGTACAGCTAACTTACTGAAACACAAAGCTGAATTTAAAACTCGTACACAATAGACTTTCAGCACAACAATATATATAAAACGCTGCAAAAAAGTACAAAACACATTACACTATAGTGTCGGCGAGTAAGTTATGACATCGTAAATTAGTCGGATGTCAACGTTGCCCGAGCTTACCGTCAGCTTAATCCTACCACTGCAGGCTAGACGTAAATCGGTATCTACAGTTAGACGGATGTTTGAGATTACAAGCGAGAGCTTGATGGATTGTTGGCACTTGGTGGAGAAAGAATTGATGAGGCGAAAATGAATCAGGATTTATTTTTTTGTATGGATCGAAGGTAAAAACAATGTTGTCTTAAAACAATAGAGAATAATTAAATTAAATAATCTTATAGCATACATTTTATGAATTTTCGCTTCAAATTAAGAGGCTTAATTCATGAGGCACGTGCAAATTCTATTTGTGTGCGAACACATGGAAGTAAAGTTTTTTTACCATTTATTAGATTTAGCACAGATATAGATTATAGTCAGGAATAGCACAAAGGATCATTTTTATCGCGGGAATATACTGCTCGCCTACAAACATGACGGGTTCTTTACATTTATTATACGTACATACTCTTATTATTGCGGCGGCGGCGTCCTCCCGGGGCAAATACTCAGCATTACATAATAATCACTGTGCAATGATGTGCAATAGTGGCTTGCCGAGTCACTGCGCATTGTATTCTTTTACTATTTTGAAAGACAAACTTATATTTTAGTACGCGTTTAGTTTACTACAATACTAAAGCTTTTGTTTCAACTGAAGTTGCAGTTCAACTATTATGGCCGGAACATGTTCACATGGTGAAAGTATTGAACGGAAGTCAAACATTATGCGTGGCGAGTACAATGCCGGGCGACAGTTAGTATCGGAAGTGAAGTTCCAATGCAGTAGTGCAGCGAGTGAGCATTCAGATGAACTGTGAATCTATTTATTGGCCTCTTATTTAATAGGCCGGTATCAGGTCGATTAAAAAGTTATTTTGCAAGTTGGTTTTGCACTTAGTTTTCATTACAATCATCATAAGAATGAGAATGCTCTAGCCTATTGAAACGGAATCACGATGTCAGACGTCACAATACAGTACCACAAAGATTTCGTTTCATTGTTAAACTAATTACAAGCATTTAGAAACGTTAAATCTGTAGCAAATCATTTGAACCAACTGTACAATATACACAACACTAATACAATGAGCGAGATCACAACGAACCAAACAAACAAGCAAATTGTTAAATAATCTTTCTCCCCTTCACCCCGGGTGGGTAAGGAATAATATAATTCCTCTTTTATTTATTCCGCGTTTGTTCTTCTGTAAATGTTTGTAAAACAAAAAGCAAAATGTGAATACCTCGAGTTAGCATTGTGTAATTAAATATCTCGGGAGTCCGAGACTGAATGTTGACAGTATAAAGATTGACAGAAGTAGTATTCAAGAGCATTTCAGCTTGAATGGTCTTTTTCAAGTCAATGGAGAATGAAATCAGAAAGAGAGATGTTTGAAATAATAACAGAATTGGTTCGTTTTAATAAATTTATAAATTTACGGTTGAAAACTTTTGGAATATTATCATACCAAGAAAATTGTGCCCTCGAATATTTTAAAGGACTCTCGAGTACGAAGCTATTATTTTTTGCTTTTTATAAGTTTTTATGTAGGGGATTTTCTTTTCAAATTTTCAATTTAATTTTTATTTCATGTTTTAAAAACTATATATAATGTACCTAGTAGTAGACACGCTTCAATCGACAGTCTACCTAAACACGTAATATAATGACATGATATCTTGCGGATAAACCCAGATTCAAAGAGTAAAATACAAATAACTTTTGTACGGTTGAATCGGTTTCAATCAAACATAGCTGAAAACCCTCTCGACAAAGTCACCTTTCAAACAAAAAAAACCTTAAAGAGGAATAGTAAAAAAAGACATGCGTAGCGTTGTTTGAAAATAATAAGCGGGTGTCTGGAGCGTTTCATTGGACGTCATAGATCATGTGACGTCATACAAATGTCGGCGCCATGCTGCTTATTACTAGCGTATGAATTTATCCGTTTTTGCAACAAAACGTTTGGTAATCCATTTTTACTGATTTTTTTTGTGAACTGCAGACGCAACCAAGGGAAATGAGAATGTAGAAGAAATTGATTGCCGTGGAAAACAATATATGTGTGTACCCATTTTCGCATAATATATCATTCTTGTTTTTATCTAAACTGGCCAGTTCCATTCGTTCCATTCATTCGTTATTATGATTTACTGTTAATGTGCTTGTACGATGCAACTTATTATTATTATGTTTTTTTTTTGCCTTTCCTTAGTTTTATTTATTTTTTAATAATCGATAAATTTTTCAAAACCAACGTCAATTTCATAATAGCACTTTTAACAAAGAGCATATTTTCAAAAAACGCAGACAGTATTCATATGCATATTGACCTCCACACTACGTTACTGTAATATGCAAAATTTAAATCAATTCATTTTATTATCGAGTGAAATAAATAATGTATTATTATAATGGCTACCAATATTTTAAACAGGTTCAAGGTATAGTAATAGTTGATTGGGCTGGTTGCATAAATTGTTATTTATTATTAATATGTCTGCCTACCCACTGTCAGTATAGCAATACTTAACTGCTTATAAGACTAGAAATTAACGCTTGGTTTATTCTTGGCATGCTCATTAGGTTTTGTAATCTTTGACGTTTGAACTTGCTTTAATAAATATATAATGTAATAGCCCGAAGAATTGCTAAACATAAGTCGCAGATATATTGCATGCATATCCGCCGATCGCCGATGCGGTCGCTGCCCCCGATGACGCATATGCCGAAAGATTCTGGAATGGCGACAGTTTAAATGCCATAGCGTCGGAAGACCTTCCACAGTGGATCAATGATCTAAAAGCCGCGGCAATCCTCTGGATGTGAGCAACGCAGGACTTGTCGATATCATCACTTGGACGAGGCATATGTTCAGCTGTGGATATCTTTCGGCTAAAATGAGAGTGATAATAGTAACGAGTTTCTCGACAGTCAACTTTCGTAAAAGTTACTTAAAAAAAAAAAAAAAACCTTTATTTCCCAAAACAACAAACAACCTTGCACAATATAAAAAAAGCTTCGTAGACAGGCACGTCATAAGGTTGCAACCTTGCACAGTTATTCCACAGATTTACAGTTTGGCACTTATTAAGTTTGCAAGCCTGCACAGTTTTAAACAGTTATGTAGGTTAACACTAAAAGGTTGAAAAACGGAACTGAAACGGATTTGAATTGCAGGTAAGTATTTTTCGCCATTGAATATACAGGTGTTGGGGTAGCTATGCAACGTTGTTCTAATGATCATTTTATGTATCATTGGCTCAATAGCAAAGTCAGTCAATACTTGGGAGCACCATGGATCGTCAAAGTGTTTCTAACACATAAAACATAATAGCAAACGCAGTCTTCAGTTTTTGATTAACAGCTCTTTTTTAACATTGCCAGACGAATAAAATTTGTTTCGTGCTTCAGGACTAAGGCCCAGTTTTTTTATTCGTAGTTAACTTGACCAATGGTTATATATGCTACCAATGATTATGTATAGACGCGTTCTACCGTAATTTGAAACCATTGGTAAGCATATTTAACCATTGGTTGAGTTAAATTGTTATAATAAATCAAAAAACAGGACTAAAGTATCAATCATAATATTCGCAATAATGGAATACCGGAGCTCAATCACCTGACAGTATTAATGTAGCTATACAACCAATCACATTGCAAATAACCGCAGTAGCACACATACACACATATAATACATTGAAAACTTATAGTAAGAGCTATTTATTCATCCAAGAGGTGCTCGAGATACTAATCTGTGGATATTGGGGAAAAATCCTGGAGATGCCTTATAGGCTTTTGGAGTTTAATAATTACATAAGAGTTATAGAGCTATACAGTAATCATATTTGTAGCTGACATGAAAATTACCCTATATGACATACGTACCTATGTAATAGTACGTAATTAATATGTAGTTCAGGCAACTGGCAAAGCCTTGTTTTGTTGAGCCGAACTTCTTAAGTCAAGAAACTCTGTATGTGAATCTAATAAGCAGTGGTTTCCTTGTAAACTGTTTATTAAAGTCCATATTAGGAGTATACATAGAGTCAGTTTATCTGCCGGTGTAGTTAGCATAGCAATAACATGCAATCATTAGTTGTAACATTGTTGTGGCTAGGAAAGCTAACATAGCGGAAAATCATTTATAGGAAACTAATTTACGGTCAGGGAAGTTTATCTAGGTCAAAGTTATGCGAGCAATCCAACAGTACTTCTTGTGATGTGCCCATTATCACGGCTGACTTTTATGTAGATAACAATTTATCTGCTTCGTAACCTATTTTCGGACATCGAGTCCAGTTGAGACAAAAAACCAAACCAAGCAAGTAACCTCATTAAATCCTCTTAATTCTGTTGCACAGGCCATTATCTTTCTTTGACAACAAAGGATTTTTAAGCTTTGTATATTGTTGTCTTGTATTATGAATTAAAACAACAACACAATCATAACAATAGGAAAATAAGAAAGATATGATTCATTTACGCGCATTACAGACCAATTTTCCTGTGCTGAGGAATACAAATTCGTTTTTTTGGACAAATATAAAGCTTTTCACCATTTAGTAGACCGATTCGTCGATTTGTTTCGTATTTGTATGAAATGGGTATAATAAGGTTAATTCATTTTTATGTGAGAACCTATCAATTCCATGCAAATCGGTTTACATAAGACGGAGTTATGTCCAAAGATACAGGAAAAAACATACAAATTAAGAACCTCCTCCTTTTTAGGAAGTCGGTTATAAACTGTATCACCAAGTAATAAATAGAATATTGGTAAAGTTATACCATAATCGTTATTCTTAATGATATAATCGACATCAATAAGATATCTATTACAACAGTCAAATAATATTCATCACAGCACAAACTTTTGCTTTTCATTTATTTTTCTTTTTCAAGAATATGACATTCTTATTTGTTTTTGAGTGTTGTCCAGTGCGTTTTGTTTATTGGAAAGGCATAGAAACTTTTTTGTGCTAATAATTGCTTTCTGTTGAAGCTTGTAGTCGCGGAAGCGGATAAAAAGGTTGAAACTTCTGTGCCGACAATGTGACTTGGCCAAGTTTCAAAGATAAAATTTATCATCGGATAATTCATTTGAACCCGATTTCATTGAATCGTTGGAATTGATTGGTTTGGTCTAAATTGAACCAATGAAAAACGATAAAAAAACTCAGTCACCCTGCTTTTTGCTTCGTGGGAAGGGCCTGATAGAATTGTACTGTATACAGGCCTGCCCAATCGTATAACTATTTAAAACAGAGGCAATTTAGTGATTTAATCTAAATTGTGTCACAGAAATTCGGTAGTACCTTAATGTAATAAATTTCGTAAAACTAAAAAGCTTATTAAAATTGATGCACGCATCAGCTGTCAAGGCTCAATATTATAATATCCATTATTCTGACGGGTGTTCTATAACATACATCTCTAATGCGGCAGTGTATAGCCTACCCTTTCAATAGATGTGATCAAAGCAATCGATTGTTCAGCTCTCCAAATAGACTTCACTAGGATTGACATTGTAAAATGAGCTTTATTTTACATGTGTATTTTACATGCAGGCATTTTAAATAATGAGAATCACAATTTTCCGGCCGGTTGTCTTAATTATTTCCCTTAGCTTACCCTGACAGATTGTGGTAAAGAGCCATGAAAATCTTGAATAACAAGCTCAAAAGCGAAATAAAACATCAAAAGGTATTTAAATAACTTCAAATCCTTTGAGCCAGTGCATCTTTGATATGACATAAATCTAGTTAGAAATTCTATTATTTCAGTTTGGAATCGAATCTTTTCCCAGAACGATCATATGATTTCAACGAAACATAAGAAAACAGAAACTCATTTAGAAATCATACAGCATAATAAATTATTAACTCAGACTTCACGAGTGGATTTCAAAACATAACAAGTTGTAAAAATATCACGTATTTTACTAATCAATTTCGAGAAATTGGGTTTGAAACCTTTGATTTAGCATTTACCTGTTTGTATAACATTCTGATTTTGCAATAGAATGACGAATGCTATTTGTCTAAACTATACCTAGCTCCAATGTGTGTTTTATTTTTTATACAGGACAAAACATTTATAAAGATAAGTGTTCAAGGGGCGCTCTTATCGGACAGGGCAATATCTCACAGACATCCTTTGGATAGACTGAACGAGAGTTGAGAATATCTTAAAATAATATTACTTAGATATTACATAAAATACATACATACAATATAAAATAATATACGAATACTAAAATATAGAACAGAGAAAGGAGAAGAATAGTTACAGAGAAAGGCAATTTTCCTTCACCATATTTATAAATGTAAATAATGTACCACCTAATGTACACCTTACCTTTTAATGTGAGAAAATAACAATACCATCCTTCATCAATGTTGCTGTTAAAAACTTTAACAAATGTCAATGATTTAAGTTTGTAGTTGTAGTTTTAGGTATTTTTTTAAAAACCATCATAATTGGTGTAAGGTTTTAGTAGAGTAGTGTAGTAATTTAAAACAACAATTTTGTTTGAGGTAATTTAGCACTTTTATTAATCACGACATAAACATTGTTTGCTTAAATTTTGAAGCTTCTTAATCCACAATAAAATTATTCGGTAAGGACAAACCACAGGTGTGATCACAGTGTAGCTTTTGAATCTATTAGTCAGCCGTATAACAAACAGTGTTTTTTTTTCAAAACCAATGACACGAACTGCGTTATAATTAACTATAAAGCGGTAATAAAATATTAATTATGGGATACATTTTTAATATTCTAGTTTAAAATCGCTTACAAATGGAATTCGTTGCTCTTGTTGGCTTGTTATGTGGCAAATGGTTTTACAAAACGGTTTCGACAGTTTAAAGGATTTGCTCTTTGTGTAATATTGGTGAATATAAATGGATTACTTTATGAACTTAAATTTTCTGTCCCACTATTATAGAGGAATGACAAATATTTATTTTAATTTAATTTAAATTGAAAACAGACTGAAAGGGTGTTAATCCTTTCTTTGACCTAATATGAAACACTAATTCCTATCTATTTGACTATTTTCTACATTAATTAAATTTTATGGATAAACTAATCGAATCACAAAAAAAAGACCGTGCTAAAACATAATATTACCTACACAATGAAAACGTTTTAATTTAAAGAAACAGGTAGGTATTAGCAAGTGAAGATATTGTTTACTTAATAAGCTTGTTGTTGCATAATGCATGTCTTGCGAATCGGGGAGTTTTATCCGGCTTTCAAACGAAAAGAGCTCTGTGAATTTTCAAACGACTTAACACTCGACCGGGTGACGATAGAATGGAAAAATGTTTACAAGCTTATAAAAGCTAGCTTTTTTAAAGGGTTTTCGATTAATTTTGATATACTGGGTGTTAGGTGCATCGTGTGCCAAATTGAAATGGTCGACTGAAGGGGTCACCTGCTAGCCTTTCAGACCCCTTAACACCCCTCATGCCCTGTATTTTTTTATCGACTTTTTATTGTTTTACTAAAAAAAGACCCAAATTTTACATTCAAATACAAATTAAAGGCGCAGACTCTGAATTTTAATCTTATTTCGATGTGTATTGTTTAAGAGTACTTTAAAATACAACATTAGTGACATTAGTCAACTAGTTTTTTTTTAATTCTCTTGCAAAGGTAAAACTTAAATTAAAGCTGTACATGTTACAGCTGTTTAAATGGCTACAAAAAAATAACCAAAAGCGACCGGGATCTTCCAACTCTCTCATTAATTCTCCAGTCTATCTTCTTGCTAATGATGTGCCACATGCCATAAAAATATTTTAACAACTTTGTGAATTCGCTAGAATTGTGAATCAAAAATTGCGAAAAATTATCGTGTTGTTAATATTTTTTTAAAGGAAAACTATTAGTTACACGAAAAAACAATGTTTCACAAATGATGTAGGGATTGTATGGGACATTAAGAAAATAGTTGTACTGTACATGAATCAATAATAAATATATTCTATTTTTAAACCTTTTAACCAAGCCGTTACTATGGATTATGCTTTACAAAGTAACCGTTTGATGGCACTAAAACGGTGAAATTAAATGTCAAACTTAAAAAATATAATTTTTCGATTTGTGCTACGGCGACGTAGCTCATGTAGCGGTCGCTTAGGCTTACTACGCCGTAGCAATAGTACTAAACATATTGTGTTGGTTATCATTTAAACTATGTACGTAATTTACAACAGCCGGTAATATAAGCACTAAGACAGCTCGTAAGGCTATTAGCTTGTAAGTCCAAACTGTTGGCTCGTTACTTAATGTTTTAAATGCTCTCCCTTTAATTATGTACTGTGTGAACTCCCTTGAGGGTACCCCCTCTTAATAAATTATGTTCCACCGTTTTGGTAGTGTGTTGTTGTGTGATACATTATTTCAGATGTTATGAGTACTGGCCGCTCGGCAACTCGCTTTACTACGAGTAGAAGACTACATAGGTACCTACATAAATCAAATCACGTCAAAAACACTAGCTTTATCTTGCCTATGCACTGACCTCAAGTATTTATGTTTACCATACTTAAGTAGCTCAAAGTTAAAAATATGTAGGTAGTTATAAAAGCAATTCCACGGCGAGTGTGGTCTCATTGATATCTGTCGTGCCGCTTCGTACGACTCGGAGCCGCTCACACTCGCTTCTCTGACTCGCGACCGTGACACTCACCATATTCGTGACACACACGGGGATGAGGAAGTTTCAGCTAAAATGTGTAGGTTTAACCTAAATTACTTCCTTAGAAAACATTGCAATCAGACTAAAAGCTTCTTGGGAAATAATGTATACCATCAAAATTTAATACTGAAAATAATCGGTGTTTTACTGCACTAAGAAAACACCTCTGGAATAACTGATTGTCTTTAAAAGGACAGTCACAAAACCATTTGGTAAAAACGAGCGTGATGTATTGGGTCCAAATTGATATGCGCGATTCTAAATTCTGATCACACTACTACATTCTAATGTACCTGAAACAAACAAGCTTCAAGATATTTCTCTTCGCCGGTGTACATGAACGATAAATTATTTATAAGTAAAGCCATAAATACCTAGACATTGGTCTGAAATTTGTGATAACTTGCTGTGGACTTTAGTACAACTACATTAAAGCATTTTACTTAGTGTTTTAAGTTTAGAACGTAAACTTAAACGTAACGTAAATCGGTACCATCAAAGTTGTTTTGCCGTGAAAGCATCTCATCAACAAGTTGAACTCTGTTTATTCAACTTATCTTAAAATTAATTAAACAAGCAAAAAAAGAGAGGAAGAAGTTTTCTTGTTTTTGCTTTTGGTTAAGTGTTACGGTAATACAACTTAATTGTTTCAAAAGCCCCGTTACCTCCTAATTGCTCTGAAAGCATATACAACTCGGACTTAGCGAGCGATTGTGAAACATTATCGGCTTACACCGTGAGAAAATAACGAGTTTATTATAACTTGACCATTATTTTTGTACAAAAACGTATCTCGGATGTTCCGCACTACGGTATAGTGGCCAAATGATTGTTCTGTCAGAAAACGATTTATTACATACAAAAACAAAACACTGAAGATAATCATGAAATACATTCTGATCAACTAGATGTTCCACTAAGTTACTGGTACACTTAGTGGACTGTGTCAGTTCATTAACTTTCATCTCATTTTATGTTCTGATATGTTGTAAAAGCGACATTTAATAAGACTAGGGTAACGCGAACAAAATTTACTGGTAGTTTAGTTAACATGGTTATAACCAAACATTCTTTCACAACTCTAAAATATTCTTGGTAAATACTACATAACATAGCAAAAGAAATTTCCTTTTAACGTTATACTTTTCATCACATCTTTGTCAAACGTACAGTAATCTATAAAACAGCATCTACTTTGAATCATATTATGTCTGAAATATTTTCAGAAATATACAAAAAACTTGTCATAAAAATGTATGTACGAGTATATTGACAGTTTCCTTGAAATTAACACAACATATTTTTTCCGTATATCTCACTGTTTCCGATGTTCTTAGTATATGGTTTGGCTTCTGGTATGTATTTAATTATACAGGATGTAAAGGAGTGGTGCAATCATATTTTAAATACTGTTTCTTAGAGACACCCTGTATTCTATATTTTCAAATGTCAACTATTCTGATAATGTCGCAAGTTAAATGAAAGAGCAAGTAAATTTTATTTATTAGTGACTAAAAGAGAAGGAAAATGGTATGTATATTTCAGAAGTGAAGGTATTGAGTTCTACAAATATATTTCAACATTTAACTCCTTCATGTTATCGGCACGGATCAGTATTTGTACATTAATACTCATTGACCGTCCTCCATGATCTTTGGTAATCAACAGATGGCGAGTTAATGGAATTCCTTTCCGAGCAACCTCTGAATTAGTTCAATAGGATTCGGGTCACCTTTATCGAAATTTAATACCGTTCCCTGTAATTATCTTTCTGTAATGTGATTATAAAAGGTGACGATAGAAAATTATGTCATGTTGCTTGTTCCGGCAATATAAACTTTTGTTCAGCTAAGGGAATATCTAATTGAAAGTTTGACTTTGTAGAAGGAAAACTCGGCGAAGTTAAAAGCAGAATCAACTTGGTTTGTCACTCTAATGGCACTGCGACGTACCTCCTACTTATATTCACCTGGGCGTTAAATACTCTAGATCATGGCTCTTAATTTTAAACTTTTTCTTATTATGACGGCAATTAATTGCTAGAATGAACTTACCTACCTACAAAACGGCCAATAATCTTCAGTCCCATCTCTGGGCATTGGTACCTCATTGTTTGCGAGACATTAATCAGCCGATGATGCACGATATTGACCATGTACCTGTTAAAACCATCAATGTAAATTCATTGTTTAGCATACCTACCTAATCTTAAGACTCCTCCTTTGATGTTTATTCACATTTGCTTTTATAAAATCAGTTTTCCGGAGTCGTTTTAAAATAGTATCACTGCACCACACTTAGTAGTAAATTATTAACATAACAATTATAAATAAACTAACAATCACAAAACTAAAATGTAGTGAGTACAACATGAACAACGAATGAAGCAAATAAAAGAAAATAAAATAAACATTTGAAAGTGGAATACACGCACACATTGAACTGTATCTAGCAGATCTATTTTCTCAATTATCATCATGTCCGGTACAGACTTTAAAATTAAAACTCTACTTAAAAAAAGATTCCGTTTCTTATACTACTAAGTATTTGAAACGGAATCTGTCGGGTACTCCTCTGACGGGAGTGTTTGTTTTATTATACACGAACCCGGGACTAAAGGTCGCCATTAAAAAACGGTCAGAACATACCTTTCTAAATACTAAGCTTACAACTCTAAGTAACTTTTTCAGAAAATACCTGGCTCGGTTTATGTAGAAAGTAGTATAATTCTAATCTTACTTTATTAAGGCAAGGAAACGTGTAAACAATAGGGCAGTATTCTCAGTCACTCCAGACGATGAGCAGCAAACAACGTAACGTGTGCGTACCTAATTAATGCAGATGCCATCCTAAGACGGCACACGATAGTGCTTTCAGATCTGAGGGAAACATCTAACTAGGTAGCCTGAGAACTAGGCACAATTGCGGGTTCAAGATAGTTCGGATTTTCAGTGTTTTACTTTCCCTTATGTATCTGATTTATTACGTTAAAATAGATATATACTTTTAATTATAACAAAAAATAAATAATAGGGAGTGCCTTCATCATGCATCATTATTAAATAATATTGAAAAAGTCATTGATATATGCAATTTACAATGATAAATATACTAAAGATTGAGTAGAAAACCTCTAAAAATATAATGCAAACTTTTTTGAAAACTTTAATTAAAAAATATTCGCCACTTGCTCCTAAAAAAACATTGAAATGCCATAAAAAATATTCTATAATGTTTTTTTTCTTACTAAATGGCGATGACAATTTTATTCAAACTAGGGAGGAGGGGTATCAATGGGGAGGAACCCCATTGATACTCCTCGATTGTAACCTCTTTATCATAAAACCACCACAAAAGCGAAAAAATTGTGTTATGAATAGGGTACAGTGACAACGCTAAGTTCACTCCTGAAAAAGGGCCACTAAAAAAATGTGGTAGGAATCTTCAACCATTAGGACTGTTTGCACGGAAACTGCTGACTCGGACTTCGGGATTTTATCGACTCATGTGATAACAGTTTTACTTTATTTACCCTTTCGACAATTTTCGAATACTTACCTAAGTAGTAGATAGGTAATGATGAAGACTGGGTTCGATTCAATTTCTCATTGTTTTATATGTTATGGATAAGTAACCATGAGACGAGGGTTCCGTTCAAACAGCTATATTCATTAAAATAATAAGATAACATAACGGAAGGTGAACAATGAAACAATGAAGGCACAAAAACAAGATGTAATATAGGAAAAAATAAGTTTGCTAGCTCTGAGTAGGCCGCAATCTGGGTTGCTAATTTATCTGCCTAATCTGGGAACCTTGTTGACTACGTTATTTGACATAATTATGTCTTCTTTGTTGTTGAACCGAAAATTAACTTTTCATCACACTTGCACGTAAAAAGTATCTAAACATACAGGTTAACTTGGTCCATATAAAACCCTCGTGCTTTATTTTTGTCATGAAACCCTAGGGCGGTAAGTAATATTTTTTTTTAATTTATGGCACAGCACACTGGTCATGCAAGTTCAAGTAAAGAGTTTACACGCAATTGAAACATTGTCTTAAAATGTTATCTAAACAGGAATTTCTTTGCAATCTCGCTACATGTTACTTAAATACTCAACTAATGTTTTTAATAATCGATTTTAATAGTTATAGTATGAAAACGTCGAAATTATTTAATTCTTTTTACACTCCGTCATGGCTGTATTCCTACGTAAGTATTTGCCCTTAAAGTTTCTGAACGAAACACTGTATAATCTGTGGTGTGGGCAAAAATTCGCCAACCGCTTAAAAAAAAGTTCATGTATTTCGTAATAACAGCTGTGCTGACTTGTGTATTAATGCTATAATTCATAATTATTACTCGCAAATGTAATGAAAAACATTGTATGTATCACGGGCGGTAGGGGAATTACGAACCTCGACTCAGAAAGCCCTCAGTCTTCGACTTCGGGCTTCTACTTGAGTCTCGATCGTAATTCCTTACTTACCGCCCTTAATACACAATGTGCTATTAACGACATGGTTGGCGCAGTGGTTGAGCGAACTGCTGCTATGCTACGTATCGCGGGCTCGATTTCCACACGGAAAAAATATTTTAATGGCCTGCAGATAGTTGTCCCGGTCTGTTTATATGTTTGTAAATGCACCCTCGATACTGGAGTTCCCAGGGTGCGCTAAAGTAAAAAAAAAGACTGGCCAAGTTCGAGTCGGACTCGCGCACTGATGGTTCCTTACAAACAGCTACATTCACCAAAATAATTAAATAATATTGTGGAAGTTCATAAACTATGAGGGCACCAAACATTGCTTTAAAAATAAGATAAATAGAATTGAGGAACAAAATTAACTTTGCCGTTGGAAAGCCGTAGTCCCAATACATACATAAGTCGCGGTCAATTTACCAACTGCAAATATTAAATTAATAACGTTTTTAAGGTTTTCGGATTTTGCCTTTACTTGTGCTCTAAGACATTGTTTCATGCCAAAATTCATAATCCTATTCTAGGTCAACGTGTAGTAACCTTTTAATTTGAAGTATATTTTGATTCCCTTGCGAGTGCAAAGTATGCGTCAATAACGGCTGTATCTCTTGATTTCGTTGATCTAGAAGTTTGATTTTTTCACAGCTGCAAGAAATTGCAAACATTCTTCTTCTTCGTCGGTACACTCTTGGCAGAGCGGTCGTGGTCATCATGTTGCATTGAGACATCGGGTTGCCATAATTTGCCTAACGATGCGACACCAGACTCTATCGGCTGTTATTCGTGTGCACTCATTCAATGGGCCACCCACTGCAGACTTAATCTGGTCGGTCCATCGCATGGGCGACCTGCCACGCGCTCTCGTTCCTTCCACTCTACCATGAACTACAAGCCGCTCGGTAGAGTCGTTCCCACGTCGGGACACGTGTCCAAAGAACTGGAGTATTCTAGCCTGGACTGTAGCTGATAGACGCTGCCTGATACCGAGCTCCTGAAGGATGGATATGTTAGAGCGAAACTCCGTCCACGACACTCCAAGCATTTTTCTCCAGCACCACATTTCCAGAGCGTCTATTCTCTTCCTCTCAGTGTCTCTCAGCGTCCAGGTCTCGGCCGCGTAAAGAAATATGGGGAACACAAGTGCCCGTATGAGCCGGGTTTTCGTAGCTTTGGTGATATTTCGATTCCTCCATATTTTCCTCAGCCTATCCATGACAGACCTAGCCATAGCCATGCATCGCTTGATCTCGTCCCCGCAACCACCGTGGTTTGATATTAAAGCGCCCAGGTAGACGTATGATTGTACGACGTCGCAATTCGTGATTTGAGTGACTTCTGGCGAAATTTCGTTAATGCGATCGACAACCATCATCTTCGTCTTGGTTCTGTTAATTCTAAAAACTAATGCTGAGCTGGTATGTTCCATTTTGGATAGCAACCGTTCCATGTGTTCGGCACTAATCGCGAACAGCGTAGTGTCGTCCGCATATCGCAGATTCGATACTCTTATACCTCCTATCGATACACCGTCCGTCCAATCCTCAAGAGTAATCCGCATTATAAGTTCAGTGTAGATGTTGAACAGTAGGGGCGAGATTAGACAAACTTGACGAACGCCTGCACTGGGTTGAAAGACATTCGATAGTACGCCATCCATCCTCACTAACTACTCTACTGTTCCGTCCTCATAAAGACGCCTCAAAAGATGCACAAGGTGTTTGGGAGTGCCCATAGCACGTAGATTCACTCGACGAATACAGACGTGCTCAGTAAAGCAACTTAACAATTGCATAAATTAACAGTTTTTAATTGTGACCTAGTTTTAGAGACATAGACGTTTTTGTTGTGTTATACAGTTTTTTTATTGCGAATATGGTCAAAAGTAAGTGATTATTTTACAAATATGGATAGCAGCCCCCTCAATCGTGGCGGCCAGCCGCATCGCTCTCCACCACCAGCAACAACACCTAGAAGTCAAGCACAGGATGAAACGGTTGAGGTTTTTTCTACTCCTGAAATTCAATCGTGGATGTCCAGCATTGAACAGTGCCTAAGTGAGGTGTCGACCATAGCTTCGGAAGGAAAAATGAATTCCGAACAAAAGCTTAGAATTAGTAGCCTAGGTCGTAAAGTCGGACACGGAGTCTCCCAAATGGCAGTGCAATATCAGTCACTGAAACATAAAGCCCTCCAAAACTACGCCACCCTGCAAAGTTTAAAGGAAAATGAAGACCTCGCCATTAGTTTGACTGATATCAAGCATAAATTAGAAGAAACTCTGACCAAGCAAAAACAGGAAAGCACTTCTTTTGCAGACATGGTGAAGGGGACAAAAAGCCTTATTCGGCCTCAAGCAACTAGCTCAGTCGCTATTTATCCTAGCGACAATACCAAGACCAGTGAAGAGACCAAAAATCTTATACAAAAAATTGTATGCCCTGAAGAAATGAAGCTGAAGGTTCGAGGACTTCGGAAAATAAGAAACGGAGGTGTAATCATTAGCACGGAGACCAAGGACGACATCCAAAAGTTGAAGCAGACTGTCGAGCGTTCCACATCAGGACTTACTGTAGATGAGCCTCAAAAGCGGAAGCCCCGTATTGTAATAATTGGGGTCCCCACTGATATGGCAGAGAAAGAGGTATTTAAATGTATTTATGAGCAAAATATCGTCGATAAACTACCAACACTGACCAAAGATACATTTTTGACCTCAATCAAATTAAGCCATAAGTCAGGAAAACGAGATGCCGACAGCTGCAACTACATTGTTGAAGTGCCAGCCAGCGTCCGGAAAGCCCTAGTGAACCAGAACAGGCTTTATATAAACTGGACGTCGTGCCCGGTACGAGATTTTACCCTTGTGACTCGGTGCTTCAAGTGTCAGCAATACGGTCATGCATCCAAGACTTGCAAATCCGCCATCTCAACTTGCGGCCACTGCGGGGTGGAAGGCCACGCGACTCAAGAGTGTTCTTCGAAGGATGAACTACCGAAATGTGCAACCTGCAAGCGCTACAAAAAACCCCACAACCACAAGACAGGAGATTCTGATTGCCCAGCTAGAAAAGCCGCTGAATACAGGTATATCAACTCTGTAGATTATGAAGGCGCCTAAGAGCGCCAAACTCTAGATTATATTTAGATCTAACGTATTTTTACAGAGTACATACTTTTACATTTTTTACTTATGGATAGTTTGATTACTGATATAGATAACGCTTTTTTGTCAGAATCAAAAACTTGTGAGGTAGAAGACTGCAAACAATATCTTTCCGAATACCAAAATCCTTTTACAGTACTAACACAAAATATTCGTAGCATCTGCAGGAACTTTGACAGTTTTAACATTTTTCTTCATAGACTAAACATAGCTTGCGATATCATAATACTAACCGAGTGCTGGTTATCAAAACGCCAAGAAAACATCCCTACTATGACGGGATACAACATGTTCCATAGCACTACTAACCAGAATCAAAATGATGGTGTCGTGATTTACGCTAAACAATCGCTTATAGCCACAATTGAAGAACAGAATCAACAAGACTGTAACTGCCTTATAATTAAAATAGGTACAACTATAGCAATACTAGCTATCTACAGATCCCCATCGTTTAGAAATCTGGACTCATTTCAATATTTCTTAAACCAGGCCTGTCGTAATCTTTCCGCTTTTAAGCACATCATACTAACAGGTGACATTAACATAAACATCACTGCTAAAAACTGCGATGCTGGAATTCAAAATTACCTCAATTTATGTTCATACCATGGGCTTCTCATCGGTCATACGCTACCAACACATCAGAGTGGCTCGTGTCTCGATCACATGATGATAAAAACCAGCCTACCATATATTACCCTAGTTACTAATTCAACAATTACTGATCATAATGCTGTCCTACTAACAATGAACTTAACGCTACCCAAGCAAAATCGTCCACTGACAAAGTCCAAACTAAACATGCACAAACTAGAACATGACCTGCATAACATTGATTTTAGCCCTGTTTACGATTCTCCTGACGCTAATTTGTCTTTATCGTATTTAATTAAAAACGTCCAGCAAGCAATATTACATAATACGACCGTAATAACATTAAATCGGAAGCATTATAATATTAAACCGTGGATTACTCCGGGCCTTGTTCGATGTATAAGGCACAGAGACAAATTACATCAGAAAACCAAACGCTACCCTGATAATATAATGCTTCTTGTAATATACAAGAGGTACAGGAACTTTTGTAATAATCTCTTGAAAAAACTTAAAATTGAATACGATAAAAACGAATTGCAGAAAGCAGGCAAAAATAGTAAACAGATATGGAAACATATTAAAAACTTGACTTACAGATCTAAACAACGGGAACCCGTTTCAAGTTTACTGCTCACTAACTCTTCACCCCTATCATCAGCTAATAATGTAAATAACTATTTCGTGAATGTAGGGAAATCCCTCGCGGAACCACTCCTGAGGCAATCGTCTTATCGGTCTGCCGCGCACTTTCAGACTTCTCTCAAGAGCTGTGCTAAATCTTTTGCACTTTTGGATACGGACGAAAGTGAAGTAGAACTAATCATCTCAGCTCTGAAAGATGACTGTGCAGTCGGCTGGGATAATATTGATAATAAAATACTTAAGCGTTTTAAACACATTTTACTCCGACCGTTAACATGTATATTTCAGGCGTGCCTCCGAGAAGGAATTTTCCCTAAAAGTCTAAAAAAAGCGGTGGTCATCCCTATCTTTAAATCTGGATATAGAGATGTTGTGAATAATTATAGACCAATATCTATACTGCCTTCTTTATCCAAAATATTAGAAAAAATCATTAACAAAAGACTCGTCAATTACTTGGAAACGAACAACTTATTATCTTCTTCACAATTCGGGTTTAGAAGCAGATTGTCCACAGCAGATGCGGTTCAAAACCTGACAGACCTCGTTGCACAAGAACTCGGCGATGGAAACCAGGTCCTGACTATCTTCCTAGACTTAGCAAAAGCTTTTGACACCGTATCTGTTCCTTTGCTTTTAAATAAACTGGAAACGTTAGGTATAAGAGGTACACAGCTGAAACTATTCGAAGATTATTTAAACGATAGATCGCAATGTGTTCGAATAGGAAATATAACTAGTAACGATGAAAAATCACTAGGATTTGGAGTTCCACAAGGCAGTATCCTTGGTCCATCATTGTTCCTCATTTACATTAATGATCTTTGTAATTTAAATGTAGGAAATTGCAAAATAATATCGTACGCTGATGACACTGCGCTTATTTTCACCGCAAAAACTAACTCCGAGCTGTATAATGTTGCACAGGCAGGTTTTAACATCGTTCTAAACTGGCTTCGTTGTAATTTACTAACACTAAATGCAGATAAAACAAAATATATTCAGTTCAACATGCGCAATCTTAATAACAAAACTAATCCCCATTTATATGCACACCAATGTAACAATCAGTCAGCCACTTCTTGTACCTGCCCTATGATCCTGGAAACAAAGTGCCTCAAGTATCTTGGAGTTTTTGTTGATAACACGCTCTCGTTTAGGCAACATATTGACAGTTTGGTTACTAGAGTACGTAAACTGATGTTTGCTTTCAAACAACTGCGCTCCATTGCCGACACTAACTTAGTCAAACAAGTTTATTTTGCTCTATGTCAATCAATACTTCAATATTGTATAACCTCATGGGGCGGAGCATCAAAAACTATCATTCTCTCTCTTGAAAGAGCACAAAGAGCTGTTCTAAAAGTAGCAAATTCTCTACCTTTCCTTTTCCCTACCCACCAGTTATTTAAATCCTGCAAAGTCTTGACTGTTCGGCAAATTTATTGACTGCACATAACACTAAAACAGCATGCAATGCTTAAATATAACCTAGATATAACTAACAAAAGGCGAAACGATATAGTATGCAGTTCAACCTCTACCTCTAAATTTGCATTTACATATAGATTCTTTACATTTTTAGGGCCCTTTTTATATAATAGATTAAATAGAATACTAAGTATATATAATTTAAATTATTTTAACTGTAAAAGCATTGTTTTAAACTATTTGCAAGGTTTGTCATATGACCAGACTGAAGACCTGCTTCTAGTATTAAAATAAAATTAGATTAAAACTACGTAAGCATGATTAAAAATAACACTACTATGTATATTTCCGCAGTGTCCTAGTTTTACTTAAAATTGTTAATTTATTGCAATACCTACATTATTAAATATAAATAAGCACTTTTACGCCTGAAGCACAGGTTCTACCTAGTTCAGGCAAATTATACATCAGCACTTTTTAGAACATAAGCAAATTATTGTAAATTTTGTACTTTAAGAAATAAATAAACGATTTTATTATAGCAAGAAGGGACCTCCACAGCACTGGCCATTTCACCGAGTCAAATGCTTTGGAGAAGTCAACAAAGCAAATATAAGTGGGCTTGTTGAACTCTCGGGCTTTCTCGATAATTTGACGAACTAGGAAGATCTGCTCTCGAGTGCCCTTTCCCTTTACAAACCCTGCCTGTTCAGGTGCAACTTCCTTGGATAATTAGGTTTTCAGTCGTTCATTTAACACGTGCAGTAAAATTTTGCTTGCGTGTGATATAAGTGCAATCAGGCGGTAGTTGCTGCACTTCTTTATGGAACCCTTTTTATGAAGTGGAATGATGACAGTGTGAGCCCATTCCTTAGGCCATGTTCCGCTTTGCCATATTTTGTTACAGATTGTATGAATCATCTGTACCCCCTGTTCATCTGCGGCCCTAATGGTCTCTATTGGAATGGCATCTTTGCCAATGGCCTTGTCATACTTCAGATGTTTGATGGCAGCTTCGACTTCTTCTTTAAGAATGTCTGGCTCCATGTCTTCATTGTTGGGTTCCGTAGGAGCGAAATCCTGGGCTAAAGCATCCTCGTACAAAGATTGGCAGTACTGCTTCCACGTCTCAGAAATATCTTCCAGCTCAAAGACCATTTCCCCTCGACAGTTTTCAATCGCCCAAGTCTTAGAAGAGACTGATTTCGTAATCGAGCGTATTTTGTGATGTAAATCCCTGGACTCATTTTTATCGCTATGAGACTCGACTTCTTCGCATATTATACGTAAGCTGGCGTTCCGGTCTCGTCTGCAAGCTGCTTGTATCTGCGCGGACTGTCGGTTGAGGGATCTCACATCAACGCCCGATGCTTTTAACCCTCGTCTTTCCTCAACCAGTGCAAGAGTGCTGTCGCTCATCCACTGTTGGCGTTTACGAACCTCTGCAGGCGGTTTAGAAAAGTTGACCGCGCGCTCTATAAGGCTTTTTGCACTGTCCCATAGCTCATCTGGGTTCTTTACTTCGAGATCCGCATCCGCCCACTCACTCCAATTTTGTTTCAATGCTGACATAAATTTTGTGCTGTCCTTCACTTCGATCCTTGAACGCTGGTCGAGTTTTCTGGCTGCTCGCAGCTTGAGATGCAACTTGGAAATGAGCAGTTGGTGATCTGATCCACAGTCCGCTCTGGGTAATGTATGCGCATTCCTGACCGAGGTCCGCCAGCGCGACCTAACGAGTATGTAGTCGATCTAGTTATGATACTGTACATCAGGTGAAGTCCAAGTATAAAGCCTACGAGGATGATGTTGAAATAGGCTGTTTGAAATAACCAGATTGTTATCAGCTACAAACTGTATTAAGCGTTCGCCTCTCTCGTTACGCTGTCCTAGTCCGAATTCACCAACGCAGTGGTTCAGCTAATGTGAGTTTTTACCAATTTTGGCGTTGAAATCACCCAGGATCATAAGCATTTCTCTAGCGGGGATTTTAGAGATGGTAGTTTCGAGCTCACGGTAGAATTTCTCGATAGTATCATCACTAGCTGAGCTTGTGGGGGCATTGCAAACATGAGTATACGATATTAATTTCAACTCAATACCTCCACGCGTTCCCGAGATAAAGGGTCTTGATAGGACAGATAGACAGACAGAAGGACAACAAAGTTATTCTATAAGGGTTCGGTTTCGATTTTTCCTTTTGAGGTACGGAACGCTGACCCTTTTCTGAAAATGTGTTCGAGTAATCTTGATACCTACTTTTTTTTATAATTATGAATATGAATATAGGTTAGGATTAAAAATGTGGTTTCGTTGCCAGGTGCAGAGTCAGGTGCTGGTGGTGGAGCTCACCCTGGACAGACTAGAGGGCACACAGCTCAGGGCGCTGGGGCTGCTTTCCGTGTACGGTTTCAACGTGACGTATGAGGTGCGAGCAGCAGCGCAGTCAACGGGACCCACTTCATGCAGCGCCGTCGAGTGCAGGTTGCTGGGACACTGCTACGCCACACACGATTGTCAGTAAGTTGCAGTGAATTAAACTATCGAGAAGAGCAGTGGTGGCCCAGAAGTAACGGCCCTGACTTACGTGTCGTAGGTCGCGGGTTTGAACCCAGGCAGGTGCTTTACTTTGTGTATATTATTTATTCACCACGGCTCTATTAAAAGTGAAGCAAATCATCATGAGGAAACCGGCATGTCCTAAAACCGCGGCTTTTTACCGCGTGGTTATTTACAAAACTTATTGATCACTTCATAATATTTTAGAGATGTGTTACTTTAGTTATTGGTGTACAATTAAGTATATTCTATTCTATTCTACACCTCCCAGGCAGTTCTACTGTTCGTGTTTCCCGGGTTACTCCGGAGTGGACTGTGGTGAGGGTCCACTGTGCCCGAAGACCTCCAACATGTGTAAGAACGGCGGCACCTGCAGGTGAGTGAACTCATTATATTCTGGTTTCCATTGTCTCGTAGGTAAGTTGTTTCACTAAAACGAAACGATGTCAATAGTATATTGTTTTGTAGGACTTTGGATATATTTTAACCGTTGACAAAGGTTCTTTAAACGAATGTTGTATTTGGCCGATTCCTACAAAATCATAAAAATCACGCTTTGTATGTTATTCATTCACAAGCTGCATGTTCCGACAGACAGATGGGTCCGGCCGCCGTCAGTTGTATCTGCGCCCCGGGCTACACGGGGGACATGTGCGAGATGCAGCTAGCACCGCCTGGTGAGGAATTACATAGTATCTTGCTTTTTATAGCTATGTTAAGTCTATGGTCAGTGCTGGAATCAGTGCTGCAAACAGCACCGATTCCAGCACTGACCGCTATTTGCTGTTATCCTTTGAAATACGGATTATTTACGCCATGGACACCCAGGCCTATCTAATTTACAAGTTTGTTCGCACGATTTACTAAATTGTTAGCAATTTTACAAATTAACAATGCTCTTGCGTCAATATTAACATATCACAGCCACACCCTCAATTATTATCACACGATTCATCATTATTGCAAAGCCAATAAATTAATTATGCTTGCAAAGGAATGAAAAGCTTTTCAGCCATTACCATTTACCGTTAGCCATAATAGTACACACATATGATTGAAAAATATTTCTACTACTGAAGTGCCTATTTACAAACATATTTATTAAATTTAAAAAAAAAACTACATTAAGCACCAATACATTGTCTCCCCATATATTAAGTTACATATCATCAGGTATGTAACATACATGGCGAGACTGAGGCGGAGGTTTCTATGTGTAATAAAAGTTTGTTGCTGAAAATGTCTGCTACTAAATTGTATTTTGTAATTTTGTCACAGAATGCGGTATAGAGGAATGTGCAGAAGTTTGTAAAAAAGGAACAGTCTGTGACTGTAACCCGAAGGATACAGATGACTGTGAGTATATCTTCAAAACCAGGTAGATAAATAAATTAAAGCAGCATCTGCTAATTGATAGTGCCTGTCTAATCGTTGTATATTACAGCATCAGCACGATTTGATATAAGACTGGAAGTAGTGGACCATGCAGGTGTAAACATATCCCAAGAAGTCAAAAAACAGGTATTTACTAACAACTAATACTACAGAAAAATAGTATTCAAATGAAAAAAATAGTTAAAACAAAAATCTTACCTCTTTCAGTTAACAAGCTATTTAAAAGCGTCAAACATTACAATAGAAGGAGAAATAGAAATTCTAAACACAAGGTGAATATCTGTATAGTGGTGAGTGCTGTTGGTATTGGTAAGCGTGTTATGAACATCGTGTGTTTGTGTCAGCGCGGTTGGAGACAGTGGCGCGCGCGGGCTGTGGGCACGCGTCTGGGGCGCGCGGCGCGATGCGGGCGCACTGCGCGCGGCTCTGGCGCGCATGCGCACACTGCGCGTAGATAACACGCACTTCCACATGCAACCTGTACTTAGCTTGCGCGTGAGTACCTATCTTTTATTTATCTGTCGTTGTTAAGTTATCTATCATAGAACCTTCCGGCTTCATCATCAGATTAGTTCGATCGTAACATTTTCATCAGTACCATTTATTTATAAGTAGGTATAGTTATTCAGTAGTAGTCGTAGGATCAAGTACATTTTAAACTATAAAAATAATTCAATTAATATTTACCAAATCTAGTCTTCCAAACTTGCTTTTTATTCCTATCTTTAAGTTAACAATGTATTTGAAATTGCAATTGCCGCAAATTATGGAAAATTAATCTAAAATAATGTTGTCAATAAAATGACAAAAAAGGGCAAAAATGAGGATTCTTTAATTTTGTATTCTAAATATTTATAAAAGACCTGTGTTTCCACCATTGACACGTATAAAACAATCACAGCGATTTGGCATGCTTAAAATCAGTTCATCAAAATCACTTTGAAGAATGAACGCCCACGTTCTTTCTAAACAGTTGTTATGGGGTATGCAAGGCATCCGTACTCGGCAGAGTTCTTCTTTGGAGCATATTCCATGCGTGCTCAATTGGGTTGAGGTCTAGCGATTGAGCAGGCCACGGCAGAACGTTGATGCGAGTATCGGCAAGAGTGCGTGTTACGACTCACAGATCACGTCTGAAACAATCCTCTCCGCATAAATCTGAGCTTTAAATTGAGGTTGCCTCTGATCCAAATGAGATTAGCTCTTCTACCGATCCAAATACCGCCCCAAACCATTACTGTTTCCCCTTCATATAAATGAACTTCCTGACAAAATTTCAAACGTTCTTGATGTCCAGAGATCCTCCAAACTTGAGTACGTCTTGTATCCGACCTCATACCGAAAAATGATTAATCGTTAAAGCAAACACAACGCCAGTCTTCTATCTTTCATTTTCTGTGTTCGCGAGCCCATTGTAAACGGGCCCTACGATTGCGTTACCGATACCTAACTATATAGATAGGTATAATTTAAAATAGAAAATCAACTGTGAATCACAGTTGATTCAATAATTTCAAACAAAATTTAAAAGAAAATCTTTATTCAAATAGTGAAATTTACTAAAAAGAATCATTAACGATTCAAAGAAAATAAAATAATAATCCTCAATTGCGGCGATACTCTAAAACGTACTTGATCCCTAGATACTTTTGATTATTCGGTTAAATATTCGCAATATTTTATACCCGTGACATACTTATCATTAAGTTCCAGTGTCCATCTGTAGTCTTCTTCGTTCCACATCACCAAACAATACTTCCTGAGTGGAAATGGCTGAATTGTAGATGAAGATACCAATATCACAATTGACGGAGAAATCGGTGATATTAAAAAAAAAACATACATACAATACCATAGAACCTCCTCCTTTTTGGGCAGTTAAAAAAAAAAGATTATTAAGTCGCATGACGTAATTTTCATTCGGGTTAATGAACTTTGCAAAATAAAAATTGAAATAATGCTATTCCAATACATCAAGATTCATTCATTTTACAAAAAACATGTTTCGATTGTGTAGTGTGTGTAACATATCCTCCCTATATAATTGTACTTAGCATGTAAGTTGAGGCATTAAACGTTGGTACTTCGAGTAAGACACTTCTTTCATTTGGTCTCCCGAACAACAAACAGTACATGGTGACCCTGCCTGTAACTGGAGCCGGATCGACCGCGACCACCAACCGCGATTTAATTCGGAAATTATAAACAATAGTGTGACGATGTGTGTTTTATGTGTGGACAAAACGGACGATTTCTCGTAAAATATGTGCCAGTCAACGCAAAGCAAGGAGGAGGTTTTTCTTAACCAAAATGCAGCGGGTGCAAATAACGGACAGGCGCAGCAAAACCTTAGCTGGAATCTGGGTATGAACAGCATAATTTTAACAATCTTGTCTACTATTGGCCTGATTGTATTACTATACATGGCATATAAATGCTATGAGAAATGCCATAAACAGTGGATAAGGCAGGAAATGTTCCACGCTACGTTCCGGAGTTTCCGAGCCTCATCAGGACACAGGACACCTCTACCGATTACTGCTGAGCGTACCGCGAGTGCAGCTGAATCTTCAGGAAAGTGAGTGCGTAAAGAAATTATCTATAACCAAAATGTGATAGTGCGACAGTACATTAAGTGTTTAGTGTTTTAAAATAAAATGCATTAAAGAGTGCATTAAGTGTTTGGTGTAATTATCGAGAGAACATAATTTTGGACTTTTACTTATAATTTTATTTTTATAATTAATACCCCGATATTATAATTGAACTCAATGTTTAAAATGTTTAAAGGATATGAATGTCAATCTAAAATTAAATTTAATTATAAGAATATGTAGCTACCTATCTTCTGGTAAATAAATATAAACATGTGTTATGGCTGATGAGCTTACTGATATATTAACGCAATTAAAATATATTAAAGAATATCTTACGAAGTTGGGACCAGCCAGAAGATTGGTACAAGATTTAAGTGGTAAATATAACCAAGCTTACGAATTATATAATAAGTTTAATGATATATGTACGAAAATAGAGGATAAGGTATCAAGTGGAGAAGTAAAATCATCAGATCTAAAAGTTTTAGAAGAATTGTATGAACAGATAAAAAATACATACTATAACATAAAATCACTTTGTTCTGTTGTGGAGTCGGAAAGCATCAACTCCAACATGGAAAAATTTAATTTGAAAACAGCAATTTCATTGCTACCTGTTATGACTGGTGACGAAAATGTAACCAAACAATTAATCGCCAACATAGAAATGTATGAGGCTATGTTGGACAATAATGATAAAAAATCATTAATTAATTTTATCTTAAAATCAAGGTTGTCAGAAAATGCGAAATTGCGCATGTCTCAAACTTATTCTTCAATTGCAGAATTAATAAAGGATATGAAATGTTTCCTACTCTCGAAAAAGTCAGATACCGCGATACAAAGTCAATTACAGCGGGCAAAGCAAGGTGGAAAGACATTACAAGATTACGGTAAGGATATCGAGACTATGTTTGTGGACTTGACAATTTCACA
The DNA here is from genome assembly GCA_964057195.1 of Orthosia cruda. Lineage (NCBI taxonomy): Eukaryota > Metazoa > Arthropoda > Insecta > Lepidoptera > Noctuidae > Orthosia > Orthosia cruda. Next base: position 6,021,666 of record OZ059848.1, on the reverse strand, counting down.
GGCCGACGGTGATTCTCAGAAGTACGAAATTTTTAAGTCAATTAACGAGAAAAATGCGATTAAAAGATTCTCAGACGGCCTTAGAAATAGTCGTGTCAGTACTATTGTAGCAGCGCGGAATTATTGCACGCTGAAAGATGCTATCGGGGGAGCAATGGATGAAGAGTTATCATCGCAACCAGAAAGTTCAGTCATGCATTTCGGGCACGCCAGAGGTAAGTTTTATAATTTTAATAATCGTAGATATGGTCATCAGAAACAAGTTCATTATATAAGGAGGCGTATGGCGCAGCCAATACGTGGAAGAGGTGCGCGTACGGAAAATAATTCTACAAACTACTATACAAACAGCCGAGTTAAGCCAAATTACTATTATAATCGTGGTAGCCGCGGATATCAAAATACATATTATACTCGAGGGAATAGGTTCCAAAATAATAGAAATAGTAAGGAATAATTGTTTTAGACTTACGAATGGGGAAAATCGGCTTTAATGACTTTATAGTAGTACCACCACGGTGTGAAACTATACATTACGTAGATACAAATATAGATCAAGATTGTGTCATATTTCCGCAAGAACTTTGTGAAGGAATTTTTTTAGCGAGCATGATAGTTTCACCAAAGTCAGGGAAAATACCTTTAAAGATTTTAAACACTAGGGACGATTCTGTAAAATTGAGTTATTGCTCACCAAAGATGGATTATTTAAGTAATTATAATATTTGTAATTTTGAAACAAATCCAGTTAACGCAGAAAGAGTAAAAAGGTTATTAGGACTATTACGTTTAGATCATTTAAACACGGAAGAGAGAAAAACGATTGAGAATATATGTGCGAAGTATACGGATGTTTTTATATGGATGAAGATAAGTTAGGGGTAACTAATTTTTATCAACAAACTATACATTTAAAAGACAATGCAGTACCAGTTTATACTAAACCGTATAGGATGCCTAAATCACTTCAACCAGAAATGGAAAGACAAATTGGTAAAATGTTGGAGGAAGAGATCATAGAAGAATGTCAGAGTGAATGGTCTAGCCCAATACATATGGTACCAAAAAAGAATGATAATTCGGGAGAGAAAAATGGCGCGTTGTGATAGACTACCGAAAGTTGAATGAAATAGTGAAGGACGACAAATTTCCATTGCCGAATATAAATGACATATTAGATTCCCTGTCCGGACAAAGACAAAGATATTTTATTTCAACTAGGCCATAAAGCGGCACTTTTGAACGTTAGTTACATTAAAATTTACAAGGAATAAAAATTGATTCTACCGTGCATTCGGAAAGTAGCTTGTTATGGAGAAGAACGCACAAGAAACTCCATACTTACTCTTTTAAAAAAAAAAATGTTTTTTTTACAATATTTAGGTACATAAGTACATACATTAATAAATTTATATGTGTGAGGACAATGCACCCAGAATCACTACATACTATACTACGTACAGGTACAAAGTATTAAAAGTACTCACACATGTACTGTGCAGTTACATAATAAGCGCTAGAAAAACACTAGCATCCGAAGCAGTTAAGTTAAGACCAATCCCAACTGACGGCGCCCGTTCACGAACATGACGCATGAATCGGCACCACCCAGCTCAACCATCATGAAGGGAACCGAATGATCCAACAAACACGCCACCATCAGAGAGACATTTGAGAGAGCATGACACACTCAACTGCCAGGGCAAACACAAGTCAACGAACGACACCGAGGTACAGCAAATGGTAGATTTACAGTTGGGTACATAGTACTCACACACGTGCTGCGCAGTTATACTATACTAAAAGAAATTGAGTCTATATAATACAAATATATTCATACAGTCTTCAGCAGGTCCAACAATTATACAAAACAATAATGTTCTGCATATCACTTGTTTTTGCGCCCTAGTGGTTGTGGAGCAAGAGTAGCATTGAGCCAAGCATTTTTATCAGTGATGTAATCCCCCAACTTATAATATGCCTGCCTGCATAGTGTGCGTTTTATACAAGTTTTAAATTTCGTCTCATTCAGTTCTAGAATGTGGGGAGGAATTTTATTGTAACATTTTGTACAAGTACCCCATGAAAGAAGAGGCTACTTTAGCCAGTCTGAAACCTGGTTGAACTAATTGGTCCCTATTTCTAGTAATGTAATTATGTCTATCTCCGTTTTTACTAAAAAGATGTAAATTTTTTCTCACGTACATGATATTTTCATAAATATATTGACAAGGAACCGTCATGATGTTAATGCCCTTAAACAGTTCCCTTAGAGAATCGCGCCGGCGAAGATTGTATATCGCTCTGATGGCTCGTTTTTGCAGAATAAAAATTGACTCAATGTCTGCAGCCCTTCCCCATAGTAAAATACCGTAAGACATTATACTATGAAAGTAACTAAAATAGACCAGCCTCGCGGTATCTACATCACTAAATTGACGAATCTTTCTAACAGCATAAGCTGCCGAACTTAGCCGCCCTGCAAGTGATATTAAATGAGGACCCCATTGTAACGTTGAGTCTAGCGTGATCCCCAGGAAAACCGTTTTATCGACGAATTCTAGCTTCTCCTTGTTTAAGATAATGTCACAATCAGTACTTTTTACATTCGGCAAGGAAAATTTTACGCACTTGGTTTTATTACCATTTAAAACTAAATTATTTGCAGTGAACCAATCCTGAACCTGCCGTAGCGCGTTATTTACGTCGTCAACCTGATAAGTACGTCTATTTATTTTAAAAATTAAAGATGTGTCATCAGCAAATAACACCATGTTTAGTTTGTTTTCCAATAAACGGGGTAAATCGTTTATGTATATTAAAAATAAGAAAGGACCTAATATTGAGCCCTGGGGTACCCCCATTTTCACGTTTAACCCCGACGAATTCACACCGTTTATCTGAACTAATTGCTGTCTATCACTTAAATAAGATTCAACCAAACTTAACGCTGATTGACCTAGCCCGTAATGCTCAAGTTTCAGAAGTAATGTTTCATGATTAACGCAATCAAACGCCTTCGACAGGTCGCAGAAGATACCTATGGCATCCTGCGACTCTTCCCACGCATTAAAGATGTGTTTTAATAGGGTGACACCAGCGTCAGTTGTACAACGTCCTTTGGTGAAACCATACTGTTTATCATGCAAGATTTTATTCGTATTAAAATGAATGAGCATTTGATTAAGCATTATCTTCTCAAATACCTTGCTGAAAACCGGCAACACGGATACTGGTCTATAATTATTTGTGTCTTTACTGTCCCCGGATTTAAAAAGTGGTATAACCTTACTATATTTCATTAGATCCGGAAAGACTCCTTGATCCACACACAAATTAAAAATTACAGCTAAGTACGGCGCTATAGTCTGAATAATGGAGGTACAAGCTTTGATGGACATTCCCCACAGATCTTTAGTCGGTTTGATCTTGATTTGCTTAAAAGCTTTTATTACTGTTATGGGGTTTATATGTGAAAAGTTAAATACATTCGGGCAGGCTGAAACGTTCGCGTTTAATAATCCAAAAGCAAGCGCGGGCGAAGAATTTAAGGTTTCAGTAGTTTTAATTGGGATGTTGGTAAAGAAATTTACAAATTCTTGGGCAACTTTTTTGTTATCTCTAATAAGTCCGTGTGTGGTCTCAAGCGTGTAATCAGGATTATTTCTTTTATTCCTGTTCGTTTCATTATTTATAATTTTCCAAACCGTCTTGATTTTATTTTCTGCTAATTTAACCTTATTTCTAATATACAAGGCCTTAGCTGCCTTACGGTATTTTAAAAAAAAAAACAGGTTCTGTCTATTTCAGTCATCTGGATTTAACCCAATCATATTATCAACTAGAACTTTGTCCGGAAAGTAGAAAATATACAGCATTCACCACAAATAAACAATATCAATTAAAAAGATTGCCAATGGGTTTAAAAGTTAGCCCCAGTGCGTTTAGCCGTGCTATGACAGTAGCTATGTCGGGATTAAACTATGATAAGTGTCTTATATATTTAGACGATCTTATTTGCTTTGGCCGTAATATGAATCAACATAATAAGAATTTAGTAGATATTTTCGAAAGATTGCGTAAAGTCAACCTCAAAGTTAACCCTCATAAGTGTAATTTTATGAAAAAGGAATTATTGTACTTAGGACATGTGGTCTCGGCCAATGGAGTTAGCCCAGACCCGGAAAAAACCAAGGCCATTCAAAATTATCCTAGGCCATGTAATAGTGATGAGGTAAAACGATTTGTGGCGTTTATCAATTATTATCGGAAATTTATTCCTAATTTTGCCCAGATCACTATCCCACTAAATAAAATGTGTCGAAAAGGCGTTCAATTCAAATGGACAGAGGAATGTGAGAACACATTTAAATACCTAAAACAATCTCTCATGTCACCACCAATATTGCAATATCCCGATTTTACACAAGACAATGAATTTATTTTACATACGGACGCATCAGGTGTTGCAATTGGTTCTATCTTATGTAACAAAAATGATTTACCAATAGCGTATGCAAGTCGCACATTGAATAAATCGGAAGTAAATTATCCAACGATAGAAAAAGAGTTGTTAGCAATAGTGTGGTCAGTGCGTTATTTTCGGCCTTATATATTTGGAAAAACATTTACTATTAAAACTGATCACAGACCACTAGTATATTTATTTACTATCAAGAGTCCAAGTACTCGGTTAATAAAGTTTAGGCAAAATTTAGAGGAATATGACTTTAAGATTGAGTATGTAAAAGGGGCGAATAATGTGGCTGCAGACGCATTATCTCGCATAGTATTGACATCGGATGAATTAAAACAGATGGATAGACAATTAATTAATGTTATGACTAGGAGAATGAAGAGAACGCAAGATGATGTGCAAAGAAATCCAGATTCGGTTGTTAACAATTCTTACGATTGCCAGGCTGATCACCCAAATGTCGTAGAAATGCTTAAAAAACCGAATACAGGAGTCGAACTGAGATACGGAACTACACATGATAAGAATTGCGAAGAGATCCGTGAACAATATAACACGTTCTCGTATTTACCATCAAGGTACATAATTTACACAGAAATCGATACTCGATCATGTTCTGCGCGAGCCGCGTTCGTGAGAGGAATAGAATTCTTTTGTAATAAAATGAATATTCAAGAATTATATATAATGAAAAATAAAAAGAATATTTTATTACTTGAATGGTTAACCAATGAAATAAAAAATAATTCAAAGTGGTCCGGACCACGACTTTGTGTTATTAAAGGATTAACAAGAGTAGACAATGTCGATGATAGAAGAGTCATATTAAATGATTTTCATTTACTACCAACGAGTGGACATGCAGGCGTTAGGCGCATGCTAAATAATATTAAGCGGTACTACTTTTGGCCGAATATTTGTGAGGACGTTAAGAAATTCGTGAAGAGATGTGATAGCTGTCAAAAGCAAAAGCACTCTTTACCAACTAAACAGCCCATGGAGATCACATCCACGGCACAAGGAGCTTTTGATAAGGTATATTTAGATATTGTAGGACCCTTAGAAAAAGATTATCATAATTATTCATATATATTAACAATACAGTGCGAACTAAGTAAATATGTGGAGGCCTACCCTTTAGAAACAAAAGATAGTAGTAGTGTAGCTAGAGCATTTGTAGAAAATTGTATTCTTAGGTACGGAATCCCACGCGAAATAGGAAGTGATAGAGGAACAGAGTTTATATCGAGTACAATGACCGAAGTATGTAAGTTGTTAGAAATAAAGCATATTTCGTCAACAGCATATCACCATGAATCATTAGGATCCATAGAAAACACTCATAAATCACTAAACTCATTTCTAAGAATTCAAACTGATAACAATTCTAGGTTTTGGAGTAATTGGTTACAGTTTTGGTGTTTTTCATACAACACTACAGTACATAGTGAAACAAAGTATAGCCCATTTGAACTTGTATTTGGAAAAAAATGTAATTTGCCAAGTAATTTAAATACAACTACAGTAGAACCATTATATAATACAGACAGTTATCCATTAGAACTAAAATACCGTTTGCAAAAAACAATATGATGCAAGACAAAATTTAATTACAAGTAAAGAACTTAGAAAATGCAACTTTGATCAATATGTAAATCCAGTAACTTATAAGAAAGATGATTTAATATTAGTAAAGAACGAGACGGGTAATAAATTAACAAAACCAGTGTATTCAGGTCCTTATAAAGTTTTACAAGATTTATCACCAAATGTAAAAGTACTAATAAAAGGTAAAGAGGACATTATACACAAAAACCGTACAAAATTATACCATAAATCAATATAAGTTTGTAATAGCTGTAAGTTGATTAAATTTAAGGAGCACTATAGCAATGGCTATGTAAAGCCAATTAAGGACGTATTAAATAGCGCATAGAATTTTAGACATAAGTTTAATAATTAAAAAGTAGCACTAAACTTATAACAAAAAAAATAAAAAAACATTTTTATTTTTTTCTAAAATTAACGGGGGAGGTGTAGTGTGTGTAACATATCCTCCCTATATAATTGTACTTAGCATGTAAGTTGAGGCATTAAACGTTGGTACTTCGAGTAAGACACTTCTTTCATTTGGTCTCCCGAACAACAAACAGTACAATTGCAACACATCTTTTTTTATTAAAACTGTATTTTCATCATTGGGGTAGAGATCCATTTGAATTTTAAATGCAAATTCGCTTTTAGTAAATGTTTGATATGTATCTTGCTGCAGACTCTGGTTGTGAACCATCGTCCAGAAATATGGGAGGGGTCGGAGTTCATATTGACATGTATGGCGTATGGATCTCCGGACATCACCTTCACGTGGTACAAGGATGGTGTCAAGATAAACTTCAATGGAACGACGAGGTAAGTAAATAACAAGTGTGCGCGATAGGAGATTGGTATTTTTTAGATTACTAAAAAATAAACCATATAATTCTAACCAGACAGTTAAACTGTCTGGAAATAGTGGACGCGAGCTAATAGCATGTCGTCGAGATTGACGAGTGTGCGCCTGTGCAATCCCGCCATCAACTGTTATTTACCGCACTGATTACCCGGTAACATGCTCTCTCCCTGATGGTTTTAATGGTTTAGGTTTTAGATAAAAACTAGCCTGTAAATCAAAGCAGTGATTCTTTTGACTTTTATTTTAGAAAAACTGTTTACTTTTGCTTTAAAAAGAGGCTTATTTAGGTGTTTACGACGAGACAGATTAGTACGTCGACATCTGAAAGAGATTTTAACATATTGCCATTACGAGTAGAAGAGTGTTCTTTTTCAGAGACATTTGGACGCGTACTGTGTCAGAAGACGCGCTTGGTCGTCGCATGTCAGTGTTAGGTATAACAGATGCGAAGAGCCCCGACAGCGGTAAGTGGTCATGTGCAGCAGACGATGCTGGCAGGAGACGATGTAGAGCGCTGAGGATTATTGTACTAAGACCGCCCGAGGTACGGCTCGTGCCTTCCACTATCACTGTTAATAAGGTGAGTCAATCGATACCGGCGATGGTACGCTGATCGTAATATACATCAAAACACAACATTTTGGTTTGCGCAGATACCTAAAAAACTTATATGAATGTGTGTCAGGGCGACAACGTGAGCATAACATGTCTGGCGGGAGCAGGGCGGGTGCACGGCGCGCTTGGGTTCAGTTGGGCGAGGGAGAGGACGCTGCTACGGATGGTGCCGGGCAGAGAGGTCTGGGAGGATCTGTTCCCCGCGGGGAGCGTGCTCAGGCTTTATAACATACAGGTGTGTTAATAAAATTGAATTGAATCCTCCTCCAAAATTCACGTACTATTCGAGATGCTTTTAATTCTATTTTTTTTCACAGAAATCCAATGAGTACCGATGTCAAGTATCATCAGTGGCCGGCACCAATGCTAAAGGCGTGACCATGTGGGCTCTAGGAGCTGACGACGTAGCGTGTGAGAGTGAGGCTTCCCATGGCTTGCGTTGGCCGAAGACCGCTCCCGGAGCGCACGCGACTGCCTTCTGTCCACATGGATACAGCGGGGAGAGCACTAGGTAAGTAGAAATGTGTTACAAAGATACTACGTCTGATTTGGTACCATCTCATCATGCAGTAAAAGTTTAACCCCGGTCACTTATTTGCAGGTTTTGCGAGCCCAAAACTGGACAACATGGTGTTAAATGGATGCTACCGGATTTCTCTGGTTGTGTTGAAGACTCACTCAAAGATATTTTTGAACAGGTAGCTAAATGAAACCAAATAATACGATGAGATGATACGAAATTCTCTACACATACCTACGATAAAATATTGATGTGTTCGATAGTTCAGTCTGATATCGCTGGGCTACTCTTGGAGCTCGGTGTGGCGCTTGTCGCGGCAGTACGGTACAGTGCTGCTTTCCCTGCCGACACACCCGGGCGAGGGCGAGCCTTCCCTCAATCATGCAGCACACATGCTGCACTACCTCATGTCTGCTGCAGCACAGCCAGCCGACAGGTTCAACAGCGCGGAACATCTGCTGTACATCTATGACCACCTGCTCACACATCCTGATGCGTTCCTTGATGAGGAGGTAAGTGATAATTAATGTCAAGGTGAATTAAAATTCTAGCAAAGATTTATTTCTGTTGTTTAGGTAAAAAAGGAAAATAATTAATCGCGTGATCTCTAACTAGAAAATCTTCGAACTCCAAAACGCGGTAGTGGACACAGCGGGTCTGCGGAGTAGCTTTGACAAGCGCTTCCACGAGTTTACAGTCACAACTGCACCAGTACAGTTGGACAACACGGCGCACTTCTCGCTTCAGCCAGCTCCTGTGGCTCGCGAGGAGTGGCTCGTGACGTCAGCAGCAGTAGAGCTGGCGGATACAACTGGCAATGCTTCCGTGGTCACCGTACTGTATCATGACTTGGGAGCGAGGCTGCCGTCGCTGAGGAGATTTGTCGAGTATAAGTAAGAGCCTTTTTTCATGATTGCGTATTGATTACTAAATTATTACGATCGATTTTAAAGCATCAAAACGCGATATAAACTTTTCTTCCTTGGTTTTTGTTATTTTTCATTATGTTTATGTTTTATTATCTCTTATTAATTTATCTATTGTTTTACTTTACTCCTGCACGGTAGTTGTAGCGGCAACTGTTCCAGGTCTGGCCGCGCGACAGAGTACACAGTAGCATCACAACAGGTGCAGGTGTCTATCAGCGGCACGGGCGTTGATCCCACGCTCCCTCACACTGTCACACTGCTGTTCGCGCACTTCAAGAATTACAGCGCTATCGGTGAGTAGATACCGCACAGCATACAGTTCCATCGACAGTAAGACTGTAGTGAGGTGATATAGTTGTTGTGTTCAGCATCTCAGCTCGCGTGTGGAGGTCGGTCGCGTTCGTCGCCGCGCGTGTGGAGCACGCAGGCGTGTGAGCTGTGCATAACGCAGCACACACACGTCGCGTGCCGCTGTTGGGGGCCAGCCGCCGCCACCATCGCGCTCTTCACACAGCACACAGGGGCAATCGTGAGTACTACCAGAGAAGTGATGTGATGTTCATTACGCTACTAATACGCCAACCACTCATAAATATTTTCTTTAGACAGGTACAGCGAATGACTTACGAGACGTAGTAAAGATCACAGTGAGCCTAGGAGCTGCGATGTGTCTTGTGGTGGCATTAGTACAAATCCTGAGCTTAGTAGCTGGCACTATGGTCAAGCTATCAGTGCTGCTGAAAGCAGCCACTGCGGGCTTTCACTCTGCAGCGATGTTTGCTCTACTGGAATGTGGTACGGGCCAGGTGAGTCCCAATAACTTGCTGTTCTGTGTGAATGGTTGTTGCATTGCTTGCCCGTGGTGTAATTCTAAGATGGGTGGCAGGAGGTGGCTTGCTCGGGTGCGGGCTGGGCGGCAGCGCTGTGCTGGACGGCGGGCTGTGCCGCGCTGTGCGCTGCGCCACTGCTGCTGCACGCCGAGCTGGCTGCCACGCGCACGCGCGTTCCCTCTGTCGGACTACTGTGCGGTACGTGTAGGTGCAGACGGTCTTGTGTGCAGGAGGGCTGAGCGTGTCGCTATACTCACGTGAACTGGTTGCAGGCGTGTGCACACTATGCTGGCTGACAGCTCGACTATGGGGTGGCGCGCCGCTGCAGTTGGGCACGGCCGCCAACGCCGTGTGTGCTGCAGGCCAAGGGTTATTAGCCGCACTCGCACTCGCGCTCGCACTCGGAGCCCGAGCACGAGAGCACGAGCACAAGCCGAGACAAGACCACGCGCGCTCGCGAGCACGAGTAGTGCGGCACACGCTAGTGCTGTTGCTCACGACGTGCGCCACGCAAGCAACTGGCGTGGCGTACGTGCAGCCCGCGGAGAGCAGCGCGACGCGCGCCCTGCTGCTGGCTGTGGCCGCGCTGGCTAATGTGAGGCGCAACTACCAACACATTAATTCTTATTTCTTTTCTTATTCTTTCTTTTATTATCATACACACCCACTACATCTCTCACTGCTTGTCCAGGGTATAGCGATGCTGATGTGCTACGTGATCATGGACGCGGAGTGTCTGCAGGCAGCGCGGCGCCTACTCGCGCTCTCCTCACACAGCGAGTGGCAGCCCACACTGGGGGGAGACGCTGAACATACTCGTGAGTTTGGTGCTTCTGACACATAATATATTGCTGCGATTTTGAGCAGAACTATATAATACTGCCGTCATAACGAAAAAGTGGACAACTAACCAATTCTAAAGCTCGAGATAAGTGAGTTTAAAGTTTTCAAATGTTTCTCGGAGGAATGTATTTTTAAATAGTTATGAATGCAATTATTTGCATATACATAAGATATATGGAATGGCATTTCTTTGTTATTTCTTCTTTTCTCATTATTAGTGCAATTATGATTTGCCCTTTCAGCTTAATAAAAAAATCAAATTGACTATCTTTGTTACATTGAAAAGTCACAACTAAACAAATGTGACCTTTTATTTTAATATTGTTTTAATATTAAAATGAAAAGTCACATTTGGTTATAAATATTAAAATGATAGGGCACTCTCCGCTCAATTGTGTCCTTCTTATATAACCCCACCACTCTACCGCACAATAATATTACACAAATTGCTGGTCTTTTAAATAAGGTTGACCTGCAGGTGTTATCTAAGAAACAAAAAGACATAGATGTGGTCTGCATTATCGAACATTTCATTATGGCTATGAAAAGGTTTTATTTGTACATACAGGCCACCGAAAATTAAGAACTTAAATAATGTTCTATGAAAAACTCGAACTTGATTTGAAAACTTCTTGTATAATCCCGAGTAAAATAGTTATTCTATTTGGGGGCTTCAACATTAATACCTTAAAAATGAACAGACTTCAAAAACAAAATACTAAAAAGTGCAAAATAACTTTCTATTCGGAAGTCGGTGTCTTTCGTACCTCTCGTTTTTATCGTTTTGCGATACCGACTTCCAAAGCGAAAGTCGTTTTGCACTTTTTAATGTTTTGTTTAAGCAGACCGTTAATTTTTTTGCGAAATCGTTTTTATTTCTCTCTTTTTAGTTTTGCTTCACCTTCACTCCAAATTGAGCAAGTTCCATAGTAAGGTACCTAAAGGATTGACAAAATACCCATAAAAACTCAATTTACACATTCGTGCTGTTTGTCGCTAAAGAGTTCGGTTGTATGCTCCCTATCTTGAAACCAGCCCTACCGATTTTGATGAAACTTGCACTATGACCTAAGTTGAGAGATACTTAATCTAAAAAAAATAATGATCATGATTACTAGTTTCGGAGAAATGCGTAGACAAAGATACATACATATTATAACGGATACATGCGGACGACTTCACGGGGTATCCATTTATTGTATACCATAACCTTCTCCAGAATTAAAAAAATACTTTTATGAAAACCGCATCAAAATCGGTTCAGCCAAACGCAACAAAATCGCGGACGAACATATATACAAACATACGGATACATACTTTTGGGCTGCAATCTGAAGCTTGAACTTAGACAACCAACTAGATTGTGCAGTAATTAATGTAACAAAAACAACCATGAGTTGCTTTTGGAATTTTTTAAATTAAATTTTATAATTTCCGTCTCCGTAACTCCATCATTCTCACCTGGTTTTAATTTATAAACTAATGGAGATACGATCTAAAAACTTCAGATTTACTTCTTCTCCATTAATCAAACAAAAAATTCAGCTTAAAATTCAAGTTGTAACTAAATTATTTATTTACGTTACTGAAGTCATGTTGTTGTATTTGTAATAGTTCTGCTATTTAAACATTAAAATTAATTTAAAAAAACTAAAAGTGTTTTTCTTATACAGTATTTAAAATAATGATTCGACTTATTTGAAAAAAAAATTGAAGACCCCTATTTGGTTGACGCGGCAGTAAAAAATCTACAACAAATAGCAAAAATTAAAGGTCTAACAGAAATAAAAACATGTTTGCTTCTGCACCCTCCTCTTGTAGAACTTGCTATGCAGTCAGTTAGTTTTTGCTTTTAAAAAGCTTCACTTAATACCATCAAATTGGTATGTCTTTTATTCCGATCATATAATATAGCAAAGACAACCCTGTTGTCTGGACATTAGATCAATCTTCTCATTTCTCTAGCTTATCACTATGTCTCATGAATGTTTAGTACTAACTTGTAAGCTGTCGTCTTCTCATTGTTGTAGTGTACATAAAGCAAGGTCGCGAGGTGGAGTGCTCCTCGTCTCACGTGTCTCCCGCTAACACCTACTGGCAAGCGCCGACGTTAGAGAGCCCGAACACCATGTACAGGTGAGGACTGAGGTACAATCTCACTAGAATTCTGTCGCGATGTACAGTTTAGTTGTTCTGCTGATAGTACGTGTACATCACTCTGACATGTTCGATTGTTGTGCAGGCGTCAGTCACGCGGCGCGTGCGTGGCGGACATAGTGCGCTGCGTGCCGCACGAGCAAGCCCTCACGTCACCGCGCGTGCTCTGCGACCTCATACCCACAGGTATGATTTTTCGGTTCCGTACCAACTTTAAAATCTCCACCGGCTTGTGTCTAGTTTTTATTAAGTGTAAACGTCTTTTATAACTGATGGTATTATTTTAGAAGATGGTGCAGGTGTGTCGCGCATGTGTGTGGAGCTACGATTGTTGCCGCCACACGACACAGACACACACTTGCGCTTCTTTGGGGACAACACCGATACACCCAAGGTAAAACTATTGTGCAGTGTTCTAATAGAAGTGATTACATAATAAATATCTAATTTGTAGTCTAATTGTATCGTCTCTCTCCAGGAAACCTGCACGCTCTGCATCAAGTCTACCCCGGACGTGTCGGCGCGTCCTCACAAGAGCTGTCTCAAGAAGCGCGCGTCGCAGTTCTCGTGTAGCAGCTCGCTGCCGTCCATACACCGCGAGTGCAGTGCCGAGCACAACCACTCACACATACAACTAGTCAACACACACGCAAACGATACACCAACTACTCACAGCAAATACATACACACTGACAAAGTGTTGCACAAGATATCACATGACCTGGACTTCCTACTCAACAGGACGCCGAGCCGAGCCGACGACCACTGCTCACAGCGCATACAAGAAGCGCCCACTTAGTAGAGCACCTGCGCGATCACTGTTCTAGTGAATGTAGGAAATAGGTTAACTAGCGACAAGGAACCAGGGATGTGATATGACAAGCTTAGAGATAATAAATGAACCAATATATTGTTCTTGAGATTGTATAGATATAAAATGTACATAGGTACTTATAACTTAGGATAGGACTTTATAATTGTGTAATGTATTTTTGTAAAAACAACGTACAATTTTAACAAGGGTACTATAAGAGTTGTAAATAAATGTGAAATGCGAATTATGAATAAATTTAATTCATCGAAAACATAATGGCAAGTAATTATATTTTTGTATGTTTGGAAATGTATGTTGTTTTATTCAATCATTCTTTCATAACAATGTAGGTTATCTACTTATGTTGGAAAATAGAAAACAATAAAGTTTTCTTTATTTAGCATTATAACCTTGGAACTCCTTAATGCTAAGTATGTCACGGGTATAAGATATGACAAATAGCTAACCGACTATGATGAAGCAAATACTTATAAATAAAAGGTACTGATGAAAATGGTAACATCGAACTGATCTGATGAGACGAAGCCGGAAGGTAGGCACTGGAACTCCGAAATAAAACAATGGATCCTATTCGTGTTTGGGCTTATTAGAATCGAAATGAGATTAACTTTGGCTATAAATGATTTTCATGGTATTCGGAGGTACCTACCAAAACTAAAAAGAGATAAATAAAAAAGTATTTACCAAAAAAAAACAGCCTGACTTCCAACACAAAACACTACAAAGCGAAAAATAACTTTCTTTTCCGAAGTCGGTGTCGATAAACGGAAAACAATAGGTACCAAAGACACCGACTTCGGAAAAGAAAGTTATTTTTGTAGTAAGTAGTTTTCGAAGTCTGTATAATTTATTTTGTTATTTTTTTTTTATCTCTTATAAAAGGCATAGCGAACTAACGTGTCTTTAAATGAAATTTTCTCACGATCACCCAAAGGTTAACTACGATATACTCAGCCATACGTGTGTCAATAATATGTGACTTCACTAAGGTTAGGTTGGTGAAGTCTGTTTAATACCTAAATGATTCTACCAGAGAGTTATAACTGATATTCTGATGGGAAATATCTAAAGTAATTTTGGGGTCACATTTTCTGTACAAAGGAATTCCCACTCCATAGGAAAATTTGTTGAAATTCACAAGAACATATAATTGAACTAATACCATAACAGTATTGTTTTGAAAACCTCGTAAATCACCACGCGAGGTATGTGAGAATTAACAAGGGTGTGGCGATGGACTACAATGTTATTTAGTGTTCGACCAATCATGCCGCATTTGTAAAGTTACCGACGATAATGTTCAAGGTCAAAAAATATTTACCAAACAGGATTTGTGAATCGAGATTCGCTCAGTTGTACATAATTATGCTATTTACTAAATAACGATAGTGTTATTCTATTCGAGTTCGTTTTGATAAAAAGTAAAATGTCTAAGTAAAATAAATAATATTTTGCTTTTCAAATTCTTCGGTTGAAAATTGCCCGATTTCAATAAACATCTTTTGATAAGGTGCCAACTGGCAGGTTACGTAATAGAAATCTTGGCAATCGAGGACAGGGGAAGGTGATTTTAGACTAGCTCGGTTGCTCATTTCGACCTCTTTTTCTGCGGGGTTATCTTTTTGCCGCCTAAAAATATTCTTTATTTTCGTTTTGAGTTCTGTTTTACGTGAAAGCCCATTTTTTGTTACACAGAGGCACTACATATAATTAAGGCTTTATTTATGGCTCAGCTTTTATTTTCATATCTCTGTAGAAAATTTCAGTGTGTGTTTATTACGTAAGAAACAGCAATCTGCAATCATCGCGCAAGCAAACGCTTCAAGTCATAAAACTAGAAATACCTACGGTGTAGGTATGATAGGTCCTAAACAATCGTTTACTAATTGCTCACTGTTTGTCAAATGCACTTATTTAAAAAAACCAGCAAAATCTTTCAACTTTTGTATTGAAGAGCAATTATTAAGATACGTAATAATAAGCCTGCCGGTCATTGAACTCTTCCGATAGTTGTTCAATATTGAGCTTTTGTAAATAACATAAATTTCATGATCGCTTTGCAGCTATTCAGGAAAAAAATACAAAAAAAATGTGATGTGTGTGTAAGATATTTCTTGACATAATCAAGACTTCAAGAGTTATGGTCACGCACTCACGCGGGAACGTTTTGATACACTTTTGCGATATGTGGGCGAAACACAATTTGTAATCATTACTTTCTCTAGCATTTTCTTAAGAATTTCATGTATTTCTACGAAAGTTGAAATAATAAAGAAACGATGTAAGCTATCGGAAAATGTATATGGAATGAAGGTTTAACGTGGAATACGTTAACAAGATAAAGAGAGTGGGTAGAGTTATTAATTTCCATTGTGTTTGCCAATTCGACATCTTTTGATTTATTATACTATCGCATAGTATCATAAATTGAATACTATATAAGGTAGGGATCATCTTTGCTGCTAGTTTCAGAGGTAATTCAAAGTTTGATGATAATACCGAAGCATCACATATGCCAGTGTCAAACCGTATCTTTATTGCAGTCGCTAATTGTAGCAAGCAGTAGCCATTAGTTCGTGAATCAGAATCAACACACTAAATAAGAGACTGGTTACGAGATTAAACTAAGATCATAAAATTACACACCTAACTGCCTACATCCTAATTATACCCTTACATCTGCACTTATTAACGTAAACTGCTACCAAGTTGAACGACTCATCTATTTTTATGTGAGTACCGCGGCGGTTCGCTGCAACCTTTTTTAAACATTGTGAGAGCTTTTTAATTAATATAACAAATATTTTTATGTATCACAATTGCTAAAGTCTTTTATACAGTAGTTCCCTAGTTTCATTCAGTGCAACTCTCATGATATTCATAAAATATGCGGCACCGCAGGAGAGGCCGCGCTGAAGAAATGCTTCACTAATTAAAATACTGGTAGTAAGAATGTGGAGCGAGACGAGTGAGGACTGTGAGGTTTGGTAATAACAATGCTATTGAAGTAGCTCCTCTGTTTTGTTTAATATTATTTTAATGAAGCTTGGGATTCATTAGATGTGGGTACTCCTATGAGTATCCTATAGTATAGTGTGTGTAGTGTAGTATCCTAAGTAGTTCTATTGTTTTTTTTTTTTTGTGAAAGCGCAATTAAAAAAAACTTATTTTTTGAAATGAATAAATATAATATTCTACCACCATCATGCAAGCGGAATGCTACGTAAAAGCAAACCAATTTAAATAAGAGTAGGTACTTGAAAAGCGTCCACATTCAATGTACAGTGAAAATTTAAGCTTGAAGTCATCGCAGATGTCCAATTTTCATCCATTTCCCTCGAATAACTACTTACTCATACCAGAAGTCCGAACTCAACTTACGATAACCAAATATATTTCATGCCTTAATTAGTTTTCAATAAAAATAAATGTCAATTGCACAGGTCTCGTTTTATGTAACCAATTTTAACCTAACAGATGTTCTAAAATTCGTAAGTTTTCCGTCTTTATTTTGGCAATTTTATTTATCGAAAAACCTTAACTCTCACAGGTTTCAGTAAAGCTGCTAACTACAACACGTACTTGCGCATCCGTAATCCGCTATGCAAGAGAATGAAAAGACACGAAAGCCTGATATGTGTAAATATAATAGGTTTTTTTATAATAACTATGAAATTGCCGTTCTGCAGTACTGGCAATCATCATCATCATCATATCAGCCGAAAGACGTCCACTGCTGGACATAGGCCTCCCCCAAGCGTCGCCACTTTGACTGGTCCCGTGCGTCTCGCAACCAGTGGATCCCTGCATCTTCACCAGGTCGTCGGTCCACCTGGTGGGAGGCCTTCCAACGCAAAGTCTACCGGTTCGCGGTCGCCACTCCAGAACCTTTCTGCCTCATTGGCCATCCGTTCTGCGAGCAATGTGCCCTGCCCACTGCCACTTAAGTTTGGCAATTCTTCGGGCTATGTCGGTAACCCTGTTCTCTTGCGGATCTCTACATTTCTGATTCGATCACGCAAGGAAACTCCGAGCATATCCCTCTCCATTACCCTTTGAGCGGCTGTAAGCTCACTCACTTTAAACTTAATAATTGATTTCATTCAATTTAATTCAATAATTGCATTTCATTTCATTTAATAATTCAATTTAGTCCGTATAATTTAAAACAGGAGGAAAGCTACTTAAATAGTTTACCGAACCAGCTCATACTACTATACTCTTTTATTCTTTCTTTTGGCTTACTGAATGAAAATGAATATGTATTACCTATTTGATGCAGTATTGTGGCACCATATATCATGTAGCTGAACTCAGTTGCGAATAATATTGTACATTTTGTAAGCATGATAATATTTCATTTCACCACGTATTTAAAAATATTTGGCAGCTCTGTTTTGACAACCAATTAATTTTATCAATAGTAGCGATGTTTTTTATTTTGAGCAACTATTATTTTATAAATCATGTTAACAAAAAAACTAAAACGCGTCATCTTTTTAGAGTGACAGGAAGGGCAACACGCCATACGGGTAAAAAGGCGACTCCTGCCAACGACGGGTACAAATCGTCACTCGTTTGTAGCGAGGCAATCCCGAAAAAAGGCTCTTACAATATTCTTGTTATTATTATCCGTAACGGTTTATTTTATTTTTTCCATCTCTGCTCCATTAATAAAAGACAAAAGGCAGATTCGACTGCACGACAGGCGACATTGAACACTTCATTATTTGCAATAAAGACGTCACTTTAAGATTTCTTATTTTTCTCGTCGTGAGATACGAGTAGTACAACTGTAACTACTGCATGACATCTCTTTTGTCTTTAAAATGATAGTATCAGATTCATTTTAGATTAAGAATTGAAGTCGTCAAAGTATGGTCTAAAGTTAATATAAGGACATTAGTTACTGATGAAAATAAACCACAATACTTAATCTTCATCTATACATATTATTATTATTATAATACATTATATATATATATTATATTTAAGAAAATTTTATACGGATGGTCTTTATATCAGCAATAGATGCCAAAAATAATAAATATTTGCAATTTTTGTTTGTCTGTCACGGATGATGTCGTTTGTACGCGGATGTCGCAAAAACGACTGTACGAAATTGGATGCGGTTTTCACAATTATATTATTATTATAAAGAGATAGAACAAGTGAAGCCCAAAGAGGAGGAAGCAAAAGCATATTATGGTAGCAGCTGCATCTTAACTCTTCCACTTTTTATCTGATATGTTATGTTAATGTTTTAGTTCTAAGTACCCGGCAAGCCTATTGCCAACGGTGCACCCGGGCACCTGAAATGCTATCTTAGGGTAACAATTAAGACATTTTAATAGGAAATGCTCAACGGCGGGACATAGCAGATCTACCTGTAACCAACACAACATCTTATGTACCTATGATCCACAATAAATTATTTGAATTTGAATTTGAATTTGAAAGGAAATCCCAAAACTATTCAATTTAAAAGGTAAAGATAGCAAACACGGCTGATGACAGTTGGGCTGCTGAAAGTTGCGCCGCTGCAGTTGCCCGATACAACACACATTTTTTTAAGTTTGAGATTTTAGTTTTGGATTTGTTGGTTCATTTTTGTATTGATTGATTTGTACAATATTCAAATTAACAGCCAGTGAATTACGTGATTGAAGCCGCGGGCACAGCTAGTACATTAATAATAATTATTAACTCTTGTATAATAACAGTGCCTCAGATATTCAGAGTAAGGTAAAGCTTGCCTAATTACTCCAGTTCTTATACCTAGCTTAACTTTTGATAACAGTGATTTGTCTTAGGTAGGAATGATAAATGGAATTGGTATTTTATTATGTCTTGTAGTTTATTCACGCTTGAGGAGAATGTAATATTATAGCATTCGCCAAAGCGGTTTAAAGATTACGAGAAAATGAACATAGCCTTTTAAATAATTTATTTGGACACAATTATAATAATTTATAACATCAGCTTAGTTTTAACGCTGACATGGAGGTCAAACTAATATTTAATTAGCACTAATATTTTTAACGTAGGTTTGGAAAAACGCTTTCATAAAACAAATAAAAACATTATGATGTATGAAAGCTTAACCATTAGCTTTCGGTCGGAAACTAAATGCGTATATTTTCTTAACGATAAATGAAAGCCTATTTAAGCCCGTTGTATTAAATAAGAAAAATGAAACTGTGTTGTGAAGTAATGTTTAAAGTACTATGCGGCTACTACGCCGTAGCACACGTGACGTCATCACTACGCGTGCTTGAATATAAGCATAGCGTGAAATAACATGAATGTAAGCATTATATTTTTTTCTGCAGCATAATCGTTAAATATTATAATGAATTGCGATGGTTTTCAACTTGAAAGTTGAAGGATTCTTTTGATGATACAATTCTTGGACTTCAAATGAAAATCGATGTGAATTTCCATTCACAAAACCAAATGATTTATTCCTAGAATTGACTGTACTTGATTGTAACTCGTGTTATTTACGATAATACATTGATATTTCGCTTTCCTATCACGTTTAACTTTTCATGAGTATCAAGTACGAAATATAATTTAATATATATTGAAAGGACAAATATTGACTTGGCAAAATCTTCACAGGAAATAATTGTAAAAAAACAAGAATTTATGAGATAATTGAAACAATATTATATTACTATTAAAATGATATCACGTTTTTAGAAGGACCCACTTATAGTAAAAAGTAAAGTGCTTTGTGAGCGTCTTGTTATTGAACCTGTATACTTATTTTCTTACGTATTTTCCTCTCTCTTACGGCAAATGAAGCCTTCCACTTGATAGAAACATAGCATATTTATTTATTGACTATAACGTTTACTTTTGCCAGCGCTTTTAGTAACGAAGAGTCCGATTTTATTTTTTTGTACAAACGTACCTCAGTTTTAGGCCAGAGTCAACACACAACATAAACTATAGTAAAACATCAAGTTAAATTGCCAAGATAATCAGAAAAATAAACTGCCCATTATTGTGGAATAGAAATCGCTATTCGCTTGGTAATATATGAAAGAAAAGTTCTGACACCAACCACGAGCTGATAAAGTATTCAGATCTTTATTTTGCATTGTTGCTTAACTGCTTGGCTACTAACAATCAATTAACTTGGGTAAGTATTCTACACAGCCTGCACGTTTAAAAAATACGCTATTAGTACTGTACTTTACTCTCACATTTTTTGCATCGCTAAGACAGTTTTATGAAGAGCAAACTTGTAGGCTCTGGCAAGGGACGAGATTCTGCTGGATCCACTCCAGGAATCGTAAACTTTTATGTATTCTGTGAAGGGTCTATCTGACCTACATAAACAAAACAAGTTCTATGTTGTCCAATAATGAAAGAACCCCATATTCAGTATGCGTATTTCAATCGCTTACTTTCTCAAAAATAATCGCAAAGTTTTTATTGTTCTTTGCAAAATCTGGAAAACGGAGTTTTGCTTAAACTTTGAAAAATATTTGCCTTATGCCGTAGTATTCTTAAAAGAATATAAAGAAATGTTGTTTACATGGTACCTACCATATCGAACACAATCATAATAATTATGCATCGCTTATCAAGAAATTATCAAGTGGTACTTATTTAAACGAAAAAAAATTCCCTTTGTAAGTTATCATGACGGACAAATACTGACATGACTCCTGATGAATAAGTTAACAAATTGCCTTAACCGGACAATGGAATTCGTCGATTGTGGTGTTTTGTGGACAATACAAATTCATTATTTGAATAAAAAGGCTTTTGTGGAATCATGTCTTCTATCCGAACGCTTCGAGAGATAAAAAACGAAATAAGCGGTGAAACCTTTTTCATTCTGACATTTGAATAATTAAAATGTGACACGCTGATTTAGATGAAAACCGTTTGAGTTTTATTTTCTATCTGAAAATGAGCGATTGGCAATTCTGTATTTGATGTTAATTAACGAATTGTCTCACTTTATTCCAGTAGAAATAAATCACAAAATTTCATGCCAATTCATCTATATAATTTATCAGTAATATTCATCACTAATAAATTGTAATTATATTGGCCACTATAGCGATGTTAATCAATGGCTCTTGTGCAATCTTTCTAGTAAGTTCTGTTCGTTAAAGTCAGACGATTTTATTCAAAACGGGCAATAAAAGTACAATTTATCGTTACTGATCCTAATTTACAACGAGCAAATTTTATAAAACATAACATCTATTATTTTTTTTATTGCGGACTCAAATCAGATACCTACTGGAAATGTCTCTTCAAAATCGGTAGCCTAACACTAAAAAAAACGGATTTTACAAATTCTCAATATTTTCTTAACCGCAAATTAGTCCCAAGAAGTAAATCCCTAACCGTGTACATTTTGAAATAGTCATTGTCACCCATTTTTCTTCAATATGAGGCGGTAGGGCTGCCTCGGAACGTATTGAAAACTACTGATAATCATTCGTTTGTGCACTTACTTGTTACCATGTTGTTGCATCATAAGTACAAAATTCTATAGGTTAGAACCACTATCGTCATGGCTTTGGAATTATAACTCCAAGACAATATAATGGGTTCATTGTTCTTTTCAGATAAAGGACAGAGATCTTTGTGAAGTAGCCCTAGTGTGTGAGTGCTCACGGTTGACTGAACAAAATTCTTTAGTGATATCTATGGATTGAGCTTGCTTTGTGTCGCTAGTTGTCCGTGAAAATGTTTCAATTGAATTTGCGCTTATACACGACATGTTCACGAAGTGAACGAGTAACTAATTGGCTAGTGACTGGGCACTTGCTAATTGAAATTATATACGAATAGCTACCTATTCATATATAATTTTAATTAGCAAATTCAATTCATGCAGGCAGCAGGATTTATTTCAGGTGTGGGAGTTTATTCGTTTCATCATTCAAAAAAATGACGGCGTTCTGAGGTAACTTACATAAAACAATAAAAGTTATAATACAACTGATTTGAGAACGTCCTCCTTTTTCAAAGTTAGTTAATGAAAATGACCCTAAGTAGATCACACATGGGACCATCAAACCAATTCTCTTCCTCTTGTTCATTAACAGTGGTTCATAAATAATGTTCAGAAGTTGTGAATGGCTGTGTGTGATGAACTGTCACGTACATGTATCAAGTGTGGCAGTGCAGTGCCTACGTAGAGATGATACTTTACGTGTTCATCAAAAGGAGATATTGTGTAGCGAGGAGTTATAAAGACAGTACTCTGTCCAACCGCGATACTGGAGCTTATAACATATTCATATGTGGTAGAATTTGCAGATATCAGCATTTGCCTTGAGTCTTGATTTTATAAAAAAGCACATTACTTCCTTTTATTTTTACCAATATTTACTATGCTCCAAGACTCATGGGTCTAGGCGGTCTTTCATGAAGTTTAAGAAAGATGCTTTCTTCAAACGTCTTTTAATCAATTTAATGGAATTAAAAAGCGATTACTTTGAAAACGGGCTTTCAATTAAACAAAATGTGTTTCAACGAAATAAGCATAATTACATTGAAGGAACGGCTGCGAGAAGAACATTTTACTTGATTTTTGATGCTGACTTAGCCACTCATTGAAATTGAGAATGTAAAATCTATAATTTTATTTGTCTGTAGTAAAACTGGATTTAAGTGTTTATTCAAAATTGCCTTAGAGTACAAAATGATCAATTTTATCATTTTTCATTTTGGTAAATTCGTAAATAAAGTTAGACATATTAAAATCTCGTAATAAGGTAATATGTCGCCTGAGCCATCGCAACGTGAATACTTTATGAGATTTATGCATTAAGGATTTACACAGTTTATGGCGACTTCGACTGTGGACGGTGGACACGAAGACAGCGGGTGCGGGGTGGCGGCGGTGGCGGCCGCGGCGGCGTTGCTGGTGTAGATATGTAATACTTTGATCTATTTCTGTTTGTAGATACGTAACAAGGTACATTTTGTACGAGTTTACATTCTTACAATACATTGCACAACCAGCCTTTGCGGTCCTAAGATTGTTTTTAAGAGCAAGATATAGAGAGAAAAATACCGCATAAAATTTAAATCAATTCAGGCGACGACGAGGCGTATTTCTCTCAAGGTGAAAACATTTTATCGATAGCTTGTAAATAAACTTAAATATTTTCAAAGTGATTCACATGGTAATAGGGTCATCTTCATCTGTCTAGCCTTTTCCCAACTATATTGGGGTCGGCTTCCAGTCTAACCGGATTCAGCTGAGTACTGGTGTTTTACATGGAGCGACTATCTGACCTCCACAACCCAGGAACTGGGTAACAGCGGTTACCCTTGACTAGACTGGTGTCAGATCTCAAGCTTCTGACTACTCGTAAAGACTGTCAAAGATCTTCAAATAACAGCCGGGACCAACGGCTTAACGTGCTTTCCGAGGCACGGAGGAAACTCGGTATGTTGAAATGGTCACCCATCCACGACCCGACCTCGTCAAGCGTTGCTTAACCTTGAAGATCGACCCGTGCGGCTGTTATTATTTAGGTGTTATGGTAATAGGGTAGTTTACTGAAAATTAGTTTTATGACCGTCGAGTAAATTAATAAAAAATATTGAACACGTATTTAAAGTGACGACGATATAATGCGTTGCAATATGTGAAATGTCACTCCACTAGTACACTGCCTTAGTGACTTCACAAGCCCCCACTCCTGAAGTTTGATACGCTTTAACTTTGTCATTTTTATTGATTTGGTAAAGCAAAAATACGTGTACAATATTATTTGGTCTCACTGACGGACTAAATAGAATTATCATTTTCTACCCAGGAAACATCCCTATTCAATGTAAATATGTAGCTAAATGGTTTTCATTAATCTTTTTATTGACCTTGTTTTTAATGGTATATGGTTTTTCTTTTCCCTGACATGTTTTGCAGAAATATAGTATTTCTATTCTATTTTCTATTTCTTCCTCTGTATTTCAACTTCATTCAAGTTTTTTGGAGAAATTATAATTTGTGGTGGATAGGCATAGCACACAAATTACCTTCTGTACCATGCAACTATCCATTTCACACAGTGCTTCACTAGTTTTTCTACCCTACGAACCATATTTGTCACAGAGTATATATGTTTCAGAGAATTTTATTACTTATCGGCTAACAGCACAGTCATCCAATTCAACCAAAGACGAGGACGACTAATGACCTAAGTTTAAATTGTAACAGTATGACACATAAAATTCACATTAACAACCTTTACCTGGAAAGGCATTTTCTGCCTACCCATATAAACGCGATTACTGTAACCAAGGCACTGCACGGTAAGCGAGACACATCCGTCGATTTCTGAGAAATACGTGCAATATTACCTGAGCACGTGACAAATGGAATGTTTTTATGTTGAAAGTGTTACGTATCTGCTTCTATCTGTAAAAATAATGCCTAAAGACATTACCTGGGGAATTAATTATTTTACTACATTATAGTTTAACACGGCTGGAAGTTGTGACAGGGAAGGGTCGTTTATGTAATATATCGCTAAGGATGTTATGATTCAAGTAAGAATATAGTAGCAGGTAGTAGTATAGTAGTAGTGTAGTTTATTATTTCATTTAAAACACTATAGTAAGTATTTATAAAAACTTTTAATAATTACTACAATAACAACAGCAGCTAAATAAATAAATAATATTATGTTTTGTAAAATATACAAACCATTGGGAAGGATTTCAGAAAAAGGTAACCGTTTCTTGCCCTTGTTGATTTACGAGTCACAATAAATCCGAGTGCCTGTACCGCTATACCTTTCGAAGATGTTCAGCTCATTACAAAAATACGAGACTCGTAAATAATGACAAGTGTAGCAGGGATTGTGATATATCTACGAGTGTTAGTATTGGTAGGGTATAGTGTAGGGAAACAAATAAAGATAACAATCTATCGTGAGAGAACCCGTCAATTTGTTTCCGTAAGAATCCGTAAAAAGATTCGCTTGAAAGTTTTTTGCCTGCTATGTATTTAACTTGTAACTTTAGAAAATTAGCTTTAGGCATACCAACCAGTGTTGAAATCTTTTCTTGGAGAGGGTGAAGGGAATATCTCTAACATTCCCTGTTATCTTTGCTCAACGTTTGCGTAAATATTTTCTTCAACAAGGATTTCATCTCAACCGAGCCATAAAAACTTCGTTATCTTCTCACTCATTACGGATTTTAATTCGTATTATACCAAGTAGTAACTGTATCTTTTAATAATCTCTTGATTTAGTTTCCCAGCAGCTAACGAGACCTCACTAATGGAAGGGCGCTTGCAGTACTCATAAATAACTAAATAACACTTATAGTTGGGAATGTCTGAATATTTTAGGCCTTGTGGACATCCTTGCGGTCTGCACCGAGCTATTATGTCTGTTTGATATGTTTCAAACATAAGGTTCACCTAGGAATTCACTTTATAGTGGTCAGCAATTAAAACTTTAATAAATTGTGGGTGTTACCATTTTGTGGAAGAGTCGTGCGTTTAAGATTTATCTTTATGGTCGTTTATTGTTTACAACGGAAGTTAAGTTATTTATACCTATTTTCGCTTTAAGGAAATTGCTTTGCTTTTTCTGCTGCATTTGGTCTACGGCTGGGTATAACTGAACCCTTCTAAACAAACTAATTAAAATATATTTATGTCTATCCTAACACTATGATCTCGGTGTATTCTCTTGAATTGCTACCCGCACAAAAAGATGTTCACAATATTTGATGCCCTCTTCTCTTCTTGTGAGAATGTGGCCACCTCTGACGTCAAAGTTAATTAAGCTGTCTCTGTGAACCCCATAGGCTTCTGACTTGGCTATTTCTAACCGATTCTTGACTTACATTAACTATATAAATCCAGGTTTCCTAAAGATGTTTTCCTTCATCGTTGCCTGTGATGTCCAAGATAAACTTAGAAAGTACATAATATTATGAATTTGTAAAAGTCACATTGGTACTTGCCCGGATTTAAACCCACGACCTCAAGCCCGAGAGGCGAGGTCTTAGCCACTGGGCCACCACGACATTTTTATTTGATGTTATCATCACTTGAACGATGCTTTTAAAACTGACCTTTTTCTTATTAATGTTAATAATGTAAACTTTATTTACAAAACTGTTGGAAAACACAATGAAATACAACGCTTTTGTTTTATCCGTAGTTTATTTCAGGTTCTTTGCATATATTTTGGTAAAGTTTAGCGTAGGATACTATCAGATATATCTCGTATATCTTACATAAACAATGGCAGGCGTAAGTTAAAGCATGGTGTTATCAAGATCAAAATCAAAGCACATTTTCCTTTACAATTTAATCTATAAAAGACTATCAATGTATAGTATTCACTAACAATTTATCAATAGTCCCAAACATAGAATAAACTGTACCTAGTAGTTTAAAGGTTTGCTACTACGTGGTAAATTTTAATTAATATAATAGATTCAAACTAACAACAATTTGGGTATATATTTAACGTACCCATGGTTAGTTAATGGGAAAACTCTGAACTTGCCTGCGTAACTTCACAGTGAAATTGTTTACTGGTTTGATTCGAATATTAAATGGATACAAACAAACAGCTTTACTACTACAATCTGCTTTGGGTAACTTCGTGATACATAACATTCGTATGCATGTAACTGGAAAACAAAAGCCAAACACTTTTATCACCTAACTTTATGTGACGACTCACACAAATACATCGACTGTTGACAGCATATTCTGCTAGCATAAAGTCACTGACCAGAGTTGCGCAGTACACCTGAACACGTATTTCAAACAAGGCGGCATGTTTGTGTTCAGAACACAATTTGTATTTCGATGAGATCATCATCATCATCATGATTTCAGTCAAAAGACGTCCTCTGCTGGACAAAGGCCTCCCCTAAGCTTCGCCAGTCCGATAGGTCCAGTTCAATGATGCGAGACACTAGTGTCTGACAAATATTTCTAGGAATGTTTGTTTATTTGCATAACATCACTTGAGTTCAATCGTAATATAGCAGTATTTAATTAAGTACACGAGGTTTACATTTACATGAAAGAAGCATGTGCGTTTTGACCATGTTATGCCACCCCTACCAACCCTATTATGTGGAACTACTGTTTTACTAATAGGCATCAGAAAAATAAATGTAGCGTTTAAAACATTAACTTATTATAATGGCCTCGTTTGTATGATATACGTAAACTTTAGGGCATTTTCAGCACTTTACTGCGTTTCTGCTAGACTAGTTATAAAAGCACATATATTTTTAGGTGATCCTTTCATATTACCTACTTAATTCCAGCTCTGTGGTTCAGAAATTATAAGTGAGCAGTAATGGGGTACTTTGTTCTGTAATAGCTGTATTATTTCACCCCATTTATGTGATTATGCTTATTCTACGTTTACGTAGGTATTATTAGCTGGTACCTAGGACTATATACTATACGATTAAACGAGCAAATTTTATATATACAGGGTGTTTGGAAGGGAGCTGTACATACGCCTAGGGTAGAAACTAGGGATAGTCTGCTACCTACCCCCGCCCATTATATTGACCTTGGCCTCAAGGTTTTTTTTTAATTTATTATTATTTTTTATTTGACTTTTTTATGATTTTTTGACTAAAACTACCTGTAGCTCAAAATCTATCCATGGGACCGGTCGGCTAATGGTCTTGTTTTAATCGTTAGAGTCTTAGGGTCCTGCAAAAAATTATTTTACACCAGAAAATTGTGGAGAAGAAAAGTTATGGGGCCTGAAGTACCGTAGTAAGGTAAAGAAATAATTTTAAGGGCAACTTTCTATGGGGTTTAAAAAAAAACTAACAGGGTTGGAGTTCTTCTGATTTTTTTAAAACATCCTCAGTCCATGCCCTTTCTAACGATATGCTAAAAGTGTAATTATCACTTTTAGTTTTAAAGTTATTAATTAATTTCCGCAACTACGATACTACGATATGGATAAGATATTAATTTTTTACGGAGTATTCTCTGGACTGACGAGTCCAAGTTTGACAAGGAAGGAATTGTAAATTACCACAATCTCCATCACTGGGCACCCAGAGATCAAAACCCGAGAGTCAAGAGGCACAGAGGTTTTCAACGAAGGTTCTCCGTGAACGTATGGGCAGGCGTCATCGGTTTTTGCAGGACCCTAAGACTCTAACGATTAAAACAAGACCATTAGCCGACCGGTCCCATGGATAGATTTTGAGCTACAGGTAGTTTTAGTCAAAAAATCATAAAAAAGTCAAATAAAAAATTATAATAAATTAAAAAAAAACCTTGAGGCCAAGGTCAATATAATGGGCGGGGGTAGGTAGCAGACTATCCCTAGTTTCTACCCTAGGCGTATGTACAGCTCCCTTCCAAACACCCTGTATATATATTTGTAATCACGTTCCTGAAAAGTGATTTTAGGCGGCGAAAAGTCGATTGAGCAAATTCGTTTTCTCAAAAAAAAATTGTTTCCATTATTTTCGCCCGAGCTTTGCTCAGTCACCCAGATACTTTTTATAATACAACTAATGAGTTCTTTGAGAACATGAAGTTGTCATAATAGATAACTTCTTATTGCTAGTACTTTGAATGTCTATAACAGAATAATTACAAAACTAGTACAATCAGTAAATCCTTCACCTATATACACATAGATAAAGGTCCCTTAGACGCTCTACAGCACTTTATTATATGTATATTTATTACAATTCAATATTTTGTTATTTCAGTTGTTTCTTGTTGGCATTACCATTCTCATATTAATAATCAGAAAACCAGACGTTTTAGTGAAAATAGTACGAAAGATAAATTATATCTAAATCAAGTAGGAAGCTAAGCTGACAAGGATGAGTCGGTTACTGACCCAGCATTTATTTTTGCTGACCCACAAAATAGATTTGGACAGCCGGTGATTCTTTGCGATAATACCAATTGTTTTGTTTTCTTCTTTAATCATTATTTTTAGGGTTCCGTACCCAAAGGGTAAAAACGGGACCCTATTACTAAGACTCCGCGGTCCGTCTGGCTGTCTGTCTGTCACCAGGCTGTATCTCATGAACCGTCATAGCTAGACAGTTGAAATTTTTACAGATGATGTATTTCTGTTGCCGCTATAACAAAAAATACTAAAAACAGAATAAAATAAATATTTAAGTGGGGCTCCCATACAACAATCGTGATTTTTTTGCCGTTTTTTGTGATAATGGTATGGAACCCTTCGTGCGCGAGTCCGACTCGCACTTGGCCGGTTTTATTTTTTTGGTATCGGAGGAAAACCTTCAAAAGGCGCCTGAAGTTTTGGGTAAATGACGAGGGAGTGAGAAAAATACCACCTCGGAACCCTCTCTGTGCTACACCTGTTAGGGCACATCCCTGGGGAGACTGAAAAGCGTCTCCCCTGAGTGCATGTGATCACTGTCTAACCGTCTTACCGTGAGTAATTGCTGGACGGACAGAGTCCCCAATCTGAACGCCCGTGACCACGGCGTCCCACCTGCCTTTGATGCAGACGGTGGCGTTGAGGCGGTTGCTTCCACGACGCCTTCTTCTCTGAGCGAAACACACCCTCATTTTACCGGTTACGTTCAAGTTTCATGATATTCGGGTAATCTATTTGGCATTATAGGTACCTTATTAAAGCACTTGCTATTAGGTACAAATAAAAAGAGAAAAATTAAAAAAAAAACCGACTTCCAAATAAAAACTACAAAGTGAAAACATTCATAACGAAAAATATTGGTACCAACCAAAAACACCGACTTTCAAAAATGAAGTAATTTTTCACTTTGTATTGTTTTTATTTGACAAGTCGGACGTATTGTTTATCAAAAACTTTATTTTTATGTTTTCGTTTCGGTGTGGTATTCTGGAGTGCTACTAGATGGCGCACAGTAAATCTGTCCTTACTATTTTTGTATGAAGTCGATATTCTTTTCCCTCGAGTTAATAGTATTCTGTGCAGCGAACGCTCGATCTAGGTAGGTAGAAAGATAAGTAAGGTAGGTAGGTCTAGGTAAGTAGGGTATATAGGTAGGTAGGTATGTAGGGTATGCACAGGTAGGTAGGTAAGTAAGGTGTAAGGTATCATTTTCACCCTACTCACCAGCTAACTCAGGGGTAGGTGATCAGGATGAGACAATTGCAGGGATGATTTCGCATGAGGGTCGACAGAAGTAAAATCTTTCTATTTGGTCAACTAGTTTAATTTTCACTGGTGCAGCACTACAGCTTCATAATGTATTGGTATGATACATATAAAACTTACTTGTATATGGGCTATAATATACCCTTAAAACATAGTACCAGATGTATATATATATATATTTTATTTTTCTTAACTTTGTATAGATTCTTTTACCGATTATTTTGTGAATGTGTGAACATTGCAGGCCTTCTAGATGTTAGTTAACATTTGTTTACTTTGTTATATATTATATAAACTTTTTTTTTTTTAGTTCATTACGACTTATTGTCGGGCCTACGTTGTCCCCCCATAGTACTAATGCTGTAACATGGAAATATTGTAAAACCAAACCATTTTTAAAAGAGTAGCCATGGAGTTTCTTGCCGGTTCTTCTCCATAGGAAACGACCAACCCGAACCGTGCACCTTTTGTCAACGTTTTATAAGTGCCCATGTAGGCCTATGTAAAATAAAAATAAATTGTTTTTTTTTTTTTTTTTTTTTTTATGATATCTCAATCAGCACCGTCCCTCTGTGCAGTTGGCATCCAGTTTCTCACCGGTTAAAAGATCATGGCTATTCGGAGCTTGTTGTTGAACACTGTAGCTGTCGCTCTTATGTGTAGATGACCATTCTTATAATATTTTTATTTTTTATTTTAAAATAATCCTAATGAGCCAGCACTTGCTGGCACATTCTATATTTATATTTGGGGCTGGTTCCCTGCCGCCTACGAGTCATCTTGTTTGTTTAATTAAAGCTTCTTTTATTGGACAAAATATTTCGTATGCGTACGACTCAGTATTCGCAATGAAAAAGGAAATGTCACTCTTGTCAGTCATAGACATTGAGCGTTTATCGACCCATAGATATGATCACAATTAATAGACTTGTCCTTTTATATTTATAAATTGAATTGTGTGTTTTATTATAATATATATTTATTACACACAATTCATATTTACTTATTTTTAATCAATTTAGTATATTTCAGCCGACAGTAGCGCCATCTGACATAATTACATTAGAAGTAATGACAATTAAGAAAGAAAGCTAGTCAGAGATTTACGCCTTTGACACTAGATGTCGTTATTCTATATAACAGTATTATTAATTGTTACAAGGGTAGGTACAGGTACGTAGGTAAGTAGGGTAGGTCAGGTAGGTGGGTAAGTAGGGCAGGATAGGCAGTTAACGGAAGCGAAGTCGCGGGCACAGCTAGTTTTAAATGAGAATCGCCGTCAAGTTAACAAAGCTGCTAATAAATAACAGTAAGTTGCAAAATTTTACAAAGTCAAGGTGAATGTGGCCTAGAATTGTCCCAGAGGTGGTTTAATTACAGCCCGAAGTTTTTCGGCAACGTCTGACCCTGATTTATTAACTTGTTGCGAGAAATTATTCATCGGATTATATATCATGATGTAAAGCCTTTTGTGAGGGCTGAATATGAAAGACTATACACCTTTGTCTAATTCTTGAATAGTGAATTATGATTCTTGAGTAGTTGTTGTAAAATGTTTCCGCTGTGGAGTGTATCGTTATAAACTCCACAGGAGACACATTTTACAACAACACAAATAAGCGACTGTGTTCTTTTATACATCTTCAAGATATTTTATTGTCTTGTGTTGTAAATAAACGATATATATTTATTATTTTGCGTCTGATGGACACAATATTCTCTAATCATGAAAAATTTATTTGATTTTGATTTGAAAAATGAAGAAAAGCTAATTTAGATTTAAATAATATATTCTATTTACAATTGATTCGTTTATATGTTGTGGCAAGGTATTCCAGTATTCAAGGCTGCGGGCGTCCGGTGGATGCGAAACGCACAGGATCGATCAGTAGTATACTGGGTCTTTGTTAATAATTAGGCTGAATTGTGACAACCAACGTGCATTGAAGATGGCTACAAACCATCAATGCCACAATAGGTCAAAGCATATTGATGTTAAACATCATTTTGTACGGGAGACTATCAAGAGTGGGATAGTGGAGGTAAATTATTTACCTACAAATGAAATGCCAGCAGATTTGTTGACTAAAAGGTCAAGGTACAGTAAAGCAATACAAATTTATGGAAAATTTAGGTATCTTGAAATTGTAATGTAACTCTACAAGTTTACACTTCATTGCATGTTATAGCACTTAGTTTATTTTGATAAGTGGGGTGTTGTAGTTATTGAATTCTATCAAAATATACTAGCGACATCTAGGCTTTAGTATGTTAAGTAAATCTTGTAATGAGGGTGTGAGATAAAATATTAAAAGTCACTCTGCACTGATTAAACAACGTGTTAGTACTTTAATACGTTCACATAAAAGGTACTTATTCTAGAATTAGTCTGTAGCGGCACCAATGCCGCCACGCCACTGGTGCCGCTGCAGACCAACGCCACTTACGAACTAATGACATGACGTCACACAAATCCTGCATTGCGCAAGCAAAGTTTTTGCTGCGATTTGAACGTATACGATAATCCGACATCAACCGTCGTCGTCGGGCAGTTGCCGGGACCAGACACAACACCCGTCTGGTTGGAGGATCCTCTGCATTGCGCAAGCAAAGTTTTTGCTGCGATTTGAACGTATACGATAATCCGACATCAACCGTCGTCGTCGGGCAGTTGCCGGGACCAGACACAACACCCGTCTGGTTGGAGGATCCTCCCTTTACTATGGGGGTTTGTGGGACTTTACACTCTGTTCCGCGACCCCAACAAGCTGGTGACCCCCGAGTATGAACGTCAGCGCAGCCTTCGTGCAGAGCTACTTCACCGTGATGTCATCAGTTTCTCAAGCTTTCGAGCAGCGAGTCATCAGCCAGCCAGTACTCATGGTATCTACGAGGCTATCCTGACCACCAGCATTTAGCAGACGCGCATTCCTGGTCATCATCCTCAACCTGCATCATCACTCCAACTCACTGGAGCCTGCAGCATTATCCAGACGTACTGGGACATCATCATCCCGACTCACTGGTGCACCATCCCTCTTACTGGAACGTCTTCACCCCGACTCACTGAGGCATCACCCAGACGTACTAGGGCATCATCCAAACGCACTGGGGCATCATCTCGACTCACTGGAACCAATCTTCCACTGGCCTGGCACGCATCACGAGATATACGGATGACTCAACCTTCAATCGACCTCCAGTCTCCGGAGGGGAGAGAAGTAGCACCAACGCCGCCATTTACGAACGAATGACACGACGTCATACAAATCCTGCATCGTGCAAGCAAAGTTTTCGGTGCGATTTGAACGTATACAGCAGTCCGACATCAACCGTCGGGCAGTTGCCCGGACATGACACAACACCCGTCTGGTCGGAGGATCCTCCCTTTTCTATGGAGGTTTGTGGGACTTTCCTCCAAAGGTCATTATTTGATGTAAATTTGCTACAAACTAATACTAATGTAATAAATTCAGGATCGACAGCTCGGCACTAGATCTGGCTTCGAATCCCAATCAAAATGGTAAGGTTTTCTGTGTCATAATTATGATGTTTGAAGTCACGATGCATGTGCTAATATTTTTTTGTCAAAATGTTGTTTTCTGCCAAAAAAGTAATCCATTAGAGGAAAAAGAGAATGGAAAATACAACAGTTAGGTACTGGTGCAGAGTGAAATATTTTTTAAATAAATATTTTTATATTTCGGTTTATGTCTTTATTATTTTCTAAGCTACTGACCACTCTTCCTTCAGCAAGAGGTAAGAGTCAGCCTCACACGAATGAGTCAACACATTTATGTGTGTACTAACAGTTCCAACGTTGCATTTTTCTTAAGTTTTCACTTATGGACTTAGCACGCCAGTTAGCAAATTACCACACTCCTGACAATATTGTGTTTTTATGATTTATTGTGTCTTGTTTCTTTATCGTTTATTCATTTTCCTCAATTTCCCGGCACTCTGCTGACTGAGCACGTCCGTGTCTCATGAAGTCACTGAGCTAATCAGATTGTCGCGTGTTGGGGCGAAGCTTAATCAGAGAGGCAGTGAAGATTACTCGGAAAGCGACGCAAACATTACGAGGTATTTATGTCGTTCATTAGGTATATCTACGTGATGGAGAGGCGCAATGAACTCATCGCCTGGCAGAGTTCAAATAGATATAATATGGCTCCTAAGCTTTTTGGAGATGGAAGTTTCATTTCATGTGTAATGTACACGAAATGTGCAGTATATAAATTTACTTTAAATATTATATATAATAATTTAACTCTAGAGTGCTCGCGCTTGCAAGTTTAAAAACAGCTGTAACAAAAGCTCTGTCCATAATCTGTGAATGTAATAGTTTCTTACACCATAACGCACAGTTGTCACAAATGGCTGTCTTCTCTGAACACTATTGAGAATATTTTAAACACACTGAAATTGTAATTAAATGCGGTTCTTTAGTTTCTATAAATATAAAGTGCTAAAGGTTTTATTCTTTGTGATCTTTGAAAAAAAAAGTAACGTTTTAAGTAGTTTTAAACTATTTCATAATTATTGTGATTTTTCTGTTCAACCAACAGTTTCCTCAACTTAATTTAAATGTTCATCACTTATTTAAATGGAAGGTAGAATTAATAACTAAAATTAGAGTTAGTTTCTCCGTGAATTTCAGTTACGTCATTTATTTATTTAGTTATAAACAAAATAACGGACTTTATTCAGCAGTTCAGAAACTGGCCAACAAGATAGGTTGTTGATATAGGAATCAACTAAAAAATTCTTGTTCATCCTCGAATAAACATCTATTCAGGAATTAATGACTAAACAAACAAAACAGAATTGAACAAAATTAACACTGGCTAATATTGTGAATTAGCGTTGGAATCATCTATTGATAGCTTGTGTGGGCACGTGTTTACATAATGTCGATGTTGTAACTCTGTGAGTAACGTTCAAATTCTCGAGTTGACACAGGGTTTAAGCTTCTATTATCAATCTATCAAAGTATGGCGTTTGATTATTTCAGTGTTCATTTTGTGGCAGACACTGGTAATAAAACCATTTATAAGAAGTTTATGATTATAGTGGACTGTATTTAAATAAAATATGCACAAGGTACATTAATAAAATAGCTAAACGTGTTACAC
This sequence comes from Orthosia cruda, assembly GCA_964057195.1. Lineage (NCBI taxonomy): Eukaryota > Metazoa > Arthropoda > Insecta > Lepidoptera > Noctuidae > Orthosia > Orthosia cruda. Next base: position 5,985,732 of record OZ059848.1, on the reverse strand, counting down.
TGGCAGGTTGCGAATGATGATTGACATAGGTTCGTTCCCTTGAACGGAATGAGTGAAATTATTATGTATGCTTCATTTGTATAATACATGTTAATTAATAAATGACTTATTCAGAGCTATGTACTAACCCTACAAGAAAGGCATACCTACTTCAACTTACCGCTTAAATGTACCTTAGGTTTCCATGCTACTCTCTGTGGTTATAAGGTACAACTACTTTATTGCCGCAGTTTCTTGTAACAGTTTCCCATATATTATATTCCCATATCTTAAGTATCATGTACTCTGCTGCAGATGTGCCGACATGTGGTCAAGTCAAGAAGCTCTTGAGACCACATTATCACATTGTCAGTTAGGTTCCCGACCTACACAGCATTTTATAATGACTTTCAGAGACATCCACTTTAAATTGAAAAGAAAACGCGAATTTCAAATTGAATTCGGGTGTTTTCTTTTGCTGCTATAGTGATAAAGTTTCACATTTTAGCGTTCTTATCGTTTTGATTACATTTCAGTTTCAAACTTTGCCCGATTCAATTTTTTTCATGATCAAGTGAACTTTGTCCAATCATTTGAAGCAGATTGTTGTAAGTCTCTTTCAAACTTGGTACTTACTTACGCCTCGTAAACAATTTACGATAGGTAGCTATCTATACAAAATTTCATATCAACCACAGATTGCGGTTCGTTACATGAACATAATTTGCAAACTAATATTTTCCTTTTGGGAAGAAGTTTAATGTTACTATTTAGAAATAACACATAAATCCACACAAAGTTACACCTGTGGAGCAATTTTAAAAGTATTTGCTAAATAAGTTAAGTACGAGTTCAGCTACAAACCGTGATGCATTACTGCTGGTTTCAGAGGAAAATGCTAAAGATCGATGGCGACAGATTGTGAAAAATGTAATCTAACTCAACAAGTGAAGTTAAACAAAGTTATAAAAGGATGAATTAACAACCTGTTTAATTTTTGATATTGTATTCTCTACAAAATTTGCTATTCCATTAAGGTAAAGTAAAACTAGTTCCCGCAAAAAAATTATATCCCGCAGCCTTCAGCAGACCGGAAAATTGAGTAATAAGTATAGAGATTGTAGTCCAGCCCCTATTAAAAGATCTGAATAATAAATTGCTTCATAAAACCATACATGGACATATCATCCAATTTGTCTGATATTATAAGTTTGTTACGCGCGCCATTCGCGGTATTTATTTGAAATTTGTCACACCTTTCACTTGTGATTTATGGCATCATTAATTTTATATAGTCTATTATAATTTGAACCATAATTGGGGGGTATACGTTCGAAATTGATATTTAGGCCTTCACCTGATTTAATAAGACCAAGGATCGCTTGTATCGATAACTATATAACCAAATAAAATAAATAAGAAAAGTATATAGGTAATATTAATAATTAAACCAAAGCAAAAGTAATTATTTTCACAGTGAATATTGTGTAAATCTCTTAAACTAACTTTCGTCACAGATAATAATTATAATACTAGCATACAGATGACTCATATCATAGACAGAAACAGTTCCGCCATAACTTGCTTTTTTCGATGAACTAACGGACTATTTTACTAAAAAATACATCGAACGAAGTCGGTTCGGTCCCAACCGATAGATGTTGTTAGCAGTGACTTGCTAGTATAATTTACTAGGATCGTGAATATTTTTTCTTTAAGTGCAGTGTGCAGTGATGTTTTTTTTTTAGTATTAATCGCACATTTTTAGTTTAATTGTACCAAAATATATTACTATACAAAAACAAAAAAACGAGTGCAATAGTTGGCAAAATTATACAGGCGCTATCTTATTGAATGATTATTAAATGATCCTTTGAAATGTAAATTAAGAGCGCAATATACGAGTACCATAGTCATGTGCTTGGGAGAGTTGATTAAACAAGAACATACATATTTTATGATCAACTAGCTTCTGCCAGCGGCTGCGCCCGCGTGAAAAGTGTTTTCTTATCCCAAGGGTGCATTATACCGAGATGAAAAATAGCCAATGTACTAGACTGTAATGTATTTCTACCAAATTTAATCCAGATCCGTTTAGCCGTTCTGGCGTGATTGAGTACCAAACAAACATCCATGCATCCAAAATTTTGCATTTATAATTTTATTAGTAAGATTCAAAAAAATCTTATTTTACACAAAATTCAATATTAAATCGATGCATATCGCGCTATCTAGTGAAATTTATTTGGAACAAATTTTCTTTCTTAGCTTTGCGACCCCGAGCTTTCTCTTAGCATGGTATCTAAATTCGACTAACTATCGAAGTAAAATCACAAAATGTCTTTTTGTAACAACATGATTTTCATTGTTGTAGTTGACAAAACATTTGCCCGTGCTTTTCCGTTATGACCAATGAGTACTTGAGTTAGAGTTTCATTATAAAACTCTTCGACAGTGTGAAAATTTACTTTGAAGATGATATTTGTAATAACATAATGAGTGTTTTTAATGTTATTGCATAATTCTCTCTTTAAAAATAATTTAATTTATCTAGGTTTTTGTTAAAGTTTTGATTGCAACATAGTTTTAAATAGAAGAGAACTTTTTACTTGTTCAACATATAAAAGAAATACTACGACAAACAAGAAGTATTTTCTTTTCAGATATGTTATACTAAGAACTTTCATGCTATAACCAAAAGGCCTAATATTATATTAAAAATATTGAATTCTTCATAAATTAATAAGATATAATAATTTATCGAAATTTTGTTCGACAAATTCTAATGATTTAGCAAAACAATAATTCATGTTTTAGCTCGTAATAACAGTTGCTTTGTGTGCAAACAATGAATATTTAATTAATTTAATTAGTATCACCACAGATAATATAATACTAGCAAACACTACCTTAATTTGTAAATAATAATATCAAATTCTGTATTCATAACTAAAATTAATATGGTTGCTCGTTGGAGGCGCTTACAGCAGATCATTGATTAATCTCTTGCACTGTTCATCGTAATTGGTAATTACAGCATGAATGTTGGAAGCTCTCAGGCTTCGAAGGCTTTTGTTTTTAATTAGGTAAAACCTTCGATCAATAATACACTAGATACACAATACCATACAATTTTTTTCTTTAATACTGTCGCCAATTGTGTTTACGTAATACTAAGATTTCTAGTAGAAATAAATATGCATTAATGCAAATTTAATCTTAAATGCAATGCTTAATGTTGCATTCACAAAGCTATGTACAAATAGCAATTATGAACTATCTATCTATCTATCTACTATGGACTATCTTATCTACAGATAGGTGACGCGGACCTCCTGGCCACTGCACCTAGCATATTTGAAAACACTAAGTCTAACGATCTATTATTAGTATTTTAACAGCATTATATTGTGACATACTGTTTAAAGACATGAAATAGTCATACAATAGTTTAGTACTTTAGTTATACAATTATACATAATTCGATAAGATTAGATTATCAATTATAATGACGTGCTATGAAGTGGCGTGTATTCAAAAATAAAGCTTTGTTCAGAGCTTAGTGGTTGTGCGAGTGGATATACTTGTAACTCGGAGTTATCTGTTAAACAGTGCATCCAAAATATATACAGATTTGTACGTTTCGGAGAAGAGTAGTAGTTACTACAGGATTTGAATTAGAACAGAAAAATCGGCCTCATCACTGCGCGCTCGTTCTAAACGGGTGAAGCTGACGAGGCGACGCCAGCCTGCGTGCAACTCAGCAATGAGCAACTCCAGGGCTCCAGTGCGGAAATGACTTCTGGACTTCGCGGCGCCCCAGGCTGCCAGCGCGATTGCGCCGCCAATCTATATATATTAGTCTATGTGCGCCGCTTTGACACAAGTTGTCAACTCCTGTCTCCTTTTTAGTGTTATTTTTAATTATTGTTTAGTTTTTTATTTGTTTTAATCGTAAATATTAATTAAGTGTTCCAATAAAAATAGACATATGTTAAGTGGTAGCAGTGATGTGGTGGTAAATACTGCGTCTCAACCTTCTTCATCACTCAATATCCTGGAGAGGTGTCCTCTGTGCACCCAGGCACGTTTCTTTAAAGGTAAGCGGGGTCTGAACGTGCATATTGGGAAGGCACATAAGCCCCAAAATGCAACCACTTCAGACCCTGTTATCATTACACCTCCCACTCCTACACCATCTACTTCCACATTTGACCCTTTTTGGAAAACACTATCAAAATTGAAAAATTCTATTCCGGTTTTAAAAAGAGTTCCCCGTGGCGCTAGACCTCTAGTAGCACAGCATCTTGCAGGTTGCATCCGCCTTGCCGCTCGGGAGAACTCAGAAAGTGCTTGGGAACAACTTCTCACCTTCCCCTACAGAATTTTAAACGTTCAGAAGAATTTGGCTAGCAAAAAGACGTTAACTGCACAAATTAAAGGAAATTTGTAATATTTCGGCCCATAATTTGGATTCAAAATTATCGACACAGAAGTTTAGCTCTTCAAGAGGTATATCCCATCTGGTCGAATCAAAATTAGGGGAAGGTGACATTAGCGGAGCAGCCAGGATTCTTTTTAGTAGTGATGTGGTGGCACCGTGTTCTCTTGCTGCTCTGGAGAGCAAACACCCTGCCCCAGTGGATGGTCTTTCTTTTCCCGACCCCCCAGATCCAGATATTAATACCCTCACCATTACAGGTCGAGAGGTGATCAGAGCCGTGTGTTCTTTCCGGAGTGGCTCTGCTGGCGGCCTCGACGGCCTGAGTCCTCAGCACTTAAAGGACCTTATTTGTTCAGGCGCTGGGGAAGCTGGTGAGTTGCTCTTGAAGGAGCTTACGGCTCTGATGAACCTTATGCTCTCCGGTAAGGTAAACGAGTCCGTCATCGATGTCTTGTACGGGGCCAATTTATGTGCCCTGCGCAAGAGGGATGGCGGGATTCGTCCCATTGCCGTAGGAACTACTTACCGGCGTATGGCAGCCAAGATTTGCTGTAAATTGTATAGTGAGGTAGTTTCGGATAAATTTCAGCCCCTCCAGCTTGGTTACGGCTCCAAAGGGGGCTGCGAGGCTGCCGTACATGCATTATCGACCTACCTAAATTCTGGCAAAGGAGAGGTCATCCTGAAGGTTGATATTAAAAATGCATTTAATTCGGTTAATAGGAACACCTTGCTGGCAGAAACTAAAAAAGAAATACCTCAAATTTTTAGTTTTCTCTGGCAATGTTATAGGCATCCAACTAAATTACTTTATCGGGAAAACCTTCTGGAATCCGCTGTTGGCTGTCAACAAGGTGACCCTCTCGGGCCAGTGATCTTCAGTCTGGCTATTCACCCAATTATTCGACATCTAAATTCAAAATTTAACGTTTGGTATCTCGATGATGGAACCCTGGGAGGCGATGTAGACACAGTTTTAGATGATCTGCAATTTTTAAAACACCAACTACATTCTATAGGACTAGATCTAAATTTTTCGAAATGTGAGTTATTTTTATCTGACAGTACCGACAGACAAGAGACACTTTCAAAATTCAATAAAATAGCCCCTAAAATCAAAATTATTTAAAAAAGCTCTCTTCGTCTCCTTGGGTCCCCAGTCTTCGATGATTCCTTTCCTAATTTTATTGAGGAAAAAATTCAAAATTTCAACAACATATCGGAAAGATTGCTCCAAATTAACATGCATTCGGCTATCACCATAATTCGCTTTTGTTGTTTTGGCCCCAAATTAACATACTTTCTTCGTGCTTCCCATCTATGGAAGCACCCTCCTCTATTAGAAAAAATGGACCAAATTATCCGTCATACACTAACTTTAATATTAAATGTGGCCATGGACGATCGAGCTTGGGCACAAGCTACTCTTCCCATCCGTATGGGAGGCCTCGGCGTCCGCAAAATTTCTAGTATTAGTTTACCGGCATTTATAGCCTCGGTCCACGGTACTGAGAAATTAATCAGGAATATCCTAGCACCCATACTGATTAATTTTGATGTGCCGTGCTTCACCGAGGCTGTTGATGCTTGGAGACTCGCTTGCCCGAATTGTAATCTCCCCGACTACCCATCATCCCAGAGACAGTGGGATGAGCCGATCTGCAGAGCAGTTCAGGAGCACCAAATTGCCACTTCTGCCACTCCTGCCGAGCGCACTCGCCTGCTGGCTGTGGGTGAGTGGGAGTCGGGCCTCTGGCTTCACGCACTACCGTCGTCGAACATAGGCACCTTGTTTGACGACACTACTTTCCGCCTCGCTGCTTCCCTACGTCTTGGCGCTCCCTGTTGTACTCCTCATCGTTGTCACTGTGGCGAAGCTGTCAACAGCCTCGGTCACCACGGTCTTTCATGCAGCCGAAGTGCGGGTCGCATAGCGCGTCACGGAAACATAAACGACATCATCCGACGTGCTCTCGTCACCGTTGGCGTTCCGGCCGTATTGGAACCCCATGGCCTGGCACGCGACGATGGCAAAAGACCGGACGGGATGTCCTTGTTTCCATGGAAGTTGGGTAGACCTTTAGTGTGGGACGCTACTTGTGTCGATACTCTTGCGCCATCCCATCTTCCTAGCTCGTCGTGCTTTGCTGGCGCTGCCGCTGCGGCTGCAGAGAACCTCAAGCGGCGGAAATATAATAACCTCATCGGTAATTATATTTTCGAGCCGTTTGGGGTTGAAACTCTTGGTCCGTGGGGTCCGAGTGCTCACGCTTTGTTTAAAGATCTTTCTAAACGCTTAGTTGACACTTCGCGTGACCCAAGGGCTGGCTTTTACCTTGGTCAGAGAATAAGCTGTACGGTTAGCAACCGCACATTGTACTTTGGCCTAGTTAGAATACTGCAGATTTAGTTAATTTATAAAATGTAGTATCGGCACTTACGCAAGAACGTCAGTCTTCGGTTTGTATCGAGCTCGCGTAACATTCAACATTTTTTATAACATTTTTCTATTATTTTATTATTACATTATTTTAGTGCAATTTAGTATTAAATACCTTTTTTAAACATTAACATTTATTTTATTAAACATTTAACATTAAGTGTAAAGGCTGCTCCTCCTGCCCTTACATTTTGGTCCTTCGAGCCGTTAAGAGTAGAATCAGTGCCGTGGTACGTTTCACTCGCGGAAACATTTGAACATTCAACAAAACAGTGAGAACAGTGATAGTGAGTGAGAACTACACAGATCGGGGTGAAGTATAAGCAGCAAGCTTAAGCAGCGAATCCGGTGAGCACGTTCCATATTACTTACTTTTCTGAAATTTTGGATTTATTGTGAGCACAAACCACCGTTAACAACAATGGCTTCTTACGATGCTTTACTTAGCTTGCAATCTACAAATCTTGATGCTATCAAAAGAATAAACGAAAACTTTAAGAAAGATAGTTCTACACGTAAAACCACTCTTGAATATCATGATGACAGACTTCAAAAGCTGGAGGGGTATTGGAGTGAGTTTAAAAAGAACGACATACAATTAGCTTTGTTTGAAGGCAAAAAGTCTGGACCTTATTACGAGAATCGCATTTACGAGCGTCTGGAACAAATATACGAAGAAACGAAGTGTATTATAATGAAGTCGAAACAAAACTTATTGGCGAAAATCGATGACGACCAATTTGCTTCTTTTAGCCAGTTACAAAAACAAGAAGAAAGGTCATGTGCCCAAGAGAATATCCCAGAACAACAGGAGAGCGATGAGATCGCGGAAGATACGAAGAACACGTCATACAAAGAGTTAGCCGTGGACCAACGGACTAAAGATATGATGAATGAGCAGCGGTCAAACATCAAGGCGTTTGAGAGAATAGTACGGAACATGGACATTGAACATTTAAAAGAAAAGTGGCAACTTGAAGATAAGTTGAGGACAATAACTCAACGTTGGGAAAAAGTTGATAGTACTTATTGGAAGCTTGATAACATGTTGGACAACACGCAAGCATTTGAAAGTGATTACAACAGATTAGAAAGGCTGTATGAATTCAGCAAGGAACAAATAAACAAGAGGATTTGGGATAACAAACATCAGGAAAAATCCACTCCCAAAATTGAACTTCCGATTTTCAGTGGTAGCTATGCTCAGTGGACAACATTCAAGGACTTATTTGAGGAAATCGTGCATCGTAACACTTTCATTTCAAATGCTCAAAAAATGCAACATCTGAAAGCGAAATTGAAGGGAGAGCCCGAGCGGTTAATACAGCACATGAACATCAGTGCTGATAACTACGAAGCTAGTTGGCAGATTCTTCAACAGAGGTATGATAATAAGAGGCTATTATTTACCTACCAAGCAAACATTTTACTGAGTCTACCCAACATACAAACCCCAACGGCATCTCTACTGAAAAGAATGCATGACACGACCATTGAGTGCCTTCAGGCTATTAAAAATCTGCAGTACGACACTTCTAGTTGGGACCCCTTAGTAGTTTACATATTATTGCAAAAGCTGGACGCAGACACACGCCAGTCATTCAATGAATCCATGAAAAATCCAAGGGAAATGCCACCACTAAACGAGTTCCTGAATTTCATTGAAACCAAGTTCATGTCAATGGAATCGGGTACAAACCCGAACCGCTCACGAAACTTTAACAGTCAACAGTTAAGCTTTCAACCGAAAACAGTTCACAATGCAACATACAGCAAGCCTAAGGTGCAGCAACAGCCCATTCAAGGGGGAACTAAGAACATGCCGAGAACATTCCATAATAAGCAAGCATTTCATAATTCCTTTATAACTTGTCCGAAATGTAATAAACAACACGGGCTCTACAATTGCAGAGAATTTTTATGTATGTCACCAGAAGAAAGGTTAAAGACCGCTAACAACCTACATGTATGCCTAAATTGCCTATTTAGTCATAACGGCGAAAAATGTTCGTCAGAAAAAAAGTGCAAGCAGTGCGATGAGCCGCATAGCAGCATTTTGCATGAGGCGATTGGAATTGCAAAATCGAGAACCGGCAGGGCTAATGTAGGTCAACAATTGAACACGCACTTAGCACATGACAACTCAAATGAGGTACTGCTAGCCACGGCCCAGGTCAAAACAATAGCCTATGACGGCACTACGATCATTTTACGCGCTTTATTAGACCAGGGCTCTCAGGTTAGCCTAATTACAGAAAATGCTGCACAAAGATTGCAATTAAAACGAGTGTCAGGTATTGGTGCATCAGCCACCACCAAGTGTAAAGGAGTGCTCCATCTTAAATGCCAAGCAATATACAATGATTTCAACATTAACATTAATGCACTTATTATGAAGGCAATAACAAATAAATTGCCAAGTAAAACAGTAAATAAAGGTAGTTTTGAACACATACAACATTTACAACTCGCTGATCCTGATTTTAACATATCTCAGGATATAGATTTACTATTGGGAGCCGATGTATATTCCGAAATATTGTTAGAGGGGCTAATAAAAACAAACACGTCATCCATCATAGCACAACAAACCCAATTAGGCTGGGTGGTATGTGGTAATTACAAAACATTCAATTGCCATGTAATTGTCAACAACATTCAGGATCTGGCCCAATTCTGGGAACAGGAGTCCTTACAAGAAAACAAAGAAGATGTGGATCCTGACAACAAGTGCGAACAGCTGTACAAAGAAACAACAACACGACTTTCTGACGGGCGATACCAAGATCGTCTCCCCCTCAAGGACAATTTTATTGAACACTTAGGAACATCGAAACCACAGGCCGTCGCTCAATTTCAACAACTTGAGCGAAAGATGGCAAAAAATCATGCGTTTGCAAAAGATTATAAAGCTTTTATGGCAGAATATGAAGAAATGGGTCACATGGAGCAAGTCGAAAGCAACACTAGGAACAAAAACATGGAATATTTTCTCCCGCACCACGGGGTTGTGCGGCCAGGTGCTATCACAACGAAACTTAGAGTTGTGTTCAACGCGTCGGCAAAAACCAGCTCAAAACACAGTCTTAATGACTTAATGGAGGCGGGACCGAATCTACAAAAAGATATCCTTAGCATCTTGCTGAAATGGAGACAATACAAATACGTCTTAACATCAGACATTGAGAAAATGTACCGATTTATAATGGTACATCCAGAACATCAACACTTACAGAAAATTGTGTGGAGGAATTGTCCACGGCAACTGCTAAGAGAATATCAACTACGTACTGTCACCTATGGTACGAAGGCCGCTCCGTTCTTAGCACTCCGAACACTTCAACAGCTAGCAATGGACGAAGGTGACAAGTACCCGGAAGCTAAAAACATCTTACTCAACCAATTTTTTGTAGATGATGCGTTATTTGGAAAGGATACCATGGACGAGGCCCGAGATACAAGAGACCAACTTATACAGCTATTGAAAGAAGGAGGCTTCAATCTCAGAAAGTGGTCGAGTAACGAACATCAACTGCTAGAAGATCTGCCAGAACATATGATTAGCCCAGTCAGTTTAAGCTTCACAGAGGCATCAGCTTCCAAAGCATTACGCTTGGCATGGGATCCGAAACAAGATGAATTTATATTTTCACCTACATTAAAAAACAAAAACAACATTGGCATTAACAAAAACTCGTCAAAACGGCAAATCTTAAGCGACATATCAACAATTTTTGATCCCTTGGGGTTGCTATCCCCAATAACAATCAAGGCAAAAATTTTATTCCAACAAATCTGGAAGTACAAAATCGAATGGGATGACACTGTTCCGGATGGAATAGAAAAGGAATGGAGAACACTAAAAACTGAGTTAACAAATATGCAACCTTTCAAAATTAACCGATGGCTAGGATTAGAAGCAAACAAGGATTGGGAATTACACGCATTCTGTGACGCATCGGAAAAAGCGTTCTCGTGCGTAGTGTACAGCAAAGTTACAGAGGGAAAACAGAAACAAATTGCATTGGTTGCGGCAAAAACAAAAGTCGCTCCAATCCAAAAACAACAAACACTGCCCAGACTTGAGCTATGCGGTGCTCAACTATTAGCTCAACTGGTCAAGAAAATAAAACATTGCCTCGACAAACCTAACATTAAAGTTACAGCATGGACGGACTCAATGATCGTGCTTGGCTGGCTGAAGGGCGGTGTCTCGCGATGGAAGGCCTATGTCGGACACAGAGTTCAGGAGATAACATCAATAGTGCCCGCAGGGAATTGGAAGTACGTAAGATCGGAGCAAAACCCGGCCGACTGCGCGTCACGTGGACTACTACCTTCTCAGTTACATAAGTTTGCTCTGTGGTTTGATGGCCCCGAATGGCTTTACAGTGAAGACATCCCTGAAACATATGCCACGATTAAGACACCAGAAATTGAAGTTAAAAAGGTGCATGCAGTTACGTCAAAAACTACTGAAAACGTGAACATTGTAAGAGAACTCCTTAACAAGAACAGCTGTATTATGACTATAATACGTATCGTAGCTTGGGTGTCGCGTTTCATAACAAACACGTCACAAAACAATCGTCACAGGGAAGACGCAGCTATGAATCATACAAACATGAATGACCCGCCCGCGTCAAAACAATGTAATTTAACACTTGGTGATATTCGATGCGCCACTAACATAATTATAAAACATGTACAAAATGAACATTACGGACAAGAAATCCAAGATTTGCAAACAAAAGGAAGGGTAAGCAACAATAGAGGACTTCAGAAACTTTGCCCTTACCTAGATGCAAATAACATATTACGCGTTGGAGGGAGATTACAGAATTCAAACTTACCTGAAGAAACAAAACACCCTATTATTATCCCAAAAAACAGCAAGCTGGCATATCTTCTGATTGCCCGTGCGCATGTGTTAACACTACATGGTGGAGCGAGACTAACTATGGCTACATTGAGACAAAAATATTGGATAACAGGAGGAAATAACACGGTTAAAAAATACCTGCAAGACTGTGTAAAATGTTGTCGCTTTAAGCCATCGAAACAATACCAATTAATGGCCGACCTACCCAGTGAGAGGATAACGCAATCACCACCATTCTATCACACAGGGGTGGATTTCACAGGATTTGTTAGTGTTAAACTAAACAAGGGTCGAGGCGTCAGAACGAGTAAAGGTTATGTCGTTGTATTCGTATGCATGGCAACAAAGGCGGTGCATTTGGAACTTGCATCAGATCTAACGTCACAAACATTTATACTGGCTCTCAACCGCATGATTGGACGACGAGGCTGTCCGAAACATATTTACTCCGACAACGGAACAAACTTTGTTGGAGCCGAAAGGGAGTTAGCCAAACAACTACACATCTCACAAACATTTAACAACGACACTTTATTGAAAAGGAACACCGAGATGGGGATAGAGTGGCATTTCAACGCCCCAAGCTGGCCGACTGCGGGAGGACCTTGGGAGGCTGCAGTTAAGTCTATGAAATATCACCTAAAGCGTGTCCTAGGAGAGCAAAAGTTGACATACGAAGAGTTTTTAACACTGCTTACTCAAATCGAAGCCTGTATGAACTCTAGACCACTTTGCCCTTTAACGGAGGATGTGGACGATATTGATTATCTTACTCCAGCACATTTTTTAATTGGCCGACCAGTAACATTCTTACCATCGGAACATTTCGAAAAGCAAAACATCAACATTCGACATAGGTGGCAGTTACTAAACAAAATGAAACAAGGGTTTTGGACCAGGTGGTCGTCAGAATACCTGCAACAACTTCAAGTTCGTAGTAAATGGCTGAACAAAACAAATAATTTATCAATAGGGGATATTGTCTTGATCAAAGAAGACAACCTTCCTCCTGCAAAATGGGCACTTGGGCGAATACAGGAAGTTCACCCGGGGAGAGACAATCTAGTCAGAGTTGTGACAATGAAAACAAAAACAGGACTGCTAACCAGACCAATAACAAAATTAGTCAAACTCCCTATATCTGAATCGCATATAGAAATACCTGACACCACCACCAATGACAAAATCTGCACTGAAAATCAAAAATCTACTTAAACCACACCACCAACCGCCAGGAAACAACGATTTAAATCAAGGAATATAAGTTCCAGCGTTCTATGTATACTCGTAACATTACTAACATTATTTAAGCTCACATATCAAAGCAACGACGCCATAAATATCACACCGTTTGATCCAAATAGAGCCGTGTACTTTGACAAAATCGGAAATTTGCAAAGCGTGCACGATGAATGGAAGATTGTTACTTACTATAATATGACATCTTACTGGCAAGGCATGGCAAACATACATAGAGTTGTAAAACACCTGGGAGAAAGGTGTGAGCAATTTGCATACCAAACGATGTGCAAAACCATCATGACTGAATTCAAACAGGAACTCAACGAACTTGATCATAACAATTACATGTTGGAAACACATCATGGGCAGACAAAGGGACGCGTTACCCGAGGTCTTGTCATGGAATAGGTTACCTTGCAAACAGCCTATTCGGCGTGCTAGATGAAAGGTTCGCTATACAATATAAAAAGGACATAGAAACATTGCAAAATAATAGAGACCATTTATTGAACCTGATCAAAGGTCAAACATCAATCATTGAGGCACATAATAACATTTTAAAGAGAAATGAAGAGACGATGAACACTCAATTCAATCTCTTAAACCAACATCTTAACGCTACCGAGAACTATTTGCAGAAATTGGGTAATGTTGTTGAGCAAGAGGAAGCTTTGAACTACTTCAACACAATGGCTCTGACTAGTTCAACAATTCTGTCTAAACTGCGCCACATCCAACACATGCTTTTAGACACAGCTATTAACATTCACCATGGTCATGTAGATACCAGACTTTTACCGCAAAACCAGCTCTTTCAGGAGCTTAACATTATCTTTGGACAATTGCCACAACAACTATCGTTACCCGTTGACAACATTCAAAATCAATTAGCTGACATATACAAACTACTAGAAGTAAAATCCAGATTATTTGATAAATATTTTATTATCGAAATTACATTACCATTAACAGGCGACACTCCATTCACAATATATAAAACAGTTCCTATTCCGATGATAAAAAACAACAAAAATTCACTTACAATGAAAACAAATTCAGAATATGTTGCAGTGAATATAAGAAAGGAGATATATATGCAGCTTACAGACAGTTACCTGGAACATTGTATTAAAATTGAACCAAGTACATATGTATGTTCACTAAACAAACCAACACGTAATATGAGAAATCATCAAATTCCATGCGAAATCGGCGCAATAACAAACATTACATTATCAAAATGTATCTACACATCTGAACCCTGTAACAACAAATGGACACCATTACGAAATCCTAACACCTGGCTCTGTCTGCTGTACGGATTGCCAACTGCAAATAATCTGTGAAGGTCGTATGACCACTAAGGCAATACATTTAACGGGAATTTTAGAAGCCAAGGAAGGATGTATAATTAGAAACAACGAAGAAACATATTACACACAAGTTAACTACGCAAATAAAATCTATGTCAACCCGGAAATTCCACTAATTGATCTGGAAGACATCAACAATTTAACATCTGTCCAGCCACTTGAATTATCAACTGGACAACAGAACACCCAATTTGTAAGAAACGATTATGAAAAACTTCATAATTCGCTGAAAGAATTGGAAGATCAAACAAAACAGACTGAAATGTCGCAACACGATGTGCATCAATACATCAATCAATACATCTCTACGATGGGACTTCTGATCTTGTCAATAGTCGTCGCGGGAAGAGCCTACGTGTACTGCAAACGCTGCGGCAAGGTTGCCGTCAGCGCCACCGGCGCGTTCGCCAGATTACCGCCACGGAAGCCACCAAGAGCTGAAGCATCCACTGAAAACATAGAACTTACCTACGCGAGACCTCATTCTTTTAACATTTAACTTATAATAATTTTTAATTCACATTGTTTTAATTTAATATTTTTTATTTACATTGGAAAAATATTCTGTAATAAGTTATCTTAATTATTACCTTTTGCCCCGCCAAGATGTACGGTTAGCAACCGCACATTGTACTTTGGCCTAGTTAGAATACTGCAGATTTAGTTAATTTATAAAATGTAGTATCGGCACTTACGCAAGAACGTCAGTCTTCGGTTTGTATCGAGCTCGCGTAACATTCAACATTTTTTATAACATTTTTCTATTATTTTATTATTACATTATTTTAGTGCAATTTAGTATTAAATACCTTTTTTAAACATTAACATTTATTTTATTAAACATTTAACATTAAGTGTAAAGGCTGCTCCTCCTGCCCTTACATAAGCATTGCCATACAACGTGGCAATGCTGCCAGCCTTTTGGGCACATTTCCAGTGGACAACGATGTGGAGGAGTTTTTCGACGCCATTTTTTCAGTTTAGTATATTTTTAGGTTTAGTTAGTGAGTAGTTTTTGGTTTAAGTGTATATTTTTGCAGTCTTAGTTAAGTATTTTTTACATTGTATATACTTGTTTCTATGTAAATAAATCAATTATACTTTTTAATAGCAATTTTGTTTTTTGTCCTTTCTTCGCTGCTCAACATAAATTAAAACAAATTTAATCTTACACGCATGTTTTAGAGTCTAAATTACAAAGTTCCAGAAAATTCAATATTTGTTGCAATAGTTGGCGCGTTGTCGACGCAAAAGTTGTTCAAACAATCATAATATTTAGTAACTCATTCATATTTACTATTTATGTCGGTTTTTTACTTCGTGAGTAATAAATAATGTATATCATTACTTACATAACTTTGCAAAAAAAGTGATATTGCTTCCAAAATCTCGGTGTTACGGTGGTTATTTGCACAATTTATGAATGCACACTGCGGTATTTTGACGTCCTTATGTTGGCTATGATTGGACCATATTAATTTGAAATAAGACCACAACCATTATTATGTGTGATCTTATTTCTCAACCATTTTTTTAAGCAGATACATCTAGTGTATTCTTGATCGAAGGATAAAACTGTGTTAACACGCGTTCGATAATTTTTGATAATAGTATATAAGCCTCTTAAAATCACGAGATTGCACGCACTAATACCTTGAAACCACTTAGATATCACTATAAGCGTCAGATTCACTTTAATGAGCATCACAGAAGCGTAGCCCGATTACATCGACGACACAATTTCCAGCAGATGTTGCAAGACTCTACAGACATTAATATGCAGCAGTAATCAATATGTATTATTAACTTAATAAAGAACTTAACGCTGTTCTATAGCAGCTTAGCAATTTTTAGCACGGCATCAATAAAAACGACTAAACATTTCAGCAAACATCCACGTTGTAAAAAGGAGGTTACCATCATTAACCTCACCTAAATCATTCCGCGTCATTACCACTAGCTCGTCCGCCAATCTCGTTAGCAACAGAGTACACAAACGATTTTTTTTACAAAAAAGTAGCAAGTGCACAAGATAAAGCAGAATGCGTAGAAGTCTATATAAGAGTATTAAGTAATGATGCGTGAATTGAAGCTCGGAGCACCAATCGACGATTTGTGAACGAAACAGCCAGTAATCAATATTTATGAGGTTTCTTAATAGGATCTGAATATTCAGCAGGTTGTCCTGTCGTCTTGTGAATCTGAACTTCATTTGTCCGTGTATATTATAATGTTCTTAAAACGACGTGTGCGTCCTCTTAAGGTTGGGGTTTTTCCAAACATTACATTACTAAGTTATTATGTTCCGGGCCAATGCTTCCACCAAAGCCATATAAAATGTTATAAAATTGACATAACGTTTTCTATAGAGCTTATAGAAATGTATTCTGAGTGGATTTTCCCATGTACGGGTTTACGGTAACAAAGGTGACCGTTGTGGACAAGTGAAATCACGCGGACGTGATCCACTCAATATTTTATTGAAACTCTCGACAAATTCAGAGAATAGATGGTAGCTTAAAGCCCAAAATGTTAGGGTAAAACCAGGATAGTTTCCCCAGGGATATAGTATAGTTGCCACAGTTGTAATTACTCTAGTTTTACGGATGAATTGCATGCTATTTCATTGATCTATCGAAATATTCACCAACTACAACTAAGTTGACCGTATCTCATGTCTCTGTGCGATTGCGTGGGAAGGCAAAATGCGATCATAGTTTTTTTTTCGGAAGAAATGTCCTGTTTCTCGGAGGGGCATTCTAAACATAATTTACATGGATTAGGTAACTATCCCCTGTATGGGAAACATGCCCCAAACTAGAGAAGTCCGCAAGAATCGCTAATACTCTGGCAATATTAAAGATAATATTATTTATTTTTCATAAATTTGTAGATAAAAATCAAAGTACCGGCCAGTTTTACAAATAAAGTATTTTACTTTTTGGACTGAGACACATATTTCAAAAAGTGTGGCAACTATCCGTCTTTTACCATACACAAATTCAAAGTTTTTGTGCAGGTATGGAGAGATTAGATAGTAGATACCACATTGAGAAAATTGATTGTTATATCGACGCAAAAAGTTTTAAATAGGCATTTTAACTTCATTTTAAAGCCCATGTTAAATACATTCTAGAGCAAACTAAAATCCTGATGACATGTTTGTAAAGTTTATACATCTAGTACAAAATCTGCTAGAGATGGCCACAGATGGAAGGAGAATGGATCACTTTATATATCAGGCGATGTGAACACGATGAAAATGAGATCGGGTTAACTGCAGCTACGGCACGAAGAACAAAACGCGTTTTTTTTTTAAACAATGCTAATGTGATTGTACTGAAAGACAGACAGATGTCTGAAACATCCTCTTCCGTTTATTTACAATTGATGAGACCCAAACTTCAGAAAATTAATGGTAATACCTGTACGTTAGGTTTTTAGGCATGTTCAGTAGGTTCCTTCTTAAATAAATTGCTCCTCCATTGTTTTCTTTACGACGGAAAAGCACAGATTAATAATAATAGACCTTAGACAAAAGAAGGAAAAGGATATGAAGTACACGTTTACCTGCTGTTGATGCTTAAAAGCGCAAAGTATTTAACTACAACCAAAGCTTTTTATCATAAATCCAACCATGGAGTTCTGAAATAACTCGTTGATTCAATTTGCTCATCATCTCGATTTATGTTCAAGATGGAATTCGAGGAGAACCGTATATTTTTATTGGTTGAGGAGAAATAGTTTCCGCAATCAATATTTTTTGCCTGTGATGAGGCCGATATTGTGCTAGCAGATCTCATAAAATTCTGACCCCATTTACCCATTACATTTTATTATAAAAAATATATAGTATTACAATCAGAATAAAAACAATAGTCACTAAGGCTTTAATACAACCAAATTAACTGTATTGTAAAAATACAGTTTATTTTGCTCCTGCTTTAGCTATCTCTTCCTATCAAACTCTCCACAAACTTGAGACCCTCGCCACAAAGCATCAATACCTCTGTTGAGTGTTTGTAAACACACCGTTTACTTTCGTGAACTGGACGATTGAGTTGTAAACGTGCTTCAGTCCCTGAACCTCACCGTGCCTCTAGACTGACCTTTTAGCTTTCGTGGGTAGTGAAAGACGAATAGGAAACAAAGCTATCACAATCAAATTGCAGAACAATACGGATTTATTCGCACTACAAAAGCATTTTATATTTATTTTCAACTAGTAGACATAACAGGAGGCAAGCCTTTTACTGAGCACAAATCCCAAATTTGGGCCAGCAATTTTTGTTATTTTCCTATAAAAACATAACAGAAATTCTCAATCCGCATTGATATTTAAACATTTTCAGGAAACGGCGCGCTTGAATTGAACAAATAACAAACGGGAAATGTTTTAGCTTCGAAGCGCAATCGTATTTTAGAAGAAATTTAGCGTAGCTTAGTTTAAGGGCCTTACTTCCGTTAAGTGCCGTAAAACGGTTAGTTTCTAAAGACTAGTCATCATTAACGGCTAGGTAATTAAAGATTCATGTGGTACATGATTAGGTTAATGTGATTTTTTCGTATAACTCTGCTTTAAAAAAAATATTAACAACTCGATATTTTTCGCTTATTTTGCCTACTCCTCCAAAACGGCTTGGATGTTTAAACATATTTTTACACAGAAAAACATAGCTTATTATAATAAAAAAATACTTTGCAAACAAAACTGCACAAATGCACGTCTAATATTGATATTCTGGGCTTTAGTGGTCGCAGGGCCAGTACGGCGTTAGCATTTGGGAATATATACGCCTTAAGTGCTCTGAACAATGAGCATGATGGAGAGTGTGGAGGAGATGGATACCTCTTTTTAAATAATTATGTTATAACTTTAAAAACTGTAATTGTGATTGTTGAAGCACATTGTGATTTCTGAAAAGTGCCTACAATTTCTTATTTGTACTTTTTTTTTCGAAACTAACTTTGTATTTTATTTTTCTCTATATCTGAACTAATTTCTGTTTCCAACTCCATCTGAGGATAGTGGCTTTTCTTTTCTTTATTACTACAACATTTTGGTTACATAAACTCTTGTTGAGTTACTTGTTTTATTGTTCTTGTGTACAAAACTTGGGGTAGATAAATTAATTTGTGTTAGATATTTCTTGGGAAATGATAGCACACCTGCTTGTAGTTTTCTTTTCTTTGAAAAAGTTAAAGCTAAAGTTTTCCGCAATTGTTCAGAAGCCAAATAATATGAAATTACATACATGGATAAGCCGTAGCTGAAGTAAATTTAGCTTAGTGTAGAGATAAACTTGTCACGTGAAAGTATCAATAACACATAAAAATTAATTTAAGAATGACGTTATTTACAGGGAGTAATGATGCGCTTCTTCATTAAATAACAACCATTTTTTTCTTTCCGTGTATGATTTAATTGTCAATATATTATAATATCATATGAGAAACAAATGTTTTTTTTTTAGTTATAGCTAAATAAAATAATACCTATGTTTTAACATTTTGTAGTTCAGCCTTTAATGTTTAAATACGAGGTAAAACATAAACTGCGGGATGACATCATGGTTAAGTGACCCACATTTACATAATCACTCACATTATGACCGCAGATGATATGAGCAAGGACGCGTAAAAGTGTAGATACTGCAACATGTTATCACGAGAGAGCTTTGAAAATCGACGTAATTTTACACCTCCGTCTACAAAAAAAAATTACGATGGGTCAAATTCAGTCTTTGTCACTTTTAAGTTTTGTGGCATTCTCGCTAAAGGATCGTATTTTAAAAGCATCAAAGCTCTAGAAGCGCAGAAGGCGTGTCTCCATCATCGGTTTCCATCATGTTTCTTTCAAAAGGAAGAGATGAGATATGTTAATCCTAATTTGTGTATAATATAAAGGCGTTAATCTAGTTTTCTCTACATCTAAACGTAGAAATTGACAGTATTTTTAAAATTCAATGAAAGTATCAGAATAAGTGACTTGCGTGCGTCAGTGAATAATGTGTGACGTCACACGCTGAGCATTTGCTCAGCGATTTCGCTTAGTGCCACCCCGCGTTGTGTATCTCGCGTATTGTATTTACATACAATAACATTATACCCTTTGTGTGGAAATTATTCTCATGCATCGAAAGATCTGCACAATAGGTATGGAATGGTCAAGACAGATTTATTTTGCGAGAAATGACTATATTTATACAATTATAGATTTCTATATCGATTGGCCTAAATTGGATAAGCACCGCTTTGAAACAAAAACAAGCAACAAAAAATAACCGATGCCCTACCCTTTAACTTCAAGGTTCTCCATTAAAATAACATAAGCAATCTTTCAAGTCAGTTTTAGATTGGTTATAATTTATTAGGTGCCTCTGGTCTAGTTATTATTATAGATCTATAATGGATAATGGGAAAGCTGTAAATATTTTTGGTTTTAATATAATATAATTTTCCTCGTGCCTAAAATTAAGAAGAGACAGAAAATAATTTAGGCATACGGCATTTCCCTATAATTATCCACTTGGTATTTTGATATGACTTTATTCGATATTGAACAAATCAATGAACGAATTTAATAGAAATAGCCTGCAAAGTTAGTGTAGAGGCTGAGAGCGATTGGCTGGGTTTGATTACCGCACGTAACAAACATTTGTATGCCCTACAGATATATGATCAGGATTTGGCCATTTTTGTATGTGCATTCTCTCTCGAACAATCTTACATATATCTCAATCACGATACCGTCAGATGAGACTGCATAAAGTCAAGTGATGAAAACTAATGTATCATTAAAACATTGCCTTTAGCATAGCAGATGAACAAAAAACAAAATGAAATACCTAACATTAAACTTCAAAAGCACCGATCAGTGTAACGACACTTGGGGAGGCCTATGTCCAGCAGTGGACGTCTGTCAGCTGAAATGATGATGATGATAAAGCTTCAAAATAACTTTTTCAGTATTTTAAAAGACTAAATCACCAGTGGTATGTCTGTCTGAAAAAACGTTCAAACGACGTCAAACGTTCCAGCTTTTCACCATTTGCTTGCATAAGTCATGGAGACACATTATTTATTGCGACACGTCATGAATTGCCGTGGTAAAACGTTTATCTTCTGATTCAGGTACAATTTGAATTCAAATCTGAATTACTTGTACTTGCTCATTTGCTATGTCGTATTTCTGTCTAGTAAAGTTTTCCTCAATTGACTATTACGATTTTGTGTTTAGTTAAGAAACAGATTTCGAAAAACTTACTTCCACAGCAAAATTGACAAAGTTTTATTTTAAGTAACTTCTATTTAAACTTCAATAAAACAACACCTTATGTAACTGCGGATGGTCCGACTAAAAATATGTTGAAAATATTCTCGAAACAGATTTTCTGTTCCATTTACTTGAACAGTCCGATTTTATTCGGATAACGTCGCTATGAAAAATGTGCTTAAGTTTTACATCAAACTACTACTGAATACTTTCCTACATCTCAGGGACGGTTTAATAAGCGTCGCGCGTCACGTGTATAGGTACTTTATTTGGTCTTATCTCTGTCGTATGTTTTACGTAAAGCATTGGGCAGTCCCTGTTTAATAAAACTGAGTCAGCTGCTCACTACCTACAAACGTAGAAGACTGAACATCAAACCATCCCATGAGACGGATACGATCAAAATTCCTGTAACGTAACATCCGAACAAGGGTTCTTACATTCTTGGAACTGGAATCAAATTCTTAGTCTGCCATACTACGTATAGATGAAAATATTTTACGTTCATCGAAGCGCCGGAGTCAACTCAACGCTTGAATATATAACCAGACGTGTTTCACAGACTGTGCTTACTTATAACTCTTCCGCACTTACGTAATCAGGAAATGATATTCCTATGTCAGTTAAAAATTTCTGAAATAGGATACTAGAATAAATTCAAAATATATTTTTCCTGTTTAGTTTAGTAACTATTATAATCTTACGTAATTGAGTTTCAGCTTTCACAAAAACTGGGAAATATACGAGTATATTTTGATGAAATTTGGTAACCCCCAAAATCTTTATAAAAACACATAATGCGATAGCTCTCAAAAGAGAACCACTTTCAGAGCGAATCTCTAACACAATATTGTCCAAGAAATAACAAAGTTATTAAGGTAAGAAAAACTCTCATAAAACTTGTGTTTTTACGTTTTCAGGTAATCTAATATCGCCCCACGGATCTCTGAACTTTGTCACGTTGGCAAAATTAATTTGATACAAAAAAATCCCTTTTTAAACTTTTATGTTGAAGGTTATATTTAAATGTTTAAACGATAACAATAAAAACCGAAATGAGCCTATTAAATTTAAAACCGAAGCAATGACAAGGGACTCCTTACCATTCCAGTTCTCTTTACCATCTTAGTTATCCTTAGCATCCCAGTTCTCCTTAAGTTATATTAAATTATTATTTATTTCAGGAAGTTTTTCCATAAGCACTACAAATTATTGACTTTATACAACAACAAAAATGTCCACCTCGTTTTGGCTTTTCCAATCACGATATCCATATCTTGTGCAGTTGAAATCCTGTGAGCTCACCGAGCCTTACATAACGCTATTTAATAACATGGACACGGGACAGGTCGGATGAAACCAAATATTGTGTGTGGGAAAGTCCCCGTATGTCGTAATATCCTACCTTAATTTTTTATGAAACACAATTGCAAGAGCTTTCGTAGAAATTGATAAAAAAAAATACTATGCTTCGTCTATACAGCAGGTTTAATACAAGCTGCTCGTTTATTGAGCTTCATTCTTTTTACCTACAACGAGCTCAGATCTGAGACACATGATGGGAATAGTAATCACCATTCACAGACTCTTATAACTCATTGATATTAAAGTAGCTTTGCGTTCTGCTTATTTGTTAACAAAGATAAGGCCACAGAGCAGTTTAATTTAGAGTATGTTTCTCAGCTTCAGCAAAAAACATAATGGTCGACCTCAACAGGGCAGCTTTCAGTGGGAACACTCGTTCTCATCAAAGAGAAGGGACTCCCGCCACTGGTGTGGCCACTGGGGCGAGTCATTCAGGTCTTTCCTGGGTGCGACGGGACCACGCGGGTGGTGCAGCTGTATACGAAGAAGGGGACAATGGTGCGGGCCTACAACAATGTCTGCCCACTCCCTCTTACTTGAATCCTTCAACCCGGGGAGGATGTTCGGGCGCTCTCGACGATCTACGGCCGGCGGCGCAGGCGACGGTTTGAGGCAGCGGGAGGCGCGGGAGCGTGGGACGCGGGAGCGTGGGACGCGGAAGCGTGGGACGTGGGAGCGTGGAACGCGGGGCCTAGGGGCCCGCCACTTCACGGCCGAGTCGGTCGTGAAGTGGCGGGCCCCTAGGCCCCGCGCGGACCGAGCTCCGACGAAGACACACGCGCGTTTAATAATTTTATTGTTATCTTTCTATAGTACCTATATTACATTATATCAGTTTATATTGTACAGTCCACTGTTCTTTAATTTAATGTGTCCTGGAAAGGTCCCTATCATATTGGCCCACGTGTAAGTGTCGAAGTTTGTGAAAAAGACTGCTAAATCAACGTATATTTTTTCCGGTTTTGTTTTTGAGCGTTTAACGAGCCAGCTTAGTCTAACCAAGCTACGTTCTAGTTAGATAACCATGTTTTTACATTAATGGAATATAGGAAAAAAATATACATATAACATAAAAAACTATATGTACTATTATATGTACTCCGTAAAATATGTTTAATAAATAACGTTCCCCAGCAATATTTATTATAACATTGTAATACGGACAATAACAGTGTTACGAATCAATTCCTTCTATAAGCCTTACATAAGACTGCTCGAGCCGGATTTTCTTTTGCTTGAGTATAAAAAGCCGCGTAACAAAAGCGGTTTTGCTTACTTATACCAACACGATTTCTTTCATAAATTTCTTATATTTATTTTTACTTGAAAATTCTTGATACGCTTTTATCCCTATAACGTATTATATTATTATATTCAAATGAACCATAAAAGTAAGCCATAAAAGTTGTGATACGTTTGTGAAACTCGCCTCACAACCATTTTTTTCATGTTGCGCTAAAATAAACCTACCTGTAAACGTAAAATCGCTCGGCTAATCGCCTCTCGTCTAATCGTTCTTTGGAACTCTTCTGTTGTAAACTTTACAATAAGTTGTTTTGTTGGTAACAAGCGAGCCTGTGTGAGAATAACAATATGTGGGAAAAGTAACTAACTTTGTAGACTAGCATGTCAATTTTCAGTTAGAGGCTCAGGAAATGTGTTTAAAAACTTACATAGAACACAACACTTCTAGGTAATTCGAAAAACGAAATGTTCCCGCAATCCGACCCTTTATCGTGTGAGATGAACACACTAAACCTCATCATCATCATATCTTTTCAATTATTCGAAACTCCACGTAACATTTCTCGAATAATTAAGTTTGTGCTTTTAATATAACTTCCACGCGATCCAATGCCAGCTCTTCGTTTCTATTTAGTAAATCTTTGATAATCTTGTAAGTAACTTTAGCCTTCCCGTAACCACAAAACGTTCTGTTTATTATAATAAATAGATGAGTTCGTTTGACGGAAGGGATCAGATGAAGCTTAAATAGTTAATAGGATTGTTGTGGTTGAATGATTCTCAAGTTTGCTTATCAGATCAATACTACAAAGGCAAAGGTTTGGATAAACTCTAAACCACTTATCTGTGCTTGTGGATATCGAAGATATTGAGATTTGAAAGTAAATTATATTATTAACGTGAGGAAACATGCACTTCTATTACTTGAGCTATAGCTTAGTAGTTATTTGACTAAATATAGTATCTCAGATTTACAAAAATACCTAGTTATAGTTATTTTCGCGTCGCCTTTGACGTAGGTTATATTAGGGGTTAAAGTATGAAATTGCCGATTTGTACTGAAAAATTGAAATTAGTTTTTTTTTTTTAATTTAACATATTTATTTAATTTAAATAAGCCATTATTATAAGGTCATTTATGCCTTTGCGAGAGAACTCTGGTGATCTAGATTCGACAAACTGTGTGAAAGCATTTTGTACTGCCTCCTGAGAAGAAAACTTTTTATTACGTAGAAAATTATCCAAGTCACGAAATGGAGCAAGGTCTGGCGAATACTGGAGGGTGACGAATGGTTTCTAATTGCAGTTCCTGTAGAGTTAAAACGGTTTCTCGTGCTGTATGAGGTCTCGCATTATCATGGAGCAATAATGGTGAAGATCGATTCAGTTCGGCACAGTAGACATCTGCCGTTATTGCATGACCAGATCAGAGAAAGCTATAGTGAATAACACCATGCTTAGACCATCAAACAGTTAACATTACCTTTTTATTGGTAAGCTTTGCTTTAAGACACTGTTACGGCTTTTGACCTGGGGTCAGCCATTGCATTTTTCGCTTGTGGTTATCGGAAAGAATCCACTTTTCATCACTTGTCACAATTTGATCCAATATTCCTTCGTTTCTGTATCGATTCAACAAGGCAACACAAGTTTCAACATGCGTTTCTTTCTGCAGATCAGTCAAATAATGAGGCACCCATTTTTCATATTTTTTTATTTTATTGATTTGACGCAAATTAGTCAATATTGTTGGTAAAGTAACATTAAACTATGCCTCTAATGCCTGGGTAGTTTGGCTCGGATCGGCTTCCACCATCTCTTTCAATTCATTGTTATTCACCTGTGTGGGCAGTCTTCCACGTGGTTTGTTCTTCAAATGAAAGTTTCCATCATGGAAGCGTTTAAACCAAAATCGCACGGTGCGTTCATTAGCAGTCCCCTCTCCAAACGCAACATTGATATTGTGAGCCGTTCTACCGCGCTAGTTCCGCGTCGGAACTCGTATTCAAAAATCACTCGAATTTTCGAAGTATCCATCTTTCTTGTCTAAGCTGAATAAAAAACAACTGAAAACTGATAATCGAATATTGCACATTTTTAAAAGAAGAACTTCATAGAAACCATATGAAAAAAGTTTTATTCAAAAATCTCAAACCATGAAGGTTCTATATCAATTCGTAGTATCTATTACAATAAAAAGGCAATTTCATACCTTAACCCGTCAGCCTACCCTTATCCCATGTTACTTACTCGATACGGTCGACTTTTCTTATTCCATACCGTCCTATCCCCCGTCATGCTATCACTGACTTCCTTTCTTACATATCCACACAATTTCCTCACAAAGTCCATCCATCTTTTCTTTGGTCTTCTCCTTTTTTTCTATCCATCCGCATTGATTTGAGTATTTTAGTAACAAGCATTTCGACCCAAACAGTTTTCTTTCAACTTTTCTGACACGCTACTTTCAAACTTCCTCTAATACAGGTACTCATTTCTCAACATTTTCATCTCAGCTACATGTCTCATGTGTCTTTTTATCGATTTTTTTCACAGTCCATCTCTCTGTTCCATAAAGTATGACAGGGCTAATCATATTTTGAGATTTTGCTCATGATATTATGCGTACTTATTCAGACCCTATTTGTAAAATTTCTGAATGCTAAATGTCTATTTGCCTAAATGGTAGATATTGAAATAGGCGAACTTAATTTATTACTATTAACAACGTGTTGATTGCATATTAAATTATAAATTAGCACAGCCTTTTACTGAATAAGAGATTTCAGTTGACATTTTGATATACCTTCCGTAAGAGTTCAAGACTTGAAATCTAACAGGCTTTATCGAGATAAAGGATAACCTACAAGTTACTTCTTATATCCGCAAGGATATAAGAAGTAACTTAGGAAGGTCATTTATGGAAGGACTTTTTAGGAGATAACATTTTCTTTAGAAAAGGGTAGGTAATATTTTAATTTAATTACAATTAGCTTGTTTTTAATGTTTTTATATTGTTGATTGATTTTACTAATGAAATGTTGACAGCATGTTCATGATAAAAAAAAAGAAATGTGTTTATTATCTTAAATCTATACAATTAAGTTGCCGGGGCTTCCCAGAAAGTAATCCGAAGATACTTGTGATGGGATTAACCTGGCTCTTCCTCGATTAATTACAATTGTTTTGTTGTGCTCATTAGGTATAAGTTACACATTTTTATTAAACAAATAAAAAGAAAAATGAAGATCGTGCTTATGGCAGTGTGTGAAAGTAGAGTGTGTTTTGTATAAATGTGTGTTCATACGTATGTTTATGTGTGAATGTATATTTTGTGTGTATGTGTATGAGTGGGTGTGTATGTGTGAATGGGCGTGTGGATGTGTGAATGAGTGTTGGAGTGTGTGTGTGTGAGTCGTAATTACGTGTTCAATAGATTGCCGATCGAAGCGTATATTATATTATTAGCGATAAATTATGAAGCATGAAATCAAAATGTGACGAAGCTTTTTCAAATTTTGAAATTTTACTTGTTGATATTTTCATCAATATATTGACGATAATAACAAGATTGAATCGGTTAAAAGTTAAAATATTGTATCAACTGTGTGCTACAATGAGTATAAATGAACATAGTGACGTCACATGGGCTCGGGTTTGTTCGTGAACTGTCGGTGTGCTTTCGGTACTGGGTTCAAAAAAATATTTTCAATATGATATTACTTTGTAAAGATAGCTAAAGAAAAAACAAAAAAAAAATTATAATAAAACTCCATCCACCACCATCAGCCTTATAATGTTTATTAATTTATTTAATCTTCATGTAAAATATTGGTACACGGCGGACTTAATGCCAGGAGGCATTATCTACCATTTAACAATGTTCACACTGCAGGGACACAGGCATCCTCTCTGTGAAAGAGGTAATAGCTGGGAATGTGGTGAATGTCACACGTCTTCAAATATTTGGTTCTAGGACATGCCGATTTCCTCACGATGTTTTCCTTCACCGTTTTAAGAGCAGTGTTGATGACATAATTTACACAAAGTAAAGCGCCTGCCTGGGTTCGAACTCACGATCTACGATCCGTTAGTCGGGGCCGTTACCACTGGGCCACCACTGCTCTAATACATTTTCTGTAATAAAACTATATAATTATGATCTTTGTATTTATTACAAATTAAAAGTTTGTTCAACAACCCAATTGTTTTACTATGCTCAGGAAGCTCATTTTAATCTATGTGTATGCAATGAGGTGCTACGAACTGCTACGGCGTGCTACGAAATGATACGCTGTCCGCGTCTTGCTACGAGCGGTCGATAGTTACTAGCACGAGCCAGTCAAAATAATCTGTAAAAAGTAAAGTGTCTCTATAGATTTCATCCAGCACCAAAATCACTCTGTGCTTCCCATTATCAACTATGATGATGTCTGTTATCCTGATCTACCCCAAAAACTTCTAAATTAATTGGATCGTCTTCTCAACAATTGTATTCGCTTTGTTTTTGGCCTTTGTAAATATGATCACATTTCTTCCTACCGTTCTCAGCTTAAATGGCTGCCTATCCACCTCAGGAGGTCCCTCAGATCTTTCTGCTTGCTCTTCACTATTATGAATCATCCTTTTGCTCCCGATTATCTAAAAACTTCTTTAAATGTATTGGGCAGTTCTCACAGTCGTAACCATCGAGCTTTAAAAATCTACTCCCCCAAATTCCTGCACACTGCACTGGTTTTATGTCTAATTCATACGCTGTCTAAACAATAAAGCTCTGGAACGCGCTATCCTTTGACATTAAAAAGGCTGAAAGGAAATTCATTTTTAAAAGAAAAGTTCGTGACCACTATTTCAATCAGACTAAATAGCTTTCAAATAGCTTTCATCTAGAGTCAGAAGTCTAGTCATTATAATGTCTTTTATTTAACTTCTTTCTTATTGCTTACATTTTTAAATATTTTTACAAAACACACACATAAAAAAGAAAAACATTTAAAAATATAAAAAATAGAGGCCCACCGGTATCTGGAACAGGGTCCAAGCTACCGGCGGTCAGGGTTCCAGAGAGAGGAACCTCCTAACAATACGAGCCGTGTCCAGTAGTAGTAGTAGTAGTAGTAGGGACTCCCTTTTCCGCACTTAGACTCCCATTTGGTCCGTTGTGCGTGGGGGTACTGGCTAACATAGCCAGCCCAACTCCGCCCAAAAGCACAGAAGCTTCCTGGGAGCTTCACAGGCTTCACGGAGCGACCTCACTGTTCCGAGGGTTTCTTCGCGTTGAGAAGCCACGGCCTCGCATTCCAGGATTACGTGGGCGGCTGATTCTTCGGCGTTAAAACAGCCCCTGCAAAGTGGGCTGTCCGTGGCGCCTATGTTGAATAAATGTTTGTTAAGAAGGGTGTGGCCCGTTAGTGTCCCTATAATTATTTTGAGGTTATTTCTACTCAGGCTGAGGAGTTTCTTGGTGAGACGCGGGTTTACTATCGGTACAGCCATTTTTGACTGTCTACAGTCTGTAGCCCGTGACCATCTGTTATTGTGCAATTCTGTTGATCTTTGACGAATCCACGCACGAAATTGCGAGAAAGGCAAGGGGATAAGTGGGTACGGGCCTAGCACCAACATCTCGGAGCCCCTTTTCGCAAGTTCATCTGCGGCATCATTGCCTAGGGATCCACTGTGCCCCTTGATCCACTGGAGGGTGATTCGATTGGATTTTGATATACTCTCCAGGGCGAGGTGGCATTCAAAGATTAGTTTATTGTTGGTTAGTTTGTTTTCTAAAGCTTTGAGCACAGCCAGACTATCAGATAGGAATCTGATTCCGTAGTTCTGGATACCTAAACGCTTTACGGTTTTTGCGGCTTGTGTTAAGGCGACACATTCACATTGGAAAATTGAACTATGTGTGCCTAACGGTATGTGAAAGTTAATGTTGAGGTCAAGGGAGTGAACGCCAGCACCTGAGCCGCTATTAGTTTTTGAGCCATCTGTGTAGATTCGCACTTCATTCGCTCCTGACTGATCCCTTTCTTCCTCTATTGTTTGTATGTTATAGTTTTTGTTGAACATAGGTTGTTTTTGTATTCTATCACACGGAGCGGCGATGAGAGGTTGATACTCAATCGCCCGGTCCAGGATTTTAGCGTGTGGGCTTGTGTGGTTTTTACCCCATATGCCTAGATGCATTAGCCTGATAGCAGCTAGCGCCGCTTCTTGCTGTATGTACAGGTCCAGGGGAGTTATATGTAGGGCTATCTCCATGGCTGCTGTTGGGGTGGTTCTCATGCAGCCGGTGATAGCTGAGCAGGCCTGTCGCTGGAACCGTTGGAGTCGGGTGATGGTGGTCGAGAGTTCTGTCCTAGTCCACCAAACCAGAGCACCATAAGCCAACATTGGCCTGATTACCGCTGTGTATAGCCAGAGAGTAATCCTTGGAGACAGCCCCCATGTTTTTCCTAACATTTTTTTACACTGATAGAGTGCGATTGTGCATTTGTTGAGTTTGTAGTCAAGATGCTTGTTCCAGAGCAATTTGCTATCAAGAATTACCCCCAAGTACTTGACCTCCTCTTTAAGTGTTAATTCTGTGTTGAAAAGTTTTGGAAGCCTATGCGGTCCAAGATTTCGTTTGTTAGTGAACATTATTAGTTCCGTCTTTACGGGGTTAACCGACAGTTCGTGTTTTGTGCACCAGCTCTCGATTATTTTGAAGGCCTTTCTCATGAGATCACATAAGATGCCCTCAAATTGCCCCGAGATTAGAATTGCTATGTCATCTGCGTATCCTACCGAGTAAAGACTGCTGGCGTTGAGCTCTGCAATGAGCTCATTTACGACTAAATTCCACAGAAGTGGTGACAGCACCCCACCTTGTGGGCAGCCCCTGCTCACGATTCCTCGTGTGGTAGTGTTCACAGTAAATTGAATAGCACGGTTTTTTAGCATGTTGTTAATCCATTCTACGAGCGTCGGCGCAACACCGTGCGTGTTGAGTGCCTGACCGATGCTGGTGAAGTTAGTTTTGTCGAATGCACCTTCGATATCAATGAAGGCACCTAGGGTTGGATTTTTGTTTTTGAGAGCATTGCCTACGCGTGAGACTACGCTGTGGAGCGCTGATTCAGTTGATTTGCCTGCACAGTAGGCATGTTGGTACGGGTGCAGAGGTTTTTGAATCGAAATCTGGTTTCTTATCTTCCTGTCCCCCAGCCTCTCCAGTGTCTTTAGAAAGAAAGAGGAGAGGCTTATGGGTCTAAAAGATTTGGGCTGGGTGTAGTCGCCCCTACCTGGTTTCGGAATAAATATTATTTTTACTTCGCGCCATTTCAAGGGGATATATCGGTGAGCCAGACAAGCCCGAAAGACCTTAACAAGGTAATCAGCTAGCAGAGCACCGCTCCATCTGAGCAGAGCTGGAAAGATACCGTCCATCCCCGCTGCTTTGAAAGGCAGGAAGGTGTTGATTGCCCATGTTAATTTATCTTTGTCGATAACTTCTAACGCCACCTCCCAGTCTAAGCTGCTCGTAGCCCTTTCCCTGTACGGTTCCCAGCTTTGCTGGGTGGCAATCTGGCAGCCCGGGAAGTGGGTAGTTAGGAGTAGTTCTCAAGTTTTAACACTTACACAACAAACGACGCAGAAACTAACGAGCCGTGTCCAGCAGTACTGCTTTCTGGATCAGGCCCTTGACCCAGCCGCCTAACGAGAGCCTCTTAAGGTGTTGGTCGAGGCTCGTGGCTATTAAGCCATGGGCTGACACGACTATCGGTACAATGATCGCTGTATCCACATCCCACATGTCGACAACCTCGCAAGCCAAGTCAAGATACTTGGTTTGCTTATCTTTCTCGGCTTTCACGAGGTTCCCGTCATGCGGGACAGTTATGTCAACAATCATTGCACGCGTCTCGATTCGGTCCACCACCACTATATCAGGCTTATTAGCGATAATAGTCCTGTCAGTGATGATGGACCGATCCCAGTATAATGTGATATTGCCATTCTCGAGAACTGAGTCGGGCACATACCTGTAGTACGGCACCTCCGACGCCACAAGAGTGTATTTCAGAGCAAGTTGCTGGTGGATAATCCTGGCTACAAGGTTGTGCCTATGCAAGTACTCTTCGTTAGCTAGACGAGAACAACCAGAGATAATGTGGCGGATCGATTCACCCGGACGGTGACATGCCCGACAGATATCAACCGTGCCATCCTTCACAATAAATCGCCGGTAGTTATTCGTCATGATAACTTCGTCCATAATTGCACAGACGAAACCTTCGGTTTGCCCAAAGAGGTCACCAAATCGCAGCCAGGCTACGGACGCTGATTGGTCTACATCGGACCCATTTAGGGTCCGGAAAAAGCGTCCGTGAAGCTCCTTACTCTGCCATACCTTTTTGCGGTCGTTAGTGTCAAGCACTACAGGCTTGCGCCAGTTCTCATTCGCCAAGGAGAGCGGGGTGAGTCCCTTGTCCACTGCTACTACATCTCGATGAATACCCACGTCGGTGTTTAGAAAATATTCTGTGATATTGCATATCTCGCGGTTGTGGAGATTTTTGGCATTTGAAAAGCCTCGGCCTCCACACTTCTGCGGGATATACAATCGCATGACTGACGATCGTGGGTGATGCATTCGATATGCAGTCAGCAGTGTACGGACCCGCCTATCCAGGGCGTCAAGTTCCGTTTGAGTCCATTTGTGTATGCCGAAAGAGTACATCAGTACTCTTTCGGCAACTTTCTTGACCCAACCGTTGAAGGCGCGTACTTTGTTTCCGCCCGAAAGAAGGCTATTTAATACCTTCTTCAGGCGGCCAAAGAAGCGTTCCTTCAACGATTGCTTCATGTCAGTAGTACTGATACCTAACTCTTCCGACATACCCAAATACTTATAGGTTTCGTTTGGAGAGAGGGATCTCAGGTTTATGGAATCCGCAAGTTGAATTCCTACGGATTCCACAATCTCCCCTCGCTTTACATGCATGACCGCACATTTGTCCATACCAAACTCCATCCTGATAGCGTAAAAGTTTCAGTTACCTTTAGTAGCTCCATCAGCTGAAGACTGCTGGGGGCAAAGAGCTTCAAGTCATCCATGTAAAGGAGGTGAGATATAACCTGACCACCTCTCTTCATCCGATAGCCTAGCCCTGAATTCTCCAGCATCATGCTTAGAGGATTCAAGGCTAGGCAAAACCAAAGTGGACTCAAACTATCGCCCTGGAATATACCTCGCTCGATCCTTACAGGTTCGCTATTCCTCTGGATATTTCGACATCCTGGATAGCGAAGGACTGTGCTCCATTGCCTCATACACGACATCAGGAAGGTGCTTAGAGTTGTATCTATTTTATGCACCCTCATGAGCCATGTATGAGGCACCGAGTCATAGGCCTTCTTATAATCTATCCAACATGTCGACAGATCCTTTCGGGAACGCGCCGAACCTTTTGGCTAATGGGCATATCAATAAGGAATAGCTCCTCAGTACAGCGGGACCCGTTCTTACATCCATTCTGAGAGACCGACATGATGGAGTTATCGTCGACGTGTTTATTAATTTTAACTCTCAAAATGGATGTAAGAACCTTATAGACCGTTGGTAAACATGTAATTGGTCTATAATTTTTGGGTTCCGCGGTGCTACTAGACTTGTGGAGCAAGTGGGTTATTCCTGTTGTAAGGAACTTGGGTAGCGAACCAGACTCTAAGGCTGCCTGGTACTGAGATGCCAAACGAGCGTGTGACCTTTGTAGCCACTTGATCCAAAAGTTGTACATTCCGTCCGGCCCTGGAGATTTCCAGTTCGGCAACGAACGGACTGCACGGGCTACATCTTGGGGGCTGATCGTAATAGCCCCCATTTCTTGTATTGGATCACAAGCTCGTTCGACCTCCCGAGTCCATTCACCTTCAGTGTGACTGACAGGCACCGACCAGATGCTGCGCCAGAATGAACACATAGCGTCATCATCCGGCAGGTGCGTATCAGTCACAACTTGGTCGGGTCGCTCCCAAGCCCGATAAACCCACCTTTCATTCCTTTGGAATGTGCGATTCTGGGTGTATCGCTCCACTCTCCGCCTGTACCTACGAATACGGTTTGCCCATGCATACACATTTTGTTTCAGGAAGTCGATGCGCTCTGTGACATGGGATATATAGTCTCGGGGGCTGACATCAGTCCCCGAAAACACCCGTCTCACAAAGCGCATCACTCTTGGGCGACTATTGCCCTCCCTGAAACAAATTAGTTTGCCGATGAGTGGTCTGGCCCCACCAATACGACGTTTGATCCTGCACTGCCAAGCCGGTACGGCTGGTTTCGGTCGTGTAGCTCTGTCATCTGCAAATTTGACATGAGCTACACGACATGCCGCTACAGCCGCGCAGTACATAATCGAATGTGTATCAGTGAGGTCTTCGCAGTCATCAAAATAGTTTGACAATTGCGAATCCGGAACAGCAACCAGCGCCCTATTCTTTTAGTGGCATGTAGCGATACTCCCGAATAGCACACTCCAAAGCACTCCTCAATTCCTCATTGCACTGGGTACTTACGTTTGTAACCCTGTCACTACTCTACTCGTCAGCGTGGTTGGACTGTGGTAGCACCACAGCCTGCGACGATGGGCAGTGACACGGTTACCCATTTCCGTTCGGAGGCGATCAAGTACAGTATCATCCAACATACGATTACGCTGGATGACCCGCACCTGATCCGAAAGTCGTTGGGCCGAAACGTTGACGGCTAGCTCAAGCACCTGAAACAAAGAGAGCATCCGGACACGGTACGCGGTCAGGTTGTTTCCTCCCTCTGTAGCCCCAAAGTATGCGCGCATGACATTTTCGTTAATGGATTGTGTCCATCTCATGCGCTGCACACTTCCGCCGGGTGCTGGGACCCTATCAGAGACCGGTAAGCCTCGAGGTCCTAAGCGGTCCGGCGGCCGGCGTCCTTCCCGTCGACGCGCAGGTGGTGGTGTCGTCGGCGGAGAGAAGTACTCGTCGCTCGAGCTCGACGCAACTGCCACGGCTGGTGTCACAGCACTCACGGTGGGGCTGGTTTCCGGCGGCGGCGAGGCGGAGCTGGGCGACGAGGCCGTAGGTGGTAGGCGTGCTTGTCTAGCGGCGGCAGCTCTCGTTAGCATGACGTCGTCATAATTTTTCTCGTTTTATTATAATTATTATTAGGTTTCTCGTTTTTTTATTGGTATTTATTAGTCTATTTTATTTGTATATGTGTATTATTAATATATATGTAAGTATATACATTTTCGTATACAATTTGTTTAAATATTATTTTGTACCCGTTCACAACGTTGTCCTTTTTAACCCAAAGGTTGAGTGGTAGAGAATGCCTTGTCGCATTAAGTCCGCCTATGTATTATACATGACACTATTGTACATGAAGTGTAAATAAATAAATAAAATAATCACAACATACCATTCTAACTCAGTACACACAACATGCATGCCGCACAATGGTGGAGAATAACTTTATAAATGTTTTGATTTGTATTGCTTCATACTATGCAGATTTGCGTACTATTTCTATCCATTATACGTTTATTTTGTAGTTTCAATAAAATCAGCATTTCACAATGGATATAAATTATATCGAAAGCATACTACGCAGCCTGCATAGCAAATTACATCTACAAGAACATTGAACGCGCCTAAATGCGCTATTCAAGAACGCGCCCGAAGCAAGAGGGGCGCGCGGGGAGGTCGCGAGCGCTGGCAGCGGCGGCGCGTGCCGCCCCAGCATTCGGCAAAAAATCAGCGTTTGCGCAGACACGTCGATCTTTAATGTCGCGATCGCGCGTGTCCAACCATTTGTAAATTGCCGTTTCATTTTATTCATTAAATATAGTTAATATCAAGTTGAAGTTGAGTCATTATTAATCTCAATCCCCAACAAATGGCGACCGTGAACAAATAAGAACTATTGTCAAGATCATAGTCAAATTTTAAACACGTGGAGGACCGGCGCGGCACGTTTTCGTTCCGTAAAATGGCGGCGGTGGCTATTCGTCGGTGAAAATCTCTGCGTGTCTCCGAGTCAAAGGTTCCTGGTGAGCTCCGTGCTACGTCTACGAGAAAACCGCTGTCTTCAAGCGTCGTGTCATCGTGGGGGTCCACCTTCACTGAGCTGCGAAAAATCGGCGCCGGCGGCGTAGTCATACCTAAAGGAAGTAAGCCCGTTCCTTATCTAATACCCTCCTTACCCCTGTTTCTATTTGGTGTGTGGATGCCTAGCTCGCCAAGATTTGCTTTGGCTTATTAGCCTAGGTATTTGCGTCTATACTGGCGCAACTCTGGCCGCATACCTACGTCTATACAGGTTCATTCATAACAATTTACTGCCATAAAGTCACTATCCGGTACTATACTGTACCTACAGGGGGCTTGGCCAAATCGCAATTATATTTATTTACCTAATGTGTGTGAGCACGTGCATGGGTGTTTGCGTCTATTCTGTCGCAACTCGCAGCTATATGCATTTCCTTTATTGCTTGCATACCTTTTCTAGGGTTCTTAATACCTACTCTTGAGCTAAGTATTTTCGATTTAGTAAAGTCTTAGGTATCCTAAATACCTACGTATAATAATACATTTCCTAGCGTTGATTATTTCAAAGCATTTGCCGAACATTCCAGCGTTCCGGGTCCGCGTGTACGGCCCCGCGCGCTCATAGTACTTCGTGCCTCGCTGCGTCCGGTACGCTGCTGTCGCTGCCACGTGCTGGGCGGCGCCGCTGGCGGTCCGGATTTCGCAGCAGCAGTGTGGTTTGAGCTGTTTGTCTGCTGGATTGTATAACCGGTGGGATTGCACATTTATATAATTAAGTAGGTAGCTACTATTAGCAAGGTTCGCTCAACTCATTGATTCGCGCGTATTCTTTACTGTGGTATTTACTGTTTCTTTTTCACTCAACATGACGGATGATACGGTTACCTCTCCTAATGTGGAGGGTAACGAAAAATTTAAATTGTTGATTCGCAAACGTGGTGGAATACGAAGCAGATTAACAATATTTAAGCAATTTATTAGTAAATATCAAATTGATGAGAAAGCCTCGGGCCTTAGTAGTTTAGATGTGAGGGAGCTGTCTTTGCGACTCACTCAGCTACAGGATTTAATGTCGAAATTCGATGCTGTCCAATCCGACATAGAGGAGATTGCTCATAATCTAAATGATCAAATGTCAGAGCGAAATTCTACTGAAGGGGAATTCTTTGCCATGATTTCTTTTACACAAGAATTAATAACTTTAAATTCAGCAAATAGCAAAGAAAATGATTGTGAATCTGTACATTCCAGTTGTAGCAAAATGAACAACTCTGTTAAATTACCTACCATAAATTTGCCCACGTTTGATGGGAACTACTCTAAATGGTTAGAGTACAGAGACACATTTGACTCTTTAATTAATAACAATGAGTCGATACCGTTGATAAATAAATTTCATTATTTAAGAAATTCATTAGTAGGTAGCGCTTGTAATATAGTGAGGTCCATAAACTTTACTGCAGCGAACTATCGAATAGCCTGGAAGGCTTTATGTGACAGATTTAATAACAAAAACATTCTTATAAATAATCACTTCCATGCATTAGTTGGTATCAATCCGATCCAAAAAGAATCTTTCAAAGCTTTAAGATATTTGATAGATCAAATTCAAAAAAATATACATGCTTTAAATATATTAGATATTCCCACTACTGGCTGGGATCCTTTAGTTATATTCTTGGTCTCAGCTAAGTTAGACCCTAGAACTAAGAGCAAATGGGAAGAACACAAAGGTCATTTAACAAACCTGCCCTCTCTTGAAGAATTTGTGAAATTCTTAGAGAATCGAGCAAATGTCTTAGAAACTGCTAATGGTAGTCGGTATTATGATACTAAAAATTCAATTCATAGTAAGGAAAATAATTATGTTAAGTCTTTTACAACTACGTTGGCTGGTCCTCAAACAAAGACATGTTTTATCTGCAACAAGTCACATTATGTTCATCAATGTCATAAATTCAAGACTTTGAGTTTAAAGGATAAGCTGTCTAAAGTGGCCAAGCATAAGTTGTGCACCAACTGTCTTCGTAGCGGTCACAACAATTCAGAATGTCCATTGAATAGTTCTTGCCGGACTTGTAAGGAAAAGCATAATTCAATGTTGCATAACAACATTACAATTACTAATGTAGTCACAGAAAGTACAGAAGCTACTCAGCCATCAACTATTCCTGTTAGTTTGTCAGCACGCTCGCCAGGCCAAGTTTTATTATGTACTGCACATGTTGAAATAATTAATTCACATAACAATAGTACTCACCTTGCGCGTGCGTTGTTGGACACTGGAAGCCAGTCTTCATTTATAACAATAAACCTGAAAGAAAGGTTAGGGTTACAAGCAACAGAAATAAGTTCTTTTAATGTTAGTGGTATAAATAATGCAGCATGTAAAATTAAAGAACGTTGCAATATTGTGTTAAAGTCTAGAATAAGTTCATTTAATAGAACCGTTAACTGCCTAGTAATTCCTAAGATTACAGGAACACTGCCTGGCGCTCAAGTAAATGCTGAGCGTTTGGGATTGCCCAATGGGGTGGTTCTGGCAGACCCCTTGTTTTATGAACCAGCCGATATAGATATCTTGCTTGGTGCAGACCACTATTTTGATATTGTAAATAATAATAGAATAATCCTAGGAGAGAATAAACCTATATTACAGGAAAGCCAGTTAGGATGGCTAGTTGCCGGCCCTATCGGTGAATCTTATTTTAGTCATAATATACATTGTAATTTAGTAAAAAATGATAAATTGGTGTCGCTTCAACATATCCATAATTCGGTTAAAAGATTCTGGGAGATAGAAGAATTATCTACAGGCACTAATAATTATTCGATTGATGAGCAATATTGTGAGTCTCATTTTATAAAAAACACTTGTCGTTTACCAGATGGACGATTTTCTGTAACGATGCCGCTGACGGAGGCCCCGGAGCAGGCACTTGGAAAATCGTATTCTATTGCAATTAAACGTTTTTTGAGCCTAGAAAATAAATTAAATAAAAATTATAAACTTAAGAAACAATATGGAGAATTTATACAAGAATATAGTAGGTTGGGTCATTTAAGCGAAATAGAAAGGCCTAAGTTTGGTTGTTACTTACCCCATCACTGCGTCATTAGGGAACAACATGATACCACCAAGCTGAGAGTAGTCTTTGATGCTTCGGTTAAAACTAGTTCAGGAAAATCTTTGAATGATATCCAGGCTGTTGGTCCCACTGTACAGAGTGACTTATTATCCATTCTTATTCGTTTCAGAATACATAAATTTGTTTTAACAGCAGACGTCGAAAAGATGTACCGACAAGTAGCCTTAGATAAATCACAGCGGCACCTGCAGCTAGTGTTGTGGAGGGATCAAGTCGATCAGCCTTTAAAAATTTTACAGCTCAATACTGTGACATATGGGATGGCTTCGGCTCCATTTTTAGCAACTAGGTCTCTGGTTGAGCTGGCTGATAAATGTCAGGATAAGATTATTGCCAATGTAATTAAGAATGATTTTTATATCGATGACCTCAACACAGGCGCCTCAACCGAAGAGGAATTAAAACATATCTATTTAAATGTCACCGAAACATTAAATTCTGCTTGTTTCCCTTTACGAAAATTTCGCACAAACTCTCATATGCTTGGTGCCAAATCAGAATCATCTAATTGTCTTAACTTTCATGATGACGCTAATGTGTTAGGTCTGAAGTGGTCACCAAAGCCTGATGAGCTGCGTTTTCCAAATGGAATTGAGTTTGCTTCAAAGTTTACCAAACGAGCGATTATTTCGACCACATGTAAAGTATTTGATCCTCTAGGGCTTGTTAGTTGTTGTATCATCAAAGCAAAAATTTTACTGCAGCATTTGTGGATTGCAAAATTAGATTGGGATGACCCCGTACCTGAGAATTATGCTAAAAGATGGTTCAATTTCATCCAAAACTTGCATCATTTATCTGATATTATAATACCTCGTTGTGTTTTGGGTAATGATTTAGAAACACAGTCAGCTGAGCTACATTGTTTTGTAGATGCAAGTCAGCAGGCATATGGAGCATGTGTTTATTTACGTTCCCAAGATAGTAAACAAAATATTACAGTAAGATTATTATGTGCAAAAACTAAAGTTACTCCAATTAAGGAGCTCACAATTCCACGTTTAGAGTTATGTGCTGCTCTGTTAGGGGCTCAAGTTAGTGAGAAAGTATTACAGTCTGTACCATGCAATGTTACAAAAAAATATATGTGGACAGATTCCATGGTTGTACTCGGATGGCTAAAAACTCAGAATAGAGTCCTACAGACATTTGTACGTAACCGAGTCAACATAATCAATGAAATTACCAAAGAATTTGAGTGGAAGCATGTTCCAACCGGGTCAAATCCAGCAGATTTAGCATCGAGGGGCATTGACCCACAACATCTGCAATCATTATCTTTATGGTGGGAAGGTCCTTCATTCCTAAAGCAGGAAGAATCTTATTGGCCTACTCAACCTCACACTATACTTAAAAACTTACCTGAGGTCAAAGTATTAGTCTCTGTTGAGGATATGTCTAAAAATAATTGGATAATACCATTCAAAAAATATTCAAGTTTTAATAAACTCAAAAGAATTTATGCACTTGTTTTACGTTTCATTAATAATTGTAAAAGCAAACAGTCAAAAATAAAGGGACCTTTGCAAGCGAACGAACTAGAGAACTCTTTAACACTATTGCTTAAAGTTAGTCAATCAGAGTCATTTGCAAAGGATATGAAACACATTCAAAACGGAATAGAACTGCATCACAAAAGTAAATTGTTATCCTTAAATCCAATGTTAGATACCAATGGTTTAATAAGAGTGGGTGGCAGATTAAGTCACT
Source organism: Orthosia cruda (assembly GCA_964057195.1). Taxonomy (NCBI): domain Eukaryota; kingdom Metazoa; phylum Arthropoda; class Insecta; order Lepidoptera; family Noctuidae; genus Orthosia; species Orthosia cruda. Next base: position 5,944,543 of record OZ059848.1, on the reverse strand, counting down.
CTGATTATCAGTACGACAAAAAACACCCGATTTTACTGGATGCTAAACACTACTTTACTAGACTTATGATGAGAAACGAACATTTTCATTTAATGCATGCAGGTCCACAGTTGCTTCTGTCGTCAGTCCGCGAGAGATTTTGGCCACTTGGCGGTAGGATCTTGGCTCGCACTATAGTTAGACAGTGTGTAGTCTGTACTCGAATGAAAGGTCAGACTGCACAACCTTTAATGGGTGACTTACCGAGAGTAAGAGTCATCCCAGACTTTCCTTTTAATTCCAGTGGGATAGACTTTGCTGGACCCTTTATGATTTCTTCCAAAAAAGGACGAGGTAATCGTATCACCAAAGCCTATTTATGTGTATTCGTATGTTTAGTAACTAAAGCCTTACATTTGGAGGTTGTAAGCGATCTTACCACCGAGGCCTTCATATCATGTCTGCGCCGATTCGTATCGCGACGCGGCAAACCCTATGCCATATACTGCGACAATGGAAAGAACTTTGTTGGTGCTAACAATGAGTTGGGTAGGGTTATACAGTCCAGCGTTCAGGCAATCTCAGATTATGCAGCTAATGAGGCTATTAAATTCAATTTTATTCCCGCGTACTCTCCACATTTTGGTGGAATTTGGGAAGCCGGCGTTAAATCCGCGAAATTTCACTTAAAACGCGTAGTTGGCAATGCATCACTCACGTTTGAAGAGTTAGCGACGCTCTTCACTCAAATAGAAGCAATCCTAAACTCCCGACCTCTTTCCCCTCTGTCATCAGAACCCACTGACACCAATCCTTTAACCCCTGGGCACTTCCTAATCGGACGCCCGCTGATGTCTGTACCTTCACAACCTGTGAAAACGTCTAGACCCAACAGGTACCAGCTTATTGAACAAATACGACAGCGCTTCTGGGAGAGGTGGCGACGAGAGTTTATGGCCGAGCTACAAAACCGAGCAAAATGGAGGAAGGGATCCGAACCAATCAATGTCGGAGACCTTGTTATATTGAAACAAGACAACTTGATGCCGCTCCACTGGCGTATGGGTCGCATCACCAAATTATACCCCGGAGCCGACGGGATCTGCAGCGTAGCGGAAATCCACACTACTAACGGCACCATCAAAAGGGCAGTAAATAAAATGTGCCCCCTACCTGTGAATAAAGAAGAGTTGAAAGAAGGTTTCAACGGCGCGGAGGATGAACGCGCCTAAATGCGCTATTCAAGAACGCGCCCTAAGCAAGAGGGGCGCGCGGGGAGGTCGCGAGCGCCGGCAGCGGCGGCGCGTGCCGCCCCGGCATTCGGCCAAAATCAGCGTTTGCGCACACACGTCGATCTTTAATGTCACGATCGCGCGTGTCCAACCATTTGTAAATTGCCGTTTCATTTTATACATTAAATATAGTTAATATCAAGTTGAAGTTGAGTCATTATTAATCTCAATCCCCAACACCTCGTATTAAAGAAATAAATGCTGAACTCCAAAATGTTTAAACATCTTTTTTCCCCTCATTATAACACTAATGTAGGTATGTAATACTAAATCATTTTGTTTCTAAAATGATAATATATTGATATTCAATACAAGCACAGAAAGAAAAACACTAACTGTTATTTATCGTACATTTTTGATTCGATCACGCAAGGACAATTCCAAGCATAGCCCTCTCCTTTGGGTGACTCTAAGCTTTCTGATGAGGCCCATTGAGAGCTATCACGTCTCATAGCCCTAGGTTATCACCGGCAACACACACTGGTCATAGACTTTCATCTTGAGTCTTTTACTATATGCTAAAACTTCAGCTACGGCTTGTTCATGTATCTAATTTCTCATCATTTGGCGTCCTAACAATTGCGGAAAGCTAAGCTCTAACTTTTTCAAAGAAAAGAAAAGCAAAAACAACTATGCTATAATTTTTAGAAGAAATATCTAACAATAAATTAATTTATCTTCCCCAAGCATTATACACAATAACAATAAAAGAAGGTTAGATTGGTGAAGATACTGTCTTCTCCTTCCGTCTTGTTTTTGTTTATTAGCTACTCCAAAACAGCAAAACTCTTCTAAAATACGTTTGGTGCGTAGAAGCTAAAAGATTTCCCGAAAGTTATATGTTCAATTCAAGCGCACCGTTTCCTGAAAATATTAGAATTACAATGCGGATTGTGAAATTTAGGATTAATATGAAAGATAATATCGTCAAAATGTTTGTGAATTTCTGTTATTTTTCTAAAGGAAAATAACCAGAATTGCTGTCCCGGAGTTGGGCTTGGTACTCAGCTTGCCTCCTGTTATGTCTACCGGTTCAAAATAGAAACAAAACGCTTTGTTGTACGAATAAATCGTATTGTTCTCAAGTTTGATTGCGATAGGTTTGTTTCCTACTCGTCCCTCACTAGACACAACTAAAAGGTAAACTTAATGGTCCAGTTCACGAAGGTAAACGTTTGTTCACAAACATATCGATGCTTTGTGGCGAAGGTTTCAAGTTTGTGGAGAGGCTAAAAGGTAAAGATAGCAAAAGCCGGAGTCAAATTGAAACCCTTGAAGCACGGAGAGAGTACTGTTTTTACCCGGCTGCAAGGACAGGCGCAAAAAACTTGCGCGTATCTTGTATGGGTACATATTTGAACGCCGAAAATTAAAATACCTACGGGTAAAATGTCAATGTTCAAAACATCACTTCAAATATGTACCCATCTTGTATGTATGTAATATTCTTCTATGTTATGGGGTTTGGTTTCCGCACTTAGTCCTTCAGGTGGACTATTGTGCGTGGTGTAATACTATGTGGTAATAAAGAATGTAATATTCTTTATTACACATATATTTCAAACCGACTGACGGATCTATATAATAAAGAGATCGTTAGATACGTCGGTACGTCTTGATTGTCCAATTGTTCTCAGATAAATGACGTAAAAAACAAACATGGCGGCTTTTGGGTGCCATATTTTGGGAATCCCAATTTTGTTCCCTTCCAATCCCATCGAATTGAGTATTAAAATGAAGGGTTTTTTGATTTTATTACAAAATATATTCCACTTATATTTTCAAAAGAATGTAATTCGAAAAATAATGACAACTAAAAAAGTTGTAGAAAAAATATTTAAACAATAAACCCGACTGCAGAACAGTCTGCTGTGCAGTTGGAGGACACATATGGTTTTGGTCAGCCAGTTCGCGAATATATAAATATTCGCGAGCTGGCTGACCTTCGACTGCACTGCATGATTGTCTTCTTGTTTACATCTTTTTTATTCTGATTATAATACTAAATAGATTTTATCTTCTTAATAATTAAAGTCACACCCATGACTTTATTGGGATCAGAGTTTTATGTGATCCACTAAAATTATCTGTCATCAGGCACTTTTTCCAATAAGCAAGTAGGCCTTCTACATTTTAGTAACACGAAAATCATGAAATATGATTTCTTTATACAATTGCGATTCCATTATTACACTGGCACTAACTCAACATAAAGTTTAATATCCTCTCCTATTCACAGACAAACACAATTGATAGTGGAACCCATTATTCCCTAACCAATAAAAATATACGATTCCCCTCGGATTCCATCTTGAACATAAATCTAGACGACGAGCAAATGAAATCAATAAGTTATTTCAAAACTCGATGCAACAGCATTATGATAAAAAGTTGGTTATTTATAAGTACATAGTATTTTAATGTTCATCCTTTACTTACTCATAACTTCATAGAGGAAACGATAAGAAGAGATAAATTTATGGAATTAATTTATAATTATAATTTAGCTATAAGTTCGCTATTAGATTAGGTTCCTGGTTTGGGTAATAAAATATAAATCTCTAATTACTTCCATACAACACATTATGGAAGTTTTATTTGAACGAATTTCATTCTATTTCTCGTACCATACATACATTATGGTTAACGATCGTCGTTTCTCTTTTTCATATCTCGGAGATGTAAAATAAGGATTCCGTACAATATGTTAATACTTCAATAACTTCCCATTGGCATGGGCACAGGTTTTAAATTACAATTTGCCTTCTTTCTAATGCTTCCATTCCATGGTTACATTAATTTTCATTCCCTAAATGTAACTCTACATGTTTGTGCTTCCTTTACCCGAAAACAATGTTTTGTACAGCTGCGAGCTTTATGCCTGCATTTTCTCCATTCTCTGAATTCTTCGAAAGTTTCAATAAAACATTGTTTGGATCACTTCCGCGTGATTCCACTGGTCCACAATGGAGTTCGTTGTTACCATAAGCCTGGACATGTGGTAATCCACTCGGAGTACAGTTTTAAAGCTCGTAAAAAGTCCTTATTTTATTTTGTTCCCGGTAATATGTGTTAAGCCTTCTTTATTTTTATCTTTTTTAAAGCTATTAAAGGAAAGGAATCTGCTCATTTCACATTTTTGTGAAACCCACATGAAAAAAAAATAGCTCTAGTGGTGACTGTGGTGGATGACGTCACTCGACGGGATAAAACACAATGAGCATTCGGTAGAAGGGTTACTGCGCTGTGGTTTATTACATCACATAAAAGGAAAAAAGCGCGCTGTGTAGAAAAAAACTCGCTTTAAAAATACGGATACATCATGGTATTTTATATGGATATGGATGAAAGCGTTGACCCTAAACTTAATGAAAAGTAGCTTGGTTTTAGGTTAACTCAAGAGCACGTAACTGGTTTATACAATTTTATAATCAAAATGTCTTCAGATGAAGTTCCGTTCAAAAAGAAATACGGCAACCTGCTAAATATTCAGTTTGTATCAAGCAGAAGCCTCGTATATCTCTTTTACGGGTGATTTCGCTCAAAAACCGTCGATCGGTGTTCGGAGCTTCAATTAACGCATCAATACTTAATACTCTAATATCGACTGTTACGCATGCTGCCTAATTTTGGGCATTTGTTTTTTTTGGTAAAAGAATTTCGTTCGTCTATTTTGTGTTTTTGTATATACAATAGGCTAGTACTTGACCACTATCTCACCTGTTGTGAAGCGATGATGTGGTCGACGGTGAGACAAGACTTCTAGGTTGTAGCTGTCGGGAAACACAGACTCCGGCAGGGAATTCCACTCCTTAGCAGTACGCATAATAAAAGTGTTTCCAAAACATTTTTTTGCGAATGGGTGGGAGTCCACCATTTACCGATGGCGCATCGCCGTACGTCTCGAAATCCGATGATGAAACGGGCTAGGTGGAATTAGATTGTGCAATTCCAACGCACACTCCCCGAAATGTAACCGATAAAAAACCGACAAGCTGGCAACTCGGCGACGGTGTTCAAGGCTCTGGAGCTTTGAATTGACCAGTACCTCGTCACCGATGAGCCTCTTAGCCCGCTTTAAAATGAGAACAGTACTCCATGCATGATCGAACTTGCGCTTGATTCAAATTGAGAAGCTGTTTTGGCGTGAAGTACCTTCTCACCTTTGCATGGATCCCCAACTTTTTGGCAGCCAGCTGTGCCTTTGCCTTAATATACGGGCCCAAAATTGGGAGTCGATGCCAACGTAATGCCAAGAAGCTCAAAGTGGTCCGTTATTTGCACGGTCACATCCCGGCAAGTTGGAGCCGGTTCAAATTGGCTCTTTTTGCGGAAAAAAGACACGCCTGTGTTTTAGCAGCATTCAACCTGACCAGATTGGCATCGCCCCATTCGGTGAAGTTAAAAAGATCCACCATGGCCTTACGGAGAGACTGGATCTGAGGCGCGGTAGCCCGTGCGTTGGACTAATAATTTCTGATGGTATGCTTTCGACCTTTTAATTTAGGAAGATGTGAACGTGTTTTCAGGTTTAAATTGATTCCTGGCTTAATTTAATAAAAATAAAGTCCTCCCATATGCTATACTATACAACCCACGTTAATATCTAAATTAATAGAATGATAGACTGTGATTGCTGCTGCATATTAATGTCTGTACAGACTTGCAACATCTGTTTCATGGTTTTAATTTCATCATCCATGTTTGCATTAAAGTGCAATCACGCGATTTATGTACCAATATCACCAGCTATCATACGCGGGATAGCAAGGCTTTCATCATCATCATCAGCCTATTAATGTTCTCACTGCTGGAATACAGGCTTAATTAAAAACAAAATCTCTCGAAACCCGAGTGCTTCCAACATTTATATTGTCATTACCAATTATGACGAAGAATACAAAAGATTAATCAATATCAGTACCGTGTGACCACTTCCAATGAGCAGTTATGTAAAAAGCTGTTAAAACAATTATTTACAAAATAACGTTAGTGATAGAAATATATTTAATTACTATTAAATTATTAAATACTCAGTTTTGTACAGCTACAAACACGGCAGCTGTAATCACGAGCTAAAGCATTAATTATTGTTTTGGTAAATCTGTTTGCTAAACAATTTGATAATTAAAATTGCGATCATTATATTTTATTAATTTTAGGAGCCTCACTGATGTACACGGAGGATGTCTCAAAAATAAAAAGAAGAGAAGACTAGGAACTTCATATTTTTTAATAGATAAGGCCTGTTCATGAAAGCAAATGTTCTCATTATATACAACATATCTCAAAATAAATATTTTTGCATGTATTTCTATTAGATACTAAACGAGAAATATGCTTCAAAAATATAATTTATTAATAAATACTCTAACCTACTCAAGTTAAAATTAGAAATTAATCAAAATGAAACTCAATCACCGTAACTTAGATTACGTAAGTTTCTAAGTTGTATACTTTGAACATTCTGCCACATAAGTAGTTAGTTCTCTTGACCATGGTAATCGTTGTGAATAACGACTTCTGTGGAATTATAAACGATGTGGTCGGGGCTCACCTCGCGTGCTCAGCTTCTCAGTTTATCTCTGTTATCACGACCAATACCGAATATATAATACAAGTGGATGCTAAGCAGTATACAATAAATATGTCAGTCTTCTAGGTAATAGCTCAGGTAAATAGTAGTGCCTTGTTAAAGGAATCTAAGCCAATTTATAAATACATGAAACTGTGTTTAATGAACACTGATGATGACATGACGAATGCACAGAGAGTAAATCAATAATTTACATTTTAAACAAGCAATAATGTGTTACCGCAATAGTGAATCAGAACTTTGTGGTTTGTTCAATACTGAGCACTCGCGTTTTACCTTTATACAAGCACACAAGCTAAAATGTATGTTGTGATAAGAGTTTTTTTTAAGTAGATGCTAGTTAAATTTATGCATCGAGACTTGATTCCATCTTTTGTATCTGGTGAATGAAAATAAATATCCACTGGATTTTTGATTTGATCTACTCGGATGTTATTAATTAAGTCTTACAAGCGGCCCTCGGTCTTTATTAATAAGGCCTCTATCAGATTAATGACAACCTATTACATGTTTCAAACTACAAAGGAATACATGAATAATGATACCATAAATCACGTGAAAATTAATAAGTATCTGGTGTGACAGATGTGTCTCATAACTGCCGTGACTCTGAAAGTTTGCTAATATCAGACATATTAGGTGATGTTGGATGAGGTAACAGACCTGACAAAGTGGCTAGTGAGTTATGAGAATGGTTTAAAGCATACGAACCTAGTGACTCCTTAATTTGCCGCTGATTCATCACAGCGTTAGTTAAGTTTAAAAAAAGGGGAGAAAACCGTACTTTAAGAACACGTCCCCATACGATAGCTAAACATTCTTTGACACAGAGTAAAGAGAATTTTAAAAAACGAAGCAGAAGGCAAAAGGATACATGATTATTTTTTTGTGTTGCTAAATAGTGACAGCATGATATATGGAGCGAGCCGTGGAGCGAGTTTCGATGTGGAGGCAATACATCTTGTATGTGAAGCTATATTGCGGCGTCTGCCAGACATACTGTATGAACATTGTAATACATTTTCTACATATCACATGGAATTACTTGTCTCATCTAAAATGTAAAAGTCGCAAAAAGCTATGAGGTGAGCAGGTTTTGGTAAGAGATGTATAATTTACATAAAATTAGCTTATTAGAAATGTTTCGATGTAAATTTGTATTCCGTTTGTGACCTACTTATTTTTAATCGAGGCATGAACTGCGCCTCTGAACGGTTAAGTGCATGAAGTATTATATAAACTAAAAAAATGTATTAGGTTAGGTTAAATGTATTATATCAAACGTTCAAATATTTTATGAATAAATATTTAATCAAATTGAAAAAGGGCCAAGTGACATATATTCTACGGTATTTTAGTTTAAATAATACTCGTAATTTTTTTATATATTTTTTTTTAATGAAGTACCTGACTGAAATTCACGGATTGGGACTCTTATTTTGGAACAGCAAAGGGTAGAAGGATTATGTACAGCTGACCGCCGATGGAAATGCAAATATAGAATATGGTTAGATTTTAAATGGCTGGCTGATGATGATATAGCCAAGGGTAGGAAGATTCAATACGGCTGGGTGCCGTTGCAACAGCAAATATTGAATCTGGTTAAAAGGTTCGAAGACGATAGAATAGCCAAAGGCAGGAAGATTCTTTATGGCTGGCCGCCGATGGAACAGCAAATATAGAATCTGGTTACACGATATATGGTTTGACGAAAAAAAGGGGTAAATTTGGTTAGGCTATGTTAATGTCAAGGTGTTTGAGACTAATAATCATCTGAATAACCTGGCCGTCGATGTAACAAGTAGTTTAGATATTCAAGTGTTTTTTTAATAATGATTGTAATGAAGAAGTATATCTGAGAAGATTTTACTGAAATAAAATATTCTCAGAAAACACCATTATATTTATTATTTGTTCGTTTGCTAAAACAAATCAAGGATAAAACATGAATGTAATTGATGGTTGACGAATAACATTGTAAACATGGTTTTTGTTTTCAGCTGATGCACCAGACCTAACATATGCGAGAAGATATTATTAGTTAAGTTGATTGGCAAAATATACCATTACAATACTCATAGATCACCTGTTTTACAATGTAGTCTAGATAAGTTCCAAATTAGGACTTGACCATGTAGTAATGGGCTTCGTTGGCCAAAAAATAATGTACAAGGACAGAAATGGGGGTTTGGAGGGAGTAATATTATATGGAATCGCAGGAGAAGACAGACGCGGAGAGACCTCTCAGCCCAGAGGAAGGCCTTCATTCTATTAAATAATCGTAAAATTACGGTAGGTACTTTATTATAAAATCTGTTAAACTTGTGAATAAGTACTTTTAATAAATTTTTATTACCGTAACACCTCTTTGATTTTATTTACCGGAGTTCTAGTATCAGCTCGTTGTACACAGTGTGTTACGTCTTGAATAGAGGTCTGCTTGAAGAGATAATCTTAACACGTAGAAATGTGTATATTAACTATACATCGTATTTTTAACGAGTTTAAATATCAAAATAAATTCTATCGCTTAGGAAATACCTGTAAATGAAGAATGTACGTAACATAAACATGCGGAAATTACCTGTTTAAAGTAATATATTCAGAGATATTACTATTTGTTTGAGAGTACTACCTACGTGTACATTTACTTAAATTAAAGCTTTGGCATTTGAGTTATGTCTTTAATGTAGGTAAATGTTGCTTTCATAACATGAATATTAGTAGCATAATGAAGATAATATTTGAGTACTGTATCATATTCAAAATGATGTCATAAAAACTAAACGATTTCATGTTTATTTGCGATATTTGTTTTAATCGTAGATTTTCTCTCATGTGGGCATTATTCATGACAGCACCTTGTGGGCCGACTTGAAAAGAAAATCATCAAAAGGTTTGTTTTTATGTAATTTTTCTATAATATTTTTTGAGTCAGCCCGGGTGTTAGGATTGGTGCTCCGGAAAAGTACGCCTCCTGTTATGTACAGTTGGAAATAGCAAAAAAAAAACACTTTATGTGTGAATAAATCCGTTTTGTTCTGCAGTTTGATTGTGAGACCTTTGTTTCCTACTCGTCTCTCACTACACACGACTGCTAAAAGGTGAATCTCGAGCGATTGACGTACATTCTTTAACTCAATGGCAGAGTTCAAGATAGTACACACTCAACGTTTTGATGGCGCTTCGAGGTGAGACTATATCAATTCTTTGGAGAGGATAAAAGGACGAGATGTAGTGTTGGGACTTTGGGAAGGCCTGAAGGCTTACGGGAAGGCCTGAAGATGCCATACAAAATTCGTGATATTCAGTTAATGCGAAATATTGTTTATCCTATAAAACCATTTCGATTATGTTGTTATAGTAACACTACAAGATAATATCTAGTAAAGTAATATCTTTCACTTGACAGACAAGCACTTGACTGCAAAATTAAATTTTCCTTAACCAATAAAAATATACGATTTAAAAATTAACTGAAACATTTGCTAAAGATTAATATTTTTTATTTTAATTATTATTATTTAGCAAAATTTTCAGAGTATATTGTGTTGCTTTCAGTTTCAATCCCTGATTTCTAGAATAAATAATAAAATGCTCAATTTGCTTTCATACAAGATGTTGTTTTAAAAAATCGAATTCTATTCTTCGTACTTACATATAACCCGATCATCTTTTCTCCGTGTTCACATCCCCTGAGATATAAAGTGATCCATTCTACTTCCATCTGAGGGCCATCTCTAGAGGATTTCGTACGAAATGTTTATACTTCAGTAAATTTGCAAACATGGCAACGGAGATTTTAGTTTTATTTTACAATTTAAAATTAAATTATAAAGCTTTTATAGTTGATTTCCACAACGTAGTGTTTACTGCCTAATCTTTTCTTACTTGTACATACTTGCATATTTCTCAATGCTACAAACCTTAACATTTTGTAGCATTGTGGACTTCAGGACTCCATTTCCTCGATTCTCCTCTATTTTACGAATTTATCGAGGATATCAATAAAATATTGTTCAAATCACGTCCGCGTGATGTAAACTTGTATGTGAAAATCCACTCAGAATACATTTTTATAAGCTCCAAAGAAATCCTTACTTTTATGTTCCTGGTAAAATATTGAACCCTTTTTTGTTTTCAAATTTTTAGGCAATAAAAGCAAAAGAATCCGCTAATTTAACATTCTTGCGTGTGTGTGTGAGTATGGCGGATGGTATCAATCGACGCGATGCGTACCACAATGAGCATCCGGAAGAGGGATTACTGCGATATGGTTTTTACATCACACAATTATGCTATTTTATATTAATTTAAAAGAATTTCATATTTTAAAGCTACGTCTTACGCATAAGAAGCTCTAAGTGGAAGTTTTGCAAGCATTTACTCAACCAGCTGAAGAAAGCTATTAAGATTCTAATGGAGATTTTCAAGTTTCATTGTCAAGCTGGAAAATTTGTGATAATAATGCAAGTAAATTGTTCCCTATGTTCCAGAACATGTAGTACATTTATTATAAGACTAATATTACTATTTTATGATAAAATTGAGAAAACCAGCTATGGTATAAATCTTGATGTCTATTTAAAACTTCGTCATTGTCTGTGTAAAATCAGCGTGACTACAATTCAATCATTCAAATACCAGTATAAAAAGATTCAATTTTTTATTTCGCATTGTATCGCTCGTAACATTTGGGTGGACGGTGTGACTCCACAAAAACCTTTTTATTCAAATGATGATCGTGTATAGTCTAAAGTAAATACCAGATTCGTAGAATTCCATTGTCGAAATCAAACAATCTGTTTAATTATTCAGCAGGTTCTGTTATTCATTGTGTTGTAAAAGTCACAAAGGGACAATCCGTATTATAAGTACTTAGATAACGTTTTATGGTACGAATATTTTTCAGTGAAATCAAAATAACTATTTATTTGTCTGTGACATATCCAGTTTTATACGACACTCTTACCTCCTGGGTAACAAACTAATAATAAGGTTATTTCTTCAATGTAACGGTTTCATAATTTTTCATGATCTTATCAAGATTTTGTCTGGATTTTAAAAGAGACTGTGACCTCTGAGTTTGTTTTGGCCTTTCTTCTCAGAGTAGTCAGATAGGAAACGCCGACCTCATCTAGTTTTAAAAATATGTTCGACATGTAAAAGTGTTTGTAAAAAACAACTTACAGAAATACAATCATTTATCATTTATCATAGGACTTCACTTCACAATATTCCTAGGGAAGACAAAGATTATTATTCAAGGTTTCGGCAAATCTCCGTTACCAAAATTTCGTAAAGAATTCTTAAAACTTCTTGAGTTAAGGTATAAAGATATGAAACAGCTCAAACTCCAGAATAAATCAACAGTTAATAATAATAAGTTCATCTCGATGTTAATTAAAATGTAACTCATAATGGATGTAAACCAGTCATTTGATTTAAGCCACTCAAGACAATTGTTTTTGATAACGACACCTACAAGACCGGGGGACAATCCCCACGACATTGGACACTTGCCAAAGACGGAAACCGGACTCTAAGAGTGCCATTACAATTTTTACTGTGGCTTCTATAAAACTCGTTCTTTGATCAGCAGGATAATCCTTGGCATATCAAAAGACAGATTACACTTTGTAAGCGTTGAGTGATTGATCAAATTAGAGAAAATAATGTAGAAAACAGATGTAACCCGAGAGTGGCACTGGCAGTTTTATAGAGACAAAAATTTTACACTGCCGACAGAAATCACCAATCACGAATTTTATAATCTTTAGCGTTAATTCCACCAATAAATAATATGCTTGGACCAATAATACAACATTTGCAACAATCAAATAATAAGGGTTCCGGAAAACTATTTACATAAACATTGGGCCCTGAACCCTCATAATAATCCAAAAAACTTCTGTTACACGTCTTGTTTTTGATATCAAATCTTTATTGTCTCGATAATTCGTTGCTGTTTACGTTGGTCACATGGACCACTTATAGAAAACTAATAAAGTTTTCAATTTTTGGAGTGGCTCCAGCAGACGCCCGCTCGTTGCCAAAGCCAACATTTTCCGCGCTTCATAAAACTACCGTAGAGATGCAATAACTTGTTGAGTATAAGAATAATATTCAGTACAGCATAATTGTTATATACAGCTATACATGCGCGGGTTAAGTAGGGTACTTAACATGTTTATTGAGCGTTAATAACACGGAAAGCAGCAGATGTAAAAAAAAAGTTTAAGTTTTTTTAAGTTTTTGGATAGGTTTAAAACATTATGTTAAAATACAATTAATTAATAGCGCTCCTTTGATCTAAAAAGCTAATTATCTCTTTACCTATGTATTTCGGCCTATATTATATTGAGTTATTAGTTACTATCCCTGAAAATAAACATTATTGTCAAAAATAAATATGTTATGTTTCTATCATGCCAGTGAGAGGTCCTATTAGGAGCCACACTCGGAGGAAAACACAACAGAAATAGTAGTTTATGGAACTGTTGCATAATAAGGGGTACTAAAACATGAGTGTGTGTTTAAAATAATATCATACGTATATATATATATCATTTAATACCTAGTTATGTGCAGTTTCATACACTACTTTATCTACACTCATACATTGGGATTGAACCTACTAAATACCTTTTTTTGCATTACAAATGCTATCACGACTTTGTGGTCCATGCCACAAAGTTTAGCATTTGTCATATAATTTTCTCGACTTTGCTGGTAATAGATTATGAGTATTTTCCGTCGCCGCATCTAAAATATCGGGTGGAGTCAAATTTTCTTCACATTCACAAATATCAGACATTTTCAATCAAACATTAAAAAACTCATGAAATTTTGTACTGCAAAATTTTGCATGACGCCAAAACCCAGCACGTCACCGTATTAACCATGCATGCGCTAAAGCGGGCGTTGCCACAGACAAGTAGAAAATTGGAATCAAAACTTTTTATAATAGTTAGGTACTATAAAATGGCGCGCCCAGCATAAGCTTTCTATTACAAAAAAAAAATATAGAAACTCCTTGGTGATATTAACTTCATGGATTTGCCCTGTATCGTAATAGAAAAAAATGTTTTATAGCATTATTTTGTTAGAAAAAAAGTGTTATAATAAGATTCTCTTCTTGATCTTCACTTCGTCTCTTAAGTCATTCTTTGTACCTGTCCGACGAAAACATTAATTAGTGGTTGTCGTATCAGCGACGTAATGACCATCATGACTCTTCCCTCGCAGTACTCACGAGTGCCCCTGTGTCATGAGTTCTATGTTCTATGTTCTATGTTATGGGGGTTTGGTTTCCGCACTTAGTCCTTCAAGTGGACCATTGTGCGTGGGCCATGGCGGCCGCTGGGTGGATTATTCCAACCAGCCCACCTCCCTCCAGAAGCTTATTAGGGCTCCTGGCTTACTTAGAACGTCTGTGTATGATCTGGGTGATCCGAGGGTTTGTGTTCTTATATGGGTGACCTCTGTGCATTCAAAGAGAACGTGCGCAACGGTTTCCTCAGTCTCCATGCATGCCCTGCATAGGGGACTATCCGTTATGCCTATGGTGTGGAAGTGTTTGTTAAGTGAGCAGTGTCCCGTGATGGTCCCCGTCATCAGGCGCAGGCCATTCCTGTCCAGGCGTAGCAAACGTCTGGTAAGCCTACTGTCCAAAGATGGCAAAGCCTCTTTGGACTGCCTACAGCCTGGTGACGAGGTCCACCAGGTTTCCGCTTGTGCCTGGGTGAATTCCTGTAGCCACCTGCGTATTTGGTTGAAGGGGATGGGTACAACAGGTTCGGGTCCATGGACCGTCGTGCTGGATCCGCGTTTCGCAAGCTCGTCAGCCGCGTCGTTACCCAATGATCCGCTGTGTCCCTTTATCCATTGCAGTGTCACCGTGTTACGACTAGATACGGTTATTTGTTCTAGTGCGTTGTGGCATTCTAGTATTAATTTTGATGTGATATATTTTTTCCGTAAGGATTGGAGGACTGAGGCGCTGTCGGAGAGTATACGTATGTGAGTGTCCGTAACCCTCCTGGCTTCTAGGGCGTGGACCGCCAGTATGATGCCCACACACTCCGCCTGATAGACGGTGTTGAACTCTCCTAGCGGTCTGGATATATTTATATTTAGGTCGTGTGAGAAGACCCCGACTCCGGTACCGGAGTCCGTCTTCGATCCGTCAGTGTATACTCTCATCTCTTTCGAGCCCGAGTAGTCACATCGTTCTTCTGTAAGTATTATGTTGTAGTGTCTATGAAAGTGGTGTGTTTTTGGGGCTTTGTCGCATGGTGATGCTAACATGGGTTTTCGCTTGATCGCGTCCTCCTTTATGCGTGTGTGCTTAACTCTGGAGTCTTTATTTAGGGTACCTGATAGATGGAGTCTAAAAGCGGCCAGGGCTGCCTCCTCCCGCACGATAAGATGCAGGGGTGGCAGTCCCAACATTGCCTGTAGGGCGGCCGTGGGTGTAGTTCTCATACTGCTAGTTATTGCAATGCAAGCAAACCGCTGCAGTTTTTCGAGATCTCTTTGGGCTGTGCTGAGGTCTGTCCTGGGCCACCAGACCAACGAGCCGTAAGTAATGATTGGTCGGATGACTGTGGTGTATAGCCAGTGGGTGACCATGGGGCTGATTCCCCAATTCCTGCCCAGCAGTTTCTTGCACTGCCACAGGGATATACTGGCTCTTGTCGTGATATAGTTCAAGTGTTTCGCCCAATTCAATTGTTTGTCCAAGTAAATACCCAGGTACTTGGTTTCAGTTGAAAGGCTTAGGGTTGTTCCAAAGAATCTTGGTAATTGCATTGTCATTGGTTTCCTCTTTTTCGTGAAGAGAATTAGTTCCGTTTTTGTGGGGTTCACTGAGAGTTGGTGCTCGCTGCACCATTCCTCTACTAGTTTTAGGGCTTGACGCATGAGATTGCATAGAGTATTTTCGTGGGTTCCGTTTATTATTATTGTTATATCATCTGCGTATCCAACAGTGAAATAACCTTTGTCGTTGAGTTTTTTAATGAGGCTGTCTGCAACTAGGTTCCACAGGAGTGGCGAAAGGACGCCTCCCTGTGGACAGCCCTTCGCGACGACTGCTCTTGTGGTGTTGTTAACCGTGACTTGAACCGCTCGTAGTTTGAGCATGTTGGTGATCCAGCCTCCTAGGGTCGGGTCTATGCTATGTCTGTCGAGGGCCGTGTTTATGCTGTTGAACGTGGTCTTATCGAAAGCGCCCTCGATATCAATGAAGGCAGCCAGTGCTGAGCATTTATGGTCCACTGCGCATTCAATTTTAGAAACCACGTTGTGCAACGCGGATTCTGTTGATTTGCCTGTGGAGTACGCATGCTGTTGCTTGTGAAGTGGTTTTACCCGGAGAGGCCCATCACGGATGTGCCTATCGCAGAGTCTTTCGAGGGTTTTCAGTAAGAAGGATGTGAGGCTTATGGGTCTATAGGCCTTGGGTTGTGTGTAGTCGGTTTTTCCGGGTTTGGGTATGAAGATGACTTTCACCTCTCGCCATGCTAGAGGTATGTATCTAAGTGCTATGCTGGCTCGATAGATCTCCAGCAGCCATGGTGTTAGATAATCTACCCCCCACTGTAGCAGGGCTGGGAAGATACCATCCAGCCCCGCCGACTTGAAAGGTTGAAAAGTGTTGATAGCCCATTTTATCCGGTCTACTGTTACTATATTGTGGGCTCTTGACCAGTCTTGCTCCGTTGGATTCCATTCGATATCAGTTTCCCACGTCTTGTCCTCAAGGATTTGACAGTCCGGAAAGTGAGTTTCGAGGAGGACCTTGCTGGTCTCGTGATCAGTTTGTGTGTATGTGTTGTCGGGTTTTTTCAGCGTGCCGAGGGTTCGGTCCTGATCGGTTGATAGTATCTTCCGTACCCTGGCGGCTTCATTATTTGTCTCAATGGATTCACAGAATTTCCGCCATGCCGATCTCCTGGCGGTTCTTATCTGTTTTTTGTATACATATTGGGTTTCTTTGTATAACTCCCAGTCTGCCGGGAGTCTTGTGTTTTTTGCTCTGTTAAATTGCTTACGCAGCGCTTCTCTGAGTTTACCAAGTTCAGCGTTCCACCAGGGGTTCCTCTCGTTCCTGCTTTGTGGTGCTCTTGATTTGCAGCATGCGTGGTAAGCTTCGGTTAGATATTCGGATAATTTTGTTACGGTGTATTCTAATTGTGCTTGGTCCCTTATAGTTACCTGTGCTAGATGCCCAGCTAGGAGCGAGGCCAGAAGGTTTTTATACCCGGGCACATTGGTACGCCTTGGGTTTCGCCTCGGTGCGGGTTTTTTAGTGTTTGTAGTTAGTGTAAAGCGGATTCTTCTGTGGTCTGAGCAAGAAGGCTCGTCCGATACGTGCCAGTTTGTGATAAGGTTTGTCGCGTTTTCAGTGGCGAGTGTTAGGTCTATAATCGTCTGTCCACGGACCGTGACCCAAGTGGGTTCTGAGCCGCGATTAACGATGTTAAGATTAGTGGAGAATAAAAAGGTGGATAGTACCTCTCCTCTGGAGTTCGGTGTGTCGCTGCCCCAGAGCGGGTGGTGGGCGTTTGAGTCGGTACAGATGATCAGGTCCAAACTGGCGCGCTCACAGTGTTGCACCAGGTCGGCGAACTCCTTTGGCGGGCAGTCTGTGTCCTCGCCTGGCATGTATGCCGAGGCCAGTACAACATCCGGAACGCTACCTTCGGTTTGGAGCCTGACAGCTGTCAGGTCTCTGGAACAGAATTGGGTCAGTGGCGTAAAGGGAATTTCTTTGGGTATGTAGATGCAGGTTCTTGGCTTATCAGAGCCATGTGTGTCGAGAATTATCTTACCTCCGATGTTACCGAGGCCACATATTCTGTTGTTCCTGATCCACGGCTCTTGGATCTGTGCGATGGTTCGGTGTTTTACCTCCAGTGCCCTGCGTAAGCTAGCCGTGGCAGTCTGGCTATGCTGGAGGTTTGTTTGGATGACGTTGAGGGGTGTTGGTGGAGGTGGAGTAGATTTAGTCGGAGACGGATCCATCAGATAATCTCTCTGTCTCCACCTCCCGGTAAAGTTCGTCGTCGTGCGTATCCCCCAGCGACGAAGCAAGATGTTGCACATTCCAGCCGGGTGATGCGGGCATTATGGGTTCGGCGTCATCGGCCATTGCTGCTCGGGCCATCTCCTCCTCGAGTTGGACAATGTCCGTGTCGCTCGTCTGTGTCATCGTCGGTTCTGTCTGTTTTGTGTCAGTGCTGACGGTCTGGGTGTCGGAGGGGCGGGTCGTGGGCCAGAAGCGCACGTATATCGACCCTAGCAGGTACGATATCCGTCGCTCCCGCCCCAGGACCCTTTCGGCTTCCTCCGGTGGCAGCCCCAGGGTCAGGTATGTCCCGTAGCGGTCACCACCGATGGTAGTCGCCCTGTATAGTGACCACCTGGCGATGTTGTACCAGGTATTCTGACGGATCAGAATACCGTGGAGCTTGCCCACATCACCTCTGTAACGAGGGACGAAGAGCGAGGCTCGGACACGGGTGGGCACGTCGGTCTGTCTCAGTACCGTCAGCGTTTGGTCACTATCGGGGAGTTTTATGAGGGGCACATTTTGGGTCAGCCAGGTCAGGGCGTTCTCGTCTTCACACCATACCTGCACCGTGCCATCCGCTACCCGTGGGTATCCGCGGAAGGCCGGGAGTGGTGTCGAAGGGTCCGCGTCCATAAGTCTGTCTTCTAGGGCGGTCTTTATATATTCGGCCTCCACCCTGGTTAGCTCTCTACTGGGGTGGGGAAGGCAGATTGCTACCGCCAGCCGCGCAGGGATGTCCTTTGTGGCCCGCGCGTAGGTTCTCTGCCCCCCCTGTGCGGAGTGAGTTCTCACGCGCTTGGCGTCCCCCTGAAGCGTACTGGGTGAGGCTGTGTCGTCGGGGCGCGTCCTCTTCTCCGGCCCCTTACCAGTTGGTACAGGCTTCGGAATTGAGGTGCCTGGCAGGGCGTTAGATGTCAGCAACGCCCGGCGTGAGGCATGAGAGCGCTTACCCCTCTTGTGTTTAGGTCGTGTCAGGTTTTGTGTCTTGTCGGTGTCTTGGGATCGGGCGGCGGCCCCGGCAGATGCTCCCGCTTGCGGTGGCTCTTCGCACTGGGTTGCCCCTTCGCGTACCTGCCCCCGCTCGCTTTGGTCCGCGTCCGGCCGCTTTTCGCGCTGGGTTTCCCCCGCACGTATTTGCGGTTGGTCGCGTGGCCCCGCGTCCGGCCGCTCGTCGCGCTGGGTTTCCCCTTCACGTGCAAGCGACTGATCGCGTGCTCCCGCGTCCGGCCCTTTTCCACGCTGGGTTGCCCCTGCGCGTACTTGTGGCTGGTCGCGTACCCTCCTTTCAGCGTCCGATCGCGCTCCGCGCAGGCTTTCGCCTTCGCGCGCACTGCGCTTTCGGTCGCCTACTTCCTTCCCCCGGGCTGGGATTTTTCCGCACTTTGCCAGGCGTACTTCATCGGCTACAGCCGGGAGAGTGTTAGAGCTGCCAGGTCTGTCATCCTTCCCCGTGTCAGTCTTACTGTGTTGGTCTGGGTCACTTTCTACATGGGTGTGGCTGCCCCGCATGTTCTGTTGCCAGATGCTCTGTTGCCAGAGGTTTGCGGGGGGCATGCCCAGTGTAGTGGGTGTTGCCGCGTAGGTCGCAGGCGGAGTCGAGTGTAAGGGCGCGTTAATCGCAGCCTGTGAATTGGGCGCTTGG
This sequence comes from Orthosia cruda, assembly GCA_964057195.1. Taxonomy (NCBI): domain Eukaryota; kingdom Metazoa; phylum Arthropoda; class Insecta; order Lepidoptera; family Noctuidae; genus Orthosia; species Orthosia cruda. The sequence continues at coordinate 5,924,954 of OZ059848.1, read as the reverse complement.
TCAGCTGCCGGCCGCGCAGAAAAGCGCGGCATCAGTTGTTCGACGTTGCAGTTAGGTGCTCCCCCCATAATACGCTGGGAGCTAACCGCCGAAGCGGTGTGGGATTCCCCGGCTTGGCCGGGACCCACCTGGGTAGTGCGTTTATCTTCCTGCATTGTTTACATGTTGTCGGGGGGTGGGCTTTTTTGGAACCGAGGTTACCCTTCCTATGGGAGCGACGGGACTGAGGGAGTGGAGTGGGGTGTCATGAGTAAAGAGTGCCAAGCTGGTCCGCGACAGCGGCACGCGACGGGTGTGTGCAGCGGTATCGCAGCCTGCGTGCAACTGCGAGCTGCGTGCTGCACAAGCGCGACCGTCCACCACACGCAAGCTGAGATACTGACCACAACAACTACATCACCTCACTACATTCTTAAGCGCCCTGTTAACAATCAAAGGGGCATGCCAAGTCGCCATAGTAACGTAGGCCCACTGTGCACACATATAAAAATTCGTGATAATAATAGGCCCCCAAAATTCAAATAATTAATTAGTAATAGAAATTATGCCCAAAACCTTAGCATTTAAAAGTTATTTAAGATTCTTATAGTTCATCAGTACTGTACTGTACGGTTATGTTAAATATCACTTAACACATTATTGTAATTTATTAATGAGCATAATTAACTGGGAGTCAAATAATACAACATACATTGTAGTTTTACTACCGCAAAAAATAAACACAAGTCAATGGACTTTCTTCTTATGGCAATTAGCCGAAGACAATTCCTGCCAATGTCGTGTAGTGAAGACTCATGGGTATTATTGAATTAGCAAATTATTTTTAAATAATATCTTGAACTTTTTGTGGCGATCCTTTGTGGATCTATCAAAATAAGAATAATACTAATACTTCTTATAGAAAAACGAGGTCAACTTGTTGATGAGGCTATTTCACAGCAAAACAACTTTGAATATAGCTATTTGAAGTTAACGTTCCGAACTTAATACACCAACTAAAATTCCGTTCAGTTATAATGCAGTTGTTGTTAAGTCCATACGAAGTTCTCACAAATTTAGGACCCAAGTTTATGGCTTAAATATTCGTGATGTCGCTTGCAAACAATAATTTATAGTTTATGCACAATGGTGAAACTAAAATATCCTGAAGCTTATATCAGCTTCAGGTACCTATGAGAATGTAGCGATGTTAGAGAGTATAAAAACAGAGGTACAAATAAAACAATAATCTGTATGATACATTTATTACATAGTCATGGATAATACCTTGAGCAAAAAACAACACGCCCGCTTTTTACAGAGCGGTTTTCCAACGGCTGCCTTTTTAAGAGTCGCACCTTTTAAAGAGTCGCGCATAAGATGAATGTGCCTAAAGAACAGTTATTCCGATAGAGCCTTCATTAACTCAGGGAACTGACATTCTGCTTCTATACGGAGCGACGCCGTGACCTCATCATGCTGTCAATTTTTTTATTGACCAAGTTTGAATTAGCATTCAGCGTAACGAGATGCGGCAAAGTGTCAGGGATTTGTTAAGTTTCAACAGTGCTAGAATTAAATTGTCATTAGAGGCTAGTGGCCTTATTACAAATACTTTTATAGAAGTAGTCTTGGTGTTATCTACTTATTTTATCTGGCTAACTACATGTTGTAAAGTTTAAGCTACTTAAAATATGGTAAACTGAAATATTTGTTTATAAACACAATCAGTGCAAAAGGAAGCTAAAGCGAAGTTAGTGACGTGTTGCGTCCTAAATTTGTAGTCGAAGACAGACAATGTAGGTGAATCTCAAAAAGTAACCAATGCCCTTTAATACCCTAAAAAATGTATCACACAACAACGCACTAATAAAACGGCAGCACAAAATGTAATAAAAAGCGCACCCTCAGGCTAGTACACATCATACAATGTACATAATTAACGGGAAAACATTTGAAACATTAACTAACGAGCCGACAGGTTGGACGTAATAGCTTCACGACTGCCTGAATGCTTCTTCTCTCCTCTACTTTGTCCAACCCTCTTCCCAGTTCAGCTGGGGTCGGGTCTCTTTCGCATAGCGTTGATAATTCCCAGATTTCAATTTGTTTGAAAATCCGGATAAAACTCTCCAAGTCACAAGACATGCATTATGCAACAGCAAGTTTATGTTAGCAACAATCTCTTCACTCCCTAATACCTCGAAAAGATCGCTTTTAGCGATAAAGCCGCCCATTGTGTAACCCAGTGTAATGTTTTATTCATCTATACTTTCTGTTACTTATATGGTGTACATAATAAAGAGTATTCTATTCTATTCTACCTTTCTGATTCTTGGAAAACGCGTTCTTTTTTTGTAATGTTTGGAAACACGGGCTTCTTGTAGCGTAAATTCGTTTGCAAGTATAGAAGGTAAATTTTATTTTATAAACTTATAACTGAAGAAAACCGCTTTTACCTGCTTAACAATCACATTTGCTTCAGTTTCATCGAGCGGAACTAATTCCATTTGTAAGCGATTCAGAACAAGAATAATTAAAATGGCTGTTATCACTGTTTATTAGATTTTCTTTCCTAATAGTTTGAAAGGCAATGGACATGGATGGAGGTGGACAAGGTACTAGCTGTAACTGATCACGCATCCACGATTTATAAAAAACTGCCTTTTAGTATTTTACGATTTGCATTCTGTGCCTTCCTTCAACAGCATCATAAAATGTACCGTTAAAATAAATGAACTAAAAAACAAAATAACTTCGTGAGGAAGTGAATTTTACAGGCGAGGAGCCGGAGAGTCCTGCCGGTGAGTTATGACTCCCTGCTAACTATTTATATACCTCAAGGGAGCATTCATAGTGAGGTGTTAAAGATGTGGCAAATTATGGCTTTTATGTTTGTTTCATGCTAAGCAGGACGAATGGCAATGTTTTAGTGTGGTGCATTATTAAATAAAGAAGTTCTATGTAAACTTAAAATAATAATAACGTCTTATTTTTAAGATTGTAGGTGTTGTAGAGATTATGGATCGATATTCACCCGCAATGCAATTTATCGCTGCAGGTGGAAACTGTGAATATTTCCATGGGTCTTTTTTATAAGCTTGTTGTTCGAGCTTCTGATAAAATATTTTTATTGATATAATTATATGTGGTTACAATAGAGGCAAAACAAATAAGCGTTCGTTATATTCCATTTATCAAAGAGAGTGAATGAGCTAAGTACCTACCTACCTACGTACTCCCGATGTAGGAATCGTCATTCTTAGGGTTGCGTACCTCCTTGGGTCAAATGGAGCCCAATTGCTATCACTCACGTGTTTGTCCGTCTGTCCGACATCTGTCACTCAGGTTTAACAGCCAAACTAACAACCAACAGATATGCCTGAATAAATTACCCGAATAACATTAAACTAACATTACCGATGAAATGAGAGTACCAGGACCAGGGTGAACTGTACATATCTGCGTACCCCTTTAGAGCGTACTGATGTGATGTTATGTTATGAAATAACGTAAACAATAAATAGACATGCGATTGCAGCAATCTCGAGAGATTTGACGTTGTTTATTGAAGATTTCTGTTGTATATCTCCGAAAATCTTCATTAAATTTAAATGGAACCACACGAGAAGCACTAACTTTCAAATAAAAACAGAATCATCAAAATCGGTTCTCCTAGTAAAAATAAAATTGTAAGAGAACACACATAAAAGAAACTGTCGAATTGAGAACCTCCTCCTTTTAGGCATTCAGTTTAAAATTCAACGTCTGAATTGCCTAAAAGAGAAAGACAAAGGCTTTTACGGGAATTTACCTTCGAATTCCAGTTATGAAAACGTGTTATATTTTCAACATAATTTATGTATTGAAAACCACGTATGAAGGCTGAGTTAATAATATTAGGCTGTATGATTTCAAGACGAGTTTCAGTTTAGCAATGTTTCGCTGAATTTAATATTCGTTGCTCGTTCAGGGCTAATATTTGTTGCCGAACTGAAACGAATTTGATGTTTAACCGGTTTTGTATCAGCAAAGGTTTGCTTGCTCGAATAATTTGAATTTATCAATTCCTTTTGACGTTTCATTTCGTTTTGTTTTCTTGTCAATTTCGTAGACACAAAATTTTCATGGCTTCTTTATAACAAACATGTCAGGGTGCGCTAAGAAAATTATCAAGCGTACCAGTCGACACACTGTGAAACATATCCTCATCTTAGTGATTTTACTCGACTGTAATTAATGTTGGCCTTATGGAACAGTATTGATAGGTTATTAATAGAGGTTTCAATGGTTCCGATAAGTCAATTGTACGTTGTTGTAGTGCCGTATTAATAAATAAATGAAAAAAGTCAGTTAATATAAAAAACATATCAAAATAATTGTTAAATAGCAGCCTCAGACAATTTCAAATGATAAAAATCAATTTAATTAGCAGTCACAAATATTTGTGGGACCACAATGTTTAGTTGATTGCAATAATATTCTAGCTTACGCATTAATTCAGGTTTGCACCACTATGTAAAATATAGTTTTTGGTTTCGTAAATGTATTTGGTAAAAATCAGAGTGATGCTGCACAATTATTTGAATCACGTACACATGATGTGTGAGAAATCAATAATGTTTTTATTGTATCTGGAACCAAGTTTTTACTCAGGTGAAATTAATACGACAAAAACTCGTATAAATTTCTCTTTTACTTTTTTCTAAAATGTTTGTTGTTGTAAAATATATGTGTAATTTTTTTTTGATAAACTATAAATTATATTCCTTTCTATACTTTAAAACAGGCAGGCAGGTATAAATATAATTTTAGTTTTATCATAAAATGTGGTTTTCTTTGAGGAAGTATCCAATTTTCCGCTAGTAAAGCCAGGGTAATAAGTTCCAATTTCACAACTCAGATAGAAAGTGCCAAGAATTTTTAGTTCAGTGTTGCATAAATATAAATATACGGTGTGAAAAGGTTGAATGCGGTATAAAGTTTAACCAGAAGGCCAAACCAAGACGTATTAATCCGGCTTCGTGAAGGCGAGCATCCTCGGTTGTTTGATGTCCACAAGTGAGAGACACTTGATTGAAGCAAAATTAAAAGTAAACAATAAATAAGTACGAGTAGCTCTAACCAAAAGAAGAAAAGTAAAATTATTCATCAAAAACCTATTTTTAAAACATTCCTTTTTCGTTTTCTTCTGAGCATACCCTTTCATTAGATGCCCATATAATGACAGTGCGCAAAAAATAACTAGCCCGCCATCTTGGACCATCTGCCATATTGGATTTAGAATGACGTCACTAAGCTAATCATGCATTGTCATCCAAACTTAACGTGTATGCAAAATGTCATCTTAATCGGTGGAGGATAACTAACTGCTTTAAAATTCAGTTATGTTAGCATACATACACTGCAAGTTAAATAAAAGCTTGTAAAATAAATTCGGCTTCAAGCATCATGTTTGCTCCAGGCGTATAAAAGTCAACAAGATTATTTTCTGATCGCATCGCGTAATTATATGCAATAATTACAATAATGTGGCATATTATTGCCCTCCTCCCCACAATGAGCCGCTTGACGTAGTAACGTGCACAATTTTATTTTCGCCGCCATACTAACAACCTATCTCTATTATTTGTCTTACGTACCTGTACTACCTCCTCGCATAACGATTTTAAGGATATAAATGTGCATTTTATTTTCTTTATATTGAGTAATATAGGTTGTAAAATTCTTGTGATATGTGCATAGAGGCAAATTCTAATTACTAAAACACCGGCACACTAAGGCACCGACACATATCCCAAGACAAAGTAATTATCTACAAAGGTTTTCTGGAAGGGTAAGTATGTAAATATTGTTTTACAAAAAGATTAATTTGTACCAAAAAAATCAACTATAGCCATTTGATCCTGGGCATGTTGTCCGCGGTTACAGTGAGTGCTCTCCTCTCGCCAAACTTGTAAGATTCATCATAATACATGAACTCAGTGAACGTCAATCCACTGGTGGTGAGTAAAGTATATCGATATAGTCCCATTCGCTATATCGTGTTCTATTATCCATTTACACTTGATCGGGACGGGAAAAGTGTTGGGGAAGTTTGGTGTCCTGATCGTGCCCCCGTGTTACTTCAAGTGTCCGTCGCAGGTTTGTGATCCCTGGAGCTCCCGGGATCGGCTCGCGTTCTTGGCGCACACTCTGAGCAGAACGAGCACCAACAGGCGACAAGTCACCAGCCTGGAACAGTGACAAACAATGGTTTAAAATAGGAAGTTTTTACTACTTATCTGACTACTCCAAAAGGACGGTAAAAGTTTTTTTTGAAATTGACGACATTGTTTGAACATTCTGAGTATTCTTGACCGAAGACCATTCTACTGAAATATTTTAGCACCATTTCTCATTATATCTGGAATTACAAATTTACAAGCTACTGAAAGATTCCACAAAATGTTTTATACTCCTCGTGAAAAAAGTAATGGAAAAAGACAGAGACTAAAATGAAGGCATTTGTTAGATGTCTTTTGCGTTACTTTAAAACTTCCTTTTCGTGATTTATGTTCACCTGATTTGTCTTTTCAGAATCCTTTAATTCTAATCATTGACTCTCGTCATTGCTCTGGTATTAAGTTTAACAGGCTTATTTTGGTTCGTCTTTTTTAACCGGTTTAAAAATGAGGAGGTACAGGAATAAGAAAACACTTTTCACGCAGGCGCAGCCGCTACCAGAAGCTTGTAAGTTATAAGTGTACTTACAAACCTTGTTTTGTAACTACACGGGAAACAATACATTCGGACATTATTCCAGTGTACTATTTCTGAAATTCTGAACAATACATATCATTTACTCATTTCTTATGTGCGAAGGAGGTATAAAAGTGCGCAGTCTGTGAAACACGTCCGAGATGTATGTAGCGTTGTGTTGAATCCGGCGCTAGAAGATAGAAAATAATTTAAACTAGCATGACAGACGGAGAATTTGATTTCCTTTTCTGGAATACACGATACCGTTTCGACGTTACGTAACAGGATCATTGACTGACATGGTTAAGATTTATGCAGTTTGAAATTGATTATTGTGTCGTGATTTAAACATCTAGATGGTTTTTTTTTGTCCTTGACAAGACAAAGCAAAACAATTTAGTAGAGGAGACGTGGGCGATCGATCTTCACTCATCAGATTACTTGATGGGACATATTTTTTATGCAATATAATTCTACTTATTAACAAACATGCACACGATAACTTGCCTTTCGAAAAGTTGACATAGCTATTTTTAATTGAATTAATTTAAATAAATTTTCTTATTTTTATTTTTCTCCCTTATATTTTGCCATTTCGACTTTCGCCTTCATTGTCATCGAATGCCACTTGTCTAGAGCCTCTTTTCACTAACTTATAGCTACGTATATTAAGTTTAGTCATGCACAAAAACTAATTAACTAAGTAATATGGAACTATGGGACTAAATATGGGATGTAATACTAGGGAAATCAATATAATTTCGTCCGCGTAGCTGATGTTGTTCACACAAACACCCCCCCCCTGCCTGCCCTGCCTGCCCTGCCTGCCCTGCCTGCCCTGCCTGCCCTGCCTGCCCTGCCTGCCCTGCCTGCCCTGCCTGCCCTGCCTGCCCTGCCTGCCCTGCCTGCCCTGCCTGCCCTGCCCGCCCTGCCTGCCCTGCCTGCCCTGCCTGCCCTGCCCGCCCTGCCCGCCCTGCCTGCCCTGCCTGCCCTGCCTGCCCTGCCTGCCCTGCCTGCCCTGCCTGCCCTGCCTGCCCTGCCTGCCCTGCCTGCCCTGCCTGCCCTGCCTGCCCTGCCTGCCCTGCCTGCCCTGCCTGCCCTGCCTGCCCTGCCTGCCCTGCCTGCCCTGCCTGCCCTGCCTGCCCTGCCTGCCCTGCCTGCCCTGCCTGCCCTGCCTGCCCTGCCTGCCCTGCCTGCCCTGCCTGCCCTGCCTGCCCTGCCTGCCCTGCCTGCCCTGCCTGCCCTGCCTGCCCTGCCTGCCCTGCCTGCCCTGCCTGCCCTGCCTGCCCTGCCTGCCCTGCCTGCCCTGCCTGCCCTGCCTGCCCTGCCTGCCCTGCCTGCCCTGCCTGCCCTGCCTGCCCTGCCTGCCCTGCCTGCCCTGCCTGCCCTGCCTGCCCTGCCTGCCCTGCCTGCCCTGCCTGCCCTGCCTGCCCTGCCTGCCCTGCCTGCCCTGCCTGCCCTGCCTGCCCTGCCTGCCCTGCCTGCCCTGCCTGCCCTGCCTGCCCTGCCTGCCCTGCCTGCCCTGCCTGCCCTGCCTGCCCTGCCTGCCCTGCCTGCCCTGCCTGCCCTGCCTGCCCTGCCTGCCCTGCCTGCCCTGCCTGCCCTGCCTGCCCTGCCTGCCCTGCCTGCCCTGCCTGCCCTGCCTGCCCTGCCTGCCCTGCCTGCCCTGCCTGCCCTGCCTGCCCTGCCTGCCCTGCCTGCCCTGCCTGCCCTGCCTGCCCTGCCTGCCCTGCCTGCCCTGCCTGCCCTGCCTGCCCTGCCTGCCCTGCCTGCCCTGCCTGCCCTGCCTGTCCTGCCTGCCCTGCCTGCCCTGCCCGCCCTGCCTGCCCTGCCTGCCCACCCTACCCTACCTATTTATTTATTTATACATCATGCACAAAAGATTTATCTATATATGATATATGATACTCAGGAATAACGTAGCTTTCTACTCTTGAAATAATTTTCAAAATCGGTTCAGTAGATCCAGAGATTACCCCTTACAACGTCACAAACTCACTAACCGACAAACTTACAAACTTTACCTCTTTATAATATTAGTATAGATGGTTGTAAATAACGCAGAGTGAAACCTATGAGATATAAACTGAAAACTCCGTAGATAAATATTAAAGTTAAAACATAAAGAAATAATGTTTTACTTTGAGTCCGAACATAATATTATTACTGAAGCTCTTTTATCGAACAAACATGAACATACTCACCGATAACACGTAACTGGCAGTAATTTGGCTTTTAGATAAACCTTTAACGACTATTAGGTGTTTGTTGTAGGTAAAACAGACTGCCAATTATATAATTTGCTATCATTTCACGCTTAACGATAAATAAAGTAGAACATGTTGCAAAAGGTAACAACAATAAACACCGAGTCTTGCTGATATGTCATATAAAAAGCATCTAGAAGATAAACTGTGCACAACTTAAACGAAATGTGGTCACATTGTACGAATATATGGCGAAAACAATTCTGAGATGTATCTGGCGAAAATTGTTTATGTAGGTACAATATTTCTCAGTCCTGGTGATTGAAAATGTCTCCATCTATATCGAAAAATATATAATGAAGCATCATCATAAAAGCGGCAGTTCTGGGAAAATAAATAAGTAAACACTTTTATTTACTCCTCAAAGTCAAGGAAACTTGAACATTTCTGAAATTACGTCGCTTAAATAAATAAAAAAAAAAACTTGCCCCACTCTAGGAATTTCTTCCTGTATCGTGGGTGGGCGGCCGAATTTTTTGTTTAATACTTCCTCACTGCAGAGAGGCTACAGCTTAAGGTAAATGAAATGTGCATCAAGCGTCTTGTATATTGTGAGGGCATGTCCCGTGTGACAACCACGAGCTTTGTTACGAAACATTTTAAATATCGGTTGCAGCTTGAATTTGAACTTGTCACGTTTTTCTTGTAAGAAATTCAAAGTATCACCGCGTCATTTTGATTTGTAACGTTGTAGATGATACATGTTTCTCTTATACTGGAAATATGTTGTGTGTCATTTGTTGATGTTCTGTTATTGCAGAATACATATTGATAAAATTGAATGGTATGTTCACTTGTCACGTTGTATACACTAAACAGCAATATACAACGGCAGTTATATTTACAGATGGGGACAAGGTCTAAACTAATATTGCAATTAACACAAGCAAAAATTAACGAGAATTTGCCCAATAGCAATCTAGTTGCTCGTAACAACCTGGTTTCAAGAAAAATAATCGATTCGTTCATCTTCTTCAAGTGTCTCGTGTAGTAGCAGCTCTTCAAGTTCTTCATCTTTCTCCGAGGACATCGATGACTCCAAAATCAAAATCAAAAATAAAACAAAATCAATATTTTTATTTCACATAGGCCTACATGGGCACTTATAAAACGTCGACAAAAGGTGCACGGTTCGGGTTGGTCGTTTCCTATGGAGAAGAACCGGCAAGAAACTCCATGGTTACTCTTTTAAAAATGGTTTGGTTTTACAATATTTCCATGTTACAGCATTAGTACTTAGACATGTGGGGACAACGTAGGCCCGACTTATGACAATAAGTCGTAAGAAACTAAAAAAATAAAATAAAAGGATTATATATTTTATAAAAAAGTTAACAAATGTTAACTAGCAACTAGAAGGCCTACAATGTTCACACATTCACAAAACAATCGGTAAAAGAATCTATACATTGTAAATAAAAATAAGTATAACAAGACTAAATTTAACATGTGGCACAAATTTTGTTATCAGTGCTGTAACTATTCTTAGCAAAGGGCTATAAAGATGTTTGAAAACCATTGTAAAAAGTCTAATTAAAAGAAGGAAAGAAAAATGAGATTGAGAATAGTTAGAGACATCCACATATTTGTGCCGTTTACAAGTTACCAGGGAAGCTGCATGCGCAGAAGGAGCTAAGGCCAAATGTTTTTATCTTCAACGTAGTCCTTGATTTTATAATATGCTTTTTTAATAAGGATACGTTTGATGTAGTTTTTGAACCTTCCATCGGTCAGTTCTATAACTGACTTTGGCAACTTGTTATAAAAGCGTATACTGTCTATAAGAAAAGACTTGCTAGTTTTCGTTAATCTGAATTTGGGTATTACAATTTCGTGCTTACTGCGTGTATTTAAATTATGGAAGTCGCTTCTAGTTTTGAACAGCCCCCGATTTTTACGGACATACAAAATACATTCCAAAATATAAAGTGAAGGTAGAGTCAGTATATCGATCTCTTTAAATTTTTCTCTGAGGGACTCGCGAGGACCCATTTTATAGATTGCGCGGATTGCCCTCTTTTGTAGGATGAAAATTGAGTCAACGTCTGCTGTTGATCCCCACAGCAGAATGCCATAAGACATAATACTGTGGAAATAAGCATAGTATACTAACCTAGCTGTAGCTACATCGGTTAGCTGCCTTATTTTCCTTACTGCATATGCAGCCGAACTTAACCTACCCGAAAGAGTTCTAATGTGCGCGCCCCACTGCAATTTTGAATCGATAGTAATCCCTAAGAATACAGTTTCCGTTATAACTTCAAGATTTTTGCCGTCAAGATTTAAGTTTAGGTCATGTTGTGGTACATTTGGTAAAGAGAACTTTAGACATTTTGTTTTTTTCGCATTCAGTAAAAGATTGTTAGCTGCGAACCATTTTGAGAGAACAATTAGACTTTCGTTGACATTTAAAACATCCGTATCTTGCCTATCTATTTTAAAAATTAGCGAAGTATCATCAGCAAATAGAATTATATCCGATAATTTGGCCATCATAAAAGGGAGATCATTAATGTAAACAAGAAAAAGGAAAGGGCCGAGAATTGAACCTTGGGGCACGCCCATCTTGACTAGAGACCCGGAGGACGTCGCCCCATTAACATTTACTTTTTGCTGTCTGTTTGATAAATAGGAAAGCACGAGATCAGCAGATTTTCCACGAATTCCGTAGTGGTGCAATTTACAGATCAGCGTGTTGTGGTCGACGCAGTCGAAAGCTTTTGAGAGATCACAGAAAATGCCAATGGCATCCTGGGACCTCTCCCAAGCCTCCAAGATGTGGCTGATGAGTTTTACTCCCGCGTCCGTTGTCGACCTACCTTTCGTGAAACCAAACTGTTGACTATGCAGGATCCCATTTGAATTGAAGTGAGACAACATCTGTTCCAGCATGATTTTTTCATAGATTTTACTCAATGCTGGAAGCACGGATATAGGTCTATAATTAGAAGGATCACTCTTACAGCCTGATTTGAAAATTGGTACTACTCCGTAAAAGATGCCGACTATAAAGAGATTCAAGAAAAACGCCGACCTGTATTTTCATTCAATGATGTGAGCGAAAATGTTCCGAATCCGATAGCTGCGATTAGTCAGCAAACGATAAACCAAGAAGGAAAAGAAAAACAGATGTCGTGAAATGAGAAGGGGAAAGATTCAAAAGACAAGGATATTTTTGTGGCCGTTTTCGAACTACGAGCTGTGTTTCAGTGCCCTAAAGAAGACACGTCCGTTTTTTATTATAAATCACAACTGAACGTATTGAACCTGACAATTTATGATCTCAACTAATGATTCTCCGTTGAAAGTTACGTGTACGGGAGCACAGGCTCATAGGGTTTTTCAATACTTAAAAAAGATTTCTGAAGGACAAAATTCAATTAACGTTGTTTTTTACTCCGACAACTGTGCTGGCCAGCAGAAGAATAAATTCATGTTTACTATGTAATGCTGCGCAGAACCTTCCAAACATAGACTCCATTACACACACATTTCTCATTAAGGGGCACACACAAATGTGGGAGATTCGGCCGACTTCCAAATTGGACGCCAGGTAAAAAGGCATTTGAGAAGTGGACCTATTTTTATCCCTGAAGGATTTATTGGGGCTATCAAACCTGCAAGGAAAAAGTCAGAATTCACTAGGATGAAGATCAAAAGGTCATTATAACTTCAGAAATAAAGGGAATTCGTGTGCTAAAAGATGATCCCCATGCAATCTATTATCGTACGTCTTACGCGGATGAAATGAATTGAGCTGTGGTAATAAAAAAGAAGCCTGTTTATAAAATCTAACTTAAGAACGCTTTCAATAGAAAACCGGGGGTGGCCGAAAAGAAAAAGAGTATCTTCTTTCGCTACTAAATGGTAAACATATTCCTGACTATTACAGGGCATTTTTCGAAAGTTTGTTGTTCTTTTGAATTTAAAAATGGAACAGTTATAAGACTGATTTTATTTGACAGATGAATCTTACTTATGTTCCTATGTTTGTTATTTTGTATTGATAATGTAAGTACCTAACTGTTATTTAGTTTTATTCTATAAAGTCTATTCCCAAGTCTCTACTTAGATAGGTCTTACGTTATATTATTTTGTTCTTGTAATAGTTTACGAAATTGTTTTTTGCAGTCTAGTATGTAACGTTCTCACGTGTGTTTTGATATGAATATTTTTTTGGAATAAGTAAAAAAATGTGAGGATAGTTCAACATACCTTCTACATAGATCTAAGACAATACTAGGCAATCATTCCTAACAGTTTACATAAGAGCCTAATTAAATACCTATTAATGCCTTTACTTAAAGAAAAATAGTTTTTCTTTCACTCTCTTTTGTTCATTTTTCAAGTGTGAAAAAAACAGTAGTGTCTTAATAACTATAACTTTTTATAAGTCAAACTGTAATTTAACGTTACAAAATGCCTGATTAAAATAGTTACCACTATTTTGAATGATTATATTATTCCTACAAGAAAATCAAATTTTCAAGAATAATGTTTTATTTTTATATAACCTAATTAAATGTAAATTTTTACATCATCTTCAATGTGACATCTAAACTTACCATCTTGTAAACTTTCTTTTTTTCTGGAACCACGTGATAAGTTTCACTTTTTTTTTTCAAACTCTAATATGAAGGTAATTTGGTTCCAAAAGTGTTTTTCTTTTTGATATTTCATTTCATTATTAGTTATACTCTAATCACTTCATACATTATAAAGCTATCTTGACAATACATTAAGAGTTATGCTCATTTAAAAGTTTAAAATTCGTTTTCTGTAAAATTATGGTTTTTGAGATGTCGCACTGTCGTCGCAAGTGGACGATTTGTGTTTGTAAATTTATAGCTCGTATACCTAGTTAGTCATTCATTTTCAAAGATCTTTATTTAGCATGAAGTTTTTTTTTTAACAAAAATGCACTTACCCTAGAAGATACATTAACACATTTATCAGAACACTTTATGAGGCTACAAAACATTCGCCTTACAAAGTTTATTAAACACATTAATTTTGAACTGATTTCAACTTATAATTTAAACAACAATAATATTTCCTTAACATTTTTGCAAATTATTTGAGGCATTATAATTTTGCTATTTGCATGTAGGTAGGACAAAACAAAAACATATAAGTAGATATTAGCTGATCGCACGGTAAACTAAAAATATCAGTAGCCGTGCGTCCAGTCAATGATCAGCGGACGGAGCCTCCCTGCCGCCCGCGCTCCCGTGCTATAGCGGCCGGGGCCGGGGCGGCACCGAGCCTCTCAGGGGTCAAGCCGCTGGTCGCTCGCACCTCAGTTGGTGGGAACAAAAGATAGTGATGCGGTAGGCGGTAAGTGCCGTAACTATCGACATATGGTAATTTGTCCAGTGTTGATGAACATAAATTTGAGATCAGGGGGTTAGAGGTATTAATTTTGTTCTTTTCATAAAATCTTGATGATATTTTAATTATGTGATTGAATAATAAGGGAAGTTTAATGTTTATGTAGTTTCTTTAGATTTGTTTTAAATTTAGTGTTATAGGATATTTTTACGGCTTTATTCTGAATAACTTGCAATAATTGATGGTTAGAGAGACATGTGCTACTCCAGACGGGACTAGCGTATGTTATACACGGACGGACAAGTGTAGTATAAATCCTCAGTTTCGTACTGCTACTTAATTTGCTTTTACGATTAAGTACAGGGCTTAAAGCACCAAGTGCTTGGGCGCCCTTCACACGTAGATCAGAAATATGCTTGGACCAGTTTAGTCGATTATCCATTTTGATACCCAGATAACGCACACAAGTCCTCCAAGGTACTACACGGCCTGCAACTTTCAAAGTTCTTGATGGGGGTTGCCTAGCACGAGAGAAGAAAATAGCTTCCGTCTTATCCTCATTTATTTTGAGTTTCCATTTCTTGAAATAGTCCAAAAGTAAGTCAATAGAATATTGAAGACGACCTATGATCAGATCGGTATCATCCGAAGAGGTGTATGAGGCAGTATCGTCAGCGAAGCAAGCTAGTTTGGTTCTGGGTTGGATAGGGATATCATTCAAGAACAGGAGAAATAAAAAAGGCCCGATGATTGAACCTTGCGGAACGCCAGCTGGTACCTTTTGGGGTGATGATGTGGTTTCTCCAATGAAAACTAGGAATTTGCGATCCGTAAGATACGACTGGATAAGTTTTATGAGAGGCATGGGCACCTTAAGAGTACGTAATTTGTGCAGCAGGCCTTCGTGCCACACAGTATCAAATGCTTTTTCAATATCTAGCAGGAACATACCCGTGGATTGACCGAGATTTAAGTGATGAGATATGTGTTCAGTCACCCTGGCCAGCTGTTGAGTAGTTGAGTGAGTAGCACGAAAACCAAACTGCTCCTGGATCAAAGACTGCTCAGTGGCACCTAATAGTCTGGTATAAATTACAGACTCAAAAAGTTTGCCAACAGAAGGTAACAGACTTATCGGACGGTAATTTACGGGAAATGTACTGTCTTTGCCGGGTTTCTTAAGTGGTATGATTTTAGCTTTTTTCCAGATACTTGGGAAATAGCCTAGACCAAGACAACCGTTGAAAATATTCGTAATATAGACTATCGCCTTCTGTGGCAAGTTCTTTAGGAGTAAGTTATGGATTTCGTCATGACTGGCAGATTTACGCGATTTAAGCTTTGTCAGCGCTTTACGAATCTCAAATGGCCTTATTTGCTTTATATAGTCGGAAGTGAAATTATAGGTGTTTATGACTGACATGGAATTTGATACCTTATCCTGGAGCTCAGAGTCACAAGACCAGTTTGTTGTAAGGCTCATATTTTTGTAAAACGCATTTGCTAAAGCATTACATTGTTCAGTCGTGCTAGCCGTAAGGGACCCATCTGTAAGTTTAAGGGGGGGTATATCGGTAGATCTAGGCTTGAGGGATTTAGTTAGACGCCAAATATCTTGACTGGGATTATCAACCTTTGCCAGTTTTGCATTCCATACGCTATCGACATAATTTCTGATATTCGCATTTGTAATGTATCTATCTCACTCGCACATTCACTTGGCATCCCCACTTTCCCCCACACAGACATACACAATCTCGTGCGCACCGCGTCAGTATTACGAGAGCCGCTGGCCAGAGTAGACGTGTTGAAGTGTGGTCATTTAGTGCGTGAACGAGCCTGTGAATTGCCCCATAGAACCGGTCACTACAAATGGCGACGAGGATAAAGTAAGAAAAACATTGGTGTAAATAAAAAGAAGAAGGATTGGGGTAAGTAGATAAGGCATGACATGACACACGGTTATTTGTTATCGTTAGGCGCCCACATTCCGTTATGAAAACAAGACATTTAAGCAGGTCCTAAGTGAAAAAATTAAAAATTACATAGTAATTATCTATTTGTTGTGTTAACATCATACGACTGCTTAAACATAATTATCTATTTTGACCTACCTCTGTATTAACTCCCAACAATAATAAATCTACCTACTGTTATTTTTTAATATTCACATGTAAGTGAATTATTGTATTCTTATGTGAATAAAGATTTCTTAAACCTCATGTAGCGGAAAATAAATTCTGCCTAAGTATTGAGTAAATCACCATACCAGATTTTAATAATAAAGGGCATTTAGTATTACGAAGGTAAAGAAATTCGTGTAATTCTAATCAAAGAGCCAAGGGCCATGACTTAGTTGTGTCTAATAACAAAATACTGAGCTGTTAAAGAAAAATCAAACTAGCTATTCTAAAACGATTGTAAATTATATTGGTGGGTAGGTAAATAACAAAATTTACTTTACGATTTCAAATCATAATATCAGATCAAAATAATAAAATCGATGCATTGTTATTTTAAACCTAACTACTGCGTCTGCAACGTGGATATCCTTGAAATCTTTCCACAGACAATCGAGAGTCTACCCTATTTAATGGAATAATTTTCTGGTCACCGTTAATAATTCAAATAGGGGTTTCCATAGATCGGGAAATACGTTTTGTTTGAATACTTAAGTTTTATGGCGTTATATTGTGATTTCGTTTCCATTTGGACACTATTCGAAATTGTGGTACATCGATGCTATGGAATTTCGGTAATTCGGAAGTTTGATTTGATGACTTAGGGGAATTAATCATGGGGCATATGACATTCGAAATCAAGCAGTAAACCCAAAGATTATATAGTTTCTCTAGTGAAGTATGCAGTTACAACCACGCCTATGTAGAAATCCTAATGAAAGAACTTAAAACGTAGGTATACACGCACTGACTGTTTATGTGAATATGTACATTGTAGGAACATATACACCTTAATGCCTACGTATTTATTCATTGTTTATCGAGCTTTACCCTTAAAATTAACAGGTTAAAATTGAATCGTCTACCGATTAAAATGTTAATGATAATAAACAGTAACCTTTAATATCACCAAAGGTGGTTTGGGCAAAAAAAAAAAGTTTGTGTACATCTTAATGACCAATACAATATAAAATTAAATATCCATATTTGTAGCCGTTACTATTCAAAGGAAGGTCTCAAGATCAAATTGAATCACGTCAAGCCACGCAGATTCTAAAAAGCTCGTAATGGGCACGTAAATATTTGCAAACATCCTAAGGCCAAGCAGTCATGTTTTGGTTACATAAGCCATGCATATGAGTCCAAATTCCTGCTGTAAACAGCGGTGACTCATTCAAAGACAGTGCTATATAAATTACGGGTTTCAGTTACGTAGTTTTAGGGCTAATTAAACGTAAAAAGAAAAGGAATGATTGATTTATAAATAGATAAAGTTAGTTAACTTACACTATTAGTTAGTTAACAAATTCGTGTTAACTTTGAAATAATCTTTTCAAGACCTCGTTGTTTATTCATTGCCTACGTAGCACATAGAGTACGTTTTGAAACAAAATAATAAACTTATTACATTCTGGGCACGAAAAAATATTTATGAACTAGCTTCTTCCAGAGGCTTCACCCGCGCGCAGGTCGAAATTTATCCCTAGTGGACATTACACCAGGGTAAGTGGCCTATGTGCTGTTCCGGACTGTGATCTGTCTTTGTGCCGAGTTTCAGACGGATCCGTTCGGCAGTTCTGGCGTGCTTGGGTGGCGGACATGCATCCGTCCGTCCATACTTTCGCATTTATAATATTAGTAAGGTTTCCGATCTGTCTGAAATGACAGTTGCCTACTATTCTTCAAAAAGGTTTGAGCTGCTGACCCTATCAGGTATGTACATTTTTGAGAGTGTAGTGGTCGTGAAAACAGATTTACACCATTGCATTTGGAACATCCTTAATTATTTTTGTACACAGGACATAAAAAATAAAATAAATATTTGTACAAAAGGGAGTTCAGCTCTGGATTCGGTTTTCTACTATCAAACTTTTGTGTGGTGGAGAGAGTTTGTAAAACAGGATAGAGGTAGTCAGGTGTAAAAAGTCAAACTAACACAGAAGGAATAAAATAAATCAAAAATATACTACGTACATAACAATACCCAATATATACAGTTAGGCTGTTTGATACTTGACCCATCCGTTTGTAAACTTCAAAACATTAGAGTTTACTTACTATATACCAGTCATCTCATGGTGGATATAAGACCTTTCAAAAATATAAAAAAACTGTGTCACTACAGGCATCTGGTCGCGCAACTACTATGATCATTTTGTTAATTACAGTAAGTAGATTAATAAATGAAAAAAATAAAAATTGAGATAAAGCAGATATTGGAATTAACTGTCGTATCGCACTGTTTACTTATATAAAGAAGCGCAGAAGAAAATTTGATAAAATAAATACAAAATACGAACAATTTAGAGTACTACTATTTATGATTTTATTCTGAATTCAAAGAAAAATGCTAATTATCAAGATGTCTGGTAAATATTCAATCTGCTAATATCATTGAAATGTCAGTGAGATTGGTAAACTAATTGTCACTGACTTTGACTCTTTAATATATTAGTCCATGACTGTCTTATTAAATCGATAGCAAGTTGTTGCTGAGAAAATATATATTAAAGCAAGAATAGACCTAATTGGGTTAGAATGCCCGTAGAATAATTAGTTTATGGTGGGTCAGGTTTCAATCTTGTTGAATATTCACATAGTTATATTGTGTCATTGCAAAATTAATTATTTTCAACGGAAAATTTAAATAGAAGTGTCGTGAAACTGAGATTCGCGCCAGTATACAATAATACAACACAGAATTTACACTTACAGTTTTCTGGGTATTTAAAGCGGGACGCCTGAATCTATTAGAGTAGATACGATGAGCATGTATGTATGTGTTACAAATATATAGTTTGAGTATGAGTTCTTCATTAACGTCAAACGGACAAAAAGTTAGTTTATGGTCAAACTAAGGTTTGCCTGACGGCTAAGCGTATTTCAAGCGAAACAAAAGAAAATATGGCATATGGTTGGCTACATCATGGGCGGGTGATGCCAGTTTAGGATGCTGGATCCAAGGTGGCTGATGCCATAAGGTATGGCTGGATCCGAGCCGAGTTATGTCAAATTATTTTAGATTCAAGGCGGGTCATGTTGTGTAATGGTGCCTATTTCATGTGGAATGAGTATTATGAAGGCCAAACTCAATATAGGTAGATAACGATATGATTTAAAGTGGTGTACAGCTTGGAGAGCGCGCTGGATCAGAATAGCCATATGGGCGCAAATCAATTAAAACTACCAAGTGCACTGTTGTTATAAAAAGATACCTCGGGGACCAGACAACTATCGAAATGTCAGTTTTAACAAAGTGCCACATCGATAGCCTTTAAGTTATTCAATGTTAACGTTAACACTGAACTGTTTTTGTAAAACTATAAAGGTACCTACATAAACAGTTTCGTAGGTGACCACACTCGATTGGTGTGGAGGATTGTCAGATTTCCAATGTCACGAAATAGTACTCAGTTATAAATAAACATACTTATGGTGAGGAAACCGTATGTCCTGGAGCTGGTAATTCGGGGACGTGTGACGTCTGCCGGGCAACGCTTAGCTCATGTGATGGATTGAGGCCTTGTCCCTGTCGCAGAGGGGAGGTTCGTTTTCCGGAGAGAATGGAGCATTATAGGCTGATTATGCTTATAGGAATAGGTGGAGTAAAAAGACGCTGCCATTTAATTGGTTGGTTGTTCTGCCATTAAATTGGCGGGTTTTGCTGCCATTAAATTGGTGGGCTTTGCTACCATTAAATTGGTGGGTATTGCTGCCATTAAATTGGTGGGTGGTTGCCAATAAATTGGTGGGTTGCTACCATTAAATTGGTGGGTTTTGCTGCCATTAAATTGGTGGGTGGTTGCTGCCATTAAATTGGTGGGTTGCTACCATTAAATTGGTGGGTTTTGCTGCCATTAAATTGGTGGGCGGTTGCTGCCATTAAATTGGTGGGTTGCTGCCATTAAATTGGTGGGTGGTTGCCAATAAATTGGTGGGTTGCTACCATTAAATTGGTGGGTTTTGCTGCCATTAAATTGGTGGGTGGTTGCTGCCAATAAATTGGTGGGCTGTTACCATTAAATTGGTGGGTTTTGCTGCCGTTAAATTGGTGGGTTGCTGCCATTAAATTGGTGGGTGGTTGCCAATAAATTGGTGGGTTGCTGCCATTAAATTGGTGGGTGGCTGCTGCCATAAAATTGGAGGAATTGTGATTTACATTAAATTAGAAATTTGTGTACATACATCAACTCACACTTTTTTTTTAAGTAACAGTGACAATCTACAAAATATAACAAAATATGTATACAACTAAAATCACAAAGAAGTACTCATGTCACACATACTAATGTCCACGTACTAACAAAATAATTATATAAGTGGAACACTGGAAAATTACAGTTTTCAGTGATTTTGGTGATAGCTTTATTTTCTCTCATTAAATTGAAGAAAAATAGGAGGGTAAAGGATATTGATAGCGTGAAAAAAAGACATGAATCTGTCACGTGAAGAACAAACAATATAATTATGATGACATTAAGCATACCAAAAATACATTATACATAATGAATTAATATTAAATATATTCTTAATAAAATCATTAATGAGGAAGGGATGTAATGTATCTATCTCACTCGCACATTCACTTGGCATCCCCACTTTCCCCCACACAGACATACACAATCTCGTGCGCCCCGCGTCAGTATTACGAGAGCCGCTGGCCAGAGTAGACGTGTTGAAGTGTGGTCATTTAGTGCGTGAACGAGCCTGTGAATTGCCCCATAGAACCGGTCACTACAGCATTTATATATTTTTGCAGGGTGTTTATATTACTACGATTAATTCTTTTAAGGTAACCGCTAGGCAGATTCTGCTCATGACGACGAAGATAATTTTTGTAGCGAATTAAGTATTTAATATACCGAGGAAGTCTTGTGCTAGTATCACTAAATACAGTAGAAGTAGATGGTATGGAAGAGTCTCTA
Organism: Orthosia cruda; assembly: GCA_964057195.1. Classification (NCBI taxonomy): domain Eukaryota; kingdom Metazoa; phylum Arthropoda; class Insecta; order Lepidoptera; family Noctuidae; genus Orthosia; species Orthosia cruda. The sequence continues at coordinate 5,903,531 of OZ059848.1, read as the reverse complement.
GCATCAATAATAGATTTCTGCAAATGAACAATGGCAGTATCAATGTCCTTTTCAGATTTGAGTGTTTCCGAACCAAGTTTAATGTTTTTATTGAGATAGGAACGATACTTGTTCCAATTTGCGCAGTTAAATTTAAAGTAACGAGATTTTGCCTTACGACACAGTGTACCTCCAATGGTAAAGAATAGGGGGTAATGGTTAGATGACAAGGCTATCACAGTTTCGACCTCGCTAATGTAGTTTACATTCAAAGACAGCTCCAAGTCCGGGCTAGTTGGTCTGCGATTGGAGCAATAATTAACTTGGGTAGGTAAACTAGGGGTGTGTATGATGTAGTCAGATTCGAGCATGTGGTTAAAGAGAGTTCTGCCTCGCGTGTTAGTATAGCTACTGAGCCAGTGCGAGTGGTTGGCATTAAAGTCTCCCATTATGACAACATGGGAACCCAAGCCAAACAGTAACTCTATGTCACTACGAAGCATTGGTAGGTTGGGTGATTGATAAATGGAAAAGATGATATGTTCGATTCCTGATATGTTGATAGCTATACCGATAGCCCCAATATTTGTGGTGTTAGGGACAGTTAGAACCGAATGATCCAAATCTTTTCTTACAAGTATAGCAACTCCCTGCCCACGGCCAGAGTGATGTTTGTCTTGGCGGTGGCAGGTAAAACCAGGTGTATTTAAATTTAAGTTAGAGGTTAATCTGGTTTCACAAATACCAATAATGTCGACAGATAAAACACTCACCGCCAAATCCAGCAGTTCATTAAATTTTAAGCGTACTCCATCGGAGTTCCATGATAATAGGCGAAGTTCAGCCGAATTAAACATGTTCACCAAGATGAGTGATTATGAGCATGACCTTTTCTAACCAGGACGTGCAAGCAGAAAATTGGGACTTTATATTTCTTAAAATTAGTAAAATATCTAGCATTTGATTTGTAGTCTCATCATTAAGGTCGGTCTTAAGATGATCACTGGGAATCTAGTTGCTCACTGATGCCACGTTGCAAGAACCTACAGTAGGCCACGCTGACGTTGGCCGAAACATCAGGCTTGAAGGATTCGCCGGAGGCATTGTCTTCGATTGCAGTATTGCAGGTACAGGCTTACGCTCTAAAGCCTTCTTCTTTTCGATGCTTTCAAGATACGCCAGTCGTATCCTGCACTTCCTGTAGTTTGCTGGGTGAGCTTCATTACAGTTACAGCAATGAGCAGGTTCAGCACGGTCTGTCTTCGTACAAGTAGCAGTTGCATGAGGAGCAACACACTTCACACAGCGTGGGGGCTTGTTGCAGTTGACGGATGCATGGCCGAACTCTTGACATCGAAAGCATTGGGTGCCATGAGATCGATTGGGCTTGAATTTGCTGATGGTCACCACACAGTTACACAGGTACTTTATTTGCCGAAATTTTGTAATATCAGCTCCTGCTTGTAGCTGCACCAGAAAGGGTGGACAGGGATTGTCACCACTGCGTGACTTAAGAGGTTTCACTGACGCTCCGACGAAGCCAAGTTTTTCCAGCTCTTCTGATAGGTCGTCCTCAACATACGCTGGCAGTCCGTGAATCACCGATTTGGGCACCTTTTCGTCCTTTCGAGTGAAAGTAACAAATGACGCATTCTGTAGACGTAGACCATCTTTAACCGCCTGGTGGCCCTTAGTTGTGTGACAAATAACGGCCACCTTGCCTCCATTTCTATATTGGAGATGGTAACGGTTCGTCAGATTTGCAATTTTGTCTCTTAAAATCTCATGAGTCCATTCGGTTTTCATATCCAGGATGATCGGTGGAATATGCCCAGTCTTCTTGACTTTGGTGGTGGCTTTAAGGTAATACTCATTACCAGATGTTTTAGCGACTCCATCTACTGGAAGATCCTGATACTTGTTCTGCGTCGGAATGTCTCGGGTACCATCAAACTTAGAGTGTTTGGCTACTGCCGGCCGCTTTGGCATACGCCAGCCATCCACATTTTCAGATGCTGGTCTCTTAGAGTTGAGACTACCACTCAAGTCCGAACGTTGCAGGTATCTTTCCATCACTACTAAGAAGTATCGCCTTCGAACATTTTATCGACAATTTGAAATCGACTCTTGAAATCACTACACTGATGTGGGTAAGAAAGAGAGGTAGTTATAGCGAGCGTGTACACGAGACAAGCGCGAGACGCTAACTAAACCTAGTTAGTGGTCACGTTCTAGTTGACAGGCGCTGAGCTGTAGCTGGTAGTTTTCCTTGCCCGTAAGGCTTCCATAAGTCCACATTTTTTACCATTCGATATAAAATTCCTCAAAAAATGCCACGGTATCTCCCGTACTTTAACGTTAAATGTACGGCGTAAAATACCACCCATAGTTACGTATTATTAAGCACATGCTGTCATTGTTCCAATGCAAGACAAATGTCTCGTCTCATAATTTCAGACTAAACTTAATTGTAACTGATGGTAACTTTAGACACGGATTAACTCATTGCGTGCATAAAACGTAAATCCACGCAAGACAATAGCTTTTTAATTGTTTCGGTAATTACAGCTCACAACCAGTTAGAGTACATATCTGTACTGTCATAATGATATTATTTTCTAACATATAATACATTATGTATTGCAGCTAGGTAACAAAACAACTCCGCCGAGCAGGATCGTGAGAGGGCTGATTCGTGTGGACGTCGTGGAGGCAACCGCCTCAACGCCACCGTCTGCATCAAAGGCAGGTGGGACGCCGGGGTCACGCGCGTTCTGATTGGGGACTCTGTCCGTCCAGCAATTACTTAAGGTAAGACGATTAAACAGTGATCACGTGCACTCAGGGGAGACGCTTTTCAGCCTCCCCAGGGATGTGCCCTAACAGGTGTTGCACAGAGGGGATTCCGAGGTGGTATTTTTCTCACTCCCTTGTCTTTTACCCAAAACTTCAGGCGCCTTTTGAAGGTTTCCCTCCGATAACAAATCAATTGATATTATCGCAATGTATCACCAGCTCTCTAAATCTATTTTGTAGTTCAGCAAAAATAAATTTTAGGTCAGTAACCGACTCATCCTTGTCAGCTTAGCTTCCTACTTGATTAAGATATAATTTATCTTTCGTACTATTTTCACTAAAAAGTCTGGTTTTCTGATTATTAATATGAGAATGGTAATGCCAACAAGAAACAATTGAAATAACAAAATATTGAATAGTAATAAATATACATATAATAAAGTGCTGAGCGTCTAAGGGCCCTTTATGTCTATATCTATGTATATATAGGTGAAGGATTTACTGATTGTACTAGTTTTGTAATTACTCTGTTATAGACATTCAAAGTACTAGCAATAAGAAGTTATCTATAATGCCATCTTCAAGTTCTCAAACAACTCATTAGTTGTATTATAAAAAATATCTGGATGACTGAGCACAGCTCGGGCGAAAATAGTGGAAACATATTTTTTTGAGAAAACGAATTTGCCCAATCGACTTTTCGCCCCCTAAATATATATATAAATTTTGCTCGTTTAATAGTATAGTATACAGTCCTAGGTACCAGCTAATAATACCTACGTAAACGTAGAATAAGCACAATCACATAAATGGGGTGAAATAATACAGCCATTACAGAACAAAGTACCCCATTACTGCTCACTCATATATTCTGAACCACAGAGCTGGAACTTAGTAGGTATTATGGAAGGATCACCTAAAAATATAATATGTACTTTTATTACCAGTCTAGCAGAAACGCAGTAAAGTGCTGAAAATGCCCAAAAGTTTTCGTATATCATACAAACGAGGCCATTATAATAAGTTAATGTTTTCAACGCTACATCTATTTTCTAATGCCTGTTAGTAAAACAGCAGTTCCACATAATAGGGTTGGTTACATGGTCCCCGCATTGGTTTCTTTTATGTGAATGTAGAACTCGTGACATTAACTAAATACTGCTATATTACGATTGAACTCTTTGTGATGATCATAATAAATAAAAATATCCTAGGAATATTTGTCAAACACTAGTGTCTCGAATCATTAAACAGAACCGATCAGTGTGGCGACGCTTGGAGAGACCTATGTCCAGCATTGGACGTCTTTTGACTGAAATCATGATAATGATGATGATCTCATCGAAATTCAAATCTTGTTCTAAACACAAATATGCCGCCATGTTTGAAACAAGTGTTCACTTGTACAGCGCTACTCTGATCAGTGACGTTTTGTCTAGCAGAATACGCTGTCAACAGTCGATGTCGTTGTGTGAGTTGTCACATAAAGTTACGTGATAAAAGTGTTTGGCTATTGTTTTTCAGTTACTTGCAGACGAGTTTTATGTATCTCGAAGTTACCCAAAGCAGCTTGTAGTATTAAAACTGTTTGTTTGTATCCATTTAATATTCGAATCAAACAAGTAAACAATTTAACTGTGAAGTTACGCACGCAAGTTCAGAGTTTTCCCATTAACTAACCATGGGTACGATAATTATATACCCAAATTGTTTCGAAATAATTGTATCGTCCGTTAATCTTTCACTTTTTACGTTCTTATACGCTTATTAGTTTAATTTCCAAAAGTAATTATGTTATCTAACAATGATGACCCACCTGATCGTGGTGGGGAAATATTATTCCGCCGAATAAATAAACCAAGGTCACCGACGACCTCCGCTAATGCTAAGCGTTTATTTAGTGAAATGTCTCCTTCTTACATTTCACCGGAAGATAGATCTAAGCGAATACAAACATCAGAGTCAATTGTAGGGTCTTCGCCGATATTAAATGTCACTAATGTAAGCAATGACGACTATTGTGATTTGGTTACTCAGGCGTCTGCGTACCTGTCTAAAAATAACGATCTTGTCAATGACCAAGGGTTAATGTTGCAAATAAATCCGCAATTATGGACATGACTCAGCGCATAACGGCTATTGTCTCATTGCTAGCCATAAAATTATCCGCCAACGAGACTAAGTTGGCCAATACGGAACGCGAATTAGAAAAAATAAAACATAATACCGGTGTCGATATTGCCAAGTCTGATGTCAATAATGCCTCATATGCTGACAAATTAAAACTTCGTTTACCTAAAGTAGTTCCACAAGTAAATTCCCGTGCCAAACTTCCGTGTCTTGTGGCCTACCCCACTGATGAGCGTTCAACTGATTTCAACTGATTGCAACTTCTTCCGCGACTAAACAAGCGCTCATGAAAGCAATAGATCCTAGTGACGGCTTTCAAATTGTAGGTGTCAAGAAGGCTGCGAAGTCTGGCGTCGTGTTACGTGTCGCTAACGATTTACAAATCAAAAAGCTACAATCGGTCGATACCATTAGGTCCGCTGGCTTGCGACTTGAAAAACCAAAAGGCCGTAAGCCTCGTATTTTAGTTAAAGACGTCCCATCCTCAATGGAGGACAGTGCCTTTTTGCATGCGTTGTACTGTCAAAACATTAAAGACGAGTTGTCATTAAAAGAAGACGAATTTATTAAATCAACAAAAATCATACGTAGGCGTTGGTTAGACAACGGTCGGAAATGGATAGGCATTGAACTCGAGTCCGCGGTCCGGAAACATTTAGTCTCGACCAAGGATAAATTGTTTATTGATTGGGCGACTTGCCGTTTCATTGATGATGTCGATGTAGTACGTTGTGCACATTGTCAACAGTTCGGTCATGTTAAGAAACACTGCACTATTAAATCACCTACCTGTGCTTATTGCTCTGAGACACATGAAACCAAAGACTGTCCGCATAAAGACAATTTAAATTATATACCGTCTTGCGTGGCGTGTAAACGCTCTAAGAAACCGTCTGACCATCGATGTGGATCAGATGGTTGTGCCACTTATAAACTTAAACTCGAACAACTTATCCTCAACACCAACTACTAAAATAATGGATAGATTAACCATAGGACAATTAAATCTCCACAACGATAGGGTAGCGACTTCTGAACTGGACAAACTAATTATCGATTATAACTTAGATATCGTGCTTGTTCAAGAACAATATCAAAACGCGCATTTACGTCACAAGGTAGTACAGTTGGATGGCAAAGCACGAGCTGGAATTTACGTGGCGCATTCTTCTAACTTCACAGTAACGTCTTTGCGTAATCTAATGACACCCCATTGTGCCGTTGCGGAGGTCTCATCGTCTTCTTTTAAAGTTTACGTTGTGAGTTGCTACTTTCAATATTCAGACCCTGTTGCTCCTCATATACATAACCTCCGTCACGTCTTGCAGTCGCTCGCGGGCTGCAAAGTTGTCGTTGGCGCTGATGTTAATGCGTCATCATCACTCTGGTATGGCAAAGTTCGGTCTACGGATTATGAACGACGCTGCGCTGTTGAAGATTTCATTGCTGAAATGAATCTGACTATTCATAATACCCCTGACGCACCACCATCTTTTTGCAGCCAAATGGGCGAATCTTGTATTGACGTCACATTTTCTAGTGCAGACGTACGCTTGGATAGGTGGCGTGTCCTACCGGACGCGTCTTGTAGTGATCATCGCTTGATCGTGTACGAATTTGTTCCAGTTTTAACTCAGGGTACGTCACATGTCATTGGTAACTTTAGGTATAAATGTAAGGGTGCGAATTGGGAATTCTTTAGCTCGCTTGTTGCGTCTCACGCCAAAGACTTCACTCGTGATGGGCTTTCAGCTGAAGAAAGTGCTGAAATTATGTCAGACAACTTCACTTACTGTGCTTACATTGCCATTGGTCGTGGATCTTTGACCAATATACGTAGATGTGATTGGTGGTGTGACTACCTAACTGAACAGCGTAAAAATTATCGCCGAGCGCGTAAACATCTTAACAAGCTTAAAAAACGTAAGGTTACCGGTGACCCTCTTTCCATTGCGTTAAATACGTTTAGAGTTGCCAGGTCCCGCTACAGAGCATCGGTGGAAAAATCAAAGGGTAATTTATTGCGTAAAGTAGTAGAAAAATTAGATAAAGAAGGTCCATGGTCTCCTTTATATCATGAGTTTAAAGATCAGTCGACCTCGCGTTTGTTCAGAATATTAAAGTAAATAATAAAAACACTACCGGTATTGAGGAAACAACTGAAGTTTTGCTGAATACTCTTATACCTGATGACGAACTAGCTAATGACAACGAATACCATCAACAGATCAGAGCGTGGTCAGCTGTACCACCTGAATCACCAGCATCAGACCTTCCATCCACTGACGAATTTATTAACATTGTCAAGAGGTTACCACTCAACAAGTCATCAGGTGAAGATAAAATATCTAATCGGATGATTATAGAAGCGTGTAAAACAGCCGGTGATGCGATTTTAACCGTTTACAACCATTGTATTGCGGAGGGCGTATTTCCTCGTATTTAGCGAAACGGATTTATACAAGTAATCCCGAAAAGTGGCGACAAACCCCCGGACGACCCGAAGTCGTACCGGCCCATAACATTACTTCCGTCTTTGGGAAAACTCCTGGAGCGCCTTATCGTTCCACGGTTGCTACCGGACGGACCAAAATTTCATAATAATCAATTCGGTTTCACTATTGGTATTTAGTTTACTCTTACTTTTTAAATGGTTCCGCGAAACTCAAACTCGGCCATCATTCCATGTCGAAATCTCTCACCATGGGATGTCACCACTTTTCGGATATTAATAAATTGAAAAGGTTGGTAGCTTATTTGTTCAGATTTGTTCATAATTCCAACCCAAAAAATAAAGATTGCAGAAGCCTTGATGTCTTGCAGCCTGCTGAGTTGGACAATGCATTATTGAAAATAATAAAATGCGATCAGCTAAATTGTTATGCAGCAGAGATTAGTTGTATAAAACAAGGCAAACAAGTAAAAGGTTCTCTTTCTTCTTTAAATCCATTCATTGATGGGGAGGACTTACTACGAGTGGGAGGTAGATTAGATAACTCGCAATTACCTTACGCGCAAAAGCACCCCATAATACTTGCTAAGGGATCACATATAACTAAGCTGATCATATGGAATGAACATGAAAATTTATTCCATGCAGGTCCAAAACTTCTGCTCTCTTCTTTAAATCAAAGGTTCTGGCCCATCAATGCTATTAGAGAAATAAAATGTGTAATACATAAATGTTTAAAATGTTTCAGACTGAAGGCAAAGACTGCATCGCAGCTGATGGGCTCCTTGCCTTCGGATAGAGTACAAGCGGCAAGACCATTTGAGAAGGTGGGAATAGATTATGCTGGCCCATTTAATATTAAATTTGCACGCGTCAGGAAGCCTGTGGTTGTAAAGGCATATGTTTTAATTTTCGTATGCTTCGTGACCAAGGCGATTCACGTCGAACTGGCCTCGGATTTAAAGACAGAAACATTTTTGAATTGTTTTAAGCGATTTATAGCGCGAAGAAATAAACCTTCTCAAGTGTTCTGTGACAATGCAAGCACTTTTAAATGTGCTAGTTCTCAATTGCATAACTTGTATGACTTACAGTCTTCCTCAGCCCACCAAAGCGCGGTGAAGAGTTTCTCTTCACAAGGAATTACTTTCAATTTTATACCTGCTTATAGCCCCGTCTTTGCTGGACTGTGGGAGGCTGGTGTTAAGAGTTTAAAATACCACCTAAAAAGGGTTGTAGGTAGCTCTGTTCTTACCTACGAGGAGTTTAATACTATAATCATTCAAATAGAAGGAATTTTGAACTCACGGCCGTTGACTTGCATGTCTTCGGACCCCTCAGATATGACCTACTTAACCCCAGGTCACTTCTTAACTGGAGCTCCTATTACATCTTTCCCTGAGCAAGATCTTACTGATATGCCTACCAATAGGTTGCACTTTTGGAGACAATGTACACAAATTCAACAAAATTTCTTCAAACAGTGGTCAAGGCAGTACCTAAATATGCTCCAGAATAGGCCAAAGTGGAAAAATGAGGCTCCTAATATTAAGATTGGAACTTTGGTTATTTTGAGGGACAAAAATATTACTCCTTTTAATTGGCCCATGGCTAGAGTGGTAAAATTATATCCTGGTAATGATGGAAAGGTTCGTGCATTTGATGTTAAAACTCCGACTGGGCATATACTTCGTACCAGTATTACAAAGATTTGTGTTCTTCCTATAAATGATTAATTTATAGGTACAGATTCCTAAATGGTTTATAGTAGTAAATAAGTAAATATGTTCTTAGATTATCTTTAGTTTAAAGTTCTTAACTCAAAAGCTACTGACTGTTTGTTATTACAAACTGTACTGTTAGCTTGTGTATTGGTAATTAAGAATTATTCATAATACCTTTGTGTTTTCTTGGCTAGTAAATGTTTGTACCTTTTACAAATAAGCACTTAGTCATTATTGTAAATGTAGTTCCTTTAAGTATAAGATAAGTTTCAAAAGGTCTACAATCTAGTTATGCTATGTTAGTCTTGGTTTTAGTTCTAAGTAAGTGTAAGCCTTATCTTGTCAATATTACTTAGATGCTTAAGAAAGGTTTTTTCTTGTTAATTTTGTTAAAAAATATACCTAGAGGATTACTTTGGCCTAGGGCCCCAATATGTTCGAATCTCTCATATATTTTTATTTCTAAGTAAGGTAGATGTGTATTTTGGTACATTTTTCACTTGTCATCGAGCTGTCTTACAATGTAGACGTTAATTAAATACAGTCCTTTATATTCTTCATGTTCATCTTTTATTATACATCACCAGCGCCCGAACATGAATTCGGTTATTGGTCCACCTTTATGGCTTTAGGCTTTGATGATTTCCTCGCGATTCGGCTTCCAAGCGGCTGTTCATTAACCGGTTACGCGGACGACGGTATTCTGCTCATTCAATCAAGTACTCGAGCTGAACTCGAGAACTTGCCTGACACTTGCCTACGATTAATATCTCAGTGGGGCGATCGTAACCGCCTGACCTTTGCTCCGCATAAAACTTATCAGCTCATTTTGAAAGGTAATCTTAAATCGTGTCCTACTATTAAATTTAATAACGTTCCGGTAAAAAGGAAGCAGTCCGTGTGCTATCTTGGTCTTGTGTTAGAAAGGAATTTTGCATTTATAGATCATATTAAAATCGTCGGTGAAAAAGCAAAAAAGAACTTCTATGCCTTAACGAGAATATCTAAATCTACGTGGGGTCTGTCTTTTTTGACTTTAAAGACTATATGGGGCTACTTACTTGGGCGCCTGTTTGGGCTGATAGGACCACAATAGGGGCGGTACGACGTAAATTACTTCAGAGTCAGCGTTTGGCTTTGATATTCTTATGTAAAGCATACAGGACGGTTAGTACTGAGGCCTTACCGGTACTTGCTGGCGTACTTCCGGTCGACCTTGAAGTGCAGCGACGTGCTGCAATGTACTATTCCCCAAAAGAGACCATGGACGCGGACTTTTTAACGCGGAGTGACCGTGCCAAAATCTCTAGATTATTTAAGCCACATATTGACGTCTGGGAGGAACTTTTATCCGAATGGCAATGTAGGTGGGATAATTCCATCAAGGGCCGACACTTCCACCAATTTTTTCCATCCGTTCGCGTGCGGCTGGCCAGGACGTGGCTGGAGGTGGATCACTGTGTTGCCCAATTTCTCACAGGGCATGGTAACTTTAAAAGTAAATTATTTTCCTTCAAGCTTGTTGCCTCGCCATTATGTCAGTGTTCTACATCTGACTGTGAATATGTACAATCTGCACATCATATCTTATGGGAGTGTATTCTTTGGCAGAATGAACGCAATACTATGTTGAATAATGTACAGGCTGTGTCAGGAGCCGTTTACTATACGGACCTTGTGGAAACTAGAACAAATTTCCGTGCGTTCAAGCGCTTTTGCCATACCTATTATTGGAATCAAATATAACAGCTCACAATGTTAGGACCCATTAATATTAATGCTAATTTTTATCCGTGGTGCTAGGCAACTGGGCTTACCCCAGTTGTAAACGACCCTTTGTGCTTATTGGTCTTGTTTGTTCTGTCTCCTGCTTGATATGGAGGGAAGTGGAAATTTGTATTTTTCTTACTCCTCCATTTTCTTTTCTGATTAATTTCGTTGCGGGATCCAAGACAGTTAAATTCAATCTCCGGGACTTCGTCGAGCTTCATTGCCTCGGCGCTTTTCTGGTGGTCGCCACTGTTGATTCTGGCTTTCAGGAGTTGCAGTGGTTTGGGAATAGTGCGGTGGGATTGTCCCAAAAAAAAAAAGACCCAGCCGTAGACCAAATGCAGGTGACAAAAGCAAAGCAATTTCTTTAAAGCGAATGTAGGTTAATATAACTTTACTTCTGTTGTAAACAATATACGACCATAAAGATAAATCTTAAACGCACAACTCTTTCACAAAATGCTAACATCCACAATTTAGCAAAGTTTCAATTGCTGATCACTATAAAGCGAATTCCTAGCTGACCCTTATGTTTGAAACAGACATAATAGCTCGGTACAGACCGCAAGGATGTCCTAGAGCCCTAAAATATTCATGCATTCTCAACTATAAAGTGTTATTTCATTATTCACGAATATTGTGAGCGCCCTTCAATTAGTGAGGTCTCGTTAGATGCTGGTAAACTAAATCAAGAGATTATTAAAAGAGACAAGTTACTACTTGGTATAATACAATACGTAATAAAATCCTTAATAAGTGAGACGATAACGAAGTATTGCTTGGCTTGGTTGAGAAGAAAACCTTGTTGAAGAAAATATTTTCGCAAATGTAGAGCAAAAATTACAGGCAATTTTAGAGATATTCCTTTTACTTCTCCAAGAAAAGATTTCAACACTGGATGGTCTGCCTAATTTTCTAAAGTTACAAATTAAAAACATAGCAGGAGAAAAACTTGCAAGTGAATCTTTTTACGGATTCTTACGGAAACAAATAGACCTACTCCTACTACTATATTCTTACTTGAATACCAGATGTAATATCTGTCAACATTAGCGATCTATTATACAAACGGCCCTTCCCTGTCACAACTTCCAGCCGTGTTAAACTATAATGTAGTAAAATAATGAATTCCCCAGGTAATGTCTTCACTAAACACGGCATTATTTTCAGAGATGGCAGCAGATACGTAACAAATTCAGCATAAAAACATTCCATTTGTCACGCGCTCAGGTGATATTGCACGTATTTCCCACAAATCGACGATTGTGTCTCGTTTCCTGTGCATTGCTTTGGTAAGAGTAATCTCGTTTATATCGGTAGGCAGAAAATGCCTTTCCAAGTAAAGATTGTGAATGTGAATTTTATGTGTCATACTGCAGCTACAAACTAATCTTAGGTCATTAGTCGTCTTCGCTTCATCAATAAAGCTCTCTGTTATACATAATATGTGACAAGAAGTGGTTCGTGGGGCCACCGTGGAGGAGGAGTATCGGTATAGCATTGGCCGATCTCATTATTCCATGCGAACGAAAAGTGGTAGGCGGCGGGGCCACTGACCTGACCCGTCACAGGGAGACCAAGGGGTCGTCTGGCGCCAATCTGCTGGTTTGGTTCCTCGGGTGGTCACAGCGTTGAATGTGTTCTGGTACGCCGGTGATAGGGTGTATTCCCCAGAGGAGTGTCTGGTGAAGACAGCCGCGGCAGTTTCACGGATGATTGCTTATGCGTGCCCATGTTCCAGCCATAAGTGGCACAGGAGGGCTCCGTGGCATTTTAGTGGATTGGAGTCCCACATAACTGCACTATATCCCCGTGGTAACGAAGTGTGCATGCTCATTTAAACACGCAAAAAAATAAAAATATGTGTAGGCAAAATTAGTGCATTGTGTGAAATGGATGGATGTATGGCTTACAGAAGGTAATTTGTGAGTTTGTGTGGTGTGTGTCTTTACCATAAATCTTCACAGACTTCACTGCTTATCAACGACAAATTATAATTTCTCCCAAAAAAATTGAATTAAGTTGAAATACAGAGAAAGAAAACCATACACATAGTGCCAAGCGCTTATGTAGAAATAAAAAATATCTGAAAAACATGATGGGGAGAAGGACAACCATTAAAAGTTTGCGAAAAAATAAGGGCAATAAAAAAGTAAGGAAAACCATTTAGCTTTATGTTTACATAGAATTACCTTAACCAGAGTAATTAACTTGACAAGCCCAGGGAAGACCTCCGCAAAAAAACGTGTTCGATGACTCATTTTCATAAATCTGTATAATGAATTGCTATAAAAACACCAGATTATTAGAAGCTATTAACTTGATAAAATGTTTTTACCTTAAGAGAAACACGTCAAAAATTTTGATTTTAAGTGGCATTTATTTTTAACCGACTTACCAAAAAGGAGGATGTTCTATAACGTCAGTGGACGTAAAGGTGTTTTTCAGCCCACAAATTTTTATGAAGTAACTAACGTCAGAAGCCTTAGAAAAGTATTTGTTTGTAAGTTGTCACAGAACTGGCCTTTACACAATTTATAGCGACTTGAACGGTGGCGAATCTCGTAAAGTATTCACATCGCGTCGGCTCAAGCGCCATATTGCGATTGTAGTGCTTATTCCTCGTTTTAATGGGGGTTTTCTTAGTTAACTTGGGTAAAGCTTTTCCAATCTTATCCAGGTTTGTTCCTCTAACGATCAAAAGTTTATCCAGTGTCAGTCTAATAGTACCCATTTCTTTTTGTTTTAGCTCCAAATCCTCAGTATTATCATCTCATCATTTGTCCACTGAAGGCGTCACAACAATTAATCAAACGCTAGTTGCACTTTCATAGCCCTGAAGTGTCGACTTTGAGGACGCGTCCGGAATAAATGTGAAATTTATTCAAGAGGATGCAGTGGCTGCAAATAATTTTAGCAATTTATTATTCAAATTCGTGCATGGCTCCTGTATTTGTAAAAAAATACTTTGCTTGCAATTCTGTCCGCGTAGTATTCGGAAAGACAAAACCATTTATAAAATTACTGCTTGCGTCTTCCATCGTTTGCACTTATTGACGACGATAACGTCATAGTAAAAAGCACATTACACATTTTACTATCATACCAATCAAACCGTCCCTGTTTATTGTTGTAGTTTTAATTTGTTTTAGCTTTTATTTCGTGTATTATAATCATCTGACATCCATTCAATGGACATTACGATGTCCTCGTAAGACCGCCGTAAGCACGTTTTTTTTCCTGAAGTGGAAGGTGAATCCTGCCAAAATTATTGCGAGTTTTTAATATCCATCACGAAAATCGATCATTTTGTACCCTACGGCAATTTTGAATAAACACTTCAATCCAGTTTTACCACAGATAAGTAATGTTAAGGTTTTAAAATTCTTAATTGCAATGAGTGGCTAAGTCAGCATTAAAACGCAGTTTTGTTTTGTTTACCACATAATCAAGTTATCAGCTCCAGTATCACGGTCGGACACAGTACTGTCTGTTCATAAACTCGTCGCTACACAATATCTCTTTTTCATGAACACGTAAAGTATCCTCTCTACGTAAGAACTGACACACTTGATACATGTACGGGACAGTTTATCACACGCAGCCATTCACAACTTCTGATCATTATTTATTAACAAATGTTATTGAACCAGAAGAATAGGATTGGTTTGATGGCCCCATGAGATCTTCTTCGTGGTCTGCGAGTGATAGAGATCTGCGATATATATATTGGGTTTGGCAGGTTGTTTCGTCCCGATTTTTAATATTTACTTGCAACACCATGTCGGTGGGCTGTCAACGATTTGACAGCTGACACTTGACAGAGTAGAAAGAAATTTTTTAATGAGCAAACGAGAAATTCGGTGTCTTGTAATTTGATAAGCTAATGGAGCTATATTTCGTTCATTTGTATTTTTTGAATATGTTTTCATGCGCAGCGAAGTGCTTGTGTGCAGGCGGAGGATACATCTGGTTTTGGTCAGCCAGCTCGCGAATATGTATCCTCCGCCTGCACAGCATGATTTTCTCCTTGTTTACGTCTTTTTAGTTCGCTTTTTAAGCAGTCGGGTTTTTTTATTTTTTTTATTAACTTTTGTTTTATAACTTTTATTGTTTTATGTTTGTTACCTCAGAACTCCGTAATTTTTTAACCGACTTCAAAAAAAGGAGGAGGTTCTCAATTCGTTGGAATCTTTTTTTTTTTTCTGTATGTTCCCCGATTACTCAAAGAATAATCGGGGAACATACATAAAAAAAAAATAAAAAAATATTTGAGGAGTTCCCTCGATTTCTCTGAGATTCCATAATAAGATCCTAGTTTTCTTATGATGGTACCACCCTTGGGATATCTCTTTCCAAAAAAAAAAGCATTATTAAAATCGCTTTATAAACGACGTAGCTATCCGCGAACACACATTATAAAAAAATATGCGGCCGAATTGAGAAACCTCCTCCTTTTTGGGCAGTCGGTTAAAAATATAGGAAACCTGCGACCTAACGACCTTTGTAGATATCGAGCTCAAATGGTTTTCGAAAATCACGTATATTACTAAACACAGGGAATAGTTTGTTGGCACTTTACTGATTTAGTAGTACTTTGTGCACTCACCCCTATTCGATTCGCTTTCGTGATTATTTCTAAAGGTAATTTTCGGATTACTTTTTCAATTTTCGTAAAAATATCACGAATACGAATTATACTAGTGATTTGCCCTTAATTCATAATTAAAGAATTTATAAATTGCTGCCTTAAATTTATTTATATAACAGAAAATTATTGGTCACATCATTAGTTTTCTTCAACATCAAGAGTGAGTCAATAACGATAATATCGAGCAAATTTTTAGTGAAATTACATTGTTATGTGGTTATAACGTGAGGTTAGCTATCTAAAGAAAACTTTATTGTTTTCTCCACTTTCCAACTTAGGTACTTTACCTACATTAATATGAAAGAATGATTTAATAAAACAACATATATTTCGAAACATACAAAAATATAATTACTTGTCATTATGCTGTTGATAAATTAAATTAATTCATATTTCACATTTACTTACATCTCTTAATGACCTTTGTAGAAATTGTTCGTTGTTTTTACAAAAATACATTACACAATTATAAAGTCCTATCCTAATTTATAATAATTACCTATGTACATCTATACAATCTCAAGAACAATATTTGGTACATTTATTACCTTTAAGCTTGTCATATCACATCCCTGGTTCATTGTCGCTAGTTAACCTATTACCTACAGTGATCGCGCAGGTGCTCAACTAAGTGGGCGCTTCTTGTATGCGCTGTGTGCAGTGGTCGGCGGTTTGGCTCGGCGTTCTGTTGAGTAGGAAGTCCAGGTCATGTGATATCTTGTGCAACACTTTATCGGTGTGTGTGTATTTGCTGTGAGAATTTGGTGTATCGTATGCCTGTGTGTTGACTAGTTGTATGAGTGAGTGGTTGTGCTCGGCACTGCACTCGCGGTGGATGGACGGCAGCGAGCTGCTGCACGACAACTGCGACGCGCGTTTCTTGAGACAGCTCTTGTGAGGACGCGCCGATACGTCCGGGGTGGACATGATGCAGAGTGTGCAGGTTTCCTGGAGAGAGACGATAATATTAGACTACAAAATAAAAATATTTATTATGTAATCACTTCTATTAGAACACTGCACAATAGTTTTACCTTGGGAGTATCGGTGTTGTCCCCAAAGAAGCGCACGCATGTGTCTGTGTCGTGTGGCGGCAACAATCGTAGCTGCACACACATGCGCGACACACCTGCACCATCTTCTAAAATAATACCATCAGTTATAAAAGACGTTTACACTTAATAAAAACTAGACACAAGCCGGTGGAGATTTTAAAGTTGGTACGGAACCGAAAAATCATACCTGTGGGTATGAGGTCGCAGTGCGCGCGCGGTGACGTGAGGGCTTGCTCGTGCGGCACGCAGCGCACTATGTCCGCCACGCACACGCCGCGTGACTGACGCCTGCACAACAATCGAACATGTCAGAGTGATGTTCACGTTCTATCAGCAGAACAACTAAACTGTACATCTCGACAGAATACTAGTGAGATTGTACCTCAGTCCTCACCTGTACATGGTGTTCGGGCTCTCTAACGTCGGCGCTTGCCAGTAGGTGTTAGCGGGAGACACGTGAGACGAGGAGCACTCCACCTCGCGACCTTGCTTTATGTACACTACAACAATGAGAAGACGACAGCTTACAAGTTAGTACTGGACAATGATAAGCTAGAGAAATGATAGGATTGATCAAATGTCCAGACAACAGGGTTGTCTTTGCTATATTTAATGATCGGAATAAAAGACATACCAATTTGATGGTATTAAGTGAAGCTTTTTAAAAGCAAAAACTAACTGACTGCATAGCAAGTTCTACAAGAGGTGGGTGCAGAAGCAAAAATGTTTTTATTTCTGATAGAACTTTAATTTTTGCTATTTTAGATTTTTACTGCCGCGTAAACCAAATAGGGTCTTCATTTTTTTTCAAATAATTCGAATCATTATTTTAAATACTGCATAAGAAAGACACTTTTAGTTTTTTTAAATTTAATTTTAATGTTTAAATAGCAGAACTATTACAATACAACAACATGACTTCAGTAACGTAAATAAATAATTTGGTTACAAATTGAATTTTAAGCTGAATTTGTTGTTTGATTAATGGAGAAGAAGTAAGTCTAAAGTTTTTAGATCGTATCTCCATTAGTTTATAAATTATAATAATTAAAAAGATAAAAAACCAGGTGAGAATGATGGAGTTACGGAGACGGAAATTATAAAATTTAATCATAATATACAGTAAATGGATACCCCGTGAAGTCGTCCGCATGTATCCGTTATAATATGCATGTATCTCTGTCCACGCATTTCTCCGAAACTAGTAATCATGATCATTCTTTTTTTTCGATTAAGTATCTCTCAACTTAGGTCATAGTGCAAGTTTCATCAAAATCGGTAGGGCTGGTTTAAAGATAAGGAGCATACAACCGGACTCTTTAGCGAAAAACTGCACGAATGTTTAAATTGAGTTGAGTTATGTTCAACGACAATCCTTTAGGTACCTTACTTTGAAACTTGCTCAATTTGAAGTGATAGTGAAGCAAAACTAAAAAGAGAGAAGTAAAAACTTTTTCGCAAAAATATTAACGGTCTGCAAAAACAAAACACTAAAAATTGCAAAATAACTTTCGCTTCGGAAGTTGGTATCGCAAAACGATAAAAACGAGAGGTACGAAAGACACCGACTTCCGAATCGAAAGTTATTTTGCACTTTTTAGTATTTTGTTTTTGAAGTCTGTTCATTTTTAAGGTATTAATGTTGAAATAGAATAACTATTTTACTCGGGATTACACAAGAAGTTTTCAAATCAAGTTTGAGTTTTTCATAGAACATTATTTAAGTTGTTAATTTTCGGTGGCATGAAAAGGTTTTATTTGTACATACATGTACAAATAAATCCTTTTCATAGCCATAATGAAATGTTCAGTAATGCAGACCACATCTATGTCTTTTTGTTTCTTAGTTATCACCTGAAAATGGACTGTGAGCAGGTCACCTTATTTAAAAGACCAGCAATTTGTGTAATATTAATGTAGAGTGGTGGGGTTATATAAGAAGGACACAATTGAGCGGAGATTGCCCTATCATTTTAATATTTAAAACTAAATGTGATTTTTCATTTTAATATTAAAACAATATTAAAATGAAAGGTCACATCTGTTTAGTTGTGACATTTCAATGTAGTAAAGATAGTCAATTTGATTTTTTTATTAAGCTGAAAGGGCAAATCATAATTGCACTAATAATGAGAAAAGAAGCAATAACAAAAAAATGCCATTCCATATATCTTATGTATATGCAAATAATTGCATTCATAACTATTTAAAATACATTCCTCCGAGAAACATTTGAAAACTTTAAACTCACTTATCTCGAGCGTTAGAATTGGTTAGTTGTCCACTTTTTCGTTATGACGGCAGTATTATATAGTTCTGCTCGAAATCGCAGCAATATATTATGTGTCAGAAGCATCATACTCACGAGTATGTTCAGCGTCTCCCCCCAGTGTGGGTTGCCACTCGCTGTGTGAGGAGAACGCGAGTAGGCGCCGCGCTGCCTGCAGACACTCCGCGTCCATGATCACGTAGCACATCAGCATCGCTATACCCTGGACAAGCAGTGAGAGATGTAGTGGGTGTGTATGATAATAAAAGAAAGAATAAGAAAAGAAATAAGAGTTAATGTGTTGGTAGTTGCGCCTCACATTAGCCAGCGCGGCAACAGTTAGCAGCAGGGCGCGCGTCGCGCTGCTCTCCGCGGGCTGCACGTACGCCACGCCAGTTGCTTGCGTGGCGCACGTAGTGAGCAACAGCACTAGCGTGTGCCGCACTACTCGTGCTCGCTCGCGCGCGTGTTCTTGTCTCGGCTTGTGCTCGTGCTCTCGTGCTCGGGCTCCGAGTGCGAGCGCGAGTGCAAGCGCGAGTGCAGCTAGTAACCCTTGGCCTGCAGCACACACGGCGTTGGCGGCCGTGCCCAACTGCAGCGGTGCGCCACCCCATAGTCGAGCTGTCAGCCAGCATAGTGTGCACACGCCTGCAACCAGTTCACGTGAGTATAGAGACACGCCCAGCCCTCCTGCACACAAGACCGTCTGCACCTACACGTACCGCACAGTAGTCCGACAGAGGGAACGCGCGTGCGCGTGGCAGCCAGCTCAGCGTGCAGCAGCAGTGGCGCAGCGCACAGCGCGGCACAACCCGCCGTCCAGCACAGCGCCGCCGCCCAGCCCGCACCACCCGAGCATGCCACCTCCTGCCACCCATCTTAGAATTACACCACGGGCAAGCAATGCATCAACCATTCACACAGAACACCAAGTTATTGGGACTCACCTGGCTCGTACCACATTCCAGTAAAGCAAACATCGCTGCAGAGTGAAAACCCGCAGTGGCTGCTTTCAGCAGCACTGATAGCTTGATCATAGTGCCAGCTACTAAGCTCAGGAGTTGTACTAATGCCACCACAAGACACATCGCAGCTCCTAGGCTCACTGTGATCTTTACTACGTCTCGTAAGTCATTCTCTGTACCTGTCTAAAGAAAATATTTATGAGTGGTTGGCGTATTAGTAGCGTAATGAACATCACATCACTTCTCTGGTAGTACTCACGATTGCCCCTGTGTGCTGTGTGAAGAGCGCGATGGTGGCGGCGGCTGGCCCCCAACAGCGGCACGCGACGTGTGTGTGCTGCGTTATGCGCAGCTCACACGCCTGCGTGCTCCACACGCGCGGCGACGAACGCGACCGACCTCCACACGCGAGCTGAGATGCTGAACACAACAACTATATCACCTCACTAAAGTCTTACTGTCTATGGAACTGTATGCTGTGCGGTATCTACTCACCGATAGCGCTGTAATTCTTGAAGTGCGCGAACACCAGTGTGACAGTGTGAGGGAGCGTGGGATCAACACCTGCCCCGCTGATAGACACCTGCACCTGTTGTGATGCTACTGTATACTCTGTCGCGCGGCCAGACCTGGAACAGTTGCCGCTACAACTACCGTGCAGGAGTAAAGTAAAACAATAGATAAATTAATAAAAGATAATAAAACATAAATATAATGAAAAATAACAAAAACCAAGGAAGAAAAGTTTATACCGCGTTTTGATGCTTTAAAATCCTAATAATTTAGTAATCAATACGCAATCTTGAAGAAGGCTCTTACTTATATTCGACAAATCTCCTCAGCGACGGCAGCCTCGCTCCCAAGTCATGATACAGCACGGTGACCACGGAAACATTGCCCGTTGTATCCGCCAGCTCTACTACTGCTGACGTCACGAGCCACTCCTCGCGACCCACAGGAGCTGGCTCAAGTGAGAAGTGCGCCGTGTTGTCCAACTGTACTGGTGCAGTTGTGACTGTAAACTCGCTGAAGCGCTTGTCGAAGCCACTACGCAGTCCCGCTGTGTCCACTACCGCGTTTTGGAGTTCGAAGATTTTCTAGTTAGAAATCACGCGATTAATTATTTTCCTTTTTTAACAACAGAAATAAATCTTGGCTAGAATTTTATTTCACCTTGACATCAATTATCACTTACCTCCTCATCAAGGAACGCATCAGGATGTGTGAGCAGGTGGTCATAGATGTTCAGCAGATGTTCCGCGCTGTTGAACCTGTCAGCTGGCTGAGCTGCAGCAGACATGAGGTAGTGTAGCATGTGTGCTGCATGATTGAGGGGAGGCTCGCCCTCGCCCGGGTGTGTCGGCAGAGAAAGCAGCGCAGCACCGTACTGCCGCGACAAGCGCCACACCGAGCTCCAAGAGTAGCCAAGCGATATCAGACTGAACTGACGAACACAGCAATATTTTATCGTAAGTATGTGTAGAGAATTTCGTATCATCTCATTGTATTATTTGGTTTCACTTAGCTACCTGTTCATAAATGTCTTTGAGTGAGTCTGCAACACAACGAGAGAAATCCGGTAGCATCCATTTAGCACCATGTTGTCCAGTTTTGGGCTCGCAAAGCCTGCAAATAAGTTACCAACATTAAACATTTATTGCATGAAGAGATGATACTAGATCAGACGTAGTATCTTTGTATCATTTTTCTCCTTACCTAGTGCTCTCCCCGCTGTATCCTTGTGGACAGAAGGCAGTCGCATGCGCTCCAGGAGCAGTCTTCGGCCAGCGCAAGCCATGGGAAGACTCACTCTCACACGCTACATCGTCAGCTCCTAGAGCCCACATGGTCACGCCTTTAGCATTGGTTCCGGCCACTGATGATACTTGACATCGGTACTCACTGGATTTCTGTGAAAAAAATATTAATTAAAAGCATCTCGAATAGTACGTGAATTTTGGAGGAAGATTCAATTCAACGTTATTAACATACCTGTATGTTATAAAGCCTGAGAACGCTCCCCGCGGGAAACAGATCCTCCCAGACCTCTCTGCCCGGCACCATCCGTAGCAGCATCCTCTCCCTCGCCCAACTGAACCCAAGCGCGCCGTGCACCCGCCCCGCTCCCGCCAGACATGTTATACTCACGTTGTCACCCTGACACACATTCATATAAGTTTTTTAGGTATCTGAGCAAACCAAAGTGGTGTGTTTTGATGTATATTACGATCAGCGTACCACAGCCGGTATCGATTGACTCACCTTATTAACAGTGATAGTGGAAGGCACGAGTCGTACCTCGGGCGGTCTCAGCACCGTCAGCCTCAGCGCTCTACATCGTCTCCTGCCAGCATCATCTGCTGCACATGACCACTTGCCGCTGTCGGGGCTCTTCGCTTCTGTTATACCTAACACTGACATGCGACGACCAAGCGCGTCTTCTGACACCGTACGCGTCCAAATGTCTCTGAAAAAGAACACTCTTCTAATGGCAATATTTTAAAGTCTCTTTCAGATGTCGACGTACTAATCTGTCTCGTCGTAAACAACTAAATAAGCCTCTTTTTAAAGCGAAAGTAAACAATTTTTCCTATAAAAACATCCAAAACCATCACTGATTTGATTTGCAGACTAGTTTTTATCTAAAACTTAAGGATAAGGGAGCGAGCATGCTACCGGGTAATCAGTGTGGTTAAATAATAGTTGCTCATTTGATGGCGGGACTGCACAGGCGCACACTCGTCAGTCTCGGCAACAGGTTATTAGCTCGCGTCCTCTATGTCCAGACAGTTTGCCAGTCTGTTTATATTTATAAAGTTATTTTTTTTAGTAATCTAGAAATTACTATGTCCCTCTCGCGCACACTTGCCTTTAACTTACCTCGTCGTTCCATTGAAGTTTATCTTGACACCATCCTTGTACCACGTGAAGGTGATGTCCGGAGATCCATATGCCATACATGTCAGTATGAACTCCGACCCCTCCCATATTTCTGGACGATGGTTCACAACCAGAGTCTGCAGCATAATACCTTATTTATATAAATGTATCGTGTCAAACGTTTACGTTTGAATTTAAATGGAAGCCTACCCCAACGATGAAATTACAGTTTTAATAAAAAAGATGTGTCGCAATCGAAACACATGTTTTTTTTTTAATGTATGATTCATGATGATTTGAAATAGCAGTATTTCAATTTTAATTTTATTTATCAGAGTTCATTCACCCGAATGGTTATTACGTGATGCGTCATAATAATTAATAATATTTTTATTTTTAACCAACTTCCCAAAAAGGAGGAGGTTCTATGTTAGCTTGTTTATGCTATGTTTTATTTGCTATGTTTTTTTAATATAATTACGTTCACCGATTTCTCCGTCAGTTGTGATTTTGATATTTTCATCTACAATTTAGCTATTTCCACTCAGGGAGTATTGTTTGCTGATGTGGAACTAATGAAGAAGACCACAGATGGACACTGCAACTTAATGATAAGTATGTCACGGAGTAAAATATCGCGAGTAGTTAACCGAATAAATAAAAGTGTTTAAGGATCAAGTACGTTTTAGAGTATCGCCACAATTGAGGATTATTATTTTAACTTTTTTGAATCGTTAATAATTCTTTTTAGTGAATTTCAATATTTGATTAAAGAATTTTCTTTAAATTTTGTTTAAAAATAGAAAATCAACTGTGATTCACTCGCGATTTTCTATTTTTAAATTATAGCTATCTATAATTATAGAAGACAGAAGAAGACTGGCGTTGTATTTGCTTTAACGATGAATCTTGTTTTGGTATGAGGCCGGATACAAGACAGAAAATATCACGG
Organism: Orthosia cruda; assembly: GCA_964057195.1. Taxonomy (NCBI): domain Eukaryota; kingdom Metazoa; phylum Arthropoda; class Insecta; order Lepidoptera; family Noctuidae; genus Orthosia; species Orthosia cruda. The sequence goes on along the minus strand of OZ059848.1, from coordinate 5,879,908 downwards.
TGTATAGCAATATAGCGCACGTGATTCACTAATCAAGTTCGAGCCATTTCTTTTCATCAACTACGAGCGGATAATTAGGAAATAATGAAATTGGGAATGTCCTAACTCCCTGATACCCTTATGATTACTCTTGAGTTAATTTTGCTGCGATAAGCTTGATGGTGTCGTTATTGATGATAACTTAACAACGACAGATTAATAATAAATAGGTACTCACGCGCAAGCTAAGTGCAGGTTGCATGTGGAAGTGCGTGTTGTCTGCGCGCAGTGTGCGCATGCGTGCCAGAGCGGCACGCAGTGCACCCGAATCGTGCCGCGCGCCCCACACGCGTGCCCAAAGCCCACGCGTGCCACGCTCCACAGCCGCGCTGTCACACACACTCAATGTTCACAAAACGCTCACCACTTCCATCAGCTCTCACTACTATAGAGATACTAACCTTGTGTTTAGAATTTCTATTTCTCCTTCTATTGTAATGTTTGACGCTTTTAAAAAGCTTGTTAACTGAAAGAAAAAGATTGTTGTTTTAAGATTTTTTTTTGATATTGAATATCATTATTCTGTAGTATTTGTTGTCAGTAAATACCTGTTTTTTGGCTTCTTGGGATATGTTTACACCTGCATGGTCCACTACTTCCAGTCTTATATCAAATCGTGCTGATGCTGTAATCACCCACCATATTTATTTATTAATAATGAGCACAACAACAGCAATGTCACCTTCAATTCAAATAAAACTAACATCTACAACGATTAGACAGGCACTATCAATTAGCAGATACTACTTGAATTTATCACCACTACCTGGTTTTGAAGATTATTGAAATACTCACTGTCGTCTGTATCCTTCGGGTTACAGTCACAAGTTGTTCCTTTCTTACAAACTTCTGCACATTCCTCTATACCGCATTCTGTAACAAAATACAATATAGAAGCAGACGTTTACAGTAAAAAACTTTTAACTCACCTTCGCCTCAGTCTCGCCATGTAAGTTACATACCTGATGATGGTGAGACCTTGCATTGGTGCTTAATTTAGTTATTGTTTAATTTAATAAATATGTTTTGAAAATAGGCAGTTCAATGGTTGTAACATTTGCCAATGTGACTACACGTCATTTATCTCTATATTTTAATATTTAAAACTGCGTATTGCCGCCACATGTGCGGACCAAATTGAGACACAAAGTACGCTCTGACAGAAACCCCAATAAATTACGAAACAATCTATTAATTTTAAAATAGTGAAGCAATATTGGACCTTTAGCAAATAAAAGAAGGTAGACTAGCCCGGGCCCCGGCCGGCAAGCTGAAAATACTTAGGCGAGGTGATGAAGGAAGAAAGGGGCTCGTAACGGAGACGGGCTGGTTGAGGGATCACTTTGCTTTAGGCGCGGAGATAGGACGGAATTATGGTCAGGATCCGGAGAAGTCGGTACTGGTCAATATACGAGAGTGTTAAGGTGTTATAGGATATAGTTAAGAATAAGCGAAAGTCGTGACGTTGTAACGATCGTGATAACGAGTTAAATTGTTAAGTTAATTATAATTTAGTCTAATCTCGTTTTAATATGGTGTGAGTGAGTGCCAGTATGGATGGGTAAGTTTTAATCATTATATTACATAGGTAGGGACAAATCACTAATGTACCCTTTGGTTCTAGCGTGGCAAGACCTTGTATTTATCTCCTAATCCACACCTTGACAGGTATTTGTCACTAACATTTCGTCTAGGGAAGCGGTGAAGTTTTTCGTCACACATTACATGCTCTAAACAACTATTTATACACTACACAATTACTCATTTGATTATGGACCTTTATTGAGCTTTAACTGACATTACATACATGGAAGGCGGAACCGCTAATATTTACTTCTGTTTAAAATAGGCTAAATATGGCCGCTCTTAATTGGGCACGTAGGACAACCAAATGTTAGTTGTTAAAATATACTGTTTCCTTTATAAGGTCTGACTGCGGGTCTGACTGCGGGTCGCACTGCATTGCACTTGATGTATGTACACTTATAAACTAAAGGGGGTAGACATCGCCGAACATCACAAACTGGGTTATGATCATTTAATGAATATTAGTGTCGTGTCTCATTAAATCGCACCAGGCTTTCGGGCCAATCTCTGAATAAAAAAACAATATTTAACGAGATGGGTGCCCTGTGGAAGGCCCCGTTGTTGACGTCGCGCGGCTGTCAATTACACTGGAGCATCATCGAAATCGAGAAGTTGAAAGAAGTGTGAAGTGACGACTTAATCCATTTCGACATATAGCAGGGCAATTGGGGTGAACCTGCATCAGACTGAGTCTACGGTACGCTTGCTAGCTTTGTATTGTCTTAGTAAAGGATGTTTAGGTCGAGGGTGGGCTATTTATTATAGAGTGCGTACAGTAATTTTGGAAGCATGTCTCGCTGAATGGCAGAGGCACTTAGGCACAAAACCGCCCTTGTTGGATTGTGTAAGACATGTTTAAGTTTAGGGAAACATATATTGCTTTGACCGTTGCAAAGCCTTCTCTAATGCTTTGTGTTCTAGGACCAGCATTACACGTACGACGTGCCTGCTGTACAGGTGGTCTCACGTCACTTGAGTGGAAATTTAGACAATTGTTAAGAAACTCATTAACGTAATTCAATTAAACGTACTTTCCAATGCAAGCGTAGCGCTCCTGCCAATTTCCTTCCATTAGGTAAATAATGCACTTTGCAACCCTTTGTCTAATTAATTTCATACATCACTATTGTTTTACTTATATAGTCCTTATGGGTAACAGACAGAAATGTGTGCTGGGAAGTTTGTTTCATCATTTCTTCTTACCAGCTAATACACCTAGGAAATGATGGCGGGATGAACGCTTTTGGGCTCTCTGTAGGAGAGTTGATCTAATCAATACCAATTACTTCTAGAGTTAAAACTCTCTGACAATGAGTTACTTGTATTTGTATTAATTCTTGAATGTATATTTACTATCCGCGACCACTATTCGGTCTTTGATGTAATACTCTATAAATTAGTGTAAAGGGTTTCTCACACAACCTTTAGTTAATTGTAAGAATTTAGTTTATATCCCTTTTGTTTTATTTTATCCTTCTAAACCACTTCCAAGTTATAATCTTATAACTGTGAATTCCAAAACAAAACCATAATTTGGAATTCTCGTGTTTTCGGTGAAAATGTGACCAGGTCAGGAAGACGAACCTAACAAATTTGTGCGGCTGGTTGGGGCACAGATTCTACTTCTTCAGAAGTAGCCGACCTTTGACTCTAAATCTAGGGCATCTTAGGAAAAACTAAATTTTTATCAGCCTAGTGTCTTTTAGTCACACCAATCATGTGTGTGTACTAGTAGGTAATGTCTGAACAGCTTTTCATTTCTTTGCAAGCCCAATTCATTTCCTGAAAATAAGCTCGTAATTTATGGCTTCGTAATAATGATGGATCGTGTGATAATAATTTGGGCGCACGGTTGGCGCAGTGGTTTAGCGATTGACTGCTGCGCTGCATGTCGCGGGTTCGATTCCCGCACGGAACAAATATTTGTATGACCTACAGATAATTGTTTCGGCTCTGCGTGTTGTGTATGTGAGTTTATATGTTTGTAAACGCACCCACGATACAGGAAGAAATCCCTTGTGTGGGGCAAGGGTTTGGTTTAAAAAAACAAAAATGAGGGTGTGACATGACTATGACATGTTAACATTGACGTAAGAGCATTGTTAATTTATAAAATGATTTAATAATATTAGATGACAATTTAGTAAATCGAGTGAACAAATTTGTTAATTAGATAGGCCTGGGTGTAATTGGCGTAAATAATACGGATTTCATAGGATAATAGAAAATAGCGGCACCAGGAAAAACCCCATTCACCGGAATCAGTGCTGTTTTTACATATATAGAAGAAGCAAGAGACTAAGTAATTCCTCACCTGGCGGTGCTAGCTGCGCCTCGCACATGTCTCCCGTGTAGCCCGGCGCGCAGATACAGCTGACGGCGGCCGGACCCATCTGTCTGTCGGAATTTGCAGCTTATTAATGAATAACGTCCAAAGCTTGATTTTTATGATCTTGTAGAAAACGAGCAAAGACAACATTCGTACCCATGACGCGTGGTTTGCAGACCATGTGTGCATAAGCTATTGTTTTTCTATTGTCTCTGTAATTAGACTCGCAAAAGCCTCTGTCAACAGTAAAAAAATACCCGACGTCCTACAAAACAACATACTATTGACATCGTTGTTTGTTTTTGTGAAACAATTTACCTACGAAGCAATGGAAACCAGAATGTAATGAGTTCGCTTACCTGCAGGTGCCGCCATTCTTACACAAGTTGGAGGTCTTCGGGCACAGCGGACCCTCTCCACAGTCCGCTCCGGAGTAACCCGGGAAACACGAACAGTAGAACTGCCTGGGAGGTGTAAAATATTTTGAAGTGATCAATAAGTTTTGTAAATAACCACGCGGTAAAAGCCGCGGTTCTAGGATATGCCGGTTTCCTTACGATGATTTCCTTCACCGTTAATAGAGCAGTGGTGATTAAATAATTTACACAAAGTAAAGCGCTTGCCTGGGTTCGAACCCACAAACTAAGGCACGTATGTCAGGCCGTTACCACTGGGCCACCACTGCTCTTCTCGATAGTTTAATTCGCTGTTACTTACTGATAATCGTGTGTGGCGTAACAGTGTCCCAGCAACCTGCACTCGACGGCGCTGCATGAAGTGGCTCCCGGTGACTGCGCTGCTCCTCGCACCTCATACGTCACGTTGAACCCGTACACGGACAGCAGCCCCAGCGCCCTGAGCTGTGTGCCCTCTAGTCTGTCCAGGGTGAGCTCCACCACCAGCACCGGACTCTGCACCTGCCAATGAAACCACAGTATTGATTCACCCATATTCATAATTATGGAAATAATTAGGTATCAAGATTACTCGAACACATTTTCAGAAAAGGGTCAGCGTTATAATTTTGCATATTGCGCAGCCCCATTTTTTTAAATAAACGTTGGCCCAGGCGGAACTTCTCCAGTACCGAGGGTGCATTTACTAACATATAAACTCACCTAAATAAACTACCAGACCAGAACAACTATCTGCAGACCATACAAATATTTCTGCCGTGTGGTAATCGAGCCTGCAATACGCAGCGTAGCAGCCGATCACACAACCATTGCGCGAACCGTGTCGTTTAAATTTGACTTTCGGTTCATCAACAAAGAATACATAATTATTTCAAATAACATAGTCAACTAGGTTGCCAGGTTTAGCAGGTAGATTGCTAACTCACAGATTGCGGCTAACTGAGAGATAGCATACTTATTTTTTCCTATATTATTTCTTGTTTTTGTACCTTCATTGTTTCATTGTTTATCTTCCGTTATTCTACGAGTATCTTATTATGTTATTGAATGTAGCTGTTTGTACGGAACGCTCTGTTCCAGCACAACACATCAGCTTTTTCGGAGACTAGTAGTTTAACTAGAAACTTATAAATTAACACATACATAGATGACAAAAAATCGCGTCTCATGGTTATTTATCCATAAAATATAAAACAATGAGAAACCATCAAGTTTACTCACGTGAAATTGAACCGAACCCATTCTTTTTTTTTTTTTTTTTTTATTATTGATAGGCTTGCGTTTGACCACTATCTCACCTGATGGTAAGCGATGATGTGGTCGACGATGAAGCACGCTTGCCTAGAAGAAACCTAGACTCCCAGATTGTAGCTATCAGGAAATACAGACTCCGGCAGGGAATTCCACTCCTTTGCTGTACGCATAATAAAAGAATTCCCAAAACGTTTGGTGCGTATGGGTGGGATGTCCACCATGTACCGATGACGCAACGCCGTACGTCTTGTTCTCCGATGATGGAACGGGCTAGGAGGAATTAGTTCATGCAATTCCAACGCACACTCCCCGAAATGCAACCGATAAAAAACCGACAGACTGGCAACTCGGCGCCGATGTTCGAGGTTCAGGAGCCTAGATTCGGCCAATACTTCATTGTCGATGAGCCTCTTAGCCCGTCTTTCGATCGCATCAAGTGCATCCAGCTGGTACTTGGCAGATCCGTCCCAGAGATGAGAGCAGTATTCGATGCATGATCGAACTTGCGCTTGATATAAGTTGAGCAGCTGTTCTGGCGTGAAGTACCGTCTCACCTTCGCGAGGATCCCCAATTTTTTCGCAGCCAGCTGAGCTTTTGCCTCAATGAATGGACCAAAATTGAGCGTCGATGTCAACGTGATGCCAAGAATCTCAAGATGGTCAGTTATCGGCACGGTCACACCTCTGAAAGAAGGAGCCGGGTGGAATTGGCTCCTTTTAGCGGAAAAAAGACACGCCTGGGTCTTAGCGGCATTGAACTTGACCAGATTGGCATCGCCCCATGCGGAGACTGCCTCCAAGGACAGATTCAAGCGCCCAACCATGGCCTCCCGGAGAGACTGGATCTGATGTCCAGTAGCGCGCGCGTCGGACACGTTTCTCTCAGCTACAGTGCTGTCGTCTGCATACCCAAAGGTGCCGGGTTTTAGCAGATCATTTATGTGCAGCAAGAACAACGTTGCTGAGAGTACCGACTCCTGTGGGACCCCGGCATTAATATCCAGTAGTTCAGACGAGTGGCCATCAATAACCACTCGAATGGACCGGCCCCTCAGGAAGTCTGCAATCCAATCGCACAGACCACTGGGCAAACCGAATGAAGGAAGCTTACCAATAAGGCTTTCATGCCAGACCCTGTCAAAAGCCTTCGAGATGTCGAGGGAGACGGCAAGCGCTTCCCCGTGTCTCTCTATGGCCTCACTCCAGATGTGAATGGCATACGCTAGAAGATCCCCAGTTGACCGATTTTGGCGGAAGCCATATTGGCGGTCACTGAGGATGTCGTTAGCTTCTAGGTATGCCAGGAGCTTGGAATTAAGCACTCGTTCCATACTCTTGCAGAGAATGGACGTTATTGAAATGGGTCTGTAGTTGGCCGGGTCAGCCCGACTGCCCTTCTTGGGCACAGGCTGAACGTTAGCTTGCTTCCAGGCATTCGGCACTTTTCCCGTCTCATATGAAAGGCGAAACAGGCGTGTCAGGATCGGAGACAATTCAGGCGCACAGGTTCTGAGAACAATTGCTGGAATTCCGTCGGGGCCACTAGCTTTGTTCATGTCAAGATTGCGCAGCACCCTACGAACGTCCTTTTGATGTATGCGAATGTCCGACATACTCGTCTCGCAACAATCAGGAGAAGGAGTGGGCCGCGCGTCACCAGAATCCAGACGCGAAGATTCCGCAAAAAGAGAGGCAAACAAGTTTGCTTTCTCCTCAGCAGAGTGGGCCAGTGACCCGTCGGGCTTCAGCAGTGGTGGTAGTGAGGGACGGCAGAAGTTCGATTCAACAGACTTAGCCAGGGACCAAAACGCTTTACTACCCGCTGGGTAGGAAGCAAGTTTGGTCCCAATACGGCTTATGTGGTCAAACCGAGATCTTCGCATCACCTTCTTGCAGGACTTGGCAGCCCTATTGTAGGCTCTCTTGCGCTGACTTTTTCATCATTACCTATCTACTACTTAGGTAAGTATTTCATAATTGACGAAAGGGTAAATAAAGTAAAACTGTCATCATATCAGACGATAAAAGTCGAAGCTTGAGTCAGCAGTTCCCGTGCACTGTTTAGTCGTAACGGTTGTAGATTCCTTTGGTTACCCCATAAAGTCATAAACGATCATTGTACGCCCGATTATTTAAAACAATATTTTAAAATGTTAGTGTATGAGCATCGCCACATGATATGTATTGTTTTAGTTTTTAACTGAACAAGCATTTGGTAATTCACCGATTACTTGTGCACATTCGCTGACTAGGCTATCGCGCCCACCACTAGTAACCTACTTAATGTATTATATAATTTAATGTTTTTAACTAATAAACGTCAATCATTTACGGACACATAACAGTGATTTTATTTCCTGTACACATCCCGTGTGATTCGTCCACCTACATACCACATCTCAGTGTCATCTACGGAGTTACTGCCCGTACATTTTTGGTCCTTCGAGCCGGATCATCACTACTGGAGCAAACAGTCCTGCAAGTCGCACAGGTACAAAGTGTTTCAATTTACGATAGCGAATCGGTTTGGCAGGTCTTCCACAAGCGGATCGCCCCAGTCATATTGAGAAGGCGCACAATATCATACGGCGAAATTCCTTCAGACCCTGCGATCGCTACAGGAAACATCAACATTTGGTGATTCGGGAACAATTACTACATCCTAACAATTTAACAGTGAAGTCAACCGAGCTAACGTCCATCAACAATACAGATACATACTACAACTATGGACGCTAGACATCAAGAACTTCTCAAGCGGCAGGGAATCATTGCCGAGGGCATCAGGAAAATTGGTGTCAACTTCGGAAAGGATGGCCCTGGCCGCAAGAATGCAACATACATTAGGGGTAGACTAGATACCCTCCAGGCGCACTGGAACGAGTTCGAGATGAACCATGGCGTGCGACAGGGCGCCACAGACCGGACCGACATATACTACACTACAAAAGTATATGATCGGGTCAAAACGGAATACTCAGACATACAACATAAGCATGTTTGCATGGCCTACCTACACTGCGGAACCCGTGAGTCACCAAAGTGAAGAGAGCAAGAACACCGGAGTCCTTTCAAAATCGGACGAGCTCAAATCTCAACAAGCAACTTACTTCAGAGCCTTCTCACGTTTCACCCGCAACTTGTGTATTGCTGACATTATCGAGAAATGGGACATAGAAGACAAGCTCAGGATCCTAGAATCTCGTTGGAGGGTAATTGATGAAGTACACTGGCAGCTCGACAACATTCTCGTCGGTAGCGACGTAACCTACGAGCTGGAGTTTTCGAAGTACGAAGAAACGTACGAGCGCACAAAGCGAGATCTGAATCGCAAGCTCAATCTGGCTGTCCAACAACGTGACAGTGTGCCTAGGATCGAAATACCAGCATTCTCTGGCAGTTACACCCAATGGCCGACATTGTTTGATCTATACACTGCGGCTACTCACAACAACCCTTTCCTCTCGAAGGGGCAGAAGATGCAACACCTGAAAGGGAAGTTAAAAGGGGAGGCTGAGCGCCTTGGGCAACATTTGCCTGTCTCTGAAAGCAACTACGACTCTTGCTGGGAAATCCTCCACCATAGGTATAACAACTTGCAGCTGCTCTTCACCAAACAAATGCACGTTTTGATGAGTCAACATACGATTCAACATCAAAACGCTTATGAGTTGAAGCGCCTTCACGACACCAGTCTCGACACGACAACATGGGACCCGATTTTGGTGCATATCCTGACGGGAAAACTGGACACTCAAACCTATTCTGACTACATGGAGGCGAGAGAAAGTCCAAAAGGACTTCCCGACTTCAAAGAATTCATCCAGTTTATCGAAGGGAAGTTCACGGCGCTGGAACCAGTGGTGAAGAAAACAAACAAACCATACAAAGAAACAGATGCCGAGGTCTCCACAAACAAAGGGAGCCCGACGACAACAGCAAAAAGGGACGCGTACAACAAATACAGACGGTATCCCATGGCAAACCAAACAAGCTCCGACAAAAATTGTCCTGTTTGTAAAACAAGCCACATCTTGTTCTACTGTAAAGAATTTCAAGAAATGACGCCAGACATAAAAATGAGGACATTTGCAAGAACTGCATGTATCCGCACAACGGAAAGAAATGCAACTCACAAAAAAAAAAGCAAAGTGTGTAACGGCACACACCACACCACGCTACATGACCTAACACGTGATACTATATCAGCAACACTGTCATCAAGTCAACTGACCGACAACGTGACTAACAATTGACATTCTACTTGATGCCGGAGTATATGGCGACATAGTCATGACCAGCATCATTCGAGGAAGCATATACGCACCCATAGCACAACAAACCAAGCTTGGGTGGGTACTAGTTGGAAACACAAATACGTTCAACTGCCATGCCGTGGTGGACACTAACGACATTTCTCGCTTTTGGGAAACAGAAGAGATAACATCAGACGACAAGTCCACGAGTGTCTAAGAGGAGTACTGCGAGAGGCTGTATACCGACACAAGAAAAATACTAGAAGATGGACGCTACAAAGTTAGAATCCCCATGAAGACCAACTTCGAACAAAGTTTGGGACGATCAAAGCCTCAAGCAGTCGCGCAATTCAAGCAGCTGGAAAAACGTTTGGCCAGAGACGAAAACCTCGCTTCAAGTTACAAGGCTTTTATCGATGAATACATAGCTCTAAAACATATGAAAAAGTGCACAGAGCCGGACACACCGAACTGTTTCCTGCCCCATCATGGGATAATGAGACCTGAATCAACTACAACCAAACTCCGAGTGATGTTCAATGCATCAGCAACCACTAGCACAGGACACAGGCAATTGATGGAATGCAGGCCTACCCTACAACAAGACTTACAACCTATAATTCTACGATGGAGAGCGTTTGAATACGTGTACATAGCGGATATTGAGAAATTACGTATTCAGGAACAAGACCAACACTTCCAAAAAATAGTGTGGCGAGATTCAGTCACAGAGCCGTTACAAGAGCTATAACTGACTACAGTAACATATGACACCAAGTCCGCACCCTTCTTGGCAATGCAAACCATAAAGCAATTAGTCAAGGATAACGGCGAACAGTACCCTTTTGCAGCGGCTATACTCTCTGATCAACTGTACATGGACGACTTACTAGGCGGATGTCACGACTTCATAACAGCACAGAAGACTCAAGGTGCACTAATAACAATGCTGAAGAGCGGTGGGTTCAACTTACGAAAGTGGGCTAGCAACACAACTCGCCTACTCGCAGGCTTGCCAGATGAATTGATAAGCCAACAAATGTTCGATTTCAAAGACACAGACACAAAAAAAAAAAAACAACGACAATAAACAAACAAAGGCGACATCATCAACATCACAACGACAACGTCGGGTGAGCCCTAGACAGGAACGGACGGGTGTTTCGAATTGTAACGTCCTCAAGTATCTAAGCACGTTACTAGTACTCATGGTTACGTGTGTGACACCGTCCATGCAACAACTCGTCAATGTCACAACCCTCGACCCTACCCGTCTTGTATACTTTGACAAAGCAGCCGACCTACAGATAATACAAGACGAATGGAGACTGGTGGTTTATTACAACATGACGACTTACTGGAAGAGTATTTCGGTCGTCGAACAATACGTTCAGCAACTACACGGACTTTGTCAACGAAACATAGCGTACTTAACTTTATCCACACAATTCGAGCACGAGCTAAACGAGCTCAAACACTACAACGAAGTACTACAATCTGAACACGGAAGACGCAGTAAGCGAGGTCTCATTAACGGTATTGGGAACATTGCCAACTCTCTCTTCGGTGTACTTGATGACGAATTTGCCGATAAATACAACAACGACATCAAACTATTGCACAGCAACGAAGACCACTTGTTTAATCTGTACAAACAACATACTTCAATATATGAAGGGGAGTATAACCTCCAAAAAAGGAACGAGCAAGTAATGAACCGACAGTTCATCGTCATCAACAAAAGTCTCAGAGAATCGCTGCAACAACTGAAAACAGAACAAGATCAAGCAACCTTCCTCACTGCTACTGCACTTGCCGCAATCATGATGGTAGCAAACTTGCGGTGAATACAGGACATGCTGCTCGACCTAGTTACAGATCTTCGCCACGGCAAAGTCGACACTCACTTGCTGAAACCCGATGCATTCGAAAAACAGTTGAACATTATATCAGGACAAGTCCCAAAAGGATTGTCTCTACCCTGCTTAAACAAGTTCAAGTGTATACGGGAAATGTATAAGCTAGCAAGTGTGCAAGGGAAACTAACCGGAGAATTTATTATTTTCGAAGTAAAAATCCCTTTAGTAGCAGACGAACAATATGAACTAACCGAAGTCATCCCAATACACCACATAAAGGGAGCCTCTATGATTAACATAATACCAACAACGAAATACATAGCCGTGAACTTGAAAATGGACATGATGATACCGCTGGACCAACAACATCTTTCGTCATGCACACAAGTAAATACAAATCAGCTGCTACTATGCAACCTTGACTTACCTATATATGGTATCAAAACAGCCACAAAAATGTGCGAAGCTGACATCATAAACAATCGAGGAGCATCAAATTGCCGCACTGAGGTATCAAGTTGCAACAATGAATGAAAAAAGCTACACGCCACGGGGGCTTGGTTGTTTACGTGTTGCGAGGAATGCACTGTGTGCATTTTCTGTCCAGCTGGAATAACGTCACAAACACTACGTAATACATGCACAATCACTTTAGCGACAGGTTGCATGATGCGCGGCGATAAACGCGTGATTCATTCGCACTACAATATGCAAAGCACTATGGAATTAGGAAATGCAAGAGATCTACAAAACAGAGATAAACCTAAACGACCTATTAATAAGCAATAGTCAACTTACAAACATAACAAACATGGAGACAGAAACACATGAAGAACAACTAAAAGGTCTTAAGAAAAAAAAATAACTTGTCAAAGAACAACAGGACATCCAAATGGTTAAATTTGTGGATGCGGAGTCCTGTACGGCTTTATGACAATCTGTGCAATAAGATTCAGCACATGGGTATACTTTAAAATAAAAGCACACTGCCTCCGTCTACCTCAAGTAAGCAGAATAGCAACGCAAGCGCACAAGGAGGAGACAGAGATGGTACCAGGAACTACTCAACGGCATATTCCTAGAGAAGATCAAATAAAGGCAGAGATAGAAACAATAGAAGAGGTCATCGGACATCCTCCTAACAGCAATAAGGGGGATCGCGAATCATCCCTAAACAGTCAGCGGCGAACGTAGAATCTTCTAAGAGCTTTCTTTACATACTTTACTTACTTTTTGCTAATGCATTTTTACTTGTTATTTGTATTTTTTATAGTTGGCAGGATGTACGAGCATCGCCACATGATATGTATTGTTTTAGTTTTTACCTAAACAAGCATTTGGTAACTCACCGATTACTTGTGTACATTCGCTGACTAGGCTATCGCGCCCACCACTAGAAACCTACTTTATGTATTATATAATTTAATGTTTTTAACTAATAAACGTCAATCATTTACGGACACATAACAGTTATTTTATTTCCTGTACACATCCCGTGTGATTCGTCCAGCTACATACCACATCTCAGTGTACGGAGTTACTGCCCGTACAGTTAGGCAGTTCTCACGGTCTTAACCTTGGAGGTTCCAAAAACTTACTTCTCCATATTCCTTCTCACCGCACTGGGTTTCTACATAATTCTTACACTGTCTCAACTATAAACCTCTGGGACGTACTTCTCCTCGGCATCAAAAAAGATAAGAGTAAATTTTCATTTAAGCGTAGAATCTGGAACTATTATTATTTTTAATAAAATATTTTTATCTAACCTTGTTTTGGAGGTTTTATCATAAAGGAAAATCATAAAGAGGTTGCAATCAAACGTAACAATGGAGAGGTTAGTTTTTTATAAAAAAAAAAAATACCATTTAGTAAGAATCATCGTCTGGAGTTACTCAGAATACTGCCCGATTGTTTACCCGTTTCTCTGCCTTAATAAGGTAAGATTAGGATTATACTACTTTCTACATAAACCCAGCCAGGTATTTTCTTTAAGAAAAACTTACTTAAGAGTTGTAAGCTTAGTATTTAGAAAGGTATAGTTCTGATATTTTATGAAGCGACCTTTAGTCCTGAATTCGTGTATAATAAAACAAACACTCCTGAAAATGAGTAAGTATACTTAGTAGTAAAGAAAAGGAATCTTAGTTAGTTTTATTTTTACCCGACTGCCGAAGGAGGGTAATGTGTTTATCAATCTATGTTTGTATGTTTGTTCCTATGTGGTGTTCTAGAGACTAAACGCGTTGGTCGATTTTGATGATTCTTACGTCAATCGATTCGTCTTAACCCTGCGAGTGTCACTGGCTACATTAAAATTGGAAAATAGAAAAATGACAGATTTCGTGCGCCATATTGTAGGGGTCCAAATTTTTTTTTCCAATCCCATCGTGTAAATAAAGGATTTTGTGAGATGATATCAAAAATATATAACACTCATATGTTTAAATGTCACTAATTCTAAAAAAAATAACTAAATGTTATATGTATGACCTATATCCGTGCTTCCAGCATTGAGTAAAATCTATGAAAAAATCATGCTGGAACAGATGTTGTCTCACTTCAGTTCATATGGAATCCTGCATAGTCAACAGTTTGGTTTTACGAAAGGTAGGTCGACAACGGACGCGGGAGTAAAACTCATCAGCCACATCTTGGAAGCTTGGGAGAAGTCCCAGGATGCCATTGGCATTTTCTGTGATCTCTCAAAAGCTTTCGACTGCGTCGACCACAACACACTGATCTGTATATTACACCACTACGGAATTCGTGGCAAATCTGCTGATCTCGTGCTTTCCTATTTATCAAACAGACAGCAAAAAGTAAATGTTAATGGGGCGACGTCCTCCGGGTCTCTAGTCAAGATGAGCGTGCCCCAATGTTCAATTCTCGGCCCTTTCCTTTTTCTTGTTTACATTAATGGTCTCCCTTTTATGATGGCCAAATTATCGCATATAATTCTATTTGCTGATGATACTTCGCTAATTTTAAAATAGATAGGCAAGATACGGATGTGTTAAATGTCAACGAAAGTCTAATTGTTCTCTCAAAACATAAGTAAGAACATTGGAAATAGTAAGACATACCGAAAAAATGTTTCGCGGTACTTTCAAGAAACTGTGAATATACAAACATTTTAATGACACAAGCTTTTAGTATATTTCTGAAAATATTTCGGGCATATGATTCAAAGTAGATACTGTTTTATAGATTATTGTTCGTTTGATACAGATGTTAAAAGAGTAATACGTTAAAAGGAAATTTATTTTGCATTGTTATGTAGTATTTACCAAGAGTATTTTAGAGTTGTGAAAGGATGTTTAGTTATAGTCATGTTAACTAAACAACCAGTAAATTTTGTTGGCGTTACCTTAGTTTTATTTAATGTCGCTTTTACAACTTATTAGAACATAAAATGAGATGAAAGGTAATGAACTGACACAGTCCACTAAGTGTACCAGTAACTTAGTGGAACATCTAGTTGATCAGAATGTATTTCATGATTATCTTCAGTGTTTTGATTTTGTATATTATAAATCGTTGTCTGACAGAATAATCATTTAGCCACTATACCGCAGTGCGGAACATCCGAGATACTTTTTTGTACAAAAATAATGGTCAAGTTATAATAAACTCCTTATTTTCTCACGGTGTAAGCCGAGAATGTTTCACGATCGTGCGCAAAGCTCGAGTTTTTATATGATTGCAGAGCAATTAGGATGAAATGGAGCTTTTGAAACAATTAAATCGTATTACTATAACACTTAACCACGAGAAAAATAAGAAAAATTGTTCCTCTCTTTTGATGATTTTTTGCGTGTTTAATTAATTTTAAGATAAGTTGAATAACGAGTGTTCAACTTGTTGATGAGATTCTTTCACGGCAAAACAACTTATGAAGATATCAATTTGAAGTTTACGTTCTAAACTTAACACACCAACTAAAATGCTTGAATTTAGTTGTTGTAAAGTCCACATCAAGATATCACAAATTTCAGACCCAAGACCAGGTATTCATGGCTTTGCTTCATCATCATCATCATCATTTCAGCCGAAAGACGTCCACTGCTGGACATAGGCCTCCCCCAGGCGTCGCCACATTGACCGATCCCGTGCGTCTCGCATCCAGCGCCTTCCCGCAACCTTAACCAGGTCATCAGTCCACCTAGTGGGAGGCCTTCCAGCGTATCGTCTTCCGGTTCGCGGTCGCCATTCCAGAACTTTTCGGCCCCATCGGCCATCCGTTCTGCGAGCAATGTGCCCTGCCCACTGCCACTTAAGTTTGGCAATTCTTCGGGCTATGTCGGTAACTTTGGTTCTCCTGCGGATATCATCATTTCTGACGTGATCACGCAAGGAAATTCCGAGCATAGCCCTCTCCATTGCCCTTTGGGTGACTTTGAGCTTTCTGATAAGGCCCATTGTGAGCGACCACGTCTCGGTTCCATAGGTGATCACTGGCAACACACACTGGTCATAGACTTTTGTCTTGAGACACTGCGGTAAATTGGACGAGAAGATACCACGCAACTTCCCGAACGCCGCCCAGCCGAGTCGGATTCGACGGTTGATCTCGAAATTGGACCTACCCAACTGGACCGTTTGTCCCAGGTAGACATAATGGTCTACAACTTCGAGTGTAGAGTCTCCGACCTTGATGGGAGTGGGTGTTACATGGGCATTCACCATGATCTTGGTTTTGTCCATGTTCATTTTAAGACCCACTCTTTCGGAAGCTCTACTGAGGTCATCGAGCATTTTACTGAGGCTCTCCATGGTCTCAGCCATGACCACTATGTCGTCGGCAAACCGAAGGTGAGTAATGTACTCGCCATTAACGTTGATGCCCAGCCCCCTCCAGTCCAGAACCTTGAAGACATCCTCCAGCGCAGCAGTGAACAGTTTCGGAGAAATGACGTCTCCCTGTCTCACGCCGCGCTGTAGAAGGATTGGTTTCGAGGTCTGATCCTGAAGACGGACTGACATGGTGGCGTTTTTGTACAAACACTTCAACACCTCAATGTACCGGTAGTCGATCTGGCACCGTTGGAGAGACTGCAGTACAGCCCAAGTTTCGATCGAATCGAAGGCTTTCTCGTAGTCCACAAACGCTAAACATAGAGGCAGGTTATACTCTTCGGTCTTCTGTATAACCTGCCTCAGCGTATGTATGTGGTCTACGGTGCTAAAGCCTTTTCGGAATCCGGCTTGTTCGGGGGGCTGGAAATCGTCAAACCTGCGCGCGAGACGATTCGTGATGACTCTTGAAAACAACTTGTAGACATGGCTAAGAAGTGAGATGGGCCTATAGTTCTTCAGCCGGGCATTGTCGCCCTTCTTGAAGAAGAGTACCACCACACCCCTGCACCATGCCTGTGGCGTTTTGCCCTCGAGTATGACGGAATCAAACAGCTTCTGAAGGGCCTTAAGGACCGGTTTGCCACCCGCCTTCAGGAGTTCGGCCGTAATTCCGTCATCACCCGGCGCCTTGTTGTTTTTGAGCTGTTTCAGAGCCCTCCTAATCTCGTACAGGCTGACGTCCGGGATATCTTCGGTATAGTGCCGGGTCAATCTAGCTCTTGGGTCGTTTGCTAGACTCGCAACGGGCTTGCTGATCGATGTGTACAACTGTCCATAGAATGTCTCGATCTCCCTTAGAAGCTCCGGTTTGGCGGATACGATCCTGCCATCGTCGGTCTTCAGTTTCGTGAGTTGGCTCTGCCCAATAGCCAGATCCCTTGCAAACACCTTGGAGCCTTTATTTCGCTCGATCGCGTCTTTAATACGCTCGGTATTGAATCGGCGGAGGTCTCTTTTCAAGGATTTAGAGATCTGTCTATTGAGCCGCCGGTATTTGCACGCCTCATCTGAAGACTGCAGGATCATCTCACGCCTCTCCTTCATAAGCTTGAGGGTATGATCAGAGAGCTTTTTGTTCCTATCTGTACGACGGGTCTTGAAAAACTTAGACCCGACCGTATGGACAGCTTCCACGAACCCGTTGCTGTATTCATCCACGGAGCTCCCTAGGCATTCGAAACGATTCGGGGTTTTGGACCTGGATCTGTGCTGGCCGGAGCGTGGACTTCATCAGTCGAGACCTTTCAAGCTTAATATTAATGTTCAATGTGCCTCTTACCATGCGGTGATCGCTCCCGGTTTTTACCGAATTGATCACAGAGACATCATTGAACATTTGCTTCTTGGTTGACATGATGAAGTCGATCTCATTTTTTGTTGCACCATCGGGGCTCTGCCAGGTCCACTTTCTGTGTTCACGCTTTTTGAAGAAGGAGTTCATCATATAGAGGCCCTCCTTCTCCATAAAACTGGCTAGTAGGTGACCCCGGTGGTTCCGTTGTCCAACTCCAAATTGCCCCACTTGCAGCTCATCCTCGTCTCGTTTGCCCAGTTTCGCGTTGAAGTCCCCCATGACAACGGTGAAGTGAGTTTTGAAACCATGCATGGCTCTGGAGATATCCTCATACATGGTCTCTACCTCATCGTCGGGGTGTGCCGAGGTTGGGGCGTAGACCTGTATGACCTTCAGCGAATATCTTGAGGATATTCTGAGTATAAGGTACGCCACCCTGGTCGACACACTCTCGATTTTCACCACGTTGTTCACAAGGGACTTGTGGACGATAAACCCGACACCACCCTGGGACTGCCGGTCACCCTCTCGGAAATAGAGCAGGTTACCGGATTTGAGGATTATCGAGTCCTCCCCCTCTCTTCGGACCTCAGATAACCCTATAATACTCCATCGCAACCTGCTCAATTCTTCCTCGAGTTCGGTGACCTTCTCGTCGGTCCGAAGTGTGCGCGTGTTGTACGTTGCCAGGTCCAGTCGTCGGTGATTGTTGGGGTAGCCGGATCTCGTCCGGAGATTCTTAGCACCCCTTGCCATGCCGTAGCCTCGACCGCTACCGTAGTCGAGGGTAGGCAAGCTGCCGGGTACTAGGGGCCATTTTATATTTGTGCTATTCATTGGGGGGTTTTGCCATAATCGCCACGCTTGGCAGGCGGGTTGGCGATCGCAGTATGGTTGTTATAGAAGCACAGAGAACGCTGCTGCCCATTCTCTGGTCTGGCTTTGCTTATAAACAATGTATCGTTCATGTACACCGGCAAAGGGAAATATTCTGAAGCTTGTTTGTTTCAGGTATATTAAAATGTAGTAGGGTGATCAGAATTTGGAATCACGCAAATCAACTTGGACCAAATACATCACGCTCGTTTTTACCAAATGGTTTTGTGACTGTCCTTTAAAGACAATCAGTTATTCCGGAGGAGTTTTAATTGTGCAGTAAAACACTGATTATTTTCAGTATTAAATTTTGATGGTATAAATTATTTCCCAAGAAGCTTTTAGTCTGATTGCAATGTTTTCTAAGGAAGTAATTTAGGTTAAACCTACACATTTTAGCTGAAACTTCCACATCCCCGTGTGTGTCACGTATATGGTGTGTGTCACGGTCGCGTGTCAGAGAAACGAGTGTGAGCGGCTCCGAGTCGTACGAGGCGGCACGACAGAGATCAAAGAAACTACACTCGCCGTGGAATAGCTTTTTTATCTACCTACATATTTTTAACTTTGAGCTACTTAAGTATGGTAAACATAAATACTTAAGGTCAGTGCATAGGCAAGATAAATCTAATGTTAGTGACGTGATTTTGTTTATGTAGGTACCTATGTAGTCTTCTACTCGTAGTAAGGCGAGTCGCCGAGCGGCCAATACTAATAACATCTTAAATAATACATCACCCAACAACACACTACTAAAACGGTGGAACATAATTTATTAAGACGGGTACCCTCAGGGGAGTTCACAAAGTACATAATTAAAGGGAGAGCATTTGAAACATTAAGTAACGAGCCGACAGTTTGGACTGACAAGCTTAGCCTTACGAGCTGTCTTAGTGCTTATATTACCGGCTGTTGTTAATTATTTAGTTTAAATGATAACCAACACAATATGTTTAGTACTAGATTAGATTAGATTAAGACGGGCTGGTGTCCGCAACTCCACGTCTAAGCGCGTATTTTGCGTACGGGTATGTTTAGTACTATTGCTTGCGCACAATATGCGTAGTAAGCCTACGTGACCGCTACATGAGGTACGTCGCCGTAGCACAAATCGAAAAAAAATATTTTTTAAATTTGACATTTAATTTCACCGCTTTAGTGCCATTAAACGGTTACTTTCTAAAGTTCCATTCCATCCATAGTAACGGCTTGGTTAAAAGGTTTAAAAATATTATATATTTATTATTGATGCATGTCCAGTACCACTATTTTCTTAACGTCCCTCGGCAATCATCGTCTTTAGCAGCTTTACTCTCATTTTTTAAATAAATTACGTCAAGTAAAAACTATATCTTCCAAGTTGAGTGAGAGCGTCCGGTCTGGACCAAGTGCAAAACAGCAAAAGGCGACTGATAGAAATCTGACGACAGACGAACCACGAAGTTTGCCGAGGGACATTAAGAATATAGTTGTACAGTAGGTACATCATTTGTGAAACATTGTGTGTGAAACTAATAGTTTTCCTTTAAAAAAATATTAACAACACGATAATTTTTCACAATTCTTGCGAATTCACAAAGTTGTTAAAAGATTTTTATGGCATGTGGCACATCATTAGCAAGAAGATAGACTGGAGAATTAATGAGAGAGTTGGAAGATCCCGGTCGCTTTTGGTTATTTTTTTGTAGCCATTTAAACAGCTGTAACATGTACAGCTTTAATTTAAGTTTTACCTTTGCGAGTGAATTAAAAAAAAACTAGGTGACTAATGTCACTAATGTTGTATTTAAAAGTACACTTATACAATACACATCGAAATAAGATTAAAATTCAGAGTATGCGCCTTTAATTTGTATTTGAATGTAAAATTTGGGTCTTTTTTTAGTAAAACAATAAAAAGTCGTTAAAAAAAATACAGGGCATGAGGGGTGTTAAGGGGTCTGAAAGGCTAGCAGGTGACCTCTTCAGTCGACCATTTCAATTTGGCACACGATGCACCTAACATCCTGTATATCAAAATTAATCGAAAACCCTTTAAAAAAGCTAGCTTTTAAAAGCTTGTAAACATTTTTCCATTCTATCGTCACCCGATCGAGTGTTAAGTCGTTTGAAAATTCACAGAGCTCTTTTCGTTTGAAAGCCGGATAAAACTCCCCGATTCTCAAGACATGCATTATGCAACAACAAGCTTATTAAGTAAAACAATATCTTCACTTGCTAATACCTACCTGTTTCTTTAAATTAAAACGTTTTCATTGTGTAGGTAATATTATGTTTTAGCACGGTCTTTTTTTTGTGATTCGATTAGTTTATCCATAAAATTTAATTAATGTAGAAAATAGTCAAATAGATAGGAATTAGTGTTTGATATTAGGTCAAAGAAAGGATTAACACCCTTTCAGTCTGTTTTCAATTTAAATTAAATTAAAATAAATATTTGTCATTCCTCTATAATAGTGGGACAGAAAATTTAAGTTCATAAAGTAATCCATTTATATTCACCAATATTACACAAAGAGCAAATCCTTTAAACTGTCGAAACCGTTTTGTAAAACCATTTGCCACATAACAAGCCAACAAGAGCAACGAATTCCATTTGTAAGCGATTTTAAACTAGAATATTAAAAATGTATCCCATAATTAATATTTTATTACCGCTTTATAGTTAATTATAACGCAGTTCGTGTCATTGGTTTTGAAAAAAATACTGTTTGTTATACGGCTGACTAATAGATTCAAAAGCTACACTACTAACCTGTGGTTTGTCCTTACCGAATAATTTTATTGTGGATTAAGAAGCTTCAAAATTTAAGCAAACAATGTTTCTGTCGTGATTAATAAAAGTGCTAAATTACCTCAAACAAAATTGTTGTTTTAAATTACTACACTACTCTACTAAAAGCTTACCAATTATGATGGTTTTTAAAAAAATACCTAAAACTTCAACTACAAACTTAAATCATTGACATTAGTTAAAGTTTTTATCAGCAACATTGATGAAGGATGGTATTGTTATTTTCTCACATTAAAAGGTAAGGTGTACATTAGGTGGTACATTATTTACATTTATAAATATGGTGAAGGAAAATTGCCTTTCTCTGTAACTATTCTTCTCCTTTCTCTGTTCTATATTTTAGTATTCGTATATTATTTTATATTGTATGTATGTATTTTATGTAATATCTAAGTAATATTATTTTAAGATATTCTCAACTCTCGTTCAGTCTATCCAAAGGATGTCTGTAAGATATTGCCCTGTCCGATAAGAGCGCCCCTTGTACACTTATCTTTATAAATGTTTTGTCCTGTATAAAAAATAAAACACACATTGGAGCTAGGTATAGTTTAGACAAATAGCATTCGTCATTCTATTGCAAAATCAGAATGTTATACAAACAGGTAAATGCTAAATCAAAGGTTTCAAACCCAATTTCTCGAAATTGATCAGTGAAATACTGAAACAAATACAGCTGTATAATTTACAAAAGCCTCAACGCAACAATAATTCTACAAATTACTGACAAAATACTATGCATGATTGAACCAGACCCCCGGAAAATGAAGTAGTATCCATTACATATTGTTTTAAAAGTTCAACCTCCTGAATTTAGGATTTCAGTTTAAAAATCATCGTCTGCGCGCTCCAGAGAGATAGAGCAAGCAACTGTACCTAGAAAGGGTATGAAATAGTTGAACTTTATGAAAACGTTATATTTTTACAACATGTTATGTTTTGAAATCCACTCGTGAAGTCTGAGTTAATAATTTATTATGCTGTATGATTTCAAAATGAGTTTCTGTTTTCTTATGTTTCGTTGAAATCATATGATCGTTCTGGGAAAAGATTCGATTCCAAACTGAAATAATAGAATTTCTAACTAGATTCATGTCATATCAAATATTCACTGGCTCAAAGGATTTGAAGTTATTTAAATACCTTTTGATGTTTCATTTCGCTTTTGAGCTTGTTTTTCAAGATTTTCATGGCTCTTTACCACAATCTGTCAGGGTAAGCTAAGGGAAATAATTAAGACAACCGGCCGGAAAATTGTGATGCTCATTATTTAAAATGCCTGTTATTTGAACATAAAGACCGTTATTATTATGATACGCCCGTCCGTTATTATAATATATATTTAAAAAAATATATATTATGAGACCATAAATTGGCAGTTTGAAGCTATAAAATTGTTTATTATATACCTAAAAGTTTGTCTTTCATAACAAAAAAACCGTAAACCTGAAAAAATACAAACAACAAATAATGCAAAGCATAAACTTAAAAGCTGGCATAATTCCGACATGGAAAATAAAAGCAGCACATCATGACAAAATAACAAAATAAAAATGTTACAGTCACAATAACGAGGGGAGACCCCGAGGTGACAAATAATAAAGACATTATTCATTTAAATGTCTCGCGACGGATTTGTTAAAGAGCAAATGAAATAATTGAACAAACAGGTGACGGGTTATTACTCGTATAATTCACGAAGCCATAAACTGTTGATTTGTTTCAATTTTATGAATTTTTCGAGAAATTCCATTGTTGTAGGTTGATTGATATGAATCTGGGTGCCACTAATTTGCATTTCACTAGTGATTTAGGCAAATGCTTGTAAATTATAATTACAGATGTTCAATCAACGTTAGTTATTAAACTCAGTCGGTACATTGCGTCACAATGTCCCGCTTCAAACATTCCGCAGCTTGTTACTTTATACTAAGCACCTACTCCTTCATAAAACGAAGATGTCATTGCGTTGGATAAGATCTTTGAACAGGCTACCAGTAGCCAATATTGCAGTTTGGCTCATTGAAATGTGTGCTTTACACACATGTAAAATAAAGCTCATTTTACAATGTCAATCCTAGTGAAGTCTATTTGGAGAGCTGAACAATCGATTGCTTTGATCACATCTATTGAAAGGGTAGGCTTAACACTGCCGCATTAGAGATGTATGTTATAGAACACCCATCAGAATAATGGATATTATAATATTGAGCCTTGACAGCTGATGCGTGCATCAATTTTAATAAGCTTTTTAGTTTTACGAAATTTATTACATTAAAGTACTACCGAATTTCTGTGACACAATTTAGATTAAATCACTAAATTGCCTCTGTTTTAAATAGTTATACGATTGGGCAGGCCTGTATACAGTACAATTCTATCAGGCCCTTCCCACGAAGCAAAAAGCAGGGTGACTGAGTTTTTTTATCGTTTTTCATTGGTTCAATTTAGACCAAACCAATCAATTCCAGCGATTCAATGAAATCGGGTCCAAATGAATTATCCGATGATAAATTTTATCTTTGAAACTTGGCCAAGTCACATTGTCGGCACAGAAGTTTTAACCTTTTTATCCGCTTCCGCGACTACAAGCTTCAACAGAAAGCAATTATTAGCACAAAAAAGTTTCTATGTCTTTCCAATAAACAAAACGCACTGGACAACACTCAAAAAAAAATAAGAATGTCATATTCTTGAAAAAGAAAAATAAATGAAAAGCAAAAGTTTGTGCTGTGATGAATAATTGCCAGTCAAGTTTTATTATTTGACTGTTGTAATAGATATCTTATTGATGTCGATTATATCATTAAGAATAAAGATTATGGTATAACTTTACCAATATTCTATTTATTACTTGGTGATACAGTTTATAACCGACTTCCTAAAAAGGAGGAGGTTCTTAATTTGTATGTTTTTTCCTGTATCTTTGGACATAACTCCGTCTTATGTAAACCGATTTGCATGGAATCGATAGGTTCTCACATAAAAATGAATTAACCTTATTATACCCATTTCATACAAATACGAAACAAATCGACGAATCGGTCTACTAAATGGTGAAAAGCTTTATATTTGTCCAAAAAAACGAATTTGTATTCCTCAGCACAGGAAAATTGGTCTGTAATGCGCGTAAATGAATCATATCTTTCTTATTTTCCTATTGTTATGATTGTGTTGTTGTTTTAATTCATAATACAAGACAACAATATACAAAGCTTAAAAATCCTTTGTTGTCAAAGAAAGATAATGGCCTGTGCAACAGAAATAAGAGGATTTAATGAGGTTACTTGCTTGGTTTGGTTTTTTGTCTCAACTGGACTCGATGTCCGAAAATGGGTTACGAAGCAGATAAATTGTTATCTACATAAAAGTCAGCCGTGATAATGGGCACATCACAAGAAGTACTGTTGGATCGCTCGCATAACTTTGACCTAGATAAACTTCCCTGACCGTAAATTAGTTTCCTATAAATGATTTTCCGCTAAGTTAGCTTTAGCTAGCCACAACAAAGTTACAACTAATGATTGCATGTTATTGCTATGCTAACTACACCGGCAGATAAACTGACTCTATGTATACTCCTAATATGGACTTTAATAAACAGTTTACAAGGAAACTACTGCTTATTAGATTCACATACAGAGTTTCTTGACTTAAGAAGTTCGGCTCAACAAAACAAGGCTTTGCCAGTTGCCTGAACTACATATTAATTACGTACTATTACATAGGTACGTATGTCATATAGGGTAATTTTCATGTCAGCTACAAATATGATTACTGTATAGCTCTATAACTCTTATGTAATTATTAAACTCCAAAAGCCTATAAGGCATCTCCAGGATTTTTCCCCAATATCCACAGATTAGTATCTCGAGCACCTCTTGGATGAATAAATAGCTCTTACTATAAGTTTTCAATGTATTATATGTGTGTATGTGTGCTACTGCGGTTATTTGCAATGTGATTGGTTGTATAGCTACATTAATACTGTCAGGTGATTGAGCTCCGGTATTCCATTATTGCGAATATTATGATTGATACTTTAGTCCTGTTTTTTGATTTATTATAACAATTTAACTCAACCAATGGTTAAATATGCTTACCAATGGTTTCAAATTACGGTAGAACGCGTCTATACATAATCATTGGTAGCATATATAACCATTGGTCAAGTTAACTACGAATAAAAAAACTGGGCCTTAGTCCTGAAGCACGAAACAAATTTTATTCGTCTGGCAATGTTAAAAAAGAGCTGTTAATCAAAAACTGAAGACTGCGTTTGCTATTATGTTTTATGTGTTTGAAACACTTTGACGATCCATGGTGCTCCCAAGTATTGACTGACTTTGCTATTGAGCCAATGATACATAAAATGATCATTAGAACAACGTTGCATAGCTACCCCAACACCTGTATATTCAATGGCGAAAAATACTTACCTGCAATTCAAATCCGTTTCAGTTCCGTTTTCAACCTTTTAGTGTTAACCACATAACTGTTTAAAACTGTGCAGGCTAAAAGTGCCAAACTGTAAATCTGTGGAATAACTGTGCAAGGTTGCAACCTCATGACGTGCCTGTCTACGAAGCTTTTTTATATTGTGCAAGGTTGTTTGTTGTTTTGGGAAATAAGGTTTTTTTTTTTAAGTAAGTTTTACGAAAGTTGACTGTCGAGAAACTCGTTACTATTATTTTAGCCGAAAGATATCCACAGCTGAACATATGCCTCGTCCAAGTGATGATATCGACAAGTCCTGCGTTGCTCACATCCAGAGGATTGCCGCGGCTTTTAGATCATTGATCCACTGTGGAAGGTCTTCCGACGCTACGGCATTTAAACTGTCGCCATTCCAGAATCTTTCGGCATATGCGTCATCGGGGGCAGCGACCGCATCGGCGATCGGCGGATATGCATGCAATATATCTGCGACTTATATTTGGCAATTCTTCGGGCTATTACATAATATATTTATTAAAGCAAGTTCAAACGTCAAAGATTACAAAACCTAATGAGCATGCCAAGAATAAACCAAGCGTTAATTTCTAGTCTTATAAGCAGTTAAGTATTGCTATACTGACAGTGGGTAGGCAGACATATTAATAATAAATAACAATTTATGCAACCAGCCCAATCAACTATTACTATACCTTGAACCTGTTTAAAATATTGGTAGCCATTATAATAATACATTATTTATTTCACTCGATAATAAAATGAATTGATTTAAATTTTGCATATTACAGTAACGTAGTGTGGAGGTCAATATGCATATGAATACTGTCTGCGTTTTTTGAAAATATGCTCTTTGTTAAAAGTGCTATTATGAAATTGACGTTGGTTTTGAAAAATTTATCGATTATTAAAAAATAAATAAAACTAAGGAAAGGCAAAAAAAATACATAATAATATTAATAAGTTGTATCGTAAAAGCACATTAACAGTAAATCATAATAACGAATGAATGGAACGAATGGAACTGGCCAGTTTAGATAAAAACAAGAATGATATATTATG
Organism: Orthosia cruda; assembly: GCA_964057195.1. Taxonomy (NCBI): domain Eukaryota; kingdom Metazoa; phylum Arthropoda; class Insecta; order Lepidoptera; family Noctuidae; genus Orthosia; species Orthosia cruda. The sequence continues at coordinate 5,852,830 of OZ059848.1, read as the reverse complement.
CGAAAATGGGTACACACATATATTGTTTTCCACGGCAATCAATTTCTTCTACATTCTCATTTCCCTTGGTTGCGTCTACAGTTCACAAAAAAAAAATCAGTAAAAATGGATTACCAAACGTTTTGTTGCAAAAACGGATAAATTCATACGCTAGTAATAAGCAGCATGGCGCCGACATTTGTATGACGTCACATGATCTATGACGTCCAATGCAACGCTCCAGAAACCCGCTTATTATTTTCAAACAACGCTACGCATGTCTTTTTTTACTATTCCTCTTTAAACCCCGACGGAAAAAGAGGAGGTTGCTGTGTATCTGTGTGTCTGTGTGTCTGTCAGGGGCATCATAGCTACTAAAGGGATGAACCGATTTAGATGTAGGTTTTTTTTGTTTGAAAGGTGACTTTGTCGAGAGGGTTTTCAGCTATGTTTGATTGAAACCGATTCAACCGTACAAAAGTTATTTGTTTTTTACTTTTTGAATCTGGGTCTAAATCTCCGCAAGATATCATGTCATTATATTACGTGTTTAGGTAGACTGTCGATTGAAGCGTGTCTACTACTAGGTACATAATATATAGTTTTTAAAACATGAAATAAAAATTAAATTGAAAATTTGAAAAGAAAATCCCCTACATAAAAACTTATAAAAAGCAAAAAATAATAGCTTCGTACTCGAGAGTCCTTTAAAATATTCGAGGGCACAATTTTCTTGGTATGATAATATTCCAAAAGTTTTCAACCGTAAATTTATAAATTTATTAAAACGAACAAATTCTGTTATTATTTCAAACATCTCTCTTTCTGATTTCATTCTCCATTGACTTGAAAAAGACCATTCAAGCTGAAATGCTCTTGAATACTACTTCTGTCAATCTTTATACTGTCAACATTCAGTCTCGGACTCCCGAGATATTTAATTACACAATGCTAACTCGAGGTATTCACATTTTGCTTTTTGTTTTACAAACATTTACAGAAGAACAAACGCGGAATAAATAAAAGAGGAATTATATTATTCCTTACCCACCCGGGGTGAAGGGGAGAAAGATTATTTAACAATTTGCTTGTTTGTTTGGTTCGTTTGTATTGTACTGTTGGTTCAAATGATTTGCTACAGATTTAACGTTTCTAAATGCTTGTAATTAGTTTAACAATGAAACGAAGTCTTTGTGGTACTGTATTGTGACGTCTGACATCGTGATTCCGTTTCAATAGGCTAGAGCATTCTCATGCTTATGATGATTGTAATGAAAACTAAGTGCAAAACCAACTTGCAAAATAACTTTTTAATCGACCTGATACCGGCCTATTAAATAAGAGGCCAATAAATACAGACACAGTTCATCTGAATGCTCACTCGCTGCACTACTGCACTGGGACTTCACTTCCGATACTAACTGTCGCCCGCCATTGTACTCACCACACATAATACAACGCATATTGTTTGACTTCCTTTCATTATTTTCACCATGTGAACATGTGCCGGACATATCTAGTTGAACTGAAACTTCGGTTGAAATAAAAGCTTTAGTATTGTAGTAAACTTAAAGCTTACTAAAACATATTTCTGTCTTTCAAGATAGTAGGAGAAATCAATGCGCAGTGACTCGGCAAGCCACTATTGCACATCACTGACCAGTGATTGCTATGTAATGCTGTGTATTTGCCCCGGGGGACGCCGCGCCGATGAGAGTAGGTATGTATCATAAATCTAAAGAACTCGTCATGTTTGTAGACGAACAGCATATTACCGCGAAAAAAATGATCCTATGTGCTATTTCTGACTATAATCTATCTCTGTGCTAAATATCATCCAAATCCGTTCAGCGGTTCTGGCGTGTTTGAGTAACAAACAAACATACATCCATCCAAACTTTCGCATTTATAGTGTTAAAGTAAGATTAAAATACAGCATTTGTGCCTATGCATTACTATTAACCAACCCATGTTGACAGTGAGCACTTGTATATAATAATTCCGTATACAAGAAGGTGTGTTTTGTTTGTGTTGCCTCAGGCATTACATGGTGGTGCGCGCTTACACAGTTTGCACAGTAGATTCTGCATTAGATTATTAAAGTAATGGTAAAAAGACTTGATGACTGATTCATGTGTTATGTTCGCACACAAATGGAATTTCCACTTGTCTCACGTATTAAACATTTCAAGCGAATATTCGCAAAACGCATGCTTTAGTAATAACTAATATAATCTCTATTGTTTAGACAACATTGTTTTTCCCTTCGATCCATACAAAGAAATAAAGCCTGATTCATTTTCGCCTCATCAATTCTTTCTCCGTCAAGTGCTAGCAATTTATCTGGCTCTCGATTGTTATCTCAAAACTCCGTTAAACTGTTGATACCGTCGTATCAATATACGTCTAGCCCACAATAATAGGATTCAACTGACGCTGACGGTATGCTCGGGCAACGTTGACATCCGACAAAAGTACGATGTCATAACTTACTCGCCGACACTACCGTGTGGTGTGTTTTGTACTTTTTTGCAGGGTTTTATAAATATTGCGTGCTGAAAGTTTATTGTGTGAGTAACGATATTCAGCTTTGTGTTTCATTAAGTTAGCTATACACAAGATAAAAAAAATACTTTATCGTTGCCAAAGCGTCCATAGTTTAAGATACCCAATATTTCTCTGTTATATTTGTTTAACCTCGTTTAGGTCAAAACAAGGCCTTCCATTGTTTTAATTTGAACGATGTTCAGAAAGTTTATAAGATTAAACTTTTATTTACAGCTATGATACACATAATAAATTTTGCTAGTAAAAAAATGTTTCTACCTATATAGAAAAGTTAGTGCTTGCTTTAGTACAAATTGTATATTGTTGAATAGAATATTGAATACCTGTTTTATCCCAAACGTTCCGTTACTATTTCTGGTATTTTGTTGCAACACCATGTCAGCTAGCTGTCACTGATTTGACAGCGTGTGGGATGTGGATGTGGAGATACTTTGGTAAAAACATAAGGTAAATAAAGTATGTTCGTCCAGGATGTAACGGAAAGGTGGAATCATATTTTAAAAACTGCATCTCCCCATGTAAATGGACAACTTTCTCCAAGGAAGTTATAGAATGTTCTCACAAAAAAACTTGTATCTCCCATACAAAGTTGTCGTCAGCTGACCAAAATTTAAATGGGCAGATACAATTTGGATTTCACGAACTCGTGTTTCACCTTGCTCTTTATGTACGTTTGCTTATATCACCTTTATGACACTAGACTCTAAGTAGAACTATGGCCATAGTCTTAAAGGTCCATTTTCTTATGGCATAATATGTTTGGCAGGATTCACCTTCCGTGTCAGGCAATAAAGCGTATTTACGGCGATCGTGCGAGGACATCGAACTGTCCACGAAATGGATGTCAGATGACAATAAAACAGGAAATAAAAGCTGAACCAAGTAAAAGCTACAACAATAAACAGGGACGGTTTGATTGGTATGGTAATATAATGTGTAATGTACTTTTTACTATGACGTAATCATCGTCAAGAAGTGCAAACAATGGAAGACGCAAGCAGTAATTTTATGAATGTTTTTGTCTTTCCGAATACTACGTGGACAGAATCACAAGCAAAGTATTTTTTTTTCACAAATACAGGACTCATGCACGTATTTGAATAATACATTGCTAAACTTAGTTGCAGCCAATGATTTCTCTTGAATACATTTCACATTTATTCCGGACGCGTCCTCGATGCCAACACTTCAGGGCTATGAAAGTGAAACTCGCGTTTTATTAATTGTTGTGACACCTACACCGGACAAGTGATGACATGATAATACCGAGGATATGGAGCTAGAAAAAAAGAGTGGATACTATTAGACAGACGTTGGATATACTTTTGAATCGTCAGAGGAATAAACTTGGATATGCATTGAAAAGCTTAACCCAAGTTCACTAAGAAAAACTTCATTAATAAGAGGAAGAAGCTCCGCTATAACAGAGGTTTTGTATAGTTAATTAAGTGCACTCTATATACACGTGCCGACGAGAGACCAAAGAGTATTAGTTTAGGATCCTCAAATATCTTTGAAAATATGGACAGTCTAATCACGACACTAGACGCAGCATTTATAATGAAGTACTGTCCTACATTGGAAGATAGAGCTCGAACCATATTATAAAAAAATGAGCAAAGATTTTTCTAGAAATTGGCAGCGATAAGTTTTTGGAAAATCAAGACAAAGAGCTTGGCCTTTTGTCTTTTATTAGTAAATCACTTTTCTGAGAGATTCTTCTTGTCTTGAATAAAGTGGTGTGGCTATAACGGCTCCATTTTCGTAATTTAAGGGACTTTTAAAAGCTTAATTGCCTGGAGTGACTTTAACCTTGTCCACCATTTTCAAATGAAAATCTTAAATAAACTCAGTTAAATTACAAAAGCGATATGGTTCAGAAATTGATGATCTTTTTCCGTAAATATTGCTGAATTAATATCATTTAATTGAAAAAATAAAACGATTTTATTTGCTTGTAATTTGGGAGTAGTATGCAGTGTTAGCTTTGAAATCTGGATTCCAATTCACACAGAAATTAGTCCACAATGTAGTGTAATCTAATTAGGGCCAGGATAGAACAACTTTTTCCTAATTACATATTTCTTTTGTTAAAATTAATCTCTACCTAATGACCCACATTAGCTAACCTCGTAAGTCATCTGCCATCTGAAAACATTTAACAAAAAAAAATTACCGAATTAAAAAAAAAAAAACTACGAAGCGTAAAATAACTTTCATTGCCGAAGTCGCTGTCTTTGTTACCTATTGTTTTTAATTTTTTGACACCGACTTCGGAAAATAAAGTTATTTTTCGCTTTGTAGTGATTTTTTCAGAAGTCGTTTCTTTTTTTAAATATTATTTTTCGCTTTTTAGATTTGGTACCTCAAACTGCCATGGATATTTATAGCCAACAAACATCGCATGCCAATTTTAGTTCCAGTGCCTACCTTCTGGCATCATCATCAGATAAGTTCGATGCTATCATTTTCATCAGTACCATTTATTTATAAGTATATGCTTCATCATAGTCGGTTAACTACTCGAGATATGTTATACCCGTAATAAAGGAGTTTCAGTGACCATCTGTGGTTTTCCTCATCAGTTCGACTTCACAAAATGATGCATTCTGAGTGGAAATGATTGCATTGTTGATAATAGAAAACACCAAAATCGCTATAATATGTAATGTATGCCTATCCAATCCTATAATTCATTATGTGGTTCAATGTTATTTTTTTCATACATCAAACTAGTTTACACACAACGGAGATGCGCATGCTGCGCTGGGCAGGTGGAGTCACTCTCAAGGATAAAATTCGGAACGAGTATGTGCGGGGTAGTTTTAAAGTTGCACCCATCGCCGAAAAACTTACCGAATCCAGGCTTCGTTGGTACGGCCATGTGATGCGGAGACCCAATGATCACATCGTGAAAAAGTGCCTTTCCATGACGACACAAAAGAGAGGGAGAGGTAGACCGCTGACATCTTGGATGACGAATGTCCAGAAGGACATGAAGATGTGCGGCCTATCTACTGACGATGCTTATCAGCGGAACAAGTGGCGCCTCATGACCAGGAAAGCCGACCCCGAGTAACGGGAAGTGGCGAGGTGGAAGAAGAAGATACATCAAACTAGTTTTGTCGAATTCAACCAAATGCAAATTTCAATTGTAATAAAAATCCCTTTCCTATTCAGCGTACATAGTAAAATTATCGACGAGTGTGACTGTAAAATGTTATGTGCGCACAAATTGTCCATTTCGTGCTCTAACGCTTGGCACTGCTAAATGAAATGATTGAATGCATCATCATCATCATCATCGTCGTTGTACGTACCGATCCTGGCTAACATAGCCAGCCTAGCGCCGTTCAAAAGCACAGACGCTTGCTGGGGGCTTCACAGGCTTCTTGGTGCGACATCACCGTTCCGAGGATTTTTGTACGTTGAGAAGCCACGGCTTCGCATTCCAGGATGATGGGGCAGCTGATTCCTCGCCGTTCAAGCACCCCTTCAAAGGGGGCTGTCTGTGCATAAATGGACTTTTAGACTGACACTTATTTCTGATATTTTGGTTTGATAGCTTAAGTAGATATAGGTACCTATGGCAATTAGAACGACTAAAGTAGTAAAATGTTGGTAGATTTTTGTAGTACTGGCCACTTTGATCTCAAATAACTCCTCTTTGGTTAACAAAATGGAAAACGTTGAAATATCCCGTTACTTACGAGTACAAGTTCCATCGTGGCACCAGTGCTGAAGAAACGGCTCTCAGGATTAATTATGTGTATGGCGACGGTGTCGCAAAAGAAAACACAGTGCGGGTTTGTTTCCAACATTTTCGTTCTTTAAATTTCGAACACCTGCAGAACAAGCCCCGTGGACGGCCGGAGACCAAAGTTAATAATGAAGAATTGAAGGCTATTGTGGAAGCGGTTCAATCGCAAACCACGTCCGAGTTAGCTGCAGGCTGCGGTGTTAGTGATTAAACTGTTTTAATCTACTTGAAGTAAATTGGGAAGGTGAAAAAGCTTGAAAGGTGGGTATCTCATGAATTGAGTGCAGCAAATCGACAAACGCGCGTCGACTGCTGCGTTACTTTACTCAACTGGCACAATAATGAAGGGATTTTAAATCGAAACATTACCTGTGATGAAAAGTGGATCCTGTACAATAATCGGAAATGCTCATCGTAATGGCTGAACCCTGGCGAACCAGCCAAATCGAAAATTGTCTCAAAAAAAAAAACTTGTGAGCGTTTGGTGACCGCCGGTGTCGTTCACTACAGCTTTCTTAAATCTGGCCAGACGATAACGGCGGAAGTCTATTGTCAGCAACTGCAAACCATGATGGAAAAGCTAGCTGCTAAACAGCCGAGGCTGGTCAATCGCTCTAGGTCACTGCTGCTTCAGGACAACGCTAGTCAACGTAAGTAAGTATAAATAGTAGAACAGAACTACGAATACGATTATATTTAAATTGAGTACGATATAGTGATAAAGCTCAGTCGCTTACAAAACCAGATTTATTTCAGAATCACTTTATTGACCTAAAAATGACTCCAGCAACATAATTAAATCGCATTACAATCGATTTTGCATTCAATTTACTGGACACCTGAATTTACTCGCAAGTAGATTGAATAGTGCGTTCGATCTATTTTTATAAGCCCGTCGCATTATCTGGGTCAAGAATGAATAAGTACCTACAGTTTTGAATTGATTTTTATATCAAATCCTACCGTTCTATAGAGTTCTACCAGCTGTATTAGACACAACATTATTAATTTTGCAAAAATTGCGCATCTTGAGGGATTTTCGAACTCAACCATATACAATCAACCATTTTAAGTGTGCCAACCTTACTTTTATCTGCCAATAGCTTTCCTCACGGTCGGCACCTTGCACAGTCAACTGACGAAGGTCTCGGCCGCTCGACCCTTGTCACACGCACATAACAACAGAAAAACTGAAATAGATAGCTAAATAATAAAAAAAGCTAACTAATAAACTAAATAAAAAAAAATCTGCAAGCAAATCATTCTTATAGTATTTCAGGGTCAATTTTATTTGCATGAAATTGAACCAGCCTGTTAAAAGGGTCCTAATTTTAAAGAAAAAAATAAATCGCTTCAGGCAAAAGAGGTATAATTGGATATCAGTAACTTGGTAGTATTTTTTTTTGTTTCATTACCTACATGAAATAAGTAATATAGCGCATATTGTTTTGAGGTTACCATTATTGTTGTGTATTTTTACGACCAAAACAAAATTCATAACTTTATTCACTTTTCTTTTCGTACCTGTCCTCGCAAATAAAATCCTGCATAATACTGTGCCATTTAAAATATTCAGCTGGTACCAGAACAAACAATACCGGTAAGATCAAGTGGATGCTAACAGAAGCTGATATTCAAAGCGTGAACAAACAGAATAAAAAGCAGCTAAACCCGAACAATCGTGTCCACGTACTTGACTCTATTGTCACCAGGCTGTGTACGAGTTCTGTTTGCAAACACTTTCGGTAAATCAAAGAGGCTTTTAAAATAGCGTTTGCGAGTATTTTCAGGGTTTACGATGTCACCCCTTAGCGTGAGGGTCAAATGAAGATAGGATCCGGACGTTAGAGAAATAACACTGCCCCACCGGTGGGTTCCCGCATTGGTCAGGCGGGGGGCTCAGTAACCGTGGCTTGGCAACATGTAGGTTGCGGTGCTGCCTGGGTGACATCGCAACTGAGGCGGGCCGCGATGTCGTATGGGGTCTCCCGAACCCATACGCGGTGGGGCCGCAGGGGAAGAGGAGTATCGGTATAGCATTGGCCTCTCTCCCTATCCCCTGCGGCTGAAAAATGGTAGGTGGCGGGGCCGTTGACCTTAACCCGTCACAAGGGGATCAAGTGTGCCGTTCATGGGTTCTTCTGGCAACCATGTGTTGATTTGGTCACTGCTGGGGGATACTCCCCAGAGGAGGGTCCGGTGATGGACAAACGTGGTGGGTTCGCGGTGAGTGCTAACGCTTACCCGTGTGCGGCACAGGAGGACACCGTGGAGTTTTAGTGGGTTAAAGTCCCACATAACTGCGCTATATCTCCGTGGTAGCGCAGTATGCATGAGCATTTCTCCAAGAAAAATTAATTGCAATAACATATAAAGACCTTCAGACGCTTGCGAATGTGCAACCAGATTAATATTTTTTTTTTGTTTTACAATCCGAAAATACCAATATGGTTTATTGAGAATAAACTATTTGTCTGATTTGATTGATTTTAATACACTTTACTTTTGCTAAGTAAATAAAAACATATATGTTGGTTATTTTGAAAATGCCTCTGGATGGAAAGCCTTGAAAATAAATAAAAAATAATTACCTAAACCAAAAAAACAAATCAAAACAAGAAATAATAACCTCAACTTTAAGCATCATGTTCGCTCCAAATGAATAAAAACTCTACAAAATTATTTTCTGATCGCACCGCGGTACAGTCAACGACAACCTCCTAACGTTGAATAATTACAGAAATGTGGCACATTATTACCCACCTCCACACAGTGAGCCGCTCGACGGAGCAACGTGCGCAATTTTCTCCATCGTAATAACAATCTACCGCTATTTGTCACAATTTTTCTTTGTGGTAATTATCTGTACCACAAAGTACGTAACGGCAGCGCGCCGCAGACAGAGAGGCCACTACGAAAAAAGTTTCATTTTGCACACACACATTGACTTGTGATTTTACAGGGAGTACAATGGACTGATCTCAGTCACGGCTGTCACAAGTGCTTTGTGCGGGCGTTTATCATATCATTCATATACAACGTACTGTAACGAGGTTGCATTGGCTGGGTTATCCTTATTAATTGTTACAGACCGAATATACTTTAAATTAATGATTGAAATTCGTTATTTCTCGTATTTCGTGTCTGTACTTCCTCTTCGCAGAAGTTTTTAAGGACATAAATGTGCATTCTATTTGCTTACAAGTTATACTGGTTGTAAAATTCTCGCAAATAGCATACATGACATCCATTAAGAGCATCGGTAGACATGACACTGAAACCCAGTAGGCACCGACACGCGGTTACGTGAATAGACGCGGTTGATCTGGAAAAGTAAGTAAATACACACATCTACACGGTCTAGGGATATTGTTAGATTGATAGTGATAATTTTTGAAAATTCTTTTGTTTCGGTGGCATAAAAATGTCTTGATGTGTAGGAGAGGGAATTTTCATTTGTGCGAAATTTAGAAAACAATACGAATTACGTTTAGTTACAGTTTCTTTTCATTTTTAAACGAAAGATAAAGTTAAAATTGTGGTATTGTAGCCATGCAACGCCAACATTTGACGAGGGCGGAGATGTTACGAGCTGTGGGAATGCTGGAAGCTGGGTCTGTTCAGCGTAATGTTGCTGAGGCCAAAGGGACCCACCAAAATGTAATTTGAAGATTGTGGACACGCTATCATGCCACAGGTGAAGTAGCGGAGAGGCACCGGGGCCCAAGTCGCATTACTACCCCCAGACAAGACCGATTTTTGCAAATTACTGCGTGAGCTCAACCAAATGCAACGGCGACTCAATTGGTCCAAAGGCTGCGAGTGGAACACCAAGTGCTTGTGAGTGACCAAACTGTAAGAAGGCGACTGCATGAAAGCAATCTACGCTCTCGTAGACCACTCCGGGTCCCACCTTTACGGAGAGGCAATCGTGGACGACGATTAGAATGGGTTCGGAACCACATGGACTGGGGCCGTGAGCAATGGTCCAATGTGCTGTTCACGGATGAATCTAGGTTCGGCTTCCATCCAGATTCACGAAGGACGCGTGTTTGGCGAGTTCCTGGACGATGGAGCCGTCTTCAGAACCCTCAGGAAGTTCACCCATACCAAGAAGGAACAATTATGGTTTGGGCAGGAATTCGTCTTGGAGGACGGACGGATCTCGTTTGGGTGCGGGGCAATATGACGGCAGAACGATACGTCCAACAGGTGCTGGTGCCCGTAATCTTGCCCCACAGAACACAAATGGGGCAAGATTTCCTGCTTATGCACGACAATGCCCGGGCACACACGGCGAGAACGGTAGCAGCTTGATTACATACACACAATGTCCTTAGACTGACCTGCTCAATCGCCAGATCTAAATCCCATTGAGCATGCGTGGGATATGCTGCAAAGAAGAGCTCTAAAGGAAGTTCCTGAAAATCTGGCTACGGAAGATCAACTTTTTGCGCACCTCAGAAGGACATGGGACAATATTCCGCAGCAAGACATTGACAACCTTGTTCTGAGCATGCCGAATCGTAGCCGATGTGTTATGAACATCATGGGCGCTTTCTCAGACTACTAACTTCAAGTTTATAAACACAAATTAAATGATTTTCTATTTTTTTTCAGTTTTACTCATACATTAAAAGTTAATTCATATACGGTTTCCGTCTATGCTTCATTTTTTTTCCATAAAATCCTGAAATTTTAATCGAAGTACCTTAACCATTATTAATACCAAAAAATGGTAGAATATTAAATAACGTATCTTTTAAATATATACATGTCGTATAAATTATTAACACATTGATAGTAATTCGCTTTTTTAAAAATATCCCTAGACCGTGTTAATGTGTTTACATACATTATTTTACATAAATATCAACTTGGTAAACTAAACCTAAAATAAACCTACCTGTAGCCACTTGATCCTGGTGATGTTGTCTTCGGTGACGGTGAGCGCTCTCCTCTCACCCAACTTGTAAGACTCGTCATAATACATGTACTCAGTGAACGTCAAGCCACTGGTAGTGTACTGCTGAGTAAAGTATATCGATATAGTCCCATTCACTATGTCGTGTTCTATTATCCATTTACACTTGATCGGGACAGGAAAAGGGTTGGGGAAGTTTGGCGTCGTTATTGTTCCCACGTGTCGCTTCAAGTGTCCACCGCAGGTTTGTGGTCCCTGGTGCTCCCTGTTCTCGGCGGCCACGCTGAGCAGCGTGAGTGTGAGCAGGCGCCAAGCCAGCCTGGAACAAAGAAAAACATTATCAATTTTTTTATTATTATGCAGTGACCAAAACTCATAATTTTTCAAGTTAATTTTTGAAAGTTTACGCACATTTGTCTCATCTACGTTACCCGAATAAACTTGTACTGTTGAAATAAATGGAACAGAAAATCTGTTTGTAGGATAGACTTAATTTTAGTAAAGCCATGCTATTCTATTCTATTCTTATGCTTAGTTTAAGTAATAATTTATTGCAAATTTGCCTTCTTATAAATATTATGAACATGCTCAAATTCCCGAGCATATTTGTATAAGTGTCTCGAGAATTACGTTTATGATAGCTGTTATAAGTATTGAATGGACTATGTACTTATGGTATTATCCCATAAGTAAATAGTTTATAAAAATTGATAACAGAAATTTACTTGGTCGTAACTTGTGAACGCAACATTATTTATTAATCATTATTTAACCACTCCGAGTATATTTTATTGAAGACTTCACTAATCATCAATTGAAATCTATTTGAACGGCCTAGAAGTTTATTTAGAATTTCTAGCTAAGTAGCTAAACAAAAAAGCGTGGTATATTGCAGCGTTACGTTGCCTCGGGCGCTGCGGTGAATGTAAAATATTTTCATCTATAATGACAGACGAAGAATTTGATTCCAGTTCCAAGAATGAACGAAGCCGTGTTTTGATGTTACGTTACAGGAATTTAAATCGTATCCGATTCAGCTTTCTATCAACTTATCTAGGTAGTACGGTTTCCTTTCTTGTGAGCAACTTACATAGTGTTGGTTTCTATCTAGCTAGATCAGCGTTTTTAGTACTCTCAAAAGTATTGTGTATCTCATCTCTTCGTGGGACATAAAAAAGGAATATACTTTTTACTTAAAACATCTAACAGATATAAGACTAAAATCAAGTCCCAACGAAAAGTGTAAAAGTTCTGCAGCAAAATGCTAAAAACTTTGATAAAATGGATCAAAAGAACATCTAAAATTTTGAAGGACAGGATTATGAGGCAGACCCTTTCCTTATTAGTGTTTTTTGTATTTTACCAACATTCAGAAACAGTATTTGAGCTGTACAGCCGCATTCAGTGGCAGTTTGATTTGAAACTTGAGCACATTTGTCTCAGCTACGTTACCCGAATAAACTTGTACTATTGAAGTTAATAGAACAGAAACTCTGTTTGTAGGATAGAATTATTTTTTGTGAAGCTAGGCGCAGTTTAAGTTATATTTATATTGGAGATTTGTTTTATTATTAATATTATAACAAAGCGCAAATCCTAAGCATGTTTTCTCGAGAACTTTGTTCGAAAGCTGTACAATAGTTCGAATGGTGGGTAATATTATATAGAGGAAAACTTATAACGCAAAAATACGATATAGCATATGGGCAAGCACGAATAATTCATACTTAGATCAACTCTTAGTCATGACGGGTCGTAATAAATAACGTGTCTTCGTGAAAAATGCAGATAGGTAATATGAAAAAAGCTGAAACAGTTGTAAAAGACTGATACCTTAGAGTATAAATTAGAAATTACTTATTATAAGTACCTAGCACTCGTAGTAATGGTATATTCAACTGCACGTCGCATTGGTGGTAAACACTTTGAATGCTCTGTCCTAGTGCAGTACAGAGTGTCAATAGAATAACCCCATTATCATCATCATCAACAGCGTTTTTTAATGTTCCCACTGCTGGGACACAAGCCTCCTCTTATAGAGTGAGTGGGCTATAATCCATCACGCAGGCCCAGTGCGGATTAGTAGATGTCACATGTCTTTAAATTTTTGGTTCTAGGACTTGCCGGTTTCCTCACGATGTTTTCCTTCACCATTTTGAGAGCAGTGGTAATGAAACCCGATAATCCAATTATATTCCATTCGTCACTAAATACTTATTTTCATATATCAAATTAAGTTCCTACAAAATAAATTGACTTCCAATGAATTTGGCGAACCAAAAATAAATTCTACCAAATTGATTTCAGAAAATTCCGTAGCTGAAATAAGTTTGCGTACTTACGTATGCCTAAATTAGTTTTCTCCCTCTTCATGATTTTTGGCACCAGGCAAATTATTTATAAAAATGTTCAATAGGTATTACGCTCCCTGCTTCTTTTATAACTCAATAATACTTATAAAGCCAGAAGTAATCAGTCTGAATCAAAACATGACTTCTTATAATATTTCAAATAAGTGATGTTAGTAATACTGGAGAACTTTGAATTCCAAGTTAGGTTAGAGCTTATAAGGTTCTTAGCTGTTCCTTGCCAAGGTTATCAAAACTGTATTTGTTAAAACCAATTATGCGGTGTTAAAAATCACTGGCAACTCAGAAATAGGAGAACATAGGTCGTTTTATAAGAAATACAATAATAAACAAATTACTTGTGAAGATAGATTATGTCCACAAGTTAAACCACATACAGCGTGTCCCGAAACTCAGCGTCAAGTATCTAGTTTAAAATATATTTTTTCATATTATCATCAAAAACATTGCTATTGCGGATTATTATGAAAAAAAATATAAATACTTCTAAACAGCAAAAAAATAAGCCTCGTACTCGCGTCGGGAAACCGTCAGCGTTTAAAGCAGTTTATTTTATTTGCTAGGTAAATAAAATGATACTTCACCTTCACCGTTCGCCGACACGGGTACGAGGCTTATTTTTTGCTTTTTAGAGGGTTTGATGGTTTCGTTATATTTTTATTACATGCTTTGTAAACTTGAAATAATATAAAACTTTTTAAGCTGACATGGTCACAATCATTATATATATTTGTTTCGGGATATTTACCATGTATTTTTTTTTTGGTTGAGAGCTCGATATTTCGGCACCGTAAGGCTTAGCACGCATTGCGATCTTGATTCGCGATTTGATTTTGAATTATTTTCCGCGCGAATTTTTTAGTACTATTTGAGCGCGTTTTTTTTTCCGCAGTGCGTGCAGCTTCATACAACTCCATAGGCCACAGAACGCGCGGAAAAATATTCGTGCGAATAAAAATCGCAGTGCGTGCTTAGCCTTACAGGCGCCATGATCACGAGAACTAAAGTCTTTACGGGTGGGTGTTGTTTACGAGCTGACATATCTGTCTACCCTCTTCCTCACTTGTTTTTCACGCACGATGCCGCTACCACCAGAACTCGTCTCAATAGTTACTCGACACTGTTCAGCACTCGTCTCACTAGTTACTCGATATTGTTCACGACAAACGATGCTCACTGTATCCACTTTTGACAATTGTTCAGTAGTTTTACGATCTTTACATAGTTGAACCACTGGATTCCAGGTTCTCGACAATTGAAACCCGTCGTCCTTATTGAAATTTTTGCACTTGGTTATTTCAATTGCTTCCCGAACCATTCTAGGTATGTAATGGTGTTCAGTCGAGATAACCTGTGGGTCATTTAACTCAATCCAGTGGTTTGGCCCTGATACGAGAAGATGTTCTGCTATGACCGATTTTTGGGTATCGTTGTTTTTCACTGCCTTAATGTGTTCCTTGATATATACTAGTAATCCATCAATATTGTTTTTCAAAGTTTATGTATGTATTTGTACTTTAAAAAAAATTTTGTCCACGCGGAAAAAACGCAATTTTATCATGTGCGAAAGCGTCGTCTACGCGTACGAATATGTTAAATATAAAATTAACTGGTAAATAATTTGAAATTTGAGGTGTTTATCAATCGAATCCAATTTTTATAATATATTTTTGAGTACATATTTTACTGTAATAAATTGTCCAAATAATGCCTAATAAACCATTGCGCTCGCGCGAGGCATTCGGTTTCGCTCAAGAGCTTGTAGACGACGGACCTGTGTCGTTTTTATTGTTTTTATTATAATTTTTATCATATATCTTGTAGTTATTAAGAATTTTTCGCTGTAAAAGTAGCTGTTTTCTGTTTTTGGCTCGTGAAACTTGTAGGTTGTAACCCTTTTTGAGCATTAAAAAAACACTGTTTGGCTGTTTATTTGTGCAACCATCACGTAACATGTACGAAACCAATGTAGGTAACTTTTATACATAAAATCGGTTAACTCTATCAAAATTTTTATTGTATGTATTTAAAGTGTTCAAGAAGTAAAACACACGCAATTCAGATACTGACAGACAGTTGAACTCCATATTCGATAGATGGCGTTGTGCATTTGAGGTCAATTTCTGAATGGTGGTGTTAAGATTCTTCCTACCTACTCTTAACCTTAGATAGCAAGGTAAAAAGGGTAGGTAGGTAGATAAGTAAGTAGGGTAGGGTAGGCAGTTGACGGGAGCGAAGCTGCGGGCACAGCTAATTTTAAAATAATAACTGAAAAGTTATTCTTAACAATCAGAATTGTTTTTTCTAGTATATAATACTTAATTCAGTTTTTGAATGAAACTCCACTAAAGAGCAGTCTGCAGCACAACTAGTATTGTATTTTTTCGGCATTCCTTTCATTTTGCTTGTTCTCCAATATGTTCTGCGTAAAGCGAATGCCATTTTTCCCAGAACATGATATTATTTTGCAAAATAATTAAAAAAAAAACAAACATAAATATTATTTGAAAACAATTTAAGCGTTATTATGATACAGTTGAATATTTTAGTTGCCAGTAATACTTCATATGAAGCTAATAATTTACATATGATATTGAATTACAATAACATCAGTAGGTATCGATATTATAGGACGAATAAATAGGAAATCTTGAGTGTCGTCAGTGAACAACATAAATAATTAAATTCAATCTCGATTACGGATCGAATTCAGACTAGTGCCTAGCCCTCGATCCAAGCAAATCAACAATAAATCGAAAGCAATTTTAGGAGTCTCGAATAGCCTTGATGATGAACATTTTTCGTCAGACGTTTTATCACAATGAGTGAAACAACGATGCTGTGTTTCATTCTCGAAGTATTTGTCCTGTGTTTTAAACAGAATCTCATTAGTCCATGGAATTCTGGTTTCAGATCCCTTTATATTTTGCTGCTTCTAGAGGCGGGAATATCATCTAAGCTGCAGATTATTTTGTTAGTGTAGATAAGTAGAATATTTTCTTAGCAATGGAACAGCAATGGTGATATACAAAAACAACCCATTTCTTATAATAAAATTTTAGGATAACGAAGTAATCAAAAAATCACTCCAAAATAACTTCACAATGAATATCTAATATGTAGATCTGTGCGTTATTGTGCTCATCATTAATTACTCTCGAGAAACTCAAACACAAAGTAACGTAACTGAAACGGCTCCGGGTCGCAGTTGACAAAGTTCTCGTTGATAAACTTTTAAAGGAACAGTACTTACCATTGAAGTTTAATTGCTTCTTGATTCACATAATTAATTCAAGTCTTTACTAAATAATAATGTTCATTAAAGCATTGTAAAAACTCCAACCCGATTACATTACCTATTCAATTTTATACTCCAATTTAATTACTAAAGAGTACATACCAGAAACAAGTAAATTATTACATTATTTTTTATATTGTAATAAAATATTTATCAAATTCACGATCCGTTTTCTGAAGACGTCAAAAATAGATATGACAAGAATTAAAATTAATTTTGGTTAACCAGATCAAAACTTATAAGAAAAAAGTTTAAAGAGACTTATCCTGTCAGAGCAAAATAATTTAAAAGATTTTCGAGATATTTATTAAACCTTTTTATTTCCTTAACATTAGATACACAAATTTAAATACACTTTATTTTTAAGTTAAGGCCCCTGGCGGCTAAAGGCCTCCTCCAACAATTTCCAGGTTTTCCTTGTTTTCGCTATTTTTTTCCAGTCTTCTGCAACATATCTTTTTATTTCATCTATCCAACGTTCTCTAGGGCGTCCTCTGGTTCTCTTGCCTCTTGGGCCCAGCCAATTTGTGACTAGTTCTGTCCACCTTCCATCTGCCAATCTTGCCACGTGACATGCCCATTTCCACTTCAGTCGTTTCATATGCTGAAGAGCATCTATAACTTTATTTTTTTTCTTATCTTTTCTGACCTTTGCTTATCCTTCAGCCTAATATTCAGGATACTCCATTCCATGGCCTCTGGGTCTTCTGTATTCTGTCCCTTGCATAATTTTTGTAGATCCATGTTTGTGATCCGTATGACAGGCAGGGTAGCAGACACCCATCCATAACTTTCTTTTTCAGTTTCAAGGGCAGTTTTGATTTTTTTATTTCTTTTAAGCTCCAGAACTTACTCCATGTCATGTTAATTCTTCTATCAAATTCATCTTTGTTTCTGGAGTTGCTGAATGAAATGCATTTCCCCAAGTATATATAACTCTGCACATACTCCAAACTGTGTGAATTGTCAGCTAGTATAGGCGTTTGGATGGCGTTTGTCATTATTTTTTTAAATTTAAAATATTAAATAATTGTATTTTATAAAATATAAAATACAAACAATAATAACTACCAACTAAACCAATAACAATAACTAATTACTAATTCAATTTATCCACTCATACACAAACACATACACTCCCTCACACACACAGACACAAACACATACCACGATACACTATCAATCACATACTCACATATACTAACGCAAATTTAAAATTTATAGCGTAATTAACTTAATAATCAGCAACCTTATGTACAAACAGTTTTGTGTACCTTTTACTGCGACTGAACACTGTCTCCCAAGATACAGGCTCCTGGCCTAGTTTGGGATTCAGTATCAGTACACATATATTGTTACAAACATCCTAAGACTGTCCATACTTAAGTAGGTACCATTGTTGTAATTTTTGTGTCAATAAACAATTTTTATTTTATTTTTTATTTATTTACTTTCGTCTTTGATGTGTTTGATCTTATACTGTTGCTTAACCTGCATAGCTCCGACACCATCTCTTCTAATTGTTTAGCTGATTTAAAGAAGAGGACTATGTCATCAGCGAATCTGAGGTTATTTAGGTTTTTCCTTTTTATCTTAATACCTTTGTGTTTCCAGTCTAGGTCGTTCATTATGTGTTGTAGAATTGATATAAAGATTGTAGGTGATAGCGGGTGTCCCTGTTTCACGCCTCTACTTATTTTGATTACTGGCCCCAGTCTGTCTAGCTTCACACGGCTTACACTTTTGCTATAGATGTCTTTCAGGATGTTTATGTACGGTTTGGGGATATCTTGATGATACAGTGCTTGCCATATGCTGTCGTGGGATATGGAGTCGAAGGCCTTTGCATAGTCAATAAATGCTAGGTATAAGGGTTGTTGACGTTCTTGATGTTTTTCAATTACTTGTTCCAAGGTATGAATGTGGTCGGAATCATAACTCTGGAATCCACTCTTTACTAGTATTAAGTTTTTTAAACGCCCTTTTTTGACTTCCAAATTTTAATATGTTTGATTCTATTATCTTCCTGTAGTTTTTGTAGTCGTTTTTTAATTTATTGTTGGTAGTTATGTATACGTTCGAAGGAAAAGGAAAGAGATATAACGTTATAGAATTAGCACTGGTAGACGTAAACTTTGTTAATGACTGAAGTTTAAAGAAAACTTTTTTACAACCTTTACCTATTCCTGTTGGTGTATTTGTTTTGAAATATCCTTGGTTGCAATGCACATAGCGACATATGTATTCCTTAACGTGTTCAAGTACATTTATGTGGATGCGTGTAGTTCCGTAACTGGGTACAGCATTATTGATGCAACTTCATATGCTGTTCTGTGAAGACTATATTTTTAATTATTATTCGGGCACATGTGGTAAAGTTAAGTAGTTTGTTTCAATAAATAAATCTAATATTTCATGTTACAAAAGTAAATATCTACCTAATTAAAATACGCTCTACCTACAACTAAAATAAAATTTTATTCGTGAAAATCTCTGTAAAAGTCACCACCACGATAAGAACTTACCAAGAGCATAAACTAAGACAAAGGATCTCAGCAAAACTGTGGCTTGCTTGAATCTAATTGTGTTAAGATATTCAAATCTCGCAGTAGTAAGGGACTGAGATTTGTAAAGCAGCACTTAAGTCACCGTCTATGACGTCACATACTGCGTCACCGTTTTCCCGCACTCTTTTGTGTTATCCCGAGACCGGGTAATGCGATATTTTTACTCGGCACTGATATTCCCTTTATTCTCATTGCTTGCTACTCATTATATCTGCCCTTTTAGGGCGCGATATAGGGGCGATTTAGAACAGCCCACATCAATACTGTCCTACTTGTAGACACGGACTCCCCAAACTTACCGAAGTTGAAATTCAGTTATGTTTTCTATCCTTACTCAAGAAGTTTTCAGTTGAATTAATTTAATCGGATTGTGGTAATTAGATTACCACTGGGATAAAGATTTTCCTCATGTTACCGCTCCAAGTTTCGTGCATTGTATTAGTTTCCAGCGGGAACCGAAAGTTCAAACATTGTGTGAGGATAAAATAAGTTTTCATGCTTAAAACAATACTTAAAATCAATTATTTTAAAAGCCTTAACTTTTTGCTTTCAATCGCGCAACAAAAATAAGTCTACACCGATTACTAATAAATTTATTCACTACAAAATCAAATTAATTTTTACAAAATATATATAAGTTTTCAAGAAAAGTTTATTAAGATTTGAAAGATTATAAAAGAGTCACAAAATGGAAAGCAAAAATAAAAGTACCACGGGAGCCTCACAATTTAAATTTTGTCGATACTGGTATCGATACGGGCGATATCGTACGAGTATTTTCTAAGACAATTTCAAATATATCGAATCGCGTCGAGCCATCACGAAGGTCGCAAAGACTACAAATAAAAAACTTTTTACAAAAAATACTACCGACTTCCAAATAAAAACACTACAAAGTGAAAAATAACTTTCTTTTTAGAAGTCGGTGTCCATAAAGATAAAAAGAATGTACCTACCAAAGACACTGACTTCAAAAAAGAAAGTTATTTAGAGATTACTGTTTTTTATTTATATATCTCCGAAGTTTTTCATCAGTTTTTCACCAAATTAAAATGGGATTTCGGAACAACTTCTCAAACAAATACATATGTCAAAATCGGTCCACAATTGACGGAGATATTGGTGAACATAATAAAAAACATGAAGTCGAGCTTAGAACCTTTTTGGAAAGTCGGTTAAAAAAATATTATGATATATTTATAAGATTTTATGTAACTTGACTTGTCAGTTAGTATGTGTGGTTTAAATCTTGCAACTGAATTTTAAAACGGTTATCTTTGGGGATTATCGGTTGGCCGATTGAGCTGAAGTTTCGTATATACTCTTTAAGTAGTTAGCTAAAAGCTTGATATTACAAACTTTTTAAATGAATAATTGATATAGTTACCCAAAAGAAGTGTTTTATGAAATAAAGTCTTGTAGATCCCAAGATGCTTTTACGAGCACAGCGCGCCTGCTACGCCGTAGCAAAGCGCGCATGCTACGGCGTAGCACAGCTACATCTATCTATCCACATTATACGCATCGCGCTGCTACGTCTGCTACGTAGGCGCAGGTTTCCATTTGTTGTAAAGTTACGTGGCGTGACTTTTTAGCCTGTACTTTATTTTAAACTTTTGTAGATATTGACAAAACAAATTGAATTTATTACTCAGTTGGCCCAAAAACTGAAATGATTACTAAAATCCATGAAATTATTGTAGCACAAGGTCTAGTAAAAAGACTTACCTGACGTCTTAGTAAAACGCGACAATCTTCAATCTTGTATAGAAATTCAAACTCGAGCATCACTAATAATATTTCAAGGAAATCGTGTTATCAACTCATATAGCGTGTGGTACTTCTTGTAAACCGAGAGATCTCCTTGAAGGAGTAATATAAACTTGGGATATTAATATCAAGCCTCAATCGCAGTATTAAATCCTATTTATGTGAACCTATCAAATGTAATGTGGCGAAGGCAGGTAACATAAACATGAGGGAATTATGGCAAAGTAATGTAAGCAGAAAAATAAATAGTACCTACGTCTCTAAAGTCATGTATTTGATGTAGATAAATATTGCTTTCAAAATATTAATATTCATCATGTAACGAAGGTAATATTTCGGTATCGTATCATATTCAAAGGGATACTAAACCCCTAAACGGTTTGATGATTGTGTGAGTGCGATTTTTGTTTTGTTCGAGGATTTTCTCTCATGTGAAAGTTATACGTAACACTGCATCGTGAGCCGAATTTAAAAATCTCATCGACCACAGGAGCTAAATCTTCAAAGCGGTATGATCAATTTGGCTTTGCATATGAACTGAAGCTAGCGCTACCTGTTAGGTCGGTGAATTAAATTATTTTTACAGTCGAAAATAAACGTAATAAAACATATAAAAAATAACATAAACGTAAACTTACCCTATTACCTCACCTGATTGAAGTAAATTCATTTTCATATGTTCATATTTTTACAATAAAATAGTTAATTACCAAAAATATGTTATAAACCCAATCATGCAGCAAATAGCACAAAGCTTGAAACTAAAATTGTGGCCCGAACAAATGAATCTCATCGACCGTGAATCATGATGGACCCACAACGAAAACCCGCAACTTGTTGGCAATTAGCCAGCAGGAGATTAATCCACACTTGACCGCACAGAGGGGAAGCGTTTAATAACTCGGACTGGTGATGTCTATAGAGAAACATGCCAAGTGACGAATCTTGTTTTCACTTGTTTCAATTAGGACTTCAGCAGAGTTTTTCATAACTTGGTCAAAGGGATTTCTTGGGGATTAGCGGCATTAAAGTTGTTTAATTTATCGGTTCTATTTCTAAGTTTAATTTTGCTGTTTTACTTCGTCTCTGTGTAGGTTCTATCTACACCATAGCTATGTCAACTGGAGTAACCCGTAAGTTATGAAGAGATTCTTACAAGTTCAAGCTCACTGAAAACACTTGCCTTGTTTGCTTTCTACTAGTTTGATTATGTACATAATTATAACGATTACTTAATCAATGTTGCTCACCAAAGTGTGGGAATAGTAGGATATAATAATAGGAAACACGGGTAGCATAAACATGTTAGTAATAGATCTGCGTATGTTTGTTGCTAATCCAAGAACATTCAAGTGTACATAGTGAACACTTAAGCTAGCTTTCTACTTGGAGGTGGTTGAATTTAAAAGTTTAGTTTTATTGTTAAGTCATCATCATCTGCCTAGCCTTTTCCCAACTATGTTGGGGTCGGCTTCCAGTCTAACCGGATTCAGCTGAGTACCAGTGTTTTACATGGAGCGACTGCCTATCTGACCTCCACAACCCAGTAACTGAGTAATACGGTACCCCTTGGCTAGACTTGTGTCAGATTTCAAGCTTCTGACTACTCGTAACGACTGTCAAAGATCTTCAAATGACAGCCGGGACCAACGGCTTAACGTGCTTTCCGAGGCACGGAGGACAGTATATATATATTTTTTGTAGTATTGTTAAGTGAGTTAGGTATTATTTACATTACTATTTATGCTTCTAAAATATATAAAAGCGTGACGTCATTCCGGTCCTATACACTGCATGTGAAATAAAGGACCAGTAAAGTCAACAGTAGCCTAATATAAATTATTCAAATAAGGGTCTATCCTACTCTATTAGAATGCTCAAATATCGAGAAAGTGAATGTGGTGACAACATGCTACCGGCCAGATGCGAGTCGGACTTGCGCACGAAGGGTGCCGTACCAGAACCGCAAAAAATCGTCAATAAAACAAGTTTGTTGTATAGGGGCCCACATAAATATTTATTTTATTTTGTTTTTAGTGTGAAAATTTCAACTGACTAGCTATCACGGTTCATTAGATACAGCCTGGCGACTGACAGACAGATAGACAAACGGACAGACAGACAGACGGATCGCGGAGTCATAGTAATAGGATCCCGTTTTTACCCTTTGGTGACGGAATCCTAAAAAGCAGATAATCGCAAAATGTATGGACACTAATATACAAAACTGAGAGCTTTAATATTGTACTGTAAACTTGTGTAATGGAATATATTAATGAATGAATCTTCATTAGTGTTAACTCAAAGTGAACACTAATGAAGTCACAGCGAAGAGAAAGTCGGCGAGAGACTATTTAATAAATAAATGTAACATGCTGTTTCATTTGTTACGAGTGAGAGTAACTTTCTATTTAATAAATAGTAAACAACAAACGTTCCATGATTCCATTACACTTTGTGAAAGGCTTCGGCCCTTTTAGGGTCTTAGTGGTTCGGTAAAAAGGCAATATTTAGAAAAGTTAAATTGTAAAGTAACTCGGAAACCTTTATATAGTTCCTTTTTTGGGTCTGTCCAAACAATGGGTTAACTAAGGTCTCATGTATCAACCGTTTTCAAACTTGAAAATTACATTTTGTATACGTCAGCTAGGCAGTACCAGAGGTACGAGTATTAGAAATCAGTTACCATCTCTACCTGTTTCAGTTTGTGGGTTTGATTCGTATCTAAAAAAAAAACGTGAGGAAACATTTTGATCCAGTACTACTCTAGCTAACTTATCATAATGTTTTTGAATGAGATCATAGTTGCCATTTTGACATTATTAACATGCTGTAAGTGGCGGATTATTAAGAAAACCGGCCTTATATTTACGGTTAATATAAATTATGTTTTCCACGGGCATTTCATCTTTAACAGTTATTTTATAACAAAAGTTATTCTATTAGATACTTAGCGGAATATCTTTTATTTAAAAGCTAATGCTAAATTAATGTGCGTAGCGGGCACTTAAATATTGTGCCTCCTATATTACGATCACAGTATCAATACTCCAGCCATTTTGAAGATACAATGTTTACTAACAAAGTAAAACAGAATTTTTTTAGGGCATCCCTCTACTCAACAACAAAAATAAAATGAATTCGATATAGAATTTTGTATCTGCAATTTCACTGAGTTAGTACGTTACGGTAGTAGTTTTTTTTAATAAGTTCATTTGAAAAACAGGGATAGGATTTTTGACGATGATTGTGTAGGACCTACCATACCTACACTGCAGGTAATGCCGACTTTTATGACATAAAGCGTTTGATCTGGTTTGATCGCTATCGTTTTGCTCTTGCAAAAGATACTCGTACGTAATAAGCCTGCCGGAATATCTTGCCGTTACATATTTGCGGCACCAGCAGATATTTAGTATCAGTGTGGGAACATTCGCATAACATAAAAAAGCTAAATGTTTGCACTCCATTCTGTTTAGGTACCTACCTAGTTATATTTTCCACTTTGATACGTTGCCTCTTTAGAGTAAACAGAAAATTTCAGGTTCTCATTAGGTAATTACGACTGGCTGAGGTTTAATTAGAGTTAATAAATGAGTTAATTCACTGAATCTAATAAAAACATGCTATTTGTATGTAATTAATTGCAATTCGTTTATTTTTTTGCTTAGTTAGTAGTTTTTAATTTAGGTGTATATGTCTAAATTCATAGTCAATTAATTAGGTATTTTATACACTGTTTATCTATATACATTTACTGAGAATACACATTCAAGTAATGTTCTTGACTTGAAGGTGTCACTTATGAAGTGTATCGTTACTCACTGTTTAGAAAAGTAATACAGAGATGTATTTTACACACCTTCAGCGCTAACAAAATTAATTGCTACACAGTAAATTATTGGAGGAATATTTATCTTAGCAAGCTAATAAATCAAGGTTAGATGACGGAGAACTTCGGGTTCTAATTAAGTAACCTCAGGGAGAATGGCTGTCAACAGTCACCTTGACTTTGCTATTTATCTTGCAAACTATTGTAATTATAATTAAAAAACTACAACTTGATGACAATTAAGATTCTCGGCCAAACTTTATATTTCGGCAAGAGTTTCTAAACTTTAACGCAACGTTAAGTACTTATGATTACTATTCAGCGATTGTTTATTAATTGGACTCAATCATTTTTATTCAGATTTATTCAAAGAATTATGTCAATAAGCAAATGGGTAAAAGTAATAATGTCTAGTAATTATTTGTTATTAAAGATTTGTTAAATTAACGCTCTAACCATTACCGAGTGCTCACGACGAATAAAACACTTTCATTAACACAATGATGAACCATGATTACCATGCAGAATATGAGAAGTTTTTACAAACGAGTCCCTTTTGTTGTAAATTGTATTTGCAAACATGTAAATTTTCTACTTGAAGTTTCTCAACTAAGTAAAACTAAGCCAATGGGTGCCTGTGGAGATAACAATTGGGTAATGTTTGTGTGATTTAGGAACGTAATTATGAAAAACTTAGCTAAACATAACGTAAATAGGTTATCAAAACTCTCACTTACAATGTTTCCCAATCTTGTTATACTTCACACGTAATATATCAGAAGTGCTTTCAAGAGCCGACTTATTAAACATGTATGAAATATCTGAAGTGAACTTTGATTTGGAAATGGAATCTAGTCAAGTTCTCGTATCTGGTATGTTTGTAAAGCTGGTCAGGCGAGCTGGCGACTCCTGCTCTAAAGTAACTGTACATTAACTAATCAAGTGGAGAGTGTAGATAAGAAGCTAGTTTATAGAACACAGCCTCACTTCGGACGACAGTGGACAAGTAGCGTGGATACAATATTGTTGCAGTTGTGAACTTGCTGTCCGATATGGTTAAATTTCAGTGATTTTGTATGAAGATTAGATTGTACTTGTATTTAGATTCTTCAGAAGACCTAATTCTCTTACAAAAGAATGTTAATATTGAAAATGGTAGCAATATGTAAGTTACGAATATAAAGTTGGCTAAAAGTTCTGAAGGGTCAAAATTAAGTTTCCATTGAAGCCCTTTTCACAGCCCTGTCTACCCTTACTAACTTTGTTACCATAATTCTGTCTGAACGACTGGACTTTACGTATATGTATTTGTAAATATTATGTCTCCATCTGCATCTCTCTTGGGAGTTCCAACAATCTTTAGGATTACAGCTGCGTGTGCCTGACTATTTGTTTAACCCGTAAATGTTGTCCCGTTCAAAGTTTGCCTGATGTTTGTATGCAAATGTACCTTTTTAGGGTATTCTTTTTATTAAGATCTTAAATAGGATTTTCAAGTCTAAACTAACTAATTCCTCTTTCTAAAGTAAAACAGGCGGCACAACTTAAAGGAAATCAGACTCAAACTTCACTCTTGGGGTTATGACATTCCAAAATCGCAAGGCCTTAGCAGACCATTTGTATTTAAAATGCCTCTTTAAAAATGGGAACGCGACAGTTGTGTACAATCTAATTCAGGTCAGTCAATTTGTTCTTAATAAATAAAAGTTCTAGTTTTCAATACATAACTATGAACCTAATTTGTTGTAAAATTATTTAATTGCTTGGTTTCGTGTTTTGGTGAACATAAAAGTATATTTTGTATCTATTTAGTATAATGTTGTCTAAACTGAAGCAGTTATGATTAGTTTTCGTAACAACATACAGTTCTAAATAAAGCCTTTTATCGGGCTAGCGAACCTAGTAACTGCGAAGTTAGTTTTGTATCAATTATTGTGAACATATAATTTCGATAAAGTTTAGTCAAGGAACGTGCAAAACTAACTGAAGCTGAATATTTTAATTATTCTGAAAGTATTATCACAGCAACGAATTAATTGTTTCTCTATTTTTGTAACTAACAACACTAACATAGCATTTAAGCACAATCTGTTACTAACCACTTATGGACTGATATAGGTCTCAACTAAAGATATTTTATTTGTTTTGTATTATGAACAATCATGATTATTGGAAGGATGTTTTGTTTTTCAGCCTACACGGTCACGCTATAAAATATATCGGTTCCCCATTATTAAGTACATAACAGGTATTCGTGTGGAACTCCAACTTTCAGACACGTAACGAAAATGAAACTAAAACTGAACCGCACCTTCAAGAGCTTCCTTACCAACATTCCCTATCTTCCTTCTTACCTTTGTGCCAGAAGCAATAGCTGTTCACAATTATTTGATTTTAGATGCTTATCGCCCTTGGACGATGATTTTAAAACTGATCCCTTTCTTTTTAATGTTAATAAGTTCAACATTATATACCAAACCACGGCAAAGCATTTTACGAACGCAATTTAAGCAGTTTTGTTTTATCTCTGGGTTAATTTCGGGCTCTTTGGGTATTCATTGTTCAAGTTTAGCGCAGGGTACTATCAGATATAGTATCCATAAAACGAAAACACCAGTGGAGTCCTACTTGAAAGCATTTTTCCTATTAAATTTTAGTAATATACACAAGACGCATGTAGCATTATCACATTCAGTATAATAATGCCTTCAGGATGCTGATGGGGATGCCTCGCTTCTGTAGCGCATCAGGGAAATGCGTGTTGATTTATTTTATGCATTGATGCGTACAAGATGTGCATCCTTGGTGCGCAGGGTGCGGGCCAGCTCCAACGGCATCATAACCATGATTGCTGACAGGCAGGACTGTGTTCATATGAATAATTGCTCTAGTATTTCAGCAGGAATGCTGAAGCAATGATCATCAAATCTTTGTGAATGTGTAATAATTGTTAAAATTGCTACTAACATAGGTATACGTTTGTATTGTTACTAACACCATTATTATATATGTTTATGTTAAAGTTATTTTATATGGATCCTGTCACCTGATATAAATTGATTCATAATAATTAATAATTATTGATCCAAATATCAATAGTTGGTGAAAACTTTGTGGTGGTAATTCGTGGTAAATTTTAATTAACTTAATACATAGTTTACGACTCTCAACAAGCAACAATTTGTGAGTTCCGAGCATGGTTAGTAAATGGGTCAGCCATGGAGGTTTGCGTAACTGTACACTATGTGTGAGGTATTATGTAACCTCGTTCGTCAAATAATTATGATAGTAGCGGCTATAAATTTTATGAAGTGCATCATTCGGCTTCACTTCATCTTCTGGTAGAAGTGGATCACTGTAACCGTGTTTTGAGCCGTAATAGAGCTCGCAGTTATGTGTAGACGGCGCTAAAAGTTCACAGTACATACTCTGAAGTATGGACACCTTGACGTAGATAATACACTAACAAACTGTATATTATTGGACCTTGAAAAACGAGGTTACTTGGCTGCCTGCTCTTATATGAAATTTTATGAGACCTGCGGGAAAAAATGGGGAAGAAAATCCTAAAAAGTTCGCTAATCCGAATATGTAGAACAGTATGATACGTTGAACAACGACGACGTACGATACAAATTCTTATGAATTTTGTGTTACTAGTGACCTGAAAAAACTGAAAGTTAATCATAAAGTTCTTACAAACCCTTGTTAAACATGTATCGAATCACTTTAATAAATGGTACAAGATATTATTTCGTTGGCCTTTACTTCACTATAAGTGAAATCAATTTCAGAACAAAATTTGATCCATAAATAAAACCTTAATAACAATTCCTCGGTCCTTCCAGTCGTTTCGGTTGATCGACCAAAAATGTGTTTTAAACAAAATGAAAATAAGGACCAAGCAATTGTTTTACAAACGGGTACGAAATGGAAAATTGTGGCCGAGCTAGTCTGAACTCTAAAAACCTCTGTCCGTAATTGCCAAGATCGCAATAACGTTACTTGCCATTTGGCAACTAGTCAAAAGATATTGATGACTTCGGGAACTTACAAATTAAAAATTCAAGTAACTTATTATTTTACTTCGGTTCTGTTTGCCGTATCATCAAAATGAAATGCGATGTGGAGGGAAGGAGGGGTTAAGTAAACACCTTGATGTGTACTACTCCATGAGTCAACTGGAGACTGAAGACCGAATATATACATAGTGCGTGCGTGCTAAAACTATGAACATAGCTTATCTACCTTAACCTAAACTAAGATCTAAACGTGACGTACGTGACACACCACATCACCCTTCTAAAAGTAAAAAAAAACTAAGTTACAACGTTTTTTTTTCACCTCATTACATTTTCAAACTTACATTCTAATTCTTACAGTATAACTTTGTCCTATTTGTATGTATTACATCTATCTTATTTTTATATTTAACTATAACATTTGGTGATTCGTCCTTCACAACTACAAATGGTCCATTATAAATGTGTTCCAACTTATTGCCTACTTCGTTTTTACTGTACACCCTTCACTACACACATTCTAAAATCTCCATATTTATATTTCTATTCCTTCAAATACTTTGCCATTTTTGTAATAAAATTAAAGTTATAATGATTTTTCAAAATAATAACTTCTTTTATGCCTTTCTCAATACAAAAAGTGACTATGTCTCTCGACAACTCGTCTCGCGATGATGCCGATAAAGATTCATAGTTTACATAAATACTCGAGTTTTCTGGCATATACATAAAATTGCGCGACTTTGAAAATATTTTATCACCATTAGTGTTACGTAACATCTTCTTCCATTCGTTTAAACATATTTCAATGTCATTTCTTTGCTTTCAAGAACTTCCACGATCCTAGGGTGATCAGTCCTAGATACCACGGAATCCGTACCACAAACATTTGGTTCTTCCAACTGCTTGTTCTGCGCTCTCGTCATTACGGATATAGTCTTCTCACACATGGTTTTCAAATCTTCACTTGAAATAACTATTCTGGAAAGTGCATCAGCTAATACATTTTCTTTCCCCTTTATATATTCGACCTCAAAGTCATACTCTTCTAAACACAAACGAAATTTAGTTAACCTACTTGATGGATCTGTCATGTTAAACAAATACAATAGTGGCCGGTGATCCGTTTTTACAAGGAACCTCCGTCCATACAAATACGGTCTGAAATATTTAACTGACCATACTATAGCCAATAACTCCTTCTCTATTATAGGATAATTTAACTCACTTTTCCCCAAAGACCTACTAGCGTATGCGACGGGTTTTCCATTCCCATTACACAAAACACTTCCTACCGCATACCCTGAACTATCGGTTTGCAATATAAAAGTATTGTTTTCAGAAAAATCTGGATAATCCAACACTGGTGGATTCATTAACGCTTCCTTAAGCAACAAAAACGACCTCTCGCACTCATCGGTCCAACTAAACTCTACATTTCTTTTACATAGCCTATTCATAGGTATCACTATATTAGCAAAATTTGGTATGAATTTCCTATAATAATTTGCAAACGCCACAAACCGCTTTATTTCATCAACTGTCGATGGACGCGGATATTTTTTTATGGCTTCTACCTTTTCTGGATCTGGTGAAATACCTTCCGCTGAAATAACGTGTCCTAAATAAAGTATTTCTTTTTTCAAAAATTCACATTTGGGTGGATTCAGTTTGAGATTGACCTTCCTCAGGCGAGAAAATACTGACATAAGGTTCCGGTTGTGCTCATCCAAATTCCGCCCGAAAATAATTAAATCATCTAAATATATTAGACATTTGTCATAATTTAATCCTGACATGGCTACAGTCATCAACCTACTAAAAGAACTTGGACTTATCTTTAACCCCATTGGTAATCTACACATCTGATATTGTCCCTTATCTGTCGTGAAAGCTGTGTATTTCCTACTACTTTCATCTAAAGCACACTGATAATATGATTGTGATAGATCACAGTGGCTAAAGTAAACAGCACCCGACAATGAATCCAAGATTTCATTAATATTTGGCAAAGGAAATTTATCATCCTGTATCTTTTCATTTAACTGCCTATAGTCTATTACTACGCACCATTTCTTCTCCCCACTACGATCTGCCTTTTTCGGTACAACCAAAACAGGACTAGACCACTCACTAACCGCCTCCTCAATAATATTACTATCCAGCATCTCCTGCACTTGCCTATCAACTTCCTTTTTCTGTACAACGGTATTCTATACTGTTTCCTGTAAACTGGAGTTACATTATCTTTCAAACGTATTGACTGCTCATATACATTTGTGACATCTAACTTATCTCCCGGAATATAAAAAATATCTGGATATTTTGCACATATTTGCTCAACTGACAACCGCTCCTCGGCATTCAAATAGTCAAGCTTAAGCAACGAAAATATTTTCTTAACACGTTCAACGCTTAGTTCTGATGCCGCAAAATTACAACAATCAAAATCACTTAACGGATAGACTTCTACATCGGACATACTACACACAACTTCCTCCGTGGTTGTGTTTAAAATCCTAATGGGCATCATCCCATTTCTAGGTCTAGCTACTACATTTGCTAAGAAAACCCCTTCGCGCAGCTCTTTTCTAAATACTACACAATCTTCCGCTCTATTAACGGGCAAATACTTAATCATTTCACAACGTGGAGAAATAGTCAACGAATAATTATAGGATTTAAGTGGCATCGAAACCGTCTGCCGCTCACGGTTCTTAAGAGTTAACCTGTTCCCCGAAAAATCTATAATACCACTATACTTCTGCAAAAAATCTTGGCCTAATATGCCAACTGACCTACATGGTAAATCATCGAATATATAAAACTTATGCACGAACGAACATTGTTCGTATTCCAACTTTAAATATACATAACCTATAGCTCTTAAACTACCCCCTACACCATTAATCACCAACCCTTCCTTAACCACTTTACAGCACAAATCATTATTCCTCAAGAAATTACTTTTTATTGCTGATATTGACGCACCCGTATCGACTAACCATTCCGAATCTACATTATTTGATAGAAAATTTACCCAGTTAACACTATTGCAAGCTAAAATATGCCTAACCTCGAAAAAACTGAGTCTCATTCAATTGTCTGCCTTCGCTACTTTGTGACATTGACACTGCACTTGAGTCAGCATCGCCCCGCACGTGCTCTAAACACGCTACGCGCTGCCGACCTTGCTGAGTCTGCCGTCCACGATGAGTATCATTGCTACGACCGCGCATTCCACTACTATACCTTACGTTTTCATTTTTGTACGTACGCCCAACAGCTGTTTTTTGTTGCGCGTACCCATTTCCTACAGCGTGCCGCCTATATTTATTTCCACGACCCCTATTGCCCGTAGAAAAACTACCTCCCGCGGGCCAGCGCTGGAACGTCATGACTTGCCCCGAAGAAGCACAATTTTCGTCTTCCGCTACCCTAATAGCATCTTTCAAACAAGTCAAGTTCCGTGCCGTAATAATTGTACCAAGACGCTGATTACGAAGTCCGTCAGCAAACTTTTTAATAGCATATTTTTCATTTAAAGGCCGCAAAATTTTGTAGGCTTCCGGATTTTCCCCGGCTTGAGAAATAGTCAAATCTACCATTAACTTCTCTATCTCCGCCCCGAAATCCGTGACCGACCTGTCATTCTGCCTAGCGCGAGCAAGTTTGGCTTGCACAGCAACTGACTTCACCGTCAACAAATGTTTTTTCATGTCCTCTAAAAGACTGTCTACAGTCGTATAAGTAGAGGACAACCGCATCCTAGCCCCTTGGGTAAGTCGTGTAGTTAGTACGAATCTAATTAAATGAGCACTATCAGCCGCTTCTAACATAGAGCTGTATAAATCTATGGCATCAATCAAATCTTGGGTTACTTGTTCATCCCCATTCATTTTCGGGAGTAAGCTAACCGCTGTTTTCAAAGAAAATCTTTCCGTCGCCATCTCTGGTCCGGTTTCGGTACCGTTTTCAAACTTAATAGTCTCTACATACAAATTTTCTATTTTACTCACTAACTGTGCTAATTCCTCCGAAAATTTGCTGCACTTAGAAACTAAACACTTAAATTTACAATACAGGGCTTTTACCTCGCTTATTTTTCCATCAAAATTTTTGCCCTTCCGCCTACTGGGACCTAACTTGACAATTGATTCTCTCAATAACTTAAGCTGAACAAACAATGACGTTAACTCCACTTCCATTTAAAATTAATGTCACTAACTGATAGATGACCAAAAATTAAACACTCGTCACTACACTTAAGTTCAAATGACAGTCACTTACTACCCTTGTCGCTCCGCCAGCTCCCGGTCAAGCCATCTGCACAGCTCGCTGCACCTCACGCTGATTGATCTTCTCTTCGATCCAATTCTGGTGACATCTTCTGTACAGCCGGACTGCTACGCCAACGATGATAACCGCCAAACACACGGCGATGAATAACAGCATCGCGTTGACAGTGGATATCTGCTCCTGCGTAACTGTTGCGGTATTTGAACCACCCGCTGCCGTCTGGGCGATAACGACTTCCTCTTTAGATGACGTGCTCCCCATGGCCTGCGACTAACCAACTGACGTGAAACTGACTAAAGTGACTCCGACTAGTTCCCTTTCGGGCAACTATAACGCCGTCCAGTCGACTGGCAGGGTCGCCATGCGATGTGGAGGGAAGGAGGGGTTAAGTAAACACCTTGATGTGTACTACTCCATGAGTCAACTGGAGACTGAAGACCGAAGACCCCAGGTTTCCTTTATTAATAGAATATATACATAGTGCGTGCGTGCTAAAACTATGAACATAGCTTATCTACCTTAACCTAAACTAAGATCTAAACGTGACGTACGTGACACACCACAACTTGCCAGTTTTTTTTTTAAGAGCAGTGTTGGTCCAGTTGTAAAGGCCGCGACTTACAAGTTCGATGTCGTGGGTTCGGGCCCACGCACTTTATTTTGTGAATTATTTCATCACCACTGCTCTCAAAACGGT
Organism: Orthosia cruda; assembly: GCA_964057195.1. Lineage (NCBI taxonomy): Eukaryota > Metazoa > Arthropoda > Insecta > Lepidoptera > Noctuidae > Orthosia > Orthosia cruda. The sequence continues at coordinate 5,818,745 of OZ059848.1, read as the reverse complement.
GAAGTAAAACATCATGAAGAAACCAGCATATCTTAGAACTAAAATTCGAAGATATGTGACATCCACCAACCCGCACTGGATCCGCGTGGTAGATTACGGCCCATTCCCTCTCACAGAGAGGAGGCCTGCATGCACAACGGAATAAATCGGTGTCTAAGTGCGGCAAAGGGGATCCATCTATCCTATCTATCCTTACAATATTTGTAGTTTTGTAAATGAGCAAAGCTTTACACGAATCCTTTGGGAAAATATTTATCAACTTAGAACAGAGATTGCGTCCATTATGCTCGGGCAACTTTTCAAATACGACTGGATTAGTCGCTCACTTAATAACAATGTAATCTAACATTACACCCTATTTAATCCCCTCACAGCTCACTTAGTGCGTTTGTGTTAATACAGGTGGGTAAATCCCTATAGTCAAGTGAATCAGTAATAATTTACAAATACTTTTGTAAATTGTTGGTTTTGTTCTTGGTTTCAGTGGATTAAACGACTCAAAGGAATTTAAGAACACAAAAGAAGAAATATACAGATATACATTTGTATTTGTAATAAAATTAATAAAAATTCTTGTTTCGATAAACTGCTTTCAATGAATTCAAAAGATTTCCGATTAACGAATAATAGTATTGAACGAAACAATTGCTTTTAAATGATTTGATCTTTATTGGTTTAAACAATGAAAATTGGTACAAAAACCACTTAACAATCACCGATAAATATGAATATAATTTTATTACAAACTCAATTTTAAACTTGGATCAATTTAATCCGATACTCTTCCGGAACCATTTCTCACTCCACAATTTAATTTGGGTAACGTAAAACCTGTGTATTTAATGATAATGAAGAGGCAATGTTGATCTCAGAAAAAAATAAGTATCTTTGCGGAAGGGTTATTTTTTGTGAGAATCGAAAGAAGAAAGTCGGAAAATAGCATTTATTTTTTGAATACTATTCATATTTAGAATACAGCTAAAGTATACTAGTGTAGAGCTTGCCAAATTACTTTTGTTAGCCATCTCATTTTGTAAAACAAACGTACAATTGCAGGCTTCTGCAAAGATTCTCTAAAAGGTATGACATATTAATAAAGAAAAAAACGCAGTGAATTAAACTTCGCTAGTCTACTGAACGTGCCTCTGCCTCGGGGAGCAATAGCGTCTCGTTTGAGACACAGAATTTTACTTTTAATTTATTCTGCGCTATTTCATTAAGTGATATTTATACACAGTCAATAGAATATATTGTGTCCTAATTGGCCTTAAATTAAGTTATTACTTAATAAAAATAACACAATCATAAAAGCAGCAAGATTGAACAGAAAATTCAACGTAAACGGTCGTCGTAATTCAACGTTATTTATTCACCTCTAAAATACCGAAGCAATTAGTTTATCAATTTGTGACGAAGATCAATTAATTAGTAAATCCACCTTAAATAGTACGACATAAACACGACGAGGATAACTTCATTTATTCATTAGCAGAAGGCAGTGGTACGATACGATTCTCCAGACGGTGTGGCTTGACGACGACGCAGAGAAGCGTGTGTTGGTATTACAGCCTTAATTTTGTTTCGGGAAAATTAGATAGCTTGGGATAAAGACCGCGCAAGGTGTTCATTTTGGGGAATTTGGGCCGTGTTATAAAATGAAATAATCAAAGGTAAGGTGGGCAGATGATGTATTTTAATTTTAGAAATTTAAAGACTTCGTCACAGATAATACAGTGTGTACTTAATGGAAAGGTGCGATCATATTTCAACAACTGCTATGGATGTCATAGTCAATTCCCGACAAAGTAGTCGTCAGCTAAAAGACCAAAGTTTGTATGGGACAAAGACTATATGGGACATAAACATTTTTTTATTTACTTTGACTTTCTTGGACAAAGTTGTTCATAAACATGAGCAGAAGCAGTAATTAAAATATTAGAATATGAGATAGCTACGTTGTGTGGGAACGTTTTAGAGCTTTTGCACGGAACACACATTCTGCAATGTTACTAGAGTGGTAATTTGTCAACTTGATTTAATTTACATTCATTCTTTGTTTACAATAGTAAATTAAACGCGATCAAAACTACGTGTACTGGAATAGTATCTCTATAATTATTGTACGCCTGGCGTCCATCCAACCTGCAATGTGATGTCACCGCGTTTGTATAACGACGATGAGATACACCGCTGCGTGTGGTGACGACCAGTCTGTATTGTATGATGTTCGTAGAAATAGAGCTTTGTCAATGAGTATGAGAACGTAAAACGAGTACGAGTATAAAAGTAATGATAATGTACTGGATGTTGCTGGAAAGCTTATTTAGCAAATTAAATACAAATTCTAAAAGGCAAACTCGCAGCAAACAATCTCACTATTTTACGTGTTATATAAACCGTTTAAAGTGATCGGAACCAGCACAAATTTATTTTGAGAAACTATAGTTAAAAGTTCCGTTATACAAAAACTTCGTCGAACCAACTTTGTTCTGCATTTTGCAATGGCCGCCACCTTGCCATTGAGTTCTCGAAGGGAGGTAATAAATAGGGGCAAACTAGCTGTAATTATGTAGCAGTCGTACCGCACTTCTAATAGAATGGGTGTACAAAGACAGGCTCCAGTTACAACGTTTAGCAGACTTTTTCTCACGGTTTTTTTTTTAATACTTTCTATGTGGTCGACGGTGAAACACGCTTGCATTGAAATAACCTATTCACTCTTGACTTAAAAACAACTAGGCAAATCCGTCCCAGATAAACTTTCTCGTAAGAAACTTAAATTACCTATAATATTGTTAGCGCTTCATTCTGTGCAAGCCTTTTCTCAACTTTATTGGGGTTGACTTCCAGTCAAAGCAGCTTCAGCTGTTTACCCGTATTTTATATGGAGTGAGCTGCCTATCCGACCTCCACAACCCAGTCTTCTTTCTTTTTCTTGTGAGGATGTGGGATCCTCTGGTCAGAGTTAATTAAGCCGCCTCTGGAAATCATACAGGCTTCGGACTTGGCTATTACAAAGTTACATTAACTATATAAGTCCAGGTTTCCTCACGATGTTACACTTCACCTTAAACTTTGCCTATAACACCTACATATAAATTGAGAAAAGTCACATTGATGCTTGCCCGGAATCCATGACCTCAAGTACGAGAGGCGAGATCTCCCGGATTTGAACCCACGAACTCTAGACCTAATGGGCCACCACGACATCTACCCACCCAGTACCTAGGCAATACGATTTGCCTTGGCAAGACTGGTCAGATTTTCTGAGTTCTAACTATCCGTAACAACATGTTTGTGAAACATCTGTTAGGAATTCAGGGATAGACACCAAAAAATATCGTTTTAAGGATTAAAATAATAACAGTTCATTATCCTTTACTTTGTATACTTACTTACTACTGTGTTTTGATTTTTCTTATTTTTATTTTTTTTCCTGTATTTTGGAAGATGTGTTACACCACTAAACTTGTATGAGACGTGTGGTCCTTACTAAGTGTAAAGGGGTGCATAACAAAGACCAACTAGGAATTTTATTTAAGTGTTGCGAAGGGGCTGGCTTAGACAGAGAAAGACAGTGTTGAAATAGCATAGATTTGTTTTTGTTAAACTCTAACATCATCCTCATAAAAGATTTGGGACTTTTTTACATTTCTTTTCATAGCTGGAAAATTGGAAACCGTACTGCAAACAAATTAGCGACGTTTGTGAAACACGCCAGCTGGGTTTCCACTTATTTATGCATTTCATAAAAAATGGTTCCACGAACCAACTTATATCCGAGCTAACCGGTTATAGTCAAGATCATAATTTGGTAGGTACACATTATTAAACCTAAAACCATAAAATACATCCTACCTTAATTAGGATTACGTAGGAACACAGCTGAATCTGTTTGGATTAATGTGATTACATAAAGCATCACCCGGTGAGAGGACAGCAGAGTACTCGAGCCGTCAACCGTTCTCGTCAACCAAAGGGTCAGGCGAACGTCATACGTAAATAAATGTGCAAATAGGTGAAACTTTTGGACGTCACCCAATCATCTAAGTACTTGGAAAATCCACGAGGTTGATTCCCTTGACGCAATATTAAATCTATAGACAATAGATATGCCTCAACATCTTTACATACGTATGTTACCATACAGAGTCAGTAGGATAGTTTACTGAAAATTTTCTTTTTTGTCCGTTAGATAAATTAATAAAAAATATTGGACACATATTTTACTTTTGACATGTAAACATAAAGTGACGACGATATAATGCGTTGAAATATCGAGAAACGTCATGCTGCTAGTACACTTTATACTGCCTTAGTGACGTCACAAGCCCCCACTCCTGAACTTTGATGCGCTTTAACTTTGTAATTTTTTATTGATTTGGTAAAGCAAAAAATACGTGTCCAATATTATTTGATAATCTCACTGACGGAATAAATTGCATTTTCATTTTTCTACCCAGGAAACATACCTATTTGCACTCTTTTCCTAAAACCTTACAAATAATTTTCAACTCGTGATATTGCAGAATGAAAATTGAGAATTCCGCAAGGGAACACATTCAGCGATATTTCGAATTCTCGATGTTCAACTGCGAGTAAACACGGTAATGACACGGGTTCGATGTATACGACCTGTGTCAGTTGTCACAACAGCGTGTCTCTCTCTATCGTTAGTGTTCGGTACCTACTTGATGATGTCATTACATGTGTTTTGAACGTATAAAATGTTAGATTCTATAGGCCTATAATGTGATAAGAATTGAATCTTATTATAAAGTTAGATACAAATTATATTTTTGAACAAAATTAAATTATTTTGTAACAGGGTATACAATATAATCTATACCAATATTATAAAGAGGAAAGATTTTTTTATTTGTTTGTTTGTTTGTACCAAATAGGCTCCAAAACTACTGGACCTATTTCAAAAATTCTTTTACCGTTGGGAAGCTACTCTATCCCCGGGTGACATAGGCTACTTTTTATCCCTGTATTCCCACGGGAACGGGAACTACGCGGGTGAAACCGCGAGGCGTCCTCTAGTTTCATATAAAAAGGTACTTGAAATATTATCCTGAGAATACCACTTCAGATGTGCTTGTAGATATTTTTCATCAATAGTTTAATGATCACTTTTTTTCACCCGATGGTTAGCGACGGTTGTCGGTGAAGTAACCTTATTCACTCTTGACTTAAATACCCCTAGATTGTAGCTATCAGGGAACACCGACACTTATCCCTGCACTATTTACATGATGGCGTGCTAAATAACGTTTATTTGTTCCTCGTGAGCAGCAGCACTACACGCTCACTCATAATGTATTCCGTCGCCTGAAGCCTTCGGTCCGAGCTCCACCGCACCAATTTCGTCTTGTACCAGCTGTTTACATAACCATTTTTCTAAATTAGCTACGTGTGTTGGATTTTTTGTTTCATGGTTAGCATGTTACCTATTATCGAGATTTTCTTTTTACTTTCCAAAATCACAATAATGGATAACGTAACCATGTGTGGTTCGAGGCCCATTTCATGGAATTACGTTCAATTTATCGCAGATTACCGGCTTATTCTGCGTTAGTAAGGTTTCTTTGGAATAATAAACAATCCAATGATTATTTCGATTGCATTCTGTTTCTGTAAATGGTTATCGAAAACAAACAGACCTGTTTACGTCCTTTGAGGAAAATACTTTCAGAACGAGTAGTCAGTTATTAATATGTGCATGACTGATTCCGTCATCTGTAGTGACTTATATGTATAGATAAAAGTAACTATTGTCTTAACATATGACTCACTGTTTTTGTAAAAACTTGACTCTATAAACAAGCAGGAGTCTTGGCAGGTGGCGATGTAAATAATAAAAGAATAATTTATGAAATACCTCGCTCATAAAAAAACAAAACATTGTAATAACGGTCATCATGTTTACGCCAACTTGTCTCATTATTATAATGTCTCGCTGAATAATACAATAGCAACGTATTCCCATCACATTGTTCGTTCTTGTAAACGTTCTATGTACGTAGATAGGTACATAACCACGACAGAATGTGCAAGTATCTACGTAGATATAACACATAAGTTTCTGCCTTGATAAACAACCTAAACAAATATGCGGCGTTTATTTACGACCCTGAGTACTTACCTAAGAACAAATGTTCACATACCTATACAAATATTTTGAGTTTATTACAACTGATAATCCCTGTTTTATAACGGTAATTATATGTCTATGTATTCAGAGGATCAAAGTGATGTGAATGTACATCTATTGTCTCGCTATCTCCGGCAGGGTCCTGTGTTACAAACAACCACAATCCAGTCTTGTCTAGATTGCGGTTGTCGGATACAATCGGAACTGAAATAGCTTGAGACCCGTATTGGGAAAATGGATACCGAACATACAATACCGCATATGTCCGTATGAACTGATAAACTTAAAATGCCCAATAATACACAGAACAACAGAGGATCCCTATAGGTAAGGGCTAATAATATTGAAATATTTATGGTCATTAAGATAATTTTTCTGACTTCTGAAACAAAACATTTCTGGTGACATAAATAAATAGGAATTTGCTAGCAGGTTATATGCCTTTATTTTTTCGGTGGAATAATATTATATCGCTTTCAAACACATACAGTTTGAAAACAGGTTTTGGCACTCCTGTATTTTTTCAACGATATAATAATATTATGTTATATGTAACTTCCAAACACGTACAGTTTGAAAACATAGCTATATGACCACAAATCGAGCATTAATTACACTCAGTGATAAGTCTGGAATACACTTTCAGTATCTACCTCACGACACTGTGTGATGAGGCAACAGCGTTACTAAGATAATAAACACTTAATTAAGATCACATAAAATAATTTGTTAAGCTGTGGACTGTGATACAAATAAATAATTTATACCTACTACCTGCTACAACTGTATAATATTTCCAGTACCCACTACTACGTCGGTCAAGGTGAAAATAGCAGTTATGTTTATAAATACTGCAACACGTGTATGCAACAATTACACTCAGAGCACCGAACGTGACCGCTGGTTTATGTTCTGAAGAACTTTGTGAACCACTCGTAAAATAAATAAAATAGATGATACTAACCTACATATACTACGAGTATGTCATAACTATTATACGAGTACAATAATGTCATCAGTTACACGTGGAACACTGACGTTTACGACCATATAATATTTCATACATAGCCGCGTTCATTTTCCTGCAGTGAATACGGCAAGACAAAGGGTTTGACGCGATCAATCGACCAATCGATGCGAGACAAAAGTCGCGATGTGGATTTCCGTCTATGTGATTAGTCGATTGATGGCGGTCAAACCCTTTGTCTTGCCGAATTCACTTATGCAATGAGGCTGCTGTTTGCTTCGATGGCTCATTTATCTTTATTCAATTATTGCATTATTAAACAGAACAGACTTTACGTAGCTGAAAACTGTTCTCAGTACTATTGCATTTAAGATAAGATCGAATATCCTTTTTTTTTATATGAGATTATTAGTTAAGGTTTCCGAAATGGTTAGTTTGTTTTTATATTCATGTTATAATTTCAACAAACTTGTTTTCGAAGTGTTGTTTTTTTTAATTTATAACGTGGGCATAAAGTTATTTCAAATATTTCTCAAAAAAAGTCCCTGGTAGGCTCATTTATTAAACAAGGTCAGGTTAGTGAAGTCTGGCCTTATTAATTAAATTGGCACCCCAGGTGAGTCTGGCTTGATAGATCGTAGTTAACCTTCGGGTGGTCGTAAGAGAATGTCTAGAGGAAATTATTTCGCGGTGACTCAAGAAAATAGATGTCAAGGGAAATGGCTTTAGGTCGCAGGGAAAATGTTGTAGGAACCTTCATATTTTAGTTGAACCTTCAAGTCAATATCTATTATATTTATCACATGGACGATTACTTAATTATTAGTTAAGGATTACGTAATTACACATATTCTATGTAGATTATCTTCTCCCGAAAGCTTGATCAAACCACCGACGTGTTCCAACTACACTGAGTCTAATATGTAACACGAGAGCTGTCAGCTGTTTGAAACTTGCAGCAACTTCTGTGGAGTGATTAGTTTACTTAAACACTTAATAATTGATTTCCGCGTAGGTGGATAATGCTTGCGCCTGGTGTGCCGTCGGCACATAATTTGCGCCTACTAATAACATCGAATTAATCATTTCAGGGTTTAACACCGTACAACTACATACGCTGCGTCAGGTTATACAGAACACCGAAGAGTACAACCTGCCTCTCTATTTAGAATTTGTGGACTACGAGAAAGCCTTAGATTCGATGGAGACTTGTGCTGTACTGCAGTCTCTCCAATGGTGCCAGATCGTTTACCGGTACATTGAGGTGTTGAAGTGTTTGTACAAATGCCACCATGTCAGTCCATTTTTGGAATCAGACCACGAAACCAATCCTTCACCAGTGATGCGTGAGACAAGGAGACGTTATTACTCCGAAACAGTTCACTGCTGCGCTGGAGGATGTCTTCAAGGTTCTGGACTGGACGGGGCTCGGCATTAACGTTAATGGCGATTACATCTCTCACCTTCGGTTTGCCGAGGACATAGTGGTCATGGCTGAGACCATGGAGAGCCTCAGTACAATGCTCGATGACCTCAGTAGAGCTTCCGAAAGAGTGGGTTTTAAAATGAACATGGACGAAACCAAGGTGATGTTGAATGCCCATGTAACACCCGCTATTAAGATCGGAGACTCTACACTCGAAGTTGTAGACGATTATGTCTACCTGGGACAAACGGTCCAGTTGGGTAGTTCTAACTTCGAGAAAGAGGTCAACCGTCGAACCCGACTCAGTTGGGCGGCGTTCGGGAAGCTGCGTGGTATCTTCTCGACCAATTTACCGCAGTGTCTCAAGACAAAAGTCTAAGACCAGTGTGTGTTGCCAGTGATCACCTATGGGACCTAGACGTGGTCGCTCACAATGGGCCTTATCAGAAAGATTATAGTCAGCCAAAGGGCAATGGAGAGGGCTATGCTTGGAGTTTCCTTGCGTGATCACGACAGAAATGAGGATATCCGCAGGAGAACTAAAGTTACCGACATAGCCCGAAGAATTGCGAAACTTAAATGGCAGTGGGCAGGGCACATTGCTCGCAGAACGGATGGCCGATGGGGCCGAAAAGTTCTGGAATAGCGACTGCGAACCGGAAGACGTGTGGATCGATGACCTGGTTAAGATTGCGGGAAGGCGCTGGATGTGAGACGCACGGGATAGGTCAAAGTGGCGACGCCTGGAGGAGGCCTATGTCCAGCAGTCTTTTGGCTGCAATGATGATGATGATGAATAATTTCAGATCACAATTAACAATTCTCAGAGAATAGTTCGTAAGCAATGTGTTTTCTATAGGCAAACTGACGCGCACTAATTAGCAAGCGTTCCAATTTTTTTTTCAAACGTCGTAGGTTTGTGCAAAAACTTAAATCTTCGAAAATCTGACTTTAGCAATTCCGCTCGTATTTGCTATTGTTATCATTTAATATTTTGCTCTCTGACCAAAACCGACGGAATGCGAAAACGTATCTTAGTTCAACAATCAATCAATATAATACGCTTCACATTGCTTAAGAAATTGGCGACAGACTTTTTGAATTTATTGTATGATATTGTGTTTAAATACCTAATTTATTTAACACAAAAGCTACGCTAACGCAACAATATTTTTGTTTATAAATTTTATGCATTTTTATTATTATACAAAGCCAATCTCAACAAATATGGCTTAATTATCCTATATTTATACAATGCTTAATCCTGCGAACGAATCACAGCTACATAAAAGAGCGTTAGATTGTCTGTGAAACACGGAGTTACTACAACATTGGAGAGCGATCACTAAACTCTTGTCTGTCTAAAGAAGATTTAAAACGTGTCATGATGCGTTTTGACTGGGAAAGAGTTGTTTGTTATACATAGTTCAGCCGCACATTAGCACTTCGTTTGTTTATTACTCCGTGGTACACCCACACGTTTGTTGATTTGTATGTAAATGCAAATATATTCCAAAATTCAATTATCATCATGTGACACTCATATATGTTCACACAACGCGGCGACTAACTGTGAGAGCTTAATCATACTTATGTGATTGTGGATAATTATATCATTTAATTGTAATTGGATTGTGAATGTTTGTAGACAAACTAAGTTAAATTAGATGGTGGAATAGATAGTTTACTTATTCTTTAGATTACTTAGTATAGCCACATAACACTATCGAACTTGGAGCACCAGTAACAACCGAACTTGTCTCTTTACTGGAAGACAATCGTGACACAAACACATAATGGAAAGTCATTCACCAGAACTTTTTCTTTTTCTTCATTAGTTTGTCTTTTTCTTTAGCTTAACATACCTTACCTACCCACAAAGGTATATTTATGAACAAAAATTATGTAAAAACATACCTACATATTAAGTACTTATATCAAACTCTCCTGGCAAGTGCCAGGATTGTGTGTGAGTGTTTCCGGTTATTTTAAGATTGCAATCAACAAAATAAACAAACTACCGCATGACAATCTACAGCAAAACATAAATTACACGTGGGTGATTACTATCATTAATGAATGTAAATAGTGTAATCAACGTCAAACGTAAACAAATGACTCATGACACTAATTTGTTTATAAACGACGTAGTAGTGTATTATAATCAGGTGCAGTAGAATCACGACAATGTGTTAAATTGTTAGTGTATGATAGAACAGTTAGCTATCACATCATTCGTGTAAGCGATCAAGTAAGATGCCAGATAATGTTTGAAATTCCTCAATGTCTACCTTCGATCATTAATACACTAGAAGACCGGTAAGCGCTTCAAAAACGGGCCGAAAAATAAGAGCACAAATATGATTGTGGTCTTATTTCAAATTAGTATGGTCCAATCATAGCCAAGATTATGACGCCAAAATGGCGCAGTGTGCATCCAAAAATTGTGCAAATAACAACCGTAAAACCGAGATTTTGGAAAGAATATCTTTTTTTCGGTAAGTTTATATCATTAAGTATTTACCATAAAGTGAAACCGAATAAAATAGTAAATATGAATCAATTACTAAATATTATGATTGTTTGACCAACGTTTGCTTCGACAACTTGCCATCTATTGTAACAAACATCAAAGGTAGACTTTAAAACATGCGTGTAAGGTTAAATTTGTTTTGATTGTTGAGCAGCGAAGAAAGTTCATAAAAAATATTGCTTTTTGTAAAAACTTAAAGTTGCATTCACAAAGCTATGTTTGTGAATGCAACTTTAAGTATAGCATTAATGTAGAATTTGCATTAATGTATATTTATTTCAACTATTAGAATTCTTAGAATTACGTAAACATAATTGGCGACAGTTTTAAAGAGAAGTTTTGGTATGGGATTGTGTATAGTGTATTAATGAACGAAGATGACTACCTTAATTGCCACCTACATCTTATTTCTGGGTCAAGCTGTCAAATAATGAAAGCATAAATACGCGATTAATAAACCAACCATTTCATTTTTCAACATAAAAACTTCAAAATACCCAGCTGCATGGATGATAGAGTGAAACTTTTATTCCTGTTGGATGGCTAAGGTATTACCTGCATTACTACCGCTGGTACGCGGTAGTAATGCAGGTGACATATCAATTGATACACGATGTCACTATCAACCAGAGCACTCTACTCGAGCTACGTACTTGTATAGTACAAGAATATTTAAACCTCAGCTTAAAGAGGTTATTGCATTTGTTCATTTGTTAAATGTGGCATTTCATTGCGCGATACATGGTTTATGTGAGGTAATGCTAGATGTATAGCTAGTAATGAATTACAAAGCACTCTATGACTAGAAAAAGTCGTCCTTACAGTAAGTGTTATGATGCTATACGGATACTTCATAGATTCATCAGTACAATCCACTTACTAACCTACCTACGCTCTTGACAATACCGTTCTACAACTGTATAATAATATCAACAACATTCAACACGAGTGATAAATCATCTGTTGTAGGTATATAAATAGTGTCGTTTGGTCGGAAACTAGCACTGTCTTCAACACACGATTGCTCTGTTCGAAACAGTAACAACAGTATTCTAACAAAACAAGCATTGTATGCGTTGCAACTCGATAGATGTGTTTGTCAAGGTTCGCAGGCTATTAATACTCGTATCTAGTGTCTGTTCATGGTAAACAAAGGCCATTGCAAATGTGTCTGTTTATACCACTGTAATCTAGAAAACGAAAGCATTTCACCAGTTTTCATTTCTGATAAAATAATGTGACAGATACTTACTGCCTTTGATCAAATATTTAATCGTATGATAGATACAGCGCATCAATTTATATTCAGCGCAATAAAAGTTATTCAATGTATAATTGAACAGGTTGCCTGGAATATATTATGCTTCTGGGAACATATCTAATACAATCAATGGTACTATTATAATTTCATTGGAGAGGCCCAAGCAGATTCTGTGGAACTTGCATCGGAAAATAATTTTCTACTATAGATAGATCTGAAACACTTCGGGTTACAACGAGTACGAGCTATAACGATAACAATTGTCAAAAAGTCCTTAATGTAATGATATTGACACAAAAATGTATAGGGGTCAATCGCAAACATTTTAGCATTTTTTACTATATAATCATATTGCTCATAGAATATCATTGGCTGGACCTCTTGTACGCTATTGTATTCATTCACACAAATCATAAATAGGTATGTAGTTACTTGAAAAGACTTATCTTATCTTATCTTGAAATAAAAGTATAAATTAAAACATAACATACCATACCTACTTATATACAAACGATTATAAATAAAAAGAAGGGTATAATTAGGCGTCAATAATTCGTCCACAAACGTGAATACGTTTGATTTTTTTACACGCGTATTGAGTCGAACTTCTGCTTCATAAATAAATAAATCGCTGTCCTTCGTTATGTATTTTATCATATGGACAATATATAATTATATAATTGTTAAGGTTTTGAATATTGTTTTTTTTAGTTATATTCTTGGTAGGTAGATTGTGAATGAACACGGACTTGGTTATGCACTACAGCTGATCCGTGGCCGTGATTTGAGTGCCGAGTTTAAAATGTTCTGAATTAGACTGATTATTGGCTTTTGATAGAATTCGGATGTAGTGCGTAAGCTTCTCTACAAGAAGTACTACTGTTACTTCGGAACCAAAATTGCATAGACACGGATAATTTTTTCGAAGTTGTAAAGTAGCAGGGCTGTATAAGCAAATGTCTTTGCATCATATTTTTTTGTTGAATTGGAAACTTAACAATAGAGACCTAGACCTCATTTATAAAAATCTGCAAGTTCTTTAGGAACCGAAACTGAAAATTTGACTAAAGAAGGTGCTAAGCAATCGCTAAACAGTGTCGAGATTTTAATAAATAAGGATCTAGTTTCACAGGTTACTGAACATTCTTATTTTACTTTTCTCGTCCCAGTGCTGGGTAAAGATGTTTGCCATATTTTTCCGTTTTCTTTATATTTATTTTTCTTCGGCCAATCGTGAGCATATTTTAAATTTATGATTTCAGGCTACGAAGTAGTTTGCCAGTTCAAAATATGAAATTTCATGATTAAAGAGTATATTTAAAGTAATAATTTATTTTTGCAAAAGGATTATAACATTAGTTTTTTTTATATAAAAATGGGCATGGCTGTTACAAATAATTAAATCCTGTATCTTGAAGAACAAATTGACTTACATTTTAATCGCCAGTGATGATTTACTCCTGATGAACAAAGAACATTCCAGTGTTTCACTCACTCTACACTTTATTGCCACATATTAACACTCGACATCGCATTCGCACTTGAGATCACGAGAACAACTGACACAGAGCACACGTCCACTCTCTACGGCAGCGGCCGGAGTACTGGAGCTATGATGCTGTGAAAGTGAAAATCAGGGCGGCTTTTCCCTCCCCGATGCGTAGCGACACTTAGCGCTCGCAACTTAACGCGCTGACATTTGTCCTTTTTCAGGCGTTCATCGCCGCATGATTTATTCTAAATTTCAAGAGCATCCAGGTACTATGGACCTATTTCAAGTTCATTGCCACTCAAACTGATAAAGTTGTGGTTAAAGGAGTCGTATAAAAAACTAAGCTCGCCCAAACTCGTGCAAAAAGCGTGCGCTTGACCTGTGGCCTTGACGATGAACCTCAACGGATTGTTCGAGTTTGAATAAATAATGTGTCCTATAAAACAATCGTTGTAATAAATACGCATCGCTACTGTAGTAAATGGTTGATACAGATTGACTTGTTGGTAGGTACCAAGTTCTAAAGGGAAAATTAAAATGTTGATAAGCAAAATTTTATTAGTAATACGTTTTAATTTTTAATGTTTCTTTTGTATTGTCTTATCTTGGTGTACAATAAAGTATATATAAATAAATAAATAAATGTGTACCAGATAGTGAAAAGGTTATACTGATATCGAACCTCTGAATCAAAGCCTATATTGAGTCACGTAACGAGCAGAGCATCCACACAAAACCACACAACACAGTACAACATAGTTACAATGTGAGAGTTAATATATTGTAGTAGCGAGCTAATATATTATGATGCTTTGCATAACTATAGACTGGCCTCTGACAATGTTGTCGTCATCAAACTTAATAAAAATGCATGCGTTGATGGAGAAATAACCTTTAAGCTACTGAAAACTTTAGATACTCGTAGATGAAATAGAATAGTAGATTTTAGGCTCGGGACAATAAATCCTATTTAAAGCAATGTGAATAGATTTCTTAATACTATGACTATATACCCTTTTTTGTTTTTTTTTTGAAACGCTGTTTCCGTTAAAACGTTGACATATTATATATTCCGTTAGCTCAATAAAGACTGAATACTAATAAAATTCCTCATCACATTCTAGAACTGAATGAGACGAAATTTAAAACTTGTATAAAACGCACACTATGCAGGCAGGCATATTATAAGTTGGGGGATTACATCACTGATAAAAATGCTTGGCTCAATGCTAGTCTTGCTCCACAAACACTAGGGCGCAAAAACAAGTGATATGCAGAACATTATTGTTTTTGAAGTATTGTTGGACCTGCTGAAGACTGTATGAATATATTTGTATTATATAGACTCAATTTATTTTAGTATTGTGTACGTGTGTGAGTACTATGTACCCAACTGTAGATCTACCATTTGCTGTACCTTTGTGTCGTTCTTTGACTTATGTGTGCCCTGGCAGTTGAGTGTGTCATGCTCTCTCAAATGTCTCTCTGATGGTGGCGCGTGTGTTGGATCATTCGGTTCCCTTCATGATGGTTGAGCTGGGTGGTGCCGATTCATGCGTCATGTTCGTGAACGGGCGCCGTCAGTTGGGATTGGTCTTAACTTAACTGCTTCGGATGCCAATGTTTTTCTAGTACCTATTGTGTAACTGCACGGTACATGTGTAGGTACTTTTAATGCTTTGTACCTGTACGTAGTATAGTATGTAGTGATTCTGGGTGCATTATCCTCACACATATGAATTTATTAATGTATGTACTTATGTACCTAAATATTGTAAAAAATCTTTTTTTTTTTAAAAGAGTATGTATGGAGTTTCTTGTGCGTTCTTCTCCATAACAAGCTACTTTCCGAATGCACGGTAGAATCAATTTTAATTCCTTTTATTTTTTTATGTATTAACGTTCAAAAGTGCCGCTTGGTGGCCTAGTTGAAATAAAATATCTTTGTCTTTGAAACAAACACTTTCACACCATAGGCATAACGGACAGTCTTCTATGCAGGGCATGCATGGAGACTGAGGAAACCGTTGCGCATGTTCTCTTTGAATGCACAGAGATCACCCTGATAAGAACACAACACACCCTCGGGTCGCCCAGATCATACACAGACGTTCTAAGTAAGCCAGGAGCCCTAATTAGCTTCTGGAGGGAGGTGGGCTGGTTGGAATAACCCACCAAACGGCTACCATGGCCCACGCACAATGGTCCACCGAAGGACTAAGTGCGGAAACCAAACCTCATAACATAGAACATAGATAGAACCATGTCAAATTCACACGAAAACACTATCTGATAGACCAAGAATATTATATCGAAGGAGTAAAAATTGCGGCACTGGAAACAATAAGGGATCTCGTTGTTACGTTTGATCGGAAGTTAACTTTTATTCCACATATAGACAATATAGTAAAACAGTCCTCTAAAATGGGCTGGCTGGGCTTTGTTAAATGAAATTCCAAACAGTTTAGGTGTTGTAAAACTAAAATTACGCTTTACAATTGCTTAATTCAAAGCTTATTGGAATATTGTAGCGTAATCTTGCGACCACACTATGCCACAAACTCCCTGCATTTAGAACGCGCTCAAAAAAATTTTCTATGGCACCGGGCGTTTTCAGTTACAGATTCAAACACTTTAAAATGTTTTCGCTGGACAACCGTCAATGCTTTATTGACGCATTATTTGTGTGCAAAGTAATGCAGCATGAAATTGACTGTCCACAAATACTGTACACCTTTATTTTCCGTGCTCCCTCAAGAATCCCTTGCAGTGCAATATCACCGTTCTGCTCGCCGCAGAGAAGAATGGTTCTGGGTGCCAATTCCCCCTATGCAAGGTTGTAAATAGCTGCATTAATCAAATTGATTTACACTTTTAAAGTTTGGGCAAACTAAATTTTCTTAAATATCTGCTATAAATATTAAAAAAAACAAAATATGTGTTTATAGAATAAGTACCTAAAATTATTATATTATTTTGTATTTTATTGCTATAAATATTAATAATTTAGAGTTTTAGATATGTTATAATTTTTAAACTAGATTAATATTTATGATTTTTTTTACAACTCCGTAATGCATGCGGAGTTTACCTATAAGTGATTGTTGCACTGTTGTCCATTAGCTTAAAACTAGGGTAAATAATTGTTGGTGAATCAATAAAAATAAATAAATAAACCCCCTCCGAAAAGTTAAGGTAAGAGGAGAAGAAGTTTTTAGATTGATTGAGAGTGACGGCCAAAGAAAATATGGATGGACTGTGTGAGGAGTGATATGAAAGAAAAGGGAGATAATGATGGCGTGATGGCGGACAGGACGGTATGGAACGTGATAGAAGAAAACGTGTTGCGCCCACCCCAAGTAACATGGGACAAGGGCAGGAAGATGATGATGATGAAGTATTAACATGAATAATATTAAAATAAGGAGAGGCGAGTGCCATAACTTATTACTAATTATAACACTAATATGTATTTTGGATCTCTACCACCCGCTGCCACCGCCGTCAATTATCCGATCGCATTCGGTAACCTTCGTATATTTTCGTGCCGTATCACATACCAACCGCAGTATTTGCGTTTATAAAGGTGTGAGTTATAACTAGTTACTAGTGTCTGATAAATCTCTCACTAGCTTCTTCCAGCGGCTTTGCCCGCGTGAATGTCGAATATCGAAAATTATCCCAAGTAACATAATATTGCCGGGATAAAAAGGATCCTACGTGCTATTCCAAACTATAAAGATTAACTAACACACAAATAAACACACAAACTTTCGCCTCCATAATATTGCTGTGAAGTGGTGTGATAGTGTGATCACCGATTATCGATTGAGTCTAGGAAATCTGATTGCAGTTTTCAGTGAACGAAGTTATTTTGTCATTTGGGTGATTTGACTTCAAGTTATCACAAGAGTAAACATTTGCCTTATAAACACGAGAGCAAGTAAATAGTAATAAGATTTTAATAAAT
Organism: Orthosia cruda; assembly: GCA_964057195.1. Lineage (NCBI taxonomy): Eukaryota > Metazoa > Arthropoda > Insecta > Lepidoptera > Noctuidae > Orthosia > Orthosia cruda. The sequence goes on along the minus strand of OZ059848.1, from coordinate 5,800,939 downwards.
TTTTAACGTGCGGTGTAGAGGAATAAAAAAATACGGTTATTTATAAACGATATTGTAAATTTTTCTGTTATATTAAAAGGATTTTATTCAAATAATTACTCAAATATCGTAATAAATTGTCCAGATTACTTTGAAACGGATTTTTTAAATTAATAAAATATTTTTTGTTTTTTTTTTTTTACTATTGGTAGAAATATTTATTTACATAGATAAAAGTATATACAGTGTATAAAGTACTTAAATAACTAAGACTACAAACATATAAACTTTAACCAAAAACTTCTTACTAACTAAAACTAAAAATATACACAACTAAAATATGGCGCCGAAAAACTCCTCCACATCGTTGCCCACTGGTAATGTACCCAAAAGGCTGGCAGCATTGCATTTTTGAATTACATTTTTAGAATAAAATTTTATTATCTCTAAGTCTTATTTATTTGCAATGTTTTTTTTTTATTTACTTGCAAACCGACTCTTCAAAATGAATACAGTTTTTATAACTTCAGAACAAGTCGAATGTTTCCTTTGAGTAAAACTAAATATTGCCATTATAAAGTAGGTACCTAACTACTTCTTCTTCCGGCTTATATGTTTCGACCTTTATATATTAATTAAAATCATCCCTTTATAAAGGTATTTTTTATTTGTAATAGAAAAATGTATGTACCTAAATTGCTACTCCACCATAATTTCTCAATACAAATTGCATGAATAAAAAATAATGATCTTGCATTTTAAATTCAATGCGGAATTTGCTGAGTAAGAATGTTTGTATTATTTCTTCTTGCTAAGTAAGAAAAGGGTGATGATTTTGCACCTTTGTTTGGTAAGGTAATGGTGGTGACTTATTCAACTCTGAAAATGTAATCTTATTTTTGGTTATGTTTTTTATTAGAAAGGGCTAATGATACCTAGTCCCCCTTACAAATTATTCTTAGTTGGCCCCCACAATAGAGGTCCTTAAAACATTGAATTAAAATGTAATTGATTTGGAATGCCTAGACAGCAATTTGTTTTTTTTTTTTTTTCTATGATTTAGCAGATAAGGGAAAATCCATCATAAGAATACGGAGGATACCAAAGAATTGCCATAAAAAATAAAAAGTCCCAAAATTGTTTCCTCAAAATAACACAGTGCAGGCAGTGTTCATTGTCTTTATAATATATTTTGTTCTCCATAAGTAGCAATAAAACGGCTCGTTTCAAAGCAGTACTGTATTGATTTATTGCATTTATGGAGACATTACATAATAAATCAGGAAATGAAGAGCCTTTGATGGCAAATGAATTGGCTTGGTATATCTTTGTGGTAGATCATGCATGAAAACCGATTTTACCCTTGGGTGACTTTATGAGACACTCTTCCGGGTCGTTATTTTATGAGGGTAGATAAAGAAAAGATCAGCAAGGTGTATGAACCGTGTATAAACATTATGGATATTATAAAACTCATAATAGCTTATGATGTAGTATTGATACCGAGACAAATTCCGTAGACAAAGTCCATAGAAACAATTAACATTGATAGCACCTTTATACAGATTTTCGTATACGTGTCACGTGCAATCAACTATTATTCTTGGACAGCCTAGCCTAGATTTTTTAATATAACTTGTCAGATAACTATTATCTCGGGAATAAAAATAACTTTCCTTTCCGAAGGCGGTGTCTTTGGTACATATTGTTTTCCGTTTTTCTTCTAACTTCGGCACAAAAGTTATTTTTCGCTTTGTAGTGTTTTGTTTTGGAAGTCTGTTTGAGTTTTTTGTTAAAAGGTTTTTTATTTATCTCTTCTCCAGTGGCCATCTGTGGTCTTTTTTTTTTGTTGATAAATATACCAAAATCGCTATATGTATGCCTACAATATTTGAGGAGTTCCCTGAAGACTGAAATATTATTCAATGTATAGCTAAACCTAACTGATCAGCATCTTCTTGTTACAATACATTCGGTGTTGGTCGAGTTAACCGATATAAACTGAGAGGTTCAGCACACGAGGTTAGCTCCGACCACAACATTTATAACTCCACAGAAGTTGTTATCCACAAGGATTACAAAGATCAAGAGATCCAGTAGCAGAATGTTTAAAGTGTACAACTTAGAAACATACGTAATCTAACTTACGGTGATTGAGTTTCATTTTGATTAAATAATATTATTTTAGCTTAAGTAGGTTAGAGTATTTATAATAAACTAGAGGCTGCCTCGCGGTTTCACCCGCGTAGTTCCCGTTCCCGTGGGAATACAGGGATAAAAAGTAGCCTATGTCACCCGGGGATAGAGTAGCTTCCCAAAGGCGAAAAAATTTTTGAAATCGGTCCAGTAGTTTTGGAAACTATTCGGTACAAACAAACAAACAAAAAAATCTTTCCTCTTTATAATATTGGTATAGATATAGATTATATTCTTGAAGCATACCTTTCGTCCCTTTCGAACCTATTTAAAAGAAATACTACTAGCAAAAAATATCATCTTTTCAGTGACGTTATATAATGAGAACATTTATGCTATCTTGAATAGGTCTCATCTATTTAATAATATTAAGTTCCTAGTAAATTAATTAGTGATAATTATCGAAACATCAAATTGTTTATCTTTCAGATTTAGCAAAATAATAATTAATGTTTTAGCTCGTAATTACAGTTGCATTGCTTTGCATATGTACAAACACTGAGTATTTAATTACATGAATGTTGGAAGCACTCGGGCTTGGAGAGATTTTGTTTTTAATAAGGTAAAGCCTTGTTATCTCGTGTATGATATTTGGTGATATTCGTACATAACCTTATTCAAATCGAGTAATTGTACGTTAATGCAATGCAATGCCTTGAAACCAGTGAAAAAAAACCACGGATCATTATAACCATCCGGTTCAATTTATTGAGCATCACAGAATCGCAGCCCAATTAAATCAGCGACTTAATTTACAGCAGATCTTGCAAGTCTCTACAGACATGAATTTGCAGCAGCAATCACGGTTTATTATTCAGTTAATTAAGAGCTTCACGCTACTGCAAAACGGTTTAGCAATAATTACATATTGAAAATGTTCCTTAAGAGAGCAAACGGTTTCATTAAATTTAGTGCAGCATCACCATTATGCGTCATTACCACTAGCTCGTCCACAAATCTCAAAAAAAAGTAAAAAAAAAAAAAAGAAAAAAAAAAGTATATAATAAATAAATAAATAAATCTCGTTAGCAACAGAATACACAAATTAACGAGTTTTTTTAACAACAAGTAAAATTTCAAAATTTAAAAAAACCCCCAACACATTTATCTTGCGAAAACATCCCGATTCAAACAGTAAAACACCCATAACTTTTGAACGGCTCAACCGATTTTTTTCAAACATAGCTAAGAACACTCTCGACACAATCACCTTTCCAACAAAAACAACTTAATCAAAATCAGTTCATCCGTTGAGGCGCTATGATGCCACAGACAGACACATAGATACACAGATACACCGATATACAGACACACATATACACAGATACACAGATACACAGACACACAGATACACAGATACACAGCAACACACCTCAAACTTATAACACCCCTCTTTTTCCGTCGGGGGTTAAGAAATAGCAGGTGCCCAAGAGAAGGCAGAGAGCTTAGAAGTCGATAAGAGTAACAAGTATTGATGCGTCGATTGTAGTTTGGAGAACCAATCGACTATTTGTGAGTAAAATTGCCCGTGTAAAGATTTATAAGGCTTATACTTGATACAAACCGAATATTTAGCACGTAGCTCTCTCTTCTTTTGAATCGAAACTTCATCTGAAGAAATTTTGGTCATAAAATTGTATAAGCGATTTACGTGCTCTTGAGTTTGGGTTTTAACCTAAACCGTGCCAATTTTATTAAGTTTTGGGTCAATGTTTTCACCCATAGCCATTTATAATATCTACCATAAAGTATCCGTATTTTTTAAAGCGGGGTTTTTTCTTCGGGACTTTTATGTGATGTTAAAAACCACGGTGCAGAACCCTTCTGACGGATGCTCGTTGTGGTACATCCCATCGAGCGACGTCATCCGCGACACTCAATAACTAGAGCCATATTTATTTTTTCAGTAAGGTTACGCAAAAATTCTTTTTTATGCTGATTTTTGTCTCTTTGCAGCCGTAAATAGATGAAAATAAAAAAGGTTAAAAACATTTTACCGAGAACAAATAACAAAGATGACCATTATGGACGAGTGAAATTACGCGGACGTGATCCGAAGAATGTTTATTGAAACTTTCGACGGATTCAGAGAATAGACGAAATGGAGGCTTAAATTCCACAATGCTACAAAATGTTAGACTTACTGTGCAAGTAAGAAGAGATTAGACAGTAGACACCACATTGAGAAAATTGTCAGACTTATCGACGCTAAAAGTATCAATTAATAGACTAATTTCATATAAAACCGAAAAATTAACACATTATAGGTAAAACTTAAATTCTTTTTTAAAACGATACAAGGCAATTAAGGAATTTATATCGCCTCTTTAGACGTTGTTTAGTTTCTTTCGAATATTGAATAAGACAGTATTGTAATAATTGTTTCCAATGACTTATAATATTAAAATTGCAATATAAAATCCAGGATACATAACAAAGATCATTATAAATTATGTAATAATTTTATAGGAATATCATCAATATCATCTGGCTTAAATATAAGTTTAGAGTTATTTCCTGTACACACAAAATTATTATTATTTTCTGTAGTTACTTAGGTGGGTACTCCTTTTCATTTGTAGGTACGTAGTTGACAACACAATAATAATTGACATTTGTCAGTAGGTACTTAATAAATATGACAGGTATGTATTATGTAGCAAACCACTATGACTTGAAAAATGAAAATTCATCATTTCATGACGTCACACATACTTCAGATTCTAAAACGTGAGACGATGCAACTCATATTGTGCCATGCCCCTAAAATATATATGTAAAACAACGCAGTGTCGACGCTGCGACGCAAAACGCAACGCAAAGCACTAATGGGGCCTCAGCCATTGTACTCGTATGCAAGATAGAGCTTTTTTTTATTTTAAACCGTTTTGATTGTACTGCAGACATCTGTCATCGTCTATCGTCATTTATTGAACTTGAAGGTTCACTTCAGAAAATTGATGGTTACACTTTGCAGGTAAATACAGAGTGTTGTTAAGTATTATTTTTTTAAATAAATCACTCCACATTGTTTTCTATACGAGGCAAAAGCACAGATAAAAAAATAGACTGAACAAAAAAGGATGAAAATGAAATAAAGTATCTTCTCTAAATGCTGTTGATGCCAAAAAAACACGAAGTATTTAACTACAACCAAAGCTTTTATCATAAATTCAACCATCGAGTTCTCAAGTAAATTATTGATTTAATTAGCTCATCATCTTGATTTATGTTCAAGATCGAATCCAATGGGAATCGTATATTTTTGTTGGTTGGGGACAAATAGGTTCCGCAATCAATTGTGTTTGTTTGTGAATAGGACGATTTTTGCTGTATGCCGGTGTAATAACGTAATAAGGCAATCAATATTGTTTATTGAAAAATATTTCATGCTTTTGTGTGAATAAAGTTACAAAAAAAAACTCTTATTAAAAATATATATAATCCGCATTGGCATGCCAATATTTTCAGGAAATATGGCTTGTACTAAACAAATGTCGCTAAGGAAATGCTTTAGCTATTTTGCTGTTTTGGATTTAGTTTGAACAAATAAAATCAAAAAGATGAAAAAGAAATGTTTCTAAGACATAGTTTATTAAATCAACTGCAGCGTTTACATACAAAAATACCGTTTTCTTAAAATAAGCTAAATTTGTTTAAAAAGCTAAAAACTGTATTTTAGTTCGTTGATGTCGAACCCAAAAAAATACGAAGTCAAGTTACTATCACCTATTTTCGTCTACTGATTTTCTTGTTATTTGAGCTACTTAATTTTCTTCAACTTTTGTATCCGAGCAGGTACAGGCGAGATTATTTATTAAGACCATAATTTATTTGAATAAACTTCTGTTGAATTGTTGATTGTTCTTTTGTACAATGCCTGGGGAAGATAAATTAAGTTGTTGGTTATTCCTTCGAGAAATAATAGCACAGATCTTTTGCTTTTCTTTTCTTTGAAAAAGTTACCCGCAAATGTTTAGACGGCAAATGTTTTATGAAGATAGGTTAGATACTTGAATTAAGTTAAGCTGAAGTTTTAGCATTGTGTAAGATATAAACTCGTCATTTAAAAGTTTCAATAATACATCATCATCATCATTTCAGCCGAAAGACGTCCACTGCTGGACATAGGCCTCGCCACATTGACCTACCGGTTCGCGGTCGCCATTCCAGAACGTTTCGGCCCCATCGGCCATCCGTTCTGCGAGCAATGTGCCCTGCCCACTGCCACTTAAGTTTGGCAATTCTTCGGGCTATGTCGGTAACTTTGGTTCTCCTGCGGATATCATCATTTCTGACGTGATCACGCAAGGAAATTCCGAGCAAAGCCCTCTCCATTGCCCTTTGGGTGACTTTGAGCTTTCTGATAAGGCCCATTGTGAGCGACCACGTCTCGGTTCAATAACATATGAAAGTAAATTTCCCTTTGCTATCTTGTAAGTTTGCTTTTTTGTCTTTGGTGAGGGTGAGTGCTCTTCTCTCGCCCAACTTGTAAGACTAGTCATAATACATGTACTCAGTAAACGTCAAGCCACTGGTAGTGTATTGCTGACTAAAGTATATCGATAAAGTTCCATTCACTATGTCGAGTTCTATTATTCATTTTCACTTGATTGGGACAGCGAAAGGGTTAGGAAAATTTGGTGTCGTAATCATGGCCACGTGTCACTTCAAGTGTCCGCCGCAGGTTTGTGGCCCCTGGTGCTCCCTGTGCTCGGCGGCCATGCTAAGCAGCACGAGCGCGAGCAGGTGCCAAGCCAGCCTGGAACAAAGAAAAACATTTGTTAACATTATCAGATTTGTTTATTATTACGCAATGACCAAACCTCATTGTTTTTTTAAAGATAATCTAAACTGACATTGTTCAGCCACTCCGAATAGATTTGATCGAAGACCATTGAAATCTATCTATTTTAACCGCCTCAAAGTTTATGAATTTCTAGCTAATGAATAATTCCAATAAAAAACCTATCATTACTTTTATGGAAAAATTAAATGAAAAGAGAACAGAGACTAAAAGGCGTCGTTTATTACTTTAACTACTACGTAATGTTCATCTCATTTTTCGTTTTAGAATATTTTAATAATATTCATTGACCCCTGTCATTACTCTGGTGTTAAGTTTAATAGGCTTATTTCGATTCGTCTTTTTTCGTATAAACTCTCAGGTAAGCTTCAACTTACAAGATAGCAAAGGGAAATTTTTGTATCAAATTAATTTGGTAACGATGTGACGACGTTCAAAAGTCGATGGAGCGATATTAGGTTGGCTGACAACGTTATAATTATAACAGCACAATTTTTATGAAAGTTATTCTTAGTTTTTTAACTTTAGTATTTCTTGGATAATATTGTATAATAGGTTTGCTGAAGTTGCACCAGGAAGGCACCGGGTGATGACAGAATCAAGGCCGAACTCCTGAAGGTGGGTGGAAAAACCAGATACTTGAGGTCCTTCAGAATCTGCGTGTGGTAGTACTCTTCTTCAAGAAATGTGACAATGTTCTACTGAAGAACTATAGGCCATGTTTTCAAGCAGTTTTCAAGAGTTATCACGAATCACCTCGAACGCAGGTTTGACTCTGTCGTCTTTTTAATTTATTTAGGTAGAAATTTACGGTTTTCTTATTTTTTTCCTTTACCCTATCTACAAGAGATTGCTTCTTGCCAAATTTAGAAGTTTTGATTTCCTTGCAATTCGTCAAATTTGCGTGATATCAAAATAGGAGGTTTCTTTTGATTGCGTTGATCTAGAAGTTTGATTTTCACAGCTCCAAGATGTCGCAGATTTGAGTATATGATATTAATTCAACTTGACACCTCCAGGCGTTTCAGAGAAAAGTCTTGACACACAGACAGACAAACAGACAACGAAGTGATCCTATAAGGGTTTCTATTTTTCCTTTTGAGGAACGGAACCCTAAAACGAAAAATTCTAATCGTTACTTCACTTCGATATTCAAAGCTCTCACACGAGTAACATGTTACCATATCTAACACTTTCACGAGTGCTTGTTCATATCACCTGTAGATTTTCTTTTTGTGAATATGTAAATGTGGGGTGAGCCACTAAACTGTGACGTTACCCCGCAGTTTATATGTATTTTTCATTTTTATATGATAGGCTCATTTTTTGTATTGCATAGCGGTCAAGTTTGTGATGAAAGCTGTTCAGCATTAAAATGTAGATCACTATTCCAATATTTTTTGTTCCTAGTGTAACATTAAATTGGCAAACCTAACACTGGTTGTTCCGTCCCGATTTTTACTTGCAACACCGTGTCGGTGGGCGGTCAACGATTTGACAGCTGACACTTGACAGTCGTAAGAGAAAATTTGTTGTGAACACACGCTGAATTCGGGTTCTTGTCGAAACATATCAAATCGAGATGTGTTTCGCCCATTTGTAATAGCTAATAGCGCCCTCCGTTCGCAATCGGTTAGTGGGGCGCCCGCGAAAGTGGTGTTGAATATATTTCAAGTACATCGATGTGCTTTTGTGGGAAACGCGTGTGTGTCTGACGGAAGCCGGAACCCGGCCCAGAACGCGTTGGTGGTCCCATCCAATCATTGTCCTTTATTATATATATATTGTCCTAAAACCCTCGGCCAGGCACGTGATTGAGCGAGCCCAGAGGATCACCGCGGGAATCTCAGGTAAGAGTGCACAACTTGTTTTAGTAGTACCACTTCCCACCTGTCAAATAGGTACCAGGGTATCTCCCAATAAGGAGCAAATCCCTAGCTTTCTACTGCTGCGAACCGCAGTTTCGTGGGGTGCAGGTTCAGACAGGGTACAGGAGTCCCAACGCCGCTATGGGTCCCGGTGTTTAACTCCTGGCTTGGGAACCGAAGACCTGTATTTAACACTGGTTGTTAATTAATGTAACAGCATATTTTATATTACTGTTAATAACGCTGTTTCTATCTTTAGACCCTGGTGGGTCTAAAGAAGTGATGTCTACGGAAACTTAAACAATAACTCTGACAAAGAAAAGAAAAAAATAAAACTAAATTGACTTCAAAAGCAAAACACAAAAAAGTTTAAATTAACTTTCGTTTCGAAAGTTTGCACTTTTTAGTGTTTTGCTTTTGAAGTCGGTTAATTTTATTTGTGTTTTTTGTCCTCTATTTTTAGTTTTTGTACACCGTCACTAAAAATGAGCAATTTCAAAAGTACTGTACATATAAGATTGACAAAATACCCATAATAACTCAATTAACACATTTGTGCTGTTTGTCGCTAAGGAGTTCGGTTATATGTTCCACATCTTAGAATTGCCCGACTGATTTTGATGAAAATTGCATTATTCCCTAAGTTACTTAATCCAACCCAAAAAAAATATCACAATCCGATAAGTAATCGAGAAATTCGTGGACAAACATACATACACTTATGAAATTTGGCACACGTGTTTAGAAGCCGACATATAACAAAATATGTGAATATTGTGCAGTTCCGTTTTAGCAAGGTATTTAAAAAAAATGCTAAATCAAAAGCTAATTTATTTTAATACGAAAAACATCCTACACGAGAAACAGTATGGTTTCACCAAAGGACGTTGTACAACCGACGCTGGTGTCACTTTAATAAAACACATCTTTGATGCGTGGGAGGAGGGACAAGATGCCATAGGTATCTTCTGCGACCTGTCGAAGGTGTTTGATTGCGTTGATCATGAAACATTGCTTTTGAAACTTGAGCATTACGGGCTAGGCCAATCAGCATTAAGTTTAGTAAAATCCTATTTAAATGATAGACAGCAATTAGTTCAAATAAACGGTGTCAATTCGTCAGGGTTGAACGTAAAAATGGGGGCACCCCAGGGCTCAATTTTGGGTCCTTTCTTATTTTTAGTATACATTAACGATTTACCCCATCTATTGAAAAACAAACTAAACATGGTGTTATTTGCTGATGACACTTCTTTGATTTTTAAGATCAACAGGCGTACGAGTAACGTTGCCGACGTAAATAATGCATTGCAGCAAGTTCTAAATTATTTCACTGTTAATAATTTAGTTTTGAATGCTAAAAAAACTATGTGTGTAAAATTTGCCTTGCCGAATGTCAAAAGTTATGATTGTGACATTATATTAAACAACGAGAAGCTAGAATTCATCGACAAAACGGTTTTCTTGGGGATCACGCCAGACTCAAGGTTACAATGGGGTCCTCATTTAATGTCACTTGCGAGGCGGTTAAGTTCGGCGGCTTATGCTGTTAGAAAAATTCGTCAATTTACTGATGTAGATACCGCGAGGCTGGTCTATTTTAGTTACTTTCATAGTATAATGTCTTACGGCATATTACTATGGGGAAGGGCTGCAGACATTCAGTCAATTTTTGTTCTGCAAAAACGAGCCATCAGAGCGATATACAATCTTCGCCGGCGCGATTCTCTAAGGGAACTGTTTAAGGACATTAACATCATGACGGTACCTTGTCAATATATTTACGAAAACATCATGTACGTTAGAAAGAATTTACATCTTTTTAGTAAAAACAGCGATAGACATAGTTATGTTACTAGAAATAGGGACCAGTTAATTCAACTAGGTTTCAGGCTGGCTAAAGTAGCGTCATCTTTTATTGGGTACTGTATAAAATGTTACAATAAAATACCGCCACACAATCTAGAACTGATTGAGGCGAAATTCAAAACTTGTATAAAACGCACACTATGCAGGCAGGCATATTATAGGTTGGTGGATTACATCGCTGATAAAAATGCTTGGCCCAACGCTATTCCAGCTCCACAGCCACTAGGCCACAAAAACAAGTGATAAGCAGAAAAGTTCTGAAGTATTGTTGGACCCGCTGAAGACTGTATGAATAATTATAATGTATATTTGTGTTGTATAAACTCAATTTATTTTTTGGATTATATAACTGCACAGCACATATGTGAGTACTATGTACCAACTGTAAATCTACCATTTAATGTACCTATGTGTCGTTCGTTGACTTCAGTGTGCCCTGGCAGTTGAGTGTGTCATGCTCTCTCTAATGTCTCTCTGATGGTGGCACATATGTTGGATCATTCGGTTCCCTTCATGATGGTTGAGCTGAGTGGTGCCGATCCATGTGTCGTGTTTGTGAACGGGCGCCATCAGTTGGGATTGGTCATATCTTAGCTGCCTCCGCCTGTTTTTAATTACCTATTTATTGTATTTTTAATTGTTTGTGTTACTCTAGACTACTTAAGTGCGTTTTTTTTACATCGTTCTCACATATATGTATTTTTCCTACAAGATTATTGCAACCAAATACGTGTAAAATACTTTTTTTTTTTAAATTGTCTGTGTGGAGTTTCTTGTCCGTTCTTCTCCATAACAAGCTACATTTCCGAATGGACGGTAGAATCAATTATTATTACATTTTTATTTTTTTTTGACGTTCGAAAGTGCCGCTTAATGGCCTAATTGAATAAAGAAATTTTGATTGTATTTTGATTTTGATTCCAACAATATTACATAAATACGTATCGAATTGATTTCCTCCTTTTTTATGAGGTCGGTAAGAAAAAGATCACAAGTTATCATTACTCGAACAAAATTTCAACAACTTAATTTATCTACTGGTTCTGTACATAAGAACAATAAAAAATTAACTCAACAGATGATTGATGAATGCTTACGATACTAATAATGATACGAATGATTCAAATAAATGCTTTGTGTTGTATTATAGAAAATAAAAGATATTCATTTCGGATGTAGTCGGAGCAAGAAACTTGTCTCTGATACCAAGAAAAACAGTGGCAATGTACTTAAATGTTTCTGTATATAAGAAAAAGGAAATACAAAGAAATAAAAACATAAAGTTATCTTATTGATAAGGAGCTGATTTAATTAAAAAACTATTTATGTAAGGCATGCACCTTACAAAAGTAAAACTTCTTCATTTAGTATAATCTTATTTGTTCAGAGCACTGAAACTAAACTGAAGCAACAACAGCAAAACTCGAAGTGTTTTGCTGTTGTTGAAACACGACGCTCTGGCAAACATAGCGCACAAACAAGTGCGCTGTTTTTTGCAAAATATATTGAAATGCCGGCGAAAGTTGTGAATTTTATGTAATATCGAAGTAAAAATTTACCGGATCCGTCAAAAGGTACTAATTTTCATCCTTAATCAAAATTCGTGGCATTAATTCATTATAGTTGTTGAGAAATATGGTTTATTCTTTAAAACCTAAACGTGTTTACAATAAATACTTAGCACAACATCGACCACTTCACAGAAAAACACAATTTATGGCGAGATGATGAGCAAATTTAATAAAAGTTATTCCATAACTCGATTATTGAACTTATATTAAAAGCTTAAGAAGACATTTTAAAATAACCATAGTTATTTTAAAAATACACAAAAATGTCTTCTGTCATACAACAAAAAGGAATTATTTGTAATAAAATGAGGGATTAACTACCTTATGTTCCTAACATAGATACCTACTATACAGGGTGGAAAAATCAATGAGCCTGAAAATAAACCACTTTAAATCCTTAAGATAGATTATTTTACTTAAAGGAAGCATTACTTAATTTTTTACTAGCTTCTGCCAGCGGCTTTGCCTGCGTGTATTATACATATAAACATTCCTCTTGAATCACTATCTATTAAAAAAAATCCCATCAAAATCCGTTGCGTAGTTTTAAAGATCTAAGCATACATAAGGACAGACAGCGTGAAGCGACTTTGTTTTATACTATGTAAGGATAAGGCAAACACAACAGCATACACAGATTTTTCGACACGCTTACCTAAACCGGCTGTGGACCGTGCTGAGTTTATAAAAAAAAATAAAAAAAAATTATAAAACCATGGAGCCTGCTTTTAAAAATATACATACAGATATTTTATATTTATGGATGAAAAGCATTGACCCAGATTATAGTAAATTAATAGTGTGATGAGAGAGTAAAACCCAACTCAAGAGCACGAACAAGTTGCAATTAAAAGTTGATATCCAATGTGTTCAGATGAAGTTTTCATTCAAAACACAGGAACAAGGCAACCTGCTGTATAACCAGTTTTTATTCATAAAACCTCGTAAATCTATTTTATTGGTAGTTTCGCTCACAAATTGTCCAAAGGCACAAATTTCAATTCGCACATCAAATCTTAGTTCTGTTGACAGCGGCTTTTTAGCACTTTCATATCTCCTTTGGGAAACTTGATTTATTTTTATTTTACACTAGAGGACGCCTCGCAGTTTCACCCGCGTAGTTCCCGTTCCCGTGGGAATACAGGGATAAAAAGTAGCCTATGTCACCCGGGGATAGAGTAGCTTCCCAACGGTGAAAGAATTTTTGAAATCGGTCCAGTAGTTTTGGAGCCTATTCGGTACAAACAAACAAAAAAATCTTTCCTCTTTATAATATTGATATAGAGGTATATTGATATATATAGATAAACAATTTATATGTCCATGCTGTTGCTAACAGAACGTAGATACAAACTTATAAGCCAGCTAGTTTTAATCTGAAGCTATTTATGACTGCTGAAAAGGTTGTAAAGAGTCTGTGAGTAGTATAAAACGTATATTTATTGTTGCTATATACTGGCTTTACCTAATGAAAGTTAAATTCTGTCTTAAAAAACTGCTTCAACATTGAATTGCTAACCCGTTGCAAAGCCGTGTCAAGATCTGAATTAATCAAATAATAGCCGTGATTGCTGCTGTATATTAATGTCTGTAGAAACTTGCAGCATATGCAGCAAATTGTGTCACTGATGTTATCAAGCTGCGCTTCTGTGATGTTTATTAAATTGAATCAGACGCATAGTATAGTAAGTAGTTTTTTCTGCCCTCTATACAAGATGTTGTAGCATTAGGATACAATAATAACGTAGATTTAAATGACTCAACACTTGAAATAGTATCCCTGAAAATCATAAAACGTGGGTAGTTTTACCTAATTGTCACGGAAGTGCGTGAAACCCGAATGATTTAATATTCACGATGTAATCACCAATTACGGAGAACAATCTGACCAAGAGAATTTATTAATCGATCGCTGTTACCGTCTCCAACAACGAACCATATTAAATTTTATTTTGAACAGAGTTTACAATAATAAAATACAAATTAGCATCCGTAACAGTAATTTAATTAATTAGAACATAATCACTGTTGATACGCCAACCAACTGCAAATTAGCTGAACCAGATCTGAACGATCAATAGGATCGTTATATTTTTTGTTTAGAAGTTAATGAAATTGGTTTTTCTTTATTAGTTAAGCTGTTTACATGAGAACATAAATATTCCTTTTTACTATTCCATATTTTAAACCTACGTTTTACGCATAGAAAGCGTCAACTCTAGGAGGAAGTTTCACAAACATTTGCTGAATCTGCTGAGGAAACCTGTTAAAATTTAAATGGAGTTTCTCAAATTTAAATGCATTGTCAAGCTGGAACATAGTTTTTGTGAACAAGTGCAGGTTAGACATGAAATGAAAAAACAAACTCTTGTATAAATCTTGACTTCCATTTAAAACTTCGTTGTTTTAGATATTTCATTGTTCCTATCAATTCTTTTTTATTTTATCGAAATGAACAACGCAATAATATTAAAAAGGCGCCGTGTTATTACAATAATACCATTGTCAAAGCAAATTTTCACTTTATCGCAAAATTTTATTCATGAGTATGCTACATTCAGACAGACTTGTTTTTTGACTTGTGTAATAGTCATGTTCTTGATTCAAGTGATTTTGAATCCAGAACATGACTTGATGTGATCTACTCGTTGTGTTCTTGCTAACAAAAAATTGCTTTAAAGTTACTCACTTAAGGTTTATAATCCATTGGCATCGAATCCAAGCGGTCAGACGCAGCGGCATCACAATACTTCAGAGGCAGCGATGTGGGGGGCGTTCTTTACTAGGCACAACACTTTCTCTTCTTCCTTTGTTGTCTAACACCACGAATCGAACCACACGAGCTAATCCCACGGCAAATGCCAGCGCGGGGCTCGTTCGCCGCCCTGACGACATCCAACGTCTCAATTTATTATATATAAGTCTATGATCCAACGAGCGCGTGCACGTACTACTTCGCGTAGGCTCACAAAGTAAGGCTTTGTGGGAGCGCTGCGCGAGTATGGGTGTTGGAGCAGGACAGAACACTGAACGATTTTACGTGTTTTTGCGGGTGTAATACCCGCACTTTCTGTTTTGTCAATCGTGTGCCGTATATGCATCTCTTCGGTGTTTCTGATACCTGCATTCCTTTTTTTCAAAACATAATAATATTTATAGTTTATTTTAAATATCTTACTGTATTTTTTTTTTTTTGTTTTTGTACCTATTTTTACATGCACTACAGACCTTGGTATCCGTACGTCACGTCCTAGGCGAACACTGAAAAACAGCGCCGTGTTGTGGGTCCCCCACGGCACAGCATTATGCTGAGTGGAAGCCTTCTTGCCACAATACGACATGCATCTGCTTTTATTTACACTCGCATTTATTTTTTTTGTCTTTTATTTTACATTTCTAACATAATTTAAGAACTACTAACACTATGGTTAACCACTATTCTCGTTCTTGAAATGTAATGTTTGTATGTCGTTTTGTGGCAATTAAATATTTTTTCTTTCTTTTCTTTTCTTTCTTTCTTCTTGAGCCTCCCTTGGTCATAATTTACAAAACCTTCGTCAGATCAATAAACAGCTTATTCCAAACTGATAGCGTTCAAAATACAATGTCAATTAAACTTATAATATCATATGAGTATTATGATGATTCCATAAATCAAGTGAAGATGAAATAATTGTTTGGTGTGACAGATGTGTCACATAGCTACCGTGAGACGCGAGTAAACCTAAATAATATCAGACAAATTGGATGAAATTATATAACATAATTTGTTATTCAGATATTTAAGAAAGTTCGGGGACATGATTGTATGAAGCCCAAAAGTGGCTACGATCCGACTGCGGAAATCTGCAGATATCGGGGTTTTTGATTAAACTTAATTTTTATGAATGATAATTGATGGTAGAATATATTGCTGTAGGTTGCCTGGAAATATCTAGCCGCAATTACCTTAATCAAATAAATTGGCATTTAAGGTTGATAGTAAACCCTAAATATGTAAGTGTTTTAATTGAATACGTAATTTAGAAAACAGGACATACGAGTATATATAATAGTTGCCCAGCTCTCAGGTAGCTGCAACCTGTGTCGGTTTCCAGTTTACCTGCTAAACCTGGTAACACATTAATGATGATGTTCTATGCACACCCACGACACAGGAGAAATTCCAAGTGTAGAACAAAGCTAAAAAAAAAAACAAAAGGCAACCCTGTAGTAATCTAATCTACTATTAACAAGAATCATTCATAAAAAATATACCTGCAGATTTTTCCAGTGGGATCTCATACTATGTGTATAGAGCAGTGTGGGTACTCATCTCTCAATTTTCCAGTCTGTTGAACGCTGCTGGATATTGAAGATTTTCCGGGCAGTAGTTTTAGTTTAAACGGAGTAGCAAAAAAGCTCTGAGAATACATGATTGTGCAATAACCCAACATTCGTTGACACAGAATAAATACAATTTCAAAACGCGAAACGAAAGATAATAGTGAAACATGGGTTAATTTATTATTTTCTATCTAGAAACATGCATTTCCCTATTTCCAGGCCATTAACTTATTATACACTGATTACTTAAGTTTCATTTTTCACAATCAGTCACCATCCATCTTCAGAGTTTGCCGCTAAAACCAGCGAGTATTACTCGCTGGTTTTACATCATTACATCACGGTTTATAGCTGCACTAAATTGGTTCAGCAAATTCTGTGCCAATTGCACTAGGCATGTTATTTTTTTTGAACCACCACCTAAAAAGACCAAAATTAGTAGATGGCGAAGAGAGCGATGTTAGAAGGTAAATTATACTCATGTATGACGAATCGCAATTTGCCCAAGATACAGAGTTGGTAAACCTTTCGGTATGGGCACGTTTAGCGCAATTTGTCTTTATACTTCATTACTGTCTTTTACTTTATGTTTGTTGCTGTTGTGTTGTGTCTGTGTCGAATACATATATTTCTATATTAATCAATTCTTTCTATACAAAGTGTGAAGTAAAAATGTATCGTAACTGTACAAGGCGTGTAGTTAATAACCTAGTTTGAAAGTTATGCCAATCTTCTGGCAAAAGAAAGACCAGGAAAATATGTGAAACTGGAGTCAAGTTTGAAACTGAAACGTTATCATAACAGGAATTACATTGAAATGTAAAACTTTCTCGGTGAAGCAGCGAAAGGTAGAACCCGAATTGATTTCCATTTCCTTGAAATCCTTTTCGTTCAAAGTGGATTCCTTTGAACTATTTACGAAATATTTTAATATTGTGTAAGTTGGGCATCTAACTGGATAATATGTTTATATGATCTCAGGAGCGTCTCTACGTGACCATGTAACGATACATCTGCAGCGTAGTAAGTGATACTGAGATACTTGAGCATATATAATTTAAAGAGGAACCTGATAACTTGAACAATTGCAGTATAATATTTGCACCCAACTCATAACCAAAGAGAGCAAAAAAGGCAGGATAAGGTACATTCTAGCTGTATATTAAAGTAGGTTTATAAATATTACATTAACATGGCCTATACAAATGAACACTTAAATTATCCGATGCCACTAATAAAATTGTATTTGTACGATCCTCGATACTCCGATACATTGCTTACAGAAGCACAAACCATGTGAGTGTGTGTTCGTGAACACTAACTAATGGTTATACTCGGACGTTACTCACAGAGGTATAACGCGATAATTACACGTTTACTTGAACAGATGTTTACAACTATAATTCACAACATTAGCCTATATTAATTTTTTAAATTTTGGTGAGCCATTAATACTTGAATAGATTTTTATTTGTGGACTAGCTGTGCCCGCGACTTCCCTCACGTAAACATAAACGTGATCCACTGGCTGCTGTTTATTTTAAATAAAAATACGACAGTTAAAAAAGAGACAGTAAATGTAAGCAAAGGTAAAGGTTTCAAAAGCGACATATATCAATTATGAAAATTATTTTCAAAAACATTACATGTTATAACAACTCATCCTGTGTCATATTAGATAAATTCGAAATTGTTTCTATTACGTTACTTATTTTCATACGTGAGAAATCTTAAACATTTGACCGGACCATGACCGCGATTGCCATCAATGTCTGACCAAAAAAAAGGGTCACACGAATACAATTTCGAAGACTAACCTTAATCTGAATTCCGAAGCTTACAAAGGATTCATGAATTTTAATGAAACCTCTGTCTCCTTGTCTTTCCGTTGACATCTATCCCAAAACTTTCAGCTAATATTTCGAGTATTTATTGAATAGCTAGAATAATCTGCTATCGTAAAAATCAAAAAGAATATTTAGAAGTTTTTACGTTTTTTAGTAAATACGCCAGGTATTATATTAAATAGTTTGAGAGGTGAAAACAGCTACATAACGAATTATTTACTAAACTGATTAGTAATTGCTACATGAAATCGAATAAAACTAACATCAGTAGGTATCGATATTATAGGACGAATTACGCAAAATACGCGCTTAGACGTGGAGTTGCGGACACCAGCCCGTCTTAACCTAACCTATAGGACGAATTTGTAGAGAATCTTGCAGTGGCGTCAGTGAACGACATGAATAATTAACATCACAATTTCGATTACGGGTCGAAGCCGGATGGTGCTTGGCTCTCGATTCTAGCTGAATGAATTAGTACCGGTCTTTAGCAAATCAACGTGAAATTGGAGGAAATTTTAGGATTTAGGGAAGGCCTGGTGTGATTTTTTTTCGTTACACATTATATCACAATGACTGAAACAACAATGCTGTGTTTCATTCCCGAGGTCGAAAAACCTAGTCAATCATGAATAAAACTGCCATTAGAACGTGCTTATAAATATTCGCGGAGTCAATCAATTGAAAGCTTTGAACTGTTTTGCAATGCACAGAGCTACGTCCTTGCCAGCCGGCTTTTAAACCCTAGCGTTCTTCAGATTTTTGGGATTCCAGTTTCATTCAAGTATTTTGTAGTGCAGAGGTGCATCTTAGTTTAAAAGCCAGATATTAATTTTATGTAACATAGATGAATGTCCAGCTACTATGAATAGGAACCACTCTTTGCAGCCACGAAGAAGGGCAAATAGTTGCTGCGTTGTAAACAGAATCTCATAAAGCCATGGAATGCTGCGATGGAATAAATAATTACAAAGAAACATTTTAATTAACGCTGGATTCAGATCACTTTACATGTTGCTACTTCTAGAGGCGGGTAAATCATCTAAGCTGCAGATTATTTTGTTAGTGTAGGTAATATGTAGGAACTTTTCATAGCAGTAATGGCTAAATAAAAAAAACACTCAGTTCTTATGTTTTTAGTGTAAGTAACAACAAAATTCGCTCCAAAATAAGTTCACAATGAATATCTAATATGTAGATCTGGGGGGTTACCATAAGCTCTTAGAGTAAGGTTATTTTGAGATAGAGTAAGTGACAGATGTATAATATATATATATAGTATACATCTGTCACTATACTATATATACTATATATATATATATATATAGGCTCAAAATTTAGAGCCAGTAACTCAAGTTAACTAAAAGCAATATTTTTAAATGAGATCCTCGTTTCCATTCTGCCAACATGAAAATGCTGTAAGACACGGGTTTTAGTTAGTAGCTGCCTACTAACAAAACCCATACCCCACTTAAGCGATTAGATCACCAGCTGAAATATAAATAATGTTTGCCGCAGGCATTTCATCTAAAGTTATTTTATTACAAAACTTATTCTATTAGATACCTACTGCCCGAAATATCATTCATATAAAAGCTAATGCGATCACAATAAATTTTGCGTAGCGGGAAAGTACACAAAAGTGTTGTTGGCTTACTAGATCATAGTCTCTTAAAACCTCTCGCGAAGTGTTGATTGTCCAATAAAGCAGTAACGAGATAATATCTTTATTGATAAGTTCATTAATAGATTGACTATCTAAATATAAAATTCACGAACGAATAATTTGAGTTATTGTTAATCTAACAAGATAAAAGTTCAAATATTGGTACGCTGTGGACTGCAGCCCTCGTAAGAGCAAAACAACGAGCTACGCAAACAAATATATCTAAATTCAAAAGCTACCTTGATTCTGTCTCTGTGCTAGCTAATTGCTGGCATATCTTACCGTTACGTATTTGCGGCACCAGCAATTATTTAGTTTCAGTGTGGGTATATCCGCAAACAGATAAAAAAGCTAAAGCTCTGCACTCCATTCGATTTAGGTAAATACCTAGTAGTATTTTTCACTTTGATACGTTACCTCTTTAGAGTAAACAGACTTTACAGTCAATTACAGGTTCTCATTAGGTAAACAGACTAATTGCGACTAGCTGGGATTTGATTAGGAAATCACTAGTGAATTAGCTCTTGTTGTTAATTCATTGAATCTTTAAAAAAAATGCTATTTGTATGTAATTAATTGAAGTTAATTTATTTTCAGGCTTAATTAGTAGTTATTAACTGAAGTTTATAACATGTAGGAAGTCATAGTTTTTTATGTATTTTCACAGTAAGTATATTTGTTTATATGTAACTAGCTTCTGCCAGCGGCTTCGCCCGCGTGTACAAAATAGATAGTGGCCGATTCTCAAACCTACTGAATATGCATATAAAATTTTATAAAAAACAGTCAAGCCGTTTTGGAGGAGTATGGTAACTAACATTATGACACGAGAATTTTATATATAAGATATATTCTTGCATGAAAGTTTTACTTGTAAAGAGTAACATTATTCAATGCCCAAAGAGTAATACAAAGATTTATTTTTTCACACCCTTAGGACTTACAAAATTAATTGCCACATAGTAAATTATTAAATGAATATTTATCTTGGCAAGCTAATAAATCAGGGTAAGTTGTTTTCGGAGAACCTCGGGTTGTAATTAAGCTACCTCAAGGAGAATGGCTGTCAACAGTCACCTGAATTTGCTCTTTATCTTGTGAAATATTGTGACTATAATTAAGAAACCTACAATTAAGTTTGACGACAGTCAAGAGTGACAGCCAAATATTTTCATTTTGACAAGAGTTTGTAAACTGTAAATAAATAAATATTTTTAAAGCAACGTAAAGTATTAACATATGATTACTATTGAGCGACTGTTTATTAATTGGACACAATCATGTTTATTCAGGTTTATTTGGTGCAATATGTAAATAAACAAATAGGAAGAACGTAATGGCTAATATTGATTTGTTATTAACGAGGTGTTTAAGAAATGTTCGATAAATTAATATGTGCTCACGAATAAAACCCTTTCATTAACAGAATGATAGACCTTTACCATGCAGAATAAGAGAAGCTTTTACAAACGAGTCCCTTCTGTTGTAAAATTAATTCACAGACACCTATTATTTTCTACATGAAGTTTTCCAATCAAGTAAAACTTAGCCAATGGGTGCCTGAAGATAACAATTAGGTAATGATTGTTTGATTTAGGAACGTAATTATGATAAACTTTGCGAAACATAACGTACATACGTTATCAAAATTCTAAATGTACTTACAAAGTTTCCCAATCTTGTTATACTTCACACGTAATATATCAGAAGTGCCTTCAAAAGCCAACTTATGAAACATGAATGAAATATCTCATGTTAACTTGGACTTGGGTCAAGTTCTCGTATCTGGTATGATCACGAAGTCGGTCAGGCGAGCTGACGACTCCCGCCTTAATGTAAATGAACATTAACTAATCGAGCGGAGAGTGTAGATAAGAGTCTTATTTAGAGTACACAGCCTGACTTTGGACGACAGCGGACTGTCGTGTGGAGATAAGCTCGTAGCAGTTGTGAACTTGCTATGCGATATGGTTAAATTTCAGTGATTTTGTATAAAGTTTAGATTGTACCTGTATGTACATTCTTTAGATGATTTCACAAAAAAAAACTTTGTAAAAAATAGAATTATGTTTCCTCTCGGTCCCAATTAGTAGTAGGAATTATAGGGTCGAGACAAATTTTGTTGTAATCCCCAAAGCGATTTTCATTTAAGGGCAGTTTTAGTTGCGCGACGTGTCTAAAAGTTGGAGTTCAGCACGAATACCTGCTATGTACTTAGTAATGGGGAAGCGTATATTGTATAGCCGCTTGCACAGTGACTTTCAGGCAAGCCTCCACAAAACAGGTGCCTAAGAATGGACGGTACTGCTGAGGCCGACTAAAAAAAAGGTGACATACAATAACTAGAGGCCTACCGCAAGGACTGTTTCGAGGTGGCTCAGGCAAAGCATAACTGCAAAACTTTTTTTAAATATTGCCCCACATTAGGAATTTCTCCTATATCGTGGGTGCATTAACAAACAAACATACACAAATAACCAGACTGGAATCATCCACTGGTACCTGTAGGCCATACAATTATGTCCTATCTACAGAAAATCCAGTAGTTCTGGCCCAATGATGGTAACAGTGTTAGGAAGGAGAGAAAGGTCTGTGAAAAGGGCTTCTATGTAAACTTATTTTTGCCTCTTCAGAACTTTTAGCAACTTTATATTCGTAACTTACACTTTTAATGATTACCAGATGTTTGATGATCTTCTTAAGAATGTACATACAGGTACAATCTAAACTTTATTTAAAATCACTGAAATTTAACCATATCGCATAGCAAGTTCACAACTGCTACGAGCATATATCCACACGACAGTCCGCTGTCGTCCAAAGTGAGGCTGTGTACTATAAATAAGACTCTTATCTACACTCTCCGCTCGATTAGTTGACTCTTATCTACACTCTCCGCTCGACTACTTGGAGCCCGCGGTGATGCTCGCCACAAACCACGTCAATTGTTCTGATGTGGCGAAAAGCGAGCTGCGGAGTGTCGCTTCTTCTCTGTCGTTTCGCTCTTGGCAGAGCGGTCGTGGTCACATCGAGGCGTCCACTTCGGTGGTAGATGCAGACCCAGCTCTCCGCACAATCTCCCGCCGTCTCTCCCTGTTGGCGGACTGTTTGGTGGAGTCAGATATGCGGCTTCCTACTGCGGATTTAAATTGGTCAGTCCAGCGCATAGGTGACCTGCCGCGTGATCTGGTTCTCTCCACTTTTCCTTGTACGACCAGCCGCTCTATGGAGTCGCCATCCCGCCTAGAGACGTGTCCAAAGTATTGCAGCATGCGCGACTGTACTACGTTTAACAAACGCTGTTTGATGCCGAGTTCCTGGAGTATGGACACGTTAGTTCGGAAATCCGTCCACGATATTCCGAGCATCTTTCTCCAGAGCATTTATCTTCCCCCTTTCCAACTCACGCACTGTCCACGTCTCGGCCGCGTAAAGAAAAATGGGGAACACAATTGTTCGTATGAGCCTCGTGGAGTATCGCTTAGTTACGCTGAATGTGCAAGGAGGGATGACAGATCAAAAAGATACAAAAAGAAAGGGAGTGGATATATCTAAAGACGGATCCCGGACCGCTATCTGGTCAGATATTCAAGAGACTCAGGCCTGTCAGGGTGTGGGGGTTATAAAAGATTATGATTGTATGAGCTTTAGGATTCTTTGGGTGAGAATTAAGATCCCCCACACCATACCTTTATTTTGTGCGTGTATGCACATGATATGGGATGCTCACCGTCTGAGAGAGAGGATTTCTTTGGAAGTTTAAGAGATATATTGAATGAATGTATGTAGGTCTAACGAGGAGATTGTTGTGCTCAGCGACTTTAACAGTTGGGTTCGTGTGAAGAAGAATGGGTTCGAAAAAATATTAGGGGCATTCGGGGACAATAGAGTGAATGAAAATGGGATGAATTTAATGGAAATATGTGTAGAGAGAGTTTGAGCATAGGGAGATCCAAAGATATACGTGGGAAAGGCAAGACTGTAGAATGATGACTGATTTTGTTATTGTAGATGAAAATTTGAAGAGCAAAGTTGCAGATACAAGAGCCTATCGGGGTGCAAATGTGGGGACTGGTCACTATTTAGTTATGTGTCGAATGGCTGGTATGTTCATGCGTTGGCGTCATCAAGTTTGAGTTTCTGTGACCGTGTTAGAAAGAATAAAAAGTAGAAAGATTCATCATCATTTCAGCCTAAAGACTACCACTGCTGGACATAGGCCTCCCCCAGGCGTCGCCACATTGACCGATACCGTGCGTCTCGCATCCAGCGCCTTCCCGCAAACTCAACCACGTCATCAGTCCACCTAGTGGGAGGCCTTCCAACGTATCGTCTCGTATAAAAGTAGAAAGATTACAAGAACTAAAAGTATAGTTAATAGGATGTGTGGTAAACGTAGGCGCAAAATTATGTGGTACGGCGAAGAGGAAACTGTGCTAGTTGAACGAATGATACTTGGGTAGATGATGAAGTAAAAGAGGTGGTAAAGAAGAAGAAAGAGGCTTGGTTTAATGTCTTAGCCTGTTAGGCCCAAAACAGAATGAATCAGGCAACAAACGTCACGAATGATCTGGAATGAGCGAAAATAAGGTACAGTCAAATGAAAGCGAAAGTCAAAGAGGTGGTAAAAATTAAGAAGGATGAAAAAGAAGAGATTAAAAAAGCACTGAGTGGGTTGAAGATTGGTTAAACTGCAGGCTATGACCGAGTATCTGCTGAAATGCTGAAGTGCGGTGACGGGGTGGTAGCAAGCCTGTTGTGCCAGATCTTCAATATGTGTTGGAGATGTGGCCAATATGTGTTGGAGTGATGACTGGTGCAATACTGTTATCGTACCACTATGTAAGCGAAAAATCTAACAGCAGGTGTATTAAAAGTACCGCGGCAATAGTATTTTGAGTGTTATCGGAAAGTTTTAATAAATAGAGTAGTAAAAGTGGCGGATGAACAATTATGGGACGTGCAAGCAGGATTTAGAAAGACCATGGGCTTTATGGATCAAATCTTCTCCTTGATCTGCATAGGCGAAAAATATCTGGCAAAGCAGAACTAGACTAGACTGTAGACTGTGTCTTGGTCTATCATCCAACTTTCCTGTTGCAGGTCTGGTGGAAGAAATTTACGTACTACCTTTATGCTCTTCTATCTGTATTCTTTTTTTCTCTATGA
Source organism: Orthosia cruda (assembly GCA_964057195.1). Classification (NCBI taxonomy): domain Eukaryota; kingdom Metazoa; phylum Arthropoda; class Insecta; order Lepidoptera; family Noctuidae; genus Orthosia; species Orthosia cruda. Next base: position 5,775,641 of record OZ059848.1, on the reverse strand, counting down.
AGTGTTTTGTGTGCACATAAATAAATAAAGTCTACTGTGCTTTCGTTGAATTGGAGATGGCCTATGACAGTATGTGGAGGGATGAACGGTGGTCGATGCTATTCGGGTACGGTGTGGATTGGTGCGTGGTACGGGCACTGAAATCCTTTTATAGGGATTCTAGTACTTGGTCTAGGATTGGTGGGGCGTTTTTGTTATCCATCTCAAGGAGATCGATCATCTGTGTAGCTCTGTCTAACAAGACAGAGCTGTAGCGTCACCGTGGCTGCTAAACTTGTTCATCGATAGTTGTCTGATAGGTTTGTAAGAGCATGAATTGAGGATGAATGAGTTGCCTGTTAAATGCCTTCTCTTCGCAAATGATCAAGTTCTACTTGCGTCGTCAGCAGAAAAGTTGCAAGACATGGTGACTGTGATGCATGACGCTTTTAAGTTAAAAGGGATGAGTATAAATGTGAACAATACTTAGGTAATGGTGTTTGAAAAAGAAGACAATGTATCAGAGAGAAGTGAAAATAAATGATAAGAGTTTGGTGCAAGTTAAAGAGTTTGTATATTTTGGGAAGTATATTCACAAGGTGGTTGCTGTAGAAATGCGTTACTTGCGAAGTATGTGTGATGTAAAATTAAATGATAGATTGTGATGTATGAACGTGAGTGAAGCAAAAGAAGTATATAAGGATCGTAGCAGGTGGCGTTCTGTGGTTTCCGCCTAGCCCCATAAGCAAAAGGCGTGAGTTTATGTATGTATGTTACTAATTAAATCATCTGTGAAGCAATTTGCAGCTAAATTCATGTTGCATTCATGCATTCGTCTTCATTAAAATGGTTTTCTATTCCTTTTTTTATCGTCATTTAACATAATATGCATTTGACAAAATATGATTCTCGGGGTAGCCTCACTCCCTAGAGAACGCGTCCCCAGGTGGCGGATAGGGGAAACCCCGGCGGTTTGGCAAACTTTTATAGTGTGGCAAACCAAAGGGTAGGAGAAAAATAAAATATCTCCCGCGGACCACAAGGCCGAAGAAGGACACTTCGTTAAAAAACCTCGCCAGCGGGCTACTCCGGCATATCTGGAGGAAAGACCACTGGTGTACTGAGTTCTTAGGTTGGAGAACTCAGTAGGGATGGCGGCGGAGGAACCAATGGTCAACGGCGGCACCCAAGCCCTCCAGGAGGGTCACAACCTTGGCGTCAGGTGGCAGCCGGCCGTAAAACCATATAGCCAAAACACCCTCTCCTAATTATGAAAAAAGGCAGAAAGATAAAGGGTCATACAGCTAGGGCGTTCCCCACAAGCGACGGAGAAATGATAGCGAGTAATGCGAACAATACTAGGGCGTCCCCCCCAAGCGACGGCTTTGACAAGAACAAACGTTCGCAATTTACTTATAGGATCAGAATGGCGACGTGGAACCTAGGTTCACTCACAGGACGCAGCCAAGAACTAGCAGAGACCCTGAAAAGGAGAAACATAAATATATGCTGTATACAGGAAACCCATTGGAAGGGGTCAAAATCGAGGGATCTAGGACTAGGATACCAGCTAGTCTATCATGGCACGAACAATAAGCAGAATGGAGTAGGCGTCGTACTTGACAATCAGCTTAAGGACAGAATAGTGAACATCGAAAGGAAGTCAGACCGTCTCATTGCAGTAAAACTGGCCATGGATAGTCAAAGCATTATGAACATCATTTGCGCATACGCACCTCAAACTGGATGCCGTGAACAAGAAAAAGATACTTTCTGGGATGATTTGGACGAGTGTCTGGTAAATGTGCCACTGGAAGAAACAAAATTCATAATGGGTGATCTGAACGGGCATGTAGGTAACTTCAACAACACTTTTGCACACACCCATGGGGGTTTTGGTTATGGTGGCCTCAACAAAGAGGGGGAACGTGTTTTGGAATTTGCGGCTAGACATAACATGAGCATTATAAATACAAACTTCCAAAAGAAATCTGAACACCTCATAACGTATAAAAGTGGAGGATATAAATCACAGATAGATTTCATCCTGGCCGATAACCCGCTTAAGAAGAACTTTAAAGACTGTAAAGTTATACCAGGGGAGCCTCTCACCTCTCAGCATAGGCTACTGGTAGGAGTCTACAAATTGCCCAAGCCACTTAGACCGAGTATAGACAAAACAGTCCGAATTAAATGGAAAGAGCTCTCCGGTCCAAAGGGCAAGAGTCTCCTCGAAGAATTGCGGGGCTATCTAACAAAGGATATGGAAAACATATATGACAGCTCCGAAACAATGTGGTCTAACTTTGAGAAAACATGCAAAGACAGTGCTGGCAAGATCTTGGGCATTTCGAAGGGAGGGCTGAGAAACGGAAAAGACCCTTCCTGGTGGGATGAAGAAGTCAAAGCTAAAGTCCAGGACAAAAAGAACCTGTTTAAAACTTGGCAATCTTCAGGACTTGAGGAAGATCACATTAAATATAAGAAAGCAAAGTCTACCGCAAAGAAATGTGTTGCACAAACTAGGGCCAAAGCAAGAGAGGAGTTTTACAGTAGACTGGAAAACGCAAAATCAGAATCAGAAATTTTTAAAGTTGCGAAGTTTAGATATAAATCAACATTAGACATAAAATCAAGTAAATATATTAAAGATAAAGACCGAAAATTACTTACAAATAATGATGATATAAATAAAAGATGGTACGAATATTATAAAGAACTAATGAACGAAGAATTTCCCAGTCAAGGGCTGGAACCCCTGGCACCAGTAGAAGGACCGGTTCAAGCCATAAGCCGAGATGAGGTACAGAGTGCAGTGGACAGAATGAAGAACGGAAAAGCTGTCGGCCCAGATGAGATTCCAGCTGAAATGTGGAAATCACTACGGCAACTGGGAGTAGACTGGCTTACAGCACTATTTAATCTTATCATCTATAGTAACAAGATCCCGAACTCGTGGCGATTAAGTCACCTGATTCCTTTTTATAAGAATAAAGGTGATGTAACAGAATGCGGTAACCACAGGGGTATCAAGTTAACATCACACACACTAAAAATCTGGGAAAGAGTAATGAATAACCGCATATACCATCTAACTTGCATGAGCCCAAATCAATTCGGTTTTACCCCCTCGAAATCTACAACAGATGCTATACAGGCGGTAAGAGTGGTGACGGAGAAGCATCGGCTCAATAAAGAGGATCTGCACCTCATCTTTATAGATCTGGAAAAGGCGTTCGATAGGGTACCACGCAGACTAGTTTGGCAAGCATTGAGAGCACAACATCTGCCGGATATATACATTAAACTAGTCCAAGACATGTACACTGACGTCCGTACGAGAGTCAAAAGTCCCGCAGGTCTGACAGAGGAGTTCAAGGTCGGGGTGGGAGTTCATCAGGGCTCTGCCCTTAGCCCGATGCTTTTCAACATTGTGATGGATTATGTTACTAAACATATCCAAGCGCCACTGCCCTGGAACCTCCTGTACGCAGACGACATCGTCCTAATGGCCAGATCAGCAAACGAGTTACAGAACACCTTGACCACTTGGATGACTGCTCTAGAGTCTGCAGGTCTTAAAGTCAGTAGAGCAAAGACTGAACATTTACAGTGCCAGTTTAACAACAGCAGTGGCCCAGCCACAATCTATTACCCAGATCGTACTCCTGTGCCGAAAATAAACAGATTCAAATACCTAGGCTCAGTGATCACAGACCAAGGAGACGTCGACGCCGATGTACTACACAGGGTAAACGTGGCATGGCTGAAGTGGCGATCACTAACAGGAGTCTTATGCGACGCTCGTATGCCAGTAAGAACCAAAGGCAAGATCTACAGAACGGCGGTGAGGCCGGCAATGATGTACGGAGCAGAATGTTGGCCAGTGAAAACGACGCACGTACAAAAGCTTCACACGGCCGAGATGAAGATGCTAAGGTGGTCTGGGGGTGTGACGAGACTGGATAAAGTAAGAAACGAGCATATCCGCGGTAGCTTTAAGGTCGCCCCTATATCGGAGAAACTAACCGAGAGCCGTCTAAGATGGTATGGTCACGTGATGCGAAGAGACGAGGAACACGTAGTAAAGAAAGCATTGCAACTACCTGAACATAAGAGAGGTAGAGCACGTAGCCGGAGGTCGTGCTCTACCTCTCTTATGTGGACTAGCATGACAAAACTCCTATCGGAGGAAAAATTGCCCGACCCGACAACCCAGGACAGATTGTCCTGGTGCCAGAAAATTAGGAGAGCCGACCCCACCTAAAGTGGGATAGTGCTAGGAAGAAGAAGAAGCATTTGACAAAATAAGCTCGATGTGAGTTACAAAACTTTTCTCTTTATTATGCCTCGCATCACAAAGTTTGCCCTTTACAAGTACCGGGAGATGTTATATCAACAAGAATGAACGTTTAATTTAAAGATTTCTCCGTATTATTATTACATGAGTATCTGAAATTCCGGAACGTCGTAACATTATGTTAAGTTAGATACGCGTTTTGTATAATTTAACTTTAGAATAATAAGTCTGTCGTCGTACGAATTTAGGAAAACATGGTCATTTACCTATTTAACGCTGATTCATCGAATTGCTGTGTAATTAGATTATGATAAATGACGATGATGAGATGATATTTTTTCCATGAATCAATTAAGCCCATACAGTTCCCATGTTTCGAGATACTGTTATGACATGATGTGCATTACATTCTGTTATTGATTAAATTATTAATACCCTGTCTCCAAGAAGAAAACCCCATACATCGTAAAAATGATCGTTATTTTACCCAAAATATCAGCAATCAACGTTAAGAAATAAATACCAAAGCACGTTTTAGCCTCAGAAGAAAACGGGGGATGCGTTAAAAGGAACAAAAATATAATTCCCAAAAGCCAAATAACATAATATCACAAGATCATCAGGTCAGCCGACCGATAGCACTTGCAACATGATCAGCACGCGGAAGTGAAAACGATTACACAGGCTTATCTCAGTCCAGCAGCTTTATAATGTACCTACCGGTGTTTACCTTCTAAGTTATGAGTTCATTTTAAATAGTTTTCACGATAACAGAAATGTTAAGTTACTTAGTGGAACCCTTTTTAAGTTGAAATATGGAGGTTCAGAATAATAATATAAATTTTAGAGCAAATTAAATTTAAATGCGTATATTAGTCTATTGGATGATAAATTACTAAAGTTTAGGTAGGTACCGGTATTTTCGCTTATAGTCTGTTTGTTTTAGCAGTGTTAATACTAGCCCCCCTTTTTTTTTTTTTTTTTTTTTTTTGGGTTGGAAATCATCAAATGACTTCTCCCGCTCTGGGTGAAGCGGAAGGGCGTGTCAGACTTTAACTGACTAAAACCCACCCGTGTTCCTTCAGTTGCTTGTGCCAGGGCCGCAGTAACTCTCCTTCAAATTTATCCGCGACCCAGACAGGCATCGGCCCTAGCGGGCCCCGTCAGTTTTTGCTGACATCTCTTTGAGGCGCGCGTGGAACACAACGCGCCGTCGACTCGGGCCTGGTCCTTATCAGACGGCGAGCTACCCATTACTCACCGTCCGCAAGCCCGCGCCTACGGTGGCCGGGAATCGGCTTGCGACTCCCGACGCCCAGGGCGTCTTCTGCGGTGGCTAGGGGCGTGAGGGCGTCTCCGATGCGTCTCCCTCACGCGTTCCGCCTCCTCCTTTGCGAGCATTACTGCTTCGCAGAAGGAGGTGACAGCTTCCCATGCCCTCTCGCTCCGTACCATGGCCTGAAGCAGGGCCGGACGCGAGAGGTCGCCACCGCTGATCACGTCCACGAGGACACGGTGGTGCTCCGCCCAAGCGGGGCAGACCTCCACCGTATGCTCCACCGTGTCCTCCGGGTGATCCATACAATGGTGACACCCGGGCGTTTCCTCCCGCCTTATCCTGAACAGGAACCTCCCGAAACAGCCATGTCCGGTAAGGATCTGCGTCAGGCGGAAGGTGAGGACGCCGTGGCGCCTCTCAAGCCACTCCTCAAAGAGGGGCCTTATCGCCGCAATTGTGGCGTGCCCAGCACTGGGTTGCGACAGTCGCTCTCTCCATGTCGCCATGAGATCCTGCCGGAGCTCTGTCCGCCGAGCCGCGATTTGTCGTGGCAGCGGAGTTTCACCCCGGCGTTTCGCCTCCTCGCGCCACTCCCAAATGTGCGCGAGTCCTTTTGCCTCCAGATCCCATGGCGGCAATCCGGCAAGGAGGCTCGCCGCCTCACCGGAGACCGTGCGGTATCCCCGGACCAGCCGGATGGCCATGACCCTTTGGGACGCGTTCAACGAGCGGGCTGGTCGCCGCATAAGGGAACGCGCCCACACCGGTGCGCCGTAAAGAGCCATAGACCGCACGACCCCCGCGTAGAGCCTCCGGCAGGAGGCGTTTGGACCCCCTAGATTGGGCAGGAGTCGCTTGAGGGCAGCCCCGGCCCGCTCCAGTCTGGGAGCCAAACGTCGGAAATGCTCCACGAAATTCCACCGGCTGTCGAGGACGAGTCCCAGGTACTTCATCGTCGACCCGACGCCGATGTGAACCCCTCCTACCGTTATTTGGGAATCCGGCGGTGGCGCGTTCCGAGGACCATGAAAACACATGGCCTCAGACTTGTGCAGGGCCACCTCGAGTCCCAATTGCCGGATCCTCTCAACGACTGTCGCAACCCCGCGTGTCGCTAAATTTGCCGCCGCCTGGTGCGACCTCCCCTGCGCCAGGACTAGCGTGTCGTCAGCGTAGCAAATTACGCTGACGCCGTTAGGGAGGTCGGCGCGCAGCACCCAGTCGTACCCGATGTCCCACAGATGCGGCCCCAAGACCGATCCCTGTGGGACACCGCACGACATCTCTCGCCGGTTCCACTCTCCCTGGTGACCGGGGTAGATGACGGCCCTGTCCGTCAAATAGGCCTCGACCACGCGACAGAGGTAGGGCGGCATCCGGTGATACCGGAGTGCTTCCCTGATGCAACTCCAGGGCAGGGTGTTAAAGGCGTTGGCGATGTCTAGAGACACCGCCAAGACGGCCCCACCCTGGGCCACTGCATCCCCCGTCGTGAGGGCTCGTACGCGCATGATGGCGTCCACCGTAGAGCGCCCCCTGCGGAAGCCAAACTGGATCTTTGCCAAATCCGGCCCCACCCGCACCAGCTGCCCAACGAGGCGGTCTGCAATAACTCTTTCAAAGAGCTTGCCCACCTCATCGAGCAGCACAATGGGCCGGTAAGCGGACGGAGAGTCCGCTGGGCGCCCCGGCTTCTTAATGAGGACCAGTTTCCCCGTCTTCCAGCGAAGCGGGAACTGGCCCCTCTCCAAGCATGCGTTAAGGAGCCCCCTTAGTCGAGGCCCGAGAGCCTCCAAGGCCAGAACCCAGGCTTTTCCAGGTAAACCGTCGGGTCCTGGGGCGGTATTTTTGGCATTCAGCCTACGTATGGCCACTCTCAGTTGTACCTCGGTCACCTCCGGAGCATCGTCGTCGTCGGTGGTGTGGTCCGCTTCGGGCACCGCAAGAGGTGGAGCCATGGGCGGGGGAGTATGTTCCACTTGCGAAGGGAACAGAGTGCTCACCACGCCCTCCACGAGCTGCGGCCGGAGACTCTGTGTCAGCGGGGGCGCCCATGGGCGGAGTTTATCCCGCACCATTTTGTAGGGGCGCCCCCACGGATCCCTGTTCAGAATCCGCAGCGACTCCTCGCGAGCCAAGCCCTTGGCCCGCTTGATCTCCGCTCGGAGGGCAATCCTCGCCGCTCTGTACCCCTCGTACAGCTCCACCTCAATGGCTTCCGTATCCGGAGGACGGTTACGGAGCCTGCGGTGCCTGGTGTACTGGCGTCGCGCAGCAACGCACGCCTGGCGCAGAGCCGTAAGCTCCGGCGACCACCAGTACACTTGGCGCCGGGCGCGACCTGGCTGGACCCGGGGCATTGCCACGTCACATATCTCGGACATGGCCTCCCGGAACCACTCCGCCTCGTCGTTGATGTCAGCAGGTCTATCCGGTGATGACACCCAGGCCTGCACGATCGAGGCTTCCAGGAGGAGCTCCCGGTCCAGCTGTTTCAGCGCCCACCGCGGACCACTCGGGGTCTGTCGGACCGACGCGCTCGAGATCTGGGTGGAGACGTCGAACCGGATATACCGGTGGTCGGAATAGGTCTCCACCTCCTCCATGACGCGCCAGTCGACGACACGTGGTGACAGAGCGGGGCTGGCGAACGAAATATCCACCACCGATTCGCCCTGCATCCGCACACACGTGGAGACAGAACCCCGGTTGAGGATGACCAAGCCTGTCTCCAGAGCCCAGTCCTCAACCATCCTGCCCCGTGTGTCAGTATACCGGGAACCCCAAGCCACATTCTTGGCATTGAAATCCCCGAGGACGATCACAGGGATGGAGCGGTACCCGACGACGACGATTTTCAACTCCGCAAGGGAGTTGTGGAATTCAGCGAGTGTTCGGTTCGGGGAGAAGTATACACCCACAATAACAATCTCCCCGAACCGTGCTGCCACGCAACCCTGTCCCCTCTTGACACCCTCGAGGGACGGGGTGCCAGCGGCGGTCAACGAAATTAGGGTCACTGAGCCGCTCAGGTCCTCCACCCAGTCGTCCCTGGGCGGGACAAAGTACGGCTCAGCGACCACGGCGATGTTAATCGACCACTGCGCCATGCTCTGGAGCAATAGATCCTGAGCAGCGGCGCAGTGGTTGATGTTCGCCTGGAGGAAGCATAATGGGGCCATTATTGGCACTCCATTTCAGCACCCTCCAAAACCCCCAGTGAGGGTCCTGCCGCGGTGGTTTCAGCGGCGACGACGGCTGTGGAGGCGGCAGCGGCGGCGGCAGAAGCAGCGGCTGCGACGGTGACGGCGGTGGTGGAGTGCTTGCCCCTGCGCCTGTCCTTGGCGGGTGGAGCGCAGTTCTTGCTCCCAGCCCGGTGATCAGCCGGCTTGCCTGCTGCCGCACATACGACACAGTGCGGCGTGGCATTACACGTGCCGGCCTTGTGACCAGGCTGACCACAGCGGAAGCAATGATCGCTGCGGTCCACCTCCGAGGTGCATTGAGCTCCCACGTGGTTTCCTACATGGCAGCGGAAGCACCTCAGAGGTCTGGGTTCCAGCAATTTTGCCTGCGCAGAAACCCAGCCCACCAAGAGCCTTCGGCCTTCCCCGGCTATTTTTTGGGCTGCCGAGACAGGGCAGCTCACAGTAACGGCTTGCATCCCCGTGGCGTCAGGCCGTATGATCCCTGCCCTTACTTGCTCGGGAGTGCACCCCCCAGTCCTGGCGACGGCGGCCACCACCTCTCCCTCCGTCACAGAATCGTCCAGGCCCAGAATGCGCATGTCAGCGCACTTGGTGGGCCTGGACACTCGGGCCTCGTCCGCATTTATGGACGCCCTGAGCCTTTCGGCCAGTGCGTCAGCGGTCGGGCCGCTGGCCACACCGGGGACTTCTAGCATCCGGGCCCCAGTTGCGGTGACCCTAACCCGGATGCCCTCGGTGACGCCGAGCTCCTCCAGATTCACCGCCGCCCTCGCTTTGGCGAGCACGTCGCGGTAGGACACGCCCTTCTTTTCCGCTTCCGGCTGTAGTGTAATCACTACAGCTGCGGACTTCGGGGCGCGGAGCCTAGCCGCGACGCTTCGCTCCTTGCGCCGCTTTCGCCTTTCCTTCCTTTTGGCCGCCCTCGCTGCCTTTCTCGCCTTCATCCGGCTAGGGCCCTGGATGCCTGAGAAGACGCTCCGCCCCCTTTGGATGCTAATTTTCCCGGTTTCACTGGGGTTGACCTCACTGGTTCCGGCATCGCATCGTTATTTGCCGACGAGCCCGGTCTGGCCGCGGTAGCCGCGGCGGCGGCAAAGGAGGCCGCCTTCCGCTGAACCAGGGCCGCCTGGCTTGCAGCTAGCGGGGGACGCAAGACGATGGCCTCCAGAGCAGAAAACCGACTCTGGAAGGCAGACAGCTCCTGTCGCACCAGGTTCAGCACCCGTTCCTCTGCGGGCTGACCTTGCCCATGCTGCGCCCCCTCCTGCGGCATCTCCCGGGGACCAGCTCCTCGGAGCCTGGCCAGGTTCGCTTGGAGCTTCTCGTTCTCCTTTTGGAGAAGCTCCATGTCGGCTTTCAAGCGGGTGACCTCCGCCCGCATTTCGGATATTCCATCCGACGGAGGCCCGACATGATTTGCCTCCGCTGCCGCCATAATGGAGGCCGTGGCCGCGGATATGGCCTTGTGTTTAGAGGACTTATTCCTCTTCAAGGCCACATCTCGGATTGCGGCTCCCACGACCTCTGCGAACCTGACCGCTCGCTCCGAATCCAAATCCTGCTCCAAATCTAGTTCGCCGCCGGAAGACCCCGATAGGACTGCCCTGCGGTTGGTCGATCCGGGCTGGCGTCCCTCTGTGGCAAGCCTCTCGGCTCGCTGAGCAGCCTCCTGGGTGGTGAGCCCCCTCCCCACTCCTGTATCTCGGCCACCACCCCGCCTACTGGTAGGGATCTTCCGGGCCGAGGCCAGCTCGTCATCGGAGGGTGACCCTAGGCCATCCCCCGGTTTGGGGCGCTTCCGGAAGAACCGTAGGTTCTTCGCAACAGCCCCCACCTCTTCGCACTCCGAGCTCTGTGAGCACTTTGCGCCAGATGCGGCGTCGGACTCCGACCCCGCATCACTCCTCACCTCTTCGTCGGTTTTGTTTTTTGTTTTTAATTTTTCCATGTTTGTTCCCACGAGTATATTATATTTTTAAATCTCAAAAATCTAGTGGTTCGCACTAGAGACTAATTTTAGCTACCCATTAGTCAAGCTATCAACCTCCCTCACGGTGCGCCGCCGCTTGGAGGTTTGGGGTGATTTTTATAGAGGTTTTCTTCCTCGCGGCCCGGGCAGTTAAGCCAAGACCCTCGACCCCCGTCAATAGTCAGAGACATGACCGTGACTATCTTCGGGGCTACGAGTCTAGTGGTGGCAGAAGGAGGTGCAATACTTCCTCCTGCCTGCCCGGCGGCAGGGTTAGTGCACACCGAGCCCGCTCTTACTCCGCCGCTGTGCGTCTCTGCTTGAGTGCAGAGGGACACACGTTGGAGCGTTTTTCCGACCTCCAACCTCTATGACAGGATATTAGCATACGGGCAACAAGACCCCTTAGGCACATAGTACCTAATGGGGAGTCATTACCTGTACCCCAGGGTGCACCGTCCCGGAGACTGGCCTTCCCTCCGGACGCATCCAAAAGGGAACTCCAGCCCACGGGCACACGGGGAGGTTTCCTGTCCAAGCACCGGTACCGGTATTTTCGCTTATAATATGTTTGTTTGAGCAGTGTTAATACTAGCCCCCCTAGCCAAGTTACAAACGTTTCGTATCGAACCTCTTCCTACAATCGTAAACGCCTTCTATTTGTATGGTCTGACCACGTGACTTAACGTTCAGATGTGTCATTCCCACACATTGATTCGTTTTCTACTAGCATTATCGATTGTAGATTGTCAACCTGGCTACAGGTGTAGGTATATTAATTCTTTTAATAATTAATTTTGTTGTGGGTAATTACATTTCGATTTTTAATTAGGATATGCCATTTTTTTTTAAATAAAATTCGGATTGGGGCAAGCATTTTCGCACAGCAGTTAGCGCACACAATGTAGCGAAAGTGTAGCTGTGAACCTGCTACACGTACATTTTGCATTCAATCGTCAGTTCCATCGACTGACAACACGATTAAAAATGTTCAGTACCTACCTATTGAAGGCTATATTTTTGCAAGGAAAGATTAATTATTCACGTCATGGTTTAATGGGCGGGTGGTAACGTGTATGAATGAAGTGTTATGATACCTATTCGAGGATATACTCAACTGTCAGTCAAATGTATTGGCAGAATAGTTTACTCTGAGAACTATAATATAGAGTAAGAGCCTGTGATGATTTGACCTTCATCATTTTATAAATGTTGAAAGTTTCTCGGTGTATGTACCCAAAACAGGTAAGAACGATCCCTGAATATAAAGTTTTTAAAGGATTTGTCTCGGTTACCGGCAATATTTATGTTGCGTAAATATTGCCGGTATAAAATCAGGTAATCCTAATTTAAATAAATTATTGTTTTGATTGTATATAACATTTTCAGTTTTCCACGTATGTACCTACTTTTTTAGTTTTCCAGTGTTTTTGTCAGTTTTTAACCGAATGAAGCTTTTCAATTGAAATAAAAATCGTGATCCCATCCAGCGCACATAGAATATTCCAGTAAAATTGTCGACAAGTGTGGCTGTAAAACGTTATGTGTGCACAAATTGTCAATTTTGTCCTCTAACGTTCGGCACAGCTAAATGGAACGATTGAATACATATAAATTATGATTTATAAAGGTCCGCTTTAGAATAAATGGATTTTAAGAGTGGAAAATTACTTAACCATATTCGTTCTATTACTTTGTTTTTTAACACACCTAATGGAAAATTACAATAGAAAATTATAGATCTTCATTATGGGTGCCACAATTTTCATGGTTTTAAAAATAATACTAAACAAAGAACAGTTGTAATTTTTTGTTACATATTAGAACAAAAATACAAAGCCCGCGCAGAGACAAAGGTACCTAAAAACATACATAAAATCTTATTACATGAAACTGTTTTATTTCAGAAAACATTGTACTGAAACAAAGAGCTAAAGGTACGTAGGGTAGTGATGAAAGGACGCTCTTGCATTATCCGGGCAATCTTTTTACCAGAAACTTTAATCGAAAAGGGGTCGCAGAATATGTAACAGAACAACATGGCAACATCTTATAACTTTGTTACCTTTTTTTGACGTAAGTAACAAGTGAGGGCGGAGTTATGTCTTGGAAAAGTTAAACAAAACTACGAGCCTCCTTACGATAAGGTTCACATCTTGTATGATACTGCGATAAAACCCAGTCTATTTCATAATACCAGATTGCCTGAATTTCTCTCTTTTTATGAAAACATCAGATTCAACTCACATTACAATCTACTATGCATTCAATAAACTGGACACCTGCGCTTTGTTTGTTAAACTAACTCGGACTTAAATAATCTTATGCACTTCTAGTTTTTACCCACGGCTTCGCTCTTGTGTAACCCACCCCGGACATTCAGGAATAATGTAGCTTTCTACTAGTGAAAGAATTATCGAAATCGGTTCAGCAGTTTCAGAGATTATTCCTACAAACAAACTTACAAACTTTACCTCTTCATATTATTCTATTAAAAGGTAAAGATTGTCTGGTAGATATCGCTGTCAGCGGTAATACCGCCTTTGTACCCATAGTATTAAGTTGCTGTAAAATATATGTGTAATTTCTCGTTTTGGTGTACAATAAAGTATATTCTATTCTATTCTATTAAGTACAGATTAAAACTAATAAGAACAGTTTTGTAGTCATATTGTCAATCCTACCGTTATTTACAATGCTACCACTGTAGTGTGTTATAGATTACAGCTCCGTACCATATGATTGCAAACTCGTCCATGAAAGTTCATCCGTTTTAAGTTTGACCTCATTTTTATCCGCCAACTGTTTCCCTCTCGGCCGGTTTCTTGCACATTCATCTAACGAAGGTCTCACAGAAGGCCGCTTGACCCATGTCACGCCCACACAACAATAGAAAACTAAAATGGAAAACAAACTAATAAAAATCATCTCGTTTGGAAACAACGATTCCACGAAAAATCTTTCTTGTATTTCAGGGATAATTTGTAAGAGATTATAACAATCTGTTCTATGGGGTCCTGGTTTGAGATGAAAAGAAAATAAATCTTTTTAGGGAAAGAAGATATAATTGGGTTCCAGGAATTTGTTTTTTTTTTTGTTTGATATAGCATAATATGATATTGAAATTACCATTATTGTTGTGTTTTTTTTCGTGTAACCTTTTTTTTTTTTTTTTTTTTTTTTTTTTTTTTTGTTTCGGGGTGGAAAATCCTCATTGGATGTCCTCCGCCCTGGGGGGCGAAGGGGTCTGTCAGACTTGTACTGACTAAAAACCACCCCGGTGTTCCGTCTCACACCTGCACCGGGGGTCGCGGGAACAACGATACTTCCGCAACCTAACCTAACCTATCCTCAACTTTATACTAATTTTCGTTACTCGTAAATATTCGTACCACGAAAACCTGAAAGAGCCAGCGATAAATAAAATATTCAGTTGGTTCCTGAATAAACAATACCAAGTGGGAGCTAACAGAAGCTGATATACAAAGCCGTGAACTAACAAGAAAAAGCAGCTAAACCAGGACATTTAATGTGCCAGGCTTTGTTCCCGAGTAGACTTGGTCTCGGAGTTGTTCTCTCAGGATTTATAATCAAACATCGATGTTTGGGTGAAATAATGCAAAAGATCTTCTGTTCAAACATTTGATTTAGCATTTTTTTTTATTTGTGATGGGTTTGCTCTTGACTCTTGTCTAAGTCAAAGGTGACAGAGACAGAGTCGACGATGGAGTGAGCTTACACAGAAGAAGCCTGTTCACTCTAACTTTGAAGAGATTCGGGTTGAATGCGTTCGGAAACACAGACGCAGGTAGTGAGTTCCATTCATTCGCTGTGCGCATTATGAAGGATGTTTAGAAGCGCTTGGTGCGAATTGGTGGAATGGCAACAAGGTAAGGATGGTAACTTGCAGTACGTCTAGATGTCCGATGGTAGAAGGGAGCTGGTGGGATGAGGTCGTGGAGTTCTTGAGCACACTCACTGAAATACAGTCTGTAGAAGACCGACAAGCAGGCAACCTTGCGGCGTTGAGCCAAGCTGTCAAGCTTGGTATCCACCAGATCAATGTCGCTGATGAGCCTCTTGGCTTTGCATTCCACCGAGTCAAGCGCGGCAAGCTGATACTTTGCTGAGCCATCCCAAAGGTGGCTGCAATACTCCATGCAAGATCGGACTTGCGCTTTGTACAGGGTCAAAAGCTGTCCAGGCGTAAAGTATCGCTTCACCTTATTTAGGATGCCTAGTTTTTTGGCCGCAATTTGGGCTTTGTACTCAATGATGGCGCCAAAGTTGAGACTGGACGTCAACTCCATGCCTAGGAGCTCGAGCCGATCAGTCACTGGAACAGACGCACCCCGAAAAGTAGGCGCCTGATCGAAAAGACTCCTTTTAGCGGTAAAAAGACACGCCTGTGTTTTGGTGGCGTTAAAGGAGACCAGATTGTCATCACCCCACTGGGAGACAAGGCTTAAGTTCAAATCTGTCCGCTCTACCATAGTCTCTCTCAAGGAACGAACTTCATCCACGCTGGTTCAAGTATTACTTAAACAGTTTTTGTTTGACGAACCTAACAACTACTTTGTGTTTACTTGGTCTTTGATCCGCCCACATGGTCTTCTCTGGTCTGGAAACATTCTGTGTTCTTCTCAGGAATATTTTCCTAACCTTTAAAGTAGGTATTTTGATAGGGAACTTTCAAAGTGATAAACTGGTTGTATTACAAATGTTTTGGGTCTACTATATAATTCATTGAAGTTAATTTTTCTTTTGTTGCGAGCAACGAAAACCTTATTATGCTAATGCTAACGTTAATTAATTCTCGAAACAAATGACCAAAAACACCCTTGAAACTTTTACTTTTATAAAATGTAAGCCAAGATGCCACTTCATCCTCATGAATATTAAATGAGAAACTCAACCGAAACATAAATCTTGGCTGCGGCTGGAACGATGTAAGAAAATGACTTTCACGCTGTAATAGTTTATAGCGAGTGTTAATCGAAAGGCTCTCACGCACAACAAAGCCTCCCCATAGCTTGTTATCACTGCTCCACATAACACTACCGCACAATACCGTCCTTCACTGAATTAATAGCTCAATTACTGGGCTTTTATTTCTTTTGCTCTCGATTTAAACAGTTCACTTTCGTATTCAGTAGATAATCGTATGTGACTCGATTCTTGTTTTCAACTAGTACTAGTGTACCCGATATTGCTGTTCTGTCATTCTAATACGAGATTGCGAGCCACAATCTGGTTGTCTGTCGTCACAACACTTGAGACAACAATTGTTTAATTTGTGAGCTTAGGAATACAGTATTTTGAAGTTCACTGATTTTGACGCGGAGTGGAGTGTGATCATAACTCTTTTTTTCTGTCTTAGTAGAGTTTAAATAGGTGTGAATAATGAGTAAAATACCCCACTAGATTTTTAATATGTGGGTATCCAAAAAATGTTGTAATATGAGGCATATACATTAGGAAAATGTCAAAGTTTAACTTATTAATTCACCTAACCATTGTTTTGTTTTGTATATCACATTAAACCCACATTATCTCACTAATTTAGCACAATAATACCGGCTTGTTGATCAAAGGTAGACCCACCTGGAACGTGATTCCATTTTTATGAAGTGTTATAGTATGATCGAAAAGGGTTAATATGCTCCATTATTCCGCAATCAATATTCCAAAGCTATACGCAAACGTGATACACAAACTCAAACTATACTAGTTATTAGTAAATAAACAGCAACTTCCGAGCATAGTGGAGTTTCTTGTCCGTTCTTCTCCATAACAAGCTACATTTCCGAATGGACGGTAGAATCAATTATTATTACATTTAATTTTTATTTTTATTTTTGACGTTCGAAAGTGCCGCTTAATGGCATAATTGAATAAAGAATTTTTGATTTTTTGATTGATTTTGCTTTTTAAATTTATTCGCCGTACATGATCAAGTGGACTTAAGGTTTAGTACAGGTTCTTCAAAAAGCAGATTTTATGGTATTTGTTATGGATCAAGTTTGTTTATTATCCTTTTTAAAGCGTTTTAGTCATTGTATAAATTGTCCTGCCTATCTCCCAAGCTATTCAGAGGCTTGCTTTCACTACCCTCGGTTTTCATATTTCTTACAGTAATGGATATACGTTATGAAACGCAGTATTTAATAAGTTGTTTGTATGATAAACAGTGACGCAAAAGTGACTGATCCCTTATATGAAAACGGGACGTGCGCTGAATAACGTTTTATGGCACAGCTTTGATATTAAATCTTTCAATCTTACACGATTGCAGTATAATATTGAATTCAATAATATTTATGCCATTGGATATTTATTGGTATATTCAACAACATGAATATTCTGAATATCACTTGTTAGGTCAAACAAAGATTGTCAGAGACAAAATTGGTCAGACAAACACTATTATTACCGGTATTCGACCCCTAATTACCGAAACAATAGAAATCCCATGTCTCACGTGGATACACAATTCGGGCACTCAAGGGGTTCATGAATAGAAATAGCAAAAGTAGAGTTTAAAAATACTCAACGTAATATTCTCAGTTCAGAAATCGGTGGTAAGTCTTTTGTATTATCTCTCACGTAAGTTACTTTTAAGTGTTCATAGTAATGAGTAATTTCACTACTAATATGCCATGAATTATATGCTACCAAACGTTTATTATTGTATCTGGAACACTCCACAAGATCGCGGCCCAACTCAGTTGCGATGTCGCCTGTTACCAAGCGGCACTGCAATCTACTAGTTGGCTGCTACGTCGTCGTTGGCGTAATCGGCAAAAGCCCTGACGAGCGGTTCCGGCACCGTGGGTGACCAAGCCATGGCTACTGAGCCCCCGCCTCGACAATGCGGGAACCTAAGTTCCTACAGTTTCATTGGAAGTTAAAGAGTTTTGATCACTTTTTTGCAGTACGAGTTCAAATTATTTTTAAGGAAACGTGAAAGACGAGAACTGTTACTTCAGAGGTCTAGAACGTTATTCAGCAATTTACTAATGGAGGTAATGTGTGCTTGTGATGTTATGAATGACCTAGCCAAATTTTAAATTATTTGGCATCACCTGCAAAACAAAGGGTTCTTGTGAAAAGAGTGTTTGAACGAAAGTTCATTGTCCTGAATTAGAGTTGCTTATGGTCCTGGAAAGTCAAAATATGTTTACAACGGCATATTCAGCTTGTTAGAAAAGGAATAGTGGCACACACAAATGTGGGCGTGGTAGTGTAGAATAAAAATTTCCGGCTGCAAATAGTTAAAGATTTAATAATCTTGATAATAAGGAGCCCAATATTCCATAGTTTTGTGCTTATTAAAGTTGATTAAACAAGAACATATATTTTTTAAGATAAACTGTCGAAAATTATAATTTTACACACAATTCAACAACAAATCGATGCATATCATGCCATCTAGTGATATTTATTGAAACTAAATTTTCTTTTGGACCCCGTGGTAATACTAATGATCAAAGTAACTTTCTATAAGACAATCATGATTTACATGACATGATTTCAATTAAAAGAACTTATGTGTTCTTTTTCTGTTTTAATAAAATTTCATTTGTTTCTAGAGACCGATGGCAATTAGTGGAACTTATGTTCTATATGGGTATAACGCACAAATAGTTGCGTCTGATATTCCAGGTAGATATTTCAGCCTTACCGGAGAGATTTGGCTTAACCTTGTACTGATGGTCGCACACTGTCTTAAGATGCATATATTATTACATTCTTAGCAAAACCGAAGATGGTTGGTGGCAAGCAGCAATACGGCTTGGCTATGTCAATACTTGTGCGGGAACGGCAGGTGGACTGCATGCAGAACATATGCGACGGTTGTCTCATGACCCTGTCGCCCATCCTCACGCCATGCTGCCGGAACACATTCCTTGTCGTCAGGTTTGCCTGATAAACTGCTTCTTATTTTAACCCGTTACTTTATTAGACAGACAGGCAGTCTTGTGCTTTTGCAATTATCTTCGTGACTGAATTAATTCAAAGCTAGATACACCCAGGTACTGGGACCTAGGTGTATCTACTTAAGGCTGGGTTCGGATTTTTGATTAGAGAAAAATAATTGTGTCAATTGAAAACCTATTTTTTTTTTTTTTGTAATTCACCGTCAGTTCACTCCAAGACGTGACGTTCGATACACTCCGCGAAATTTGAATTCTCTCACTGCAATGTGTACCTTTGTGTAGGTTTTAAAGTTACACTACACAAAAAGTATAAGTGTCACTATTTTAAAAAGTGCGCGCAGTGTCACGTCTCGTCGTGTCTCGGTGCCAGCTGAACTTTAGTCTAAACAAGTTAAACATTTTTGTTAACAATAAACTAAAACAAAAGATACATCATGCAGTACAATTATTATAACACAGTTTGGCTTAGTGTTGAGCGAATGCCTGACGCGCTGCGTATCGCAGTTTCGATTCCCGCATAAAACAAATATATGTTTGGCCTACAGGGTCTAGCTGTTTGTGTATGTGAATTTAATAAAAAAAATAGATGTTTGTATACGCACCTACGGTACAAGATATATTTCTGGTTGGGGCAACATAATTAATAAAAGAGAAAGGGAAGAATATCTTTGTAGCCATCTGTTTGCTTGCAGTGCATTTGATGAAAGTGCTCACGGAAAGCATATGAAATATGGTGACGAATTCCTATTAAAGGCTGTGAATTATGGAGAACCCAAGGTAAATTAGGTGATTGGCTAAAAATCAGCTTCAGAATAAGACATTCAAGACAGTCGGTAACAGTTAATGCCTGATTTTTTTACAATTAAACCTTTTTTTTGCAATCATAGGCTCGTAATTAAAAAGTCGTTTTTGATTAGGATAATTGAGAATCTTAGGGACTTATATGTAGGTATAAGTTATAAGATTAACAGCAATTCTGATGATGTGATGATGTTACTGACTGTCTGTTCCGAGTTATAAATACACCATGTACATAACTGCATCAGTATTGTGAACAATACTTTGTATGCTCGTTAACTGCCCTAATATTTTGACGAAGTAGTTACGTGCTTGGTTTCAAGTAGATTATTAAGAACTCAATTAGAGATTTTAACAATAGAGACGTCATACTCATTATAAAGAAATCAAAACATGGCGATATTTTACTTTAGCTACCTACATATAACCTATGGAAATTTGAACTTTATTTCTATCATGAATAGTATAAAAGATCACAGAGATAGGATCCCGTTGTAAGAAAGAGATAAACATACTGTTCAAACGTACGTTCGTGTCGCGGCCAGACGCAGGACGGACTGGGTTCACTCAAGCTGGTCAGCTTGTGTTTGTATTACCGCGTAGACGTCGGTAAAACGTATCTACATCGGTATATATATAACATCATTGGATACTATAGATATAATAGAACCTATCTCGATGTAGCGACCATCTCTGAGGGTATTATATTTACTGCTTAGGCATTATTTATATTTTAAAATTATTATTAAAAAATAGGTATACTTTTGAGTTCATAACTGTCAGTACTTTAAAAATATGCAGGTGCTAAAGGTACGTTAACCTTTAGCGCCAGTAAATTGGCCGTCACGATGCGACAATCAAAGCTAGCAGGTACCTATGCATACGTTCAAAGTACATAATACATACCAAAGATATAAGTCTAACTAGATCACGCGATTGTATGTTTTTTTATTATTTTTGGTTTGCTCTTGACTCTAGAGTCTAGGTCAGAGGTGACAGAGACAAAGTCGACGATAGAATGAGCTTACTCAGAAGAAGCATGTTCACTCTAACTTTGAAGAGATTCGGGTTGTATGCTTTCGGAAACACAGACGCAGGCAGTGAGTTCCACTCTTTTGCTGTGTGTATTATGAAGGATATTTGGAAGCGCTTGGTGGGAATTGGTGGAATGGCAACTAGGTGAGGATGGTACCTTGCAGTGCGTCTAGATGTCCGTTGGTAGAAGGGGCCGGTGCGATAAGCTCGAGGATTTCATGAGCACACTCGCCGAAGTACAGTCTGTAGAAGAACGAAAAGCAGGTAACCTTACGGCGATGAGCCAAGCCGTGAAGCTTGGCATCCACCAGTTTCACGTCGCCAATTACTCTCTTAGCTCTGCGTTCCACCGAGTCAAGCGTGGCAAGCTAATATTTAGCTGAGCCATTCCAGAGGTGGCTGCAATACTCCCATGCAGGATCGGACTTGCGCCTTGTAAAGAGTTAAAAGCTGTCCAGGCGTAAAGTATCGCTTCACTCTGTTTAGGATGGCCAGTTTTTTTGCCTGTATGTACCTCGAGTGTCAAAAAACGGAGTAAAATTACAATCAATGATCGTAATCATTTTTATTTAGCATTATCGGCACCGGAAATCCACCGAAATCTATTAAAAGCCTTTTTATGTCACTTTGAGCTGTAAAAACTATATAGAAAAAGTTGGCCGAAGCATTGGAAATGTTTTCTTTCATTGGTAAGTAAATTTGTTTTTAAATTGTTTGTGAAAAAATGGCACGCTTGGTTTTCATGCAGTTGGAGATACTTGCGTTATCTAGTTAGATTTATGTGTTTACTGAAAAAGTAGGTACGACATCACTCTATTACTCCATCACTCAACAATACTTTATCCCACAAATTTTAACAAATAACGTCTGGGGGCTGCGAAATCTGGCTCTGTTCGTTTCTTCACTCTGCTCCTGTGGATGTCTCAGTGAAGCCACGACATAATTTTGCAGTTTGGAAGATACCAGCTAGTTTTAAGAGTGCACAACACTGAAGAGAACGTTATCAGTAGATAATAATGTAATATGAATTCAGGCAGCCCCTCTGTACGTGAGGTATGAGCCGGCGGGCGCGCCGGAGCCCGCGGACCGCATGCCACTGCGACTGAGCTCTGTCAGAGACAGCTACTGCCGGTTCACTACTATGCCGCTGCTGCCGTGCGACAGACTGGAGGGACTGGGCTGCCCTGTCAAGGTACACAACCTTTTTAACCGACTATTCAAAAAGGAGAAGGTTCTATGTTCCACTCTATGTTTGCCTTTTTGTTATTTTGCGTATGTTTACGGATTTCTCCATCAATTGTGGACTGATATTGAATATTCTTTTTTGTTTGTAAACAAATTGGTTCCATTTTAATTTTGTGAAGATCTGATGAAGAACTTCGGAGATATACAACAGAACTCTTCAATATATGTCTGTTTATTGTTTAATCCATTTCATAACATAACATCACGCCAATACGCTCTAAATGGTAACACAGAAATAAAAATACTACAAGGTGAAAAATAACTTCTTTTTGTGCAGTCGGTGTCGAAAAACGAAAAACAATAGGTAGATTCCAAAGACACCGACTGCCGAAAAAGAAGTTATTTTTCACTTTGGAGTGTTTTTCATTTGGAAGTTGAATTAATTTTTTTATAATAAAAATTGTTAATTACTGATTAATATAAATATAAATTAAATTATTTTACTGGTACAATAATTAAAGCAAAGTAAGCTTTCTACACTGTGTACCATACATAATGTCGATTAAAATATTATTTTATTGATTGTAACTCTGCGCAGTGTTCTCTTCTCTTATTTTTCTTCTCTTCTTGCAGACTGGTGCCAAGACAATTATAAAAAACCTTGTCGCCGACAAGAGTTTATGCGTCATGAATCAAAACTGGATGCAAACATTTTTTGGAGCTGTAAGTACCTAAACATAACATAGCTTTATTTTGTTCATGAAAACGTCACCATAATGACTGTCGGTGGTAACTCACTTTGACTTTTAGCTGACCTAGCATAGTACGGAGTTCATATAGAATAATATACCATACGTGACATCTACAAATCTGCAATGGGCCCGCGTGGTGGATTATAGCACACTCCTTCTATGAGAGGAGGTCTGAGTCCCAGGAGTGGGAACATTGAAAAATAAAGGCTGTTGATGTTGTGTTGTTGATACACTACTTTCGTTACCACTATAGTCATGCTAGCTAATGATAGGCACTTATACATTGAATGATAAGTTTGAGATTTAAACCAAACTATTTTTCGTAACTTTCACAGGAGTGTGGAGTGACTTGCAAGAACTACGTAGACATTCACGGAAGACATACAGCTGAAAATGTATTCGCTCTGATTAGCGACGTCGATACTAAGATTAAGGATTGACTGGCATTTTACATTGTAGCGTTTTTAGATTATATTAATTGTATTTTTGAGAAATTGAGGTGTGCGATGCACTATTGCCTTTCTTACGGCGGCGAAATTCGATATTTTATATGTGATATCTTATCGGTGACGGTGGCGCTATCGGCGTCCTTAAAACAATGTGGCGGCCAACTTCCATTTTAGTTTTATAACCCTGTAAGCTATGTCGGTGATTCCCTTTCCGGATTACCCCAGAACATCACACACCACAGTTTATATTTTAATTATGTATTCCGTATTAATTGATTAATTTATTATTTTTGCTAACTATTTCTTCAAATGTTCAATATTGTTTTTTCAAAATAAAATTTGCAAAATCGACTTAAAATTTGTTTTAGCTGTGACGTTCTTGGTTTGCGTTGCACTTGCCCGCCTTTAAATTCTTGTGTGTGGTGTGTGAATATTATGGTTTACCTTTAATATGAAATCAGTAATAATTATTAGCATCGATACCTTGGTGACATGATTATTTTCACATTACGTGTCTCTAAGTAAAAGAAGTAAAATTCTATAATAGAGTGTGAAATGATTATTGTAAGTATAGAGTAACATTCTATAAAATTGTAGTTTCATCGTGACCATGTAATTTTACCCAAGAGTAAACCAATCTTAAACTTGTACGAATTCTCAAAAAAGCGAGAAATTTTAGTCTCGTATCAAAATTAAAACTAATAGTGTTGTAAATATACTACTTTAGTACCTACCCTGAACCTTACTAATACCTGCTACTAATTGGGACCGAGAGGCAAATATAATATTTTTTTCAACCATGTTGATTTATGTGAAAGACCAATATTGAACAAACATAACAGTGTTTTTTGACCCAATATTTCAGGAAGATATTAAAGAAGTTAAACACCGGAACAAAATTTTAGTTGATGATACTCGTTAACTGTAAATGGAATTATGACGACACGGTTGGCGTAGTGGTTGAGCGACCGGCTGCTGCGCTGCGTGTCGCGGGTACGATTCCTGCACGGAACAAATATTTGTATAGCCTAAAAATAGTTGTTCGGACTGGTTCTTTGCGTTTGAAAGTTCATATGTATGTCAATCCACCCAAGATGTAGGAGAAATGCCTAGTGTGGAGCAAAGTGTTAAGAAAAAGAAAAATATTGTATTTTAAATTACGAATAAACATCGGCTTTTTTATCAAATTTGACTAAGTAAATCTAATATGTATGCCAACAAAAACGATTAAACTTCAAGTTTTATTTCATACTAGCTTTCCGCCCGCAGCTTCGCCTGCGTGGACTACATGATTTTGGCTGTTTCATTTATTCCAGTTTTGGCGGGATATTGCAAATTATTATCCAAACATATTAGACCACAAAATTTTCTGAATCCAAATAAATTGATATAAAATGAGCATGAACTGTACTGCCTTCGTGTTCTAATAGGGAGCGCTGGGCTTTTATGCCGGAGGTCTCGTGGAATCGATTTCTATGGGGAGTTTAATTTTTAATCGACTTACCAAAAAGGAGGAGGTTCTAAGTTCGACTCTATGTATGTTTTTTTTTTATGTATGTTCACAGATATCTCCTTCAATTGTGGACCGGTTTTGAAAATTCTTTTTTTGTTTGAAAGAGTATATTTCGAAATTGGTCCCATTTTAATTTAGTGAAGATTTGATGAAGAACTTCGGAGATAAACAACAGAACTCTTCAATAAATAACTGCTTATCTCTCGGGATTGCTGCAATCGCATGTATATTTATTGTTTATACCATTTCATAACATAACATCACGCCAGTACGCTCTAAAGGGGTGCGCAAATGTTTACAGTTCACCTTGATACACTCTCATTTCCCCGGTTATGTTCAGTTTCTTATATTCGGGTAATCTATTCTGGCATTATAGGAACCTTACTTAATTACTTGCCTATTAGGTAGGTACAACTAAAAAGTGAAAAATAAAAAAAACAAAAAATACTACCGGATGCCAAATAAAATACTATAAAGTGAAAAATAACTTTGTTTTTGGAAGTCGGTGTCAATTATGGAACAAAATTGGTACCTATGAAAGACACCGACTTTCAAAAATAAAGTTATTTTTCACTTTGTAGTTTTTTATTTGGAAGTCGGTAGTATTTGTTTGCAAAAAAGTTTTTTGAATTCTGCTACCGACACGATAGAAAATTAATATAGGTTGGCGCAAAAAATATCAACCGTTGTTCTTCGGCTGTAATTTTTTTTATACATGGAAAACTTTGGTTCTGCTTTTGGATAATGTTTATTTATTTTCTTAATTTTCTTTTTTTAATTTTATCGATAAAATGATACGGCTAAGTGGCCGCCACGATAATCAATAGACATTCGGGCCTGATTTTTGGCATTTTCCATTACTCTTGCCAGAACTTCCGGTGGATATTATCTTTGAGAACTTCAAGAGCCTGATGCTAATTGACTTAGGCTAATGAAATCTTACTGGCCATTGAAAGCCCTGGTAATGCAGCCCTCAGAATTTTTGTTGCGGCTCGTGCAGTAAGCGCCGTTGCGCAATCCTGTTGGAACCACATGTTCTTCAGTTCCAATTTATTCCTTTTAAGGATAGAGAAAGACGTTGATCATGGCTCTGTGACCTCGTCGACCACAGTAGTCGTTTGGTAGCTCGATGACGCCTCCAGCGTATACAACACACCATGCAGTAACTTTGAGCGGGTGTGACTCTTCCTGGATTATTCGCAGATTTTCGGTGCCACAGAAGTGATAATTTTGCTTATTCACAGAGCTTGCTCGTGATGATTTTCGATGAAAAATTTACCAGCTATATTTTTTAACGGACTTTCCAAAACAGAGGAGGTTCTGTGTTCGGCTGTATGTTTGTTTTTTTTGTGTATTTTCACCGATTTTTTCGCCAATTGTGAGTATATTACCAAATGAGTCCCATTCAAATTTGGTGAAGATCTGATGAATAACTTCAACTACTGCAAGTCTCTCGGGATTGCAGCAATTGCATGACGGTTTATTGTTTACGCCATTTCATAACAAAATATCACGCCATTACTCTTTAAAGGGTTACGCAGTGGGGTATCCCTACAACGAAGAAACAAAAACAGGCACAAAGACTGCCGAAATTAAAGTTATTTTCATTTTGTAGTATTTTTATTTGGAAGTCAATTCATTCAATTTTTTTTTGTAATAACGTTTTTTTGCATCAGTTTACTTCACAAGTGTCGAAACAGAACTGATATTTTGCTGCCATATGTAAATTATAGTATCTGCCGATGAAGAAATGAGTTTTGCGCGATCCTGTACAGTCTAGATATGGTTACTCCAATTTGCTCACGCTAACAAAGTCGTCATCAGGAGTTAGAATTTAATTAAGCACTTCTTTGTATACCGCATTGGTGGTTTTTCTGTCTGGTGCCGAAATGATCAGGCTGCTATTAGTACTTACTCTGGAACAGGCAAAGTAGAATTGCCCGTGTGAGAAGTAATTTCCTTTAAATCTTTGCCTTAATGATTGACCCTGAGTTTTATTTATGGTCATTGCAAAGCAGACCTCGATTGTAATCGTTTAAACTCAAAGACATAGTCAGAGGGTACCAGTGGTATTCGTGGTATAAAAACTGATTCTCTCGAGCACATTCAGTAATCACAGTGGCCTCTATAATATTTTTGTGCAGTATTTTGATAACAAACAATTTAGTTTTTCATTCAAACTTTAACACCCCTTTAAGGGATGAAGTTCCAGAAATCTTTGAATACGTATTTGTTTAATTGTATAGAAGTGCAGAAATGCTAAATATATTTTTATTTTGATAATAAACAATATATTTGTCATACAAATTTTAACACCCCTTTAAGGGATGAAGTTAAAAAAATTCTTGCATACGTATTTCTTTAATTGTATTCAAGATCATAAATACTAACTCTTAAGTAATTCGATTTTAAACAATTTTTTTTTTTTTCCATCTTTAACACCCCAATTTACCCCTTTAAGGGATGAAATAATAAAAATCCTTAAATACGTGTTTCTTTAATTGTATTGAAGAGCATAAATACTAAATTTCAAGTCATTTTGATAATAAACAATTTATTTTTCATACAAACTTTAACACCCATTTTTAACCCTTTAAAGGATGAAATTCAAAAAATGCTGACAGACGTATTTTATTATTTTAAATGTAGACGCTAAATAAACATACATCCACACACACATCCATCCACACTTTCACATTTATAGTATTAGTGAGATTAGGTATTTGTAGTAGGTGCAGCAAATGATTCCTAATTATATAATTTGGAATCATTTCATGCTTACCGATGCATAAATTATTAATAGAAATATGTTGCAAAAGATAAACCCGGGTGTTGTTGATACAGCATTAATGAAAATATATAAAATGCATCCACCAGATAAACGAAACAATTTAAACGAAATGTGGTCACATTGTAAGAATGAATGGTGAAAATAATTTTGGGATGTATCTGGATGAAGTTTTATGTAGGTATATCCACACTGCATATCAGTCCTCGTGGTTCAAAATGTCTTCAGTGAATTCGAATAACATTCTTTGATTCTTGAGCTTTATAGTTTCTACAAAATTTAAAATTACCAAGTTATAACAGCACTTTGATTGCTATTACGATTAGAGATATATCGGTATAGGGTCCAGTATTTATTCACCTTCTGTATATTATAAATATGTGTGTTTGGTCTGTACCTTCGTCCATTGCAAGACATAGGCCTGGGGACCAAGCGTCGCCACACTGATCGGTCTTGTGCGTTTCGCATCCACTGGACTCCCGCAGCCTTGAGCAGGTCGTCGCTCCACTTAGAGGAAAGCCTTCCAGCGCCGCGTCTTCGGGTACGCGGTCGCCACTCCAGAACTTTTCAGCCCCAACGGCCATGCGTTCTGCGAGCAATGAGCCCTGCCCACTGTCACTTTGAAAATTCTTCGGATTTTGTCGGTAACCTTGGTTGTCTTGCGGATGGATGTCTTCATTTCTGATTCGATCATGCAAGGAAACGCCGAGCATAGCTCTCTCCATTGCCCTTTGGAAGATTGGAAGATTTCTGATGAGGCATATTGTGAGTGACCACATCTCTGTCCCA
The DNA here is from genome assembly GCA_964057195.1 of Orthosia cruda. NCBI lineage: Eukaryota > Metazoa > Arthropoda > Insecta > Lepidoptera > Noctuidae > Orthosia > Orthosia cruda. The sequence goes on along the minus strand of OZ059848.1, from coordinate 5,747,656 downwards.
TAAGTACTCGTAGGGGCTTGTTTTATCGGAGGTATGTATTAACAGGCGATTGCTGCCAAATTATTATATGAACGAATGTGACCTGTCAGTCGCCGGCTCATACATACAACGTTATATGTGAGGCTTGAATTTTGTCATGTAAATGAACATTTTTGAACTACTTGTTTTTTGATTGTTTGCATAATTCTATAAGTAAACGGAACTAAAATTATTGGGTTATTGGACGATTCGCACGAATTTAACTCGCCTGAAATGTGCGAATCGCTTCCTTTATAATAATATTGTTTTTTCTGTGGCGCTTCGTACGAAGTTAATTTTATTGGTGTGCGAATCGATCACTCCAAAAGTATGTAGTAGGTAATTGGCACATATTTTATTATAGAGTAAAAAATAAAAAGTACAGTTGTGCTCACCCTTCTCAGCAATAATATGATGAATTAATCGAAGTCAATAGATATTTTACTTGAATCTAGGAAGGCAATGCATTAAATAAGTAATTACCACTTAAAACGAGGTCATAAAAGCCATTTTTTGTGTTATTCGGTTTAGGACAGATTCTGGTTGGGGCAAATTCTTGTAACGACAGTAATTTTTTTTTATTTTTGATTTTTAATAAGACAGATATTTTACACTTATCTACAGCAGAAAACTATTTTTGCGGATAAAAGGTCCTACGCTCGACCCGATCCCTGATCTGGTCAGATCTAGAGCGATATCATGTGGTCTCTATAGTTTAAAATCACGTGAATAATCTTCATCAGATGGCTGACGCGGTTAGTCTTGTCTGATCAGATCAAAATCAAATCGTGTGGAGCGATCCGACCTGATTTCGTCCCCGCTCATATAATTCAATTACAGTAATTAATCAAATAAAATTTACAAAAGTACTAAGAGGTCAGGTTCTATATTGGTTCATGATAATCAAAATTCATGAAATCTAATAATAATCATCTTCTAAAATTTCAGTTGGCGCGATCTTTTATTTTATTATTTTTGCTAAGTACCTTTCATAAGGTTTTTAGTTTGAAATCGACTTTAAATATACCATTTCATAAATCGTATGGTTTATGTTGGTCATGTTACTTCTGCCGTATAACTAACCAACCAAAAAATTAAACTGCCGTAACAAGAATCTGCCCAAACCAGAATCTGTCCTAAACCGAATGAATAATCCATCTTTTTTGGTTCCGTACCCAAAGGGTAAAAACGGGACCCTATTATTAAGACTGCGCGGTCTGTCTGTCTGTCTATGTTTCTGTCTGTTTTACAATATGTTGAGAGAGAAGCGACCGTTTATTATTCAATTGTCACGAGAAACATACAACATAGCAGAAGTCGGAAATGTTAAATATGGTCACGGTTGCAGTATCTTTTACAATATATTTTCTCGCATTGCCACTAGTCGTACAATAGTGAATCAATTGCAACATTAGATAAGATGACCGTCTCTGTTTTCGACACAACTTTACGAGAAATAGTCGAAGTCTTTCTAAATCAATTCCGGAGTTCAGCGAGATATTTTATCCTTCTGCAAAAATACAGCAAACTCATGTAAGTCAGCTTAGCTTACGACTTGTTCTAAATGTTGGTGTCATTTATCATTGGAACCAATCCCACTAATACGTGTACTTTGATATTTCGTAGTTAGGTTTTCATCAAATTAGTCGTTAGGTATGGCCCCATCCATGTACGTGGTAGGCATGTCTTTGAAGTATGATGTTTTGTAAGGTTATAATGTGAGGATTTAATTGAAGATCTGTAGTTATAAAATCTCTCAGAAGTGACGATACTAATTCAGGATTCCAGACTTAAAAAAAACCCACTCGGATAAAAATGAAAACTAGTTTTGTAATATTTTATTAAGTCCCAAAATCAATCCTCTCAGTGCGCTGTAAAATTAATAACTGGGATTCCATTAACACAGCATCAATTTAAATCTAACAATCGACCGAACCAACGTCGAGAAGTTTACCAAACACGATTTTATAGAGCTACAGTAATTATGACAACACTTGACGACGATGACATCCAAATATTCATATTTGTATTCATATGTATAAGCCCTATAAAAACCTGTTTCTTTTAGGACGCAGTCGCCACTAGAAAATTATACGCAAACCATAAAGCTGCTCAATGATGGAGAAATAGTAAAGCCATTACTGAGCAAAGTACCTCATTGCTGCTCATTCGTATACTCTAAGCCAAATAGCAGTAGATTTTACGAAAGAATCACCTAAAAATGTATTTTTATAACCAGTATAAACGCCCAAAAAATTTCGTATATCATACAAACTAGGCCATTATCGCAAGTTATTATATTATTCGATACATTTATTTTTTACTATTACGAGTAACACAGCAGTCGCACACTAAAGTAGGCTCTTGAGCAATAAACTGGAATCACTTAAAAAAATGCTTAAAACAATTTTTATGCAATAGACTATGGATTGTGGTATATCATTTGAAAGATAATTCTGATAGCTTTCAAAATATATCAAAAAGATTTAAAATACATTTGATTTTGCATTTAAATTTAGGGCATTATTGCAATAAGTCAAAGTTGTGGATGTCTAAATGAATAGGAAGTAATATGAACAGATTTTTTACCATTTTTGTTATTTACCCCTCAATAGTTTGTGTTATACTACCTGGCCCAAATGACTGCCTGTAATAGATTTTTCACTGACCGAATGAGTTACCTGATGGAATCCAGTAGGATTTCCTGCCACTCTTCGACAAAAGCAGTTTTCAGATCTTCTATCTACGCCGGAGCTGGACATCTTCCTCGTACCAGCCTTTTTAGCTTATGTCCCACATAATTATTTTCAATCGGATTTAAGTCAGAACTGAGGGTTGGCCAGTTTACTGTGGAAATCCCGATTTAAATTTTATTCTGAAATCTCTATAAAAGTCTGGTCACTGCAGCGGTGTGGCTGCGGGCATTATCTTGCATTAGCAGGCAATCTTTGCTAATAAACCCGTTTCGTAATATATCATTACCTAGCAGAATGTCAATATATCTTTCCGAGGTCCCAGATACCAATACCAGCTTCGTTTTTGCTTCAATAGGAATCGCCGCCCACATCGTACCACTGTATGCCACTGTTTTCGTAAAACAGCATTGTGCGATCCCCGGTCTCCTATAGACTCTCCGTCGACGATCGCTACCAGGCAGGCACATGATTTCGTCCGACAACAGGACTCGGCTCCATTGCTCCATATCCCAATCTAAGTTATCACTAGCAAACTGAATCAGGGCTTATCGGTGGGCTGGAGACAATTTGGGTCCCGTGGCTGGTTTTGGGAGTCAAGTTCGCTTCTTTGAGTCTTCACCTCACTCTCCAATTGCTGACAATCCTCACTCAAACTTCTCTGAGTTGCTACTGGACGTCCACGCCGGTCAGGTGTCGTATTCAGAGATAAGAGGTGACAATAAAGAGATGTTCTTCAAAAAGGCCAGGTTTGTATGTATGTATGTAATAAAGAGATCTTGGTCTCCGGATTAAGTTTCCCGTCTCCCTAAACCTCTAGTTTACCTTCGTGACGCAAGACAGGCTCAGATGTCGAGTGATAGTTCTCCGAGTCAGCCCTTGCTTGCTTGACTGGGATGACGACTTGAGTGGCTTCTATAGGTGTGATTTCCATATCCTTTTAGCATTAGTATTTCTAGTGACGTGAAATTTTGGACTGATGACCAATTTTCATAAATGTCCACTTTTTATAGGGTTTCAAGACTACCAAACAATATTTTGTTTTGTTTTAAAAATGGATGTATTTGTTATTACGTTCCATGACATAAGGTGAATAACACAGTTAACCGTAGCTTCGGCAAAAAAAGCTAAATTGCTGTTTGTTACTTGGTTTATCTTAACTCATCGAATAAAGCCAGTGAACGTTTACCCCAATATTTCAGAATTGGGATATAATTGATCGTTACTTTTTTAGCATTAAACTGTAATAAATGTAATGCCCTTTCAGATAGCATAAATACCATTACTGTTGGTTACCCGGTCTGTCTTAACTAATTCATTAATATCTTGACAGGATTTTTTCAGACAGCCCAAATGCGATATTTTTTTTTGCATTTTAAGTAAATTTGATATAAAATGCTTTTCATCCATTAAATATATGGGTGAAGGTCGCTTCTTACTCGGATTTTAGAGACCATATAAAAAAAACTTTTTAACAAAAAATCAAACCGACTTCCTGAACAAAAAACTACAAACCAAAAAATAACTTTCTTTTCCGAAGTCGGTGTCTTTGTACCCATTTTTTTTCAGTTTTTCGACACCGACTTCGGAAAAGAAAGTTATTTTTTGGTTTGTAGTTTTTTGTTCAGGAAGTCGGTTTGATTTTTTGTTAAAAAGTTTTTTTTATTTTTCTCTTTTTAGTTTTGGTAGGTATCTCCAATTAACATGATAATCATTGATGGGCAAAGTACATCTCATGACGATTCCAATAAGCCCAAGCACGACTAGGATACATTGTTTTATTTCAGAGTTCCAGTGCCTACCTTCCGGCTTCATCATCAGAACAGTTCAATGGTACCATTTTCATCAGTACCATTCATTTATAAGTATTTGCTTAATCATAGTCGGTTAACTATTCGAGATATTTTATACCCGTGACATACTTAACATTAAGGAGTCAGTGGCCATCTGTGGTCTTCTTCATCAGTTTCACTTCACCAAATTATACTTTCTGAGTGCAAGTGATTGCATTGTTGGTGAAAATACCAAAATCACTATATAAATGCCTACATTATTTGAGGAGTTCCCTCGATTTCTCTAGGATCCCATCATCAGATCCTGACCTGATGACCAACTAGGAAGTATACCCTTCAAAACAAAAGAAGATTTTTTGAAATCGGTCCAGGCGTCTTTGAGTAATCGGGGAACAAACATAAAAAAAAAAAAAAAAAGATTCCGACGAATTGAGAACCTCCTCCTTTTTTTGAAGTCGGTTAAAAAGTTGGCCTTATTGACATTAAACAAGAAAAGGGTCACTTTTAAAAGCACTGTTCAAGTGACGATAACTATGTAACTACAAATATGTTGTGAACAGTTATTTGTGCCGAAATATATTTAAGTGTTAAGATTAAAATCAATGTATCATCCCTTTAGTAGTGTGTTTAGAATAGTTTAATTACACCCAGTCGTTGTAGCAGAAAAGTCATTACTCAAAAAGCGAAAATAGTGTAAGGATATAACTTTACTTGTGACGAAAATAAGAATAAGATAGAAAGAAACTTTAAACGCACGACTCTCCCACAAAATGCATAATAATATACCTAAGTTTCAAATGTTTACCACCATGAAGCGAATTCATAGCTGACTCTTATGTTTGAAACAGAGATATGACCCTTACGACCCCCCTTGTGACCCTTACGTTTGATAGTTATGGTTTGCTCGTATAGGCCGCAGAGTTGCTCTTTAGTCCTAAAATATCCAGACATTCTCATCTATAAGTGTTATAAACGAGTATTGCAAGCGCCCTTCATTACTGAGGAATCTTTAGCTGCTAGTAAACAAAATATAGAGATTATTAAAAGTAATGAGTTGAAAGATCGTGAAGCTTCTTTTGGCTTTGCTAAAATGAGAACCTTGTTAAAGAAAATATTTACAAAAATTAAAAGTGGATATTACAGGAAATGTTGGAAATATTCGCTTTATCTCTCCAAAAAAACATTATATTTGGATGAAAAACATTAAACTATCTTCTAACACTTGCCGTTGGATTTATTTTACGAGGGTCTGCATTTAGCTAATTTTCTTAAGTTACGTATTTTGTTAAGTTTTGTTTTTGCTGCTATATATTTAACATACCAGAGAAACAAACTAGTAAGTTGGTTAATTGACTCACAAAAGGTCATTTGTGAGCTTGTGACAATGTGGCGTCTTTATCAAAAAACTCGATAGCCCTATGCCTGTCGACGAATTATAAAAAAGCAAAACATAGTACATGAGAACGTAGTACCTAATATACAGGCACTTAGTACCAAGCGCTTGAATGAAAATACTAGAACACCTGTGGGAGACTTGCTAGAGAAAAGTAAAACCGTAAAGGTTTGATAAAAAAGAAGGCCAATAAAAATAATTAGGAAAACCATTTTGCTATATTTTTACACAAAATTAACATAACCAGAGTAATTAAACTTGTTGACAAGCCTAAGGAAATAATACTCTTAATAGCCTCTTATAAAGAAAACCTTCGTAAAAACGTGTTTGTTGACCCATTTTCATAAAGCTGTAAAATGAATTGCTATGAAAATACTCGAGGTTATTTAGAAGCTATTAATTTGACAAAATGTTTCCACCTTGAGAGAAATAGGCCTCGTCTTTGCCCTTGCATTAATTTTGGTTTCTCTGAATTTTGCTGAATAATGCTTTTAAAACAAATTTGCAATTTTCATTTTTTTTTATGTCTCTTACAGAATATACCTAGATACTTATCTAAAAATATATAAAAATCAAAATATAGAGATATTGTAGAACACTAGCTGTTTCCCGCGACTTTGTCTGCGTAGCATTAGTACTTTGAATAGCCGATTTTTATCTATAGCGCTATAATATTATAGGTGTGTGGGCCGCCTTGCTTGAGGAATTGTTCACCATACAAGGTTCTCCCTTGTACACCCCCTAAAGTAGGATTTTCGGGATAAAAACTATCCTTTGTCCTTCCCAGGGTCTCAAACTATCTCCATACCAAATTACATTTGAATAGGTTCAGCGGCTTAAGAATGAAAGGGTAACAGACAGACAGATATACAGAATTACTTTCGCATTTATATTATCAGTATGCGCAGTCTCCACAGCCGAAGTCGCTATAACCTGCGCAAATCCCGGTAAATTCATAAATCTCGTAAAGTACTTACGTTGCGTTGTCTCAAGCGCCTTATTACGAGATTTTAATATCTACCCCGGAAATATTTACCCCCGGATTTACAAAAGTGAGAAAATGTGAAATTGACCATTCTGTACTCTACGACAATTTTGAATATACATTTAAACAGTTTTACTCAACAGACAAGTAATGAAACAGTTTTTACATTCTTCTTTTGAATGAGCGTCTTTTGATTAACATTTTTAAATTATAATAGATCTATATTCCAAGTATGAGTCGGCATTAAAACGTAAGGAAAAGCTTGCTCCTCGAAGGCGTTCCTTCAATTTAATTAATATAAAGAGGTTTAAAGGCGAATGGCAGGTTTGTATGGGCATTTCGTACCGCTAATAAAATTTCGTGTTTTGGGATATTTTTAGTTTTAATTGGTAGTTAATATCATAGATAAGCCCTTTTAAATTCTTAGATTTTTAGAACTTGGGACGTTCAAAGTTATAACCAGGTTTATTTTTTAAGGTTATGTATTAGTGTACCAATGTAGTAAATTGTTACATATAGGTAAATGTTACATGTTGTGTAAAGTAAATGTTCTAAATTGTTTGTTGCTATCTTTGTAGTGTTTTACTTATCATTAAGTAGCTAGATTGAGATGAGGATCGTACCTACTCAGTGCATTAGGAGATACCTCCATTATCAAACTGTTGCAGTCCAGCAGCGGACTGCAACAGTTTGATAATGATGAGTTTGATTATTTTAAATGGTATTTCTATTTCTAAATAATTAATTATCATTTCAATATTTGTGTTATTTTACATCAGGCAACTTCTATAAAAATAACTGCGTTTGGTTTACGATTTATTACGTTTATTTATTCAAATCTTTTTATTGTTATTATTAATTAATCCGAAGTTCTAAAAATAGTAAACTTACATGAAAATAAATGGTTTAGTTGACTTAATAAGTGGTACAAATTCTATAACCGAACAACAAAAAAAGTATGCGATACAAAATCTGCCGTTTACCTTTTGAAAGAAGATTTTTTTTTTCTTTATTAGTGAGAAATACATACATTAGTGTTTAAAGTTTTAGTCAAATGATTGTCTGTTTCTTTCTTTCTTTATTCTTTATAGGCTCGCGTTTGACCACTATCTCGCCTGTTTTAGGACACTTTGCTCTTCTGAAGTTTGTTTTTCAATAATTAGGTGGTACTCACAATCTCAGGAATAGTAATTTAAAATAAATGAAAGTTACAGAATTATCTATAAATTATCAATTTTTAATCTTAAAAATATTATAAATAACATATTGGTAGGTTGGAAGGTAATAGATTGTGTTTTGTGTATGTGTCATGGTAGCTTTTTGTAGAATGTAAGTGTGCGAGTCCGTGTGGAGTGTATATGTGCGAGTGCGTGTGAAGTGAATGTGTGCGAGAGCGTGTAAAGTGTTTGTGTGCGACTGCGTGTGTGGGTGCCAGAATTAAGATGTATGCTACAAGAGGGCTTCGGTGTCTTGTTAGTTAGTAAGTTGATGTTTTATTCCAGTTTATTATGATTGTTTTACACTCTTTATGTTTCTTATTATACACGTAAATCTCTTTGTTCAATCGATTGTACAATTGAGCTGAACGATTTTTGTACTGTATCTGAGCGAACTTAGTTTTAGGAACCTTTGCTCGAACCTTCTATGTCTCTTCTTCTTTTTAAGGTTAAGCTGGGATCATAAAGGAGGGTTTTGTGTTTTTTTTAGGACCGTTTTTACAATGTATAGTTTCCGCACCGAGAGTAAATGACTAATTTGGTAAAGACTTTGAGTAGAATATCTAAGGTTTTTGAAGAAGAAAGAAGTGCCTTTCTTAGGCTTGTGACACAGTAAAGTCCTTCACATTTCTTCCTATTCTTATTAAAAAATAGGAAGAAATGTGACATGTTTTATAAAACAAAACAAATGCTGGTATCTGCACATTCTACTACATGTTCAAGTTAGAGCTCTAGCGACGCGGTCGGTACAAAGTAGTGTCTGAACATAACCTTCTCGCTCCATAATAACTTATTTTTATGAACCTAAAAGTATTCTCTAAGCATCACAACTGTGAACCTGAGTATGTTGTATGGACTGCTCCATACAACATACCAAACTTAACTTACTTTAAAAAAGTTTCTAACTTTGTATGCTGAAAAACTTGAAAATGACCCAATTCGCGCAGATTTTTGTGTATTACGCGGCGAACACACGTTAATCGAAGTTGCAATTTGGATTCACAGTTCATACAACATACTTAAAATGAAGAACTACATCATGCTTTGCGATTTTATTCTTTTTACCGACTTCTAATTTAGTTTCGATTTCTACTGGGTTCAGAACCAAAATAAATAGTAACTCTTTGTTGATGAATATTAAATACGGAGTTGCATCTTCCTCATTTTCAGATAGTAAAATTCGTACAGTCTGTTCACTTTACTTTATTGTATTCTTCTATCAACATAAACATAAATGTAAAAAAGGGTGATTTGTAATGTAACATACCTATCTCAGACAACCTTCTTCATACAAGGTTGTGCATTATGTTAAAAAAAACTTTTTGCAAAAAAATACTACCGACTTCCAAATACAAAACTACAAAGTGAAAAATAACTTAATTTTTTGAAGTCGGTGTCTTTCGTAGGTACCATTTTTTTGCGTTATGGACACCGACTTCAAAAAATTAAGTTATTTTTCACGTTGTAGTTTTGTATTTGGAAGTCGGTAGTATTTTTTTGCAAAAAGTTTTTTTATTTTTCACTTTTTAGTTGTACGTACCTAATAGGCAAGTTAGTAAGGGAATTATTTCGCCAGAATAGATTTCATGAAACTTGAACATAACCGGTGAAATGAGAGGTCTGCTTACCCCTTAAGAGCGAACTGGCGTGATGTTATGTTATGAAATGTTATAAACAACAAACAGACATGCGATTGCAGCAATCCCGAGAGATTTGCCGTTATTTATTGAAGAGTTCTGTTGTATAGCTCCGAAGTTCTTCATCAGATCGTCACCAAATTAAAATGGGACCAATTTCGAAACATACTTTTTCAAACAAAAAAAGAATTTTCAAAATCGGTCCACAATTGACGGAGTAATCGGTGAACATAAACAAAAAAAAAAAAAAAAAAAACAAACTTGAAGTCGAACATAGAACCTCCTCCTTTTTGGGAAGTCGGTTAAAAATAGTCACTGTATTTTGATTTAGAGATAAATTAATAATTTATTATTAAGTAATAATAATATGTCTTTTATTTAATTTTATTATTATTTAATATATTATGAATTATTTCAGAACAATTACTTTAAAAAAATATATATATTGGTCAAACAGTATCGGGAACATGGTCCAGCTATCGGTGGTCTGGGCTCACGAGAGAGGAATCTCCTGACAGTACGAGCCGTGTCCTACTGCTTTCTGAATCAAGCCCTTGAAACAGCCACCTAACGAGAGCCTCTTAAGTTGTTGGTCGAGGTTCATGGCCTGAGTCTACATCCCACATGTCGACAATATCGCCAAGTCAAGATACTTGATTAGCTTATCTTTCTTGATTTTAACGAGGTTCCCGGCGGGACGGTAATCCCAACAATCATTGCACACCTCTTGATTCGGATCACAGTATCAGGCTTATTGGCTACAATATATATATATTTTTTTTATTGCCCCACACTAGGAATTTCTCCTGTATCGTGGGTGCGTTTACAAACATATAAACTCACATGCACAAACACCCAGAGCCGGAACAACTATCTGTAGGTCCTACAAATATTTGTTCCGTGCGGGAATCGAACCCGCGACACGCAGCACAGCAGTCAATCGCTCAACCACTGCGCCAACCGAAATTGTCCTGTCAGTGATGATGGACCGATCCCAGTACAATGATATCGTCATTTTCGAGAACTGGGTCGGACACATACCTGTAGTACGGTAAATCCGATGCCACAAGAGTGTATTGCAGAGCAAGTTGCTGATGGATAATCCTGGCTACAAGGTTGTGTCTCTGCCAGTACTTTTTGTTAGTTAGACGAGAACAACCAGAGATAATGTGGCGAATTGATTCACCCGGACGGTGACATGCTCGACAGATGTCGACCGTGTCAACCTTCACAATAAATCTCCGGTAGTTATTCATTCTTATTACTTTGTCCATAAATTCACAGACAAAACCTTCGGTTTCCCCAAAAAGGTCACTGAAACACACCCAGGCTACGGACGCTCGTTGGTCTACATCGGACCCATACAGGACCTCTAAAAAGCATTGAATCAGTGAAGTTCCTTACTCTGCCATACCATCCTACGATCGTTAATGTCAAGCACTACAGGCTTGCGCCAGTTCTCATTCGCCAAGGAGAGCGGGTTGAGTCCCTTGTCCGCTACTACTACATCTCGATGCATACCCACGTTAGCGTGTAGGAAATATTGTGTAATATAAAAGCTGTGGAGGTTTTTGGCATTTAAAAAGCCTCATTAAAGCCAGTATCATTATTATTATTTAGATGTAAAAAAAACATTTTAACAAAACAAAACCGACTTCCAAAGCAAAACACAAAAAGTGCAAAAATAACTTTCGCTTCGGAAGTCGCTGTCTTTGGTACTTCATGTTTTTATCGATTTTCGACACCAACTTCCGAAATGAAAGTTACTTTTTCACTTTTTTCGTGTTTTGCTTTGCTAGTCGGTTTAACTATTATTTTTTTTCTCTCGTTTTAGCTTTACTACACCAGCACTAATAATAACCAAGCTTTAATAAGGTACCTAAAGGATTGACAAATTAATACTCATAATAACTCAATTTACACAATTATGAGTGCTGTTAAGGATTTCGGTTTTATTTTCCATATCTTGAAAACTGCTGAACTGATTTTAATGAAATTTAAACTTTTCCTTAAGTTGTGAGATACGATTGAGTATCTCACAACTTAAGGAAAAGTTTAAATATAAAAAAAGTTTAAAAGTTTAAACATAAAAAGAATGATCACGATTCAATGAGTAGTTTCAGTGAAATGCGTGGACATACATACATGCAAACTCACATACATACACTTATGAAATTTGGCACAAGTGTTTAGATGTTGAGGCTCTATATATGTGAATACTGTGCAGTTCCAACAATATTAAATACATATACTTATCAAATTTATAACCTTCTTTTTATAGAAGTCTGTTAAAAAGGTTTCCATCTCTTATTCGCATTTTATCACTTGAAGCGTTCGGTTGATCGTCGCGCGACGTGACTCCACAAAAGCTTTTTTATTTAAATAGTGATAAGGTACAGTCTAAAGTAAATACCAGATTCGTCGAAGTCAAACAACATGTTAAAATATTTAGTAGATTCTGTTATTCTTTGTGATTCACAAAAGGATTATTATTTTTTATAGGATTTTTCTATATGCAAGAATGAAAGACTTGAAAAAACTCTCAGTAGTTTGTTTTTCGTCTTAAATACATTACGTCTAGAAGTATACAAAGTCTCTGCTTATGGTACACTTACCTCCTGCTTAACAAACTAATAACATGTGTTCTTCAGTGTAACAGTTTTATAGAACCTCACTTCACAATATTACATGACAAGACAAAGATTTTTATTCAAGGTTTTGGCAATCCTCCTTATTCCAAAATCCTTATAGGGTTCTCAAAACTTCTGGAGTTAAAGTATTAAGATATGAAACAGTTCAACTCCAGAAAAAATCTAAAGTTACTTAATTCGCGAACTATCTAATATCTTCATCTCATATATTAGCTCTTAATTAATGTAATCGAGTCATTTAATTTAAACCAATAAGTTGATACCTAAGCCACTCAACACAATTGCTTTTGATAACGACACCTATAAAACCTGCGTACCGCTTGTGTCTGTCCGTATTATTGCCCCCACAACTTTGGACACTTGCAAAAGAAATAAACCGGTATCTAAGAGCGCTATTTCAATTTTTACTGCGGCTTTTATAAAACTAATCACCTGTAAGTTTATTTGAGCAGCCAGATCATCTTAAGAATCTTGAGAAAACTGATAAAACTTTGTTTTTGACAGTGAAAAATCGGGCATATTAAAATATAATATTATTATTGCAATAATCAGACTTCTCAAGTTTTTTTTATTATAATAAACAGATATTATTCGTTTTTTTTTTTAAGTAAAACGTGGTTTTATTATGTTACATAAAAAAACACTTTTTCATGCAGATTTATTAAACTTAACTTTTATTAAACTCTACCAAACGGCCTTACTAAGAACAAGGCCGATATAGTATATCAGTAGTTCAACTTAAAATTAACGTTTTGACAATAAAAATAACTGCTAATACTATATTAATAGGTTTTTTTTGTACATAAAATAGGCTCGAACTTGAGCACTATCTCATCTGAGCAAGATAAGCGATGATGTGGTCGAAGTTGAAGCACGCTTGCCTAGAAGTAACCTCTTCAGTCTGTCATTAAAACAAAACATTAAATGCTCTAGGAACACTACCGATATTTTAAATGAAGTCGAAATAAAGTAATATGTTTTCTTTAGTTACACACAGCAAATCCTTCTAAATTACTTCAGAGTAAAGCACAATAAAGACAATAATAGGTTATTTACTTTAAAAACGTACGTTTTGCTGTGAGCGCGAATTGCAAATTTAACGTCAACGTCCGAAGTCAAAGAAGTATGGGACCGCTTCGACAAAATATCGGAGGCGAGCGCTCGACGCCGCGTCTGTGTCCTTGAGTTCGATAGGTGTTAGTGTGAGTAGAAGGAATTTGTCATGATACACGTGGGAATAACTATAAAAATTTTAGTAATTGGCCTTCGAAGAAGCATATTCTTTCATGGCCCACCCACCTTATATCTATGTTTGTACCCAAACCGTACCTTCACAATAATTCGAAATGCTTCTGTTTCCCATCATGTACAAAATATCTAAATATGTATTATTCGTTTTTGTGTATGTGGGTCACTTGCACTTCTCTAAGAACTCATAAAATTTACGATACTGGGAGTGGGTCCAGCAGACTCCCGTTCGTTGGCAGAGCCTACATGTTTTGCTGATTATATAACTGTCGGAGATATGCAAAAAATGTTCATGTGAGAGCAATGTACAGTACTTATAGCGTAATTCTTATGTGCACACTGTTTCAAGCTATGTGCAAATAGAGTACTTACCTATATCATTGAGCATTAATAGCACAGATAGCAGTTAAGCAACAATGCAAAATAAAGATAGGGAGGGTGACCATAAGCTATTAAAGTAAGGTTATTGGTGCGTATAACCTCTAGAAGATTACTAGTAAAATCACACGCGATTGAACCTAAATTATTAGAGTAATCTAGGCTATAATTGCTGATTCAGCAGTGCTAAATTGAAGGAGAAAAGTACGCAGATGAGACGGAAGGCAATGGATAAAGTTCAATTTACTAATTATGCCACATACCTTTGAAACAGCGATTCCCATGCAGAAGCAGATGGATGCCACGTTCGGAGAGTTCAGCTCACAGACTAGGTACATTATGCTGGCCAGCGCTACACAACACAGTAGGTCTAGGTAATACAGATAACACTTTCCATGTAGGTTCAATTAAGAGGTTTGGGCGTGCACCCCAGCCCTGGTTGGCAAGAGACTGACGACGACCGCCGGTGGTCGTGGCGACGGCGTAATGACTTTAGCGCCACCGCGCGGGATATCCCCAAAACAACGATATGTGACAATTATTTAATAAATTGGAACTATAAAACCAATGCCTCTCAATCGCCCTATGGTGATGTAATAAAATATGAACTATAAATTAGGAAGCGTAACCATTTTTCCCGGCTTGAAAGTTCCCACTTTCGAAACACAAAGGAGAAGTAAATAAAGTTGCATATCATCACAACTCTACCAAAGGTTATGAGAACTCTAAAGTTGCGACTCTCTATTATAAATAAGAATATTCAATTAACTATTCTACGCGGTAATTAAATCTAATACTGCACATTGGTACACGGTAAAATTAATTATGAATGTAACAAACCTATTGCGTTGGCAAAGAGCACAACTTTACTACCGGGCAACTCCGAAGGATCCCGCTTTTAGTCTTTACCGATGCGACTCTACAAACTCCGTTTTTATCTGGAAATATTTCTGTGATTACTCCTTACGGCCAATGTAGCGGCATCACATTGTCCTGCATGGAGACGACAACCATACCGACCCGTATTGGATTGGCAGGGGTGTTCCATTTTTGTTTGGATTGTAGGGTGTGCAGGTACTCTTGGCGCCACCGGTTTCAAAAAGACTGGACCATTTGGTCAGTTAATTCATAACGCGAAATAAGATTAATGTAACCGCGTTTCATTGACTTCGCGGGCGGGGAAAAATAATAGAAGTTTTGTATGCAACAAGTGATCTGCCGAAAGATTCTCATGAATCTTAGCGATACGATTGGCTACGAAGGTGTGCCATCGATGCGGTGCGGAATGAATCCAACTCAAGGTAACAGTCGAATTCGAGAAAGCTACGAGTGCCTCAATGGCGTGCCGAGCTGCGAAAAGATTATATAATCGCTTTATCACAGTTGATAAGAGGAATGCGGCGCATAATTCGAGACGAGCTAGCGAAACTACTTTCAGTGGCGCGACTTTATATTTCGCACACACCAGCGAAACGACGATACTACCGTCGGGTCTGACAACGTGAGCGTAAACAGAACTACCGTAAGCTTGCTCATTAGCGTCTACGACCACGCGTATCTTAGTGGTCACTTTATCTTCTCTATTCGAGATGGTGAGGAATATAGTAGTCCATTTCTCGCTCCTTACAATTTCGTTTGGGCAACCCACATTCAGGTAAAATATTTTGCACCAAAGAAATATAATTGTTCAGTAGATAAACCCGTATGACGTCATCATAAAGAAGCTTGACGTTAGGAAGCGATTTAAGTTTACGTTCGAGGCTATGGAATCTCTTGCGAGCTATATCAAAAAAAAATCCTAACGCTGACGCGTCTGTTTTCAGTGGTAAAGCTGCAACATACTTCCCATTTGGAGCGCGGGTAATTAAGCTACAATAAAACTCTTCACAGTGTTTACCATCCACACATCCAATGGACGAAGCAGTAACATCTTCAATCTTCCAAAACTTACGAAGATCGAAGTTATCGAAAGAATTTGCAAAGAAAGACAGAGTGTCAGTTGAAGGTTGATAATAGGTGCTTCTCCTAGAAGTATGTAGCCGAGCATAATCTCCAATGCATCGGGGCAACCGGGTGCGCTGGTCACGGTACCGGGTCGCAATAACTTAGCGAACAACGTGACTCCAAGTAACATGTCAATATTACCTGGCACACCCCAGCTGTCATCAGCGAGTAGTTTAGGATCAATATGCTTCAATTCAGCAGTACCTATAGCACCCAGAGGAAGCTGACGGTTATCTGATCCAAGACTAGAGCGTCAATTCTATACCTAGGCTGCGAGCAAAACCGTGAGCTGAACGTAAGATTCACCGAGCCGCGAATGGGCTGCGATGTGCCACCAATACCACGAACGGTAGTTATTGAGTCCGCATGTATAGTTAGACCGAGCATACGGCAGCAACGCGATGTCATATAATTTTTTTGCGACCCAGGGTCCAAAAGACATCTAACCACCACGCCCTTACCCTTCCTACCCGCCACTAACACCTTGGCAGTAGCCAGAACTTCGGTGCTACGTGTGGCCTGGACTTGAGCAGAAGAATGCGTACACAACGCCACACGATCAGAAGTAGCTGGGTTGGCCGCAGAAAAGCAGGCTGGGTCGTTAGCGGGCGCCAGCACAGGGGCTTGCGTCGATTGCTCAAAATGCAATAAGGAATGATGCTTACCGTTGCATTTCCTACATGTTGACTTAGATAAGCACTTAGAGACGTATGTTGGCTACTTAGGCAGTTAACGCATCTGTGATTGTCTTTTACAAACTTAAATCTATTATCCGCGCTCAACTTTTGAAACGCCTTGCACGTATACAAGTTTTTATGCGTGAATTGACAAAGCGAACATTTAGATTCAGTAGCCACAAACACCTGCGAGACCTTAGATGAGGTGCTGGGTCTACCTGCGGGGGCGGGCTTAGTTGCCGCAGAAGAGATACGATATAAGATTTTTACGTGTTCACGAACAAACTTTACGAAATAATCATAATCCAACTCTTGTTGATTATAAAGCGACATTTCAAAATGTTTTGCTGTATGTGAGTCTATTAACTTAAGACCCCAATGAATAAATATAAAATCATCCAAGTTATGTTTTTTCAATTGTTTGAGTCCCGCAACCGTAGAAGTTAATTTATCGAAACCTTGTTCAATATTAGCGGGTGTCGGTCCGAATGACTTCAATGAGAACAATTGATTTAAATAATTAGTGGCGAGCGTGCGAGTATCCAGGTACTTTGCGATAAGCGCATCCCAGACAACGCGGTAATTATCGCTAGAAGGTACAATACCTACTGCCACATTCCTAGCCTTTCCCTTTAGACAACTCAACAGATAATGAATGCGATCAGAATCTGATAAATCTGCGTTCGTATGTATAATACGTTTGAAAGTCTCATAAAAGAACGAAAAGCTCTGAATATCACCGTCAAAGGCAGGCAGCTCAATTTTAGGTACCTTTATATGATGAGCATTTGGGCTCGCTGTCGGGCTAGGTTCCTTGGAAACATTTGATTCAGTTAATGAAGCTAAAGTAATTTTATCTCGCCGACCAACTCATCAAATGAATGTAAGGCACTATAGCTTACTTCGCACTTTGGATCCAATATCAACTTTAACATATTTATTTCGTCCATTATCTCATTGAATTCGCTACGTTGCCCGTCAATTTGTTTAGCCTGAGCAATAAAAGAATTACGTAATCTTTCTGTTGTTAAAGATTCTGTTGAATCCAAAATCCTTTGAACCCACGCGAGATACGAGTCGCGTTTACTTTCCAACAATCTAATTTTAACCTTGTCCGTCATGGTGAACAGAAGTTAAAATATGTAAACAAAAAAAAACAACAAATCTTTATCTTTTCCGGAACCCGCGTAAGTGAAATTAGTGGTCCAACCAAACTGATAACTCAACGAAAGATTTTACAACTCAAGTAAACAATAGTACGGAACGATCCGCACACGCGTACCCTAACAATAATAAATTGAATGGTGAAAAAAAATATAAAGCGTACAAAGTTTGAACCGCGTACAAGTAACAAAGTCTAATACAAATAAAATAGTAAGCACGCGTAATACCTTCTGAACGTACCCATCTACCTATTTTTATGATTAGCTTAGAGATACCTACAACCCGATAATTAACATTTATGTCGGATGCGTTGCGATAATTTTTTATTCCTTTTGTACTACTTCTATTTATATGAGATTAACTTACTCAATACATAGAATATGTACAGATTCTTAAGCAACAATAAGTTAAGTGTGAAACTTAGAAACAAGTATGGTACTTATTTCCGTAAGCGATGCGATTGTGTTCGTAACGAAATAACTTCGTAAAACACAATAAAATTCCTAACAAGTAAATACGCACATGACCGTTCGAAGTAAATTATCTAGTAAGTACTACGTTTACAAGTTAGGTGCGGGGGTGATATGTATAAATATACGGCTGTTTCCTATGAGGAGAACTAAACGCGTAAAGTTTATACAAATCTGTTATTTTACCTGAAGGTTCCTATCAAAAGATCAAGTTACCTTACAAAATAAAATAACAAGCGACGCAATGATAATCTAGTTAATTGCAATAATTAATCAAATGCGGTTGTCTAGAATTATAAAAAATACCAACTCGTGCAATACAAGTATAGTAAGCATTTACTTAACGAACCAACAGTAGTAGTGTATCGTAAAATAACAATCAATGTCATTCATTCAGCAAATCTCGATTAGAAAAATATATAAAAGTTTCCAATGCGTAAATAAAAAGTAACCGTACGATAACAAGAACTGGAATATTCCACAGTCACGTAGGCCAACTTGATGCATGTTTTAACAGACTACCCACCATTTTCATACACGTACAAAAAAATATGTAATTACGCCGAAAATTAACTGATTTATTAAATAAACTTATTTAGCGATATGAATCAACGTTGATATTCAATTAAATGTCTCTCCTTAGTCGAGTTCAAACCTCCAGCACAGAGTACTCCGAGGCGCCATGTTGAGGGAAATGGATGGAAATTGGAAACTTGCGGTGACTTCAATCTGCAATTTTCACTGTACAAATACATTGAATGAGGACGTAACCCGAGGTACTGTAATTGGTTTGCTTCTATTAGAAGTGCTGTAGATGTGTAATAATATTCTTTTTAGGTTATTTTATTAACTTCGTTTCAGTTATTAAGGGTACAAGCCTAGCTTCATTAAAATAAATAAAAACAGCCGAACAACTTCAATAGCATTGTGATTCGTCACACACCCTGCCAGTATTTTAATTAGTGAAGCATTTCTCCAGCGCAGCCTCACCCGAGGTTCCGGATATTTTATAAATATCATGATTGCGATACGCTGAATGAGACTAGGGAGCAATGATATAAAAGATCGTATGCAATTACGATGCACACAAACGGTTGAATTATTAATTAAAACGCTCTCAAAATGTTTGCAGACGAAGAAGGCAGTTCAACGAGTTCACGTTGTTAAGTGCAGATGTGAGGCTGTAATTAGAATGTAGGTAGTTATTTGGGTAATTGCATGCACTGTTCATGTCTTTAAAAGACTCAAATAGTGTGTTGACATCTAAAATAAAGTGTATAACAATTCTTCGAACTACTTACACGTGCCGCAATCATCAGCACTGCATTAGAGCAATTAGTTACTAATTGATACTGATAGGCATTATAGGCATACTAAACTTCAAATCAACAATCATTGTTACTATAAACATATTGTGTAGTTTGCGAATCCAAAAATCTGAAACGTGATAAGAATAGGAATTTACCAACCTGATGATTTTATTCAAATTCCAAGAAAGTTCTTAGCTGCCCGAAGTAATTTTTATAGCCGTAAATTAAGGTTTGCCGAAAGTTAATCAATATTCCAAATATTTTCTTTTGATTTCATCCTCCATTGACTTGAAAAAACCAATTCTCGCTGAAATGCCCTTGGATACTAATTCAGTCAAACTTTGTAATAAACATTCAATCCTGCAATCCAGAGCGAGATATTTAATTACAAAATGCCAAGTCGAGGTATTCACATTTTGCTTTTCGTTTTACAAACAGTTACAGAAGAACGGACGCCGAATAAATAAATGAGGTATTGTTCCCCTTGAACAATGTAGGTGAAGGGGAGGAAGGAACTTTAACAATTTGTTTGTCTGTGTGTGGTTCGATGTGGTTTCGCTCTTTACAAGTTAGATAAGTGCGTTGAATGTAGAACAACTGATAAGAAACAGTCAGTTGTCGTTGTTCTAAAGTTTTGAAATTATATTTGGTTTAGACCGGTCTTCAATGGTACAAATATCTAATACTTGCATTCAACTCTTACAACAAACATTATCACTTGCCATAGGCGACAAAAAAAATATCGACTTCTGAAATATCAGAATGTCAAATGGAGTAGGTCACAAAACGACCCAGAGGGTATCACCCCTTCAAACTACTGAGACCCAGACCCAGAGCCAGAGACCCAGAGGGTATGTTGTAAACACAGTTCATATCATCTCCATCACTCTCACACACTGCAGTATTGCACTGCAGCCTGACTTCCGACATTAAATTTACTGCCGCTCACAATTGTGCTCATCACACTATAATCGCATATTGTTCGACGTCTTTTCTCGGTTTTTCCGATGTGAAAATGTTCAGGCCGTATCTAGTTTACTTTCGTTCCGTGAATATTTCATTTTACCGTGAAAAACAAATATCTTTTTAGAAGTTTTAATAATAAATAAATTTGCCTACTCTTTTCCTAACTACGTTGAGGTCTGCTTCCAGTCTAACAGGATTCAGCTAAATACCAGTATTTTATATGGAGCGACTCCCTATCTGACCTCCACAGCCCAGTAACTGGGTAACACGATAACCCTTTCAAGACTACCCGTAACAACCGTCAAAGAACTTCAAATGACAGCCAGGACCAACGGCTTAACGAACTTTCTAAAGCACGGAGGAATATCGCTATGTAATTTGTTCACCCATCCACGGACCGACCTCAGCAAGCGTTGCTTAACCTTAAAGATTGAGCCGTGCGGCTGTTATTATTTGAATTATTTTTTTAGATTAATTAATTATTAATTTTAGATTGTTGATACGGTTTTATCCATTAAACCGAATAAACATAAATATTTCTAACTTATTGAGAAACAATATATTTGATTAGGTAAAACCGCTCGACTAATTGTCTCCGTAGGAAACTTTTCTGTTGTAACCTGTACGTTGCTTTGTTAGTCACAAGCGAGCCTGTGTAAGAACAAAAATATGTGAGAGACATTACCAATTTCTTGGGATAGCCAGTCGCATGTCGGTTTGATGTTAGCCTGAGGAAATGAGTTTAAAACTTACTCGGAACGGAACTGTTTGCAAACATATATCTTCAAAGTAATGTGAAAACTGAAGTTAAAACCCACAATCCGACTCTTACTAAACCAGATTTAAGGGATTGATAAAAAGGGTTAACGTAACATCAGGACTTTCAGAATCAGTTCTATAGAGTCGTTGACCTAACGGAACTTGCAAACGGGTCATTTTCTAAGTACATGGACGATTACTATGTATGTGTAAAAAAAAACTATAAATAGTTATTTTGTGATTGGAAATGTTATGGTTTTGTCATAAAATACAGATAAAAAGTGATACTTTAATACAATACACGTTACCTTCGTTAATTTTCTTTTAGAATATTAACGTAAGGTAATATTACTGTTTTCCTTGAAATAAAAAATAAAAGCAGTTGATCAATGAAGTTTCTTTGATAGAGTTTTACTTAAGATGCGGATATTGATGTTATAGTTAATTTCGGATCAATAAAGTGATTCGGGAATAAATGATATATTGTAAGCAAATACAGTATTACTTAAACATTGTAGTATATATCTGTTTAACTTTGTCGAGTATATAAAACCGCTCTCTCTTATTACTTGTGTCGAGAAATGTAACAACGTTAAATAATGTTGTTGTGTTACACATTGTGTGAGCCCTTTTAGATTGAAGTTTCTGTTAAAAAGATTGCCCGATTAATCCAAGAGCGACCTTTGATCGCTCACCCGTAACGCTATGTTTGCTAAAATGAAACAGTTTCATATGATAAGATTGTAAGTATGTTTCTTAAGTACCTTTATCTCTGTGAGGGCTTTGTATGAAAGTACCATTTATTTTTGTTGAAAGATGTAACATAAAATTACAACGGTTTTATCTTGTGTTTTTTCGACCATGAAGATCGTGATACAAAAGATTATAAAAATCTATATTATTCTATTGTAGACTGTCCATTATGTTACAAAACAAACTAATAAAAAGAAAACGGTTAAGTAAGCCGTAGTGCCGAGCGTTAGAGGGCGAAGTGGACAATTTCGGCGCACATAACATTTTAAAATAGCTTTCTTGGAACAGAAAAAACAGTACGTACTATTTACGTAACTAAAACATTATTTTAAACCAAGACAGTATTATTATGTTTGTTTACCGATTAGAGCTGGATAAAAGCATCTCAGTATGTTATACTGTCATGCTTTCCCCAATTATATTGATTAATGTATGTGTCCACTGGAATCCAGATTTCAGAGCGAAAACTGATTTGTACCCCGAAATCCGAAAATATATTACTGTACTAAAATCATATTATCCTATAGGTCTGTTTAGTTTAGGTTTAATTTAGTAAGGCAGGTGGGATAATATTCTCAGCCCGTTTGTGGTCACGGGAAAAGGTGTTAGGCAAGTAAACATGGCTTTAAAAAACCAACTTTTATTACCAAAGGACTCTTTATTATCATATTAAAACCATACAATTTAAAGTATTGTTGCGATATTGAAAATCTTTTTACGAAATGGTAACTGTGATTTAAGGTCACCTCAAATAATTTAATTAATAAGAAGTAATTGTTATAGACACCGAGCGTTAAGCTAGCCGCAGCCTTTCTTCCTACTTAAGTCTAACGAGTGTAAAAAGATAATATTGCTATGAAGAAGCCCCTCAGAAGCAGAAAAAAGCTAAAAGACAAAAGGCAAGCACTTTATCTTAAATTTACAAAATCATTTCGCTTCCAAATTCTAGAAAAATCTTTGCTCATTTTTCTAACACCGTACTGACTTACTCTGATTTCATTATAATGATCTTCTCTGAGGAGCCTCCTCCTCGCGTCCTCATTACTGAGGGTCGTGAGGAGATCAACTTTTCTTTGGCGATGATTCGCCATCTGTTTCTGTCCTTAGCGACGTGGAGTGCATCGTGCAGCTTTGTGCTCAGCGTTGCACGTATTTGGTCAGACCATCTGATCGGGCTGCGGCTCCAAGGCCTCTTGCCTTCGTCCTTGCCAGTAATCATCAGCTGCTCGAGGTTATGAACATCTTTCGGGCAATGTGACAAAAGTACAGGATTCTTCGCAGGCAGGTAGGAGAGTCTGGCATTGACGTTAAGTTGTCAAAGGATAGACTCGTTTGTGGGGATCGCATGGAATTTGAAGCATCCTTCGCCAACACCACATCTCGAAAGCGTCATTATTATCATGATCAGCCTTCCTTAGCAGACTCAGATTAAGAAGACTAACTAAGGATGGAGAACACAAGAGAGTTCAACAGCTTCATCTTTGTCTTGCAGGATTTGTTACGGTCTCTTCAGATTCGCTGCAGTTGAGACATTGCGCTTTTGGCCATACCGATTCGTCTCCTGATTTCCTTCTCGCAAGACCTTGTGTTGCTGATGGTAGCGCCCAGGTAAATAAACTTATCTCCCTTTTCCCTGTACCTTGAAAAGGTAGATGTGATATGGAGTGAGTTGGTGCAGTCTACCACCATAACTTTGGTTTTGGAATGGTTGATTTTAAGACCCAATCCCATGCTGATCTTTTCAATTCTCTCTAGCAGCCTTACCATTTCAGCTTCGTTGGCTGCTGCTAGCGTTGTGTCGGCTGCGTAACGGAAATTTGAGATTCTTTTGCCAACAACAGTGACACCTCCCTCCCAGTTCTTAGAAGATCGCCGGATGATTTACTCTCCATACACGTTAAATAGAATGGGGGATAGGCTGCAACCCTGGCGTACACCTTTTCGAACCTAAAAGACCAAAGACGTCCTTTCAACCTTCACAACACCCTGTTTGTTTTGGTAGAGCGATTGGATCAGCAAAAACCGGTGCTTAGGTACTCTGAGGTGCTCTGAGATGCAATGCTTCATTATAAATGCTGTGTTTAGGTGTAATTGCACTGCTCATATTTACAAAGTTTGAGGATCCTACACTAATACACTTTACTGCCTCGTCAGCACGTTTCTGTACGGTGCATTTAACTAACTATTGTCTCCGATTTCCGGTCCCGGATATACCAGCTGACTTAATCCTACTCCATATTATGTTATTTCATCCTTATTATTCTTATTTTTAATCAATTTTACAATATTTTCACAACTATTCAGAAACTTGATTCAATTTATTCATTCTTGGTCATTCGAAATAATACAAATGATTAAAACATCTTAAGACTACATCCGCTTGTTAGCTATTTTTATATATCAAATAATTAGTAAGTTAATGATTACGCATGATTCTTTAATAAATATTACTGGCAATAATAACAATTTAATACTAGTTATTTTATAATGTTATTCAATTTTATTATAACTTTAATATATTGGAATAATATAAAAAGCGAATGTGTTAGGCAGCTTGAAAGATTGCATTGACGCTACATGATCGTGAGACGAACGCTCTGTCAAGTTGTTAGAGAATAACTGAATTAAACGTATTGTAAACTATGAGTGCCGTTTCTATACTGTGACGAGCCTTGATCACTGGTTCACACTATACACATCACTACGTCTGCGATGGTGCCTTTCCTTCGGATGATTATATTTTTATTTGTACAAACGACTTCAATGAAACTAGCAAACAATAGCTACATGTCTGCATATTTATTAAATAATCGTCATTCTAACGATACTTTTTACTCTATAACTTTATCCCCTGTATACATGTCAGCACTTGCACACTGTAGGCATCACAAAAAATAATCAAACGCGAATTTCACTTTCATTGCTCTGAAGTGTCAGCATCGAGGACGCGTCCTAAATAGATGTGAAATTTATTCAAGTCCCCGAGCCACTGCTGCAACTAAGTTTAGCAATTTATTGGTCAAATACGTGCACGGTTCCGGTACGTTTGTATTATGTGTAACATATAAAAGCTTTGCTTGCAATTCCACTCGTGCGGTATTCAGGACACGAGAACCATTAATAAAATTACTGCTTGCGTCTTGCACCGTACTGACATTGCACTTCTTGGGAACGATCACGACATAGACTCATATGTAAGTACAATACAAACAAAAAGTCCGTGAAACATTTTATTACCACTCATTACCACTCCCTGTTTATTGTTTCAGCATTTATTT
Organism: Orthosia cruda; assembly: GCA_964057195.1. Classification (NCBI taxonomy): domain Eukaryota; kingdom Metazoa; phylum Arthropoda; class Insecta; order Lepidoptera; family Noctuidae; genus Orthosia; species Orthosia cruda. The sequence continues at coordinate 5,722,262 of OZ059848.1, read as the reverse complement.
GTTTCCTGCTTTCTTTTGCTGTCCATTTAGTGGACAATACGTTATCAACGCGTGACCGCCGTAAACACGTTTTATTTCCTGACACGGCAAATGAATCTTCGCAAACATATCCTGCCATAAGAAAACAAACCTTTTAGACTATTGTCACCCGATTTTCATCATTATGACTATAGTCATAAAGGTGGAGTAAGCTCGGCGACACAAATTCAGTGAATTAATCCCAATTCATATCTATCAGGTTTTTCGCCAATTCGGTGTTATTTTTGACCAATTGTTTTACAAGCCTTTTATTTATCACAGATTGAGCTTTATGCTAATCTCTGTAGATACCACATACTTGGCGGATACACAACTTTAAACATAATGCAAATATTGCTATTTCCACGAATACTCCGCTCATTATCGTACATTCCCTCGTATTTACGAGAAAATATCTCGTGTTTATTCGAAAATACTTTCATTAATTATGTTTACAAAAAACGCCTTCAACATAATAAAACGACCACAAGAAAATAATTATTATAATTAAGTGTGTAAGTTTTCTTAATTAAAAAGCAAGCCGCCGCGCGGCGTCAAATCAACCGCACTCTATAAATTTTCGTTCTTAATATCGAAATTTCTAATCGCAAATAGTAGTCATTTCTAGTAGCCTGCAATTCATTAACAACGCATGAAAACGTTTCCCAAAGGGCGCAGAAAGCCTTATTTTTTCAGTCTCGGCGCAGGCGGCGAAAGCGTGTATTATGAAATTTTATAATACACAGTTTGGTGTGTTTTATTTGATTCAACATTCCAATACAATCCATTTAAATAACCATATACGAGCACATACTGATGCCAATTTGGGCGTATGGTATCCAACTTTGGGGCTGTACTAAACAAAGCAACATCAAAATAACCCAACAATTCCAAAATAAAATGCTCAGGAATGCTGTAAATGCACCCTGGTACATAAGAAATGACGATCTTCACCGTGACTTTAAAACAGAATTCGTCACCACAATCATCCAAAAATTTGCTGAAGCCCACGAACACAGACTTCATCGACACGTGAATGTTGAGGCTATCCAGCTGCTAGACAATACAGACTTAGTGCGTAGGCTAAAAATAACTAAACCTTTTGAATTAGTGTAGTGTAAAGTGAATGAATAATAGTGACAACGCTGTGCTATACATATAACACATTAACATAATGTTTTTTAAATTATATCAAACTCTAAGAAAGTGCTACGGACTTGTGTAAAAGTGCAAATGGACACTACTCTTAGTTTTAACATAATCTATTACGTAACATATTAAGTTAGAGTTAAATTGCTTATTAGTCTTTTAGGCTAGATCGTAATTAAATATTAAGAATTTTGTTCTTACTAATAAAGTATTAAAAAAAAAAATTTAATTCTACGATTTTGTTTTTAATTTAAACAAAATATTTTAGTACAAAAATATGGCTCGTGGGGCTTTCGTGGAGATTCCACTTTCAGACATAATATTAGGTACTTATGAGTAGTATTTTGGGACCAGAAATATAATAAACAAAGTTATGTCTTGGGAAAGTACGGTCAAACAAAAAAATATAAACAATTTTTATAAAACGATAATGTGTAAATAGTAAAACTTTGTTTTTTTTTTTAATTTAGTGAATATTTTTCTTTATCGATGCTCGAAATCCCAAAAACTTTCCAAGGTCCTTAATGTTACGTGTGTTCGCTGCCGTTTCAAATAAGCGCGCGCCCGCTTGAAGATTAATAACATCAACGTAGGTATATAGGTATATGAGGAACTTAACTGGAGGTCAAACAATGTATATAATAACGTAAAACGGAATGGTACTTATTTTTTCATAATTACCATAACAGTAAATTTTTTATTTCGTTTTTATCGTTTTGTGTGGAAAAGTTGTTTACCCAAAACATAGTTGAATACTCGTATCATAATAAAATAATATGAGGAGTCGAGTACCATTGCGTTGCTTTGATACAGATAGAAGTTCATAACATTTTCGTAAAATAAACTAACATCATGGACGGCAATACAGTCAACTTTTCATCCCGTGTACAGCTAATTTACTGAAACACAAAGCGGTACTGAAAACTCGTTACTCACACAATAGACTTTCAGCAAGTCATATAAAACACTCCAAGCAACGTTCGTTATAAACCAACAAATTACAAAACAACATCACACCGTAATGTTGGCGAGCAAGTTATGACATCGTAAATTAGTCGGATATCAGCGTTGTCCGAGCATACCTTCAGCATAATCCTACCTTTGTGGCTATTACGGTATATATAGTTAGATGGAGGAGGAGGAGATTACAAGTGGGATCTTGATAAATTGCTAGCACTTGATGGAAAAGCTATTGATGAGGTGGCAATGAGTCAAGATATATTTTATTGTTGCGAAAAAACAGGAAGCAGCAAACATTTTCAGACTTTATATTTCAAGTCCTTCCGTTTAAATTCTATGTGTATACCTACGTAGAATAAACAAATACATAGTAAGTCTATTTACCATTAATTTAGTAAATCTGATGCAGTATTTACAGATTCGTTAGACTCTGTAAGCGCACTCTACCATGACGTGACATGCTAAGGGAAACGCAAACAAAACAAACCTTCAAAAGGAATACGAGGATTGTTTCCTTTTTAATTTCGTGCGTGTACCAATACTGTATTTAAATAAGTTATAATGTGCACATTTTGGAAAAAATATATTTAGTCGCAGTATTTTATTTGTAAACGCAATGAATAACAAAAATATTTATGTAGTACCTCTACCGAAATTGCTGCTCGTCTATAAACAAGACGTATTCTTTGCATTAACGTTAAGTTTAGTATTACATAATAACCATTAATCAGTGATTTACAATATTGATCGATATAGGTATATTAAAAAAAAAAGCCAAATAATAACAGCCACACGGCTCGATCTTCAAGGTTAAGGAACGCTTGCCGTGGTCGAGAAAAAGGCTGGGCAGATTTTAAAACAAAATAAGTTTTTCACGATGAAATTATATATAAACGGAACAACAATAAACTTGATATGGCCTGAACATTTTCTGATACATGAACTGATAAAAACCGAGAAAGGACGTCGAACAATATGCGATTATAGTGTGGTGAGCACAATGGTGAGCGGCAGTAAATTTAATGTCGGAAGTCAGGCTGCAGTGCAATAGTGCAGTGAGTGCGCGTAATGCAAATGATATGAACCGGGTGCACATATCTTCTGGGTCGTTTTCTGACCTAATTCCATTTGACGTTCTGATATTTCAGAAGTTAATAAAAAAAATCGCCTATGGCAAGTAATAATGTTTGTTTTAAGAGTTGAATGCAAGTATTAGGTATTTCTTTGTACCATTGAAAACTGGTCTAAACCAAATAACAAACATTTGAAAACTTTCGAGCAGCAACACGGTTTCTTATTAGATTTTTTACATTCACCGCACTAATCCATCTTGTAAAGAGCGAAACCACATAGAACCACACACTGACAAAAAATTGTTAAAGTTCCTTTCTTCCCTTCACCTATCCCTGGAACAATACCTCATTTATTTATTCCGCGTTCGTTCTTCTGGAACTGTTTGTAAAACGAAAAGCAAAATGTGAATACCTCGACTTGGCATTTGAAATAATATTCAAGGGCATTTCAGCGAAAAAGTTTTTTTCAAGTCAATGGAGGATGAAATCAAACTGAAAATATTTTGGAATAATAATGGAATTTGTCGATTTTACTTAACTTTCGGCTAACCTTAATTTACGATTGTAAATGTTACTTCGAGCAGCTATGAACTTTCTTGGAATTTGAATAAAATAATAACAGTTTGTGATCTCTCAGTGGAAACCTATGTCTATCATTTTTCAGTTTTTTGGATTCACAAACTAGCGACAACACAATAGTTGTGTTCAATGTTTATATAATAGTAACAATGTTTTTGATTTGTACTCTAATGCCTTGATGTGTTTGTCTTTTATTATATCTTGAGTACATTGATTATTAAACACATAAATGATGGAATAAAATAAAGGGTCCGTCCAGGTGTGTGTTTATGTTAATCCGGCCTGTTCTCAAGTCGTTGTACTTAATGACCGTTCACCATTGCTCCACCGGTCGCTGCTGCTATCTGATATACTATTAACCGGACAGCAGCAGAAATGTATTTAATTTAGTCGGAATTAGGCGCATTTTATGTATGGAAGATGCTAAGTACATACCCTTAGTTATTAATATACTATTAGTTCCTAAGGTATATAAAAGGTGAAGGTGACAATTAATTTACCAAGATGGTAGATACGGTAACATAATTATCATTATTGGAAATATACCTAAATTTTGCCAACTCGACAGCTATGTCAATTTTTTTGAATAGATACTTGCCTGCGGCGCGTTTTCGCTTACTTACTTTGTGGTCCTACTGTTTCCTCAATTTTGGAAGCTTCTTGATTCAAATACAGAATCAAAATCAAAATTTCACATCGGCCTACATGGACACTTATAAAACGTCGACAAAAGGTGCGAATACCTTCGTTCTGGATTTTAAATCATTATAACTATCAACATAATATTGTATTGTAGTTAGATTACTAATCCAAATATGAAACGTATAGAAAAGTTGAGAATTTTTGTAAACTATAGAAGGACAAAAAATGCTCGGGGCACCCGTAGCGAGTGAATGCACGAAGATCTATAATTTATGATTTCGCTAATAATGAAGTGATGAACAACGAGGTGAAATTGATAATAATAAATATAAATACAAAGTTATAAAAGCTTTTCACTCGCTTTACTCTATGTAAAACCCAAAATAAATACACCCGTGAACGTTTCTTCAATTATATATCACAAGCGACAGAAAGACTTTTGACACGCGTGTACTTTTAGTCATTCCCGACAATGAAAGTGCAGCGTGCAGCTACAATGAGACCATTTTGTAAAAGATATGACATTATTGAGATTGACGTTGATAGACAAAAGGGTTAATGATTCTTATTTAAAACAATCGTGAATAAAAGTTAATAAAATCAAAAAGCCCGACTTCTTAAGGACAGTCATGAAATTTGGCAAAAGTGTTTAAAAGCCAAAACAAACATAGAGTAACTTAAGTGAATATTGTGCAGTTCCAACAATATTACATACATAGGTGTCGAATTGATTACCTCCAATTGTTTTTTGAAGTCGGTAATGACAAGATGAAAATCATGCTATGCAGTCGGAGGATACATAGTCACGGGCTGGCTGACCAAAACCATAATTATGTATCCTCCGACTGGATAGCATATGTTTTTTCTTGTTTACATCTTTTTAGTTCGATCCTTAAGCAGTCGGGCTTTTTATTTTATTATCTTTTTAGGGTTCCGTACTCAAAGGGTAAAAACGGGACCCTATTACTAAGATTCCACTATCCGTCTGTCTGTCTGTCACCAGGCTGTATCTCATGAACCATGATAGCTAGACAGTTGAAATGATGTATTTCTGTCGCCGCTATAACAAAAAATACTAAAAATAGAATAAAATAAATATTTAAGTGATACAACAACAACATACGTGATGTTTTTGTCGTTTTTTGCGATAATGGTACGGAACCCTTAGAGCGAGAGTCCGACTCGCACTTTGCCGGTTTTTTTTTTATGTACAACTTTTAGTGGGTTTTTTCGAAATCCCTTTAAAACGTATAAGGCATATATTTGTGTAATCATCTCTAAAAATCCTTAATTTTGATACACCACTTGGGTTTGGATTAAAAATTATGTCAAGAAATTAATAACGAATAAATAATCATAATTAACGATGTCCTAAATTTATAAATCCGTCCAGTGGTTCAAAATATTAAGTGGTGGTGGTGGTGGTAGTGGTGATAAAGAATATTACATATATACAAGATACGCGCGAAAAACATAACCCGTTCCTTGCCGGGTAAAAAGGAAAGGCAAGTCTTAAAATAACTTGTGACGCAAGCAATTTCTTGCGACGTCCTCCAGCAAAAGTTGACTAAGTAGACACCAAGTTAAAAGCGTAAGAAGCAGCATTTTATTGTCTTTTTGTGCTGTCACCGGCATTGTCATACTTTCTGTATTTTAATGAATCTAGTGGAAGTACTCTTACTGACTTTACACTGCCTCTTTGTAGAGACTTCAAGGTTTATATTTAGAGATTTTACTTGCCAGTGTTTTACCTTGAACAGTTGAGGTGGTGAAGCTGCCAGGTTAAGCTACACTTACGAGGTCGGTTTTTGGATGGGATTAGTCTGTATTTTAGATTTCTATGGGATTAGTGTATTACATAGAAATCTAAAATACAGGAGAAGTGGCAAGGGGGCGTGTCGGTGTCGGCGCGATGTGGGCCGACGGCGCATGTCATAGAGAAATGGCCGTCTCCGCGAACTAGTGCACTTTCGACCGTGATCGTGATAAGTTATAAGAATGCCGTGTTGTTCAGTGGTTTCTTGTAAAAACCGAAGCCGAAACCAAAACTTTAAAAATCATGGAATCACTTACCATATGTAAGAACAACTATTTTTCTATATTTGTCTTTAAAATCATGAAAAACAACAAATCTTAAAATATTTCTTGGTTCTACTATGTTATTTTGTTTTCAAATATCACAACGACTGTACTATATTTGCGTTAAATACATTGCTTCTTAAACACTACCTAAGTTTGTCGCTAAGTGACTGGACAAGCAATGTAAACATTACCAAACGATACTTTATTAAGCGAACGCGTCGCGTAGTACGGCCGCTGCTTCTTGCGACGAGTTAGTGATGTGCCTGTGCAGATCCACTAACGTAGGCTATCGACAACAATGTTGATTGACGAATGATATATTGCTATTATAGTTTATTTTTCAATTTGTCAAACGTTTTAACCCAGTTGGAAGATCGATGTGAAATAATGTTTATTACTTATTTTGATTATTTTACAGCGTAGTAGAGAAATGCGTAACCACTTTTCGTAAAGTAAGTTAATAAAATTTTAGGTTAATAATCGGTGGAGTGTGTTTTGAATTATTGTATAAGCTTTATGCTCGTGCTATTTCCTTACTTATTTATGGTCATTGTATTTTACTTACGTCAATGCTTCCAATGCATTAAAGTAATCGGCATGGTTCAGAATTCAGATAATATATTAGTGACTTTTGCTTAAAATAAGTCAACATATAGCTATTTATTTGTTATGCATGGCTGTGTGTTTGTTTTCATATATTTAAGAATTTCTTTACTAACTAGCTTTTTTTATAACAAAAGCCTGCGGGGTAATTGCGTTACACACTTACAGTAGGAATCGGTTTCATTATGACAGTTCAACAACATTCATTGCGTTATTTACTTTGTTGAGCAGACCAATTTTTCGAACATTTATGAAGCAATGGATTAGAAATATGCTTCAAAGTCATTCGATCTTGAAATTACTATATTGATCAGCTGTACGAGCAGGCACAATTTGACGAAGAAGTTAGTACGCTTGTCAAGACTTGCCGGATTTTGGCTCGCAGGCCATTTCTTACATTGCAGGATTTGTTGTGCATGGTTTAATAAAAACTATAAAATGTGAGACATGCACTGGTGCGCTACTTGCCGACAAATATGAAGAAGCACATAATTTATAAAGTATAAGGACAAAGGCGGACTTATGTACCCATCTCCTCATGTCGTCATGATTTGTAAGAGAATGGAAATAGTCATGAAAACAGCTTGTCTCACCGATGATACACTAACAGTTAAAACTAAAAATGTCAAACAGGAACTCATGGCAAAGACTTTGCCACATTTCATATGATTAAATCTCTTTGATAATATTAAGTTTCACCAATTTGAGCAGTCCCCGATGAATAATCACATAATATTTCTCATCAAAACAGTCATGGAAAAATATATGAATTTAAGATTACATTTTTGACAAAAAATGCCACCCCAGTAATTTCAAAGCGTCAAGCGCTGCAAAAATACCTACACTTTACAGGTCAGTGAGTAAAACACCATAGCAGGGTTCAATAATAGGTAACTCCTTTTTCAATACGCTATGACGCCCTAAACCAACGTAACCGGATTTTTGATGTTTTTAATTTTTTTAATTTTTTGATTTACTTAATACTATTTTTTTTGCTACATATTGTTTATTTTTATTATAATATTTTCTGGACATGTTGTTTTTTATTTATTTTATTTTCAGGACACCAAAAAAATTTTTGTACGATAATAAATGGAAAAATCGATAACATTCCAATTTAGTCAATCACTAGCGTATATGTAAAATAAATTGCTTTTGCACAGCACAACGATAGCGATCGATGTTTTTGTGTGGGTAAGTCGTACGATGCATGGTAAATAAACGCTGTGTTTGTTAGGATAAGGTTTATAATTGATTGTGTAGTACGTTCTGATTTATGAAATGCGAATGTGTGCGCGACTGTGTATCTATTGCCCTTACTAAACTGCATATGTAGTAGTTGCAGTGTGGTGGGGGCAAACTGGAGACACAGGTTTCCGATATATTTTCGCCTACCGGGCACATCTCCTTGTTTATTATATCTATGGTGTATTACCACGAGCGGCTGGGGTGTTCCATGATGGTTATGATAATGTCCATGATGACGATGATGATGATGATGGATTGCTATAGAAAGAATAGAATTTTACCCATTCAGGAACTAGGAAGTTAATTGCAATGGAGATGATTGTAATTGAAACGAAATTCGAAGGAGCCTATATTTATTTTTTTATCTATCGTTAGTCTCGCATTTGACCACTATCTCGCCTGATGGTAAGTGATGGTGTTGTCTACCGTGAAGCACGCTTGCCTAGAAGTAAACTATTCACTTTTGACTTAAAGACCCCAGGGTTGTATCTATCAGAAAACAAAGACTCCGGCAGAGAATTCCACTCCTTAGCTGTGCGCACAATGAAAGTATTAGCAAAAGGCCTTGGGCGTATAGGCAGGATGTCCACCATGTGACAATGGCACATGGCCGTACGTCTTGTAGTCCAATGATGGAAAGGGCCAGGCAGAATTCAATTGTCAAGTACCGTTGCACACTCCTCGAAATTTAACCGATTAAAACACCGATAGGCTGGCTACTCGGTGTCGATGTTCGAGGCTCTGGACCTTTGACGACCAGTGCCTTGTTGCCAATATGCCTCTTGACCCGTCTGTCAATCGACTCAAAAATTCAGAGAGTACTGTCTTTTAAATAATGAAATAATTTAATTTTATTCACGCAGGTACTATCGCTGCGGCGGACCCGTCACTACTGTTCTGACGCGGCGGAGGTGCGACACTGCAGTGCAGCTGTGCTGCCGCTGCATTTCTGCCGCTGCATTGCTGCCGCTACATTGCTGCGGCGCTCGGGATAAAACCTCATATAAACCTATAGATAAATGGGGACCGTCTTTTCCGTTCTTCTCTACGTAGGTATTTTCCGAACGGATAGCAGAATCACTTAATCATGATCCAGCCTTAGTTGTCCCCCCAGCGATGCCCTGAGCCGAGGTTCGACCTTATTGGGAGTAGCTCAGCGTGGTCGCTTAGGTTTAGCTTTTTGCGCCTGGCTGGAGGCTAGAGTTTAGTCTCCACAGGATCGTACAGTTAAGCAGTAGCCAATTACTCTGATTGAACTGCGATGCCAATAAAAAAAAATGGAGATCAGTAGTGCTGCAGCAGCACTGCTGCGTGATGTGGAGTACGGCATTATATGTTTAGGAAATGCTAAGTGGTAAGTGTGTGTTTAGTGGGTACTTATTTATTTGGCCAATTTTTGTAAGTAAACATTCATGCTAAATTTCCTCGTGAGTACATGCCATAGACCAAGTTCATTGTAACAGTTGTAACTTTTGTTTAGGATTGACACAGAGAATATAAGGGCTGCGCACGTCAGGCGTGAGCAAGAATAGTCCTTTTTCTTTACAATTTCGGTCTGACTAGCAATAGAGTTCTGGCAATTGTTTGTAGGTACACTTTTTATAAGACGTATGTTTAAAAAATCTTTCTTATTTAACTAAGCACTTATAAAAATTTACATGGTAAATTACTGCTCAATTTATGACTTAACCGGTTGTGTGCCTTAATTACCGAAACAATTAATCTACGTTTTAAGCACTCAAAAGTTTAAAAGATTCACAATTTAATTAAGTTTCCTATTTGACCATTAGTATCGTGCATTTTCATGATTTATTTACATAAGTAGTAGGTACCAGAAAAAGGTGTTTTCCTGCTTAAAAGATCTTAGAAGATTAAAAATCGAGACGAAACATCTACGATGTGAGTGTGTAACAGAGCAGTCGTGGCTCAGTGGTAAAAGGCCCCGACTTACATATCTTAAGTCGGGGTCAGGCAGGTGCTTTACTTTGTGTTAATTATTTAATTCATGTTTTAATTATTTATTATTTCATTTCTCTAAAAACAGTGAAGGATAACATCGTGAGGAAACCGGCATTTATATAGAACCAAATATTCGAAGATATGTGACATCCACAAACTCGCTCTGGGCCCAGCAGTCAGAACATTAACAATGGCTGATGATGAACTATCATGTGTAGCCAGATATTACCTCTGTAAATGTAATCAAATCATCAATTTGTGACTTCCTGATGAAATTAACTGTCACCTGTTTGTTACAATGGGTATTTCATTTGCTTTTTTTACAAATCCATCACGACTAATGTCTCTATTATTTACTGTGCCAACTCAACGTATGAACAGTTCACCCTGGTACTGGTACTCTCATTTCATCGGTAATGTTAGTTTTATGTTATTCGGGTAATTTATTCAGACATACCTGTTGGTTGTTAGTTTGGCTGTAAAACCAGTGTGACAGATGACGGACAGACAGACAAACACGTGAGTGATAACAATAGGGCTCCATTTGACCCTTGAGGTACGCAACCTTAAGAATGACGATTCCTACATAGGGAGTACGTAGGTAGGTAGGTACATAGCTCATTCACTCTCTTTGACAAATGGAATATAACGAACGCCTATTTGTTTTGCCTCTATTGTTACCACATATAATTCACATCACATCATCACATCATCAGCCTTTTAAAGTTCCCACTGCTGGGACACAGGCCTCTTCTCATAGAGGGAGTGGGCTGTAATCCACCACGCGGGCCCAGTGCGGATTGGTAGATGTCACATGTCTTTGAATTTTTGGTTCTAAGACATGCCGGTTTCCTCACGATGTTTTCCTTCACCGTTTTGAGAGCAGTGGTGATGAAATAAATTACACAAAGTAAAGCGCCTGCTCGGGTTCAAACCCTCGACCTACAACTCGTAAGTCGGGACCGTAACCACTGGGCCACCACTGCTCTCACATATAATTATATAAATAAAAAATATTTTATCAGAAGCTCGAACAACAAGCTTATAAAAAAGACCCATGTAAATATTCACAGTTTCCACCTGTAGCCATAAATTGCATTGCGTGTGAATATCGATCCATAATCTCTACAACACCTACAATCTTCAAAATATACATTATAGTTATTTTAAGTTTACATAGAACTTCTTTATTTCATAATGCACCACACTAAAACATGCCATTCGTCCTGCTTAGCATGAAACAAACATAAAAGCCATCATTTTGCCACATCTTTAACACCTCACTATGAATGCTCCCTTCAGGTACATAAATAGTTAGTAGGGAATCATAACTCACCGGCAGGACTCCCCGGCTCTTCGCCTGTAAAATTCACTTCCTCACGAAGTTATTATGTTCTTTAGTTCATTTATTTTTGCGGTACATATTATGATGCTGTTGAAGGAAGGTGCAGAATGCAAATCGTCCAAATATTAAAAGGCTGTTTTTATAAATAGTGGATGCGTGATCAGTTACAGCTGGTACATTGTGTTCATCCATGTTCATTGCCTTTCAAACTATTAGGAATGAAAATCTAATAAACGGTCATAACAGCCATTTTAATTATTCTTGTTCTGAATGGCTTACAAATGGAATTAGTACCGCTCGATGAAACTAAAGCAAATTTGATTGTTAAGCAGGTTAATATGGTTTTCCTCTGTGTACACAAATTTTTCTACGTTTTTTTAAATAAAATTTACCTACTATACTTGCAAACTAACTTACACTAAGACAAAGAAAACGCGTTTTCCAAGAATCAGGAAGGTATTAGCGAGTGAAGAGATTGTTTAGAATCAGAATCAGAATCAGAACTTTATTTGTAAAACATAGGTTACACAGCCGTGTGTGGGATGTTACAACATGAAAGAGACTCTCTATGTTTTGCCATGAGGCGTACAAATATGATTTTAAATATCCAGTATAATTGATTACTGACATAATAAATTAATAATAGAAGAGCCAGAATACACACATACACATTTCTGAATCAACATCATAATCAACGCAACAATTAAAAACATCTCCACAATTTCAATAAGTAAATTCTACAGTACATGTCAATTAGTTCAGTATCCAAATGTTAAATGTCATATAATAATCAATCCATCATAAAACGCAAATTTAAACAATAATACAGAGTGGTCAATAATAAATAAAAAAATAAAAGTCAAAGTTTCTAAAATGAGGAGTCAAAAAAAAAAAAAATATATTACAATATAAGATGTCAAAATAAATTACAGTAAAAAAAATTTATAATAATACGCAGAAATGTCAATATTTCAAAAACAAAATATAGTAATAATAAGAACGGAACTACCACATTGATTAAAACACAATTTTTTCCTTCAGAAATTCAGAAACATTATAATAGGATTTACTTATAAGAAACTTCTTTAAGTGGCTTTTAAAAAGATTAATGTTTAAGACTTTAATTGTTTCTGGTATGTGATCATAAATAATAGGTGCCATGCAAAAAACACTATTATGCATCAGTGCAGTTTTGGACTGTCTCGAGCACAACATATTGACATTTCGTCGACTCCGGCTATTTCTATCTGAAAGCTTGGGAAACAGATTTGGGTTGGTTTTCACAAATACTGCAACTTCGAATATGTACATACACGGTAATGTCAGTATTTTACATTCAACAAAAAAAGGTTTGCAAGTGTCCGTAGATTTTAACCCGAACATTGACCTCATGCACTTTTTTTGGGTTTTAAATATCAGCTCCCTATTGGTTGAGTTGCCCCAAAAAATAACACCGTATCTTAATATTGAACCAGCCATGCCATGATAAGCTGTAACAATAGCGTCCGTTCCTATGACTGGCGCAAGTTTATATAAAGCGTAAGCAGACTTGCTAAGTCTCTTCGCCAAATCTACCGTGTGTGCCTTCCAATCTAGTCGTTGGTCTATGGTTAAGCCAAGGAATTTGGTTGTGTTAATTTGATTTATTTTGTTGTTTTCGTAGTGTATATTCATAGTCAAATTCTTGCGTTGGTTGAATGCCATTAATTTGGTCTTGTCTATATTTATCTTAAGGTTATTGTTATTTAGCCATTGTATTATTGAATTTATAGTATTAGTAATGTCATTATGATAATTTAGTTTGTCTTTACAGTCAATCGTAACGGTGCTGTCGTCGGCAAAAAGTGTCATCTGATGTTTTGTCACTTTTGGCAGGTCATTTATATAGAGTATAAATAGAGGGGAGGCAAGCACGGTCCCTTGTGGCACACCATATGTGACTGTTCTATCATGCGACCGATATACTATTTCGTTTTTTGTTTTTGGATCTACCTGAGTAATTTCCACATACTGTATACGATTTTTTAGATATGACTCGATAAGCTGTAGGATATTGCCTCTTATTCCGTAAGCGTATAATTTATTTAGCAGGATATTGTGGTCTACGTAGTCAAAGGCTTGAGTCATATCACAGTAGATGGAACACACAGGTATATTTTGGTCAACATTTGTGATTACTTTATTCAAGAAGTCATATATGGCCATATTAATGGTTTTGTTTTTTCTGAAGCCTTTTTGTTCTTCCGTCAAGATGTCTTGTTTGACAAAATATTTCTAAATTTGTTCATATATGTATTTTTCAAGTACCTTTGAAAATATAGGAACAAGTGCAATAGGCCTGTATGATTCCGCTTTATCTTTATCGTTTTTTTTGTGCAGTGGTTTCACTACAGCAGTCTTGAGTTCGGTCGGATATATAGCTCGCGTTATGCATAGATTCATTATGTAACTTAAATGACCGCTAATGATGTCATAACGATTGTTGCTAACATAAACTTGTTATTGCATAATGCATGTCTTGTGACTTGGAGAGTTTTATCCGGATTTTAAAACAAATGGAAATCTGGGAATTATAAACGCTTTGCGAAAAAGGTTCGCAAGAGTTTTAAATTCTGGCTGTAAAGATGTTTTTTCTACACTTTTTAATTTTGATTTGGATATCTGATGTTATATTATAATCATATAAGTTCTAGAAGAACTAGTTCAAAAGAAACTAACCGTCGAAATTTTGAGATAACTTTGGCTATATTCAACTGTAATGTTTGTGCTACGACAGCATAGCTCTCGTAGCAGCCGCGTAGCCTTGCTACGCCGTAGCAATGCCATGGTTTCTATCTGGTAGCGCCATCTCTTGTAAATGTCATAAATCAATGACCAAAAACACATAGACAAACGCATTTGAGATTTCGCGGGCGATCGATATCCTTATTATCTCGTTCCTTCCTCATTCCTTTTCCCTTTATGTACGCCTTAATGACAGGTCGCCAGAACGAACCGAAACTTCAATATGAACGGGCCTCGTATCTCAACCGCCAGCTTTCCAAGCCACCTGGCTGGAGACTGAGGCATCTAATTAGTTAGATTGCAGAGAACCTTGTGAACCGTGTCTATTAACCCGCCTCGCGGATATAAAACAATTGTGTGAAGTGTGTGGATCCTCAAGGAGCCATTTTGGAGTAGAAGAACACCAGCTCGCTGCCACACGTGGGCTGGCATCGACCACTACAAGGTAAGGCGTACTACTTCCCTCATTTCCATACTAGATCGCCTAATTGATCCGTGAATATTTTCCCGCTTATTTTCAACGCACTATTGCCAGAACCCTTCAAATACAGTCCACTTTTCATGATAGACACAAGGATGAAGAGGTTTCTCAAACCGCTATAACATTTTTGGTCCTTCGTAGCCCGATATATTACTATAATATATCCATTTTCCTTTATTTCTTACGTAGGAATCAATCATAAATTCCTACTAGGGTCGTGGCACCTAGCCGCCTACCCACATAATCAAGTTGTAAACCCAATACGTGGTTCCATCAACGCCGCTATAGCAGGTTCATAATTACGTATCTGCTATTATTAAAAATAATTCTTATTTAAAACTAACTTGTCGTATTGTAAATTTCTATATTTCAAGCGTCTTTTAGTTTAACCGCCCTTATAGGAATCACCTACCTCCAATTATAAATTGTTAGGAATAAGTTACTTTCCGAATACCGCGGGGTAGACATTCATTCTATAAGAGAAAAATAAAATAGGTGTACTACTTGTAGGTACCTACGCAGTATAAATATCATAACTTTACCGAATACGTTTCGACGATTGCGGGCTATAGGTTGCATATTTATACCTATTCATTTATCTTAAACAATATTCAAACTTAGCAATAAAACTGGTTGGGATAGTAATGCTATTAACATTTTGTACTATATAATTACTTTGGTTAGTGGGTACTACGAAAAAACTTATTTCGTTACTACGCAAATATTGCGAAACCCGTTGTCACAGTACAGTCACAATCAGTAGTATTACTTTTCTACATATAGTTGTTCGTTTAAATAATTACCGTACATTGTTTTGTTCGTGTGGTTATTTGTAACTACATAACATAACAATGCCGCGTGATGCGAAAGCAATCGCTTCTTCAGAAGATCAACAGTTAGTGATTTTAGAAGCTAAGCGTAATATACTTTTCGAGCGTATTCAGTCAATTTATGATCGCTCTAAAGTCGCTAATACTTCCGAATCGGTGAGAGAAGGCTTTCTCAGTTCTTGTGTAACAATAGATGATATTCGAACGGACTTTCATAAATTATTGGATGATTATAATGCTAGGTTACTGGCTATATATCCCGATGCGAAGCCTAGCTATCAAGCCTACGCCTCATTCGAGGATATGTATTGTTCCGTGAAACGTGTGATGTCTCAATTGGAAGATAAGCCGTCCGGGAGGCACAGTATGAGTGATTCCGCAACATGTAGACCAAGGTTGCCGCCAATCGAACTCATGTCGTTCGACGGTGATATACGAAACTGGCCATTATTTTATGCAAGTTTTAAATCTACAGTTCATGACAATAAGTCGCTGACGGATGCAGACAGGTTGTACTATTTAATAGGTAAGCTGTCACCGAAGGCACAGTCTGTGTTCGCGGGAGTCACACCGTGTGCTGAGAATTACCAAGTCATGTTCCAGGCACTCCTCGATAGGTACCAGGATATTCGTGTCCTCGCGTCTACCTATTTGGATCAAGCTTTAAATCTTAAATTATCCGGTCCCGCGTCTGTTTCGAATTACCAGCTATTTGTGGACAAGTTCGTCACCGCAATTAATTCCCTAAAGAATCTAAAATTAGTTGACCTTCTGGATTTCATTTTATTGCACCTCGCAATAAATCCACAATCCTATGTAGCTTGCTCTGAGTTAAATAATTCAAACAAGTGTCTGTGCGAAGCATATATCCATGAACACTTATATAAATGTCCCGCTTTTGATAATTTGACTCCGACAGCTCGTTTCAAATGTGTGAAAGACAACAATGCTTGTGTCAATTGTTTGAGTATTAAACATAAAACGGTTAACTGTTCTTCTAAATTAAAGTGTCGCACATGTAATCAACGTTATCATACATTGTTACATTTTAATAAAAACCCGCAATTATCAACTGTAGTGACGTCACAGCCGAATCCGGTCCCAACGCTTATGCCGACAGTACCTTCTATTACCTTACAGTCTGAGGTATCGTTGTGTACGACCTCTGTCGCTCGCGCCGCTCGATCGCGTTCGATTGACGCTCGGTGCGTTGCGGCGTCGCCGTCGGCGAGAGATAGCCCGCAATGTACGGCGTATACAACCGTTCTGCTCGCTACTGCTCAAGTCGTAATTTACGATGTAAATGATAAGCCGCACATAATACGTTGTTTACTAGATAGCGCATCTCAAAGTAATTTTATTACTTCTGAATGTTTTAAGCGTCTAGGACTTTGGAAGAACTTTCATACTTCTAATTTAATAGTTAAAGGAATCGGTGGGTCGGAAAAACCAGTTAAAGGTTCCGTAGATATTAAATTATATTCTCGTTTTAGTAATGATATTAATTTTAACGTTTCTTCGCTTATTGTTGAACGTATAACGGAGACATTGCCGACCGCTCTCGTCGATGTCTCTAAACTTACACATCTCAAAACATTACCGCTCGCAGATTCGAAGTTTGCGGAGCCGAGCGGTATCGATTTTTTGATTGGTGCTGCTATATTCCCGCGCTTGCTTTTGCCTAACATAGTGCATAGCGAGCAATATAATATACCTCCCGCTATTGAAACTGTGTTGGGGTATGTGGTTATGGGTTCCGTACCTACGGCACATACTTCACACTGTACGAGTACAACTTTATGTTGTTCTGTTCTTCAAGATCCCAGTTTAGATTCGCTTCTCAAGCGATTCTGGGAGCTTGAAGAAATTTCCGCCTCGCCCTCGCAGAGCCGTAAGGATCTCGAGTGCGAAGAACATTTTCGCGCTACCACTGTTCGCGATGACAGTGGTAGATATATTGTGTCGCTGCCATTTTGCGACGACCCTTATTCGCTAGGCGACTCATACGCTGCCGCACTTAGGCGTTTTCATTGTTTGGAGCGCAAACTTGATGCGTCCTTAGGGTTACGCAGCGCTTACAATGACGTCATGCGGGACTACATTAACAAGGGATATTTGAGTCCGGTTTTAAAAGATGACAACGTTTCTAATCTGACATATTACATTCCGCATCACGGTGTCGTTCGCGAAGATAAGACTTCCACTAAACTTCGCGTAGTTTTAGACGCTAGTAGTCAAACTACATCGGGACAGTCAATCAATGACATTCTACATGCAGGCCCTAATCTACAGGGTGATTTATTTAATATTATAATTCGTTTTCGTCTCTTTCAAATAGCCCTGTCGGCTGATTGCCGCCAAATGTTTCTCAATGTCGGCGTTCGTGAATCGGACCGTAGATTTCAACGCATCTTTTACAGATTCAGTAAACATGAACCTATAATGGTCTACCAATTTAATCGTGTTTGCTTCGGATTTAAGTCTAGTCCATATCACGCGTTACGTGTAGTCCGCCAGTTAGTCGCTGATGAAGGCGATAATTTCCCTGCAGCGTCTGCTGCTGCTTCTTCCGCCCTATATATGGATGACATTGCCTGTAGTGTCATGTCCATACCGCAAGCAATTTCGCTTTGTGATGAGCTTATTCAGCTCTTCAAGCGAGGCCAGTTCGACCTTGTCAAATGGACAAGTAACTCGAAAGAGGTTCTCGCACACATACCTGATACTCATAAGGCTTCGCCCGATATCGAGTATGAGAAGTCTATACCGCATAAGGTCCTGGGTTTACGCTGGGACAAGTCTTGTGACAGTTTCCGCTTTGACGTCACCACACCAGATGATAAATGTACCAAGCGAACCATGCTTTCCACAGTGGCTCGGCTATGGGACTTAATGGGTTTTGTCGCCCCCACTATTCTGTACGCTAAGCTCTTAATTAAGGAACTTTGGCTAGCAAAGTGTGACTGGGACGACATACCACCTGAACATATAGTCACCGCTTGGAAGCAGTTTTGTACTGAGCTTTCTACGCTTAATAAAATTATTATCCCGCGTCATCTGGGGTTGGTCGACGGATGCACCATGAATTTAGTAGGTTTCGCTGACGCCAGCGAGCGTGCTTACGGTGGAGTCGTATACATGCAAATATACAATGGTTCTAACTACTCCGTGCAGTTAGTTAGTGCGAAGTCTAAAGTCTCACCTGTGAAAACCATTTCGGTGGCTAGACTAGAGTTGTGCGCGGCCCTACTGTTGTTTAAGTTGCTTCGCAAGGTACAAGACACAATATCGCCCCACTACCGCATCCATAAGGTATACGCGTTTACTGACTCTAAAATAGTGCTCGCCTGGATAAATTCCTCACCGCACCGCTGGCAAACTTTTGTTGCCAATCGGGTTACTAAGCTGATAGAGCTTATACCTGCTAATTGTTTCAACCATGTCGCAGGTACTGAGAACCCCGCTGATTGTCTGTCTCGTGGTGTCACGCCAGCTAAGCTCTTGCAGCATCCATTGTGGTATCGTGGACCATCGTGGGTTTCTCATGACCCAGCTGAGTGGCCCATACATACTTTCGAACACAATGCACTGCATGAGGGCGTACCCGAACAGAAATCAGTCGCTCATGCCGTGGTTTCTGAGGTTACGGAATCACCAATTTACGCGCTAGCACTACGTGTTTCGTCGTGGTCTAAGTTGCTACGCGCTATTGTTTACGTCTATAAGTTTTTAAGACAACTGCCTAGTGCACGTACTGTATCAAGCTCTGATCTGAAATATGCAGAAATTAAATTGCTGCGAGCTGTACAGGATGTTCATTTCCGTAACGATATTTTAAATTTAAAAAACAATAAACCATGTACTCCCGCCATCCATAAGCTTAAGCCGTTTCTCGATGAGCACGGCATCATACGAGTTGGTGGTCGTCTCACAAATTCGGACGAACCCTACGAATATAAACATCCCTGTATTCTACCACGTCATGACCATATTGTTGATCTTCTTGTTGACTTTTGTCACAAGAAACATCTTCATGCCGGTCCGGAGTTGCTTATGTCCTTACTCAGGCATAATTATTGGATTTTAGCTGCACGTCGAATAATTCGTCACAGAATCCACAACTGTAACACTTGCTTTAAGTTCCGCCCGCGTCCTATTCTTCCACTTATGGCAGATCTACCTAGCCAGCGTGTTAACCAAGTCGACAAGGCGTTCACTCACACCGGCTGTGACTATGCAGGCCCGCTACAGTACACACCATTTCGTGGTCGAGGTGTTAAGAGCCGTAAGGCTTGGCTCTGCATTTTTACGTGTTTGACGACGCGTGCCACGCACATTGAAGTGGCAACAGATTTAAGTACAGTGACTTTCCTTGCAGCCTTAAAACGCTTTCTTTCGCGACGCGGTCCTATTAAATGCTTATATACCGATAACGGTACTTGTTTCGTAGGTGCAAGTTCTTATTTACGCGACCTTCACAAATTTCTTAAAGATTTTCGTCCTCATCTTGAGGAAGAACTTTCCTTCAATCATATAGATTGGAAGTTTATTCCGCCTGCTTCCCCACATTTTGGAGGATGTTGGGAAAGTATGGTTAAGGTAGTTAAAACTCACCTTTTTAAAGTTATAGGTCAACAAATCCTCTCCTACGAGGAACTTATAACTGTCCTTAGTCAAGTTGAGGCTCTAGTTAATTCGCGGCCACTTACTGCTTTGAGTAGTGACCCTACTGAACCATCAGCACTGACCCCTGCGCATTTCTTGCACACCGCGCCATTGTTGTCCCTTCCCGCTCCTGAAGCAGACTCGCTCAGCTTGCTTCAGCGACATACTCTACTTGACAAACTGGTGCAGTCGTTCTGGCAGCGCTGGCGTTCAGAATACTTACATCAACTTCAGGCTAGATCCAAATGGAATAGTCCTGCACCTTCTATACAAGAGGGTACTATTGTAGTTATCATTACTGATAACTCTCCGCCCCTTTCATGGCCGTTAGGCATTATTGATAAATTGCATACCTCCAAGGACGGTACAACCCGTGTTGTTACTGTGAAAACCGCAAAGGGTAGCTATGTGCGCCCTGTTGTGCGTCTGTGTCCATTACCGACTCAATAAGGCCTGGCTTGATAGTTAGGTCTCTTAGTTTTAGTTAGTTAGCGACGCAACATAATTTTCTATTAAAATTTCACTATGGGTATGCAACTTAATGTATTATGCAACTCGCAGTATTTATCTTAAATCTTAATAATTGAAATGTAAAAATCCGCATCTTAGTCCGTATTGCTGAATAGGTATACGGTAGTACACCTCATAGGGCTAAGTTTAATTTTCATTAAAGGTGACCCTTTAAGGCCGGGAAAATGGTAGCGCCATCTCTTGTAAATGTCATAAATCAATGACCAAAAACACATAGACAAACGCATTTGAGATTTCGCGGGCGATCGATATCCTTATTATCTCGTTCCTTCCTCATTCCTTTTCCCTTTATGTACGCCTTAATGACAGGTCGCCAGAACGAACCGAAACTTCAATATGAACGGGCCTCGTATCTCAACCACCAGCTTTCCAAGCCACCTGGCTGGAGACTGAGGCATCTAATTAGTTAGATTGCAGAGAACCTTGTGAACCGTGTCTATTAACCCGCCTCGCGGATATAAAACAATTGTGTGAAGTGTGTGGATCCTGAAGGAGCCATTTTGGAGTAGAAGAACACCAGCTCGCTGCCACACGTGGGCTGGCATCGACCACTACAAGGTAAGGCGTACTACTTCCCTCATTTCCATACTAGATCGCCCGAATTGATCCGTGAATATTTTCCCGCTTATTTTCAACGCACTATTGCCAGAACCCTTCAAATACAGTCCACTTTTCATGATAGACACAAGGATGAAGAGGTTTCTCAAACCGCTATAACACTATCCAAAATATTTTATAAGCACTAAGGCAGTCGTGAGTCTATTACGTCCAACCTGTCGGTTCGTTACTTAATGTTCCAAATGTTTTCCCGTTAATTGTATTTGTATGGTGTGTACTCGCCTGAAAATTTAATAACAGGCGTACCTGTTATTACATTTTGTGCCGCCGTTTTAGTAGTGTGTTGTTGTGTGATACATTATTTAGGGTATTAAAGAGCATTGGTTACTCTTTGAGATTCACTTAGATTGCCTATCTACGACCACAAACATAGGGCGCATCACGTCACTAACGTTCGCTTTAGCTTCCCTCTTGTACTGATTGTGTTTATAAACTAATATTTCAGTTCACCATATTTTAAGTAGCTCAAAGTTAAATCATGACATGTAGTTATCCAGATAAAATAAGTAGATAAAACCAAGAGTACTTCTATTAAAGTATTTGTAATAAGGTCACAAGCCTCTAATGACAATTTAATTCTAGCACTGAAAACTTTACAATTCCCTAACACTGCCGCATCTCATTACGCTGAGTGCTAATTCATACTAGGTCAATAAAAAAAATACAGCATGATGAGGTGACGGCGTCGCTCCGTATAGAAGCAGAATGTCAGTTCTCTGAGTTAATGAAAGCTCTACCGGAATATCTGTTCTTTAGGCACATTCTTCTTAATTGGTGCGACTCTTTAAAAGGCCGTTGGGAAACCGTTCTGTAAAAACAGGCTTGGTGTTTTTTTTTTCAAGATATTATCCATGACTATGTAATAAATGTATTATACAGTTTATTGTTTTATTTGTAACTCTGTTTTTACTCTCTCTACCATCGCTTAAGTTCGGAACGTTAACTTCAAATAGCTATATTCAAAGTTGTTTTGCTGAGAAATAGCCTCATCAACAAGTTGACCTCTTTTTTCTATAAGAAGAATAAATAATACTTTTTCTTTTGATAGATCCACAAAGGATCGCCACAAAAAGTTCAAGTTATTATATAAAAAATAATTTGCAAATTCAATATATTGGCAGGAATTGTCTTCGGCAAATTGCCATAAGAAGAAAATCCATTGACTTGTGTTTATTTTTTGCGGTTGTAAAACTACAATGTATGTTGTATTATTTGACTCCCAGTTAATTATGCACATTAATGAATTACAATAATGTGTTAAGTGATATTTAACATAACCGTACAGTACAGTATTGCCCCCTATTATTATCACGAATTTTTATATGTGTGCACAGTGGGCCTAAATTACTATGGCGACATGGCATGCCCCTTTGATTGTTAGCAGGGCGCTTAAGAATGTAGTGAGGTGATGTAGTTGTTGTGGTCAGTATCTCAGCTTGCGTGTGGTGGACGGTCGCTCTCGCCAACGCGCTTGTGGAGCACGCAGCTCGCAGGCGTGTGAGCTGCGATACCGCAGCACACACACGTCGCGGACCAGCCGCCGCCACCTTGGCGCTCTTCACTCAACATACAGAGGCACTCGTGAGTACTGTGAGGGAAGTGACATGATGGTCATTACGTCGCTGATACGACAACCACTCATTAATGTTTTCGTCAGACAGGTACAAAGAATGACATAAGAGACGAAGTGAAGATCAACACTCTTAACGTAAAGAAGAAGAATCTTATTATAACACCTTTTTTCTAAAAAAATAATGCTATAAAACAATTTTTTTTCTATTACGATACAGGGAAAATCCAAGAAGTTAATATCACCAAGGAGTTTCTATCAATTTGTTTTAATGGAAAGCTTATGCTGGGCGAGCCATTTTTATAGTACCTAACTATTATAAAAAGTATTGTATCCAATTTTTTACTTGTCTGTGGCAACGCCCGCTTTAGCGCATGTGTGGTTAATACGGTGTTGTGCTGGGTTTTGGCGTCATGCTAAATTTTGCTGTACTGAATTTCATAAGTTGTTTAATGTTTGATTGAAAATGTCTGATATTTGTGAATGTGAATAAAATTTTAC
Source organism: Orthosia cruda (assembly GCA_964057195.1). Lineage (NCBI taxonomy): Eukaryota > Metazoa > Arthropoda > Insecta > Lepidoptera > Noctuidae > Orthosia > Orthosia cruda. The sequence continues at coordinate 5,698,624 of OZ059848.1, read as the reverse complement.
TCCACCCCATATTTTACATGCGGCGACGGAAAATACTCATAATCCACCAAACCAGCAAAGTCGAGAAAATTATATGACAAATGTCATCACGACTTTATGGCATGGAAAATGCAAAAAAGGTATAAATAGTAGGTTCAATCCCAATGTATGAGTGTAGATAAAGTAGTGTATGAAACTGCACATAACTAAGTATTAAACATTCGTATGATATTATTTTAAACACACACTCATGTTTTAATACCACTTATTATGCAACAGTTTCATAAACTACTGTTTCTGCCGTGTTTTCCTCCGAGTGTGGGCCTCATAATAGGACCTCCTACTTACATGATAGAAATATAACATATTTATTTTTGGACAATAATGTTTATTTTCAGGGATAGTAACTAATAACTCAGTTATATTTTTTCTTTTAGGTCAAAATACGTAGGTAAAGAGATAGATAGCTTTTTAGAACAAAGGAGCGCTATAAATTAATTGTATTTTAACATAATGTTATCAACCTATCCAAAAAACAGTGTTCTAAACTTTTTTTTTACTTCTGCTGCTTTCCGTGTTATTAACGCTCAATAACCATGTTTAGTACCCTACTTACACCGCGCATGTATAGCTGTATATAACAATTATGCTGTACTGAAAATTATTATTATACTCAACAAGTTATTGCATCTCTACGATAGTTTTATGAAGCGCGGAACATGTTGGCTTTGGCAACGAGCGGGCGTCTGCTGGAGCCACTCCAAGAATTGTAAACTTTATTAGTTTTCTATAAGTGGTCCATGTGACACACGTAAACAGCAACGAATTATCGAGATAATAAAGATTTGATATCAAATACACGACGTGTAACAGAAGTTTTTTGGATTATTATGAGGGTTCAGGGCCCAATGTTTATGTAAACAGTTTTCCGGAACGTTATTATTTGATTGTTGCAAATGTTGTTATTGGTCCAAGCATATTATTTATTGGTGGAATTAACATTAAAGATTATAAGATTCGTGATTGGTGATTTCTGTCGGCACTGTAAAAATTTTGTCTGTATAAAACTGCCAGTGCCGCTCTTGGGTTACATCTGTTTTCAACATTATTTTCCCTAATTTGCTCAATCACTCAACGCTTACAAAGTGTAATCTGTCTTTTGATATGCCAAGGATTATCCTGCTAATCAAAGAACGAGTTTTATAAAAGCCACAGTAAAAAATTTAATGGCACTCTTAGAGTCCGGTTTCCGTCTTTGGCAAGTGTCCAATGTCGTGGGGATTGTCCCCCAGTCTTGTAGGTGTCGTTATCAAAAACAATGGTCTTGAGTGGCTTAAATCAAGACTGGTTTACATCCATTATGAGCTTACATTTTAATTAACTTTGAGATGAACTTATTATTATTAACTGTTGATTTATTCTGGAGTTTGAGCTGTTTCATATCTTTATACCTTAACTCAAGAAGTTTTAAGAATTCTTTACGGAATTTGGGTAACGGAGATTTGCCAAAACCTTGAATAATAATCTTTGTCTTCCCTATGAATATATTGTGAAGTGAAGTCCTATGAAATCGTTACATTGAAGAAATAACCTTATTATTAGTTTGTTACCCAGGAGTTAAGAGTGTCGTATAAAACTGGGTATGTCACAGACAAAAATAGTTATTTTGATTTCACTGAAAAATATTCGTATCATAAAACGTTATCTAAGTACTTATAATACGAATTTTCCCTTTGTGACCTTTACAACACAAAGAATAACAGAACCTGCTGAATAATTTATCAGGTTGTTTGATTTCGACAATGGAATTCAACGAATCTGGTATTTACTTTAGACTTTACACGATCATCATTTGAATAAAAAGGTTTTTGTGGAGACACACCGTCCACCTAAATGTTACGATCGATAAAATGCGAAATAAAAATTGAATCTTTTTATTCTGGCATTTAAATGATTGAATTGTAATCACGCTGATTTTACATAGACAATGACGAAGTTTTAAATAGACATCAAGATTTCTACGATAGCTGGTTTTCTCAATTTTATCATAAAATAGTAATATTAGTCTTATAATAAATGTACTACATGTTCTGGAACAAAGGGAACAATTCACTTGCATTATTATCACAAATTTTCCAGCTTGACAATGAAACTTGAAAATCTCCATTAGAATCTTAACAGCTTTCTTCAGCAGGTTGAGTAAATGCTTGCAAAACTTCCACCTAGAGCTTCTTATGCGTAAGACGTAGCTTTAAAATATGAAATTGTTTTAAATTAATATATAAATACCATAATTGTATGATGTAAAAACCACAGCGCAGTAACCCCTCTTCCGGATGCTCATTGTGGTGCGCACACACACACGCAAGAAAGTTAAATTAGCGGATTCTTTTGCTTTTATTGCCTAAAAATTAAAAAAAAAAAGGGTTCAACATTTTACCGGGAACATAAAAAGATTTCTTTGGAGCTTATAAAAATGTATTCTAACTGGATTTTCACATACAGGTTTACATCACGCGGACGTGATTTGAACAATATTTTATTGATATCCTCGACAAATTCGTAAAATAGAGGAGAATCTAGGAAATGGAGTCCTGAAGTCCACAATGCTACAAAATGTTAAGGTTTGTAGCATTGTGAAAGATGCAAGAATGTACAAGTAAGAAGAGATTAGGCAGTAAACACTACGTTGTGGAAATCGACTATAAAAGCTTTGCAATTTAATTTTAAATTGTAAAATAAACTAAAATCTCCGTTGGCATGTTTGCAAATTTACTGAAGTATAAACATTTCGTACGAAATCCTCTAGAGATGGTCTTCAGATGGAAGTAGAATGGATCACTTTATGGCTCAGGGGATGTGAACACGGAGAAAAGGTGATCGGGTTATATGTAAGTTCGAAGAATAGAATTCGATTTTTTAAAACAACATCTTGTATGAAAGTAAATTGAGCATTTTATTATTTATTCTAGAAATCAGGGATTGAAACTGAAAGCAACACAATATAGTCTGAAACTTTTGCTAAATAATAATAATTAAAAATATAAAATTATTATTCTTTAGCAAATGTTTCAGTTAATTTTTAAATCGTATATTTTGATTGGTTAAGGAAAATTGAATTTTGCAGTCAAGTGACAGACAAGCTGTCAAGTGAAAGATATTTACCTAAGTAGATATTATTTTATAGTGTTCCTATTACAACATAAACGAAATGTTTTTGTAGAACAAACAATATTTCGCATTAATTGAATACGAATTTTGTATTGCATCTGTAAGGCTTTCCCAAAGTCCTAATACTACATCTCGTCCTTTTATCCTCTCCAAAGAATTGATATAGTCTCACCTCGAAGCGCCATCAAAACGTTGAGTGTGTACTTTCTTGAACTCTGCCATTGAGTTAACGAATGTACGTCAGTTGCTCAAGATTAACCTTTTAGCAGTCGTGTGTAGTGAAAGACGAGTAGGAAACAAAGGTCTCACAATCAAACTGCAGAACAAAACGGACTTATTCGCACAACAAAGCGTTTTGTTGCTATTTTCAACTGTACATCATACATGAGGCGTACTGTTCCGGAGCACCAATCCCAACATCCCGGGCTGACTCAAAATATATTATAGAAAAATTACATAAAAACAAACCTTTTGATGATTTTTTTTCAAGTCGGCCCGCAAGGTGCTGTCATGAATAAAGCCCACGTGAGAGAAAATCTACGATTGAAATAAATATCGCTAATAAACATGAAATCGTTTAGTTTTTATGAACTCTCTTTGAGTATGATACAGTACTGAAATATTATCTTCATTCATCATCATCATCATTTCAGCCGAAAGACGTCCACTGCTGGACATAGGCCTCCCCCAGGCGTCGCCACATTGACCGATCCCGTGCGTCTCGCATCCAGCGCCTTCCCGCAACCTTAACCAGGTCATCAGTCCACCTAGTGGGAGGCCTTCCAACGTATCGTCTTCCGGTTCGCGGTCGCCATTCCAGAACTTTTCGGCCCCATCGGCCATCCGTTCTGCGAGCAATGTGCCCTGCCCACTGCCACTTAAGTTTGGCAATTCTTCGGGCTATGTCGGTAACTTTGGTTCTCCTGCGGATATCATCATTTCTGACGTGATCACGCAAGGAAATTCCGAGCATAGCCCTCTCCGTTGCCCTTTGGGTGACTTTGAGCTTTCTGATAAGGCCCATTGTGAGCGACCACGTCTCGGTCCCATAGGTGATCACTGGCAACACACACTGCTCATAGACTTTTGTCTTGAGACACTGCGGTAAATTGGACGAGAAGATACCACGCAACTTCCCGAACGCCGCCCTACCGAGTCGGATTCGACGGTTGACCTCTTTCTCGAAATTGGACCTACCCAACTGGACCGTTTGTCCCAGGTAGACATAATCGTCTACAACTTCGAGAGTAGAGTCTCCGACCTTGATAGGAGTGGGTGTTACATGGGCATTCACCATGATCTTGGTTTTGTCCATGTTCATTTTAAGACCCACTCTTTCGGAAGCTCTACTGAGGTCATCGAGCGTTTTACTGAGGCTCTCCATGGTCTCAGCCATGACCACTATGTCGTCGGCAAACCGAAGGTGAGTAATGTACTCGCCATTAACGTTGATGCCCAGCCCCCTCCAGTCCAGAACCTTGAAGACATCCTCCAGCGCAGTAGTGAACAGTTTCGGAGAAACGACGTCTCCCTGCCTCTCGACGTCTCGCTGGAGAAGGATTGGTTTCGAGGTCTGATCCTGAAGACGGACTGACATGGTGGCGTTTTTGTACAAACACTTCAACACCTCAATGTACCGGTAGTCGATCTGGCACTGTTGGAGAGACTGCAGTACTGCCCAAGTCTCTATCGAATCGAAGGCTTTCTCGTAGTCCACAAACGCTAAACAGAGAGGCAGGTTATACTCTTCGGTCTTCTGTATAACCTGCCGCAGCGTATGTATGTGGTCTACGGTGCTAAAGCCTTTTCGGCATCCGGCTTGTTCGGGGAGCTGGAAATCGTCTAACCTGCGCGCGAGACGATTCGTGATGACTCTTGAAAACAACTTGTAGACATGGCTAAGAAGTGAGATGGGCCTATAGTTCTTCAACCGGGCATTGTCACCCTTCTTGAAGAAGAGTACCACCACACCCCTACACCATGCCTTTGGCGTTTTGCCCTCAAGTATGACGGAATCAAACAGCTTCTGAAGGGCCTTAAGGACCGGTTTTCCACCCGCCTTCAGGAGTTCGGCCGTAATTCCGTCATCACCCGGCGCCTTGTTGTTTTTGAGCTGTTTCAGAGCCATCCTAATCTCGTAAAGGGTTTCGGGTCTCTTGGGTCGTTTGCTAGACTTGCAACGGGCTTGCTGATCTATGTGTACAACTGCCCATAGAATGTCTCGATCTCCCTGAGAAGCTCCGGTTTGGCGGATACGATCCTGCCATCGTCGCTCTTCAGTTTCGTGAGTTGGCTTTGCCCAATAGCCAGATCCCTTGAAAATACCTTGGAGCCTTTATTTCGCTCGATCGCGTCTTTAATACGCTCGGTATTGAAGCGGCGGAGGTCTCTTTTCAAGGATTTAGAGATCTGTCTATTGAGCTGCCGGTATTTGCACGCCTCATCTGAAGACTGCAGGATCATCTCACGCCTCTCCTTCATAAGCTTGAGGGTATGATCAGAGAGCTTTTTGTTTCTATCTGTACGACGGGTCTTGAAAAACTTAGACCCGACCGTATGGACAGCTTCCACGAACCCGTTGCTATATTCATCCACGGAGCTCCCTAGGCACTCGAAACGATTCTGGAGTTCGAGCTGAAAGCTCTCGGGGTTTTGGACCTGGATCTGTGCTGGCCGGAGCGTGGACTTCATCAGTCGAGACCTTTCAAGCTTAATATTAATTCAATGTGCCTCTTACCATGCGGTGATCGCTCCCGGTTTTTACCGAATTGATCACAGAGACATCATTGAACATTTGCTTCTTGGTTGACATGATGAAGTCGATCTCATTTTTTGTTGCACCATCGGGGCTCTGCCAGGTCCACTTCATCAGTAGAGTTCATCATATAGAGGCCCTCCTTCTCCATAAAACTGGCCAGTAGGTGACCCCGGTGGTTCCGTTGTCCAACTCCAAATTGCCCCAATTGCAGCTCATCCTCGTCTCGTTTGCCCAGTTTCGCGTTGAAGTCCCCCTTGACAACGGTGAAGTGAGTTTTGAAACCATGCATGGCTCTGGAGATAACCTCATACATGGTCTCTACCCCATCGTCGGGGTGTGCCGTGGTTGGGGCCTAGACCTGTATGACCTTCAGCGAATATCTTGAGGATATTCTGAGTATAAGGTACGCCACCCAGGTCGACACACTCTCGATCTTCACCACGTTGTTCACAAGGCACTTGTGGACGATAAACCCGACACCACCCTGGGACTGCCGGTCACCCTCTTGGAAATAGAGCAGGTTACCGGATTTGAGGATTATCGAGTCCTCCCCCTCTCTTCGGACTTCAGATAACCCTATAATACTCCATCGCAACCTGCTCAATTCCTCGAGCTCAAGTTCGGTGACCTTCTCGTCGGTCCGAAGTGTGCGCGTGTTGTACGTTGCCAGGTCCAGTCGTCGGTGATTTTTGGGGTAGCCGGATCTCGTCCGGAGATTCTTAGCACCCCTTGCCATGCCGCAGCCTCGACCGCTACCGTAGTCGAGGGTAGCCAAGCTGCCGGGTACCAGGGGGCATTTTTTATTTGTGCTATTCATTGGGGGGGTTTTGCCATAATCGCCACGCTTGGCAGGCGGGTTGGCGATCGCAGTATGGTTGTTATAGAAGCACAGAGAACGCTGCTGCCCATTCTCTGGTTTGTCCCTTAGTCGCCTCTTACGACACCCACGGGAAGACATGGGATGGTGAAATTCTTTACGTCCGGCACCATACGGAACATTATCTTCATTATGCTACTAATATTCATGTTGTGCGAACAACATTTAACATCACAGACATGACTCGAATGTCATGGTTTTAATGTAAGTAAATGTACACGTAGATGGTAGGTACTCTCAAACAAATAATAATATCTCTGAATATATTACTTTAAACAGGTAATTTCCGCATATGTTAAGTACATTCTTCATTTGAAGGTATTTCTTAAGCGATGGGATTTATTTTGATATTCAAACTCATTAAAATACGATGTAGAGTTAATATACACATTTATACGTGTTAAGATTATCTCTTCAAGCAGATCTCTCTTCAAGACGTAACAAACTGTGCACAACGAGCTGATACTAGAATTCCCCGTAAATAAATCAAAGAGGTGTTACGGTAATACAAGTTTATTAAAAGTACTTATTCACAAAATCAACAGATTTTATAATAAAGTACCGTAATTTTACGATTATTTAATAGTACGACGGCCACCGCTATGAGGTCTCTTCGCGACTGTCTTCTCCTGCTATTCCATATAATTCCCTCCAAACCCACCTTTTTGTTCTTATTCATTATTTTTGGATCATCATCATCATCATTTCAGCCGAAAGACGTCCACTGCTGGACATAGGCCTCTCCCAGGCGTCGCCACATTGACCGATCCCGTGCGTCTCGCATCCAGCGCCTTCCCGCAACCTTAACCAGGTCATCAGTCCACCTAGTGGGAGGCCTTCCAACGTATCGTCTTCCGGTTCGCGGTCGCCATATTGGACTAGGTGGTAACGAGGAGGCTGACCAAATATCCAAATCAGCGGTAGAATATAATTAATTATATACCTGATTATTGGGAATATAATACCAAATTTAAATCAGCGTGCTTTAATTCCTGGAAACAACATTTTTTCAAAATGTCTCTGGACAAAGGCATTTGGTACAAAAGCATTCAAGGCCAGCCATCTCGTGTTCCCTGGTTCGAAGATACTAAATTAGGTAGAAATAACGTTAAATTGATATTAAGACTCCGTTCGGGGCACTATCCATCGGCAAAATTCGCATTTCTTATGAAAAAGGCCGATTCTCCTAATTGCACAGTTTGCAATCAAATCGAGGACGTGCAACATTTACTGATGGAGTGTGCTCGGAACGGAGTAGAACGCGAGTTATTCATAAAAGATTCAAAAATAAATAAATTGGATGTAGGCATAATCCAATCCATCTTATCTGTACCAGCTTCGGAGATAATTAAAAAGTTGTGCCATTTAATTATGGTCCTTCGCGAATAATTAAGATTCATTAACTAGTAATGTTATATAAAATGTAATGTAGAAGTAAATAATGTAAGAATTTTATGTAAAAGGGCACGATGGGGCTGACATGTCTTTGATAAAAGCCCCTAAATAAAATAAGATTTAAAAAAAAAAGTCCTATTTTGCAACTTAGCTAGACTATATTATAAAATAAGTGATCTACGATTATTGTAATTGTATATTTTGCCAATCAACTAAACTACACACAGGTACTAGTTCTTTAGGGCGACATCATCCGGCCATCCTCGCATGTGTTAGGTCTGGTGCATCAGCTGAGAACAAAACCATGTTTAAAATGTTATTCGTCAACCATCAATCAGACAGGCAAACGAACAATGAATAAATATAATGGTTTTATTGTTATCTGAGAATATTTTATTTCAGTAAAATCTTCTCAGATTTACATCGTCATTACAATCTTTGTTTTTCAATCATTATTAAAAAAAAACACTTGAATATCTAAACTACATGTTCCTTCAACGGCCAGGTTATTCAGATGATTATTAGCCTCAAACATCTTGACATTAACATAGCCTCACCAAATTCACCCCTTTTTTCGTCAAACCATATATCGTGTAACCAGATTCTATATTTGCTGTTCCATCGGCGGCCAGCCATAAAGAATCTGCCTGCTTTTGGCTATTCTATCGTCTTCGAACCATTTATCCAGATTCAAAATTTGCTGTTGCAACGGCACCCAGCCGTATTGAATCTTCCTACCCTTGGCTATATCATCATCGGCGAGCCATTTAAAATCTAACCAGATACTATATTTGCAGTTCCATCGGCGGTCAGATGTACATAATCCTTCTACCCTTTGCTGTTCCAAAATAAGAGTCCCAATCCGTGAATTTCAGTCTGGTACTTCATTAAAAAAATATAAAAAAAATAACGAGTATTATTTAATCTAAAATACTATAATAATATAAATTATACATCTCTTACCAAAACCTGCTCACCTCATAGCTTTTTGCGACTTTTACATTTTAGATTAGACAAGTAATACTGGACAAGTAAGTCTGGCAGACGCCGCATGTAACTTCACAAACAAGATGTATTGCCTCCACATCGACACTCGCTCCACGGCTCGCTCCATATATCATGCTGTCACTATTTAGCAACAAAAATAAATAACCATGTATCCTTTTGCCTTCAGTTTCGCTTTTTAAAATTCTCTTTACTCTGTGTCAAAGAATGTTTGGCTATCGTATGGGGACGTGTTCTTAAAGCACGGGTTTCTCCGCTCTTTTAAACTTAACTAACACTGTGATGAATCAGCGGCGAATTAAGGAATCACTAGGTTCGTATACTTTAAACCATTCTCATAACTCAGCCACTTTGTCAGGTCTGTTACCTCATCCAACATCACTTAATTTGTCTGATATTAGCTAACTTTCATTTGTAACAGGTTGTCATTAATCTGATAGAGGCATTATTAATAAAGGCCGAGGGCCGCTTGTAAGACTTGATTAATAACATCCGAGCAGATCAAATCAAAATAATTATTTACTCAGTGGATATTTCTTTTCATTCTCCAGATACAATAGATGGAATCAAGACTCGTTGCAGTAATTTAACTTACATCTACGTAAAAAAAAACTCGTATCACAACATACATTTTAGCTTGTGTGCTTGTATAAAGGTACAACGCGTGTGCTCACTTCCTCAACCAACCACAAGTTCTGATTTACTATTGCGGTAACACATTATAGCTTGTTTAAAATGTAAATGATTGATTCGCTCTCTGTGAGTACGTCATGTCATCATCAGTGTACATTAAACACAGTCTCTTGTATTTATAAATTGGTTTAGATTCCTATAACAAGGCACTATTATTTACCTGAGCAATTATCTAGATTCTAGATAATGGCTCAGGTAGGCTAGATTCTAGAAGATTGACATATTCATTGTATAACAAGACCAAACTGCTTAGCATCCACTTGTACAATATATTCGGTATTGGTCGTGATAACCGAGATACACAGAGAGGCTGAGCACGCGAGGAGAGCTCCGACCACATCGTTTATTATTCCACAGAAGTCGTTATCAACAAGGATTACCATGATCAAGAGAACTAACTACTTGTTATGCGGCAGAATGTTCAAAGTTTACAACATATAAACTTACGTAATCTATGTTACGATGATTGAGTTTCTTTTTGATTAATTACTATTATTTTAGCTTGAGTTAACCTTCTCAAGCTAAAATAATAGTAATAAATCAAAATGTATTACTGCGACACACAAAAAATATTTCTTTTCAAAGACGTTGTGTTATGAGAACATTTGCTTTCATGAATAAGCCTCATCTATTAAAAAAATATTAAGTTCCTAGTAAATTAATTAGATATAATGATAGCAAATTTAATTATTCAATTGTTTAGCAATTAGATTCACCAAAACAATAATTAATGCTTTAGTTCGTAATTACAGCAGCCGTGCTTTGTAGCTGTACAAATACTGAGTATTTAATTAATTAAATTACTGTCAATACCGTTATTTTGTAAATAATTGCTTTAACAGCTGTTTACATAACTAATTTCTCATTGGAAGTGATCACATGGGTCATTCATTAATCTCTTGTACTCTTCGTAGTTATTGGTAATGACAACATGAATGTTGGAAGCACTCGTGTTCCGAGAGATTTTGTTTTTAATTAGTAAAGCCTTGTTAACCCGCTTATGATAGTTGGTAATATCGGTACATAAATCGCGTGATTGGACGCTAATGCAAATACGGATAATGAAATTAAAACCTTGAAACCAGGGCAGACAAAACCACTTACCATAATAAGCACCCGATTCAATTTAATGAGCATCACAAAAGCGCAGTACGATTACATCGGTGAGACAATTTGTTGATGATGATGATGTTGATGAAAACAGATGTTGCAAGTCTCTACAGACAATATGCAGCAGCAATTACGTTATATTGACGTGGCTTATGTAAAGCATATGAGAGGACTTTATTTTTAATAAATTTAACCAGGCATCAATTTAAAAACCGCAAACAGATTCATGTTTCCTACATAAAAAAGGTCGGAAGCTTACCATCACCACGTTAGCTTCTAGGTATGCCAGGAGCTTGGAGTTGAGCATTCGTTCCATACTATTGCAGAGGATGGACATTATTGATATGGGTCTGTATTTGGCCGGGTCAGCCCGACTGCCCTTCTTGGGCACAGGCTGAACGTTAGCTTGCTTCCAAGCATTCGGCACTTTTCCCATCTCATACGAAAGGTGAAATAAGCGTGTCAGGATCGGAGACAGTTCAGGCGCAAAGGTTCTAAGAACAAGTGCCGGAATCTCAACGGGGCCACTAGCTTTATTCACGTCAAGATTGCGCAGCACCCTACGAACGTCCTTTTGATGGATGCGAATGTCCGACATACTCGTCTCGCATCCAACATGAGAAGGAGGGGGCCGCGCGTCACCAGAATCCAGACGTGAAGATTCCGCAAAAAGAGAGGCAAATAAGTTTGCTTTCTCCTCAGCGGAGTGGGCCAGTGACCCGTCGGGCTTCAGCAGTCGTGATAGTGAGGGACGGCAAAAGTTCGATTCAACCGACTTAACCAGGGACCAAAACGCTTTACTACCCGCTGGGTAAGAAGCAAGTTTGGCCCCAATACGGCTAATGTGGTCAAACCGAGATGTACACATTACCTTCTTGCAGGACTTTTTATTTTTTTTCACCATATTATTCCATTTGCAATCGGTCGTCGGACCATAAGCGAATTCGTTCCATGACAAATGGCGTTGTGGTGGAGCAGCCGGTGCTGCGCCTCCCACTTATAGAAGGTGGTTCCTCTTCAGCCTTTTTACCACCGCAGTCGGGTTTAACAGTTCAGTAACTAGTGGGTTTGGATGCGAGGATAGACGTGGCTTGTGTTGTCTTTTGTAACGCTCGATTTCAGAGTTTACTGATGGCAGAGGATACCATTTTGCACTCTTTACAGGCAGAGTATGTTGGTTTTGCTGGCAACGCCCCACAATTGGATCCCGTAGGTCCATATGAGCTTGAGAACCGAGTTATAAATGAGGAGTTTTTTGTCTACAGAGAGCACAGAGTTTCTTCCCATGAGCCAATACAGGTTGCGGAACTTGTGGTTTATCTCATCCCTCTTATATTTAATGTGATGCTTCCATGTTAGACGCCTATCCAAGTGGAAGCCAAGAGACTTTACACAATCTGTGTGTGGTAGGGTGTCAGGACCAAGTCTAACAGGTGGGGTGTTTCCATGCCTGAGCGTGAAGGTGATATGATTAGACTTGGATGAACTCGCACGTATTTGCCACTTACAGAGCCATATATGAGTTTCGTCTAATTGTTTTTGGAGTCTTTTGCTGGCCATTTCTGAGTTGTCATCAACTGATAGATAGGCTATGTCGTCGGCATATGTTGCTATTGTTATGCCATCTAATGTGGGTAGATCTGATGTAAAGATATTGTACAACACTGGGCCAAGAACAGATCCCTGTGGTACACCAGCTTTTGCTTCAATCAATCTTGATCTTGCTTCGCCCTGTTTCACTTGGAAGCAACGGTCGGATAAATACGACTGGATGAGCAGGAACATTGAGTGTGGAAGCTTTTCCTTCACTTTAGCCAGCAGTCCTTTGTGCCAGACACGGTCAAAGGCTTGCTGAACATCAAGGAATGCCGAAGGTCTGTCTTCCTGTTTGGTAAACTCAGTGAACCTGTTCTATTGTTGAGTGAGATTTCCGAAAGCCAAACTGATGAGACGGAACAACATCATTGGCATCCATGCACGGTTTTAGACGGCTGAGGAATATCCTCTCCCACAGTTTCGAGAGTACAGGCGTTAGGCTTATCGGCCGATAAGACGAGGCCTCGTGTTCAGGTTTGCCTATTTTATGGATCATAACAACTTCGGAGATTTTCCACAGGTCAGGAAAGTGAGATGTTCGAAAGATTGCGTTGAACAAACCAGCTAGAAAAGAAACGCATTTTCTGGGAAGATTTTTAAGTATGCAAGGCGTGATCAGGTCAAATCCCGGCGCTTTTCTTGAGTTCAGCAGTCTAATTTCCTTCGCTATTTCTTTAGGTGTTGTGGGTATAATAGGCATACACATTTGTAAGTCTTGTTACAATATTGCGTCAATTTCATGCTCATCAGTAACACTCTCGTTGGGTTTGAATACAGAGGACAGATGCGTTGCGAATACCTCGGCCTTTTCCAAGTCAGTTCTTGCCCAAGAACCCTCTGATCTGATTGGAGGATAAGATTGTTGAGGCTTATCTAAGTTTTTAGTGGCCTTCTAGAGCGAGTTCCCGCCAACCCCCGTAGGTGACATCATCTGTAGGTTAGATGTCAACGTTGTGTTCGTAGACTCTTTGACTATAGCCATTAGCTCCTTTGCTGCCTTGTTGTAATTGAGTTTATCGAGAGGATGACGGGATTGATGCCATATTCTTCTAAGTCTGCGCTTTTTTTTGCATTATGTCTGGTGGATGAGAGTGGTTGGTGTGATCTTTAAGCCGGGAGGGTGTGTTGATCCAGGCAGCCACCTGAATGGCGTTAGTGAGATATCTACAGGCGTTATCTACATCATTTTGATTCTTCAGTGGAATAGTTGCGGTAAAGTTTTCATTGAGGTAGGTCTTGAAGCCGTCCCAGTCAGTATGGTTATTCGTCAGAGATTCAGTAATATCCCGAGTAAGCTCACTAGTGCTAATTGTGAGGATCACCGGTGTGTGATCTGATGACCCGTCAAGACTTGATTCGATAGTAGTTTTTAAGCTATCTATACCCTTATTGATGAAGAAATCCAAGAGATCCGGCAGTTTCCTTGGGTCGCTAGGCCAGTAGGTAGCCTCACCTGCAGATATCGGTTTTAAGTGATTTTCATAGATACAACGTTTCAAATCGCGCCCACGAGTGCTGGTACAGCGGGATCCCCAAAATGTATGTTTGGCATTCCAGTCACCACCTGCAATAAACCTATGGCCAAGAGTATTGAAGTAGGTTTTGAACATGTCCGAAGTTATTTTGTGTCTTGGTGGGCAGTAAATTGAGGATAGAATAATTGGGCCTGCTCGGTCCTCCAATCTAACAGAAGTAGGTTGTATATGCGCTGAAGAATATGATTCTATCAGTGAATGTCTCAGTTTCGTTCTAATGGCTAGCGCTGAGCCAGCATGCGCACTTCCATCAGGATAGGGACAATGGTAAAAGTTATATCCTTTGATACGGAACGAGCTTCTGGACGTCCCGTGCGACTCTTTAATTAATACGGCGTCTAGTTTCTTGGCTTTCATTAAAGTCTCCAACTCTTGGATATTGGGAGCCAATCCATTGATGTTCCAGACTGCGATTCGTAGAGGAGGCATTTATGGTGTTATTTTAGTGATGACGGTAGTCAGTAAGCCCATTAGGGTACTGATTTGTTGTAGGAGAAGGTCGATTTTTTCATTTTGTTTAATTAACAGTTGTTCCATGGCTGTTACATTTTGTTGAGGGTTTTCTAAGTGGCTATATGTAATGACATTGTCTCGTGGAGGAACCTTGGTGTGATCAGCAACAACATCCGAATATTTTTGGTCCGATCTGCGATAGGAGTTTGGCTGGGGTAGGGCGGATCTTTCTAAGGGTTTATTGGAGGAGATCGCTTCAGTAGGAAAGTTTCGGATGCCGGTAGCAATATTTCTTGGTTTAATTTTTCTTGACATTATTTCTTTGTAAACTTTACAACCTTTGTAATTGGCAGGATGGTCGCAGGAGCAAAGAGCGCATTTGGCGGGTGTGTTTCTATCTTTTTTGGGGCATTCAGAAGTTTTGTGACCCTCCCCACATTTGACACATCTGTATGGCCTCATGCAGTTGTTTTTGCAGTGGCCATATTGTTGGCATCTTTGACATTGTACAATTGTCTTAGTTTTGCGTGGATCTTCAATTTTGATGCGTTGGTGATGGATATATTGGATATTTTAACAAGTTTGTTATTTGGGCTAGGTTCTAAATTAACAAAAAATGTGGAGGTGATGTTAGGTCAACCGGTAGGTTTGAGAATCGGTTTTTTGACTCGATTGGCGGCGGTGAATTGTTGTCGCATATTTTTCTTTTCTTAGAAGTAGGAACTCGTTGCCATGGTGGAGGTTGAAGGTTAGCATCTTTACATGCCTGTGCGGCTGGCTTAAATTCTGTGGCTTCATCTGTGTCTTTCTCGCAGCCGAATAGGATGAGATTGTTGGCAGAACCCGAATGCTTCGATAAAGTTTTGCTTAGTGAACTAGATCTCTGCCTATTGATAAAAAAACTTTTTGCAAAAAAATACTACCGACTTCCAAATACAAAACTACAAAGTGAAAAATAACTTAATTTTTTGAAGTCGGTGTCTTTCTTAGGTACCATTTTTTTGCGTTATGGACACCGACTTCAAAAAATTAAGTTATTTTTCACTTTGTAGTTTTGTATTTGGAAGTCGGTAGTATTTTTAGCAAAAAGTTTTTTTATTTTTCACTTTTTAGTTGTACGTACCTAATAGGCAAGTTAGTAAGGGAACTATTTCGCCAGAATAGATTTCATGAAACTTGAACATAACCGGTGAAATGAGAGATCTGCTTACCCCTTAACGGCGAACTGGCGTGATGTTATGTTATGAAATGTTATAAACAACAAACAGACATGCGATTGCAGCAATCCCGAGAGATGTGCCGTTATTTATTGAAGAGTTCTGTTATATATCTCCGAAGTTCTTCATCAGATCTTCACTAAATTAAAATTAGAAAAACCAATTTCGGATCATACTTTTTCAAACAAAAAAAGAATTTTCAAAATCGGTCCACAATTGACGGAGCAATCGGTGAACAAACACAAAAAACAAAAAAAAAACTTGAAGTCGAACATCGTCGAAGTCGTTAGAAGTCGGTTAAAAAGGCTTGGATGAAAGATTTGTTGAACAAGTTTCTTAGGCGAGGTTATGTTCTTTTGGTTTTCATCAGAATCGTTATTTTGGCTTTGTGCCTGATTGTCCGCTCTAGTCAATTCAGTAGCATTTTTGGAATTCATGGTGGTAATTATTTTCCTACAATGGCAACACTTATCCAAATGTCAGATGACATTCTGACATGATTAAAAAGTTGACGACGAGAAATTAAAAAATTGTGGGGGTGGATAGAAAAAAAAAACTATGTAAACTTGATTGTCACTTTTGTTTTTAGATCACTGATTTTCTTTCAATCACTTATTATTTTAGGCTACAAACAATTGTTCACAGGTTTCACACATAAAAGTTCACTTTCACAATGTTTTTAGGCATAAACTCGCGGTCTAACACACGAAAGTCACTAAATTCTCCAACAGCGCGCCTTCGCGTGTTGACAGTTGACTACCTATCCTGTTGACTCTGGTTCATGTTCTTGCAGGACTTGGCAGCCCTTTTATAGGCTCTCTTCCGCTGACCCACGTCGCTTGCTTTACACGTCCGAGCATCGACCCATCCCAAGTACGCCTATTGTTTAAGCGCGTTGGCGCGCTTGCACTCAGCGCCAAACCATGGCCGGTCAACGCTAAACATTGCTACGTCAGAGAACGGAATGTAGTACTCAATTCCTCGACGCAACACATCCGACACGGCGTCCGCGCACGACGAATGATCAGCCGAAGAGAAGCAAGTAGGCTGCCAAGGATAAGATGCGAAAAAAGAACGCATCCCATCCCAATCTGCTGACTTGTACCGCCAAACCCGCCGAGCGCCTCTTGGGCTGGGATCGGGTGGGGAGTGGACGAATACAAACTTCACCAGACAATGGTCGGAACTACCTAACGATGAAGATACCGACACCAAGTAGTGCTCTGGATCTGTTGTCAGCAGAACGTCCAAGCAATTAGCTTTGTTCGAATCAACATCCGGCACTCTCGTTGCCCCTTGGACCAGCTGGGCAAGATTTAACGCAAGCGCAAGCTTTCTCGTCTCTCGCCCAGCATGATCAGTGCACTGGTACGGGAAGAGCCACTCCTGGTGGTGGGCATTGAAGTCCCCTAGTAACACCAATTGGGCGGAAGGGTACCGCTGCTGTGCCGTATCAGCCGCCTCACTAAGGTACTCTGTTAGCCTAGTTGTCTCCTGATCACCACTGTGCGAGCGATAGACGCAGGCGTAGATAATTTTATCCAGGCCCGTGTCCACCGCAGCCCAAAGCACAGAGAACCTGTAGTTCTCAAGGTTTCGGAGACGCCGATAACAGATGTCGTCTCGGGTGTACATATGCATACACCCGCGCGTTGCTTAAAATTGTGCTCCAGGGTATACCCTGGGTATGTTAGGTATGATACGTCTGACGGACATCTAATCTGCGTCTCCGAAAGAAAAAAGAGAGCCGGCTTATCAGTCTCCAGGTGATGATGGACTGCTATGAGGTTGGAGTGCAAACCTCTGATATTAGTGACGTGCACTTTTAGTGGGAGGGGGTACCCTAAATCCGCCATGTTTGTTTTTTTAACGTCACTTATCTTAGAATACTTGGGCGATCAAGACGTATCTAATAATAAAGCCTTCTTTATTTCATATCTTATTTACATTTCAATGTTGTTAGTAATATTAGTAACTTTAACTTGTATTCATTTTCGTTACGAAGGTTAGTTATGTATTTTAAACGATATGTCGAGATGTTGGATCCTTCCATTGTGTGGTTATTTTTGTCCACCTATTATCTGAGTTGCGTGAGATGTGTCCAGCCCATCTAAAAGCCTGTGTTAGCGCATTTGTAATTTTTGTTCTCTGTTTTATTATGTGGTTTTTTATTTTGTGTTTCTTTTTTATTTTCCATATGCTTCTTTCCATGGCTCTCTGTGTTGTGTTTATTTTTTGTTTTACTCTGTTTGTTTAGGTCCATGTTTGGCAACCATACAGTAGACTAGGTAGGAGACAGGTATCCATTACGATTTTCTTTAAAGTCATACCGTATTTCCCTTTAGGATTTCTTTTAGTGAACAAAACTTCCTCCATGTGATGTTTTTCCTTCTTTCTACTTCATCATTGTTATTAGTTGTTGCAAATTATATTTGTTTACCCAGATAAACATAGGCGTTTACATATGCTATGTCATTTCCTTTTATATTAATGGGTATGTTGTGGCGATAAGTCATTATTTTAGTCTTTTCTATGTTCATTTCTAGTCCAAATTGTGTACTTTCTTGGTCGAGTGAGTAAAGCATAGTTTTGAGTTCTTTGGCTGACTCTGCAAATATTACAATATCATCTGCAAACCTAAGATGATTTAGGCGACGCCTATTGATATTGATCCCATAATTGTTCCAGCTCATGTTTTTGAATATATTTTCCAGTACAGCAATGAAAAGTTTTGGTGACAGAGGATCTCCCTGTCTGACACCTCTTTCAATTTTGATTGGGTCACCTCTTCTTTCGAGCTATACGGTGCTTGTACTGTTTGAGTATATGCTCTTTAAGATGTTTATGTATTTACGAGTATTATCTACATTTGATGTATTCAGTGCATGCCAGATAGAACTGTGACTAAAAGTGTCGAATGCTTTGCTGTAGTCAATAAAAGCAATATATAAAGGTCTATTAAACTCATTGTACTTTTCTATCAACTTTTCTACTGTTTGAATATGGTCAGTTGTGCTGAATCCTGAGCGAAACCCGGCCTGTTCCACTGGTTGACAGTTATCGATGTTTCCAGCAATTCGTTTAAGTAAAATGGATGTAAACAGCTTATATGTACTTGCCAGTAGACTGATGGGTTTGTAGTTACCTATATGTAATGGGTTCCGGGACGTATCTAACGATGTCTTAATTATACAAATCCGTCAAGCGGTTTGAAATATATGAGGAAATAATATTATATTATGATACCAAAGAGCTAAGTTGCTCATCACACACAAGGCTATTGGTTGCAGCCCGAGCCGTAGGCGAGGTCTTAATTCAGCCGAGCGTGTAATGAGCAGACCTCACGAGTTTCATACGACGTTTTTCAAGACATTTGCGAGGAAACAAAACAAACATGTATTGCTTATATCGTTTAATTATTAAAACAATTGGTGAACGTACAATTTTCAAAATGATATTGGATTCATTTGTATGGCAATTTCACAGTTTGTGTTACATTGGTACTTGCCATTTCTTTAGTAAATGCTTTCGTTTTCTTCTTATGTAAATTTCACGACACAGGCATTTCGGGTTTCTGCAACCTTTGTTGTGATATTATTAAGCTCTTGTCGTCTACACGCTCCAAAAACACCGAATATTAAGGCAACCTGCAACGAAATCATTTAATTAGTTTTTAAGAATGTCTGCTCAGGTTACGCAATTATTAAGATACGTTTAGATTAATAATATTCAACGTACCTTTGTTGCTAGGCACTGACTATCCAGAGCCACTTTCAAACTTTTCAACGTCGGCCGGTGACAACACATTAAATTTCCGACCAATATATCCGTCCGAGCCATCTCTTCATAAATGCCATCAGGTTATAGTACGTTTTGATATCAACACCATGTTTGAGCTCCACCAGGAATAGATGCACCACAGGGAGCTGGGCTTTTATTTATTGGCGAGTTCAGAGAAATATACCAAAAACAAATTTTCACCTGGCTCTTCCATTGTAGGAAACTATAGTAGGCAGCTCATTTTAGTATTTCTGGCGGGGTTAACTGATCTACCAATAATGTTCATCTTCTGAAAATTATGGAAAATGGCGTGCAAGGTTCTTTTTTTTCTCGCGCGATTGCAAGGTGATTGAACATACAGCCTACTTCAAAATTAAAATGTTAAGGGATAAAATAAAAATATTTAATAACAAATTAATTTGAATTATGAATAGTTTGATAATAATAAATATTTGTTTGACTTAATTAAGCATGTACACATTTATTTGAAGTCCGAAGAGAGGGGGAGGACTCGATAATCCTTAATTCCGGCAACCTGCTCTACTTCCGAGAGATTATTTCGGGTTTATCGTCCACAGGTCCCTTGTGGCCAACGTAGTGAGGATCGATTGTGTCGACCAGGGTGGCGTACCTTATACTCAGTATATCCTCAAGGTATTCGCTGCTGGTCAGGAGGAGCTCGTGGCTAAATAATAACAGCCGCACGGGTCGATCTTCAAGGTTAAGCAACGCTTGAGGAGGTCGGGCCGTGGATGGGTGACCATTTCAACATACCGAGTTTCCTCCGTGCCTCGGAAAGCACGTTAAGCCGTTGGTCCCGGCTGTCATTTGAAGATCTTTGACAGTCGTTACGAGTAGTCAGAAGCTTGAGATCTGACACCAGTCTAGCCAAGGGGTACCGCTGTTACCCAGTTACTGGGTTGTGGAGGTCAGATAGGCAGTCGCTCCATGTAAAACACTGGTACTCAGCTGAATCCGGTTAGACTGGAAGCCGACCCCAATATAGTTGGGAAAAAGGCTAGGAGATGATGATTCGCTGCTGGTCATATAGGTCTACGCCCCGAACTCAGCACACCCCGACGACGAAGTAGAGACTATGTATGAGGACATTTCCAAAGCCATGCATAAATGCATAGTCATAAAACTCACTTCAGCGTGGTCATGGGGGATTTCAACGCGAAACTGGGTAAACGAGACGATAAAGAGCTGCGAGTGGGGCAATTTTGATTTGAACGACGGAACCACCGGGGACACCTACTGGCCAGTTTTATGGAGAAGGAGGGCCTCTATGTGATGAACTCCTTCTTCGGAAAGCGTGAGCACAGGACCTAGCAGAGCCCCGATGGTGCAACGAAAAATGAGATAGACTTCATCATGTCGACGAAGAAGCAAGTGTTCAATGATGTTTCTGTGATCAACGCGTTTAAAACTGGAAGTGGTGATCACTTCCAGTTTTAAACGCGTGTGGTGGGAGGCACATTGAACTTAAATATTAAGCCGGAAAGATCTCGACTGATGAAGTCTACGCTCCGTCCAGCACAGATTCAGATTCAAAACCCCGAAAGCTTTCAGCTCGAACTCTAGAATCGCTTCGAGTGCCTAGGTAGCTCCGAGGACGATTACAACGATGGGTTCGTGGAAACTGTCCATACGGTCGGTTCTAAGTTTTTCAAGATCCGTCATGCAAATAAGAACAAGAAACTATCCGATCCAACTCTCAAGCTCATGAAGAAGAGGCGTGAAATTATCCTGCAGTCTTCAGACGATGCGTGGAACTATCAGCGGCTCAATAGACAGATCTAGAAGTCCTTGAAAAGCGAACTCCGCCGCTTTAATACTGAGCGAATTAAAGACGCGATTGAATTTGCGGAATAAGGGCTCCAAGGTGTTTGCAAGAGATCTGGCTATTGGGCAGAGCCAGCTCACAAAAATGAAGACCGACGATGGCATTTATGGGCTAGGTCAATCAGCGTTAAATTTGGTTGAATCTTATTTAAGTGATAGACAGCAATTAGTTCAAATAAACGGTGTGAATTCGTCGGGGTTAAACGTGAAAATGGGGGTACCCCAGGGCTCAATTTTAGGTCCTTTCTTATTTTTAATATACATAAACGCTTTTTTTTCTACGTGGGTAGGCGTGACAAGTGAACATTAGTTTTTTAGCTCCCTTTATTAAAATTAATTTAAAATAGTTATTAATTGTTTTTCAAAATTTTTATGTGCTGAATAACTAGAAAACTCACCTTCGCTTCATATTTTCCTATAACTCACTCTTTATCACAACCACAACCTTTTTTTAAATTTCCAAACATGGATAGCAGGCTGGTACATAGCATGGAACAACTGGAGAAGCTGTTTAGCTCCCGCATGGAGCAATATGAAGAAAAGCTGCAGAGAGCTACAGCTGGAAGTGACTCCACACACACTGACCTGGCATCTTTATCTAAACATTTCACTGACTTCAAATATTTTGTCTATAAAACACTATCACATTTCAAGACGCAGATTCAACTATTACCATCGACCCTAGATAGTCATGAGACAGCAATGAGGAGAAAAGTTTTGCTGTTTCATGGAATTCCTGAGACACCTGGTGAGAAGTTGTGCGACAGAATTATCTCCAACCAGCTCAAGATAGATGACTTCAAGACTGAGTATCTGAATGTCTGCCACAGACTTGGTGCTTCCCAGGGTAAAACTAGACCCATCCTGGTGCGTTTCAACGAGATGGAGCATCGTCGGTTGGTCTGGGACAACAAAACTTCGCTCAAGGGCAGCGGGACCACCATTTCAGAATTTCTGACAAAAACACGGCACCAAGTATTTATGGCCGCCCGCAAGCACTTTAGCATCAACAGCTGCTGGTCTGCGGAGGGAAAGGTTAAAGACACCTGACAAGTCTCGTCGGAAGATAGCATCAATGGGTGAGCTTCAGTCATTAATCGCGCTATTTCCCACTGCAGCCAGTGCTGGTTCATCCAACGATCCTGGGCCTGCTGCCTCCACCTCGCCTGCTGCCGCTGCCGCCTTGCCTAAAACCGCTACCCTGAGAGCGAAGGTTATAAGGAGGGCCCGTCGCTGAGTTTACGGTTTCATTTGTTTGACCCCCGTGCATATTTTAATTCGGCCACTTAGTAATGACGTTACAAGTAATGTCGGTACACTTTTGGACTAGTTTTTAATTCTGTTATTCTAACCCTTACAATAATCTTTGCTGTAACATCTTTTTATTTGCTTTATACTCTGAGTGTCTGCTGGTAGATGTTTTATTTATATTTTTTTACCTATCTAATAATGTACTTCACTTGACATAATGACATTTGACGTGTGTCAATTTCATAATTCCTGTTTTGTTTTACGTTTCGTTACACTGTAAGTTTATGTTAGTTAGTTGTGATGACTGATATTCTCGATTGCTTTTTTATCTTTAATATTTTGTTTAAATCTCTTCCAACAACAGCGAGCAGGTGGTTTTACTGGTTGGTCGCACGTAATTTTTTTATTTTTTTTATTTTTCTGTAATTATTTTTATTTTATTTTTATTTAGAATAATTATTATATTTGCAACTTATGACCGATGGTGATTTTGATGATGACTTTTTCTCATGTTCTTCCTCTTCCAGCAGCTTCCTTAGTGCGGCGAGCGATTCATCGTCTACTCTGACTCTTGGCGATCAGATTTCCTCATTGTTTTCCCCTTTCCCCAATAACCTCAACATAGCTCACATAAATGCCCAGAGTGTCCCTAGCCATTACTCTGATCTTCTGGCTTCCATTAATTGTGCACACTTAGATGCTTTACTAATCTCAGAGTCATTTCTGAAACCTACACTTTTATCTGTACACTTTGCCCTCACTGGCTTTGTTCTTATTCGTAATGATAGAACGGGGAGGGGCGGTTGTGGTGTTGCTATTTATTTGCGAGCTGGTATTCCTTATAAGGTAGTTAGTACATCACCATCTTCCTACTCGGGGTCAGCGGAGCATCAGTTTTTGGAAATCACTTTACATCACGCTAAGATGCTTCTTGGAGTGATGTACAGTCCTAACCTCAGTGTTGACTACTTTGACTCTTTCGAATCCGTTTTAAACGATGTGTGTCCTACTTATGACCACGTAGTCCTGATGGGTGATTTCAATACTTGTCTCCTTAAAAATGACTCTCGTACTCGCAAACTTCAATCTCTTGTATCTTCTTTTAATCTCAGTATTCTACCTCTTTCCGCTACTCATCATTTTCCTAATTGCACCCCTTCTCTTTTGGACCTCATGATTGTTTCAAAATCTAATAATGTATCGGTCCACGGTCAGCTCACTGCTTGTTTTTCCTATCACGATTTAATCTTCATGTCTTACAAGATTCGTCCTCCTAAGCGCAAGCCATCATTCATTTTCCTTCGGAACTACAAGGGCATAGATCAGGAGGCGCTACTGCGGGATGCTAGTGTCATCGATTGGACGGATGTTTTAGAGAGTTCAAGTATCAACGAGATGGTACATATTTTTAACGCTCAAATACTTAGCCTTTACGAACGTCATGCTCCTGTCCGTAGAGTTAGAGTAAAATATGTGCCGGCACCCTGGCTCACTCCTGCTATCAAGGATGCAATGGCTATTAGAGACCGAGCCAAAAGGAGGTTAAAGCGCCGTCCTTCCGAGAAGAATCTAAGTTCGTATAGAGAGATGCGTAATCGCTGTAGTCGTATGTGTAGAGATGCAAAGAGACGCTACTTCCATAATTCTCTTGACAACCGGAACTCCTCTGAAGTCTGGAAGTTTTTGAAAACTGTCGGCATTGGTAAGTCCCTTGTTGCTTCTAGCAAAGGCATTGACGTGTGTGCTCTAAACAAACATTTTTCACTTCCACCCGTTACGTTGGATCCACACGTCAAATTATCTACATTAAATAAACTTTCCGTTTTGCCAGTGCCGCGGTGTTCGCCTTTCGATTTCAGCCCTGTGAGTGAAAGTGATGTCAAAAAATCTATCTGTGCTATCTCCTCCTCCGCTGTTGGTAATGACGGACTTTGCTCAAGAATGATTACTCCTATCCTCTCCACATTACTTCCCGTTTTGACCCACATTTTTAACTTCTCCTTGTTTTCTTGCACTGTTCCCGATGCTTGGAAGCTAGCCCATATTATTCCACTACCCAAAATCCCTAATCCGGTCACAATGACCGATTTCAGACCCATTTCCATCCTTCCTTATCTTTCTAAAGTTCTTGAGCTCATTGTCCATCAGCAATTGTCTCTGTTTCTCTCTAGTAATGATCTTCTTAGTCCTTTTCAATCTGGTTTCCGGCCCGGTCACAGTACTGTCACAGCTCTTTTAAAGGTTACTGATGATATTCGCCGGGCTATGGACCACAAATCTCTTACATTACTTGTACTTCTCGATTTCAGCAGCGCTTTCAACTCTGTTGACTTCGATATCCTTCTTGGGATCTTTAAATCTTTCAATTTCTCCTCTTCCACTATTGATTGGTTCAACTCCTATCTTGGAGGCCGCTCGCAGCGGGTACACCTTGACGAGACTTATTCGGATTGGTGTTCTCTTTCTGCAGGTGTGCCACAGGATGGCGTTCTCTCTCCTCTTCTCTTTTCTATTTTTATTAATTCTGTCACTAGAGTCATCTCGTGTAACTTCCATCTCTATGCTGACGACTTGCAGCTTTACCATCATTTTCCAATTCAAGATGCGGAAGCCGCTGTGTCCGCCGTTAACGGCGAACTGGAATTGATTGGGGAGTGGTCGCGATCCTTTGGGCTGCAAATCAACCCTAAGAAGTCTCAGGCCATGGTTATCGGCTGTAGGCATATGCGAAACAGGCTTGATGTTGCAGTGCTGTCTCCTCTCAGTTTGAATGGCGTTCAAATTGAATACGCTAGGACGGCTAAAAACTTGGGGGTGATAATGGATTCCTATTTATCATGGACTACCCATGTCGCTGAAGTCAGTTGCAAGGTGCACTACATTTTCCACTCGCTGAAGTGCCTTCAGAGCTTTTTGCCCTTGAACACCAAAATTTCCCTTGCCCAAACTCTTATTCAGCCCATCATCGACTACGCCGACGCCTGTTATTTGGATGCCACCGAGGAGCTTTTAAATAAACTTGAGCGTTTGCAAAATATATGTATTCGTTTTGTTTTCAATCTCAAAAAGTACGATCATGTTTCAGGCTTTCGCAAAATGCTCAAGTGGCTCCCCATTCGACTTCGCAGGAACTCTCGGATTTTGTGTTTGCTATTTAACGTCCTACACAACCCTAAAACTCCTTCCTACCTCCGCGAACGCTTCTCCTACTGCCGTCCTTCCGATGCACTTTGCAGGTCGCATCTTAAACATCTTCTTGAAACACCTTCCCACACTACCGACTTTTACTCCTACTCCTTTACTGTGCACGCGGTGCGGTTGTGGAACTCGTTACCGCCTGATATTAGGGACTGCCAAACTCTTGCAGATTTTAAAAAGAGAGTGAAATAGCATTATCTTTCCATTCCGTCTTAGTTGCATGTAATTATGTATTATTATTTAAGTATTTATGACATTAGTTAGTATTTATTATTGTAATATTTATATTTTATTTTATTAATATACATGTATATAAGTGTATATATTAATTATCTATACAGTATTCTTATTTATTGTAAATTGTTCAATATATATTTTTTTTCTTTTTATTTCCCCTCTACACACGGTGTCTACATATCTTTTTTTGCAACTCTCCTCTCGCAGGTATGCTGGAAGAGATTTCGTTAGAAATAAGCATACCTTTGTACCTATTTTCTGTTCCTTCTTCTTGTCGTTATACCATGTGTGTGTACATAAATGGTTAAATAAAATAAATAAATAAATAAACGATTTACCCCGTTTATTGAAAAACAAACTAAACATGGTGCTATTTGCTGATGACACATCTTTAATTTTCAAAATAAATAGACGTACTTGTCAGGTTGACGACGTAAATAACGCGCTACGGCAGGTTCAGGATTGGTTCACTGCCAATAATTTAGTTTTAAATGGTAAAAAAACCAAGTGCGTAAAATTTTCCTTGCCGAATGTAAAAAGTACTGATTGTGACATTATATTAAACAAGGAGAAGTTAGAATTCGTCGATAAAACGGTTTTCCTGGGGATCACGCTAGACTCAACGTTACAATGGCGTCCTGAATTAATGTCACTTGCAGGGCGGCTAAGTTCGGCAGCTTATGCTGTTAGAAAGATTCGTCAATTTAGTGATGTAGATACCGCGAGGCTGGTCTATTTTAGTTACTTTCATAGTATAATGTCTTACGGTATTTTACTATGAGGAAGGGCTGCAGACATTGAGTCAATTTTTATTCTGCAAAAACGAGCCATCAGAGCGATATACATCTTCGCCGGCGCGATTCTCTAAGGGAACAGTTTAAGGGCATTAACATCATGACGGTTCCTTGTCAATATATTTATGAAAACATCATGTACGTGAGAAAGAATTTACATCTTTTTAGTAAAAACGGAGATAGACATAATTACATTACTAGAAATAGGGACCAATTAGTTCAACCAGGTTTCAGACTGGCTTAAGTAGCCTCTTCTTTCATGGGGTACTGTACAAAATGTTACAATAAAATTCCTCCCCACATTCTAGAACTGAATGAGACGAAATTCAAAACTTGTATAAAACGCACACTATGCAGGCAGGCATATTATAAGTTTGGGGATTACATCACTGATAAAAATGCTTGGCTCAATGCTAGTCTTGCTCCACAACCACTAGGGCGCAAAAACAAGTGATATGCAGAACATTATTGTTTTGTAGAATTGTTGGACCTGCTGAAGACTATGAATATATTTGTATTATAAAGACTCAATTTATTTTAGTATTGTATAACTGCGCAGCACGTGTGTGAGTACTATGTACCCAACTGTAAATCTACCATTTGCTGTACCTTGGTGTCCTTCGTTGACTTGTGTTTGCCCTGGCAGTTGAGTGTGTCATGCTCTCTCAAATGTCTCTCTGATGATGGCGCGTGTGTTGGATCATTCGGTTCCCTTCATGATGGTTGAGCTGGGTGGTGCCGATTCATGCGTCATGTTCGTGAACGGGCGCCGTCAGTTGAGATTGGTCTTAACTTAACTGCTTCGGATGCTAATGTTTTTCTAGTACCTATTATGTAACTGCACAGTACATGTGTGAGTACTTTTAATACTTTGTACCTGTAAGTAGTATAATATGTAGAGATTCTGGGAGCATTGTCATCACACATATAAATGTATTAATGTATGTACTTATGTACCTCAATATTGTAAAAAAACATATTTTTTTTAAACGAGTAAGTATGGAGTTTCTTGTGCGTTCTTCTTCATAACAAGCTACTTTCCGAATGCACGGTAGAATCAATTTTTATTCCTTGTAAATTTTAATGTATCTAACGTTCAAAAGTGCCGCTTTGTGGCCTAGTTGAAATAAAATATCTTTGTCTTAGTCTTTGGCAGGATCGTATCCGCCAAACCGGAGCTTCTGAGGGAGATCGAGGGGTTCTATGGGCAGGGCAGCTGTACACGTCAGTCAGCAAATCTGTTGCGAATCTAGCAAATGACCCAAGAGCTAGATTGACCCGGCACTATACCGAAGACATCAGACACAGGATGTCAGCTTCTACGAGATTAGGATGCCTCTGAAACAACTTAAGAACAACAAAGCGCCGGGTGATGATAGAATTACGGCCGAACGCCTGAAGGTGGATGGAAAACCGGTACTTAAAGCTCTTCAGAAGCTTGTTGATTCCGTCATACTTGAAGGGTAAAGGCCACAGGCATGGTGCGGGGGTTAGGTGGTACTCTTCTTCAAGAAGGGCGACAATGCCCGATTGAAGAATTATAGGCCCATCTCAATTCTTGGCCATGTCTACAAGTTGTTTTCAAGAGTCATCACGAATCGACTCGCGCGCAGGTTTGACTATTTCCAGCCCCCCGAACAAGCCAGTTTCCGAAAAGGCTCTAGCACCGTAGACCACATACATACGCTGCGGCAGGTTATACAGAAGACCGAAGAGTATAACCTGCCTCTCTGTTTAGCGTTTGTGGACTACGAGAAAGCCTTCGATACGATCGAGACTTGGGCTGTACTGCAGTCTCTCCAATCGACTACCGGTACATCGAGGTGCTGAAGTGTTTGAACAAAAACGCCACCATGTCAGTCCGACTTCAGGATCAGACGTCGGAACCTATCCTTCTGCAGCGAGGTGTAAGACAGGGAGACGTCATATCTCCGAAACTGTTCTCTGCTGCACTGAAGAATGTATTCAAGGTTCTGGTCTGGAGAGGGCTAGGCATCAACGTCAATGGCGAGAACATCACTCACCTTCGGTTTGCCGACGATATAGTGGTCATAGTTGAGACTATGGAGGACCTCAGTACAATGCTCGATGACCTCAGTAGAGCTGCCGAAAACCAAAAGAGTGGGTCTAAAGATGAACGTGGACAAAACCAAGGTGAAGTTGAATGCCCATATTGCACCCACTCCTATCAAAGTCGGAGACTTTACACTCGAAGTTGTGGACGAGTATGTCTACCTGGGACAAACGGTTCAGTTAGGTAGGTCAAAGTTTGAGAAAGAGGTCAACCGTCGAATCCGACTCGGCTAGGCAGCGTTCGGGAAGTTGCGCGGTATCTTCTCGTCCAACTTACCACACTGTCTCAAGGCGAAAGTCCAGTGACCACCAGAAGACCAGTGTGTGTTGCCAGTGATTATTTACGGGACAGAGACGTGGTCGCTTACAATTGGCCTCATCAGAAAGCTTAAAGTCACCCAAAGGGCAGTGGAAAGGGCTATGCTCGGAGTTTCTTTGCGTGATCGAATCAGAAATGTAGACATCCGCAAGTGAACCAAGGTTACCGATATAGCCCGAAGGATTTCGAAACTTAAGTGGCGGTGGGCAGGGCACTTTGCTCGCAGAACAGATGGCTGTTGGGGCCGAAAAGTTCTAGAATGGCGGCCGCATACCGGAAGACGCAGCGTTGGAAGGCCTCCCTCTAGGTGGAGCGACGACCTTGTCAAGGCTGCGGGCTTCCGGTGGATGCAAAACGCACAGGACCGATAAGTGTGGCTACGCTTGGGGTAGGCCTATGTCCAGCTGTGGACGTCTTTCGGCTGAAATGATTACTGTGCACGCGGTGCGGTTGTGGAACTCGTTACCGCCTGATATTAGGGACTGCCAAACTCTTGCAGATTTTAAAAAGAGAGTGAAATAGCATTATCTTTCCATTCCGTCTTAGTTGCATGTAATTATGTATTATTATTTAAGTATTTATGACATTAGTTAGTATTTATTATTGTAATATTTATATTTTATTTTATTAATATACATGTATATAAGTGTATATATTAATTATCTATACAGTATTCTTATTTATTGTAAATTGTTCAATATATATTTTTTTTCTTTTTATTTCCCCTCTACACACGGTGTCTACATATCTTTTTTTGCAACTCTCCTCTCGCAGGTATGCTGGAAGAGATTTCGTTAGAAATAAGCATACCTTTGTACCTATTTTCTGTTCCTTCTTCTTGTCGTTATACCATGTGTGTGTACATAAATGGTTAAATAAAATAAATAAATAAATAAACGATTTACCCCGTTTATTGAAAAACAAACTAAACATGGTGCTATTTGCTGATGACACATCTTTAATTTTCAAAATAAATAGACGTACTTGTCAGGTTGACGACGTAAATAACGCGCTACGGCAGGTTCAGGATTGGTTCACTGCCAATAATTTAGTTTTAAATGGTAAAAAAACCAAGTGCGTAAAATTTTCCTTGCCGAATGTAAAAAGTACTGATTGTGACATTATATTAAACAAGGAGAAGTTAGAATTCGTCGATAAAACGGTTTTCCTGGGGATCACGCTAGACTCAACGTTACAATGGCGTCCTGAATTAATGTCACTTGCAGGGCGGCTAAGTTCGGCAGCTTATGCTGTTAGAAAGATTCGTCAATTTAGTGATGTAGATACCGCGAGGCTGGTCTATTTTAGTTACTTTCATAGTATAATGTCTTACGGTATTTTACTATGAGGAAGGGCTGCAGACATTGAGTCAATTTTTATTCTGCAAAAACGAGCCATCAGAGCGATATACATCTTCGCCGGCGCGATTCTCTAAGGGAACAGTTTAAGGGCATTAACATCATGACGGTTCCTTGTCAATATATTTATGAAAACATCATGTACGTGAGAAAGAATTTACATCTTTTTAGTAAAAACGGAGATAGACATAATTACATTACTAGAAATAGGGACCAATTAGTTCAACCAGGTTTCAGACTGGCTTAAGTAGCCTCTTCTTTCATGGGGTACTGTACAAAATGTTACAATAAAATTCCTCCCCACATTCTAGAACTGAATGAGACGAAATTCAAAACTTGTATAAAACGCACACTATGCAGGCAGGCATATTATAAGTTTGGGGATTACATCACTGATAAAAATGCTTGGCTCAATGCTAGTCTTGCTCCACAACCACTAGGGCGCAAAAACAAGTGATATGCAGAACATTATTGTTTTGTAGAATTGTTGGACCTGCTGAAGACTATGAATATATTTGTATTATAAAGACTCAATTTATTTTAGTATTGTATAACTGCGCAGCACGTGTGTGAGTACTATGTACCCAACTGTAAATCTACCATTTGCTGTACCTTGGTGTCCTTCGTTGACTTGTGTTTGCCCTGGCAGTTGAGTGTGTCATGCTCTCTCAAATGTCTCTCTGATGATGGCGCGTGTGTTGGATCATTCGGTTCCCTTCATGATGGTTGAGCTGGGTGGTGCCGATTCATGCGTCATGTTCGTGAACGGGCGCCGTCAGTTGAGATTGGTCTTAACTTAACTGCTTCGGATGCTAATGTTTTTCTAGTACCTATTATGTAACTGCACAGTACATGTGTGAGTACTTTTAATACTTTGTACCTGTAAGTAGTATAATATGTAGAGATTCTGGGAGCATTGTCATCACACATATAAATGTATTAATGTATGTACTTATGTACCTCAATATTGTAAAAAAACATATTTTTTTTAAACGAGTAAGTATGGAGTTTCTTGTGCGTTCTTCTTCATAACAAGCTACTTTCCGAATGCACGGTAGAATCAATTTTTATTCCTTGTAAATTTTAATGTATCTAACGTTCAAAAGTGCCGCTTTGTGGCCTAGTTGAAATAAAATATCTTTGTCTTAGTCTTTGGCAGGATCGTATCCGCCAAACCGGAGCTTCTGAGGGAGATCGAGGGGTTCTATGGGCAGGGCAGCTGTACACGTCAGTCAGCAAATCTGTTGCGAATCTAGCAAATGACCCAAGAGCTAGATTGACCCGGCACTATACCGAAGACATCAGACACAGGATGTCAGCTTCTACGAGATTAGGATGCCTCTGAAACAACTTAAGAACAACAAAGCGCCGGGTGATGATAGAATTACGGCCGAACGCCTGAAGGTGGATGGAAAACCGGTACTTAAAGCTCTTCAGAAGCTTGTTGATTCCGTCATACTTGAAGGGTAAAGGCCACAGGCATGGTGCGGGGGTTAGGTGGTACTCTTCTTCAAGAAGGGCGACAATGCCCGATTGAAGAATTATAGGCCCATCTCAATTCTTGGCCATGTCTACAAGTTGTTTTCAAGAGTCATCACGAATCGACTCGCGCGCAGGTTTGACTATTTCCAGCCCCCCGAACAAGCCAGTTTCCGAAAAGGCTCTAGCACCGTAGACCACATACATACGCTGCGGCAGGTTATACAGAAGACCGAAGAGTATAACCTGCCTCTCTGTTTAGCGTTTGTGGACTACGAGAAAGCCTTCGATACGATCGAGACTTGGGCTGTACTGCAGTCTCTCCAATCGACTACCGGTACATCGAGGTGCTGAAGTGTTTGAACAAAAACGCCACCATGTCAGTCCGACTTCAGGATCAGACGTCGGAACCTATCCTTCTGCAGCGAGGTGTAAGACAGGGAGACGTCATATCTCCGAAACTGTTCTCTGCTGCACTGAAGAATGTATTCAAGGTTCTGGTCTGGAGAGGGCTAGGCATCAACGTCAATGGCGAGAACATCACTCACCTTCGGTTTGCCGACGATATAGTGGTCATAGTTGAGACTATGGAGGACCTCAGTACAATGCTCGATGACCTCAGTAGAGCTGCCGAAAACCAAAAGAGTGGGTCTAAAGATGAACGTGGACAAAACCAAGGTGAAGTTGAATGCCCATATTGCACCCACTCCTATCAAAGTCGGAGACTTTACACTCGAAGTTGTGGACGAGTATGTCTACCTGGGACAAACGGTTCAGTTAGGTAGGTCAAAGTTTGAGAAAGAGGTCAACCGTCGAATCCGACTCGGCTAGGCAGCGTTCGGGAAGTTGCGCGGTATCTTCTCGTCCAACTTACCACACTGTCTCAAGGCGAAAGTCCAGTGACCACCAGAAGACCAGTGTGTGTTGCCAGTGATTATTTACGGGACAGAGACGTGGTCGCTTACAATTGGCCTCATCAGAAAGCTTAAAGTCACCCAAAGGGCAGTGGAAAGGGCTATGCTCGGAGTTTCTTTGCGTGATCGAATCAGAAATGTAGACATCCGCAAGTGAACCAAGGTTACCGATATAGCCCGAAGGATTTCGAAACTTAAGTGGCGGTGGGCAGGGCACTTTGCTCGCAGAACAGATGGCTGTTGGGGCCGAAAAGTTCTAGAATGGCGGCCGCATACCGGAAGACGCAGCGTTGGAAGGCCTCCCTCTAGGTGGAGCGACGACCTTGTCAAGGCTGCGGGCTTCCGGTGGATGCAAAACGCACAGGACCGATAAGTGTGGCTACGCTTGGGGTAGGCCTATGTCCAGCTGTGGACGTCTTTCGGCTGAAATGATGATGATCATGATGTCATTTATTTATTCCAAATATGTACATGAATTTTCAGGGGCATAAAATCTCTTTGTTTTAAAAAAAATGTACTACCCGGTTAAAATGAAAATGCTCGCATACAACTTGCAGAAAGGTACTTATTTAACTTAGTAGGGATAATTCTATTACGCACGTGTGTGGTATAGCTCGGTTTATAGCCCTTAAAGCGACGTAAAGGCTCATTTTACGAGCAAGTGTGTTGAAAAGAATATTAGATACATACAAGAGGAGTATATATTTGAATGTCGAAAATATAAATATATGAATTTTAGATGTTTTGAACTTCGAACATTTTACCCGTCGGTATTTTAATTTCCGACGTTCAAATATGTAGGTATACAAGATACGCGCGAAAAACAACCCTTTCCTAGCAGCCGGGTAAAAACATTTCCCACTCCGTGCTTCAAGGGTTTCAATTTGACTCCGGCTTTTGCTATCTTTACCTTTTAGCCTCTCAACAAACTTGAAACCCTCGCCACGAAGTATCGATATGTTGAGTGTTTGTAAACAAAGTTCACCTTCGTGAACTGGACCATTGAGTTTACCTTTTAGTTGCGTGTAGTAAGGGAAGAGTAGAAAACAAACCTATCGCAATCAAACTGGATAACGATACGGATTTATTCGCACAACAAAGCGTTTGTTTCTATTTTCAACTGGTAGACATAACAGGAGGTGAGCTGAGTACCAATCCCAACTCCGGGCCAGCAATTTTGGTTATTTTCCGATAGAAAAATAACAGAAATTCAAAAACCTTTTCACGATATTATTTTTCATTTCAATCATAAATTTCACAATCCGCATTGTAATTCTAATATTTTCAGGAAACTGTGCGCTTGAATTGAACAAACAACATTCGGGAAATCTTTTAGCTTCCACGCGCCAATCGTATTTTAAAAGAGTTTTGCTGTTTTGGAGTAGATAACAAATAATAACAAGACGGAAAAAAAATATCTTCACCAATCTAACCTTCTTTTATTGTTCTTGGAAGATAAATTAATTTATTGTTAGATATTTCTTCGGGAAATGATAGCACACTTGTTTTTGCTTTTCTTTTCTTTGAAAAAGTTAGAGCTTAGGTTTTCCGCAACGCCAAATGATGTGAAATTAGATACATGAACAAGCCGTAGCTGAAGTTTTAGCATATAGTAAAAGACTCAAGATGAAAGTCTATGACCAGTGTGTGTTGCCGGTGATAACCTATGGCTCTGAGACGTGGACGCTCTCAATGGGCCTCATCAGAAAGCTTACAGTCACCCAAATTGCAATGGAGAGGGCTATGCTTGGAATTGTCCTTGCGTGATCGAATTAAAAATGTAGTATAAATAACAGTTAGTGTTTTTCTTGCTGAGTCTGTTTTGATTATCAATATATTTTCATTTTAGAAACAAAATCATTTAGTATTACATACATTAGTGTTATAATACGAAAAAAACGATGTTTAAACATTTTGGACTTCAGCCTTTATTCCTTTAATTCGAGGTAACACTTAAACTGTGGGATGACGTTACGGTTAAAAGTTACAATTACATAATTTGACTCACATTCTGACTGCAGATGATATTAGCAAGGACGCGTGAAAGTGTAGATACTGCAATATGTTATTCAAGAGGAACTTTGAACATCGACATAATTTTACACTTCTGTCTGCAAATAAAATAACGATGAGGGAAATTCTTTGTCTCTTTGAAGTCTTGTTGCATTCTCGTTTAATGGTTCGTATTTTTAAAGAAGAAAAAGCTCTGGAAACGAACAAGACGTATCTACATCATGTTTCTATAAAAAGGTAGGCACAAATGAAATATAAAGGTTTTAATCTACTTTGCCCTAAATCGTGGCGATTGACAGTAATATCGTACGCCCATATTTTGAACCCTAAACAAATGACGCTTCACGATTTGCGTTTATTTTATTATATTTTATCCATCGTCCACAGAAAAGTGACGTGCGCGCTTCGGTGAATAATGTGTGACGTCACACGTTGAGAGGATCACTTACTCCTGCAGCGGGTATCTCGCGGTATTAAAATACAATATCACACCCGTTATGTGAAAGTTATTCTCATTAGATCTCTATAATAGGTGCCAGATATATTTAGAATAGGTTTATCTTCTGATGCAAAATGTCAATATTTTTACAAAATATAGTGCCTTTATTTATTGGCCTTAATTAGAAAAGCTGGTTTTCTTTTAAAACTACAATCATAATCACTCTTCTATTTGAGTGATCAACCGAAGCCTAAACCTTTGACTTCAAAGTTGTCTCATAATATAATTAAAAACATGTAATTCATGTTAGTTTTTGATTGACTATAATATTTTGGATAGGTAACTCTGGCTTCGTTATAATTATCGAGCTATGAAAGTAAGGCAATGGAGTTTTGAATAATTTTTTTGTGCCGAAAATTAAGAAAAGGGGGAAAATTATTTTGTATACGGTATTTTCCTACATCAATTTGGTAGAATTGATTTTAAGGCCACCAACGCGATTGCGATAAATTCATTTTGATATAACTTAATTTGATATTGAAGTATGTAATGAACGTGAATAATATTGATTCATGAAATAAGTAAATTCCCAATATGAGAATGACTTTACGACTGGTTAGGGATTGCGTTAGTACCTAAGTATCACGATCGCAATCACTAACTAATACATAGTAGGTATACCTAATAATACCTGAGTATAAGATTTTGCTTATTTTCATTAAGAATACAAATACGATATTAGTAAAAATCTAGCAGTGGTGGCCCAGTGGTTACGGTCCCGACTTACGAGTTGTAGGTCGTGGGTTCGAACCCGAGCAGGCGCTTTACTTTGTGTAATTTATTTCATCACCACTGCTCTAAAAACGGTGAAGGAAAAAATTCGTGAGGAAACCGGCATGTCCTAGAACCAAAAATTCAAAGACATGTGACATCTATCAATCCGCACTGGGCCCGCGTGGTGGATTATAGCGCACTCCCTCTATGAGAGGGGGCCTGTGTCCCAGCAGTGGGAACTTTAAATGGCTGATGATGTGATGTGATGTGATTAGTAAAAATCTTTATCGAGATCGTACAAAACCTCTAACAAAAGATAGATAAGTGTCTTTGATTTTATTGGAGGATTTGTCTAAAGACAAAACATAAAATCTTGTGTGACTTTATCAAGTTTTCTCTTTTCTTACGTCAAACACGATTCCGAGTTTCTGTACACATACAGATTGTCAATCTGTTCGCCGCGTATGTTATCTTCAGTCGGCGGCTGTTTATATGTCATGTGTTCTGTAGTGTTACAGATTATAAACAATATCTGCAGAGACATGCTCATGTATACGGTTGTTTACGCGCGTGTTCGTGACTTGCGTAAGATGGTGCTTAATAAAGTCGAGTAATGGAAACTAGTTAACGCTTAAGATCTTGCCTGTAGTATTGCAGACGTAAAAGAAATTAAAATAAAAACTTAACATTAAACTTCATAACAACTTATTTCAGCATTATAAAACCGAGATAAATAAATTAAATTGATCACATTGCTTTCGAATATAATCCAGAATGAAACATTATTATTATCAGCATTATTAGATGTAGGTACAAATATTTAAAAATACATGCAATTGAATATATTATTTTAATCTTACTAATATTCAAAATTAAATTAAAATTGCCAATCTTGTGGAAAACTTTACTTGACATGGGCACGTCGAAACACCTAATTCATCTTCTGAGGAGGTTGTACGAAGAAAGCACAGCCTCGGTACGAACAGATGACATTCTGTCCAGTGACTTCCACCCCAATGCTGACGTCCACCAACGATTCATTTAATCGCCACTCTTATTTATTATCTACACAGAGCTTATAATGAACATAATTTTAGAATACTGGACGGATGGGGTTGTGGTGCGAATTTGCGCTACGCAAATGACACCACTCTTTTTTAATCTAGTGCTCGCCATATGGAAGAACTTCTACGCAAAATGGAACAAGTGAGCCTTGAATTCAGATTTAAGATTAATCAAAGCAAGACCAAGATGATGGTTGTGGAGCGAGCTAACTATAATTTGCCAGAAGTTACTCAGATCGTGAACTGCGACTTAGTCCAATCATACGTATATCTTGGAGCTTTAATCTCGAATACCGGCGGCTGCATTGATGAGATAAAGAGACGAGTATGGCGATCACAAGAACTGCAATGGACAAAATGAAAAAATATGGAGAAACAGAGACATCACCAAAGCCACGAAGACCAGGCTCGTGCGCACTTTAATTTTACCAATCAAACGTAGACGTTGCGGTAGGTGGAAAGAAAACAGATAGACGCTCTGGGGATGTGGTGCGGAGAAGAATGTTCGGAGTATCGTGGACCTAGTTCCGCACAAATTTCTCTATACTCCAAGAACTCCACATCAAGCAGCGTCTGTCCACAATAGTACAGTCCCGAATACTCACTTTCTTCGGACATGTTTCAAGGCAAAACAGTCAGTCCGTAGAGCGGTTAGTCGCCCAAGGAAAAGTGGAAGGCACTAGACCGCGTGGTAGGTCACCCATGCGTTGGACTGACCAGATCAAGTCCGCTGTGGGCGATCCCGAGCACGATTGTACCCGGATGACTTCTAATCGGGCAAGGTGGCGAGACATTGTGAGATACATTACATCTGCCCCATATACTACCAATACTTCATGACGACCACGACCTTCGACCTTCGACCTTCTTAATAGAGCGTAACGACTAAGAAGAAGAATATTTTAAAATAGCTTCTGCCGGCGGGTTCGCCCACGTGTATTATACATATAAACCTTCCTCTTGAATCACTCTATCTATTGAAAAAAACCGCATCAAAATCCGTTGCGTACGCCCCAATGTTAACGCAGTACTGGCCGTGCGCCCGCTCGATGCCAAAATATCAATATTGAATCTCCTTTTGAACAGTTTTGTTTGCAAAAAAATATTTGATTTAAAAATTATGCTATGTTAGTTATAAAGAAATTCCAGCCATAAATTATTCTGTGTAAAAATATTTTTAAATATCCGAGTCGTTTTGGAGGAGTTTCCAAAAGTTGCGAAAATAATATCATGTAGTTAATTATTTTTTAAAGCAAAACTATTAATTACACGAAAAACCCTTGTGTTCAAAATTATGTTCCTGAATCAATAATAAATATATATTTTATTCAAAGCTTTTAACCTAGCCGTTACTAAGGAATATGCTTTAGAAAGTTACCGTTTAACGGCACTAAAGGGTATGTAGCCCCTTCAAAACCAATTTTTTTTTTTTTTTTCACATAAGCCTACATGGGCACTTATAAAACGTCGACAAAAGGTGCACCTTTATGTAATATTTGTATTGTAGTTTTTTTCTAAACTGAATAGTTTGCGCGAGAGACACTTCCAATGTGGTAAAATGGGGGGACACATGGTAAAATAAGTGTAAAGTAAGAGAATGATAATACAAAAAAAAAATATGATGTACATTTGATTGCCATGTTTAAACTTCCACCGAAAATGGGTTTGAACGAGATCTAGTTAGTTGTTTTTTTTAATACGTCATAAAACGTAAACCCTAATTTACCAAGTACGGAACACTTCGTGCGCGAGTCCGACTCGCACTTGGCTGGTTTATTCTGATCTAGAAGCCAACAAAATACGAAACTGTGTCAACTGCTAACTATGAACAAAAACCCAATGGGTACCTACATATAAAACTTAATATCTTAAACGTGTAGCAGATAAAATCAATATTTATGTTGCATCACATCTAAACAGTTCAAATAAAATACTTCGCCTGTCATACTTTTAAAGTTGAAAATATTTCACATTCACGGCAGCGCCGGAGTCAACGCAATGCTGCAACTGGACCCTCAACGGGCAAAAAGAGGTTATTAAGTTTGTAGGGCGGTATTTTAATTTGTGGCGAAAAACTCAAATTTAATTTTTTTAAAGTCAAATAACGAACCGTCCCAAATCAATGAGCCCTACGATGATATCTACGATACTACATGTTTTTATTGATTTAACAATAGCTTATTTTTGGTCGCCTTCACTAACTGCATATAAGAAAGTAGGGTAAGGGTATTTTTTAGTTTCACAATCAGTCTCCATCCATCTTTTTTTTAATTCTATAGGCTCGCGTTTGACCACCATCTCGCCTGATGTTAAGTGAT
Organism: Orthosia cruda; assembly: GCA_964057195.1. Classification (NCBI taxonomy): domain Eukaryota; kingdom Metazoa; phylum Arthropoda; class Insecta; order Lepidoptera; family Noctuidae; genus Orthosia; species Orthosia cruda. Next base: position 5,658,979 of record OZ059848.1, on the reverse strand, counting down.
AATGTAGTCTACGGTGAAACACGCTTGCCTAGAAGAAACCTATTCACTCTTGACTTAAAGACTCCTAGGTTGTACCTGTCAGGGAACAAAGACTCCGGAAGGGAATTCCACTTCTTAGCTGTGCACACAATGAAAGTTTTAGTAAAACGCTTTGTGCGTATGGAAGGGATGTCTACCATGTACCGATGGCGCATGGCCGTACGTCTTGTAGTCCGATGATGGAAAGGGCTAGGCGGAATCAAATTGTGCAGTTCCGTCGCATACTCCCCGAACTTCCGACTCGGCGTCGATGTTCGAGGCTCTGGAGCTTTGATGCGACCAATACAACGTTGCCAATAAGCCTTTAGGGCCATCTGTCAATCGACTGAAGTGCATCAAGCTGGTATTTGGCAGATCCATCCCAGAGGTGAGAGCAGTACTCCATGCATGACCGAACTTGCGCTTTGTACAAGTTGAGCAGTTGTTCAGGCCACGTCTGAGGCCGTCTTACGTTTGCAAGAATCCCCAACTTTTTTGCAGCTAACTGAGCTATCGCCTCAATGTATGGACCGAAGTTGAGGGTCGATGTCAACGTAACACCAAGAAGTTTGAGGTGGTCCATTAACTGCACGGTTACACCACGGAAAGAAGGAGCCGGGTGGAATTGGCTCCTTTTAGCGGAAAAAAGACACGCCTGGGTCTTAGCAGCATTGAAACTGACCAGATTGGTATCAGCCCATTCGGAGACCGCCTTCAAGGACAGGTTCAAGCGTTCAACCATGGCCTCCTGGAGATACCGAATCTGAGGCCCAGTAGCCCACTCTTCTACGTCACCACGTGACGGCACACCTACAGCGTAGTACGTGATACTGAGGCACGGTAAAGATATCTAACAGTATTCTATCTTCATAGAAATGGTCGGAACGCGAGTCATACCTACGCGCCTCGAGTTCAGCCAACACTCGATACGCAACAGGCGCAAAGTAAGTGTGCGAATTGTGAATATTTGAATGTAATAATTACAAGTACTTACCTACTCAATATGGCAGAGAGCAAATATAGACTATATTGTGCTGTTTTTGGTTGCTTGAATTCTTCTTTAACATTTTTAAAATACCTGGAACCTCCGAAAAGCAACACTATAAAAAAATATATATACCTAACCTGCTAGTATGTAATTTGTTTCTTTTTTAATAGGTAGACTAACTATAAAATTTTATCTGCGCCACGAGAACGCGTATACTATCTACCGTATCCGTTCCTAGAATTAGTATCCATGAGTCACTACAAACCCAAAAGCGATAGAATTTTAGTATCTCAGTTTATGTCCTATTTTGACCAAGAATAAATTCTTTGTTGTAGAAGACACGGAAGCTTGGTTAGGATGCCATAAAACTCTGATAGGATTTTCTTGTAAACAGGTTTTGTAGGCTTTCATTTATAGCCAACAATGTGAAGCGTCAGCTATAATAATGTACTATAACTACTATAACGGTACTAATGTCCTGAGATGGGACGGAAGATTACTTAGGAACAGAGACCACTCAGCAGTAATTACAGATAAGCTGAGTTCTACTGAGTGTACACGATATCCTGATTGGATGTCGTGTACACTCACGGTGGTTTGTTGTTTAGCATTAGAACAACAGCAATTTATTGGTATTGTAACCTTTACTTTAGAAAACTGAAGTACAGGTAATATGACCTAAATTAATACAATACATGGATATATGGTTGCAGTACGTCACAACGGTATTCTAGTATCAAACTTAGTTCATTCCACTAGTAACTTAACCGAGCTGACCTCCTACAAAGTCAACCTTTCCATTAGATTTTCCTTTTAACAACTTTTCTATTGACGTACGAGTAACAAATAACAAAACACTACGCTTTGTCAACGCCTTTTAAGATCACGTTACACAAAGGTTGTAAGGGCATTTAGTTTTGTTAAAGGTGACCCGAATTTTATTGAATTAGTTTGAAGGTACGGTTTAAGACATTTATTTCTCAAAAATAATACAATTCACTTAATATGAGAAATACAAGATAATCATAAAACTAAATATAAGAATTACTTAAGAAGAAGGTACTCGTAAATAAGTAAGTTTTTTTTAGTGTTGTGGGTAAAAGGAAAAAATAAGTGTACTATTACATATCGATTCTTGAAGGCAAGTCAATAGCAATTACACATTCTACCATTAATATGTATTGTAATGTTTCGGAAATACACAGTCCTAATTATGTTTTTTTATGTTTAGCAAATTGGTAAATGATGACATTTGTTACAGATGTAAATTAAATTGGTGTGGTAATAAATATAACCCGTATTTAAAACCTAGAAAAATCCTTTAAAATGTGGTGCTTTATGGTTTTTTTTTGTATAAAGTAAAGGACTGTATCTCTTTAATGTCATTGGGTAATTTATTATACATCTCTGCCCCTTCGTATAGTATATTTTTTATCCCTAATTAGTTCGTGGCGGTCTTAAGCAAATGTTGCTTTTTCGTCTAGTGCTACGTTTTTGTGATTGGCCTTTTGTTGTAAATGTTATTTTAGAATGTATATTTTTATTTAATAGCTTATGTACTAATATGCATGTGTTATATTTATATATCTGTGATAGTGTCATTAATTTTGTTTCTTTATATTTTTTTTCTGTCGGAGTTAGGTAGTGGTAATGGAATAAGAGCTTTATTATTTTGTTTTGACATGTTTCGATTTGTTTTATATGTATTTTAGCTGCAGTACCCCATACCTCTATTAGGTATTCTAGGTGAAGTTTTACCATAGAGTTGTAAATGATATACCTAACAGATGTCGGCAAACAACGGACAATCCCTCGAAGCGCGCCTATGATAGAAGATAGTCTAGATCTTAATTTATCTAGATGTGTCTGCCACGTCTTAACTTAACTTAACTCCGCCGTTGCCGGTCCCAAGCCCGGATGAGAAAGGAGGAGGGTTGGTATGGAGGAAAACAACCCAACCATAAAAGAAAACAACGCCGAAAATCGGGCGGCGGTAAATTAACCCGACCCCTCCGACACCTGTTGGAGAGTGGCTCACAGAGACCATGAGGAATTAAATAATCTTTAAAATTCTGCAGTGGAAGGATCTGGGTACCCACCACTACGTATTTACCCAAGAAAACTCCCTCAATGAACAGTACGATTGACAGAGCTAATTTGTTGAGCGATCCGGCTATCCCCTGGCGCCGCTCGGTAACCGGGCCGGGCAGTGTTAAATTTGCTACCGAAGCCGCTTCTGGGGCGGGACACCAGTCTCTAGACAGTGGACATATTACTAGTGCCACGAAAAGAAAAGTCTCAATCAGAGAGCTCAGACGCATAGCTACCTGGAATGTCCCTGGATTACTAAGCCCGGGAAAGGTAGAAAGTGGAAAGTGGAGAAGGAAGCGGAGTCGCACAACATAGCCTTACTTGGTGTGACTGAGACTCACAAAAGAGGACAAGGTCATTACAGGACCTCCAATGGGAAGACTTTGTATTTTTCCGGTCCCGCTAATTCCAGTACTAACGGAGTCGCCATCCTGCTATCTCGCCAAATGAACAACCATGTCATGGCCTACAATCCAGTGTCAGACGAATCATATCACTAAAGCTTAACACGTATCCCTGTACCTTAAACATGGTCGTTGTTTACTCCCCAACTTCAACATCAGAGGAAGCCACATGTGACGAATTCTACTCGAACTTGGAAGGAGTTCACTCTGAAATACCGAACCGGGAGATCACAATGGTGATCGGAGACTGGAACGCGAAAATAGGCAGCACAATAAACGACGAGCATCTAAGAAGCACGGTCGGTAAATACGGACTCGGTACCAGAAATGACAGAGGAACCAGACTTCTGGAGTTTTGCATAGACAAGAAACTCACGATAATGAACACGTGTTTCCAGCATCACCCGAGACCGCTTTACACATGGACACCTCCTGGCGACCGCTGCCGTAACCAGATTGACTATATATTGATTAGTAGCCGCTGGAGATCATCAATAACCAACGTGAAAACCTTCCCGGGAGCTGATTGTGGATCCGACCATTGTTTGTTGGTTGCTAAATTTGCCCTGCGCCTCAAAGCAACAAAGAAAAGGTGCCTCAAACCTATGTGTAAGCTAACGCCCGCAGAACAAAAGCAGTTCCAATGTGCACTTCACGCTGCGATTGTTCAAACATCCTCATCAGCAAACGCGGACTCGGACGAGCAGTGGAGACACCTAAAGGACCAGTCAATGAGACATTCGAAAATGTTGGCAACAAGCACCCTCTTACACCCTGCCCTAAACAAACCTGGATATCAGATAAGACCTGGAAACTCATACAGGATAGGAAGGAGCTTAGAAGTTGTGGGTTATCGGATCCAGCAGACAGAGTAAAGTACTCGGCGCTTCCTAGAATGATCCAAAGACAATGTCGGCATGATAAAAACAACTTTGTTGAGCGCATCTGTGAAGAAGTAGAGGAGCATGCGTTCAGATCACAAAGCTCGGACCTCTTCAAGAAGGTAAAACTGCTGACAAAACAGTTCAAACCTAGATCATGGCTGGTAGAAGATGAAGATGGTACGCCTTTGCGAGAATCTTCATAGAAACTCACATGAATGCAGCTCACCACAAGTTATAACAAATTGGTGCGAGTTAACGCTGGAACCACCCATCCTTGAATCAGAGATCACGGTAGCTATAGACGCGCTCAAATACAGGAAAGCCCCGGTCCTGATCGTGTTTCATCGGAAATAATAAAAGTCATGGGTCCTAAAGCTGTAAAAGTCCTACACAGAATTTGCGACAACATCTGGCGAACTGGAAGATGGCCTTCAGACTGGACTAAGTCGATCATATTACCTCTCCACAAAAAGGGATCCACTTCTAAGTGCGATAATTATAGAACCCTTGCATTGATATCACATGCCAGCAAAGTGATGTTACATATCGTCAATAACAGGATTCGATACTTTTTGAACTGGCAAATTCCACAGGAACAGGCGGGTTTTGTAAAGGGCAAAGGAACCCGCGATCAAATTCTAAATATACGCCAACTGCTCGAAAAGGCCTACGAGTTCAACACATCCACCATCTTTTGCTTTATCGACTCCAGTAAAGCCTTTGACTGTGTTGTATGGTCGGACCTATGGAAGGTACTTAGCGAACTGGGAGTACCTAAACACCTCGTTGCCCTCATCCGCTCTCTATACCTGGACAATCAAGGAATGGTTAAGGTCGAGAACTGCACATCGGAGCTATTTAGTTTCGGTAAAGGGGTAAGACAGGGATTGTAGCGTAACGTAAGCTCCGGAGAGCTAACGTTAGCCACGTTAGTAAAAATAAAAGGTTATATAAATTAAAACTAAGAAAAAGGATAAAGATAATAAAAACTATGGTCCGGCTTCGCACGACGTGGGCAGCTAACCGGGCTGCAGGTCAGACAGGAAGACGTGGTAGGCCCTGGGTAGGCAGATGAGCTGGCACCACGACGGACAAGCAGGCAATCGGATAGGCAGGCTGTAGAGTAGGCAACAGGACGGATAGGCAGGCACATGCAGATAGATGGTCGAAGGCACAGGCAGCAAGGGGTGTGAAGGCCGGGCTGTGGCTTCATACGCCGATCAAACGAGCCCTTTAAGATGAAGCGGTGTCCCAGTAAAAATGTTCGCATTTAAGTTTCACACTCAATACATTATATTTATTGCACTCAAATATTGATAACATTCACAGCCGTATAAGTTATAGTTTTAAAGAGTCTTCAGATACAATAGTACACTTGGTAGTATTAAGAATTCTACCGTCTTTCGGCGTTCAGTCCAGAACCCAAACTAAAAATTGACGCCCGTTTTTCTTCGTTCTGTGTTCTATCTACATTTCAAATTAAAATTTCAATTAAGAAATAAATACCAGAACGAATAAAAACGGTTCACAAAGGGTCAGTCTACGCTACCCTTATAATAGTGTAAACCTAGCTTAAAGGAGCTTTAGTCCATGGTACCTATGTTAGGGTCTATGGTTTTAAGAAAAATAAAATAGACAGACAGATGTCATGTCAGATGAAAATGTCACAGTAGAAAAATATTGCAAGAATTACAAATTAACAATATAATTTAAGTTTCAGATATTAAAACAATCAGATATAACTAAAAGTATGCTTTTCAGATGATAATAAAAGAAAGAAAACATGAAAATGAATTACAAAAGTTGATAAAATATCAAAATATATGAAGGTATGGTTTGTATAGTGTTATGAATTGTAAATAGAGTTAAAAAATGTGGATCTGTAAATCAGAACACCACAGGATGCCATCCTGTCTCCAATTCTCTTTAACGCCTATGGAGAGTACATAATCAGGCGGACATGTGAGGGTTGGGAGGATGGAGTCACAATAGGTGGCACTAAAATAACAAACCTCCGCTACGCAGATGATACCACACTCCTTGCTGCAAGTGAAACCGAGATGGTGAACCTCCTGGTCAGGATTGAGAACATCAGTTTGCAGTTGGGTCTAAAAGTCAATCCTAGCAAAACCAAAGTAATGGTGGTGGATCGTACCAACAGATTTGAACTAACGGGAACGCTGAACCTTGACATCGTGAGCGACTTCGTCTACCTAGGGTCTAACATTAACAACACAGGATCATGCGAAAAAGAGATAAGGAGACGTATAGGGATGGCCAAAAATGCAATGTCCCAGTTGCATAAGATATGGAGAGACCGTAACATCACGCGGAAAACCAAAACCAAATTGGTGACTACGCTAGTTTTCTCCATATTCAGTTATGGAGCGGAGACCTGGACACTGAAAAAGGCCGACAGAGACCGAATAGACGCCTTTGAAATGTGGAGCTGAAGAAAAATGCTACAGATTCCATGGACCGCCTTTCGCACCAACGTGTCTATTCTGAGAGAGCTTAATGTCAAAACTAGACTTTCTACTATGTGCCTTCGTAGGGTGCTGGAATTCTTTGGACATATTGCTCGTAAAGAGGGTCACAATCTTGAACAGCTGATGGTGACAGGCAAGGTAGATGGCAAACGTCCCAGAGGACGCAGTCCCACGAGATGGTCGGACCAAATACGATCTTCTCTGAACATCAACTTCCACATTGCCCTTCATGAAGCTAAGGATCGCAGCAGATGGAGGGAAATCGTACGGGAGAAACTGATGCAGCGGAGGAGTCACGACCCTCAGTAATGAGGAAAACGACGCGAGGAGGAGGAGGAGTCTGCCACGTCAGATGTTTATGTAGGTGGAGACCAAGATACTTCTCTAAAGAAACATGGGTTATAGGTTTGTTATTTATGTAAAGATTTGAGTTGGTTGCGACGTTTTTGTTCCTAGCACTAAAAATAATATAGTTTGTTTTAGAGGTATTAACCGTAAGCAAATTGTCTTGGAACCATCTAGAGAGAGTGTCTAAAGCTTGTTGGGCATGCTCGATGACCTCTTCTTTATTGTTTCCAAATAAAAATAGGCTTATATCATCAGCATAAAGTATTATGTCACCTGCCAAATTTAGGTTATGTATGTCATTCACGTATAATATGAACAGCAGGAGACCAAGAATGGATCCCTGCGGTACGCCGTAGGTCAAAGCTTCGTAATTACTTTGTGTATCACCAATCCGAACAATTTGTTTTCTATTAGATAGATAAGACCGGAATATGTCGTGGGCAGTACCCCTGATGCCAATACTATGCAGTTTTTGGAGAAGGTGGCTCGGGAAGGAATTCTATTTACTCGCCACCTGTTGATTATTACTGAAGCTCCGGGTATCATGGAGGACGATTAATGTACAACTACCGGCCAGTGCCGTACCGGCTAACAATAAAAACAATAAAATATATGATGAAATGAGACATATTTGAAGCTCCACCACAGATAAGTGATTTCGTTTGAATTAAATTCGTTTAAAATGATGCAACTCCTGTGTCAAGTCTCGACATCATACCAAAAATGTTAAAATAATTTTAAGTTTACTTTTACTAAGAGATCAACATTTTGCAATGGCTTTAAAATAGTTTCAAGCTTATGTTAAACATTAAAACAGAGCCTTCTTAATTCTTTATTGTACACAAAAATGACACATACATTACATACAACATGAGTGATTATAAAGTTGATGTACAAAGGCGAACTTAACTCAAATAAGAGTTTTCTACCAGCAAACCTTAGAGTGATAGAGAGAGTTTACAGAAGGAAGAAGAGAAGTGGTCATGTGGTCAATTTTAGAATAATATAAAATAAACCATAAATATACAAACATACAAAAGTACAAAATATACATATAAATACCTATATACATATACTAATATCATGTCATTCCGAAAGAAAATGATCCTTGATTTTCCTCTTGAAGACATTCAGAGAAGGGCTGTCGCGTAGGGAATGTAGTAGAGAGTTCCAGAGACGCACTGCAGTAACAGAGAAGGAGCCATCATAGCGGCTGGAAGTGTGACGTGGGGTACGAAGGAAAAGAAAATCGAAGTGCGACAGGGTTTACCTCTCGGGACAAAGTACTCAAAGCGTTCACGAAGGTATTGAGGAGAATTAGGATTGTGTAGGACAGTATAGAGAAGACATAGGATATGGGTATCTCGGCGACGCCGAATCGGCAGCCACTTCAATTTAGTCCAAAACTCCGACACGTGGTCGTATTTGCAGAGGGAAAAATAAAGCGGATGCACAAATTCTGCAGTCGCCTTCCCGTATTCCTTCTAGCTGTATATTACGTATTAACGTAGCCAATCTCAACTTTACTGCCGACCATTTCAGCGTTAAAATTGTTTTATAATTTAACACACAGTGAGTGCTGAACCGTAAGAGTATTAAGTATTGATACTGTTCTCGTTACTTTTGGAGCGCGAAGAAAATACATTGTTTTTATGCCAGTTTATTATGTGTAGGTGCGTACTAATTCGACACACGCCAAAACCATCGACTTATGTTGAGAATCGAAAAATGTCTAACTCAACTGTCAACTGTCAATGTTCAACTGTAAAAGCAACGACATCGAAGTGCTCAAAGATCGAGCCTAGCATAGCAGAAAATTGAGAGCAAACCTTATACCAAACGCTATGCAACTAGATTGTCAATATCGCCTCTCTATTTAATTGCTTTTCTATTTTCACAGTTCGTTTCCTAAAATGAAATGTAAAGTATATTATGTACCCATACCATGGTAAAACATATATGTCTGTTTCCTTATATTTATGTGAAGGGACTTGCTCATTATTACGATTGTACACAATGTCTGTGGCTACTTAACTTACAATAAAAAACTTATACCTGAAAAACATTCAAAAGCTATTCGATTGTGAAGTCAAACGGAACTGCACACGTAAATAGCGTGCGAGAAGGTGGATTAATAAATTTAACGTATTCCTACTTTGTAGACAAGGCTTGAGCGGGTTTTGAGCTGTCAGAGGCTACAGATGCTGCTGCTGCCTTACGGCACACGTGAATAATGCAGGTAGCTCTCTGCGACGCTGGATACACTTCAGTGTCAGAAGTGTACCACAGACACTCATCGTCATCATCATTTCAGCCGAAAGAGGTCCACTGCTGGACATAGGCCTCACCCACATGTCGCCAAATTGACCAATCACGTGCGTCTCGCTTCCAGTGAATTCCCGCAACCTTAACCAGGTCATCGGTCCACCTAGTGGGAGGCCTTCCACCGCATCGTCTTCCGGTTGGGGTTGCTATTCCAGAACTTTGACACTGCCATTGTTTTATTCAAAACTTTAGAGATTTTAATGTCTTGATCATAACTTATTTTTTTATCTGCGAAAACAGGCAAAGAACGTGGCTGTAATGTCTGGAATATTTGTTAGTTGGTATAAGTTGTTACTTTGGTTTCCAGTCGCCATGTACTAGAATTTAAACGACAAAGTCAGCAAAATACATTACATACACCTTGCATGTAATGGTAACGTATAACTTTTAGGTAAAGTAACTTTAAGGTAACTTATACTATTATGTTTTACTAAGACTTCAATGAGTATTCTAAAAAATTTGCGAACCATTTCTTGTCCAAGCTCTACTTACGACATAGTACAAAAATAACGTACTAAAACATCGGAAATAGTGTTATGTACCGGCAAAAGATTTGGTGTTGAGCTTACAAGGAAGCCGTCAATATACATTTTTATGATACATTTCCTTGGTATATTTCAGAAGCCATTTGATGCGGTCGCGGTGCCAACTCGCTCCTTACACTTAACCAAGACTAAGAAACAACTAAACAAAAAAATTGTCTTTGATTTGGTTTTGACAGACTTTTTTTAAATTTTTGTGATATTGTGTTTCTTTATTCTATAAAGGGACGTCAACTTATTGATGGTATAGATGCTATTTAGCGGCAAAACAACTTTGAATATACCTATGTGAAGTTTACGTTCCAAACTTATTACACCAACTAAAATACCGTTCAGATTCAATGCACTGTTGTTAAGTCCACACGAAGTTCTCACAAATTTAGGACCCAAGTTTATGGCTAATATATTCGTGACGTCGCTTGCAAACAATATCTTGTAGTTTATGCACAATGGTAAAGGTAAAATATCCTGATGCTTATATTCTTCAGGTACCTATTAGAATGTAGCGAAGGCAGAGAGTGTAAAAACAGAGGTACAATTATAACAATAAGCTATATGATACATTTTTTACATAGTCATGGATAATACCTTGAGCAAAAAAATCACGCCCGTTTTAACAGAGCGGTTTTCCAACGGCTTTTAAAGAGTCGCACCAATTAAGATGAATGTGCCTAAAGAACAGTTATTCAATCAGAGCCTTCATTAACTCAGTGAACTGACATTCTGCTTCTATGCGGAGCGACGCCGTGACCTCATCATGCTGTCATTTTTTTTATTGAACAAGTTTGAATTAGCATTCAGCGTAACGAGATGCGGCAAAGTGTCAGGGATTTGTAAAGTTTCAACAGTGCTAGAATTAAATTGTCATTAGAGGCTAGTGGCCTTATTACAAATACTTTTATAGAAGTAATCTTGGTGTTATCTATTTATTTTATGTGGCTTACTACGTCATAACTTTGAGCTACATAAAATATGGTGAACTCAAGTATTAGTTTATAAACATAATCAGTGCAAGGGGAAGCTATAGCGAATGTTAGTGACGTGATGCGCCCTATGTTTGTAGTCTTAACCAGGCAATGTAGGAGAATCTTAAAGAGTAACCAATGCTCTTTAATTCCCCAAATAATGTATCACACAACAACACACTACTAAAACGGCGGCAGAAAATGTAATAACAGGCGTACCCTCAGGCGAGTGCACATCATACAATCTACATAATTAACGGGAAAACATTTGAAACATTAAGTAACGAGCCGACAGGTTGGACGTAATAACCTCACGACTGCCTTAGTGCTTATGTTAATATTTTGGATAGAAACCATTGCTACGGCGTAGCAAGGCTACACGGCCGCTACGAGAGCTACGCTTTCGTAGCACAAACATTAGAGTTGACTATAGCCAAAGTTATCTCAAAATTTCGACAGTTATTTTCTATTGAACTAGTTCTACTAGAACTTATATGATCATAATATAACATTAGATATCCAAATCAAAATGAAAAAGTGTAGAAAAAACATCTTAACAGCCGGATTTTAAATTTAAAACCCTTGCGAACCTTTTTCGCAAAGCGCTGATAATTCTCAGATTTCAAATTGTTTGAAAATCCGGATAAAACTCTCCAAGTCTCAATACATGAATTATGCAACAGCAAGTTTATGTTAGCAACAATCTCATATATCTAAATCAATAAGGTGAATTGGACCAATCGCGAATTGGACTAATCACGCCTAAAGGGTTAATACCTTCCTGATTCTTGGACATGGCGTTATCTTTTTGTAATGTTTTGTAACAGAGGCTTCTTGTAGCGTAAATTTGTTTGCAAGTATAGTAGGTAAATTTTATTTTATAAATGTAGAAAAAATTGTGTACACTGATGAAAACCATCTTTACCTGCTTATCAATCACATTTGCTTTAGTTTCATCGAGCGGAACTAATTAAATTTGTAAGCCATCCAGAACAAGAATAATTAAAATGGCTGCTATCACCGTTTATTAGATTTTCGTTCCTAATAGTTTGAAAGGCAATGAACATGGATGAACACAAGGTACCAGCTGTAACTGATCACGTATGCCTATGTATTTATAAAAACAGCCTTTAAATATTACTCAATTTGCATTCTGATCTAAAATGTATCGCAAAAATAAATGAACTAAAAAACAAAATAACTTCGTGAGGAAGTGAATTTTACAGGCGAAGAGCCGGGGTGTCCTGCCGGTGAGTTTTGACTCCCTACTAACTATTATTGTACCTGAAGGGAGCATTTATAGTGAGGTGTTAAAGATGTGGCAAAATTATGGCTTTTATGTTTGTTTCATGCTAAGCAGGACGAATGGCAATGTTTTAGTGTGGTGCATTATGAAATAAAGAAGTTCTATGTAAACTTAAAATAATAATAATGTCTTATTTTGAAGATTGTAGGTGTTGTAGAGATTATGGATCGACTTTTACCGGGAATGCAATTTATGGCTGCAGGTAGAAACTGTGAATATTTCCATGGGTCTTTTTTATAAGCTTGTTGTTCGAGCTTCTGATAAAATATTTTTTACTGATATAATTATATGTGGTTACAATAGAGGCAAAACAAATAGGCGTTCGTTTTATTCCATTTGCAAAGAGAGTGAATGAGCTAACTGCCTAAGTACTCCGTATGTAGGAATCGTCATTCTTAGAGTTGCGTATTTCAAGGGTCAAATGGAGCCCTATTGCTATCAGTCACGTGTCTGTCTGTTTGTCCGACATCTTTTACACAGGTTTCACAGCCAAACCAACAACGAACAGCTACGCCTGAATAAATTACCCGAATAACATACAACTAATATTATCGATGAAATGAGAGTATACCAGGGTGAACTGTACATATCTGCGTAACCCTTTAGAGCGTTCTGGCGTGATATTATGTTATGAAATAGCGTAAACAATAATCAGATATACGATTACAGCAATCTCGAGAGAATTGACTTTGTTTATTGAAGAGTTCTGTTGTATATGTCCGAAGTTCTTAATTAAATTTAAATAGGTCCACACGAAATAGGCTCCTTCGAATTTCGTTTCAATTACATTCATCTCCATCACCATTAACTTCCTAGTTCTTGAATGGGTAGAATTCTCCTCTTTCTTTACCAATCCATCATCACGAAGATCAACATCATCATCATGAACATCATCATCATCATCGTAATCATCATGGTACACTGCAGCCCCTCATGGTAAAACACTAATCCCTTCCAGAAACCGACCTCGTAAGTGTAGCTTAACCTGGCAGCTTCACCACCTCAACTGTTCAAGGTAAAACACTGGCAAGTAAAATCTCTTAATATAAACCTTGAAGTCACAAAGTGCAAAGAGTGCTTGAAGTACAAAGAGGTGCTCGTATCAATAAGGCAGTGTAAAGTCAGTAAGAGTACTTCCACTAGGTGCATTAAAAGACAGAAAGTATTACGATGCCGGTGACAGCAACACAAAAAGACTATAAAAATGCTGCTTCTAGGCCATTTAAGCTTTGAACTTGGTGTCTACTTAGTCAACTTTTGCTGGAGGACGTCGCAAGAACTTGCTTGCGTAACAAGTTATTTTTAAGTTGACTTTTCTTTATACTCGACTGTATGTTTTATGTATATATGTAATATTCTTTATCACCTTATGTCTTTCGAACCACTGGTCGGATTTATAAAATACGGACATCGTTAATTATTATTATTCGTTCGTCATTAATTTCTTGACCTGATTTTTCATTCAAACCCAAGTGGTGTATAAAAATAAAGTATTTTAATGGTGATTACAAAAATATATGCCTTATACAGCAGGTATTTCGAAAAAAAAGCAAATAAAAGTTGTAAATAAAAAGAACTGGCAACGTGCGAGTCGGACTCGCGCACGAAGGCCATTATCGCAAAAAACGACAATAAAATTCACGTATGTTGTTTGCTCTCCACTTAAATATTTATTATATTCTGTTTTTATTTGTTGATATAGCGGTAACAGCAATACATCATCTGTGAAAATTTCATCTGTCTAGCTATCTCGGTTTATAAGATACAGCCTGGTGACAGACAGACAGACGGACAGTGGAGTCTTAGTAATAGGGTTTTTACCTTTTGGGTACGGTACCCTAAAAAGATAATAAATTAAAAAGCCCGACTATTTAAGGATTGAACTAAAAAGATGTAAACAAGAAAAAACATATGCTATCCAGTCGGAGGATACATAATTATGGTTTTGGTCAGCCAGCCCGTGACTATGTATCCTCCGACTGCATAGCATGATTTTCTTCTTGTCATTACAGACTTCAAAAAAAAAGAAGGTAATCAATTCGACACGTATGATGTAATATTGTTGGAACTGCACAATACTCAAATATGTTACTCTATGTGGGCTTTTTAACACTTTTGCCGAATTTCATAAGTGTCCTTAAGCAGTCGGGATTTTTGATTTATTATATTTTTATTCACAATTGTTTTAAATGAGAATCACTAACCCTTTTCTCTATTAACGCCAATATCAATAACTATCATATATTTTACAAAATGGTTTCATTGTTAATGATGTAAATTTTTCACTCAGACCTAGCTTTACGCTGCATATTCAATTTGTTGGGAATCACTAAAAGTACACGCGTGTCAAAGTTATTTCTGTCACTTGTGACATATGATTGAAGAAACGTTCAGGAGTTTATTCATTTTGGGGTTTACAAAGTGTAAAGCGAGTGAAAAGCTTATATCACCTTGTATTTATATTTGTATTTATATTACTAATTTCACCTCCTCTTTCATCACTTCATTATTAGCGAGATTTAAAAATTTACAGATCTTCGTGTTGGCAAAATTGAGGTAAAAGTCCTATGATGATAATTATGTTACCGTATCTACCATCTTGGTAAATTAATTTTCACCTTGACCTTTTATACATCTTGTATACGTATAACTAAGAGTATGTACTTGGCATCCTCCATACATAAAATACGCCTACTTCCGACTAAATTAAATACATTTCTGCTGCTGCCCTGTTAACGTTATATCATTTATTAATGCAACCGGGGCCGAAGGTAAACCGGAATATCTTTTTATTAACATAAACGCTCACGTGAACGCCCACTTAATTTTATTCCATCATTTATTTATTTAATAATAAATGTACACACAGTATAATTCATAAAGACAAACACATTAGTAACAATGATTGTTGATTTGTATTCTATTATAGAATACAAATCAACAATAATTGTTACTAAGAACATATTGTGTTGTAGATAGTTTGTGAATCCAAAAATCTGAAACGTGATATACATAGGTATCCACTGAGAGATCACCAACCTGGGATGATTTAATTCAAATTCCAAGAAAGTTTGTAGCTGCTCGAAGTAACTTTTATAGCCGTATATTAAGGTTAGCCGAAAGTTAATTAAAATCAACAAATTCCATTATTATTCCAAAACATTTTCAGTTTCTGACTTCATCATCCATTGACTTGAAAAAAAACAATTCTCGCTGAAATGCCCTTAAATACTAATTCAGTTAAACTTCATAATAAACATTCAATCCTGAAATCCCGAGATATTTAATATCAAAATACCAAATCGAGATTGAATTAGTATTCACATGTTGATTAGAATGTATTCACATTTTGCTTTTCGTTTTACAAACAGTTCAGAAGAACGCACGTGGTATAAATAAATTAGGTATTGTTCAAGGGGTAGGTGAAGGGGAGGAAGGAACTGTAACAATTTGTTTGCCTGTGTGTGGTTTCGCTCTTTTCAAGTTAGATAAGTGTGGTGAATGTGTTCTACATTCAACTGATAAGAAACCGTCTCTTGTTGTTGTTCGAAAGTTTTCAAATGTTTGATATTTGGTTTAGACCATTGAGGTTATAATGTACTACATATTATCTCAATAGTTTAGACCGGTCTTCAATGGTACAAATATCTAATACCTGCATTCAACTCTTAAAACAAACATTATCACTTACCATAGGCGAGAAAAAGATTATCAACTTCTGAAATATATAGGTATGTAATGGGTATGGGTATGTAGGTATGAAATGGAGTAGGTCACAAAACGACCCAGAGGGTATGTTGAAAACACAGTTCATATCATCTGCATCACTGCACTATTGCACTGCAGCCTGACTTCCGACATTAAATTTACTGCCGCTAACATAATCACCAAACAAAAATCGCATATTGTTCGACGTCCTTTCCCAATTTTTTCCGATGTGAAAATGTTCGGGCCATATTTAGTTTATTGTCGCTCCGTGTATATGTAAATTTTTCGTGAAAAGCTAATATCGGTTTAAAAGTTTCAGTAATATAGAAACCTTAATCAATAAATCAGCCTAGCCTTTTCCCAACTATGTTGGGGCCGGCATCCAGACTAACCGGATACAGCTAAGTGCCAGTACATGGAGCGACTGCCTATTTGACCTCCACAACCCAGAAACTGGGTGAAACGATAACCATTTCAAGACTGGTGTCAGATTTTAGGCTTCTGATTACCCGTAATGATCATCAAAGATCTTCTAATGACAGCCGGGACCAACGGCATTACGAGCTTTCCGAGGCACGGAGGAATCACGCTATGTAAGATGGTCACCTATCCACGGACCGACCTCGGCAAGCGTTGCTTAACCTTGAAGATCGAGCCATGCGGCTGTTATTATTTGGCTGTTTTTGTTTTAATATCCCGATATCGATTAATATTGAAAATCACTGATCAGTGGTTCCTATGCAATGCTAAAAAACTTATCGTTAATCCAAAGAACACGTCTTGTTTATAGACGAGCAGCAATTTCGGTAGGTACTACATAAATATTTTTTGTTATTCATTGCGTTTACAAATAAAATAAAAATGTGCAAAATACAACTTATTTAAATACAGTATTGGTACATGTATGACATAAAAAAGGAAACAACCCTCGTATTCCTTTTGAAGGTTTGTTTTGTTTGCGTTGCCTCAAGCATGTCACGGCAGAGAGCGCTTACAGAGTCTAACGAGTCTGTAAATACTGCATGAGATTGAGTAAATAAATGGTAAATAGACATACTATTTATTTGTTTATTCTACGTAGGTATACACAAAGAATTTAAACGGAAGGACTAGAAATATAAAGTCTGAAAATGTTTGCTGCTTCCTATTTTTTCGCAAAGAAAAACAAAACAACAAAATATACCCTGACTCATTGCCACCTCATCAATAGCTTATCCGTCAAGTGCTAGCAATTTATCAAGCTTCCACTTGTAATCTCCGCCTCCTCCATCTAATTATAGATACCGTAATAGCCACAATGGTAGGATTGTGCTGAAGATATGCTCGGTCAACGCTGACAGCCGACTTATTAACGATGTCATAACTTGCTCGCCAAGACTACGGTGTGATATTGTTTTGTATTTTGTTAGTTTATAACGAACGTTGTTTGGAGCGTTTTATATTGCTTGCTGAAATTCTATTGTGTGAGTAACGAGTTTTCAGTTCCACTTTGTGTTTCAGTAAATTAGCTGTAAACGGGATTAAAACTTAACTGTATCGTCGCCTATGATCTAAGGCTTATTTTTACCAGAATGTTATAAACTTCTATTTGTATTAACGCAACGCAACGGTGTAAGTTAGAGCAAGTATTCAACAATGTTTTGGTCATACAACTTTTCCACACAGAAACGATAAATACGAAATTAAAAATTGACTGTATGTAATTATGAAAAAATAACTATCATTCCGTTGTACGTTGGTATATACTTTGTTTGACCACCCGTAAAGTTTCTCATTCATATACCTATATACCAACGTTGATTTTATTAATCTTCAAGTGGGCGCGCGTTTATTATTTGTAACGGCAGCAGTCACACGTAACCTAAATGAACTTTGGAAGTTTTCAGAGATAGAGGAAAAATTATTTACTCTTGAATATTCAACAAAAAAAAACCTGTTTATAAAGGAGAGGAAGAGAAAATTAAATTTAATATTCATATTCACACATTATATATTTTAGTGCTAAAAGAGTTTGTTTAAATTTAAAACAAAATCTTGGAATTAAACAACTTTGTCTGGATCAGGAACAAATTTTGTAAATAAAAACATAATTTTTAATTTGCATTTTTTTCATTATTATTTAGATTTATTTTTTCAATTAGTTGCTGGAATCAAATACAAGACACCAAAGTGTGTATTATGAAATTTCATGATACACACTTTGGTGAATGTGTCAAAGTAGGTCTAGTTTTCTTCAAAATCAGTCTTCTCTTCAAGGTAAAGAGCAGGCGTGCGTAGTCTTCGACGCCTGCGCCGAGACTAAAAAAAAAGGCTTTTTGTGGCCCTCAGGAGACGCGAAGGAGAATATAATGTAGTGGTTTTCATGCATAGTGAACGAATTACAGCCTACTAAAAGTGAGAACTATTTGTGGTTAGAAATCTCGATATTAGGAACGAAAATTTTTGAGTGCGGTCGATACGACGCAGCGCGACCGCTTGTTTAATTTAAAAAAATTCACACCTAATTATAATAATTTCGTTTGCTCGTGTTATAACGAAGGGTTTGTAAATATAATTATTGGAAGTTATTTCGAATAAACACGAGATATTTTCTTGCAAATACGAGGGAATGTACGATAATGAGCATACTCCATACGTGGAAATAACAATATAAGCATTCTGTTTCAAGTTTTGCATTCGCAAAGTATGTGGTATTTACAGAGGTTAGAATAAAGCTCAATCTGTAATAAATAAAAGGCTGGTAAAACAATTGGTCAACAATAACACCGAATTGGCGATAAACCTGATAGATATCAATTCGGATTCATTCACTGAATTTTTGTCGCCGAGCGCATAATCATTACTCCACCTTTTTGACTATAGCCATATAGACGAAAATCTGGTGACAATAGTCTAAAAGGTTAGATTTCTTGTGGCAGGATATGTTTGCGAAGATTCATTTTCCGTGACAGGAAATAAAACGTGTTTACGGCGGTCACGCGCGGACTTTGTACTGTCCACTAAATGGACAGTAAAAGAAAGTAGAAAACAAATAAATGCTGAAACAATAAACAGGGATCGATTGAGGGGTAATAAAATATTTCACGAACTTTATGTTTGTATTGTACTTACATATCAGTCTATGTCATGATCATTGCCAAGAGGTGCAATTTCAGTACGATGTAAGATGCAAGCAGTATTTTTATTAATGGTTCTCGTCTCCTGAATACTGCGCGAGTGGAACCGCAAGCAAAGCTTTTCATGTTACATATAATACATACATACCGGGACCATGCACGTATTTGACCTATAAATTGCTAAACTTAGTTGCAGCAGTGGCTCCCTTTTGAATAAATTTCACATTTATTTCGGACGCGTCCTCGATGCACTTCGAGCAATGAAAGTGAAAATCGCGTTTGATTAAAATTGACAAGACAGTGGACAAGTGCTGACGTGTTAATACAGGAGATAAAGTTAAAGAAGAAAAAATAATCTTTAGAATGACGATTATTTCATAAATATGCTGACAAAACTGTAACGATAGCTACATGCTGTTGTTGTTGTTGGTTGCGAGTTTCATTGTTATCTTTTGTACAATAACAATGAAAAAAATATATATTTACCCAAAGGGAAGGCGCCATCACAGAGGTAGTGATGTATATAGTGTGAACCAGTGGTTAAGGTTGCATTTGAAAAATATTTTGTGTTGGATAGTCCATTTATCAAGAAAGGTTATAGGCTATATAACATCCCGCTGCGACTAATAGGAGTGGAGCATAAATGAAAAATGTTGAAAAAACGGGAAAAAATATTCCTTTCTGAGAGCTTCCGTTGCGTGCGCTGCGTAAACGGCTTAAGTTACGCAACAATCTTGTACACAGCTAGTAAAAAAGGGTGAACTACATAATATGTTGTAGGATAGTCGAGCTTGTATATCCGGGACCGAAAGTCGGTAACAATGACCCGTACAATCACGTGCTGACGAGGCACTAAAATGTGTTATTTAAGGATCCTCAAACTTTGTGAATATGAGCAGTCTAATTACTACTACAAACACAGAATTTATAATGAGGCATTGCTCCACAGAGAAGATCATTATAATGAGATCAAAGCA
Organism: Orthosia cruda; assembly: GCA_964057195.1. Lineage (NCBI taxonomy): Eukaryota > Metazoa > Arthropoda > Insecta > Lepidoptera > Noctuidae > Orthosia > Orthosia cruda. The sequence continues at coordinate 5,638,818 of OZ059848.1, read as the reverse complement.
AGTCCAGAACTCGACCTACAGTGTTAGAAAAATGACCAAATGTTTTCTAGAATTTGGTAGCGGTTTAGTAAATTCTAGATACTCGTAAACTGCTCGCCTTTTGTCTTTTAGCTAGGTTAGGCTAGGTTTCTTTATAGCACTATTGTCTTTTAATAATCGCTGGATTTAAGTTGGAAGAAAGAGTGCGGCTAACGTAACGCTCGGTGTCTATAACACATGTCATTCAATATCGCAGCAACACTTTACATTGTATTGTTATACTATGATAATAAAGCGTCCCTTGTTAATAAATGCTTGATTAGTAGAGCCATATTTATTTGCCTAACACTTTGTCCTGTGACCATAAACGGGTTGAGAATATTATCCTACCTGCCTTACTAAATGAAACTTAAACTCCACAGACATAAAAGATCATATTACTTTAGTACTTTATATCATTATCTGGATTCCAATGGACACAGACATTAATCAATATAATTGGGGTCAGCATGACAGTATAACATACTGAGATAATGTTATCCAGCTCTAATCGGTAAAAAAACATAATATTATTATTATTATTATATATACTTTATTGTACACCACTTAAATAATTACAGAACAAAACATTTATAAAGATAAGTGTACAATGGGCGGTCTTATCGCACAGGGCAATCTCTTACAGACAACCTTTGGATGGACCGAACGAGAGGAGATAGACATAGGGTTGTCAGTGTACAAAAACTATCATGAAATAATATAACTTAGACATTACATAAAATACATACATACAAATAAAATAATATACTAATAAATATCAAATACAGAACAGAGAAAGGAGAAGAATAGTTACAGAGAAAGGAAATGATCCTTCACCATTTTCTTAAATGTCGGCAATGTTTGCGCACGCCTTACCTCAATAGGTAATGCATTCCACAAACGAGCTGCTTGAACCGTGAAAGATTTGTCGAAGAAGGATGTGGAATGCATACGAATGCTTAATTTCAGGTTATAATAATACTTTCTTAGTTTATAATAATGTATTAGTTACGTAAATAGTACGCATTGTTTTTTCTGTACCAAGAAAGCTATTTTCTTGTAAAATTGTCGATTAGTGTGGCTGAAAAAAAGTTAAGTGCGCACAAATTTTCCATTTTGTCCTCTAACGCTCGGCACAGCTAAATGGAACGTCAATCGTTCCATTTAGCTTAATAAATATAAACTATGATTTTTACTGTTCGCTTTAAGATAAAAAGATTTTCGAGTATGGATAATTACTTAACCATATTCGTTTTAAAAGTTTGTTTTGTAAAATAATGGACATACTACAAGAGATAAATATAGATTTTTAAAATCTTTTGTATCATGACCACGGTTTTTTAACTTATGTTTTTTCGACCTTGAAGGTCGAAAAAACGCTAAATAAAAAACCATTGTAATTTTATGTTACATCTTTCAACAAAAATAAATCGTACGTTTCATACAAAGCCCACATAGAGATAAAGGTACTTAAGACACATACGTACTATCTTATTGTATGAAACTGTTTCATTTCAGCAAAGAGATCAAAGGTCGCTCTTGGATTAATCTGGAAATCTTTTGACTAGAAACTTTAATCTAAGAAGGTTCACAAAATGTGTGATACTTCAACATTATTTAACGTTGTTACATTTCTCGTCGCAAGTAATAAGAGATAGCGGTTTTATGTCCTCGAAAAAGTTAAACAAATATGATAAATAGACAGACAGACAACAACAACAGACAGAACGATAATGTTTAAATAATTGTGTATTCGCCTACAATATCTGATATATGTCCGAATCACTTTATTGATCTGAAAATTACTATAACAACAGATACGCATCATATTAAAATCTATTATGCATTCAATTCAGTGGACACCTACGCATTGTTTATTTGAATAACTCGCAAATAGATTGAATTCGCTGGCAAAAGCCTGTCCCTAGTTCTGGGTCTCAAGGAATTAATAAGTATCTACAGTTTTGAATTAAAATTTAATATCAAATCCTACCGTTCCATTAAATTCTACCAAATTTATGAGACCCAATACTATACATTTTGCAAAAATATCATCATAAACAAAACTCTAACAAAGAAACTTCAACCATTTTAAGATTCATCCGCCAGCTGCTTTCCTCACGGTTGGTACCTCCCAATTCGACAGTCAACTATTGTAGGTCTCGTCCGCTTGACCCCTGTCACACGCAACAATACAAATACTGAAATGGAGAGCTGAGTATGGCCCATAAAGTTATATCATTTGGCAACAACATTTCGGACAAAAACCATTCCCGTATTTCATTTCAATTTGTAGGAAATTGCAGCATTCTTTTTACTCGATTACGGCTAAGTAAAAGGGCGGGTTATGGTTTTGACCAGTATATGTGTATGTATGTATGTTCATTAGTTCCCCCATAACTTCTAAACTACTTATCATAATTTGACGAATGAGGTGTCGTTGGAAGCGTCTTGTTTGTTTGCTGGTTATAGACTATGTGACGTCACATTAAATATGGCGTTGTCTAGGCATGAAATCAAGTTCATATCGAATAGTTTGTTCATAACAATTTCAGATGAGAATATTTTCTTGATTCATACTTTTAAAGAGTGATTTTTCAGTAGTTGGGTTTTAGTTTCTGTATCTAAACGGTTTTTTTATACAAAAGATATAATATTACAATACTCAAAATAGTATAAATGGCTTTAATGAAAGTAGAACTGGATTTCAGGTATTTCTATTTTAAATTTATAAAAAACGGTAATATTTAACAATAATATACCTAACGTTAATATTCTCAAAAACGTACGTAACGTGTATTGTATTGAATGATCCGTTTTATGATGTGTATTTTATGACTAAACCATAACATTTCCAACCACAACATTACTATTCATAGACTATTTTTACACATACATAGTAACCGTCCAAGTACTTAGAAAATGACCCGTTAGCACGTTCCGTTAGGTTAATGAGTCTATAGAACTGATTCTGAAAGTCCTGATGTTACGTTAACCCTTTTTATCAATTCCCTAAATCTGGTTTAGTAAGGGTCGGATTGTGTGGGTTTAACTTAAGTTTTTCACATTACTTTGAAGAGATGTGTTTGCAGTTTACAGTTACGTTCCGAGTTAGTTTTTAAACTCATTTCCTCAGGCCAACATCAAATCTACATGCGACAGGCTATTCCACGAAGTTGGTAATGTCTCTCACATATTGTTGTTCTTACACAGGCTCGCTTGTTACCAACTAAGCAACGTACAGGTTACAACAGAAAAGTTACGTACGGAGGCAATTAGTCGAGTGGTTTTACGTAAACAGATATATTGTTTCTCAATGAGTTAGAAATATTTATATTTTTTCGGATAGTTTCTAAGGGGATAAAACCGTATCAAAAATCAAAAATTAGTAGGTATCAAGTGAAGAAAACTTCAATGAGTGTAGAAAACTTCTCAGTAAACTGTAAGAAAATCATGTAAAAGTAAGTATATAACGGCGTATGTTACGCACAAAAGAAAATTCGGCTTGAGCAGACTTATATAAGAAGGAAACGATTTGTAACACTCTCATTGTCCGTATCACGTTGTTACAATAAATATTACTGAGGAACTTATTTATAACATGAACGTTTGGTCCGAAATCAAGTGTTACGGCGCACTTACATTTTTCTTTGGAATTTATATTTTATGAACATTTTTTTTTTCTGGGAACCTCGTCTTTGGCAATCAATCTACCTACATTTCGTCCGGCAGTGCCTGTACTATCTTATCAATTTACAGGGATATATTAACAAGGACACCACAAATCCAATCTATGTAATCAAAGTACTTTTTTTTGTGAGTGATGTGCGAATTCGAACAGTTAAAACTGAAAAGTTTTAGATTCGATAGCGCGTTACCTTCCAACATGTACGAGTATACATCACACTAGGTTGGACATACCTACGACGGTCAATGTTTGATTTTTCAGCTTCGACCTGTGCCCTTTGTGCGTTGATGTTTTTACGAGTACGTACCGGGTCGGCGAGCGTAAGGAGCGGATTTCTGCGTCGCCGTCGTATGTGGAAAAGAAAATTTATGAATATTTGTTGTGTAAACCTAAGCTGTTAGTAATTCTAGTATGAACCTCATAATTAATTGTAACGGTTTTAGGTAAGGTACATTGCAATTCAAATGCAGTTTTTTCGTTTTTTTCAATACATTAATTTACACCTATTGTACGTCATAACATTTGTCTCAAACCTTAAAAGGTTTAAGTGACAAAATGGAGGAAACAAATTCGCTCGCAACATGTTAATAAAATTGGTAAACATAAACTTATAAACCCACTTAAAACTTAAGATGAGATGTCAACCAGCAGTATAATATTTTTGAGGTAAATTTACATTTTATAAATGTGCTAGTGACAATATTTGACTGCATAGTTTTACGAATTTTGTCAGTTTTCAGAGTATCAGGTAATTTATTTATATTCCCACGTTCTCGTGCCATACAAATTTACAATTGTAGGTAGTCTATATGTTGGCAAGTAATCCAGATCGCTATGGCGTAACTAGTTAGGCCATAGTTTATGGCGGCATCTGCCAGAGCGAGATACAGCATGCGTAGCGTGTGAAAGGGAAGTTAAATATTTGAGGATAGCCAACTTGGCCTTAATAAATCTAAGTTTGTTACTTACACTTTCAATGTGTGATCCCCAATTCAAATGCTTATCAATAATGAGGCCGAGATGGGTGTTCTGGTCGACAGATTCCAGCGCAGGATACGCACACATGCGTGCAGTGTGCCCGCGATGCAGCCACTGGTGGTCATACGCAGTTATCTTAGGTACATGTCTGATCTTCATATAAGGAGAGTGTATATGGATAATCTTGGTTTTACTAGCGTTGATAACTAGGCTTGCATCGTGTGCCCATTTACACAGGTCATCAAATAAACCTTGCATTACTGTTTGAGCCTCAATTATGTTTTTATGATTGGTTACCAAACAAGTGTCATCGGCAAACTGGTATACAGAGTCTTCCGGAATAATATTAAACGTGTAATAAGTACTAACTTGAGCCTATTATTTAACCTTGGGCCGTGCCCATTTTAGTAGGTTTTTTTTTCACTTTGGCAATCGCCTAAACAAACTACAGTATGACGATTTTTATGGTTATTATGTAAGTAACCGCAAAACTTTATTACGATATACAATATTTCATTTTTGACATTATTTGTTCATTAAATTAGTTTGTAAAGTGCAAACAGCAAACTCATTGATAAAAGCTTTTAGTTCAATTATGCACAAGCAAAACTGAAATGTTTGTAATTTATTGAAATTAAATCTAGATAGGTTTTCTATTAAACTGAACTTTTTTCATTTTCAACAATCATTCCTCTATGGCATTGTTGACAATTAGGAAGTCAATACTATATTTGACTTTGTCAGACAAAAGCAGGACCTACGTTTGGTAAATGCAATTACATAAGTCCTCTTCGTAAATTCACACTTGTTTGACAGGAAATTGCTATTGCTCTGTGAAAACTACAGATTGCAGGAATGTGGTTCCAGATAAGTTGTAACAAAAGGAATGTTAATCACATTATTTCAATTTACAGAAATGTTACAGATTAAAATTATAATATAACCGTTATGCACTTACATAACTGCATATGTAATTTTTACAAAATAATTGTAAAATAGCTGCCTCCGACAATTTCAAATGATAAACATCATTTAATTATCAGTCACTACTATTTGTGGGACCACAATGTTTCGTTAATTGCAATAATATTCTTGCTTACGCATTATTTCAGTTTGGCACTACTATGTAAAATATAGTTTGTGGTTTCGTGAATGTATTTAATAAAAATCAGAGTGATGCGGCACAATTATTTCTCATCATGTGTGAGAAATAAGTAATCTCTATTCTTGGCTATCTCTATTATTTGTCTTACGTACCTGCACTACCTTCTCGCATAACGATTTTAAGGATATAAATGTGCATAATATTTTCTTTATATTGACTTATTATAGGTTGTAAAATTCTTATGATATATGCACAGAGGCAAACTCTGATTGCTAAAATCCAGCAGGCACCGACACATATCCCAAGACACAGTAATTATCTACATACGTTGTCTTAGAAGAGTTAGTAACTAAAGCTCCTGGGAGCGCTAATGCGCGCGCGTTCTTGGCGCACACGCTGAGCAGCGCGAGCATCACCAGGTGAAAAGTCACCAGCCTGGAACAGAGATAAACAATGGTTTAAAATAGGAAGATTTTTACTACTTATCTGACTACTCCAAAAGGACGGTAAAGGTTTTTTTATGAAATTGTCATTGTTTGAACACTCTGAGTATTCTTGACCGAAGACCATTCCTCACTAATATTCTACTGAAATCGTTTCTTATTATATTTGGAATTGCAAACTTATAAGCTACTGAAAGAATCCACAAAACGTTTCGTTCATTTCGTGAAAAAAGTAATGGATAAAGACTGATTAAAATGAAGTCATTTGTTAGATGTCATTTGCGTTACTTTAAACTTCCTTTTCGTGATTTATGTTCACCTCATTTGTCTTTTCAGAATCCTTTAATTCTAATCATTGACCCTCGTCATTGCTCTGGTATTAAGTTTAATAGGCTCATTTTGGTTCGTCTTTTTTAACGGACTTAAAAAATGAGGAGGTACAGGAATAAGAAAACACTTTTCACGCGGGCGCAGCCGCTACCAGAAGCTTGTAAGTTAAAAGTGTACTTACAAACCTTGTTTTGTATCTACACGGGAAACAATACATTCGGACATTATTACAGTGTACTATTTCTGAAACTCTGAACAATACATATCATTTACTCATTTCTTATGTGCGAAAGAGGTATAAAAGTGCGCAGTCTGTGAAACACGTCCGAGATGTATGTAGCGTATGATGTACGAGTATGTATGATGTATGTATGTATGTAGCGTTGTGTTGAATCCGGCGCTAGAAGATAGAAAATAATCTAAACTAGTATGACAGACGAAGAATTTGATTTCCTTTTCTGGAATACACGAAGCCGTTTCGACGTTACGTAACAGGATTATTGACTGACATGGTTAAGATTTATGCAGTTTGATATTGATAATTGTGTCGTGATTTAAATATCTAGATGGATTTTTTTTGTCCTTGACAAGACAAAGCAAAACAATTTAGTAGAGGAGACGTGGGAGATCGACCTTCACTCATCAGATAACTTCATCATCATCATCATTTCAGCCGAAAGACGTCCACTGCTGGACATAGGCCTCCCCCAGGCGTCGCCACATTGACCGATCCCGTGCGTCTCGCATCCAGCGCAGATAACTTGATGAGATATATTTTTTTATCAAATATAATTTTCTTATGCATGCATCACAACAAACATGCATACGATAACTTGCACTTCGAAAAGTTGACATAGCATTTTTTTATTTAATTAATTTTAATCAATTTTCTTTCATCACCTCTTTTCATAACCGAATGAGCTTCATCTCAACTGATAGTAAAAAAACTGTCGTCGGACGCTCTAGTTTCTCTTTCGCACCTATCAAATAGCTCCAATTCAAAAAGTTTATACTTTGGTGATAATATTTCATGTACGACTTTTTGCAGGCAAGCCTATATGATTGGTTTTGTAATTAAAATATCTTACTTATGATATCAATTTCGATTGGTTAACAAATCGGTGTAGTTACCTATATTGACTTACCTGTTCACATTCGCTTGCCTGGTAACCATGCACAGAAATAAGTAGGCAAGCCTACCTAGGCATATTCTGTGTGTTTAAAACTATCAGTTGAGATGAAATTCAGTCGGTTATGAAACGAGAAGGTGATGAATGTGTTTTTTTTTTGCACTTGTCAGAATTTACAATACCAGGTGAGAGACGTACATACTTATTATTACGTACATTACTATTAATTTTAGAAATTAAACAGACTGATCACAATTACATTTTATAATTGAACTCTTAACAAATAAGGAAAGGGTTTGTGAATATAAATAATTACAACAAAAGGGTGTGTATATCTCGCTACGTACGCGCGGCAATCACTAGACTAGGTTTTAGTTTTACAAATTACTGCTTATTTTCTGACTTACGCAGTAATACGCCCCATATTACTTAGTTTATTAGTTTTGTGCATGACTAAACTTAATATACTAGTATGCACTTAGCTATAATATAGTAAAAAGAGGCTCTAGACAAATGGCATTCGATGACAGCGAAGGCGATAGTCGAAATGGCAAAATAAAAGAGATAGATCACGTGACTTTTCGATACTACCCTTTATAATTTTGTCTTTTTGACAATCGCAATCGCCACGCTTTCGATGAATGAATGGCACTTATCTAGGGCCTCAAAGGTCTCGTTAAGAATGTCGTTTATTAGTAGTAGGCAGATGTTACCAATATGTAAATACCAGTAACGAGAAAAACAATTGTAATCCACATTCAGATTGGTTAATTTATTTGATGAATAATGATAAAATTTAAATTCACGTCTTCACTGAAAATAATAAAGTGTTGCCTGTCGTCTGACTCACAGTCGATAGCTCTCTCTTGTCTGTTATTAATGGAGCAGAGACATCCGGAACCATTATGGATGAATATTGAAAAAGCCCCTTTTTAGGGTTTCCCCGCTACAAACGAATGACGATTTGTAACCGTCGTTCGCAGGAGTCGCATTTTTGCTCATTTCGGCGTGTTGCCCTCGCTGTCACTCCATAAAGATGACGCGTTTCAGTTTTTTTGTTATCATTGTTTATCAAATAATAACTAGTAAAAACCAAAACAAAACATTGCTACAATATTAAAATTAATTGGGTGCAAAGACCGGCCAACTATATTAATTACCAGGTGGAATAAAATATTGCCGAGTACAACAATATTGTTCGCAACTGAGTTCAGTTACATCACTTGGTGCACAATACTTACTCAACATGATAAAGTGCTACATTACTGTCTTAAATGTCTTCTGCTGCGCTTGGAGATGGTGCAGAGGGCAATTCTTAAGGTAATGGACTTTAAACCCTATCGCTTTCCTACCACCGAACTTAACACGCTACCGTTTTGAATCTACCTACAGTAAAGCCCTCTTTTGTGCTAAGTACAATGTTGCGGCGACATTCAAAATTGTCTTTTGAACCTGAGCTTAGAAAACAAAGACGTAAAACGGACAGAGTCTGCCCGCCGACAGTTCATTTTCTGCAGTCCCGTGCTTTATAATACAGTAAATAATGTGCTTACTATTCATCTATGTACTCTGCGAAATTGCAAAATACATTAATTACATGTAAATTAATTAATTATTAGTAAATATTGTTCAGTAAATTAAAGATTAACTAAACAATATTTTCAAAACAATTATTCTATTACTTAAAAATGAATCACAATAAAAATAACTAGCCTTTTTTTTCTCTTACGTATTAAATTATTCTCACGATCGATAAAGCCCATAAAAGTATTTTTTTACCGAAGGCTGTGTCCCATCTCTAATATTAGTTCCATGGAATCTCACGTTAAGTCGCGTTGCTGTCAGCGCCAAAATGGCGAAAATCAAATGTCTTCATTTTGTCATCGATAATATGAAGTCCAGTGTACTTGTATGATAGAGGTCAGTGATTGTCGCAGACAAAAATTCTATCAAAAAATGCTTGAGTATCCTTCTTATTATACCCCGTAGCTTTTACTTTTTCTCAAAAAAACAAAAAGATATTTTTTTTTTTCTATGTTTTGTATTATTTTTCTTAACAGATATTATGCTCGAAAAACTTTACAAATGCGTCAGTACTAGTTACGTTTAATAAAACTGTAGTCTAACGTAACATCCTGTTAATCCTCACATACCCAACGTGGTGTTCCAGCTTAATACAAAACTATTTATCCCTAATGATAACGTTCTGCGGTTGTATTACACCTGATGATTAAAAAGATATTCAGTTGTGGTAAGATTCAGATTTAAGTGATTTGTTACCACAAACACATTTGTATACACAATGAACTTCAATCTAAATACTTGTTTCGATAAATTGCTGGATTGGTTTCAATCAATATGGAAAGTGAGCCAATTAAGTATTAACAGCATTCCACCAGATAATATTGCGTTTAAGTGATTTGTTCTTGATTCATCATTCCATTACTTTTCATTTATCAACAATTACCAACTGTTTTAAAAACTTACAACGCAGGATCATTTAACTAGGGATAAACCAGCGTATAATTTTATCACAAACTCAAGATATACTTGGACCAATTTTATCCGATATTCTGCGGGAACCATTTTATAGTCCACAATTTAACTTGTGAAATGCAAATGAACCAGAAAAGTTTTAGTAAAAGATACCTTTGTTCTTTAGTTTTTTATGGAAAAGGAACTCGAAAAAAATTAGTTATTTAACATTTTTTTGTTGTACATCAGCTCAGAGTTTAGCAAGATCATTTATTTAATTATTATTGCTAAACATGATGTTTGCTTGTCCAAAATAAAGTTATTTCAATCAAGTTCATTAAAGAAGTATGCAATTTTAATTAACTGGACGCAGTGAATTAAACTTCGCTCTGTGAACTGAATGTTCCTCTGCCTCGGGAGCAATATAGTCTTATTCGATGAACGGAATTGTACGTTGAATTTATTCTACATAATTTCTTTTTAGTGTATTTATTCAAAATCAATAGACTTTTTATCGTCTCCTAACTAGCCTTAAATAAATTACTTAATAGACAAATAAATGTACCCACAGATAGGATTGAATGATTAAAGTGCGCAAGGCTTACCAGAAATCTACACATTATTAATTGTTCGCCTCTAAAATACCGAAGCAGTTATTAAACAATTTGTCATTAAAATCCATTAATAATTAGAAAAGCCACGTTAAATAAACACCAGCAATACGAGGTTAATTTCATTTAATCATTACTAAGAGACGATTCGCCAGACGTATGGCTTGACGACGCGAGTGTTCCAGCCTTCATTTTGTTTCAAGAAAATTGGATACCTCGGATCTCTACGATCTCTACGATCGCGCGATGTCTTGATTATATACATTTTGGTTCAAGTTGAAGTAAATAGAAATTTTGTTTTAGTTTATATAGTTTATATTCAATTTGTATATTTATATTCAGTTTATTTATTTATTTTATAATTAATGTACACACAGTAAATACATAAAGACAACACATCAATACAATAGAGTACAAAGGAACTGCTTATTTCTAAAGAAATTTCTACCAGCAGACCCGCGAAAAGGAAAAATGAAAAGAAATGTAGACAGTTTATATTCATATAGATATTTTAATTTTATTCTCGTTACAATCTCCTGCATAACTTTACTTTCCGTTACTTAGCTTAAACGAGACTTACATCTAAAGATTAATAGGTACTCCCTAGTTTTTTTTATTGTTTATTATCAATAGGCTTTCGCTTGACCACTATCTCACCTGATGGAAAACGATGATGTGGTCGACGGTGATGCATGCTTGCCTAGAAAAAACCCATTCACTCTTGACTTAAAGACCCCTAGATTGTAGCTATCCGGAAACACAGACTCCGGCAGGGAATTCCACTCCTTAGCTGTACGCATAATAAAAGTGTCCCCAAAAAGTTTTGTGCTTATGGGTGGGATGTTCACCATGTACCGATGACGCATCGCCGTGCGTCTGGTTTTCCGATGATGGAACGGACTGGGCGGAATTAAATCATGCAATTCCATCGCACACTCCCTGAAATGTAACCGATAAAAAACCCAAAAAGCTGACAACTCAGCGACGATGTTCAAGGCTCTGGAGCTTTGATTTGACCAGTGCCTCGTTGCCGATGAGTCTCTTGGCCCGCTTTTCGATCGAATCTAGTGCATTTAGCTGGTATTTGGCAGATACGTCCCAGAGATGAGAACAGTACTCCATGCACGATCGAACTTGCGTTTGATAGAAGTTGAGCAGCTGTTCCGGCGTGAAGTACTTTCTCACCTTCGCAAGGATCCCCAATTTTTTGGCAGCCAGCTGAGCCTTTACCTCAATGTATGGCCCAAAACTGAGAGTCGATGTTAACGTAACGCCAAGAAGCTCAAGATGGTCCGTTATTGGTACGGTTACATCACGAAAAGTTGGAGCCGGGTGAAATTGGCTCTTTTTAGCGGAAAATAGACACGCCTGGGTTTTAGCAGCATTAAACTTGACCAGATTGGCATCATCCCACTTGGAGACTGCCTGCAAGGACAAGTTCAAACGCTCCACCATGGCTTCTCGGAGAGACTGGATTTGTGGCCCGGTAGCACGTGCGTTGGACAAGTAACTCCCAGCAACAGTGCTGTCGTCTGCATACCCAAAGGTTTTAGCAGATCGTTAATGTGCAACAAGAACAATGTTGCTGAGAGTACCGACCCCTGAGGGACTCCGGCATTAATATCCAATTGGTCCGACGAGCAGCCATCAATAACCACTCGAATGGACCGATCCCTCAGGAAGTCTGCAATCCAATCACACAGACCACCGGGCAGACCGAATGAAGGAAGCTTACCAATAAGGCTTTCGTGCCAGACCCTATCGAAAGCTTTCGAGATGTCGAGGGAGACGGCAAGCGCTTCCCCGTGCCTCTCGATGGCCTCACTCCATATGTGAATGGCATACGCTAGAAGATCCCCAATAGACCGATTTCGACGGAAGCCTTATTGGCGGTCGCTAAGGATATCGTTAGTTTCTAGGTATGCCAGGACCTTAGTGTTTAAAACACGCTCCATACTCTTACAAAGTATGGACGTTACAAAGATGGGTCTGTAGTTAGCCGGGTCAGCTCGACTGCCCTTCTTGGGTACGGGCTGTACGATGGCTTTCTTCCAAGCATTCGGCACTTTTCCAGTCACATATGAAAGGCGGAATAGGCGTGTCAAGATCAGAGACAGTTCAGGCGCACAGGTTCTAAGAACTATAGCTGGTATTCCGTCAGGGCCGCTAGCCTTGTTCACGTCGAGGTTGCGCAGCACCCTACGGACGTCCTTTTGATGGATGCGAATGTCCGACATACTCGTCTCGCCGTCTCACTTCCCTCCGCGCGCTCGCATTGGTTAGCGGTGATCTGTTTGCTCCCTGTTTTTAATTGCAATTGTCGTGTTCCGAAATTTATTTCCGGCTTGTGATTTGCTGTCAATTGTGTATCATTGTGATAAGTGCTGGTATCGTAAGTTTTTAAACGTGTTTACGTCCGTTATTTAGTTGCAATTAGTTAATTTCGTCAGCTATCGGTGAGTACATTTACTTTTCTTGACGTGTGGGTATATCGAAATAATTGTATCGTCCGTTAATCTTTCACTTTTTACGTTCTAATACGCTTATTAGTTTAATTTTCAAAAGTAATTATGTTATCTAACAATGATGACCCACCTGATCGTGGTGGGGAAATATTATTCCGCCGAATAAATAAACCAAGGTCGCCGACGACCTCCGCTAATGCTAAGCGTTTATTTAGTGAAATGTCTCCTTCTTACATTTCACCCGAAGATAGATCTAAGCGAATGCAAACATCAGAGTCAATTGTAAGGTCTTCGCCAATATTAAATGTCACTAATGTAAGCAATGACGACTATTGTGATTTGGTTACTCAGGCGTCTGCGTACCTGTCTAAAATTAACGATCTTGTTAATGACCAAGGGTCCCGCATTAATGTTGCAAATAAATCCGCAATTATGGACATGACTCAGCGCATAACGGCTATTGTCTCATTGCTAGCCATAAAATCATCCGCCAACGAGACTAAGTTGGCCAATACGGAACGCGAATTAGAAAAAATAAAACATAATACCGGTGTCGATATTGCCAAGTCTGATGTCAACAATGCCTCATATGCTGACAAATTAAAACTTCGTTTACCTAAAGTAGTTCCACAAGTAAATGCCCGCGCCAAACTTCCGTGTCTTGTGGCCTACCCTACTGATGAGCGTTCAACTGATTTCGCAACTTCTTCCGCGACTAAACAAGCGCTCATGAAAGCAATAGATCCTAGTGACGGCTTTCAAATTGTAGGTGTCAAGAAGGCTGCGAAGTCTGGCGTCGTGTTACGTGTCGCTAACGATTTACAAATCAAAAAGTTACAATCGGTCGATGCCATTAGGTCCGCTGGCTTGCGACTTGAAAAACCAAAAGGCCGTAAGCCTCGTATTTTAGTTAAAGACGTCCCATCCTCAATGGAGGACAGTGCCTTTTTGCATGCGTTGTACTGCCAAAACATTAAAGACGAGTTGTCATTAAAAGAAGACGAATTTATTAAATCAACGAAAATCATACGTAGGCGTTCGTTAGACAACGGTCGGAAATGGATAGGCATTGAACTCGAGTCCGCGGTCCGGAAACATTTAGTCTCGACCAAGGATAAATTGTTTATTGATTGGGCGACTTGCCGTTTCATTGATGATGTCGATGTAGTACGTTGTGCACATTGTCAACAGTTCGGTCATGTTAAGAAACAATGCACTATTAAATCACCTACCTGCGCTAATTGCTCTGAGACACATGAAACCAAAGACTGTCCGCATAAAGACAATTTAAATTATATACCGTCTTGCGTGGCGTGTAAACGCTCTAAGAAACCGTCTGACCATCGATGTGGATCGGATGGGTGTGCCACTTATAAACTTAAACTCGAACAACTTATCCTCAACACCAACTACTAAAATAATGGATAGATTAACAATAGGACAATTAAATCTCCACAACGATAGGGTAGCGACTTCTGAACTTGACAAACTAATTATCGATTATAACTTAGATATCGTGCTTGTTCAAGAACAATATCAAAACGCGCGTTTACGTCACAAAGTAGTACAGTTGGATGGCAAAGCACGAGCTGGAATTTACGTGGCGCATTCTTCTAACTTCACAGTAACGTCTTTGCGTAATCTAATGACACCCCATTGTGCCGTTGCGGAGGTCTCATCGTCTTCTTTTAAAGTTTACGTTGTGAGTTGCTACTTTCAATATTCAGACCCTGTTGCTCCTCATATACATAATCTCCGTCACGTATTGCAGTCGCTCGCGGGCTGCAAAGTTATCGTTGGCGCTGATGTGAATGCGTCATCATCACTCTGGTATGGCAAAGTTCGGTCTACGGATTATGAACGACGCTGCGCTGTTGAAGATTTCATTGCTGAAATGAATCTGACTATTCATAATACCCCTGAAGCACCACCAACTTTTTGCAGCCAAATGGGCGAATCTTGTATTGACGTCACACTTTCTAGTGCAGACGTACGCTTGGATAGGTGGCGTGTCCTACCGGACGCGTCTTGTAGTGATCATCGCTTGATCGTGTACGAATTTGTTCCAGTTTTTACTCAGGGTACGTCACATGTCATTGGTAACTTTAGGTATAAATGTAAGGGTGCGAATTGGGAATTCTTTAGCTCGCTTGTTGCGTCTCACGCCAAAGACTTCACTCGTGATGGGCTTTCAGCTGAAGAAAGTGCTGAAATTATGTCAGACACCTTCACTTACTGTGCTGACATTGCCATTGGTCGTGGATCTTTGACCAATATACGTAGATGTGATTGGTGGTGTGACTACCTAACTGAACAGCGTAAAAATTATCGCCGAGCGCGTAAACATCTTAACAAGCTTAAAAAACGTAAGGTTACCGGTGACCCTCTTTCCATTGCGTTAAATACGTTTAGACTTGCCAGGTCCCGCTACAGAGCATCGGTGGAAAAATCAAAGGGTAATTTATTGCGTAAAGTAGTAGAAAAATTAGATAAAGAAGGTCCGTGGTCTCCTTTATATCATGAGTTTAAAGCCAATCGATCAGTCGACCTCGCGTTTGTTCAGAATATTAAAGTAAATAATAAACACACTACCGGTATTGAGGAAACAACTGAAGTTTTGCTGAATACTCTTATACCTGATGACGTACTGGCTAATGACAACGAATACCATCAACAGATCAGAGCGTGGGCAGCTGTACCACCTGAATCACCAGCGTCAGACCTTCCATCCACTGACGAATTTATTAACGTTGTCAAGAGGTTACCACTCAACAAGTCATCAGGTGAAGATAAAATATCTAATCGGATGATTATAGAAGCGTGTAAAACAGCCGGTGATGCGATTTTAACCGTTTACAACCGTTGTATTGCGGAGGGCGTATTTCCTCGTATTTGGCGACGCGGATTTATACGAATAATCCCGAAAAGTGGCGACAAACCCCCGGACGACCCGAAGTCGTACCGGCCCATAACATTACTTCCATCTTTGGGAAAACTCCTGGAGCGCCTTATCGTTCCACGGTTGCTACCGGACGGACCAAAATTTCATAATAATCAATTCGGTTTCACTATTGGAAAATCGACTGTAGACGCGGCCCTTACTGTTAGGAAAATAGTTAATACATCTGAACATAAGTATGTAATTGGGATTTTTCTAGATATTTCTGGGGCTTTTGATAACGCATGGTGGCCAATGCTATTACTTAAAATGAAAAATCGAGGCTGCTATAGAAATATATACAATTTAGTTTACTCTTACTTTTTAAATGGTTCCGCGAAACTCAAACTCGGCCATCATTCCATGTCGAAGTCTCTCACCATGGGATGTCCTCAGGGTTCGGTTATTGGTCCACCTTTATGGAATTTAGGCTTTGATGATTTCCTCGCGATTCCGCTTCCAAGCGGCTGCTCATTAACCGGTTACGCGGACGACGGTCTTCTGCTCATTCAATCAAGTACTCGAGCTGGACTCGAGAACTTGGCTGACACTTGCCTACGATTAATATCTCAGTGGGGCGATCGTAACCGCCTGACCTTTGCTCCGCATAAAACTTATCAGCTCATTTTGAAAGGTAATCTTAAATCGTGTCCTACTATTAAATTTAATAACGTTCCGGTAAAAAGGAAGCAGTCCGTGTGCTATCTTGGTCTTGTGTTAGAAAGGAATTTTGCATTTATAGATCATATTAAAATCGTCGGTGAAAAAGCAAAAAAGAACTTCTATGCCTTAACGAGAATATCTAAATCTACGTGGGGTCTGTCTTTTTTGACTTTAAAGACTATTTATGGGGCTACTTACTTGGGTTGTATCTGCTATGGGGCGCCTGTTTGGGCTGATAGGGCCACAATAGGGGCGGTACGACGTAAGTTACTTCAGAGTCAGCGTTTGGCTTTGATATTCTTATGCAAAGCATACAGGACGGTTAGTACTGAGGCCTTACCGGTACTTGCTGGCGTACTTCCGGTCGACCTTGAAGTGCAGCGACGTGCTGCAATGTACTATTCCGCAAAAGAGACCATGGACGCGGACTTTTTAACGCGGAGTGACCGTGCCAAAATCTCTAGATTATTTAAACCACATATTGACGTCTGGGAGGAACTTTTATCCGAATGGCAATGTAGGTGGGATAATTCCATCAAGGGCCGACACCTCCACCAATTCTTTCCATCCGTTCGCGTGCGGCTGGCCAGGACGTGGCTGGAGGTGGATCACTGTGTTGCCCAATTTCTCACAGGGCATGGTAACTTTAAAAGTAAATTATTTTCCTTCAAGCTTGTTGCCTCGCCATTATGTCAGTGTTCTACATCTGACTGTGAATATATACAATCTGCACATCATATCTTATGGGAGTGTATTCTTTGGCAGAATGAACGCAATACTATGTTGAATAATGTACAGGCTGTATCAGGAGCCGTTTACTATACGGACCTTGTGGAAACTAGAACAAATTTCCGTGCGTTCAAGCGCTTTTGCCATACCTATTATTGGAATCAAATATAACAGCTCACAATGTTAGGACCCATTAATATTAATGCAAATTTTTATCCGTGGTGCTTGGCAACTGGGCTTATCCCAGTTGTAAACGACCCTTTGTGCCTATTGGTCTTGTTTGTTCTGTCTCCTGCTTGATATGGAGGGAAGTGGAAATTTGTGTTTTTCTTACTCCTCCATTTTCTTTTCTGATTAATTTCGTTGCGGGATCCAAGACAGTTAAATTCATTCTCCGGGACTTCGTCGAGCTTCATTGCCTCGGCGCTTTTCTGGTGGTCGCCACTGTTGATTCTGGCTTTCAGGAGTTGCAGTGGTTTGGGAATAGTGCGGTGGGATTGTCCCAATTAAAAAAAAAAAAATACTCGTCTCGCATCCAACAGTAGAAGGAGGGGGCCGCGAATCACCAGGATTCAGACGCGATGATGCCGCAAAAAGGGAGGCAAACAAATTTGTCTTCTCTTCAGCGGAGTGGGCCAGTGACCCATCAGGTTTCAGCAGTGGGGTAGTGAGGGACGGCAGAAGTTCGATTCGACCGACTTAGCCAGGGACAAAAACGCTTTACTACCTGCTGGGTAAGAAGCAAATTTGGTCAAATGAAATGAAGGAGATCTGATTTGCCACAAACAGTTACTAAATACAAGATACAGGGCCTAATCTTCTTGATGGATCTAACTATCAATACCTGCAATAGATTCTTTTGAAATAAAATGCTTTCGTTTTCGACCACTTGTCACTTTACCTTTTTTATAGTATTTTCTGCACCAAAAAGCGCAAATGTTTGCTAAAATACTGAATTTTAATGTAAACAAATAAACACAACAATTTATTACAAGCAACTATTAACAAATTGTTAAAAGCGATCAAGCTAACCTTATCTCGAGGAGCACCAAACTGAACTGCTGTAGTCGAGTTGAACAGAACAAATAAACCCTGAACACCTACCAAGTAATTAGTAGGAACTGCTACTATTACTGCTTTCGAAGTGAGGTTAACTTAAATACTGAAGCGAAGAGGTGAAGTAAGACGAATTTATTATATCAATGTTTTTTGGCACTTCTGTATTTTGCAAGAGTTTAATTGGTGGCATCTTTATTTCAGATATTAAAAACTTCCAGACCGATGCGACCTGATTGCCGTTGACCGTTGTTAGAGTTAAATTTTTGCACGTAGATATAATTTTAACGATATCTTTTACTTTGAAGGACAGGCATTACTACTAATACTTATGCTGATTGACAATTGCTAAGCAATCCCAAACAATATTCTAAACGTATGCAGTATACGTTATTCAAAAAATTTCGCAGATCAAACAGAACTTAAGATTCAAAGCATCAAAATCTCTAAACATCCAAACTTCTGAATTAAACAATGACAGAGTCCAGATTCTTTCTACTTCCGACTTTAAATTGTATCCCGTGTCCGAGCGTTGCCTAGAATAACCTGCATTATTCGCGTGTACCGTACATCTCTCATCTGGAACATCTTACAGCTCACCTGAACCCGCTCCAGCCTCGTCTATAAAGTATAAATGCGTTACATCTCTTATTCCACCACCTCACACTTTATATATGCAGTTCCGTTTGACTTCACAGTATACACTATCAAATAGCCATGTTTTTCAGAAATACGTTTTTATTGTAAGTTAAGTAACCAAAAGTATCACATCTTGAAATGATCAAAGACCATGAGACACCGATGATACCGTGTACATCCTCATAATGAGCAAGTCCTTCACATAAACATAAGAAATCAGACTTTTATGTATAGGCACATAATATATTTAACAATTTAGTTTAGCAAAAACACTGAGGAAAATAGAATAGCATTTCAATAGAGAGCCGATATCGACAGTCTAATTGAATTGCCATTCTCATAAGTTTTGCTCTCAATTTTCTGCTATGCTACCTATAGTTCGAGAACTTTGCCCACCTCGATGTCGTTGCTTTTACAGTTAACTTTTATCTTTTTGTCGATTCTCGGATATAAGGCGAAGTGTTTGGCGTGCGCCCAACTGGTACATACACACACATAACTTTGTATACAACCACTGGCTTCTCTTCGCGCTCCATAAGTAATGAGAACAGTAGTAATACATAATATTCTTACAGTACAGCACGCCACGTGTGTTAAACTATAAAGCGTTATTAACGCTGAGATGACCAGAAGGAAAGTTGAGAGAGCTACGATAATAAGTAATGAACCGTAATAAATAATACGGAAAACACAACACACACACTTAGAAATACTTATATTATAAAGCTGAAGAGTTTCTATGTTTGTTTGAACGCGCTAATCTCAGAAACTACTGGTTGGAATAAAAAAATATTTTTTTGTTGAATAGTCCATTTATCGAGGAAGGTTATAGGCTATATAACATCAAGCTACGACTAATAGGAGCGGCGCATAAATTAAAAATGTTGCAAGAACGGGCAAAATTATTCCATTTTGAGAGCTTCCGTTACGTGCCATGTATGCAGGGTAGGTTGGGAAGATGCCAGTAAACGAGAGCGAAGCTGCGTGGGACAGCAATTTTTTGAGTTAAAGTATACTAAAAAGATTTTCAAGATTTTGTAAATGTTGGCGATACTTGACGCGGAAGTCGCTCAATTTTGAACTCTAAAAAAGGAGGTTATTAATGTGTATGGTCCCTTGTTAGACCATACATAACTTATAGATGATTGGATGATGAGGAATAAAAGAGTTTAAGTATTTAAACACTGATGTATTGTCTGAAATGTTTTAAGGATAAAATGAGCTTAATGAACTGATGTGTGAAGAATGAAGTGAGTGACGCGGCCCTTGTTGGCTGTTACGAGGACGCCTGGCTGTCTTGATAGCCCAACGCGAACTAACTAATTATTATGATTTGAAATGAATGTGTGGCGTAAACTGCTGAATTGCAGAATGTGCGGTTGCACCGTACATGCTCCCGAGCGGGAAGATGAATGTGAGATGAACATGAAATGATGAGTAACAAGGTGATGCCAATTGGTCCTTATACTAGATGATTGACAAGGTGATTCCAATTGGTCATTATTATATGTTTAGTGTCTCTACTTGAACTCCGTTTTACGAGTCATAGGCGACGTACACTTGTCTAACTTATGCACTTTTGGAATTTCACTGTAATCTGATACACACGGAATCTCACACTGATTACGCGCACTAACACTATATTTAATCGTGGACGATGAGATAGAGGCCCCAGCCTCTGCCCGTGCAGGTGTCGCGTGTTGCGCGGGCTGCAGACTCGCCAATGCGACCCTTGCCACCGCGAGAGATGCGGTTCGCCTTTTACGCAGTCGTCGCACCATGAAGACTGCTCCAACTATCAACACAACTCCGATAGCCACATAAAATGCTGTGTAGTGATGGACATCGTGATAAGAAACTTGATGTGGCAATCTTTCACTTGCTTTGAGAATGCGGAGTTGCTTCTTGATTTCGTCAAGCTCCTTGTTACTCGAGAGGAGTGTATAGTTTTGTATCAGTGGAGTTGGGATGCCTAAGTCTATGATATGATTGATTGGTTCTATCTCAGGCAGCTTGAATGATGGTTTTATGTCTATAGTGCTAATTCCTTCATTGTGGGAGTAAACCGTAAAACTTTCGGTTTTAATTAGACAGCCGTGCTTGAGTCCCAATATGCCTGCGTTTACTAAATGCCCCGACGACATGACACTATCGTCGCATAGAACTTTTATTTGACACTGACTACAGCAGAAAAATGCATAATTGTTTGTTTTGCTAAGTGCTATCCATTGATTCGAACAAGTCATAATGCTGATCTTGCATTTGCTCGAATCAGGTTCGACTTCACAAAATTTTTCATCATTCTTGAGATGATAAATCGGCTTCTCTATATGACATAGATAAGTATCGACATTGTCACGTAGACATGTCTGGACGTCGTGTATAGACATCGGTAAATACGAGTCCTTCTTCAAATTGATTGCAACATGTTCAGCAATCGGAGTTAAAGTAGCCATGCTTGTGTTACCAACAATTTGAGGTATTGGTATAATTTTCATGATTGAAAATGAATCTCTAGACACTAGAGGCAATTTCAATTCGAAGATTAAATATTCTTCAGTCATTCTAGCTTTGACTGTCAATAAATGATAAATGTTTATAAAGTTAATTTGCAAATTATTAATCGGCAACGTAAGGTCTTTTGAAAGATGACTCGTTATTGTATTCAGTGTGTCCTTCAGTTGTTCTGGTGACAATAAGTGTAAATTGAGTCTCCCGTGATAAACATCTGTTATGGTATCTAATAAACTTGTTTGGATTGTTTTTAGTTGTCTTAAAACATTGCTCGTAGCAATTGCTCCCATACTGAAATCGTTCATGACTCGATTACTCGCCGATTCGTTCAATAAAACGTTTTCCATTTTATCTAATTTGATTGATAGTGAATTAAGCATCTTGTGTTGCTTATTAATTGCTTGCCCGTTCCTTTTCAGAACATTGTATTCTGCTTCAATGACCGTTGTTTGTTGTTTTAAGAGCAAAAGCAAATGATTTTCATTGTCATGTATTGACTGAATATCTTGTTTATATTGCTCGGCGAATCTCTCATCAAGTACACCGAATAAGCCGTTTGCAAGATACCCTATACCGTTGATAAGGCCTCGCTTGCGGCGGCGCAGGTCTCGTGCGCGACGCGTGCTGGAATGCTGAGTCAGCAACAGGTGGTTATAGTACTCGAGTTCTGAGAATTCTTGCTGCAATTGAACTTGTATGACGTCACAATGTGACGTTTCTTTAAACTTGTTGCATAATTGATTCAAGTAGCTTAGGTATTTACTGCATGCTTCTGTCATCATCATCATATCAGCCGCAAGACGTCCACTGCTGGACATAGGCCTCCCCCAAGCGTCGCCACATTGACCGGTCCCGTGCGTCCCGCATCCAGCGGATCCCTGCAACCTTCACCAGGTCATCGGTCCACCTGGTGGGAGGCCTTCCAACGCAACGTCTTCCGGTTCGCGGTCGCCACTCCAGAACCTTTCTGCCCCATCGGCCATCCGTTCTGCGAGCAATGTGCCCTGCCCACTGCCACTTAAGTTTGGCAATTCTTCGGGCTATGTCGGTAACCCTGGTTCTCTTGCGGATCTCTACATTTCTGATTCGATCACGTAAGGAAACTCCGAGCATAGCCCTCTCCATTGCCCTTTGGGTGACTGTAAGCTTTCTGATGAGGCCCATTGTGAGCGACCACGTCTCAGAGCCATAGGTCATAACTGGCAACACACACTGGTCATAGACTTTCGTCTTGAGACACTGTGGTAAGTTGGACGTGAAGATACCGCGCAACTTCCCGAACGCTGCCCAGCCGAGTCGGATTCGACGGTTGACCTCTTTGTCGAAGTTGGCCCTACCCAACTGGATCGTTTGTCCCAGGTAGACATAGTCATCCACAACTTCGAGTGTAGAGTCTCCGACCCTAATAGGAGTGGGTGTGACATGGGCATTCAACATCAACTTGGTTTTGTCCATGTTCATCCTAAGACCCACTCTTTCGGAGGCTCTACTGAGGTCATCGAGCATTGTATTGAGGTCCTCCATAGTCTCAGCCATGACCACTATATCGTCAGCAAACCGAAGGTGAGTGATGTACTCGCCGTTGACGTTGATGCCTAGCCCTCTCCAGTCCAGAACCTTGAAGACATCCTCCAGTGCAGCGGTGAACAGTTTCGGAGATATGACATCTCCCTGCCTCACACCTCGCTGCAGAAAGACAGGTTCCGAGGACTGATCCTGAAGTCGAACTGACATGGTGGCGTTTTTATACAAACACTTCAACACCTCGATGTACCGGTAGTCAATTTGGCACCGTTGGAGAGACTGCAGCACAGCCCAAGTCTCGATCGAATCAAAGGCTTTCTCGTAGTCCACAAACGCTAAGCAGAGAGGCAGGTTGTACTCTTCGGTCTTCTGTATAACCTGCCGCAGCGTATGTATGTGGTCTACGGTGTTAAAGCCTTTACGGAAACCGGCTTGTTCAGGAGGCTGGAAATCGTCAAACCTGCGCGCGAGACGATTCGTGATGACTCTTGAAAACAGCTTGTAGACATGGCTAAGAAGTGAGATGGGCCTATAGTTCTTTAGTAGGGCATTGTCGCCCTTCTTGAAGAAGAGTACCACCACACCCCTGCACCATGCCTGTGGCGTTTTTCCCTCGAGTATGACGGAATCAAACAGCTTCTGAAGGGCCTTAAGGACCGGTTTTCCACCCGCCTTCAGGAGTTCGGCTGTAATTCCGTCTTCACCCGGCGCCTTGTTGTTTTTAAGCTGTTTAAGAGCCATCCTAATCTCATACAGGCTGACGTCCGGAATGTCTTCGGTATAGTGCTTCTGTACCTTGCCAAAATGAGTTCATGTCATAGTATGTGACTATCTTCCATTCATCTTTGATTAATTGCATGTTTGCAATTTTGTCAACATAAAGACCTTGATTGTCCTTTAATTGTGTAACATTGTATGAACAGTGAGCTGTGGTCAAAATGCTCATGAAAGACAAAAGTAACAGTACCAGCGATGAGAAGCTGTAGTTTACTCTTTTGTTTTGATATAGCTTGACATCTTTCAATTCCTTGGAACACGACTCTTGTTTGTCGATCCTATCATTTACAGGGAGAATAGACAGCTTGAAAATAGGCCTCTTGATAAGCCCATTCTTTGTTTTCAATGTGACCACCCTGATGTGGCCATCGGTACCGGGATGCAGCTTGACGACGCGGCCAACTGCCCACTTCCCAGGAGGTAAGTTTGCATCGTTAATTGTAACAATGTCATTTAGTTGAATGTCTGGTTGAGAATGTCTCCACTTGCTTCTTGCTGTCAACTGAGTGAGATATTCTGTATGCCAGCGTTTCCAAATATCTTGTACTATTTTTTGAGTTAGATGCCATCTCGTGCGCATATCTGTTTCTGTTTCTAATATAGTCATGTCTTGATTTTGATTGATAAAGCTTGACGGAGAGAGGAAATTTAAGTCGTTGGGATCTTCAGTCAGAGGACACAGTGGCCTCGAGTTAAGTACTGCTTCTAACTGGGCCAGAACTGTGCTGAACTCTTCAAACGTGAGCTTTTGATCTCCAACTACTCTTTTTAAATGATGTTTCAAACTTTTAACCGCAGCCTCCCACAGCTCTCCTGCAGTAGGCCATGAGGGTGCATTAAAATGCCATTCGATCTCCATGCTAGTAATTTCCTTGATGAAATCTAGATCGAATGTTTCTTGTATCTGCTCAAATTCTTCTTGTAAAATTTTGTTGGCGCCGACGAAGTTTGTACCGTTGTCGCTGTACAAATGTTTCGGCGAGCCCTTTCTTGCAGCCATTCTTCGCAACGCAGCTATGAATGCTGATGATGTGAGGTCTGAGACCAGCTCTATATGAACAAGTTTGGTCACCATACAGACAAATACCGCCACGTAACCCTTTGTGGTCTTAATACCACGGCCCTTGTTGGCCTTTATGAGTACGTGCCCGGTAAAATCGACGCCTGTATGTTCAAAAGGCTTTGCAACGTTACATCTCTGCGTTGGTAAATCACCCATCAACTGTGTCATCTTGCTTGGATTGTGTTTACGACAGGTAACGCAGGATCGTATACGCTTTTTGACTGCTCGATTACCGCCTATGATCCAGTAATTCTTGCGAATGAATGCTGATGTCACCCGTGCTCCTCCATGGAAGGTAAGTTCATGTGCTTGATCTATAATTAAGTATGTTAACTTTCCTTCGTGAGGTATGATAATCGGATGCATCATATCTTGATTAATGCTGGCCTTGCTTAGTCTTCCTCTGACTCTGATAAGTCCCTCGTTGTCAAGGAATGGATTTAATTGCAATAACTTACTTTTTGCTGATGGCGACTTATTTTCCTTTAAGTTATGTACTTCCCGGGCAAATTCTTTCTGCTGTACATATAAAATTATTTTATGCTTAGCATTTATTAATTCTTGCAATGTTAAATAATTTTGCACGCGGTGTTTCGTGTATCTTGCTTGCTTGATAAATCTTAATATCCATGCTAAAACTCTTGTTAGTTTAGCGAGTGAACTATATCTTGCTAATAATTCACCCAAAATGTTTTCGCTTTCTTGCTGCGAAATATGATTAATAAACTTGGCTTTTCTTGCTTCTTCGTCTGTGGTAAACCCTGCTTGCCCATTTTCTTGGTCAGGTTCGTAGTTCCGCAGCCACGACGGTCCTTCCCACCACAACGAATGGGTTTTCAATTGATCGACGCCCAATCCGCGGCTTGCGCAGTCAGCTGGATTTTCAGCTGACTTGACGTAACGCCAGCTGTTTGTAGGTATGATGCTTGATATTTGTCGCACCCTGTTGGCGACAAAAGGCTTCCATCTTCCTGGCTCTCCTTGTAACCAGGCTAGGACTACCATTGAATCTGTCCAATTATATGTCTTGATATTATGACTGTTAAGGCATTGTTGAATTTTAGACAGCAATTTCGCTAGTAGTAGAGCACCGCTGAGCTCTAATCTTGGTAATGAAATTGATTTGTTTACTGGTGCTAATCTCGCTTTTCCTGCTACTAACGAGATCTTTGTTTCTCCGTTGCTTTCAGTCTTGCAATAAACAACGCATGCGTAGGCTTTATTTGAAGAATCGCAGAATCCATGTAATTCTAGCGTGTTGTTGTCTCCTGTTCCCAACCAACGCTGCAACTTGAATTGATTGATTTTGTGCATATCTCCTCTAATGTTTTGCCATTCCTTGCTAGTTTGATGGGGTAACTGGTCATCCCACTGAATACTTGACATCCAAACTTGCTGAAATAGCAGTTTTAACTTGGTTGATATTGGTGAAAGCCAACCAAGTGGATCAAACAACTTTGATATATCTGATAACATGGATCTTTTAGTTGGTGTTTTGGTTGATGGTTCTATTTTTGATTGAAATGTAAATAAGTCTGCTGTAGAATTCCAACGTAATCCCAAGGTTTTTGACGTATCCATTTCCTTAAAATCGAAACCTTCTTGGTTGCTACTTGCCCCGATTGTATCGTCTTGTAAGGCTGCTGAGTTGGAAGACCACTTTCTTAAATTGAACCCCCCTGATTTTAACAACTTGATTAAATCTTGCTTTAGTTTTATTGCTAACTCGACAGAATGTGACCCGTGTAGAACATCATCCATGTAAAATGAGTGCTCCAATGCCTTGATTGCAACACTGTCGAAATTGTGTCTTTCATCTTCAGCCAATTGTCTAAGAGTCATCATTGCTAAAAATGGTGCTGCTTTGGTGCCGTATGTAACTGTGCATAATTGGTATACTTGATGACGCATGTCAATGGTATCCCTCCAAATGATTTTTTGGAATCTTTGATCCTGTTCATTTAACCAAATAAAACGAAACATTTTTTCAATATCTGCTGTAAAAGCTACGCGATATTGTCTCCACCTTATTAGTAAAGATTGGAGGTCTTGCTGTAGATTTGGGCCTTTTAACATGAGGTCATTCAAGCTGATTCCCGTTGTTGTTTTTGTAGAAGCGTTGAAAACTACGCGAAGTGCTGTCGTAGTGGAATCATTTCGCAATACACAATGGTGCGGTAAGTAATAATCCGGTTGTATTTTACCGGACGCTGGTATCATATGTCCTAAAGTTTTATATTCTTGAATAAACAATTTGTATTGTTTTGATATTTCTACATTATTGGAAAATTTCCTTTCCAACTGTTGAAATTGTGCCATAGCTTTATTTTTAGACATGCCCAACTGTGTCTCAAAGTTTTCTTGAAAGGGCAATCTTACTTTATACATGCCATTTTCCTGTCTTGTTGTGGTGCTCTTGTAAAACTCCATGCATTGTAGATCTTCTGCGGATAGATTGGATGATTCTGTGACGTCTTCAATCTCCCAAAATCTTTGTACTTCGTCCACTTGATTCAGGACTACGTTACAATGAAAAGTCTTGAAATTGCCGCATAAGATCCACCCCAGTCGTGTCTGTTGCGCGACCGGTAATGATAAATCAGCCCTGATAATGCCTTCTAAAATGATTTGGGAATACACATCGGCTCCCAATAGGATGTCGATAGGACGGCTGATATTGTATTCGGGGTCGGCTAGTGGCATGCCGGCTAGGTGTGCCCATGTTGGCTTGGCAAATGTACATCTTGGTAATTGAGTAATCAGCGTGTCCATGATTACCACTTCTGTTTTAAATGTGAAATCATCAAAATTTGAACAACATGTTATGTTCGTAACGCCCTTGCTACTGCTCTCCTTCTCTCCTATCCCGCAGATGACGGCTCTGCAATACTTTCTTGATAAAGCAAGCTGTTGTGCCGCTCTTGCTGAGATAAG
Source organism: Orthosia cruda (assembly GCA_964057195.1). Lineage (NCBI taxonomy): Eukaryota > Metazoa > Arthropoda > Insecta > Lepidoptera > Noctuidae > Orthosia > Orthosia cruda. The sequence goes on along the minus strand of OZ059848.1, from coordinate 5,610,738 downwards.
GGAGGCTTGAGAACCTTGATCTATTAGCGCACGCATTTTGTGGTATGATCCGTCACTTGCTTGAACTTTGATCATTGCAGTGGCTAATAATGTTTCGATCACGTTGTTGCCTTGTTGCGAAACGTGATTTTCTTGTAACTCTTGATTTTGCGTTCTAGTTGCAAGAACTGCTGGTGTGTCATTTTCTGTAATTGGGTTACATGAAGGCTTCTTGTTAAACGCTTCATGTAACAGTGTGTTATGTTTGCCGCGACATTCACGGCAGCGTCTTTCTGACGTACATTCTTTATCCCCATGCGAATAGAGACAATTTTTGCTCAAATGTAATCGTGTTATAGCTTGTCGCTTTGCACTTGGTGTCATGTTTAAAAACTTACTGCAATAGTATATTCCATGTGACTCTTTACACAACGGACAAGTAAATTCGATATTATTTACCGAAGTCTTACTTGCTGAATATTTATTCTTGAAATTTGACGATGATGATTTATTTTGCTTGCTTATTGTTGGTTTGGAATTTTCGTTTTTCTTGCGCGAAGATTCCAATGCGGTGAATCTGCTCTCTAAGAAGCTTAGAAACTCCGACAATTTTGGCAGTTCTCTGGGTTTCTTCAGACATTCCAAATAATGATCATGCGTGTCCGCATCTAATTTTAGCAATAAAATACGCACGATGAATGGATCCCAGCTGTCTATATTAACGCCTAGATTCCTTATTGAGTTTAAACACTCTAGTGTAGTATCGTGTATTTGCTTTATCTGAGGGACGTTCGCTTGTTGAACTACTGGAAGATTTAATAGGAGATCTATGTGAGATGTAAAAATCAACCATGTGTTGTTGTACCTGTTGTTCAATATCTCCCAACAAACAGTGTAGTTGGTTGAACTGATTTGTAAATGCTGTATCAAACGTTCAGCTTCTCCCCGCACCTTGCTTTTAAGAAACTGCATCTTGTGAGCGTTTGATAAGGAGACGTTACTGTGGATAGCTTCTACAAATAAGTCCTTGAAAGACACCCAGTTTTGATAATTGCCATTGAAGAACGGGATGTCAATTTTTGGTGTCCAATTCTCTTTGTGAACTATGGAACCTAGTTTTCTGTTAATTGCATTTTTTAATTCATTGTAAATAGTTTCTTGCTTAGTATAAGACACCTCATATCCTTGATTGGTGCCCTCCAAATCGCTGTCTAATTCCCAATGTAAGGAATCTATAATAGACCATCGAGCCTGTAGAGTACGTAAGGCATCCTTTAACTCCCACTTTTCGGACATAAAATCCAAATTTATCCCTGCTACAGTGCGCTGCAGCGCCCTGAAATTGCTTGCTTGTTTTTTCAACAGTTCATCAAGCTTGCTAGATGAACCCCTGGAGCATATCTCGACAGGCGGCGATTGACGTCCCACTGGATCTTCTTGCTTCGACCATGCAGGACCTTGTACCCCCTGAGTGGAACCTCCCTGTTGAGCTTCCTTCATCTTCATCAACAAAATTTGATATTGTTGATTGATGAGAGCCTTGGTCGAGTTGTATAGTTCTTCTGTTCGTTCGAATTCACGGCCACTAAAATAAGGATGAGCCTTGCTTTCTTCCGTAAGAAGACGGTCGTGATTGTATTGGTACTCGGTCCAATACTGAGTAAGGTTATCTAAACGTCTCTTGAAATAGTCAGCAGTCTTACGATCCGCTGAGTCCTTTTTGATATTTGTGGCTAACTTTAGGATAGCTGTGTAAAGTTCGTCTTGATTAGCATGTATGGCCTCCATGATGAGGACTTACTAAAGTGAGAAATAAATGGAAAGATCTTACTTGAATGTTCTTGATAACTGCTTACGGATCCTTGGTGATCCTCTGAGACACTTGGTAGCCTCAGCTCTTGATTATAAAACGCTCCCAGAGACACGTGTTAGTCCCAGTCTAAAATTCCTGCACTGAACTCCTGATAGTTTGCGGATCCTTGTTGATCCCTGAGACACTTGTTAGTCCCAAAGTCTAAAATTCCTGCACTGAACACTTGATAGTTCCCGGATCCTTGTTGATCCCTGAGACACTTGTTAGTCCCAAAGTCTAAAATTCCTGCACTAAACACTTGATAGTTTACGGATCCTTGTTGATCCCTGAGACACTTGTTAGTCCCAATGTATTATTGTCACTCAACACTGCACACACTTTGAGCCACTGGATAGTTGCCCGCTACACTGTCCACGCGCGCGAAATGGACTATGTAGCGTACTATGATTTCCGTCGAAGGACCAAAAAGAATGTATGGTCCCTTGTTAGACCATACATAACTTATAGATGATTGGATGATGAGGAATAAAAGAGTTTAAGTATTTAAACACTGATGTATTGTCTGAAATGTTTTAAGGATAAAATGAGCTTAATGAACTGATGTGTGAAGAATGAAGTGAGTGACGCGGCCCTTGTTGGCTGTTACGAGGACGCCTGGCTGTCTTGATAGCCCAACGCGAACTAACTAATTATTATGATTTGAAATGAATGTGTGGCGTAAACTGCTGAATTGCAGAATGTGCGGTTGCACCGTACATAATGAACGTAATTCAAACGAAATCACTAATATTTATTTGACTTTTAAATTTATCTAATCTTAGCATACCCATCTTATTGTGAGCCAGCACGGGTCGGCCATCATCAGCCTTTTAATATTCCCACTGCTGGGACACAGGCCTCCTATAAAAGAGGGAGTGGGCTATAATCCACTACGCGGACCCATTGGAGATTTGTGACATGCACATGTCTTCGAATTTTGGCCATGGGTCGGTATTTGAAAATAAATACAGATTGGTCGTCCTCCATGTTACCCGGCGCTTCCCTAATCAATAGTTGGTGGAAATGAAATTCCTTCTCGAACCGCCTCTGAGTTAATTCAAAAGATTCGGCTCACCTTTAACACAATTAAGTACCATTAAAACACTTTTCTTTAATTACCTTTTCGTAATGTCATTTTAAAAGGTAAAGATAAAACTTTGTGTTTTGTTACTTGTCACGAAACTATAATTAGTTTTCAGCTGAGCGAATATCTAATGAAAAGTTTGACTTTGTAGAAGGAACAGCCAAAAGTGGAATGAACTTGATCTAATACTGATGTACTACATTTGTTATTACTACTAAGAGGTAATAACAAAAATGTATAATGTTGCTAGGTAATCTGTAAATGAAAATTTTATTTATTTTTTATTTATTTATTTCAACCTTATCACATACATCTTTACAGGATTACACCCAATACGATAAATGCGCTTAACTAGAGTAAACCTAATCTAATACATAACAGTAGATATCTAAACTAATTTTATGTTAACTTGTTTACATAACAAATTTTATCTATAACTAATTTTAAACAATGCACTCCTTGTGAATTCACCCAGAGTACAGCAGAATAGGTCCGTCTCAATAGCCACAAGGTTGAGCGTGCGGAGTGCACGCGTCAGCGGCGCCTCTCTTAACAGGTTGGTTCGACTGCGCGGCTCAACTAGCAAGCTCGGCCGCCGCCGTCGCCAGACGTACCTGTCCGGAACATACAGACACACCTGTCCTAAAACCGTTGCATTATGCACCTTCCCTCTCAATATTTTGAAAATATATGAGGTGAGTGTCAGTTCCCTCCTAACCCTCAACTCATTGTATCCTACCATACCTAAAATAAATAAAGTAGGATACATTAAGGGATAAAATGGGTAAACACCGTAATACCTCATATACAAATATCTAATAAATTTGTTCTGTACCTTCTCCAGCATGAGACTATATTTAGCTTCATGTGGAGACCAGATGACTGCGTTACATTCTAGCTGGCTCCTAACCAATGCATTATATAAAGCTATAATGGCTTTCAAATTCGTGAACCCTCGGACCGTACGAAGCATAAAGCCTAAATTTCTATATGCTCTCTTGCAGCAACGCATAACGTGGTCACGAAATGTCAAGCTGGTGTTAAAGCTTACCCCCAAGTCCTTGACTTCCGTGACCCGTGTCATAGGCAAGCCATCAATATGATAGCCATGCACGATGGGATTGTGTGCACGAGAAAAAGTTATTGTCACACATTTCGAAATATTGAACTGCAACAGATTTTCTCTGCTCCAGCTCACTACCCTGTCAATATCCCTTTGTAGCTTGTCACAGTCTTCGCTCCTTTCCACTGTGAGGGACAATTTGAGGTCGTCGGCAAACAACAAACAGTGAGCGTCTTGGACTACTTCTGGTAGGTCGTTAACCACCAGGAGGAACCCCAAAGGTCCAAGGTTACTGCCCTGACTCACTCCAGACCTCGTGAAATACGGATCTGACACGTGTCCCGCATATTCCACGTACTGTCGCCTATCTCTCAGATAGCTGGCATAAAACTGGAGCGAATGTGGGGTGAAACCAACACCAGCTAACTTTGCAAGCAACATGTCATTATCGACTAGGTCGAATGCTTTTCTAAAATCGAAGTAAGCAGCATCAATTTGCCCCCCACTATCCACTGCCGGCACCAGATGAGCCATGTGGCAGAGAAGATTACTGGTGGTACTCCTTCCCGGTCGAAAACCATGCTGAGCGTCTGAGAGCTGTGCGCTAACCTGTTGATAAATAATCTTGTGAATGGCAGTTTCCAGTACTTTAGCCGGCGTCGACAATACTGCAACTGGCCTATATCCATCCAAAGGTTTTTCTGACCCTCCCTTAGGAACAGGAACAACGCGAGTCACTTTCCATCGCTCCGGGAACACGGCAGCTTCTAGACACTTGTTATAAATGTGAAGAAGCGGCTTAGCTAGCACTGACCGACAATCCTTAAAGATGTAAGGCGGAATGCCGTCAGGCCCTGCGGAACGTTTCGGCTTCAGGTCTCGAAGCGCGCAACATACGTCCACCAATTGCAATTGGTCTAAGTGCACTCGTGCCGCTCCGTTCCCACTACCTGCTTTCTCTATAGCCGCGTCTACATCCAACACAGGTGGCTCCGCCCTATAGACCGAGTAAAAATACTCCGCAAACTCCTCCGCACACCGTTGACCTGACAATACCTCACCATCCTTCAAGATCTCCTGCGGACTTCTCCCACCTCTCCTGGATTTTGCAAAATTCCACAAAGATTTAGGATCACTCATCATTTGACTCTGAACACGGCTACGATATTGTTACTGTGCGACTACTATCATCTTTTTAATGTTAGTTCTATACCTAGCAAAAGCCTCGTAATCGACCCTCGACCCACTTGCCTTGTACCGTTTGTGTGGACGAGCCTTGCATTTTATGTCGCGAATTATTTCACTAGTGTACCACTCAGGATAAATGTACCCCGAGTTTACACTACTTCGCTTTTTTTTGGGGACGCAGTCATCTATAACAGAATTAACAACACTATAAAAATAATCCAAACCTGTCTCCGAGTCCAACTCATACAAAGGAGTCCAATCTATAGCTGCAATTAACGAATACATTGTCAAAAAGTCGGCTTTGTTAAAATTCCAACCCCTAGGCGCACCTGGGTCTTCGATGGGTGCAGCCGAGACCGCCGAGCTAGGTGTAGCCGAGCCCGCCGAGCCAGGCCGACGCCGACGCGAGCTTGTGGTGACCGAGATCTCGAGCGGTGGATGATACGCATCCACAGGCACGAGCGGCGTCTCCGACGCGCGCACTCTCACACTCCCTCCCTCCGTCAATGTACTCAACACCAAATCCAAATGACGACCATTGCAATTTCCCACCGTGTTACTCTGAGTGAATTCACAAAATGTATAAAAATATTCATAATAATTACTTATGGCTACAGAACAAGAATACAAGTTAAAGTCACCTACAACCACTATATCCCTGTACTTACTACACAATTGTTCAATAATGCGAAATAATACCATGTATTCATTATCACTACTAGTAGGCGGAATGTAAACAACACAAAATAAAAACATAAATCGGTTATGTAGGTACACGGTAGCACACACCAGTTCAAATACCTGCATGTCAATGTTTACATCAGGCAGTGATACTCGCCGCAACTCAAAACGCGGTGTGGCCACGAGAAACGCGCCACCTTGTTTACGCCCATCTGCTCGGTCACATCGTATAATCGTATATCCTGGTGGAATTATTTCTGCGTCATGTATGGAGTCGTTGCAACCTGTTTCGGTTATGGCAAATAAGTCCGCACTTCCCGTTGAAATATTTGTGTAAAATTCCTCCAACTTTGTTCGCAACCCTCGCACGTTTTGGTACAGTATCTCTACGGTGCTATATGGGGGTTCTGGGTTTGCTTGCTCTACGAAACCACACCCATTCCGCGAACTCAATGTTAACTGCCCAGCTTTCCGGTTGACACAACTTTTCGTACTTGCTTTCGGGAACCCCTATTATAAAGGATGCGTAATCCCTTTCAGTCTTGTGTTTTATTTGTTCGACTTTCACGGGTACTTCATCTTCGTATAATTTTTTTAAATGTTTTTCTATATTTTCCGCTGTTGTTTCCTTATGCAAACGCCATACATGTAAATATTTTTTCTTTTCCATTCCCTGTATATCAATTGCACTTGTATTTCCGCCTTTCTTTACTTCATTGGTCGAATATCTGTTTTTTTTCTTGGTAACTGTAGTCCAGTTTCCTCCCTTTTCAGGTTCTTCCTTTTTTCCGCTTTCACCGTCCTTAGACTTCTTCTCATTATATACTACTTGGCCCAACTCGTCATCCAATACTATTTTCGCAGATTTTGTGGCCACACATTCCTTTGCTACTTTATTTCTGACTACCTGCTTATCTTTGACCGCGTTTGCAAAAGATAGTGCCTGTCCTTTAAGACCTTGCTCTCTCTGATTTGGTACCTGACTTTTATGAAGATCAGCTTCTAGGTTTTCATTTTTCTCCATTAGGGCCTTAATTCTTGTTTCTAGGATCTCAACTTTGTTTGCTTTTTCTTGTACTACCTTCAATATTTGTTTCACTTGTTTCAACTCAGTTTCCGTGTTAATAAAACTATTTTTTTGTAAAATATATTCCTTGCGCTGCTCTTCCAACTGGGTCTTAACTTCCCTCCTAAACTCCCGTATCTCATCTAGAAGTTGAGTCTCATTATTCACCGCTGTTTCACTTTTATTTCGGCGATTGCCTCGCTCAGCGGTGTTTACGAAACTACTCGACGAAGACGTCTTTTTGATGATTGTAGTTCCTCGGACGTTGGAATCACCCCTTTTCGTCATTGTACATACACATTCGGGACAAATCCCCTGATCCTTGAATTCCTGCATGCCAGCTTCAACTTTTTCCTTAATTAAGGCAGGACACTTCAGATGAAATTTCTTCTTGCATCTCTCTTGTGAGCACTGCATGAATAGTGAGTCATCCATAACAGCATCACAGCTGCTACATTTCGTACCCATTTAAAAACTTCGGATATTAAAATATAATATTTTACAATTAATTTACACACAAGATCCGTGATACGTCCGTTCGCTCGCACGTTAGCGGGTATATGCGTATATGCGTTAGCGGATATATATAAATGAATAATGTTGCTAGGTAATCTTCTGTCCCATCTCAGGTCGTCAGCTTTTTGCAGGAGATTATACAGTCGACGGCGACGTTGCACATTGTTGACCCTTTTACCTATAAAAAACATTATAACCATGAATGTTATATCTACTATGAAACAAAAATATTTCGCCCGCTACTCAGATCAAACAAACACTACTTTCCGAGTATGAGAAATGAAAATATCTTTAATAATAAGGCATTTTAATTTTAGAAAACCTCACATTGTAAATATAGACACAACCCCTTTGGGATGGCAGTGTTCAGAAATCTACTACTGGGCTCTCTGTCGTACGAACAGTGAATTGATAGTCAGTATTAACCATAGATAAAGTATGTTTCGCTAATACTATATATATCTATGCTATTAGAAGCGGCCAACCCGTCATACTTTTCATGCTAACGCTCGTATCTATCGTTGAATTTTTTAACTAATAGGTATTTTTTGCACTTAAACTAGGTTTCTATGAGTGCAAAAATGAACATTTGGGGAAACAAATTGATTATTAGCCACCAAAAATCAGCTGTTTTGCACAAATTTTACCTGAACTTTGGCCTTTTTATAATGTACTCATAAATTCTAAAAGTAAAGAAAACGGGCGCCTGCCGTAACAAAATTTTTTTTTTGACAAAATTTCTTTATCCAAACAAATTTTAGCACCCTCTTTTTATACTAATGCAATATTTGTAATGATTTCAGTACGCACTTTTTCATTCGGTAAAATTTTTACTCGGCAGAATATTACCAAAGATAATGTCATTAAAACATTTGGTCTTTAATTCAATGATTTATTACAACAAACAATCTTTAGACAATAAATCAAATGATTAGTTATGACAAAAAATATAAAGACAAAAATTAGGTTTTAGTAGTTTTAGGATCGTTTATCCCTGTAAATCCGACTGCACGCAGTCTTGTCTGCTCTACCCCTAGTAATTTAGAATCGCGTAAGCGTGGAGGGGCGAGGCGGCCCGCGAGATGAGGAGCAGATGCTGCGGTGAACCATCTGCGACGATAAGCTCGCGTGGGACCGCTGCAGCTCCGCAGCGCCGGAGCCGTGACAAAAACCATGCCTGCTGCATGTTACATGCTCGCTTGCACGCTGAATGGTTGCACCAACCTCTCGAATAATTAAGGGACTATGATGAAAAAATACATATAAATAAATAGTACTGATGAAAATGGTACCATCGAACTGATCTTAAAATGAAGCCGGGAGATAGGCACTGGAACTCCGATAAAAAACAATGTAAATACTGGTCGTGTTTGGGCTTATTGGAATCTAAATGAGATCTACTCAGGCTATAAACGATTTTTATTTCAAACATAATTAACCGACTTCTAAACCAAAACACTACAAAGGGCAAAATAACCCTGTTTTCAAAATCGGTGTCGAAAAACGAGAAACAATAGATACCAAAGAGACGGAATTTGGAAAACAGGGTTATTATTCGCTTTGTAGTGTTTCTTTTTAGAAGTCGGTTTAATCTTTTTGTTAAAAAGTTTATTTTTGTTTTGGCTTTACAAAATGATAGTTTCATGTACCGGATCGATCCTCCATGGAAATGTAACGACAAAAATTTATCGGATTATACTAGAAATTTTCAAAATGTGAGGCTTTTTTATATCTAAGTTTTCTTTTAAATTCTGAAGAGTTGTCTTTTATACCAGAACAATCAAATCGTAAACCTGAAAAAAATGTCCAGAAAACATTTAATATAAAATTATGCTACCCATAAACTTGAATACTAGCATAATTCTGACATGGAAAAGGAAAGCCAAGACATGAATAACGAAATAAAATGTTACAGTCAGAATAACGAGGGTGGCAAATAATAAACAGAATCATTACTCATTCAAACGACTCGCGACAGATTTGATCAAAAGCAAATAAAACAATAAAACGAACAGAGGATTGGTAATTGGAACGAGAAGCCATAAATAGTTGATTTGAATCAATTTGCAGTGGTAGAATTCTATCTCCAATTTCCTTGTTACTATAGTTTCATTTGCGAATACAATTTAAATAGGAATGATTTAGGAAAACAAAGTAATCTACATACATAAAATAGGACAACGTGGTTGCTCAAGCAGCTTTTTTGTAGAAAATATAAGTAATAACATCGAAGAAATGTATAAGGTCAAATTAGGTTTTCTAATAATAAGTCATTCAATAACTCTCACTTTACTCAACTCTTGTTCTTTCTACTTATATAATTTGTGCCGATATTCCGCCTCAGTAGTCAGACTTTGAAGTCTTAGATTTTTGTAAAAGTTGTTACTTGAGGTAAGTAATGAGACAATAATACAACTACTAATTGTTTATGTATATTTGTGTATTTAGTTTATTCTTTGAGTATATATTGTATTTTAGTTTAGGTATATGTATTTAAATAAACGCGAATTGCTTGACTTTATATTGCACCTACCACTATTTGTCTCTGCATCACACAATGGTCGACTGGTAGAAAATGCCCAAGGCATTAAGTCCGCCTCTGTACGTTTGTGTGCATAAAGTATTAAATACATACATAAATAATATTATTCAAGGTCTATTTGTTTTACGCGTGAGTAGTTATTTTCTCTGCTCTTAACAACGCGGGGCTGGTTTAGTGAAAGTCTTCTGGAATGTATCTAGGTACAGAGACGATTTAATGATAGTATACTCCTTCAGATCTAAGTGTTCAAAAAATCTAAGAGCTGTGTAATATTAGCTCAGCATCTTATCTAATAGTCTAAGAGTCGTGGAAGATCGACCTTCATCCATCAGATAACTGGATGGGACATGTTTTTTATAAAATGTAATTTATTAACAAACTTGCTTATGATTACTTGCCTATCGAAAAGATTTCATAGCTATTTTTAATTGAATTAAATTTAATAAATTTTCTTTCATCACCTTCACTCTTTGGATTACCGAATGAATTTCATCTCAAATGATAGCTTTTAACACACAGAATATGCCTAGGTAGGCTTGCCTATTTATTCCGGTTCATAGCTACCTGGCAAGCAGATGTGAACAGGTAAGTCAATACAGGTAGCTACACCGATTTGTTAAGTAATCGAAATTGATATTCTATGTGTTAAAAACTGTCAGTTGAGATGAAATTCATTCGGTTATCAAAAGAGTGAAGGTTATGAAACAAAATTGATTAAAATTAATTCAATTAAAATAGCTATGAAAACTTTTCGACAGGCAAGTTATCATAAGCATGTTTGTTAATCAATTACATTTGATAAAAAATACTATAAGTATGTATACGTGTCAAAATCGGACATTTAAAATTCCGTACCAAACCGCAAAATCAAGTTGGTTGATATAGGGAAAATGAGGGAATTTCACAAAACAATCTGATTTATCAATAGTTTGATATTTGTTAGTAAAATATACGTAATAATAGATGATCAAACGAACTTCCTGAAGTGAAGTTCGATCATTATTATATGAGTCGCTTCATTCGAAGATATAATGTTTACTAAGTAGTCCCTTTATCCTACAGGCAACATCGCACGTTTTCAGAGAGTAATTCGATAAGGTTTTTTTTTTCTTTCTACCTTCAATACGGTTCTTCCATTCTGTCTGTGTGACATTGTTCATTCTTTTTAGAGATTCGTTATGAACAAAACTTTCAGGGTTAAAATTAGTGATATTTATGTAATGTGATTTATTAATGGGAGAGGAGGGTTCTTATATCTTCGAATGAAGCGACTCATATAATAATGATCGAACTTCACTTCAGGAAGTTCGTTTGATCATCTATTATATATTCGTCGCTTCATTCTTCAGATATAATGTTTACTAAGTAGATTTTCAGAGAAACAAGTTTTGGTCGGGTAATGCCTTTTTATTAATGAAAATGAAACGTATCATAGCTGTACTTAATTCTTAATTATTGTAACAATCACCAATAATTGCTTAATATAATCAGTTAATAGGAAATACAACAGCGTTTGCGAAATCATCATCGCTTAGGACTGGTCGGTCATAAAATCGGGCAAAGGCTAAAGACGTGCTGGTCCACCCAGCTGTCTTTCTTATCGTGTCGATACCGAGTCCGGAGACGCGAGCGGCCGACGTGGCAGCATGTCGCGTGCTGTGTGCACTGAATGTACTTACGTCCACGCCGCTTTCTGACAGTACGTGTTTAATCCATCGACTGATGGATTGTGCCGTGGCGGCTTTGTGTGGTTTTTTATAAGTTAATAAGAGATTCTCTACATTCGTTGTCCTCATATTTTTCGTTAAAAAAATGTAATCTTTGAGGACTGAAGCAGGACATATATTAATATTGTCTCGAAAGTATGGTAGAAACAATACCGGCTGATCTCGTCCGGGAGCGGAAGTCTTAATAATATCTGTTATGGCTATCTTAACCCCGCTTGAAGTAATTGATATATTATGTAATTTAATTAAAGAGAATGTTTGTACCCTATGGGCTGTGCATAGTGCTAATAAAATAACTAACTTTTTGGTGATTTTTTCGATACTTAATTCTAAGTTAGGGTACCAATTGGACACATAATTCAGCACCAACTGTGGGTCCCAAGTAGAAGTATACTTGGGCTTATTGGGTTTAAGTTTGTAAGCTCCTTTCAATAATCGTTTTATACAATTATCGGAACCTACATTATGATTTAGAATCAACGACAACGCGGACCGGTGGCTATTAAGGGAGCCATAAGAACAACCTTTATTAAATTGCTCCGTTAAAAAGGAAAGAACTGATGCTTGTGAACCACTAAAAACCTCAATGTTATGCAAAAAACAATATTGCCACCAAAGTTTTAGTGTAACGTTATACTGTTTGATAGTATTGTCGGCTAGCGAAGCCATCATTAGATTTAATGAGTCGAGCGGGGTCCCGCGGCGGATGAATGCCGTCCGCAGAGCCTCGCGACACCCAGGGTAAGCTTGGTGTGCAATGGATGGTGCTGCCTGAAATTAGATTGAAGAAGAAATTTACTAGGGTTCAGATAAAGTATATCGGAGTCAAGTAAACTTTGTAGAAGTGGGTACCATGGCTGCGAAGGCCAATAGGGAAATACTAAAATTCCCATCGCATTATCTTCAATAACCTTGCGCAAACATTTTAAAATTAAGGAAAAAGGCGGGAAAGCGTAAAAGTATTTGGATTGCCAGTTCAGAGTGAAAGCGTCTACGGAGTATGCATCTGGTTCTTGTTTCCAAGAAACAAACAAGTCACATTTGGCATTGTCGCGAGAAGCGAAGAGGTCAATATCAGGGCAACCAAACTGTCTTTTAATAATTTTATAAGCATGATCAGATAACTCCCACTCTGTATCGGGGTTAATCTTTCTAGATTCTTCGTCAGCATAATTATCTTTCGTGTTTACGTACGATGCGAACAACCAAATATTACGCTTCTCGCACCATTGCCAGATGTGTCTTGTCAGATCGTTTAGATGCGGGAACTGAATTCCGCCTAGGCGATTTATGTAACTTATTGCTGTAGTATTGTCTACCCTCAACAATATTTCACAATTATAGTCATTACTGGCAAAACTTTTTAATCCTAGAAATACGGCCAGAAGTTCTAGGTAATTTATATGGTGTTTCATTTCTATGGCTTTCCATTTGCCATGGGCTTTTGCGCCACCACAGACAGCACCCCAACCTGTTCTAGAAGCGTCTGAATATATTTCTTTTTTATAACTTTGATTTTTAATAGAACACATGGCTGTAAAAATATGATTACGCCACCAATTAAGGTCTTCTAGAACCGTTTCGGGGATATTAATCTTGTGTTCATAATTATTATTATGCTGTTGTAATGCCAGGAATTTCTGACGTTCTAACAATTTTGTATACAGAAACCCATATCGAACTGCTGGACAAGCTGCGACCAGAACACCTATTAATTGCGCAAACTCTCGAATTGTACAGTTTGGCAACCTCGAGAATTTTTTAACTAACTGATTAATGCAATTTCGTTTATCATTAGGTAACGATAAGGTCATATTCTGTGTATTATACACGAATCCCAGAAATTTACGTATTTTTGCTGGTTTTAATGAACTCTTGTCATAATTAACTACGAAACCTAAACATTCTAGAAGTTTTATGGTTTCACGTACATTACTAGCACATTCTTCGTAATTATTACCTATACATAATATATCGTCTAAGTATATAACTGATTTGTATCCCTTTTTTCTTAGGTAGGCTATCACCTCCTTCATGATTTTTGTGAACACTCTTGGTGCCACTGATAGGCCGTACGGCATGGCAGTGAACTGGTATGTACATATATTGCTAGAATTAGGGGCCCGAAAATTAAATCGTAAGTATTTTCGATCGGCTTCGGATATAGGAACTAATAAGTAGGCCTCTTTGAGGTCAATTGTTGCTAAAAATCCGTCTTGAGGGATTAATTTCGCTGCCGTTCTATAATCCTCCATTTTAAAATGTGTATGTGTAATAAATTTGTTTAAGGATTTTAAATTTAGAATAAACCGCTTGCCTCCATTAGGTTTAGGTGCCAAAAATATTTTTGATATGTACTGGTCATGAGTTGGAATACTGCGTGTTATAGCCCCTAGTTCTAATAATTTTATAATTGCTACATGCATGTCTCGAGCCTCATCGGAAGTAAAGTTACAAACTGGTACGATAGGCTGAGTCACTGGAGTGCAAAAGGGAATTGTAAAACCATGTTCTATCCATGACAATACAACTGTGTTATTGGTTATGTGAGACCAACAACTGAGGAAGAATTGTATTCTGCCTGCATGTACCTTGGTTATTTCTGTTGAGACGCACGGGTCTTCGATGCGTAGCCCTTCGCTTGCGCTTGAGACTGCGATGGGTATGACCGACGTGGCGCCACTGGTGGTCTCTTCTGACCTCCCCGCCCCCCCCTGTTTGACGGGTAACGAGGAGGTCCTGACCAGTTTCCCTGGATGGCAGGATGAGTGACCGACGGTTGGGGAGTAATATTTTTCTGATTTGCCATTGTTTTTCTTATTTGAGTTCCTTGTTTTTCAATGGCCTTGCTGGCTTTTATTTTTTCGGACAGTGAGTTACCATATAGGGTATCATCACGGTCTGAGTCTTGAATGACGTGAAGAAAGTTCTTTTCCAGACTCGGGGTAATTAATTTTATTCTGTCTTTGGTCAAGCAGTGGTGCAAGTCAGATAGCAAACGACAACCATCGCTTAAATATTTTAAGGCCAGAACTTTATTATTTGTTTTTAGCAAAGTATCCATTGCTTTATTTATTGCTGCGGTACCATTTCCCAGCTGTTGTTGAAAACCAAACAGTTTTTTGTCACGTCCTCTGACTATGTCTGATACGGCGGCTGAGATCTCCGCGTTCAACTTCGGAGCTTGCAATAATTTGCAATTAGCGGGTATAAGATGCTCTTTTGTAAGTCTATCTTTATCCTCTTTGGCTAACCCTTTCTTCAATAGGGGTGTCCACAAACTGGCTAAGCTCTCATGGACATCTTCCCCAAAGTCTGGTGTACAAGACGTACAAGACCCCAACGCTGACAAAAGCTCCGGATCCAAAACTTCTGGGGTTATCTCAGCTGGTGGTGTAGGATCCTCTATGAGGTCTGGTATATCCTGCAGGGCAGGGGTTGCCACCAGTTGGCCTTCTACACTTGAAAGGGTTGACGGACCATCTTGTGGTTCACGGGGCTCGACGTCGTTCGTATCTACAAAAAAAGATAAGATAATATAGCGAACGAATAAGGAGGTAGGTACGCATTTTGCGTTAATATTGTCTCGCGGACAATAGGTAATTCGTAGTTAACGTGCATATCTATTCAAGATTACACATATTGTCTACTTGGTTGTCATGAGAACATGACTCATAATTGGCTCGCAGCTAATTATGTTATCGCAATTGACTCGCAGTCAATCCCGATTTTCACAAAGTTGGTTGATGTAAACACTTGTGACACTTAGTAATAATGTTCAACTAACCTGCAATGTTTTCATCCTCAGATGAATCAAACGGTCGTCTTATTCGATGCCGATACTTCTCCTTGTCCCTTTCTTTTTCTTCTATTTTTCTAATCTTGTGCTTGTATCTTTCCAATTTCTCCTGTACACTACGTTTCGGCATTTTTATAAGCGTGTGCGCTCGTTGCCTCGCACGAAAAAGGAATGAACAATGTCACACAGACAGAATGGAAGAACCGTATTGAAGGTAGAAAGAAAAAAAAAACCTTATCGAATTACTCTCTGAAAACGTGCGATGTTGCCTGTAGGATAAAGGGACTACTTAGTAAACATTATATCTGAAGAATGAAGCGACGAATATATAATAAGTATTATCACCAACTTTGAAGTTCAAATATTAATGCCAAGTTAAAAAAATCATCAGAACTAAATATTGTAAAAAAAAACTGAGTTCGGTGGCTTCTGATTACTTTGTATCGAATATTTTTGAAATAAAATATATACTATTTTTCTACTCAACGAGTTTATAACTCTAAATTTTCTGTAACAGAAGTAAAATTAATTTTCAGATGCCAGCTATAGTTTTAATTACGAAGTATTCTTGAAAGAGGACATTTTAATTAAGATGTATTGCCCGGAAATACCTATTTGTAACTAAAAACTTAAGTGGAAAGGATTTGAAATAGCCAATGAAAGGAAGGGAAAGGTTATAAGCGCTTATGAAGCTTTTTGCTTGTATTTGAATCGTCAAATTTAGCTAAAATGGATTGAAAACGATCATCTGGAGGAAGGTCTACCTGCTACATCTAAAACAAGTTACAGGCGTTGCACAGAGGGGGTTCCGGGGTGGTCTTTTAAGAGGTCACGGGGTCCCTTCTACGTGCTGAAGGTGATCACCGGGGTGGTTTTAGTGAGGTAAAAATCCCACACTCCCTGGTCTTTTTCCCCAAAATTCCAGGCGCCTTTTGAAGGTTTCCCCCAGTAAACAAAAAAAAAAAAGGAGGTAATCTTAAAAATATTATTTTCATTTCTGTTCAAATTACTTAAAACTCTTTGAAATAAAATATGAAGTTCAAATCATGTTACATTTTATCGTCTTTAAACTGTTACCAAAAGACGATGAATGCTGATCCACATATAATACAATATGCGGCATTGCGGATGTCTGGTGCCACAATTATGTAAAATGCTTAGTAACCAGTTTTCGTTCACGATCTTTTTCAGCATGAAATATTTTATTCCTTGTGTTTGCTTTATGGAGAGAATTCAAGGGATAAACTTTAAATACAAATTATAAGAATTTTTGAAATATTTCTTCAAATAATATAAATAATTATGAATAGTTGTTGAAATTATTATGTAACTTTGGTTTGCAATAATAAGACATCTGCCGCAATTTTTCGAACTCGCTAAATTAGTAGCATCAACTATTATTAGTGTCTGACTTGACTTTACTTCATCTGACTGATTTTTTCTTCATAAATAAAATAAATAAAAATAGCCTTTATTTTCCTATAATTTACAATTAAATATATATATTTTAATTTAACCTATTAAGGGGTCACCCATTTCTGGACGAAGGCCTCCTCCATCTGTTTCCATCTAAGTCTACTCTGGGCCGTTCTGGTCCACTCTATCCCCGCCAGTGCTACGATTTTTTCTTCATAGATCACCTGAAATATGACTGACGATGTAACAGGGCGATGACACGCGTAACGTTGTTCGGTATCCCTATCTTGCCACGCGGCACAGCGAGTGCCGTGTGGAGCAATGCACATCATACCATTCATACCACTTCAAATGTAATATAGATAGGGATACCAGAATACTTTATGCAGGTCATCGCCCTGTTACATCTTCGGTCTATTTCCAGGTGATTTATGAGGGAAAATTCAGTTAGGTGAAATAAAGTCAAGTCAAGTTGCGTTTCTGCGATATTTATTCTGAATGCAAAGGTTTAGCTGATTAAGTTCAGCGTAAAATAGGATTAGTTTATCTTATATAATTACAGCGTTGCGTCGCTTAAAGGTGCTTCAATCGTTCTGATTTAAAAAAGCATCTTATTAGTATTGCACTAGCAATCCAGGCAAATGCTTGTACTGCGAAAATGATACAGGTGTTCAAACAACTTTAGTTAGTAAACTCAGTCGGTGCATTTCCTCAGTATCTCGCTTCAACCATTCTGCAGCTTGTTAGTCTGTTTGCACATAGGAGGGGGGCAGTCAGTGGCGTTATCAGCTAAGTTGTTAAAAGGAAAAGGTTTCTTTTTGTGCTGAAAACTATTAGGAATACTGATCTGATCTTCCTAAAACCATGAAGAACAGAAGTTCTATGTTGTTTTTAAAAGTACCTTTAAGTTTTAGTTGAATTTTTTTTGAACTAAAACTTAAATTTGATTTGATTTGAATTAAATCTTTCCTTCATATTTAGAACAGACTTTTTGAAACAAAATACGGGCCGTCGAGTGCCCTGTAGGTACAATTGTACTGATACCCCTTGTCATATCTTTCGGCGATCGATATCGAGCAGATCGTGCGACTGTATCAGACAACACTTGCAATTTGCATAACATTTTCTTAGAAAATAAGTGTCAACGATATCTGACCGATATCGCCTATTTAAATTGCGTCGCATTCATCAGTAAAGTAAGGGCCTTAATTTTACTGATATCATTGAGTTCTGTGGGATTTACAACATTTATTTCCAAGTTTTGGTGATCTAATTTAGTTGGCGCAGTGGTTGAGCAATCGGCTGCTGGAATGCATGTAGCGAGTTCGATTCTCACACGGCAAAAAATATTTGTATGGCCTACAGATAGTTGTTCTGGATCTGGGTGTCTTGTGTATGTGAATTTAAATGTTTGTAAACGCACCCACGATGCAGAAAGAAATTCCTAAAAAAATATATACATAGTAATAACAAAAAAAAAAAACATTAAATAACCTCTTATTTCAATAGTTTAAGGTAATTTGAATAATTATATCAAGGCCTTCCCCACGAAGTAAAATAGAAAATTACCGAGTTCGAGGATCTGTATCCTCGAACTGTTGACCAAACCAAAGTTAATGCCATAAATTCAAACGTTGCAATAGAATCGGTTATATCCAAGTGAAGTCTCTGACAAAATCTTATCTGAGAATTTTGTTCATGCTACATTGTCACTTGGCACAGAAACCTCGATGCTAAACCACTTTATCAGCGTCGTCGACTACTCTAACTGCCTTACGTAAAGTTTGCTCTTGAGAAGAGAATATCTGAGATATTCTGGAATAACCGCCAGTTATATTTTATGGCGCCAGAACAAGCCGAATTTGTAAAAGGAAAAGGAACCCGTGAACAAAGTCTCATCGTTCGCCAAATCATTGAGAAGACTCGAGAATTCAACAAGCCGACATACATATGCTTTGTTGATTTCTCCAAAGCGTTCGACTCGGTGAAATGGCCAATGTTGTGGAAAACACTACTGGACATGGGTACACCTCAACACCTCGTGCACCTGCTCAGGGAGCTCTACGAAGGGGGAACAGCTTCAGTGCGGACAGATGACATCCTCTCAGATAGTTTCCATCCAAGTGCGGGCGTGCGACAGGGATGCATAATATCGCCATTACTATTATACACCGAGCTTGTAATGCGAATCACTCTCGAAGATTGGACCGATGGTGTTGTGATTGGTGGATGCAAAATCGTGAACTTGCGGTATGCAGATGACACTACCTTATTTGCGAATAACGCTGACCTTATGGAGGAATTACTTCTCAGGATGGAGCGCATAAGCCTCACGTTTGGTTATTCTCATACCGATCTAAGACCAAAATTATGATCGTGGACCGCGTCAACGACAACTCGCCCGAAGTGACACGTATCGCGAACTGCGACGTGGTTCAGACCTATGTCTATCTTGGGGCCTTGATCTCAAACAACGGCGGCTGCGTAGATGAAGTGAAACGACGTACGGCCATGACCAGAACTGCGATGGAGGAGCTAGGAAAAGTGTGGAGGAATCGCAACATTACCAAAATCAGGCTCATACGAACAATTGTGTTCCCCATTTTTCTTTACGCGGCCGAGACGTGGACAGTGCGTGAGTTGGAAAGGGGGAAGATAAATGCTCTGGAGATGTGGTGCTGGAGAAAGATGCTCGGAATATCGTGGATGGATTTCCGAACTAACGTGTCCATACTCCAGGAACTCGGCATCAAACAGCGTTTGTCGAACGTAGTACAGTCGCGCATGCTGTAATACTTTGGACACGTCTCTAGGCGGGATGGCGACTCCATAGAGTGGCTGGTCGTACAGGGAAAAGTGGAGGGAACTAGATCACGCCGCAGGTCACCTATGCGCTGGACTGACCAAGTGAAATCCGCAGTAGGAAGCCGCTTATCTGACTGCGCCAAACAGTCCGCCAACAGGGAGAGATGGCGGGAGATCGTGCGGAGAGCTGTGTCTGCATCTACCACCGACGACGTGGACGCCTCGATTTGACCACGATCGCTCTGCCAAGAGCGAAACGACAGAGAAGATATTTTATGGTTTTTATTGATTTAATAGATAACGTATTGTTTTCGATTGTTTCATTCAGAATTATTGAATGTTATGTCTTCACTAAATCTCTTGTGTCTCATGAACGCTCGACTGTTCTCCTAACCATAACATTCAGGATAATTTATGTTAATAGCATATTCCGGACAGAGCGGCCTTCCAGGAGCATGATCATAAACGGGAGGATATCGTCACTGAACCTTTGCAATGGGTCCTTTGTCTGATTTTCGACTACTTACAAAAGCTTTTCTCTCCATGGAACTGAATGTATGTGAAAATATTAAACCTACAGAATCTCTTTCACTTCAAAAAATATATAGCCATTAATGACGAATAGTCTTTAGAAAGTAACCGCACATAACGAGAGTAAGGCTCTTAAAGTAAGCTACGCCAAACAGCAAAACTCTTCTAAAATAGGATTGGAGCTTCGAAGCTTAAAGATTTCCTGAATGTTATTTGTTCAACTCAAGCACGCCGTTTTCTGAAAATATTGAAATATCAATGCGGATTGTGATATTTATGATTGAAAAGAAAAATTATATCGTCAAAAGGTGTGTGTGATACAGATTTATTCATACAACAATGCATTTACTTTGTATTAAATCCGTGTTGTTCTGCAGTTTGATTGCCATAGCTTTATTTCCTACTCGTCTCTCACTACAAAGAACTGCTAGAAGGTCAGTCTCGAAAGACTGACGATCGTTCACAAATCAATGGTCCGTTCACGAAAGTAAACGGTTTGTTCACAAACACTCAATGTAGGTGTTTATGCCTTGTGGCGAGGGTGTCAAGTTTGTGAAGAGGTTGATAGGAAGAGATAACTAAAGCAGGAGCACAATTAACTGTATTTTTACGATACAGTTAATTTAGTTGTATGAAATATTCAATAATTGTGTTACTTAAAAGATCATTATATCTTTTTGATAATAAAAAGTAATGGGTGTCTAATGGGGTCAGAATTTTATAAGTAAGCACAATATCATCCTCTTCACAGGCAAACAAAATTGATTGCGGAAACCATTTCTCCTCAACCAATAAAAATATACGATTCTCCTCGAATTGCATCTTCAACATAAATCGAGATGATGAGCAAATTGAATCAACGAGTTATTTCAGAATTTCATGGTCGAATTTATGATAAAAAGCTTAGTTGTAGTAAAAACTTTGCGCTTTTTGGCATCAACATCAGTTAAAATTGTTCTTCATATTATTTGCATTCTCTCTCTAATTAATCAGTGTTTTTCCCTCATTAAGAAAACAATATGGAGCAATTTATTTAAGAAGGTACCTACTGAACAACACTCTGTACTTACCTACACACCAATCGTCCAGGTATAACTATACATTTTCTGAAGTTTAGACCTCATCAAATTATAATTAACGATACAGGATGTTTCAGACTTCTGTCTTGTCTTTCAGTACAATCAAAACAGTTTACAGTAAAAAAGTAGTACAATACATTAGCATTGTGTGAATAAAATCGTTTTGTTTTTCGTGCCATACCTATAGTTAACCCGATCTCCTTTTCATCTTGTTCACATCCCCTGAGATATAAAGTGATCCAGGCTACTTCCATCTGAGGTCATCTCTAGAGGATTTTGTACTAGATGTATGCACTTTAATAACTTTACAAACAAGACATGGCGATTTTAGATTGTTCTAGAATGTATTTAACATGAGCTTTAAAATTAAATTACAATGCCAATTTAAACTTTTAGCGTCGATACGATTATCGATTTCCTCAATGTGTCTAATCTCTCTATACCTGCACACAAACTTTAAAATTAGCGATTCTTGCGGACCTTAATGTTTTGGGACATCTTTCGCACATAGGGGATAGTTGCCTAATCCATGTAAATAACGTTTAGGACAGATGCCCTACCGAAAAACAAGACATCTATCCCGCAAAAACATTGATCGCATTTTGTTTTCCCAAGCAATCGCACAGAGAAGAGACATGAGATACGGTTAACTTAGTAGTAGTAGTTGTTGAATATTTCGATAGAATAATACAATAGCATGCGATTCATCCGTGAAACTAGAGTAATTACAATCGTGGCAACTATACTATATCCCTGGGGCAACTATCCTGGTTTTACCCTAACATTGTAGACTTTAACCTACCATTTCCTCTATTCTCTGAATATCGAGAGTTTCAATAAAACATTGAGTGGATCACGACCGCGTGATTTCCCTTGTCCACAATGGTCACCTTTGTTACCGTGAACCCGTACATGCGAATACTACTCGGAATATTTTTTTATAAGCTCTATAGAAAACGTTCTTTTTGCTATTCCTGGTAAAATATCGTTGACTTTTTCAAGGCTCTGAATGGAATAGAATCCGCTTATTTAACATTTATCACATGGAAAAAATAGAGCTCGAGTTAGTGAATGTGGTGGTTAACGTCACAGGCCGGGACGTACTACAATGAGCATCCGGCAGAAGGGTCACTGCGCTGTGGTTTTTTACATCACACAAAAAAACTGGTTGTATATTAAATGCATAGAACCCGCTTTTAAAAGATCTGTGGTAATTTTATGACATTTTATATGGCTGTGGTGGAAGTATTGTACCGGCACATAATAACATATTAATGCAATTTTTGAATAAAACCCAAACTCATGAGGACGCACTGGTCGTTTAAAAAACATTATAATATATAAGTACAGATGAAGATCAGATTCACAAGAAGACAGGGCAACCTGCTGAATATTCAGATCCTATTAAGAAACCTCGTAAATACTTATTACTGGCAATATCGTTCACAAATCGTCGATTGGTGCTCCGAGCTTCAATTCACGCATCAATACCTAATACTCTTATATCGACTTCAACGCATCTTGGGAACTTGCTATTTTTCTGCAAAAAGAAGTTCGTTTGTGTATTCTGTTGGTAACGAGATTGGCGGACGAGCTAGTGGTAATATTAACCTTCATTTTACAACATGGATGTTTGCTGAAATGGTTGCGCGTTTTTATTGACGCCGCTCTATTTCATATGAAACCGTTTGCTTTTATATACAATAATATGTACTTGCTAAGCTGCTAAAGAACGGCGTTAAGATTTTAATTAAGTTATTAATAAATCGTGATTACTACTGCATATTAATGTCCGTAGAGTCTTACAACAACTGCTGGAAACCGTGTCATCGATGTAATCAGGCAACGCTTCTGTGATGTTCATTAAACTGAATCTGACGCTTTTAATGATACCAAAGTGGTTTCAAGGTATTAGTGCGTACAATCACGTGATTTTATGTTGCATATCTACTAATATAAAAAATCATCATACGCGGATTAACAAGGATTTACCTAAATTCATGCTGTAATTATGACAATTACGACGAACATTGCATGAGACTAATCTATGATCTGCTGTGAGCCCCTCCAACGAGCAACCATATGAATTTGAGATTAATTTCGATAATTATCATATCTTATTAATTCATGAAGAATTTAATCTTTTTAATAGATTATGCCTTTTGGTGGTAGCATGAAAGTACTTATTATAACATCACTGAAAAAAAAAACTTCTTTATGGTAGTATTTCTTTAAGACGTTGAAAAAGTAAGAAATTCACTTCTGTTTAAAACTTTTACAAAACAACTAGAGAAATGAATTTCTTTTTATAAGAGTATGATACAATAACATTAAAAAGTCATTATGTTATAACAATAGCAACGTCAAAGTAAATTTTAACTTTCTCGAAGAGCTTTATGATAAAACTCAAACTCAAATACTATAATAACGTAAACGCTTTTGTGTTGTCAACTACAACAATGAAAATCATGTTAAAAAAGACATTTTGTGATTTTACTTCGATAGGTAGTTTAATTCTGGTACCATGCTAAACGAAAACTAGGGGTCCCAAAGCTAAGAATGAAAATTTAGTCCAAATAAATTTCACTAGATGGCGCGATATGCATCGATTCCTTATTAAATTTTGTGTAAAATAAAGATTTTCTAGAATTGATCATATTTGTTTTGTTATTGTTGAATCAACTCTCCTCAGCACATGTTTATGGTATATTGGGCTCTTAATTCTCATTTCAAAGTTCATTTGAACGAATCATTTAATAAGTAATACCGACCGTGTTCGATGTACTACGTAAAATAGTCAGTTAGTCCGTCGAAAAACGCAAGTTACGGCGGAACTGTTTCTGTCTATGAGATGAGGTATCTGTATGCTTGTATTATAATTATTATCTGTGACGATAGTTTGTGTTAGGTGGATAGATTTACACAATATTCACTGTGAACATAATTACTTATGCTTTGGTTTGATTATTAATATTATTCACTTTACTTACTTATTTTATTTGGTTATATAGTTAGCTACAAACGATCCTTGGTCATAATAAATCAGATGAAGGCCCACATATAAATTTTGACCTTATATCCCCTAATTGTTGTTCAAATTATAATAGACAATATAAAATTAATGATGTCATACATAACAAGTGACAGGTTTGACAAATTTCACATAAATACCGTGAATGGCGCGCGTAAAAAACTTATACTATCAGACAAATTGGATGTATGCTTTATTAAGTAATATTTATTATTCAGATCTTACAAAAGGGGCTGGGCCACGATCTCTTTACTTATTTCTCAATTTTGCGGTCTGCTGAGTCTTTTGAGTCTGTCGGCTGCGGGATTTAGAAATTTTGCCAGGAAGTAGATTTACTTTACCTAAATGGAATAAAAAACTTTGAGGCGACAGACATATTAATACAAAATCAAAAATGAAACATAGGTTTTAATTCCTACTTTTATAACTCTTTGTTTTACTTCACTTGTTTAGATAGATTGTATTTTACACAATCAGTCACCATTAATCTTCAGCATTGGCCGCTGAAACCAGTAGTAATGCATCACGGTTTTTAGCTGTACTCGTACTAAACCGATTTAGCAAATACTTTAAAGTTTATCCACGGATGTAAGTTTGTTGGGACTTATGTGTTATTTCTCAATAGTACCATTGAACTTCTTACCAAAAAGAACAATACAAGTTTGCAAATTATGTTCATGTAACGAACCGCAATATCTGACCGTGAGTGTCGTAAGAGACGACTAAGGGACACATCAGAGAATGGGCAGCAGCGTTCTCTGTGCACTTCATAACAAACTGTAATCGCCAACCCGCCTGCCAAGCGTGGCGATTATGGCAAACCCCCCAAACCGATGAATAGTGCAACCATGAAATGGCCCCTAGTGCCCGGCAGCCCGTCTCCCCTCGACTACGGTCGAGGCGATTTCGCGGCAAGGGGTGCGAAGAATTCCCGGAGTGGACCCGGCTTCCCCAATAAAACTGACGACTGTACATGGCAACATCACCAGAGCCATGCATGGTCATAAAACTCACTTCACGTTTGGGGGACTTCAATGTGAAACTGGGTAAATGAGACGATAATGAGCTGCTAGTGGGGCAATTTGGATTTGGACGATGGAACCACCGGGGTCACCTACTGGCCAGTTTTATGGAGAAGGAGGTCCTTTATATGATGAACTCCAAAAGCGTGAGCACAGGAAGTGGACCTGGCAAAGCCCCGATGGTGCAACGAAAAATGAGATAGAATGCATCATATCGACGAAGAAGCAAATGTTCAATGATGTATCTGTGATCAATGCGGTAAAAACAGGAAGTGATCACCGCATAGTAAGAGGCACATTGAATTTAAATAGAAAGATGAAAAGATCTCGATTGATGAAGTCCAGGCTCCGTCCAGCACAGATTCAGATTCAAAACCCCGAAAGCTTTCAGCTCAAACTCCAAAATCGGTGCGAGTGCCTATGTCTCCGTGGACGATTACAACGACGGGTTCGTGGAAACTGTCCATACGGTCGGGTCTAAATTTTTCAAGACCCTACGTGCCAATAAGAACAAGAAACTATCCGATCCATCTCTCAAGCTCATGAAGGAGAGGCGTAAAATGATCCTGCAGTCTTTAGACGATGCGTGGAACTATCGGCGGCTCAATAGACAGATCTCGAAGTCCTTGAAAAGCGATCTCCGCCGCTTTAATACTGGGTGTATTAAAGACGCGATTGAATGGAACAGGGGCTCTTAGGGGTTTAAAAGAGATCTGGCTACGGGCAGAGCCAACTCACGAAATTGAAGACCGACGATGGAAGGATCGTATCCGCCAAACCGGAGCTTCTGAGGGAGATCGAGGGTTTTTATGGGCAGTTGTACACGTCAAACAACAAACCCGTAGCGAATCTAGCAAACGAGCCAAGAGCTAGGTTACACCCGACACTACACCGAAGACATCGCGGATGTCAGCCTCTACGAGATTAGAATGGCTCTGAAACAACTTAAAAACAACAAGGCGCCGGGTGAAGATAGAATTACGGCCGAACTCCTGAAGGTGAGTGGCAAACCGCCGCGGAAGCTCTACAGAAGCTGTTTGATTCCGTTATACTCGATGGAAAAACACAACAGGCATGGTGCAGGGGTGTGGTGGTACACTTCTTCAAAAATGGCAACAATGCCCGATTGAAGAATTAAAGGCCCATCTCACTTATTAGCCATGTTTACAAGTTGTTTTCAAGAATCATCACGAATCGTCTCCCGCGAAGGATTGACGTTTTCCAGCCTCCCGAACAAACTTAAGGCTTAAGCACCGTAGACCACAAACTTACGCTACGGTAGGTTATACGTTACGTTTTAGAAAATCGAAAAGAATAACCTACATCATAGTATAGTGTCTTTGGACAACGAAAAAGCCTTCGATTCGATCGAGACTTGGGATGTACTGCAGTCTCTCCAACGGTGCCAAGTCGACTACCGTTACATCGAGGTGCAGAAGTGTTTGTACAAAAATGCCACCATGTTAGTCTGACTTCAGGATAAGACTTCGGAACCTATCCTTCTGCAGCGAGGTGTAAGACAGGGAGACGTCGTATCTTCTAAACTGTTCTCTGCTGCACTGGAGGATGTCTTCAAGTTTCCGGACTGGGGGGGCTAGGCATCAACCTCATTGGCGAGTACATCACTCACCTTCGATTTGCCGACGATATAGTGGTCATGGCTGAGACCATGGAGGACCTTAGTACAATGCTCAATGACCTCATCTAACTATCTGTAAGTCATACAAATATTTATCTATCTATATTTAGGTATCTTCTCGTCCAACTTACCACAGTATCTCAAAACGAAAGTCTGTTACCAGTGTGAGTTGCCAGTGATAACTTACGGGACAGAGACGTGGTCACTCACAATGGGCCTCATCAGAAAGCTTAAAGTCACCTAAAGAGCAATGGAGAGGGCTATGCTCTGAGTTTCCTTGCGTGATCGAATCAAAAATGAAGACTTCCTCAAGAGAACCAAGGTTACCGATATAGTCCGAAGAATTGCCAAACTTAAGAGGCAGTGGGCAGGGCACATTGCTCGCAGAAAATATGGCCGTTGGGGTCAAAAAGTTCTAGAATGGCGACCGCGTACCGGAAGATGCAGCGTTGTAAGGCCTCCCTCTAGGTGGAGCGACGACCTGATCAAGGCTGCGGGCAACCGGTGCGAAACGCACAGGACCGAGTGGTGTGGCGACGCTTGGGGGAGGCCTATGTCCAGCAGTGGACGTCTTTCAGCCGAAATGATGATGATTATGATGAACGAACCGCAATCCGTGGTAGATCGTGGTAGCTATCGTAAATAGTTTAATAGGCGTACACATGATAGGACTAAAGTTCACATGATCATGAAAAAAATTGAATCGGGAAAAGTTTGTAATTGAAATGTAAACACAACGTGATGATCGCTAAAATGTGAAACTTTATCACTATAGCAGCAAAAAGAAACACCCGAATTCAATTTAAAATTCGCAAAATCTTTTCAGTTTAAACTGGATGTCTCTGAAAGTTACTATAAAATGCTTTATAGGTCGAGGACATAACTGAACAATGTAATAATGTGGTCTCGAGTGCTTCTCTCCATGACCACGTGACGGCACACCTGCAACAGAGTACGTCATACTTAAGATAAAGAGAAACTGTTGCATGGAACTTTGGCAATAAAGTAGTTGCACCTCAAAACCACAGACTGCAGCAAGGAAAATTAAGGTATATTTAAGCGGTAAGTTTAAGTATGTTTACCTTTCTTATAGAGATA
This sequence comes from Orthosia cruda, assembly GCA_964057195.1. Taxonomy (NCBI): domain Eukaryota; kingdom Metazoa; phylum Arthropoda; class Insecta; order Lepidoptera; family Noctuidae; genus Orthosia; species Orthosia cruda. The sequence continues at coordinate 5,582,620 of OZ059848.1, read as the reverse complement.
GTACATAGCTCTGAATAGATCATTTAGTAATTAATATATACTATACAAATGTGTTTGAAGCATACAATCATATTAATTTCACTCTGTCCGTTCAAAGTAACGAACCTATGTCAGTCACCATTCTCAACCTACCAGTGTAACAGTATAGCTATTTTATAAATATACCTTGTGCATATTCTTTTTAAATAAAGTCCACTATAATCATAAACTTCTTATTTATGTGGTTTTATTACCAGTGTCTGCCACAAAATGAGCACTGAAATAATCAAACGCCACAAATAAAATTGGACGACCGTCGATACTTGTGATTGATACATTGATGACAAAAGCTTAACCCCTGTGTTAAGTCCAGAATATGAACGTTTCTCACAGAGTTACGACATAGACCTTATGAAAACACGTGCATATCATAAGCCATCAGCCATAGATGATTCCAACGAAACTTTTCCTGACTTAATGAAACACAGTAAAGTAGTACCAATTTTCAAATCAGGCTGTAAGAGTGATCCTTCTAATTATAGACCTATATCCGTGCTTCCAGCATTGAGTAAAATCTTTGAAAAAATCATGCTGGAACAGATGTTGTCTCACTTCAATTCAAATGGGATACTGCATAGTCAACAGTTTGGTTTTACGAAAGGTAGGTCGACAACGGACGCGGGAGTAAAACTCGTCAGCCACATCTTGGAGGCTTGGGAGAGGTCCCAGGATGCCATTGGCATTTTCTGTGATCTCTCAAAAGCTTTCGACTGCGTCGACCACAACACACTGATCTGTAAATTACACCACTACGGAATTCGTGGTAAATCTGCTGATCTCGTGCTTTCCTATTTATCAAACAGACAGCAAAAAGTAAATGTTAATGGGGCGACGTCCTCCGGGTCTCTAGTCAAGATGGGCGTGCCCCAAGGTTCAATTCTCGGCCCTTTCCTTTTTCTTGTTTACATTAATGATCTCCCTTTTATGATAGCCAAATTATCGGATATAATTCTATTTGCTGATGATACTTCGCTAAATTTTTTAAATAGATAGGCAAGATACGGATGTCATAAATGTCAACGAAAGTCTAATTGTTCTCTCAAAATGGTTCGCAGCTAACAATCTTTTACTGAATGCGAAAAAGACAAAATGTCTAAAGTTCTCTTTACCAAATGTACCACAACATGACCTAAACTTAAATCTTGACGGCAAAAATCTTGAAGTTATAACGGAAACTGTATTCTTGGGCATTACTATCGATTCAAAATTGCAGTGGGGCGCGCACATTAGAACTCTTTCGGGTAGGTTAAGTTCGGCTGCATATGCAGTAAGGAAAATAAGGCAGCTAACCGATGTAGCTACAGCTAGGTTAGTATACTATGCTTATTTCCACAGTATTATGTCTTATGGCATTCTGCTGTGGGGATCAGCAGCAGACGTTGACTCAATTTTCATCCTACAAAAGAGGGCAATCCGCGCAATCTATAAAATGGGTCCTCGCGAGTCCCTCAGAGAAAAATTTAAAGAGATCGATATACTGACTCTACCTTCACTTTATATTTTGGAATGTATTTTGTATGTGGGTCATATTCAAAATAATTGTAAATTACGGATAGGAAACAAATATGAATATTATTTTATTGTAACAGAAAAATAACAGAAAGGAATTATTAGGGCAAGTTTAAATAGCATACATTTGTGAAATAAATAATTAACATTGATCTAATTGAAACACCTGGGATAGTAGAATACCATCACCACTATCACTACCTATACATACTTCAAATAAAAAGAAAAAAAAAAGTTTTGGCTAACCTGCGGTGCAGTAAGTTGAATAATATTTTATTATCATTAATTCATATATGACACTATGTGAATAACGCCTAATCATTCATATCTGTTACGTAACAGAAAAAAGTGATGGATAAAATAACGTATATGAATTAATTGCACGTGTCTAACCTACAAATGTATTTATTTCCACATTAATTTAAATGTTATACGAATATTTTATATTTATAACAATTAGCACAATACAGTTATTTCCTAGTATGGGTAATAAAACAGTAAACTTACTTACCGCTATTTTAAACGTCTCACATTAAATATTTACTTTTAAAAGTCTAATTTTCTTCGACAACGAAACAAGCTGAGAAACTATATTGAACAAAATGGCCGATCATTTATTTTTACGTCGTGTAGTGACAGGTAGTGGACTAATTTTGCCAGTATATCAAATTTCTTTATTACCATGGAAATAATGTTAAAATAGCATAACAGAGAAGAATAACAGATATGTGTAAAATCAGGAGACTCATTAATAAATTAAATTTGAAGAACAATAAATAGTATTTTATATTTTGTTTAGTGAAGTGTTGAAAGTTTAAACAGTATTCTTTGAATATAGTTTTTTTTTAACCTTTGTGTAATAGTTAATAATTAAATTATTTTTTTTTAGTTAACAGTCAAAGACGTGGACATTGAGTACTTGTATGAAACGGAATCTACGCAATGTTAGGTTTCATTTTTTTTTAATGAATTGTTTAGCTATATCAAATGTTTCGTTGTTTTTTATTAAATTCAAATAAACATTTAATCTATTTGTTTATGAAATTCTAGTCAGTTGTATCTCGTTATAAAAATAATTGGGTTGGACACTATGACAGTATAATTATTACAATTATTTTGAATATGACCCATGTCCGTAAAAATCGGGGGCTTTTCAAAACTAGAAGCGACTTCCATAATTTAAATACACGCAGTAAGCACGAAATTGTAATACCCAAATTCAGATTAACGAAAACTAGCAAGTCTTTATCATAAACAGTATACGCTTTTATAACAAGTTGCCAAAGTCAGTTATAGAACTGACCGATGGAAGGTTCAAAAACTACATCAAAAGTATCCTTGTTAAAAAAGCATATTATAAAATCAAGGACTACGTTGAAGATAAAAACATTTGGCCTTAGCTCCTTCTGTGCATGCAGCTTCCCTGGTAACTTGTAAACGGCACAAATATGTGGATGTCTCTAACTATTCTCAATCTCATTTTTTTTTTCCTTCTTTTAATTAGACTTTTTACAATGGTTTTCAATCATCTTTAAAGCCCTTTGCTAAGAATAGTTACAGCACTGATAACAAAATTTGTGCAACATGTTAAATTTAGTCTTGTTATACTTATTTTTTTTTTACCTTTGTATAGATTCTTTTACCGATTGTTTTGTGAATGTGTGAACATTGTAGGCCTTCTAGATGCTAGTTAACATTTGTTAACTTTTTTTATATAATCTTTTTCTTTTTTTTTTAGTTTCTTACGACTTATTGTCATAATTCGGGCCTACGTTGTCCCCCCATATCTAAGTACTAATGCTGTAACATGGAAATATTGTAAAACCAAACCATTTTTAAAAGAGTAACCATGGAGTTTCTTGCCGGTTCTTCTCCATAGGAAACGACCAACCCGAACCGTGCACATTTCGTCGACGTTTTATAAGTGCCCATGTAGGCCTATGTGAAATAAAAAAATGTTTTTGTTTTTTTTTTTGAACGGTAATTCACAATATTAGGCAATGTTAATTTTGTTCAATTTGGTTTTGTTTGTTTAGCATTAATGCATGCATAGATTTTTATTCGAGGATGATATGTGAAATTGATTCCTATAATATTATCAATAACCTATCTTCTTCACACTCGTTGTCTTTACTTCTGAAGGTCGTGCCTGTCTTGGAACGCTTTGATGCAGTCATCATCATCATCACGGAGACACTGACGTTAAATGACTTAGTTTGTAAACTGCTAAATAAAGCCCGTTATTTTGTTTATAACTATATGAAGTAACTGAAATTTACTCTAATTTATGTAATTAATTCTAGCTTCCAATTAAATGAGTTGATGAACATTAAATTGAGCTTGAAAAAGTTTGTTGGATAATAGTTCGAACAGAAAAATCACAATTACGAAATAGTTTAAAACTACTTTAAAGTTACTTTAAAATTTTATTCAAAGCACACAAAGAATAAAACACCTAGCACTTCATATTTATTACAATTTAAAGAACCGCATTCAATTACATTTTCATCGTGTATAAAGTGTTTACAAGGTGTCTGACAGCGCGTCTTTTGTGACAGCGAGTGGCTTTGTCAGAGAAAGAGAGCCATTTGTGAGAATTGTGCGTTATGGTGGAGGAAACTATAAGATTATGGACAGAACTTTTGTTACAGCTGTTTTTAAACTTGCAAGCGCGAGCACTCCATCACAGATAGTTTATTATTTCTTGGAGTAATGTGCTACTGTCCGCAGTTCTATTTTGCGCCTCAATTGATTGACACATATCACACATATGACACAATGAATTCAACAGACATCGATAGTTTCACCAGAAATAACCTTATTAATTAATCATAATTTGTAACCAGGCTCCCAGTGAACGCTGTTATTTATATACTGTACATTTCGTGGAACATTACACATGAGACGAAACTGCCGTCTCCAAAAAGCTAAGGAGCCATATTATATCTATTAGTGCTCTGCCAGGCGATGAGTTCATTGCGCCTCTCCATCACGTAGATATACCTAATGAACGACCTAAATACCACGTAATGTTTGTGTCGCTTTCCAAGTAATCTTCATTGCTACTCTGAATAAGCTTCGCTCCGACACGCGACAATCTGATTAGCTCAGTGACTTCATGAGACACGTACGTGCAGCTCAGTCAGCAGAGTGCCGGAAAATTGAGAAAAATGAATAAACGATAAAGAAACAATACACAATAAATTACAAAAACACTATATTTTACAGGAGTGTCGCAATTTGCTAACTGGTGTGCTAAGTGAAAACTTCAGAAAAATGCAATGTTGGAACGGTTAGAATACACATAAATGCGTTGACTCATTCGTGTGTGACGGACTCTTACCTCTTGCTGAAGGAAGAGTAGTAGAGTAGCTTAGAAAATATTAAAGATACAAACCGAAATATAATAGCTATTTATGCAACTGTTACGTTATGGACGGTCTTTTAATACGAGTGCCATTTCTCGGTTCAAGCGTAGCGCCTACCGAAATAGGTGGGCACGAGTTATTAAAAGACCAATAACGTACAGTTGCATACCAGATTTTATCTAAGAAGGAACGAATAAAACACAGATATAGACAAATAAGTATTTTAGGAAGTGTTTTCAAGTATTTCATTTCTCATATACATGTCTTGATTTTTCTGGTAGTAAATTATTTGTTGCCGCAACTGCTCTATTTGTTATATCTGGTGGAGTATTTTCAATAACACTTGATGTTGAAGACATTTTTAATAAAATTTGGAATAAAATTTCACTCACTATTTTTTTCCCGCGTCCACTTTATTTTATATTATATTTAGTCTTTATATGGCAAAGATCTTGTAGCCGCAACAGCCAAACAGTATACGATACTTTTGTTTTAAACTTGTTCGATTTTTAAAAACATCATTTACATTGTCGTGATTTCGAAGTAATTTTATAGGTACCTATTATCTTAATATATATAAATCTCGTGTCACAATGTTTGTCCTCAATGGACTCCTAAACCACTTAACCGATTATAATAAATCTCAAATAATAGTCGCAATTTTAATTTATTGCTAATTATTTGTCTGTTATTATTTGACAGTCACAATAACCTGACGCTATAACTCCAGAACGCACGAACCGATTTCCACGGTTTTGCATTCGTTGGAAAGGTCTCGGGCTCCGTGAGGTTTATAGGGTAAGTAGGGTAGGGTAGGTAGGGTAGGGTAGGTAGGGTAGGGTAGGTAGGGTAGGTAGGGTAGGTAGGGTAGGGTAGGGTAGGTAGGGTAGGGTAGGTAGGGTAGGGTAGGTAGGGTAGGGTAGGTAGGGTAGGGTAGGTAGGGTAGGGTAGGTAGGGTAGGGTAGGTAGGGTAGGGTAGGTAGGGTAGGGTAGGTAGGGTAGGGTAGGTAGGGTAGGGTAGGTAGGGTAGGGTAGGTAGGGTAGGGTAGGTAGGGTAGGGTAGGTAGGGTAGGATAGGTAGGGTAGGGTAGGTAGGGTAGGGTAGGTAGGGTAGGGTAGGTAGGGTAGGGTAGGTAGGGTAGGGTAGGTAGGGTAGGGTAGGTAGGGTAGGGTAGGTAGGGTAGGGTAGGTAGGGTAGGGTAGGTAGGGTAGGGTAGGTAGGGTAGGGTAGGTAGGGTAGGGTAGGTAGGGTAGGGTAGGTAGGGTAGGGTAGGTAGGGTAGGGTAGGTAGGGTAGGGTAGGTAGGGTAGGGTAGGTAGGGTAGGGTAGGTAGGGTAGGGTAGGTAGGGTAGGGTAGGTAGGGTAGGGTAGGTAGGGTAGGGTAGGTAGGGTAGGGTAGGTAGGGTAGGGTAGGTAGGGTAGGGTAGGTAGGGTAGGGTAGGTAGGGTAGGGTAGGTAGGGTAGGGTAGGTAGGGTAGGGTAGGTAGGGTAGGGTAGGTAGGGTAGGGTAGGTAGGGTAGGGTAGGTAGGGTAGGGTAGGGTAGGTAGGGTAGGGTAGGTAGGGTAGGGTAGGTAGGGTAGGGTAGGTAGGGTAGGGTAGGTAGGGTAGGGTAGGTAGGGTAGGGTAGGTAGGGTAGGGTAGGTAGGGTAGGGTAGGGTAGGTAGGGTAGGTAGGGTAGGTAGGGTAGGTAGGGTAGGGTTTTTTTTTTTTTTTTTTTTTTTTTTTTTTTTTAAATCTAATCCCCACCAACGAAATTGGTGCCTATTCTTTGCAAACTTCTTTCATACAATTCCTCTTTCATGCCTCTCGCACTTTTATTCTTCATACTATGGTTCATCGTGCATTCATCTTCTTGTATACTGTGTGGGTTTATTTAAATAACTTCGGGCATTTTTATTTTGTCAGGTTAAATTTCAATAAAATATACATAAGTTCTGTTTATCCCAGAAAATAAAATACAAAAAAATATACTAATTATCACAGATAAAGTTAAGAAATATACAAGAAGTTCAAAAATACAAAAAGTGCGGTATAACAAAATTGTGCAAATAGTGCTGTTTATCACAGGTAATACAAAAGGCGATCACAGAGAGATACATATTAGGGACAAAACACAAAAGCACAGTAATCAAAAAAAAATATCACAGTAATCTTACACAGTCTATAAACTTAGGTACTAATATGAAATACTGCCGGCTATACATGTCCTTGCTGCATTCCGTGCTTCCATTTAAATATCATACAGAAATATTAATGAAGCACGGTGCGCCTCAGGTTTTATTTCGATGTATAACCGCAGTGGCTACTCTAATGCAATATTCCAAAAACCGTTCCCTAAATTTCTTGTCCATGAGCCCATGCAGGCTCTCCCTCGTTATTTTCCTGTCCAGCTCACATTCCAGTCGGTAGCGTTCCCTGGTAAATAACGGGCACTCTACAAGTATGTGCTGGACAGTCTCTGCCACGCCTGGATCGCAGACGCACGATGGGCTCTCCTTACACTTGAAGCGATTCAAGTATTCAGAGAACCCACCGTGCCCCGTCAAAACTTGCGTGAGGACGCCTTCGGGCCGCACCTGTTGTACAATACGGAAAGCCGCTATAGCATCCGGAAGAAACATTTTCGTCACCGAGGCAGTCTCGCCCGACACATATCTCCGATTCCATTCATCAAGCGATTCCAAACGGATCTGTCGCTTTATAAATGAAATCGGACACTGGTCGTAGTCCGGCTTCCTCCGCAACGACAATGCTGCCTCCTTAGCCAGCTCGTCCGCTCGCTCATTCCCCGGCAGGCCGGCGTGGGCCTTGATCCAGAACAAAGACACAGCTTTGCTCTGGCCCAGGGCATGAACCAGGTTGGCGCGCGCGCGATCTGCCTGGGGATGGAGAGAGCCATGGTTTGCAAGCGTCTGCAATGCTGACATTGAGTCGCTGTACAAACCATAGCTCTCCTCTTGCCGCGCGAGGATCACTTCGGTCGCTTTGCAAATGGCCAGGAGTTCCGCCTGGTAGACTGTGCAGTACGCGGCAAGGCTAAGCTTGAGACTCCGGACTTCACCATCATTATCCCAAATGGATAATGCGGCTCCGACCTTCCCCTCAATCTTGCTGCCGTCGGTGAAGATTCGCACCGCCTGCACATTGTTACTGTCTAGTAACTCTTGATCTGCCAGGCACATGAACTCCAGGGGCAATTGCGTAGCTGGATGAGGGGCTTCTGCAAACCTTACCGCACTTTCAATCTCCCTGTCTCCTGGCACAAACCGGGATGACCCTCTCCTCGCTTCATACAGGGCGGCTGCCTCTTGTATGCGCAGGTCTAGAGGTAATATCCCAGACAGCGCCAGTGCCGAGTTCAGAGAGACAGTACGGTAAGATTTGCAGAGCTTCTGAGCAAATCCTCGTTGAACAGAGCCTAGCTTCTTCCGTATACCCAACTTTTTTGTAGCGGGTGCCCAGGCTGCGGCTGCATACGTTACTATGGGCTCAATCGTTGCTGTGTAAATTGTGCGTATGACTTCCGTGTTTAATCCCCAGCTCACCTGTGCGGCTCGGGACAGTCGCTTGTATACGTTAGCTGCCCTCTTGCAGACGTTCGCGGCATGCTCATTAAAAGTGAGCTTATCGTCTATGGTTAGACCCAGCAACTTCATTTTCTTGACCATACCGATGTCGACCCCGGCCATGTTCAGTATTGGAGTGTCGTACTTAAGCTTATTGGTTATGGTCATCGCACAGGTTTTGTGCGGTGCAAACCTCAGCTTATTTCGGACGCCCCAACCCTGAACATGGGCGAGGGCTGCATTGGCAGAGCTTGAGACTTCAGTCGCCGTGTCCCCATCCACGACCAAGACGATATCATCCGCGAACGCCTGCACGAAGATTCCACGCTGCTCAAGGTCCTGCAGTAGTGGGTCGAGAACGAGGTTCCACAGAATCGGACCACCGATCGACCCCTGGACACAGCCCTTGCTAGTCTCTCGCGTGCATTCCTCCCCGGCATACCGAACCTTGACCTTCCTACCGTCGAGATAGCTGTCTATTAGCCTCCTGACGTTAACCGGGCACTTTTCCTCAGCCAGTCTGACCCTTATGGCTGGCCACCAGGCGCTATCGAAGGCGCCCTCTATATCCAATGACACCAGGACAATTAGCTTCTTCAGCCTCAACTTGTCCTTTACGTGCTCCACTAGCGTATAGAGGGCGTCCTCGGTGCTCCTCTGGGGCATGAAGCCAAACTGACGAGTACTAAACCGCGGTACAAGCTGATATTTTAGACGCGCTACGACCATCCTCTCCAGGACCTTCCCCAGAACAGGCAGTAGACCTATTGGTCTGTATGCCTTAGGGGTGGTGTAGCTATCCTTGCCCGGCTTTCTGAGGACTACGACTGTAGCCTCCTTCCAGGTGGTCGGGAAGTGTGCCAATTCGAGGCACTTGTTGTAGAGGGCAAGGAAAGCGTCCGGGTCCTGGTGGATCGCTCGACTGCAGATATCAGAAGTCAGTCCATCCCCTCCTGGTGCCTTTTTGGGATTGAAACCCGCCACGGCGGACTTCAGCTCCAGCGTCGTAAATGGGGGATCATGATGTTCATCATGGGCCCACTCATTTACTCGGCTGGCTGCTTCTCTAATTAGCCTGTGGTCAGCGTTGTCCTGGTCTACTCTGTCTTCGGGGTAGAACGTATCCGCTAGTAGGGCGGCCGATTCACTCGGATTGAGGAATGCACCATCGCTGCAAAGGGTCAGTTCTTCTTGCCTTTTGGCGGTCCTACCAATGATCCTGTAGAAACTCTCCCAAACTCCCTCACGATCCGGCTTCCGGCAAAACTCCTTCCAACTGGCGATTTGGGCATTCTTTGCCTGCATCTCATACTCTTCTTTAGCTTTCAGGTACTCGCCAACGACCTTCGCTCGCCGGACCGGCGCAGCATTGCGGATGCGGTTTTTCTTCGTCATAACCTTCCTCTTCTTCACAGTGAGCTCCTCGGACCACCACGGACAGGTAAGTTTAGTTTTAATATTTATTTTTGGGATGGTGATTTTACTTGATTCTAAGATAATATTTATATATTTGACTACTAATTCTTCTAAATTTACTTTGCTATTTATCTGTTTTATTCTTTCTAAATTGACATCATCTCTAATTTTAAATTCATCTAATTTACTTTTAAAAGCTTCCCAATCCGCTTTTCTGGTGATAAACATCCTAGTTGTTCTAGTAATGTTAACACCTTTTTCCCTTTTTACATTTACATTAAAAAATATAGTGTTGTGGTCCGAGGATGTTGCTCCTGTATCGACCCGCCAGCCGTCTACCAGGTCAAAAAGGTCGAGCGAACATGCCGTGACGTCCACGTGGCTTTTATACTCTCTACCTCCTCTGATGGTGTCAAAGGTGGGAGCGTCACCAGTGTTTAGTACCTGAAGCTCGAGTTCGTCCAGGGTAGCGGACATTTCCTCTCCCCTGGGATCTCCTTTGATGCTGCCCCACCAGGCACTTTTCGCGTTCGCGTCGCCACCTATCAGCAACCTACCGTTGGCCACTTCCGCATTGATCCGGGTCATCTGGTCCAAGTATGGCCCTATGGGTTGGTCTGGCTCGAAGTAGTAAGAGACTACTGCGATTTCCCAGGCTTTAGTTCGGATCCCCACCACAACGATGTTATTTGTAGTAAGTTTCGGGTAGGGTATGACGTCCAAGTCATGATCAAAGACGGCTATCGCAGCCTTAACCCTCCCACTTCCATCGACCTCGCACTGGTAGATTCTCGCACCACGGTAGCTCTTCATACTTCGTGCTCCCCCCACGTAAGGCTCCTGAATCAGTGCCCACGAGATCTTTCGTTCACTGGCCTCTAGAAAGAGTTCGGTGGTCGCCAGTTCCTTGCGTTGAAGGTTCGCTTGGGCCACTCGGTATGGTCTTGCTGTTTGTTGGGCAGGAGTCTCCGGGGCGCCCTTAGCAATACGCTACGGATGAGCGGGCTATCGCGTCCCATCTTCTCCTAACTGCGCACTCTGAGCTGAAGGCGTGATGATGCGTGTTTTCAATTTTAGCCCTTACGCAGTTGCAACAGATCGGTGGTAGACCAGCGCTCCAGTCCGCGCACTCCGTCCTCATGTGAGGTCCGCCACAGTGGCTGCACTTTGCCACAGTATCCGTGCAAGTGCGTCGGCTATGCCCATACCCGAGGCAGAGCGAGCACTGGACTAGCGGGGACTGGTCTTCGACTCTTACCCGCTGAAGGTCCACGTGCACCGATCCGACCTCGAGCATGCGCCGCCAGATCTCTGTGGCGACCCTCAACACTACCTGACACTTAAGCGGGTTCCTGGCGCGCTTCCTATAAAGGACTTCCACCTTACTGTGCTCTTCCTTGAGGTTCGCGAAGATACTGGAGTTTTGTTTCTGCAGGGCTTTTAGTACCTCCTCGTTAGTGAGGTACTGCATCACCTCCTTAATTACCACCTGCGGGTTGCTATTTTTAATGTCCTGAGCCTCCAGCTCAGGCGCCTTGCTAAGCCTCTCTCGAAGCTTACGCCTTTCTTCTTCCGTACGACAGCCCATTATGATTTTCCTGTCTTTCGCCTTGCGGACTTTTTCGACCTGTATGCCCCCCTCCTTGGCGTTCACTACTTTCCGGATCCTATCCAGAACTTGCTCTCCGGATTCCTCCTCGTCCTTGGCCGTCACTACGATCGAGTGCAGTGAGTGAGTGAGTGAGTGTTTTGGCACTTGTATGGCAGGCCGACTTGCCGCTACACTGGCGTAGGAGAGCTTCTCCATGTGCTCTTGGCCAGTTTGTAGTGCCTCCTTCAGCCTGTCCATTTTTGCGCTATTCTCGGCCAAGTTCCGACTGTGCTCCTCCAGCGCCTTCCTGAGGGATTCGGTGTCCACCTCTCTGACGGCCGCTGGAGAAGGGATAGGAGCTTCCCTGGTCTTCTGCGCCTCCTGGACTTGGGTCCCGGTCGTCAACTTTGTCTTTTCTGTTGGGGGTTGTCTGGCATTTTCCAGCTCTTTGACGAGCTGGTATAGTCTGTCCGCCTGTGCCTTTACCTCAGCCCTAATTTCATTTTTTGTCGTTTTGGACATTGTCATTAGGGACTTTATTTTATTTGAGCAATTTCTTGCCTCGGCAACTTTACTCTTCTGGGTGGGCGGGCTTCCAACCTCAAAAGATATAGCTCCCATTGCCGTCGCTGGTGGTGTTTGGACTGGCTTTTTCGGGGGAGTTCTTTTGGTTACCGTTTTGCCCGCCTCCCATTCACCCACGCTCTTCCTAACGCACTGCGTCGAAGGCCCCGCTATATCGGGTGTATTCTGTGGGCTTTTTTCCTGTGTTTTCATTGTTGCCGGGCGCTGAGTAGGCGTACGCACACCAGGCATTCCGCTCATCCTGACTTATATAGGTTGTGGGGATTAGTGTAGTGTCTAATTGGGGCGGTGTAAAAGGCACCCCAATTGTATGTAAAGTTAAAGTGAGAAGAGGCGTATTGTAAAAGATACCCCGCTTCGTGTGTCAGTGTTGACTTTCCCCTTCACAATCAGGGTACTGGTCAACAAAGTTTAAATTTAATAATTAAGTCCTAAACTATAATATAGTAACACAATAGTACTACTATATGTCCTAATCTAAAATATTAAAAACTTAGATTTGCAATAAAGTGCCAATATGTCTTATTTAAGTACAGTAGCAAAAAGTACTACTATACGTCAGTCAAAATGTTTTCACAATGAATTGTTAAGCGAATAACGCTTGACAATGTCTTAGCCTAGCTATAGCAGCACAATAATGCTGCTATGTCCTTAATTCAAACACAAAGTATTCAAAAATTTAAGTCTGGTGGTGCTCAGGAACCGATGTAATACGAGTCTGGGCGTTATGGTTTGAGCTGTGTGCTCGTTGATCGCCCTTCAGTAAGCTTAGGTGTAATTTGATTACTGATTACTGCCCGTTAGGGAAGTTTTTGTGATCCTGGCTGAGCTGGTGCTAATGAGAAGACTTTCGCTGGGGGCCAGTCGATCGGGCTCCTCGAGCTGGTTAGGATGAGCCCAAGCTCGGTTGGTCCAGCCCTGACCTGGGCCAAGATAGGACGAGGGGGGTGCGGTAATGAATTAAAGGTTGCGGGGGGGTTTCTGTTGGGGCCAAAAGATAGGGCTCCTCAAGCCGGTCACTATGGACCCAAGCTTGGGTGGTCTACCTCTATTTTTGGCTGAGATATCCCGAGGGGGGTGAGGTAATTTGAGGGGGGTCGGGGGGGGGGGGTGAAATCCAAAGTTTGGAGGGGGTGAAGGCGGGGGGAGGGGGGGGGGTGTTTAATTGTGGGGGGGGGGGGGTAATATAAAGTGGGAGGAGAGGTAGGTATTTGGAGAAGTAGGGAGGGGGTGTCCAACACAAGTCCAACCTCAGTGACGTCAGGCCAGGATTTGAGGAGTTCCCTCGAAGTTTCCTGCTGAGGATTTTATGGAGCTGTTCTATAGTCAGCTCTATAGTCAGCTTGGAACTGGTAGGTATGTCTGTAACACTCTTCAAAATTTTTACGATCAGGATTTTCGGACCACGTTTTTTATTTTAGGTTAAGTACCGAACACGTGGTCTTACTGCTGTGTTATTTCGCGCTGGAGTCTTCACTTTAAAAATCTGAAAGTCAGACCACAGCAGAGGGCTACACAGAGGGTCAATATCCCGTAATAAAAATGGTACGTCGCCGCTTTAGTTTTAGAGTTATTCGCTCGCGAAAAACCCTAGAGGTTAAGTGTTAAGAACTGCACTATAAAAACTTAGTCACAAATAAAATAAAAGTTTTGACGTCGGAAACTTCACGACTCGTCGATGGCCCACAGGTGGGCAAAACCAGTATTTGTCTCTCGCCCCCGGGCAAAGTCTTCGAAGAAAGATGGATTTTCTTCTTTGGCCAGCAGGTACTCCACGTCGTACCGGAAGAATCCGGAGGACACCTCAAAAATTGCGGGCAGCGAGGGCGCGCCCCAGCACTCCAAAAAATCAGGGGGTAACCACTCAGAATTTAACAACGTTTAAGGGTTTATGAAAAATACTTCCTGAATTTTTCTTCTTTTACCCAGGAAAAATCCCAAAAGTGGATCCCGAAGATTTCTTTTCGTGCGCGTACACAGCACCCACTCGCCCGAACACTTTAAGGTATCACTCACTGGAAACGGGTGTAACTTTCCAATTTTTCTGATTTTTGAGCGCGGAGTGGCTTTAAACTGAACTGGCACGGGCAGAGGATCGCGAGAGAGCCCGGTAGGGTAGGGTAGGGTAGGTAGGGTAGGGTAGGTAGGGTAGGGTAGGTAGGGTAGGGTAGGTAGGGTAGGGTAGGTAGGGTAGGGTAGGTAGGGTAGGGTAGGTAGGGTAGGGTAGGTAGGGTAGGGTAGGTAGAGTAGGGTAGGTAGGGTAGGGTAGGTAGAGTTGGGTAGATAGTGTTAGGTAAGGTAGATGAATGTTTGGTGTTTTTATGGCAAAACAAAGTTTGCCGGGTCAGCTAGTTATAATATATACCTATATTTTATAGGTAGTTATTAAAAGACTAATAACGTACAGTTGCATACAAGATTTTATCTAAGAAGGAACGAATAAAACACAGATATAGACAAATAAGTATTTTAGGAAGTGTGTTCAAGTATTTCATTTCTCATATACATGTCTTGATTTTTCTGGTAGTAAATTATTTGTAGCCACAACTGCTCTATTTGTTATATCCGGTGGAGTATTTTCAATATCACTTGATGTTGAAGACATTTTTAATAAAATTTGGAATAAAATTTCACTCACTATTTTTTTCCCGCGTCCACTTTATTTTATATTATATTTAGTCTTTATATGGCAAAGATCTTGTAGCCGCAACAGCCAAATAGTATACGATACTTTTGTTTTAAACTTGTTCGATTTTTAAAAACATCATTTACATTGTCGTGATTTCGAAGTAATTTTATAGGCTGTATGTTCAGAATGTCCTTGCTTGTGTTTTAAAATTTATGACGATTCGCATAATGCAATCCGATGTCGTTATGGGTATCATAATGAAACCGCTGTCAATTTTGTAATTCGAATATAACGAAACCGAAGTAGATAAAAATATTTATTTAAAAATTATTTCACTCTGTACCTGTACCAAACTGATTTTTTTTCTGCAATGTATTTTCCATTCACTTTTTCCTCTGATGGATTACTTTTTTGGCAGAAAACAACATTTTGATAGAAAATTATTTGCACACGCATCGTGACCTCAATCATCATATGTCACAAAAGCAGTAATTAGTAGGAAACATTATTTTATAATAAGTAATATTACCATTTCGATAGAGAGCAGTGGTGGCCCAGTGGTTACGGTCCCAACTTACGAGTTGTAGGTCGTGGGTTCGAACCCGAGCAGGCGCTTTACTTTGTGTAATTTATTTCATCACCAATGCTCTCAAAACGGTGAAGGAAAACATCGTGAGGAAACCGGCATGTCCTAGAACCAAAAATTCAAAGACATGTGACATCTACCAATCCGCACTGGGCCCGCGTGGTGGATTATAGCCCACTCCCTCTATGAGAGGAGGCCTGTGTCCCAGCAGTGGCTGATGATGTGATGTGATGATGTGATTACCATTTCGATTAGGGGCCGAAGCCAGACTAGTGCCGAGCTGTCGATCTTGACTAATTAAAGTAGTATGAGTTTATAGCAAATAATTACCAATTCTAGAATAAGTACCTTTTATGTGATCGTATTTAGTATAATCTTCTGCCACGTTAACCAACGATTCTTCGTATTTTTTTTTTTCCTATAAAAAAGGTCACTTATAAATAAATCTGTTATTTCGAACCCCGTGTTTACCAAACAATATTTGAGGAGCCAATTTGTCGAAAGATTTTACCTGTTTTGCTATGCACAAAGTAATGCCTGCGCCAACCGATCACGAAACAATGTTTACAGATTTATGAAGGATTCCAGTATTATTAAAATATTGACCATAGGGCAGAGACGTATAATCCAGGTACTACTTTTTATTACAAAGCCAGGTACTACTTTTCTCTTACAGAGTTAAATGGCCGGCTTTGTGAATATGCACAAGTCATAAAACATGTTCGATATGGAACCAAGAAAATAAAACAACGATAAAGGCTTGGCCTGACCTCGTGCATAACTTGTGGTGTAAAGATAGTCCAGTCACTTAAGCATAAATAAGGGATTAAGATACCATGATGTTGTATCTACAGAGACTCTCTTATTTAGCAAAGGAACATCAACTCAAATAATTTCGACTGTAGCTGACGTACCAAGACGCTGGGTCTACTAATTTATTTATTTATTTAGGTTTCATGTACAAAGGTACAAAGCTGCTTTTAGACCTTAGCCATACTCTTGTTTGACTAGTAAAGACAGGCAACCAAGAGTGCTGAAGGAATAACACGGCAGGTGTATTGCCCCGTTTAACCAGGTTGTTGTTGATAATAAATTGTGCTTATTGTGTTCCCACACGGCTTTTTTTTTGCGCGAAATGCCATAATAGCCCTATTCTAAAATATTTCAGATACGCATGAAGTGTATGAAATTATTATTTTTTGCAGGTATTGTCCAAGAATATCTATGCAGAACAGGCGCCACTGAATTGCGATATTCTTTGGGGTGCTTTTTTATACTTGTCTGCCTGATACATGTTTGTATTCTGGTGCCAACGTATATGGTATTTTTATAACGACACTCTCCGTGGTGTTGCTTTACTGTAAAAGAAGGTTAGTCCTAAAAGTTTTAAATGAATACAATTTATCAGTAAAAATCGCAGCTATCACAAGTTTTCCGCAGTTACAGATTTAGATTAACACTACTCTAGCTGATCCATACATCATACTAAAAATGCAAAACTACATCAAGCTTTGCGAATTTTCTGTCGATTTCTACAGGGTCAAAAAAAAGTTACAATGACCAGGAATATATTTTTATTTTTTGAGTCCAAAACTGATATTTAGAGCTGGAAGGTAAGAAGAAAGTAAAAACCTTTTTCTCTAAAGACATTCATTTGTAACTTCCATAATTACGTTTTAATTAATTTTATATATAATCTCATGACTTCAAAGAATACTGCGATGGAAGATTAATTGCAATGAAATATTTTAATTAACGCTTGCTTGAGATCCTATAACATTTTGTTGTTTCTAGTGGCGATAAATTATCTAAGCTAAGTGTAGCTCAATAACTCTACTAGGCTATGAGTAAGTTCGCTAACAATATCAAGTTGAATTTAAAAAAAAAAACATGAAATCTCTCAGTTCCCATGTTTTCAGTACAATATTTACCAAATACTTAGCGCAAAATAATTTCGCAATGAATATCTTAGCTGTAAGATCTGTGTGTTGTTGTGCAGTCATTAATCACTCTCAGTAGAAAAACAAACACAAAGTCAATGTTACAGAAGCGGCTCCGGGTCGCAGTTGATAAAGTTCTCGTTGATAAACTTTCAAATGAACAGTACTAAACAGAGATATTAAATTATTTCTGGATTAACATAATTTGTTCCGGAATAATGTTAGTTGAATCATTGTTGAACTCCATCCTGATTACTCTCACTATTATATCGTTAAAATCATATTTGAATACATGAAAACAAAAAAACTAGTTGGGTCAGTTTTTGTAAACTTTCACGGTTCATTTTCTACTGGCAAAATTTAAAAAATATCTGTAGTAAAAATAACAATGTCTAAGACCAATCCAGTCAGACTGATAAGAAAAGAGTTATTTATATAAACTATTTAAAATATAATCGAGATAAATGCTAAAGAGCTCCTAATTTTGGAATTACTTGTAAAAGTAAACTTTTTTTAACACAATGGCTTAAAGACAGTGAATGTCTTGAATCTAACTGTGTTAGCATTCGTGTATTAGCACCGACCAATGTTCTTGCCCTTACATCGAACAAACAGACTCTATTAAGTATCTGGGAGTGATAGTGGATAAGAGATTGACATGGTCTGCACACTTTAGCGCTCTAAAGGGCAGGATCAGAACAATGCTGCGTGTCTTTAAGCAGCTGGGCAGGGTTGTGGATGATGCAGTCCTGAAGATGATTTATTTTTTACTGTGTCAATCCGTTCTTAATTACTGCATAGTAGCGTGGGGCGGTGCGGGTAAGACCTCACTAATTAAAGTAGAACGAGCTCAACGTGCTCTACTAAAAGTTGCCTATAGACGACCGTACCGGTATCCCACGAATAAACTTTATACTGAGGTGGCTGTTCTCAGGGTTAGACAGCTTTACATACTTTCTGTCATCCTCAGATTTCATAAAACTGCCTTGAGCACTTGTGTCATTTCAAGTCGAAGGATAGATTGGAATAAAATCCAATGCCACAAAAATATTGGCAGAAGGTCTTACGGTTTTATGGGTCCAAACATATACGCGAAAGTCAATAATCTTCACAAAATACTAAAACTAACACAAAAAAAATGCAGAGTGACGGTAACAAATAGGTTTCTTACATTGGACTACGATATGATGGAAGGTCTCTTGGCTTAGAAAAACTCACAGTACACACATTGACAATTCACAAATATACACTTGCACTCACTAACATACGTATAACATACAGACACTCTCTTATAACACCGACTCAACTGATAAAAAACACAGCACCATGCATACATATTATTCTTTACCTATTTTTAAGATTTAAAATTGTGCCTTTTATAAAATTGTTAACGGAACGAAGGAGCCTGGATCTCACGACACAGGGAATCCTAGTGTGAGATCTAGGAATTCAATCCGCTTGAATGTAATCATATCAAATAAATTTGTTCTATTCTATTCTTAGTAGAGTTAAATCTTGTAGCGTTTACTGAGCGACTTCTCTTACTTCACAGCTGTACTTGAGCAGTCTGTGACGGCACAGTGTTGCGTCACCGTTTTCCCGCACTCTTTCGCTTTGTCCTGAGACCGGGCAATGCGGCTTTGATATGCTAATCTTGCTCAACGGTGATATCCCTTTATTAATGCTTAGTTTCATGTAATCGTGACTATACATTAATGAAGAACTGCTGACCTCATATTTTTAGGAGCTATTATGCGTATAACGTTGTTGTATAATGAAAGCGATCAGAAATCATGTAAATACGTTCCTGCAGTGGGCACAGATAAACAAATTGAAGTAAATGGGCATTATTGTGAATAAAAAAAATCATATATGCGATAAATATAAGCGATCTATGTAGTAAAATAAATGGAAAGCTAGAAATTACTAGTTCTAGCTTAGTTATACCTATTAGTTTTACCTAATGCTAGTTTACTAAATAGTGACAAAGTAAATTGCTACCATTAGTTACCATTTGGTGCGGCTCTGATTGTATTTTAATATTCAATTATGTGTGGTTACTGCTATAATAGGCGTACTAATATATTTTTCAACACACTTGCTCATAAAGTGGCTCTAATTTCACCGCAATTAGGCACATAATGACACCTGTTATCAATCTGTGACTTTTTCATTACTATTATTCACAAGTGAGATAAAGAGTTTTTTTTTTTAATTTATTGGTTGAGTTGCTTTGTTTTAAAAAAAGTTTCGATACAAAAAAGATCGTGCTAAATAGTACAAATGCAACACATTTCATGCAATTTCGTATTTAAATAGATCATTTCAATATGTACGTGTTTAATAATATGATGATGATGATGTTTGTTCACCGAATATGAACACTGGCGACAGATCGTCAAAAAACGGCCTCGTAACTAATTTATTATAAAATTATTGTTTTATTGTGTTTAGTTTGTTAAAAATCCTTTATTTATATTAGAATCAACGTATAAAGTGAGACACGTAGTGTTTGTGACCAGTTTTTATTGTGATAACTCAATAACAATTGATATTTCACTAAGTCATGTACCGGCTGTCAACGTTTGAACTGTGGATTTGAATTCTTCGAACCGGGGTAGTATTTTGTTTTGATTTGCGTATTTATTGCTGTATTATTTACATACTATACACCACTCATACACTGCTCAGGGCTCTGAGCGACGTCCAGTACACACCGGCTACGTTTATGTCTCATTTTGTTTGACAAATTGTGGAAGCAAAATCGAGGACGAAAACACTTGCCCCAGACATAACATTCACTGCAAACCCTACTTCACACATAATATATCTTTAATATATTGTAAATATTATAGGTAAACCCCATAGTTCATAAGCATTGTAATTACTTTTTTTTTTTTTATTATTTATTTATTTTAGGTCGCTTTTCAACATCTAAGGTCATTAGCGACCACAGTAAACATTATATTATAATAGCTTACATTAGTTTATAATTAGAATAGGTTACATTAGTTTATACATATTTATCAATTTCAAAAACGTTAAGTTTCGTGTATAACCATCCTTATTTAGACAATCTTTTAGACTAGAAGGTACATTGCAAATTTGTCTTTCTTGACTGTAAGCCGTGCATTCAACTAGAAGGTGTATAACTGTTAAGTCCACTCCACATTTGCATTTGTTTTTATTAGCTTTAGTTATAAGATGCATGTGAGTTAAGTTTGTGTGTCCTATACGTAATCTGGTAATTACCACTTGATCCCTTCTGAATCTGAATGAAATAGATTTGTCAAAAATTGAATTTCTTATGCCAATTAATTTAGTTGTATTTTCTATTTTCCAGTAATGATCCCAAAGAATTTTGACTTTATGTTTGAAGTATTTTTTTATTTCGGTTGGAGTAGATTTTATTGTTTTGCAAATCTTATTTTCATTGGTCGAATTTTTAGCTTCAGTATCCGCTCTTTCGTTGCCAACTATACCTTGATGACTTGGAATCCATATAATTTGAAATTTGTAATTATTATTAAGAAGATTTATCATTTTTTGTTTAATATCAACAATAAGCGTATTTGTATTGATTAAATTTTGTAATGCTGTTAGACATGATTTCGAGTCGGTATAAATAATATATTTTTCTGAATTAGATTTAGTATGTATTATTTCTAAAGCTTTATGTATAGCTATTGCTTTGCAACTAAAAATTGAATTAAAATTCCAAAGTCTATATCGATAACAATTATCATCAGACACTACTGCGGCTCCTGATCTTCCATCCATAACTGATCCATCGGTAAAGAAAGTTATATAATCCTGATATCTGTTATTAATTTCATTATACAATTTTTTGTATATACATTGAGTTGTATTATACCTTAAATTTTTGGCTAGTTCTAAGTTAATTGGGAATTCAATGGTTTCCCATGGACAGCAGGTAAGTATTTTTTTTTGTAAAAACCGGGGGGATCTTAAGTTTTAATTCTTTCAAACATTTAGCTGCTCTAATTCGTAAAGGTTGCGGTAAATTAGGTCGAAATTCATATTCTACATCTGTAGAAGTTGATTTACTATAGTAATTATAAGTTGGATTTTCAGGACAGGATAGTATATTTATAGCGTACACAATTACAAGTTCCTTTCTACTAAATTCTAATGGCATTTCTCCAGCTTCAGCTAAAATGCTTTTAATAGGGCTTGTTTTAAATGCACCAATACTAAGACGAAGAGCAGTATTTTGAATGCTTTCTAAGGAATTTAAGACACGACTTTTGGCAGAATCATATATAACAGAGCCGTAATATAGCTTTTGCCTAATTAAAGCGCGATATGTATTAATCAGGCATTTTCTATCAGAACCCCAAGTTGTTGATGATATTACCTTAATTATATTTAACCTTTTATGGTATTCAGATTTTAGTTTATTTACGTGTGTATTCCAAGTCATTTTTTTATCAAAAGTTAATCCTAAAATTCATAAATTATTTACTTCTTTTAGACTATGTTCATTTAAGGTTAATTGTATGTTTCTAGTTTTACTATTCTTATTAGACAATATTATGAATTGGGTTTTAGTTTTAGAAAATTTGAATCCTGATTTCGCGGACCAATCTTGAAGATTATTTAGAGTGTTTTGTATTAATTTTAACGCAGGATTCAGTGTCCTGCCACTACAAGTTAAGGTCAGGTCATCAGCAAACAAAAATCCTTTAACTGGTTTTTCCATAGAATACAAAACATCATTTATAGCTATTAAAAACAAAATTACACTAAGCACCGCTCCTTGAGGTAGCCCATTTTCTATGGGAACAGAGTTACATAAAGTATTATTTATTCTGACTTTAATTGATCTTCCTGACATGAAATTTCTGACGAACGCTAGGATATTCCCTTTGATATTAATATCTTGTAACAATTTTAGAACCCTGTGTTTCCAAACCATTTCATAAGCTTTTTCTATATCCATAGCTACAATTACTGTATAATTATCATTTGCAAAACTGTCAAGAACTTCACTTTCAATGTTCATTAAATTATCTGATGTTGATCGAAATTGACGAAATCCATATTGAAAAGGAGAAAAACATTTATTAGTTTCTAAATACCATCGAATTCTTTTACTTATTATTTTTCAAGAATTTTACAAAGATTACATGTTAAGGATATGGGTCTGTAACTAGAGTCTAGACTTGGTATTTTTTCAGGTTTTAATATGGGAATAACTAAGGCTTCTTTCCAGTTATCTGGAAATACCTGCTTTTGCCATATAAAGTTGTATAATTTAAGTAAGTAATGTAGTCCACTGCTGGGCAAATGTTTAATTATAATATTAAATATATTGTCAGGTCCTGGAATAGAATTTCCTATCTGAGACAACACCGATAGCAATTCATGCATAGATATTTCCTTATTAATTGGGTTAGAATTATCAAACCTATCGAAATTACATTCAATTTCCTGACTATTTTTGTATTGTACAAAATCATTATCATAATTATTCGAGCTATAGTTGGTTGCAAAGGTTTTAGCTAATAAGTAGGAAGTTTCAATTGGGTCAGATGTAAAGGTACCGTCAGATTTTTCGAGAACAATATTGTTGAATCTATTGATGCGGTGGTTAAGTTTTTGTATCTTTTTCCACATGTCCCCAATAAGGGTTTTATTGTTAATAGATGATACCCAATTTTCCCAATACTTTTTTCTTCTTTCTTTGAGAAGCCTTCTATAGAATGCTCTTTTTTTCTTATATTCAATTTTATATATCGAATTAGGGTCATGTCTAGCAAATTTTTTAAACAGTTTTAAGGCCTTTTTGGTTTCTCTTATTGCGGTTTGACATTCATCATTCCACCATGGCAAATTGTTTTTCCTGAACGAACCAGATGTTTTTAGTATTGACTTGTTAGCGGCTTCAATAATTACTTCGGTGAACTTTTCAACAATATCATTGACATGATAATCAAAGGTAGAACTTAAAGGTGATAATACAGGAATAGTTTTATCGATCTCTTCTCTAAATATTAGCCAATCAGCTTTATCAAATATCCATTTTTTAGGTAATTGAATATTGTTTTGTATATCTTGCGTAATAAGAGATTTAATTGTTATTGGAAAATGGTCACTGTCATACAAATCATCTAAAGCATTCCATTCAAAATATGACGTAATATTTTGTGAAGCCAAAGTAAGATCAATATTGCTCGTACGACCAGTATTACTGTCAAAATGTGTAGGTTGGCCGTTGTTTAATAATAGTATATCCTGGTGTTCATCAAGCCATTCAGCTATTATTCGACCTCTCGTATCACATTTTTCAGAACCCCAATAAAAATGATGGCTGTTGAAATCACCCAAAACTATGCAAGGGGTCGGAATCTGACTAATTAAGTGATTGAATTCGTTTATGTTAAGTGGAGTACTATTAGGTAGATAAACATTGCATATGGTCATAGCGAAAGGAAATTTAATTTTTATGGCTATTACTTCTAAAGATGTGTTTATTTGCATTTCCTCAGGAAAGGTATGTGGTTTGATAAACATAGCTACTCCACCACTGGCCCTGTTACTCTGCAACCGATTTTTATAAAAACTTTTGTACCCATTCATAGAAGCACAATAACTAGAAGTGAAATTAGTTTCTTGTAAACAAATGCAGGTTGGACTTAACCGACTGACTAATAGTTTTATATTTTCTAATCTTTTAAAGTAACCGTTAACATTCCACTGTATAATGTCCATATTATTGATAAATAACAAGGAATATATATATATATATATATTATTTATTTGTTACTTACTTAAAGTTAAGACAAAGATAAATGTATGTAGTTAAATAGTATCCTTTTGTTCAGTAACAATGGAGGTAGTCAACATTTCATGTAATTTTCTTGATAGGCGCGAACATCTGTTTTTTAAACTCTTATTCATTTTACAATGTAAATTGTTACACATTTTAATTAGGTCTTTTACATTTTCTGTATAGGAATATACTAATTCTTTTATATTTTGTTTACCACGTGAATTATCTAATAGGCTTATAAATTGATCCAAGCTTATAGGAAATGCTTTATCACTGTTTAATTCTATCATACTGTCTTCAATATCTTTCCAAACTTCTTTTTCATTTCTGAGATCAGTCTTTTTCATTTTCTTCTTTGCCTTAGTTTTGACTTCCACATCTTCAATTGAAACATTGCTGCCTGTTTCATCTGTCTCAAATTCTATTATATCAGAATCATCATCTTTTGTATACCCAATAGGTTGAGTTACATCAATTTTTGACGCATCACTGACAGTTGGAGAATGAATTCGTTTTTTTCCTTTAGGGGTAATTTCAGGTTGTGTGTATTCTTGTATCATTTGAGAATTAAATACGGGGTCTGGTATATAGTCATGATTTTTATCAGATATTATATTTATTTCTTCTGCTGTTTGTTTATCTTTTTCTTGAGGGTAAGTCTTTGGTATGTTTTGCGGACAATTTTTGGCTAAGTGGCCCATTGTATTGCAAGAAAAACATTTTAGGGCATCAGTAGATACATAAATCCAGTAATTTGTACCTTCAAAGCTGAACTGTATTGATTCTGGAAGACGTGAGTCATCTTCTGGGCTAATATATAATTGTCTTCTAAAACTTAATACGTGAGAGAATCCAGGATCAGTCACACCAATTTTCATAAATGATATAGGCGACATTATTTTTATATTTAATTCTTCGAATTTTTGTTCAATGACATAATTTGGTATTACGGGACAAACATTTGACAATACTATTCTTTTGTTTCTCGTAATTAAAGGTTTTATTTCAAGAACATTTTGATGAATATTAATCTTTTTCTTTTCTTCAATAAGGTTGCCAGCTGTTTTTTTTTAATCTAGGTATATGCATATACGAGATATAAATCGAATAGATGACGTTGGTATAATACACGATAGGGCAATAAGGTACTCCCTGAGTGTTATTCCATCGATCGAGTCCAGTATAATTGCTTGATCTTTCTTGGGTAAACATGTTGTTGACGTCACATTGGCATAACTTGAAGTATTGGGTGTTGGATGCAACTGAGTAGGTATTTGCGACATTGGAGGTATTTGAGACATTGAGGGTATTTGATACGTTGGGGTGAAAAACATTTTAATATAAAGGGCCCCCTGTTACCAGGAGTAACTCCGTTTTCGTTATTCCAATATTCGTCGCGTAATTACTTATCGCTTAAAAAATAAACACTAACGGGTCAAGCGGAGTGAGACACGCGCGTCCGCTGTGACTACCCGCGCGGAACTGTGTAATTACTTTGTTTCCACTAAAACTAAAGTTCTTAGCAATAATCCTTATACAAAAATCTAATTGAGAAATGAACGCCAATGTTTAATAAAGCTTTTCCGTTAAGTATTACCTGTAATTAAGTCTGAGAATATTAATTCAAATAGCTTTTTTTTTGTTCTTAGTTTTTTTTTTTCTTCTTTTTCTCATATATTTTTATAATCTTTTTTTGTAACGTTTCTATTGTTTTAAAAAAATTTACTTCTTTTTAACTTTTAAACCCCTCCTTCTTTCTCAAGTTTTCAACTAACATAGTATTCTCTTCACATACTCAGCTGTTTCCTGTCACATTACAGGTGTCGCTTAAGGAAAACATTCAATATGATGACCCGGGCAGCTACCGTTCGTGACATGAGTATCAAACTGAAAGCAGTGCTGAGGGAGCTGGATTCATCTAGAAATGAATGCAGCAAGCTACTGCGGGAACGAGAAGAAAGTGAAGTAGAAATTGAGTTAATAGTGAACAAAAACACTCAACTCAAGAACCAGCTTGCAGAACTACACACCCAGCATATGGATATACTGGACCAGCATCACCATCTCCGTCAACTGGTGTCAGATTATCAGCAGTGCCATGACACTCATGACCAGGCACTGAAGCGTATATCTGTACTAGAAGCAGAATTGTGCAAGGCTCATAACACCATTACCTCCATCGACTCGCTGAAAGTCAGCGAAGTCTAACACCAGTAACCTGTACAATGAGCTAATGGATGCATCCAAACTGGAGTGTGAGCCGCCCACCATTACCATAGACCTTACAGGGGATGATACCATTGCTAAATGTCCAATTCTAAGTAGTCATAATAAAATTAAGAAATATATTAAAATTAATAAAAGTATTAAGAAATATAAGAAACTTATAAAAACTCAAAGTGTTTGTAAATATAATGTTAACCTTAGGAAAGATTTAAGAAACTTAAAAAACCAATTAAATATATGTAATAGTAAATTAGAAACTAGTACACAAATGTATGATGTTGAAATTCAGAACCTTGAAAGGGAATTATTGAGTAGGGAAAATACACTTAAGGATGTATTTTGTAAATATGAATGTAGTCAACAGATGTTGGGTGAACGCATGCAGGAGGCCTGTGAGTTGGTAGAACTGGTGAAGTATAATGCAGAGAGGTGCGAATCATTGACTAACAACCTCACCTGTAGTTGTGCTGCCGCTCTGCCACCTCTCATGTCACAACATGTTGCTACTACAACTTTACCCATTGATCATACTGCAACAACTTTGAAACCCACCAAAAGTAATGTTATAGTATTTTCTGATAGATTAGGAACAGGTATTGGATCTTTGTTAAATAACCGTTCTAAACATAGAATAGTGAACCATTGTTATCATAAACTGCAATTTAATGAGCTTATCCATAAAATTCAACAGACACAATTGAATGAGCAAACTACTGTAGTACTTCTTATTGGAAATAGCCTTAGTATAACAAAAAGGGACATAGTTAATGGTATTGACACCCTACTTAAGTTAAGATTAGGCAAATTAATATTATGTGCATTGCCCTATTCTGGCAAGTTACTTGTTCATGAAAATGAATACATTTCTAGTTTGAATAACCTGATGCATATTTTATCTTGTCGTCATAGTGACCGTTTATTGTTTTTTGACACCAACAATTTTGTTAGTGATTTTGTTTTGATTGGGAACCATATGTTTCTTCCCAAAAATAGTCGACATTTATTAGCTACATTGTTAGCTTTTAATATACACGCAGTTATTGATAATTTAACTGAGACTAGGTTTAGTGATTTAACAGTATTATCCAGTTTTTCTGATAATACTTTAAACGATGATTTTTTAAACGGCCGACAAAAGAGAAGTCGAATAGTAATATTTTACTATATCATCAAAATATAAATCGCTTCTCCGGCAAAATTTTAGACGTGGAATTGTTAGTAGATAAATACCACATGGATATCTTATGTTCTTGTGAAACTTGGTTAAAACCAGATAGGATGTTGTTTAATGTAAATAATTTCTCAGTTGCCAGCGCGTACAACAGATCCACAGTGGGTGGTGGTACCCTGATACTTTGTAATAGTCATTTAAAATATAAGGAAAGGAAGGATATCACTGCTTACTCTGTTGATCGCTTGTGTGAGGTAGCATGTGCAGAGGTCGAGGGGCATACTGTCTTGTGCGTTTACAGACCACCAGCATCAAACTTGTCATTGTTTTTGATTACAATGGAAGAATTATTAAGTAAACTTTTCAGAGATAATAAATTGGATTTTGTTTGTGGCGACTTAAATATAGATCTGTTAGTCAACTCGCCTGAAAAATGTAAGCTCATTTCATTATTTAAATCATTTAACCTAAAATATTTATTTAATGAACCAACAAGAATAACAGCAACTTCAGCTTCTTGCATAGATAATGTTTTCACTAATTGTAAAGTAAAAGATTCGTTTTTAATTAGTGGCGTTAGGTCAGACCATACTGGTCAACTAGTATCTTTTGAGTCAAATAAAAAAATTAACCTAGCTAAATCAATTCGATTAAGAACACTTACTAAAAATAAATTAATCTCTTTTAATAATAATGTTTTTAGCAACCTTTGTAACGCCAGTTTTGATTCAAACGACCCCAATATAAATTACGGCACGTTGTTTTCAACAGTTTGCCAAGAATTCAATAAAACGTGTCCTGTAAAAACAGTTAAACTCAACAATTCCAAATCGAAATTTATTGAATGGGCAGTGGCCCATTCACTAAATTTCTTATGCCCACAGTGGTTGGCATAAGAAAAAGCCGAGATATCTTATATAATTTATATTACGAAAAATCGTTGACTTCCGATCAAGTTTTTCACACTTATGTTAGAAACTATTCCAGAATATTCAAAAGAGTCTGCGCTCAAGCAAAATCTCTAATAATAATTAACAAAATTGGTGCTTCTAATAATAAAATAAAAACTGTGTAGCAATTAATTAATAGAGAAACTGGAAAGATACAACAACGCGATCAGAATGAGTTGTCTTTGAAAATGACTAATCAAACCATTTCTGATAGGCAAGAAGTCGCTGAAACATTAGAAAATTTCTTTACCAACATTCCGTTAGAGGTTACGAAGTCTCTTCCTTCCTCATCTAAATTAGCTGAAGCTCTTCTTAAAGAAAACTTTACTAAAGACATACCAATCTTTAAATTTAAACCAATATGTATTGATACAATTAAAAACGCGTTCAAAAGTCTCAATATAAAGAATACTGAAGACTTGTGGGGGATATCCGTTAGGGTTCTTGGAGATATTATTGACTCAATTGCTCCTGTCCTAACAGGCATATTCAATCAATGTTTGGACAGCGGCACTTTTCCTGACTTAATGAAACACAGTAAAGTAGTACCAATTTTCAAATCAGGCTGTAAGAGTGATCCTTCTAATTATAGAGCTATATCCGTGCTTCCAGCATTGAGTAAAATCATGCTGGAACAGATGTTGTCTCACTTCAATTCAAATGGGATCCTGCATAGTCAACAGTTTGGTTTCACGAAAGGTAGGTCGACAACGGACGCGGGAGTAAAACTCATCAGTCACATCTTGGAGGCTTGGGAGAGGTCCCAGGATGCCACTGGCATTTTCTGTGATCTCTCAAAAGCTTTCGACTGCGTCGACCACAACACACTGATCTGTAAATTACACCACTACGGATTTCGTGGAAAATCTGCTGATCTCATGCTTTCCTATTTATCAAACAGACAGCAAAAAGTAAATGTTAATGGGGCGACGTCCTCCGGGTCTCTAGTCAAGATGGGCGTGCCTCAAGGTTCAATTCTCGGCCCTTTCCTTTTTCTTGTTTACATTAATGATCTCCCTTTTATGATGGCCAAATTATCGGATATAATTCTATTTGCTGTTGATACTTCGCTAATTTTTAAAATAGATAGGCAAGATACGGATGTCTTAAATGTCAACGAAAGTCTGATTGTTCTCTCAAAATGGTTCGCAGCTAACAATCTTTTACTGAATGCGAAAAAAACAAAATGTCTAAAGTTCTCTTTACCAAATGTACCACAACATGACCTAAACCTAAATCTTGACGGCAAAAATCTTGAAGTTATAACGGAAACTGTATTCTTAGGGATTACTATCGATTCAAAATTGCAGTGGGGCGCGCACATTAGAACTCTTTCGGGTAGGTTAAGTTCGGCTGCATATGCAGTAAGGAAAATAAGGCAGCTAACCGATGTAGCTACAGCTAGGTTAGTATATTATGCTTATTTCCACAGTATTATGTCTTATGGCATTCTGCTGTGGGGATCAGCAGCAGACGTTGACTCAATTTTCATCCTACAAAAGAGGGCAATCCGCGCAATCTATAAAATGGGTCCTCGCGAGTCCCTCAGAGAAAAATTTAAAGAGATCGATATACTGACTCTACCTTCACTTTATATTTTGGAATGTATTTTGTATGTCCGTAAAAATCGGGGGCTTTTCAAAACTAGAAGCGACTTCCATAATTTAAATACACGCAGTAAGCACGAAATTGTAATACCCAAATTCAGATTAACGAAAACTAGCAAGTCTTTTCTTATAAACAGTATACGCTTTTATAACAAGTTGCCAAAGTCAGTTATAGAACTGACCGATGGACGGTTCAAAAACTACATCAAACGTATCCTTATTAACAAAGCATATTATAAAATCAAGGATTACGTTGAAGATAAAAACATTTGGCCTTAGCTCCTTCTGCGCATGCAGCTTCCCTGGTAACTTGTAAACGGCATAAATAAGTGGATGTCTCTAACTATTCTCAATCTCATTTTTTTCTTTCCTTCTTTTAATTAGACTTTTTACAATGGTTTTCAATCATCTTTATAGCCCTTTGCTAAGAATAGTTACAGCACTGATAACAACATTTGTGCCACACGTTAAATTTAGTCTTGTTACACTTATTTTTTTTTTTTACCTTTGTATAGATTCTTTTACCGATTGTTTTGTGAATGTGTGAACATTGTAGGCCTTCTTGATGCTAGTTAACATTTGTTAACTTTTTTATTTAATATATAATCTTTTATTTTTTATTTTTTTTATTTTCTTACGACTTATTGTCATAAGTCGGGCCTGCGTTGTCCCCCCATATCTAAGTACTAATGCTGTAACATGGAAATATTGTAAAACCAAACCATTTTTAAAAGAGTAACCATGGAGTTTCTTGCCGGTTCTTCTCCATAGGAAACGACCAACCCGAACCGTGCACCTTTTGTCGACGTTTTATTAGTGTCCATGTAAGCCTATGTGAAATAAAAAAAAAAAAATGTTTAATTGAATTGAATAAATAAATTTTGTTTTTGTCTGTAATAAAGAAAACCTGAAATGCCCCATTTTGTACGTGGCTAAAACGCTATCCGCGAAAAGCCAAAAAAATGATAACTCATTATTTTTAGTCTATGGCCGATCGCCATTGTTAGATGCGCGCGTATAGGAAAACTGATTAATTTTGCCAGCCATTGCGAAAAAAAATTCACTACTCGTTTTCACTGTTGGAAATGATTTTTTTGTATTATTTTCTTCACAAGTGTGTTGAAAAACGTCGTATGATACAGGTGTGTATTGATGATTACCGTCCTCGGCTCTCTTAAGAAACTACAATTTTTCAGGGCTAGCAGTTTTATAAGCTCATATTATTATATAAAAATATTCTTCCTTGCAAACATATTAAAGAAGAGTATGATTAATTTGTTAATCATGATTAACAAACAGCAATAACTCCTTATCAACGTAAATATTTTAAACATATTATTATTTTGAAACATAGTAAAAGTATTATTTCCTTTATTCAATCTCTTTTCTTATTGTCTACATTTTTAAATACTTCTATAAAACATACAAAATAAAACATTTAAAATATAGAAAATAGAGGCCCACCGGTATCGGGAACAGGGTCCAAGCTACCGTCAGGTCAGGGCTCCAGAGAGAGGAACCTCCTAGCAATGCGAGCCGTGTCCAGCAATACTGATTTCTGGATGAGGCCCTTGACCCAGCCGCCTAACGAGAGCCTCCTAAGGTGTTGGTCGAGGCACATAGCTATTAAGCCATTGGCTGACACGACTATCGGTACAATGATAGCTGTGTCCACATCCCACATGTCGACAACCTCGCGAGCCATTTGCTTATCTTTCTCGGCTTTCACGAGGTTCCCGTCATGCGGGACGGTAATGTCAACAATCATTGCACCCCTATCGATTCGGTCCACTACCACAATATCAGGCTTATTGGCTACAATACACCTGTCAGTGATGATGGACCGATCCCAGTACAATGTGATATTGCCATTTTCGAGAACTGGATCGGGCACATGCCTGTAGTACGGTACCTCCGATGCCATAAGATTGTATTTCAGAGCAAGTTGCTGGTGGATGACCCTGGCTACAAAGTTGTGTCTATGCAAGTACTCTCCATTAGCTAGACGATAACATCCAGAGATAATGTGGCGGAACGATTCACCCGGGCGGTGACATGCCCGACGGATGTCAACCGTGCCATCCTTCACAATAAATCTCCGGTAGTTATTCGTCATGATTACTTCGTCCATAATTGCACAGACAAAACCTTCGGTTCCCCAAAGAGGTCACTGATACGCAGCCAGGCTACGGACGATGCTTGGTATACATCAGACCCCTGTAGGGTCCGGAAAAAGCGTCCGTGAAGCTCCTTACTCTGCCATACTTCCCTGTGGTCGTTAGTGTCACTACAGGCTTGCGCCAGTTCTCATACGGTGTGTAGAAAACATTCCCTGAGATTGCATATCTCGCGGTTGTGGCGGTTTTTAGCATTTAAAAGCCTCGGCCTCCATACTTAAATCGTTACTAATAATTTCAGTAGTAGTTTTTCCTCCAGTAGCTCCATCAGCTAAAGATTGCTGGGGGCAAAGAGCTTCAGATCATCCATGTAAAGGAGGTGAGATATAACCTGACCACCTCTCTTCAACCGATAGCCTAGCCCTGAATTCTCCAGCATCATGCTTAGAGGATTCAAGGCTAGGCAAATCCAAAGTGGACTCAAACTATCGCCCTGGAATATACTTCACTTGATCCTTACAGGTTCTCTATTCTTCTGAATATTTAGACAGCCTTCAAGGTTATAAAATATTATGTATTTGTTAATACGTTTTTAGGGTTCCGTACCCAAAGGGTAAAAACGGGACCCTATTACTAATACTCCCCTATCCGCATGTCTGTCACCAGGCTGTATCTCATGAACCGTGATAGCTAGACAGTTGACATTTTCACACATGATGTATTTCTGTTGCTGCAATAACAATAAATACTGAAAACAGAATAAAATAAATATTTAAGTGGGGCTCCCATACAACTTATATGTTTTTTGCCGTTCATTGCTATAATGGTACGGAATCATTCGTGCGCGAGTCCGGCTCGCACTTGGCTGGTTTTTTAACTGTTAGGCTACCGATTCATAACAAATATTTTGAGTAAGTGGTATATATGATTTGGATCCGCAATAAAAATGACATTGATGTTATATTTAATAAACTTTACATATCTCTTGCTCTGTAAGTACACCCTTACACCCCTGAATGCCGGGGTGTATGACTATCATTACAGCATAGGTTTTGGAATTTGAAAAAAGAACTGTCATACTCATACTGCACGAAGAATATTTTTAAAAAGTTAATATTTTTTTTCTCGGTATCCATTAATTACTCGAATCGGAATCTAGACAATTTATTTTATAAAGATTTTATTTTAAATATGGAACTATTTGTTTCCACATCGTATGTTAGATGGAATCGATTTAAAAATCAAACTGGCCAGCAAGATTTGACGCGGTTGCGTGCGTGAAAAAAAAAAAAAGGCAGTCTACTAGTAGGCGCGAAAGCATCTCGAAAATAATTAATTTTCTTGTTTGAGTTCTTTTTCAAAAGTTTTGACAAAACATGTCTAGTGACGAAGACATAGATCTAACGCCCGATTTTATTAAAGAAAGGGCAAAAACAGTTGTCGAAAATATATTACCGCCGAACTCGAAAGAAAGATATGTAAAGGCATACGACGAATTTATGAAATGGCGGTCAGAAAAAAAAGTGAAATCTCTTTCTGAAAGTGTTTTTATATCATATTTTGATGAATTATCTAAGAGGGTACAACCTTCCAGTTTATGGTGCTTTTATTCCATGCTAAAATCTACAATGATGACAAAACATGACGTGAATTTGAAAGATTTTTCTAAACTTACTGCTTTCTTGAAAAGGCAGTCTGACGGCTTTAAAAGCAAGAAATCGAAGGTATTTACTGCAGAAGAAGTACAGAAATTCTTAAATGAAGCTCCGGATGAAATTTATTTAGCAATAAAGGTACCTACGTATTTACTTGCCCTTTTTAATAAGTTATCAAAATATTTCACAAAAATACTATGCGAATTTGGTGCCTTTAATACAACTTATGTCTTTTTTACAGGTTGTTCTAATTTTTGGGATATCGGGAGCCTGCAGAACCGTGGAATTGACAATCTTGACAATAGAAAATGTAGAAAAACATAACAAATTACTACTCATAAAACTGCCTAACACGAAAACTAAAATTGACCGGTCATTTGTTGTGCATGAAGAATTTGCAAATTATGTTGAAAAATATCAAGCTCTTCGGCCTGAAAACGTGGATACAAATCGTTTTTTTTCTTAATTACAGTAAAGGAAAATGCCACAGACAAGTAATAGGAAAAAACAAATTTACAGGCATGCCAAAGCAAATAGCCACATATTTAAAACTGAGTAACGTAGAGTTATACACCGGGCATTGCTTTCGCAGAACATCAGCGACTCTATTGGCTGATTCGGGAGCCAACCTCACTCTGTTAAAAAGGCACGGCGGCTGGAAGTCCAGCAAAGTGGCCGAAGATTATATCGAAGATTCGATGGCAAACAAAAGCAAAATTACTTCTAAAATAACAGAAAATATAAACTTGAAATCACCACGTCAAAGCACATCATCTGAGCCATTTTTTAATGAAGAAAATAGTACCAGTCAACTGCCGCCATTTACGATGCAAGAACCTCAAGTCACTCAAACTCAAGTCTTATCATCACAAACTCATATTCAAACTATAAATATTCCTAAAAAGAACGTGATCTCTTACAAATTGTAATAATTTTACTATTAATTTTAATTAAATACACATTTTCTTCTTCTTAATAAATGTTCATTGAAACCTGCTGTCTTGTTGTTTACTTACCTCACAATCGATATGTAAAGCAGAGTATTTATCTCGGGCGTAAGCATCAATTGCATACTCGGGTTAATTAGCACCTTCGCTTCGCTCAGGCGCCAAAAACCTCGTATGCAATTGATGTCATACAGCCCTTGGTTAATAATCTACTATTACTCTTTGAATAGGCCCAGGTTAAAGGAAAGCAAGTGGACTGTATATAGGTTTATTAGGTGGTTTACAATATAATAGCAATTTAAGTATTATTAAACAGGTAAGTATATGTCTAAGCGCGGTCGTGTCAGACGATGCAATGTCGAGCCGAGACGCTGCTGTGCTACCGGCCCCCGCGCCGCCGCCGTGCCGCGTCGCTCGTTGACGACGCCGTAGTGTGTTCGATGGTTTTGGATGTGTGTGCGTGAACATATTCCCGGGCCAGCAGTGGATGATGACTCGAACAGTCCAGCCAGGTTGAATGATTGGTTGATGAATGCATGAAGTTTATGTTGATTGGTCCATGTTGATTGTTTGAGACATGAATGATGATCGGTCCAGATGGGTTAATTGAATAATGAATAATCAATTTGGTGGTCCATCTAATAACGGGCAAATTCTGTGGAATGCCCTTCTGATTGTGCCTGACTGTACTTTGATGTCCGCTACGCGAGCCTCTCCGTCAGGTCCCGGATAAAGCTTCAGTATCCGTCCCAGTGGCCAGTGTGCTGCAGGTAGCGTCTCGTCCTTTACGATGACCAGCGAGCCCTCTGTGAGCGCGCCGTGTGAGCGTTGCCACCGCGTCCTTTGGTGCAACTGGGAAATATATTCCTTATTAAAGCGTCTCCAAAAATGCTGGCGCAGAAGCTCGACTCGTTGATGCCTCGGCAGCCGTGATGGGTCGCAGTCGGACATCTGTGGGTAAGGTAACACAGTTAGAGGACGACCAATTAGAAAATGGAAGGGAGTGAGAACCGATAGATCAGATGGATCGGATGAAAGAGGTGTGAGAGGCCTCGAATTAAGGATGCCTTCTATCTGAACAAGTAATGTGTACAATTCCTCATATGTGAGGTGTGCCAAGCCTAGAACCCTTTTGAGGTGGTATTTTACTGATTTAACTGTACTTTCCCACAG
Source organism: Orthosia cruda (assembly GCA_964057195.1). Taxonomy (NCBI): domain Eukaryota; kingdom Metazoa; phylum Arthropoda; class Insecta; order Lepidoptera; family Noctuidae; genus Orthosia; species Orthosia cruda. Next base: position 5,546,748 of record OZ059848.1, on the reverse strand, counting down.
TCCTCCGAAGTGAGGTGAGTATGGGGGAATGAAGTGAAAGTTAATTCCTTGCTCTGCAGCGCAGCTGTAAATTGACTCACTGTGATTCCTGATGAAATTGGTGATCACGCGAGCAGCACCTACCAGATTTTTCCCATTGTCTGAATAGATATGATTGGGTTTACCCCTACGAGAAATGAACCTCTTAATTGCTGCTATATATGACTCTGTCGTCAGATCTGTAACCAACTCCAAATGCACAGCTTTTACTACAAAACAAACGAAAATACAAATGTATGATTTAATTAGTACACTTCCACGCCCTTTACGGTTATTAATCATAATTGGCCCTGCATAGTCTACACCTACGTCACTGAATACAAAATTTGCATGCAGTCTCTGCTCAGGTAACGGACTCATTATAGGCGTTATAGTTTTCCCTTGAAACCGTTTGCATGTTATACATGATTGTGTCGTTTTTCTAGCTAAATTACGTCCTGAAATTGGCCAAAATTGTTGACGTATGTGTGACAGCAAAAGTTGTGGGCCAGCGTGTAAAAGTGTTATATGGTATGTTGAAAATATGATTTTAGTAATATGATGAGCTGTATGCAAAAGGATAGGAAATTTCCTATCGTAATTGTATGCCGAATGGGCTAACCTTCCGCCCACACGAATGAGTTTATTATCCCCTAAAAAAGGGTTAAGTGAATTAAACTTATGTTTAGCAGGTAACTTTTTATTATTTAATAACAATTCGTATTCCTCAGGAAATGATTCTATTTGTACTATCTTTGCTAACTGGTATCTAGCTACATTAAGTTCTATGGTTGATAAAGGTTTGATGTCACCTATGCACACCTGTTTGTTTACGTTACTTGTGTTGAAAGTGTTTGAAAGTTTATTTCTGCAGTGATGAATGAATCTAAGTATGTAAGCTACGATGCGTGTAAGTTTGTTGAAATTGGAATATTTGTAAAGAAAGGAATTGTTGTTATTTGTTTCAATGAGTGTAAAATGCGTTTGGGACCTGACTTCCGGAAGGTCAGTTACGCTGAGATGGCCAGGTTGTTGAGGCCAGCTGTCGTTATCATCATTCCTTAGGAAGTCAGGCCCTGAAAACCATAACTGTGTCTGTATTAATTGTTTTGCATTAGTACACTTTGTTATAATGTCTGCTGGATTCTGTTTGGTTGGTACATAGTACCAGGAGTGTGGATCAGTATGTTTCAGAATGTCTGTGACTTTGTGTTTGACAAATGTTTGCAATTTATATGTTGGTGTATTTATCCATGATAAAACAATTGTCGAGTCGCTCCAATAATAACACTTATAGTTGTTTATGTTACGAAGTGAATTTATAACTTTATTACATAAGTTAACACCGGCTAATGCTGCGCATAATTCAAGTCGCGGCATTGTGAGTGTTTTCAAAGGAGCCACCCTTCCCTTAGCCATTAGTAACTGAACACTTATATTGCCATCTGTTGTATAGGTACGTACGTATACGCAAGCACCGTACGCATGTTGCGAGGCGTCGCAAAAAATATGTAGCTCAATATTATTACGTGATGAGTCACAGAATGCATAACGAGGTATAGCTAACTGATTTAAATAAGATAACGATTCTACAAACTTCGTCCATTGTGTCTGAATCGAAACCGGTATTTCACCGTCCCAACTAATGTTATCCACCCACATCTGTTGCATTAGTAGTTTAGCTTTAAGTATGCACGGACTAATTAGGCCTAATGGGTCGAAAATATGACCTATAGTGGATAAAATCGTGCGTTTTGTAATGTGTTTTTGTGATACGAAGTCTGAATGTACTGTGTATGAAATTGTATCTTTGTGAATGTTCCAATAAATGCCTAAGGTTTTAGATGGATCGTTTGAACTTAGATTGACAGTTGTTTTATCTGAATCATGAAAACCTAGTTTTTTCAGTACGGGGGGACAATTAGATAACCATTTTCTAAGTGGAAATTTATATTTTTTAAGCTCGGAAAATACTCCTCTGCTTATTTCCAATAGACTGGACTCTTCATCTGTCCCCGTCAAGAGATCATCACAGTAAAAATCATGTAAAATCACCTCCGCGACTAATTTGTGATCATAGTTGTCTGAATGGTTTTCAATTTGTTTGTCTTGACAATCTAAGCCAATTTGTTTAATGCAGCGTGTTGCTAAGAACGGCGCTGATGCCGTGCCATATGTGACAGTGTTGAGCGTGTATGTTTGAAGTGGTTCCGTTGGATTGTGTCGCCATAAGATTTGTTGTAGGGGTCGCTGATTTTCGACTACTGCAATTTGGCGAAACATTTTTTCTATGTCAGCTGATATAATGTATTTATGCTGACGAAACCGTATGAGTATGGAAATGAGATCGTCCTGGACAACAGGACCCACTAACTGTATGTCGTTAAGCGATAACTTGCTAGACGATTTAGCGGAGCCATCGAATACCGCTCTGAATTTAGTGGTGGTGCTTGACTCACGTATAATACCGTGATGTGGTAGGTAGTACACTGGTGAGCGATTGAGTGATTGTACGATTGATTTTTCGTTATTATTTTTTGAATGAATGTATGATGATTGTGGTGGAGTTTTGTGTGAATAATGTGAATGTTTGTTTAAAGTCATGTGACCGAGTTGTATATATTCTGATATGAATTTTGAATATTGTTCTTGGTATGTGTGATTTGAATTCATGCGGTTTTCTATGGAAAGAAACCTTTTTTTGGCTTGATAATAGGAATCACCTAAACACTCAGGTGATTTTTTGAATGGAATAGTGACAACAAATCTGCCATCTTTTTGTCTTGTGGTTGTTTGTTTGAAAATGATCTCGCACGCATCTGAGTCGCACGGATCATTAATCTGAGAATTAGATAAACTATCTAACTCCCAAAATCGTGATAATTGATCTGAGTTATTGTTATTGAAAAAACAATTGTTTGTGTGCTTGTTGGTGTCTGTTGTACACCCTGAAACTAGCCAGCCGAACTCTGTTTCTTGTAGTGTTGGCTGTTGTTTACCTAACTGAATTCGACTGTTGCCAATTATCTGCCAAAATATGTCAGCACCTAGTAATAGGTCAATTGCAGCAGGTTCATAGAACAGAGGGTCAGCTAGTTTTAAATGTTTAGGTAGGTTAATAGCTTCTGTGTTGATGCGCACGTTAGGTACTGAGTGTGCAATTGTGTCAAGTACCAAACATGGCATATTGACTGTGAATGAATTGTGTATTGATTTTATTTGAACGTGTGTGCTATGAAAAATACTTGTGTGTTGTTGATTGACGCCTGAAACTGTGCCTTGTATGGATTCGAATGTTAGATTGAGCTTTGTACACAGACTATTTGTTATGTAACTAGAGGTACTTCCACTGTCCAGCAATGCTCTCGCCAAGTGTGGTGTTCCATCACTGGCAATAACTTGCACTAGGGCAGTGGAAAGTAAAACTGATACGTGTTGTGTACTAGTGTTACTGGCGAGTGTAGTGTGTTCTGATCCTAGTTTTGGTTGTTCCCTATGTAACATTGTATTGTGTTTTTGTTGGCAATACTTACATGCACCGCCGCGACAGGATTTGGTCTCGTGCCCGGTATGTAAACAGTTAGCACAATAGTTATGTAATTTGGAAACCTTTTCTATTCTTTTTTGCACTGTCATTTCCTTAAATACTGGACACGAGAACAAATAGTGTTGTGATTTACATAAGGGACAGTTAGGCATGCGATTTTGATTTGTGTGTGTTTGTGTAGTTGATTTGAATGAATTTGATTTCGAATCTGTTTTGATGTTATGTTTAGTGTCTTCAAGATTTTGTAAAAGAATGGCACGATCATTGAGATATGTTTTTAAATCTTGTAGTGTGGGGTTTTTCTCAAGTGTGCTCTTGTGTTCCTCCCAATGTCTGAGTGTTTTGAAGTCTAATTTGGAGGCAACAAGATAAATTACCAACGTATCCCAGTACTGCGTGGGTTCACCTATGTTTTCAAGTGCTCTGAGGTTTTTATTTACTGTATCCAGTAGTTGTCTGAGTGATGTTGCGGATTCATTACTTATGGTATTTATGCTAAACAATGCATGAACGTGGTTGTTTAGCAGCTGTCGCGTGTTATTGTACCTATCCGAGATGAGTTCCCAAGCTATCTGATAATTGTCTGATGACAATTCTAATGATTGAATAACTTGTGAAGCTTCACCTTGCAAAGATGCACGCAAATAATGATATTTTTGTATGTTGTCTATTGATTTATTTTTGTGTATGAGTGATTCGAAAGTGTCTCTGTATTCTAGCCAATTATGAAATTCACCTGAGAAGTGTGGAAGGTCAATGGTAGGTAATTTAATGAACGCTTTGGTTCCTGGTTCACCTGCATTTTGAGTTTGTACAGACCCGCTGACGCAAGCAGTTTCTTTGGATCGTATCAGCTGGATTCCGAGTGCAAGTTGATTCTGGTATTCTATTTCAAACTGCTCCCTCTCCCGCAGCTGTTCATCTGAAACCCCAATAATTTCGTCGATGTAGGTCTGGTTTTCATCAAAGTCTTTTGCAAGGGACTTGTAAGTTTCTAAGCGATTATTTAATTGGAGAATATCTAATTCTGTCAACGTTTTTTTCGATTTTATCGATTCAAGATAATTTTTGAAAATTGTGACCTTGGCTTTGTGACTAGCTCGTCTTTTTTTGTAAGTGCTGACCTGTGAATCGTCATCATCAGGTATATTAGATGTTTGGGGTTTTTTGGTTTCCATAATCAAAGTTATAAAATTAAAACGATACTTAAATTATATTGGATTTGTGGCAGGCACTGTGCAATGATCACGCAACTTTACCAAACTACCCTCGGTTTGAGACTCACTCGGTGCACACAGAGCAAGGCGATGTATGCTGGAGAACAAAGGAAAATGTTAGTTTATATTTATGAACGTGTTTAAGTAAAGTGGTTGGTAATTGGAATCCTTTGAATTACTAAAATAATTACGAAGAATTAAAAAAAGAATATGTGGGTAGGTGGTAAGAGAAAAAATAATTGTATGCAAGAATGACTTATTTTAATGAAATCTATGAAATGAATAGATTGCTTTCTGCTTGAAAATGGGAATGGACGGGAATCAAGTAAGTTCACTGATTTTTAATGAGACTTTGAGTTTGGATGAGAAGTTTTTAAGAAATGAATTGGTCGAACTCACGAAACTGTGCTACCAAACCCTTTTTCGTCCTTTTTCGACTGATGCTGCCGACGCTGCTTGATTGTGCTGCTCCCAGATGCTAGTAGGCTGCGCTCGCTGTTGCGATGACCGCTGTTTGACCTCCAGCTGAATTCCGGACGTTTTGTGATGGCGTGGCTTTTTCTTACGATCGCGACTCGACTTTTAAACCTATTTGATTGTTGCTATGACGGATCTGAAGGACCATGAATAGGCCCAGGTTAAAGGAAAGCAAGTGGACTGTATATAGGTTTATTAGGTGGTTTACAATATAATAGCAATTTAAGTATTATTAAACAGGTAAGTATATGTCTAAGCGCGGTCGTGTCAGACGATGCAATGTCGAGCCGAGACGCTGCTGTGCTACCGGCCCCCGCGCCGCCGCCGTGCCGCGTCGCTCGTTGACGACGCCGTAGTGTGTTCGATGGTTTTGGATGTGTGTGCGTGAACACTCTTAATAAATTATAATCTGTGATGATAATTGTACTTTTATTGCCACTTTTGAATATAGTCGTCTAAATTTACCGAACAGAACTTACTAGAACATTGCACATTGTGATTTATTTCCGCCGGAATAAAGCATGACACTTCGTTAATGAACATCAGATACAGAATTGCCAATCGCCCATTTTCAGATAGAAATAAAACTCAAACGGGCTTCATTTAAATCAGCGTGTTACATTTTAATTATTCAAATGTCGGAATGAAAAAGGTTTCACCTCCTATTTCGTATGTAATCACTCAAATCGTTCGGGTGGACGACGTGATTCCACAAAAGCCTTTTTATTCAAATAATGAACTTATAAACTACGGGATAAGGCAAATATTTTACAATGTTGGAAAACTCCTTTTTTCTAATTCTTCAAAGAACAATGAAAACTTTTCAATTATTTTTGAGAAGGTAAGCGATAGAAATACGCATACTGAACATGGGTGGCTTTCATTATTGGATAACATAAAACTTATTTTGTGAGTATACTATTGTAGTTGGCACTGTTTATCTGGTTATGTGGTATCTAATTTATTAAGATAACGATATTAAAGGATGAATAAAAATCATCATCGCAAATAACTTAAATTTCAAATGCTTAACTTAATAAATCAGTCATTTTATTTGTAAAGCCACTCAAGGCAACTGCTTTTCATAACAACATCTACATACCAATTTCCGTATTATTTTGCCACGACTTTGAACATTTACCAAAGACGGAAACCTGTCTCTAAAAGTGCCATTGCAGTATCTACTGTGACTTGGGAGGATAATCATTCAGACAGCGATTACACTTTGAAAGCGATGACTGATCGAACTACTTAATTAAAATATTTTATTTAAAAATGATGCAAACAAACGACACTCGAGAGAGGTGAGTTTGTTTACAACATCATCATTAACAGGTCAATCTTAAAAAAAATATATAAATATTAAAAAACCCCGACATAAAACCTCTAAAAGCAAAAAATAAGCCTCGTACTCGCGTCGGAGAACCGGCAACGTTTACAATAGTTTATTTAATTTACTTAGCGGTTCTCCGACGCGAGTACCAGGCTTATTTTTTATGTTTAGTGGATTGTATGTCAGGCTTAAATTTCATTTTTATTTCATGCTTTTGAAATTATATATAATATACCTAGTACAATCGACAATATCTTATTTTACATGCTTCAATTGAATTGAAACATGTAAAAATTTGAAATTGGAATTAGTCTGAGATAAATTACAAACAAATCGGTGTATAAAAGATTTCAATGCGGCCGAGTTATTTAATTGAGTATGAAATATCCCTAGACTGTGTTGATGTGTGTATTTATTTTACTTAGACATTTTACTTTTTATCAAAACGAACTCGAATAGAATAACACTATCGTTATTTAGTAAATAGCATATGTACAACTGAGTGAATCTCGATTCACAAATCCTGTTTGGTAAATATTTTTTGACCTTGAACATTATCGTCGGTAACTTTACAAATGCGGCATGATTGGTCGAACACTAAATAACATTGTAGTCCATCGCCACACCCTTGTTAATTCTCACATACCTCGCGTGGTGATTTACGTGGTTTTCAAAACGATACTGTTACGGTATTAGTTCAATTATATGTTCTTGTGAATTTCAACAAATTTTCGTTTGGAGTGGTGAATTCCTTTGTATAGAAAATGTGACCCCAAAATTACTTTAGATATTTCCCATCAGAATATCAGTTATAACTCTCTGGTAGAATCATTTAGGTATTAAACAGACTTCACTAACCTAACCTTAGTGAAGTCACATATTATTGACACACGTATGTCTGAGTATATCGTAGTTAACCTTTGGATGATCGTGAGAAAATTTCATTTAAAGACACGTTAGTTCGCTATGCCTTTTATACGAGATAAAAAAAAATAACAAAAAAAAATATACTGACTTCGAAAACTACTTACTACAAAAATAACTTTCTTTTCCGAAGTCGGTGTCTTTTGTACCTATTGTTTTTCGTTTATCGACACCGACTTCGGATAAGAAAGTTATTTTTCGCTTTGTAGTGTTTTGTGTTGGAAGTCAGGCTGTTTTTTTTGGTAAATAGTTTTTATTTATCTGTTTTTAGTTTTGGTAGGTACCTCCAAATACCATGAAATTCATTTATAGCCAAAGTTAATCTCATTACGATTCTAATAAGCCCAAACACGAATAGAATCCATTGTTTAATTTCGGAGTTCCAGTGCCTATCTTCCGGCTTCATCATCAGGTCAGTTCGATGTTACCATTTTCATCAGTACCATTTATTTATAAGTATTTGCTTCATCATAGTCGGTTAGCTATTTGTCATATCTTATACCCGTGACATACTTAGCATTAAGGAGTTCCAGTGGCCATTTGTGGTCTTCTTCATCAGCTCTATTTCACCAACAGACAATTTCTGAGTGTAAATGATTGAATTGTTGATAAAAATACCAAAATTGCTTTATATATGCCTTTTTTTTTTGGGACAATCCCACCGCACTATTCCCAAACCACTGCAACTCCTGAAAGCCAGAATCAACAGTGGCGACCACCAGAAAAGCGCCGAGGCAATGAAACTCGACGTAGTCCCGGAGAATGAATTTAACTGTCTTGTATCCCGCAACGAAATTAATCAGAAAAGAAAATGGAGGAGTAAGTTAAATACAAATTTCCACTTCCCTCCATATCAAGCAGGAGACAGAACAAACAAGACCAATAGGCACAAAGGGTCGTTTACAACTGGGATAAGCCCAGTTGCCTAGCACTATGGATAAAAATTAGAATTAATATTAATGGGTTCTAACATTGTGAGCTGTTATATTTGATTCCAATAATAGGTACGGCAAAAGCGCTTGAACGCACGGAAATTTGTTCTAGTTTCCACAAGGTCCGTATAGTAAACAGCTCCTGATACAGCCTGTACATTATTCAACATAGTATTGCGTTCATTCTGCCAAAGAATACACTCCCATAAGATATGATGTGCAGATTGTACATATTCGCAGTCAGATGTAGAACACTGACATAATGGCGAGGCAACAAGCTTGAAGGAAAATAATTTACTTTTAAAGTTACCATGCCCTGTGAGAAATTGGGCAACACAGTGATCCACCTCCAGCCACGTCCTGGCCAGCCGCACGCGAACTGATGGAAAGAATTGGTGGAGGTGTCGGCCCTTGATGGAATTATCTCACCTACATTGCTATTCGGATAAAAGTTCTTCCCAGACGTCAATATGTGGTTTAAATAATCTAGAGATTTTGTCACGGTCACTCCGCGTTAAAAAGTCCGCGTCCATGGTCTCTATTGCGGAATAGTACATTGCAGCACGTCGCTGCACTTCAAGGTCGACCGGAAGTACGCCAGCAAGTACCGGTAAGGCCTCAGTACTAACTGTCCTGTATGCTTTGTGTGACGTTCTGTCGCTTCATGGATATTATTTATATTGTCATGGTGGTGGGTAGCTTAGTTTTAGTTTGCAATAAACCAGTCTGTTGTGAAGCCATGTATTTTATTTATTTATTTATTGAACAAGGCACACCAACGACTCATTTACAAATTAATATTAGAAAATAACATTCAGAAAAGATCCTGTGTAAGCAAGTCACTTACAGGCATGCACATCATTATCATAATAAGTCGCATAAAATAAAATAAGAATTTAAACAAACAAAAAGTGAAATCAAAGAAAATTACATTAATTAAAATAAAATAATGTCAAAATAAAATCAAAACGAAATAAAATAAAATTAAATTTAAATATACATGTCGCAGATTAAATTGGTATTCAATAAAATTTACATTAAAAACAAAATTACATTATTAACAGAAATTATAATAAAATGTCAAGTTACATTATTAACATAAATATAGCAAGATTAACATTATAACTTTTCCACAGAACGATTTAAAATACAATATTGCTAATTGCTTACTTTATTTAAATCATTGATAAGACACATATACATTAACTAAAATTACATTATCAAATGATATTACAATATTAAAAATAAAATAAAAAAATGGAATAAAAAATTGAAAGTATACATTATAGATTAGCAGCAAGAGTAGGTAGCTGATTACAGATCAATGTTCACGATTTTAGATTTAAATTTTGGCAGAGTATCAAAGAAGATATCGATGCTGTTTTCGACAGAACAAACTCTATTGTACAAAGTCAACATTCTGTTTAATGGAGCATGGCGGCCCAGATTTGTGCGACTTGTCTCCGTAACAAATAATCTAGTGGTGCGCTTGGACCTGACACGATAGTAACGAGGGACTTCTAGGCTAATTTTAGCAAGTAGACCTGGCGTTGAATTTATCCCGTTTACGGTTTTATGGAGTAATAACAGATCATTCAGAGCCCTTCGTCGCTGCAATGTGTCTAACTTGAAAAAACTCATTCGTTCTACGTAATCAGCTCTATAGGGGCATTTCTGATCTTTGAACCGCAAGCATCTAGTGAACTTTTTTTGAACGCGCTCTAGACGGTCTACATAAGTTTTGTAAGTAGGGTTCCAGACGGGAGATGCATATTCCACTAAACTGCGCACAAAGGCATTATATAACACTTTTAAGGCCACGGTTCCCTTAAATTCTCTGCAAACTCTATTAACAAACCCAACCATTTTCATAGCCTTCTTAATTACATTATTAATATGATTGGCAAATGATAGATCACTGCTGAGCACAACCCCCAGATCCCGTATACTTTTAACCTCTTGCAGTGATGTTCCATTGAGGGAGTAAGAAGAAGGTAAGGGGGCTTTTTCCGCGTAAATGTAATGTGATTACATTTGCTGGCATTCAAAGTCATCCCATTTACCACACACCAGTTCTGAATGGAATCTAGGTCTGATTGGAGCAGCTCAATGTCTTCTTGAGTTTTTATTTGATGATAGATTTTTAGGTCATCTGCAAACATGGAACATTGGCTATTCTTGATGCAATTGACTATATCGTCAATGAACAAAATGAAGAGGATTGGCCCGGTATGAGATCCTTGGGGCACACCGGAGGTTGCAATATATTCCGCAGATTGATAACCATTTACCACCACTTTTTGTTTTCTCTCGCACAAATACGATCTGAACCAGTCCAGGAGGCGTCCGTGTATCCCAAAACTATGTAGTTTCACCAAAAGGATTTTGTGGTCGACCTTGTCGAAAGCGCTGCTGAAGTCGGTATACAGAGCGTCGACCTGGTGGCCAGAGTCAACGATCATACTGACCTCATCTATATAAGAAGCCAAATTGGTGACGGTGGATTTATTGCTGCAGAAACCATGCTGCTTATGAGACTGTTGCGTTTTGACATGGGATGTTAATAGGGGGCAAATCATTAATTCAAAAAGTTTTGAAAAAATAGATAAGATAGAGATTGGTCTGTAATTTTTAACGTCTGCGCAATCACCTTTTTTGAATATAGGTACCACATTGGCCCTTTTCCATTCTGTGGGAAATGCAGATGTTTCAAGTGATTTATTGAATATTAAGGTAAGAGGATATGCCAAATTACGAGCACATTTCTTGATGAAGAGTGGTGGCAACCCATCCGCGCCAGCACCCTTGGCAACATCCACTCCGTTCAATGCCTTGAGAACCTCCCTCTCAGTAAAAACAATTTTATTGAGTGTTAATTGAGGGAAAATATGGGTATTTGTTGGTGTTCCAGTTATTCTGCTTGGGACAGAAAAACTAGACGAGAATTGAGTAGCAAAAAGCTGGCATATATCATCGCCTGTTGTAGCGATCAACTCGTTTAAAGTCATCTCGGAAGGAACAGAGCTAGATTTTGAATTTTTTGTTTTAACAAAAGACCAGAATGCTTTGGGGTTTGACCGGATGTTATTCTCCATAGTGTGGACATATTTCTTGTAGCAACTCTTAATAATTGACCGTGCTCTCTCGTCAAGTATTCTGTACTCAATATCATCTCGCGGATTATTGTATTTTTTTAAACGTTGCCTAATCTTTTCTTTTTCGTTAAGAACTCTCACCAAGATTTTAGAGTACCACAAAGGAAAGTTTTTGCTTACATGCTTAATTTTAGGAACATTCTCTTTAATGACAGTCTGAACAGATTCATAGAGTGCCTTCACCATAGCGTCAACATTTGCACACGGTTCCAACAGCTGTTTCCAAGAAATTTCTTTTAATTTTCTATTGACAATTGTGTAGTCAGCTGCCTTGAAATTAACTGAAGTTAGTTTTACACGTTTTAATGGCACAAAAACCTTAAAAATAAATTCAATTTCTAAAGGAGGGTGGTAACAATCTTCTCTACAGATAGAAGAAGAAGACCTCCTGACCACTGCACTTCGTAAATTTGAAAACACTAGGTCCAACGTTCTATTATTGGTGTTTTTAATAACATTGTATTGTATTAGATTGTTTAAAGACATAAAGTCTATAAGATAGTATCCTAGGTTGTTGACATAGTTAGACGGAATAGTAGAGGTTGCACAAGAGTAACTCGGGTCCTGTTTCCATTCGATGAAGCCGAGATTAAAATCTCCGACTACTATAATTTCTTCGCCGGCAGTTTCATTAACGCTTGTTACCGAACCGAGAAACATGTCCAGATGCTGCTGTGTCACTGGGGGTGGCAAGTAGATAGCGCAAATATTTATTTTCCTTCCCTCATTTAACTTAACGCGTACCCAGAGGTCCTCCGCCGTAGTTTCCCACTGACAGGCCCTTGCGGAATCATACACTTTGGACACAGCTATGAGAACGCCACCTCCTTCTCTTCCTGAAAGCGCGCTGGAAGCCCTATCTGTCCTGTATATATTATAGCGGGCATCGAATAGCTCTCCGTCGTTGATACTATCATTGAGCCATGTCTCCGTCGCCACAATCATATCGTAGTTATTGATATTAACAGCAGCATTGATATCGTTTAATTTTGTTCGCATTCCTCGCATATTCTGATAGTATACTGTGAATTTTAATAAGTTACTCACGGGTTCTCGCTTTTGGGCTTTTAGCCTACATTAAAGAAACAGCGTGGAGGCTCTTTATGTGCATTGGTCGTGCTCCATCATCCTTTCGAACTAACACGCGGCCATCACGGACCCATACTTATTTATAGCCCTTCTCACGCGCCATTTTCATAGCCTGTGCATGTAAAGCTTTATTTAGGGGTGACAGATGTTCAGAGACGAAAACGGGCTGTTTGGCGCCACCGTAGCCTAAGTGACTAGAATTGAGTTTATCGGAAACATGAGCTCTGTTAAATTTGGTTACGGATGCTAAGAATTCATCACGTTTCCTTATGTTTTTCAGTTTCACGATAACTGAGCGCGGGCGGCTACTCTGCGGGTCGAGTTTTTTAACACGGGGTACTGATGACACGTCACCCGCTTCAATATTGCACGACACAGTTTTACCCAGTTGGACTACCGTGCTAAGTAGGTTTTCAGCTTGATTTTCAGGAATCCCATTTATCTCTAAATTATCCTGACGACAATGTTGCTCTATAATGTTCAGCCTTACAGATAAGTCAGAAACACAGGTTTTTAACTCGTCATTTTCTTTTTTTAGTTGACTCATTACATTCTTGCTCTGGTCAATCTCGATCTTCATAATATCATAGTCCTTGCTCATGAACTCAACTGATGCCTCAAGCCCTTGCAATGTTTTTTTTTACTCAAAAAAATCATTTTCAAAGTAAGATTTGAGCGAGGCCTGTATTTGCACAGTCAACACTGACTGAATCTCTTTGCGAAGCTCAGCAACTATGGTTCTGTCCAGCTTATGGGATTGAGGCACTGAATCCTGGCCGGTCGAGCCATCGCCTTCAGTTACTTCGCTCGCGCCGTCATTGCCCGGCGAGTCGTTCGGTCGTGGTCGCTTGGATCTTACCGAGACATTAGGAGTTGCGTCTGTGGTACTACTACCACAAGAGGTGGTCGGGGTTAACCCGGTCTCAGATACTTGCATAACCGTATGCTTAGCAACAGCTGCGGGAGGAGGAGAACGCTGCTTGCGCTGCATTCTACTATTAATTATTATTGTACCTTCTTGCTGCGCGCCGACCGCCAAACAACACTAGCGCAATGGTTGACGCCTGCGAGTCCAAGCGAACCAACTTATTCGACTCGCAAAAGTTGAGTCATAGGATGACAAAGCAGCGCAGGCGCCGGCGGTGCGGTGGCGGAGCGCGCGGGGAGTATCGAGCGCTCTGCGGGTTGAGGTAGGTCCGGGTTCGGGGCCGATAATAAAAATGTTGTAAATGTTTTTACCTATATCTTCGCACTTCGTAGCTGTATTGAGGTCCAGTTTTCACCATTCTAAAGTTCACTTCACCAGCAATACAACGATGTCACATTAGTCTATAATCAACCACTTTTTACTACTTTTTCGAAATAAAATACTGGAGCAAAATAAAAAACGACTTTTTTGGGTGACGGTAGACGGTTGGTATATTTTATTGACGTTCCATTGGCGACGAGAACGGGATATTTTATTCTTTTGTTTTTTTATTTGCCACGCGGTTTTTAATACCTATCGGAAAAATAGAATCTTTTAATTTGAGTTCAAAGCAATGGCCAGCGTATATTCGTCGAGTGAATCAATACATAAAGCTAAATGAAATTGACAATGAATTAAAGGTGTCTATGTTAATAACTGTTGTAGGGGAAGAAACCTATGCACTAATGTGCGATCTGTGTTCACCTAGCTTCCCGGAAAGCAAAACGTATGACGAATTAGTGCAACTTGTGACGGAACACCTGGAACCACAACGGTCCGAGATTGCAGAGCGACACGTGTTCAGGTTGCACCGACAGCGGGCCGGCGAGTCCCTCACAGAGTACCTGCAGGCGTTAAAACACCTCGCGTCTACTTGCAATTTCGGCAAGTGCAAGTTATGCTCGACGCTGGAGGAGAATTTACGCGATCAGTTCGTGTCAGGCTTGACGAACTATGTGATGCGATCCAGAATTTTCGCCGAAAAGAAGATACAGTATAAAGAGGCAGTGGAACTAGCGTTGGCTCTAGAGGCAGCCGAAAAACACGCTGAAGTGAGTGGCACAACGACGGTGGTGGCGGAGACATCAGGGCAGGGGGTAAGCGGTGAGGCGGGTGAAGGCCTGTATAATGCACGCGGCTGGCAAAGATGCCAGCGCGGCCGGTCATCGCGAGCGCCCGGCGGCGCAGGACGAGCGGCTGCAGGGACAAGCGGCGGCGGCAAGGACGCCGCGGATGGGCGCGCGCGGCCATGCTGGCGCTGTGGCAAGGCGCACTCGGCCGAGAGGTGTCGGTTTAAAAATTACAGTTGTGATGAGTGCGGCCAAAAAGGGCATTTAAAAGCAGTGTGTAAACAAGTGCGTGGTAGTGGCGGTCGACATAACTATGTCAGTGATGAATCTGACGACGGTATAAACAACCTAAATGTAGCAGCACGAGGTAACAAACCATACTTTATTAAGTTAAGAATTGATACCATGAACATCGAATGTGAAGTTGACACGGGTAGTCGTATTTCAGCAATAAGTGACAATATGTACCAACGTTGGTTTTCGCATAAAAAAAAATTATCCAGATAATTTAATTTTACGCGGGTACTCTGGTTCACGAATCGAATCACTTGGTTACATTGAGGACGTGTGTTTAGGTACATTTGAAGGCAAGTCCTTAAGGCTTTACGTTATTAACGGTGGAGCGCGGCCTTTGTCAGGGCGAGAATGGATGCGCGCCTTAAAGATTACACAAATAAACCTCAATGAAATCATAGATGACGAATTCGTAAACAAACTATGTAAGGATTTCCCAGAAGTGTTTACCGATAAGCTAGGTACATGCAAACAGCCCATACGACTACAGCTATTAGATAAGGAACCGGTTTACGTGCGAGCAAGACCGATGCCGCTGGCACTGCGCGCACGGGTCGAACGGGAGCTTAAGCGCCTTGTTGCGGACGGGTCCATCTACCGCGTCGATTACTCGGATTATGGCACTCCAATAGTCCCAGTTATTAAACAAAATGGGGAAATACGCATTTGTGGGGATTATAAGATAACCATCAATCCAAAGCTAAATAGAGATTATTACCCATTACCGCGGATCGAGGAGTTGTTTGCGAATCTCAGTGGGGGCGATAAATTTACTAAAATAGACTTGAAACATGCGTATGAACAGTGCATTTTATCGAATGATTCGCAACCTTATACAGCTATAACTACTCATATGGGTACATTTGTGTATCGACGTACACCTTACGGGTTGTCAGTTATACCGGAAAAATTTCAAAAGATTATGGAGGAGACACTGCGCGGGGTGCCAGGGTGCGTTGCATTTTTAGACGATATTTGTGTGACCGGCTCAAATAGACTTGAACATTTAAAAAATTTGAGAGCTGTACTCGAAAGGTTACGTAGCACGGGACTTACTGTAAAACTTAGCAAATGTAAATTCTTACAAGAAAGTGTGAAGTATCTGGGCTTTATTATTAACAAGGAAAGGTTTCGCCCGGATCCAGAAAAATTGGAGGCCATTTCCAGTGCTTCCAAATCAGAAAACGTAACCCAACTAAATAGTTTTCTGGGGATGCTCAATTATTATGGGCGATTTATTCCACGTTTAAGCACCTTGTTGCAACCTTTACATAACTTGTTAAAGAAAGATAGCAACTGGGAATGGGACTCCAATTGCGATAAAGCTTTTTTGGAGGCAAAGCGATCTCTCCTGAGTGAACGGGTATTAGCACATTACGAGGAGGGCCGCGAGCTGATATTGGCGTACGGACTAGGGGCCGTGCTTGCGCACCGGTTCGCGGACGGTAGTGAGCGGCCCGTTAGTTGCGTGTCGCGCACACTGAGTTCAAAGAGGCACTGGCTATTCTGTTTGGTGTCACGAAACATCACCAATATTTGTTCGGTAGGCGCTTCACGCTACGCACCGATCATCAGCCGCTTACTCACATTTTTGGGGCAAAAGGAGGCATTCCGCAAACGGCAGCTAGCCGCTTACAGAGATGGGCTGCACGACTGGCAGCTTATGATTTTGAGATAGAGTTTGTACGATCGGTGGACAACGGTCCGGCTGAGCGTTATCGCGGTTACCGTTACCTCGGGAGGGTCGCTCTGCTAACACTGTGGACTATCTAAATCTTATAGAGGAGTCACTGCCTGTCAGTTTCAAAGATATCGCGAAAGAAACTGAACGTGATCCTTTGTTATGTAAAATTAAAGGTTATGTTCTTTTTGGTTGACCGTCAAACGCGAGCTGTGATCCGGAAAAACCATTTTTTGCGAAGAAAAGTGATTTTGTGGTTGATCAGGGATGCGTTATTTATAAATATACTCGTAGGATAGTGGTACCAGATGTTTTACAAAAGAAAATTTTAAATGAGGTTCATGAGGGCCACTTAGGCGTGAACAAAATGAAAAGTTTATCGCGGAGTTACATTTATTGGTCGAGTTTAGACCGGGACATTGAGGAAATATGTAGGTCATGCGTAGCGTGCCGCAACGTGCGGGACGCGCCGCCGCGGGCGCAGCTGCACCCCTGGGAGTTCCCGCTGCACCCGTGGCAGCGCGTACACGCGGACTTTGCAGACTGTGGGGGCATGCGTTATCTCACTATGGTGGATGCTCATTCCAAATGGATTGAGGCCGTGCCGATGCGTAGCACGAACGCAGCATCAACGATCAAAGTTTTCAGAAGTATATTCGCACGTTTTGGTTTACCGTCACAGCTCGTGACTGACAACGGCCCGCCGTTTACTTCACTAGAATTTAAGGACTATTGTAAAAACAATTGTATCAAGCATACGACTTCGGCTCCTTATCGGCCTCAGGGTAATGGCGCGGCGGAAAACGCGGTAAAAACGGTAAAGAAAGCAATTAAGAGAGGTGAGATATATGAGGGTAAGGATGTTAACGCCGCTCGTAGTCAATTTCTGTTCCAATACCGTAACTATGATCACGCGACTACAGGAGTGTCCCCGGCAGTGGCGCTCCAAGGCAGGCGCCTGCGCAGCCAACTGGACGCACTACGGCCGGATGTGGCGGCCGTAGTACGAGCCAAACAAGAGCGTCAGGTCGCCCACGCCCCATGGTCGGATAGGGAATTCCAGGTGGGAGACGCAGTGATGGCTCGCGATTATACCGTGATAAATGGACCGAAGCCACTGTTATTAAAAAGACTGGGCCTGTCTCGTATAAATTCGGTATAGGTAACGGAGTTGAGTGGCGTAGACATGCAGACCAAATCATTTCAAGTAACAGCAAAGATAGGTACTCATTATCGCGAATGAGTGGCGTGGCTTTGTCCGAAGAGACAAATCCGAATAAGACAGACAAACTGAGCGTCGATAACGGATCCGAAGGTGACCTGTTTGAAGACGCATCCAGCGGTGGTGGCAGTGATTCTAAGGTCACGACACCGGAAGCGCGTAAATCGCCGCAAGTTCAACCCGAACGGTCGTTGCCAAATCAGGGACGCGAGCTGTCGCGATCGCCACCACCCCTTGTCGCGTCCGCTCGAGCCTTACGTGCGCTCAATCGTTGTTCACGCACACACATCCAAAACCATCGAACACACTACGGCGTCGTCAACGAGCGACGCGGCACGGCGGCGGCGCGGGGGCCGGTAGCATAGCAGCGTCTCGGCTCGACATTGCATCGTCTGACACGACCGCGCTTAGACATATACTTACCTGTTTAATAATACTTAAATTGCTATTATATTGTAAACCACCTAATAAACCTATATACAGTCCACTTGCTTTCCTTTAACCTGGGCCTATTCATGGTCCTTCAGATCCGTCATAGCAACAATCAAATAGGTTTAAAAGTCGAGTCGCGATCGTAAGAAAAAGCCACGCCATCACAAAACGTCCGGAATTCAGCTGGAGGTCAAACAGCGGTCATCGCAACAGCGAGCGCAGCCTACTAGCATCTGGGAGCAGCACAATCAAGCAGCGTCGGCAGCATCAGTCGAAAAAGGACGAAAAAGGGTTTGGTAGCACAGTTTCGTGAGTTCGACCAATTCATTTCTTAAAAACTTCTCATCCAAACTCAAAGTCTCATTAAAAATCAGTGAACTTACTTGATTCCCGTCCATTCCCATTTTCAAGCAGAAAGCAATCTATTCATTTCATAGATTTCATTAAAATAAGTCATTCTTGCATACAATTATTTTTTCTCTTACCACCTACCCACATATTCTTTTTTTAATTCTTCGTAATTATTTTAGTAATTCAAAGGATTCCAATTACCAACCACTTTACTTAAACACGTTCATAAATATAAACTAACATTTTCCTTTGTTCTCCAGCATACATCGCCTTGCTCTGTGTGCACCGAGTGAGTCTCAAACCGAGGGTAGTTTGGTAAAGTTGCGTGATCATTGCACAGTGCCTGCCACAAATCCAATATAATTTAAGTATCGTTTTAATTTTATAACTTTGATTATGGAAACCAAAAAACCCCAAACATCTAATATACCTGATGATGACGATTCACAGGTCAGCACTTACAAAAAAAGACGAGCTAGTCACAAAGCCAAGGTCACAATTTTCAAAAATTATCTTGAATCGATAAAATCGAAAAAAACGTTGACAGAATTAGATATTTTCCAATTAAATAATCGCTTAGAAACTTACAAGTCCCTTGCAAAAGACTTTGATGAAAACCAGACCTACATCGACGAAATTATTGGGGTTTCAGATGAACAGCTGCGGGAGAGGGAGCAGTTTGAAATAGAATACCAGAATCAACTTGCACTCGGAATCCAGCTGATACGATCCAAAGAAACTGCTTGCGTCAGCGGGTCTGTACAAACTCAAAATGCAGGTGAACCAGGAACCAAAGCGTTCATTAAATTACCTACCATTGACCTTCCACACTTCTCAGGTGAATTTCATAATTGGCTAGAATACAGAGACACTTTCGAATCACTCATACACAAAAATAAATCAATAGACAACATACAAAAATATCATTATTTGCGTGCATCTTTGCAAGGTGAAGCTTCACAAGTTATTCAATCATTAGAATTGTCATCAGACAATTATCAGATAGCTTGGGAACTCATCTCGGATAGGTACAATAACACGCGACAGCTGCTAAACAACCACGTTCATGCATTGTTTAGCATAAATACCATAAGTAATGAATCCGCAACATCACTCAGACAACTACTGGATACAGTAAATAAAAACCTCAGAGCACTTGAAAACATAGGTGAACCCACGCAGTACTGGGATACGTTGGTAATTTATCTTGTTGCCTCCAAATTAGACTTCAAAACACTCAGACATTGGGAGGAACACAAGAGCACACTTGAGAAAAACCCCACACTACAAGATTTAAAAACATATCTCAATGATCGTGCCATTCTTTTACAAAATCTTGAAGACACTAAACATAACATCAAAACAGATTCGAAATCAAATTCATTCAAATCAACTACACAAACACACACAAATCAAAATCGCATGCCTAACTGTCCCTTATGTAAATCACAACACTATTTGTTCTCGTGTCCAGTATTTAAGGAAATGACAGTGCAAAAAAGAATAGAAAAGGTTTCCAAATTACATAACTATTGTGCTAACTGTTTACATACCGGGCACGAGACCAAATCCTGTCGCGGCGGTGCATGTAAGTATTGCCAACAAAAACACAATACAATGTTACATAGGGAACAACCAAAACTAGGATCAGAACACACTACACTCGCCAGTAACACTAGTACACAACACGTATCAGTTTTACTTTCCACTGCCCTAGTGCAAGTTATTGCCAGTGATGGAACACCACACTTGGCGAGAGCATTGCTGGACAGTGGAAGTACCTCTAGTTACATAACAAATAGTCTGTGTACAAAGCTCAATCTAACATTCGAATCCATACAAGGCACAGTTTCAGGCGTCAATCAACAACACACAAGTATTTTTCATAGCACACACGTTCAAATAAAATCAATACACAATTCATTCACAGTCAATATGCCATGTTTGGTACTTGACACAATTGCACACTCAGTACCTAACGTGCGCATCAACACAGAAGCTATTAACCTACCTAAACATTTAAAACTAGCTGACCCTCTGTTCTATGAACCTGCTGCAATTGACCTATTACTAGGTGCTGACATATTTTGGCAGATAATTGGCAACAGTCGAATTCAGTTAGGTAAACAACAGCCAACACTACAAGAAACAGAGTTCGGCTGGCTAGTTTCAGGGTGTACAACAGACACCAACAAGCACACAAACAATTGTTTTTTCAATAACAATAACTCAGATCAATTATCACGATTTTGGGAGTTAGATAGTTTATCTAATTCTCAGATTAATGATCCGTGCGACTCAGATGCGTGCGAGATCATTTTCAAACAAACAACCACAAGACAAAAAGATGGCAGATTTGTTGTCACTATTCCATTCAAAAAATCACCTGAGTGTTTAGGTGATTCCTATTATCAAGCCAAAAAAAGGTTTCTTTCCATAGAAAACCGCATGAATTCAAATCACACATACCAAGAACAATATTCAAAATTCATATCAGAATATATACAACTCGGTCACATGACTTTAAACAAACATTCACATTATTCACACAAAACTCCACCACAATCATCATGCATTCATTCAAAAAATAATAACGAAAAATCAATCGTACAATCACTCAATCGCTCACCAGTGTACTACCTACCACATCACGGTATTATACGTGAGTCAAGCACCACCACTAAATTCAGAGCGGTATTCGATGGCTCCGCTAAATCGTCTAGCAAGTTATCGCTTAACGACATACAGTTAGTGGGTCCTGTTGTCCAGGACGATCTCATTTCCATACTCATACGGTTTCGTCAGCATAAATACATTATATCAGCTGACATAGAAAAAATGTTTCGCCAAATTGCAGTAGTCGAAAATCAGCGACCCCTACAACAAATCTTATGGCGACACAATCCAACGGAACCACTTCAAACATACACGCTCAACACTGTCACATATGGCACGGCATCAGCGCCGTTCTTAGCAACACGCTGCATTAAACAAATTGGCTTAGATTGTCAAGACAAACAAATTGAAAACCATTCAGACAACTATGATCACAAATTAGTCGCGGAGGTGATTTTACATGATTTTTACTGTGATGATCTCTTGACGGGGACAGATGAAGAGTCCAGTCTATTGGAAATAAGCAGAGGAGTATTTTCCGAGCTTAAAAAATATAAATTTCCACTTAGAAAATGGTTATCTAATTGTCCCCCCGTACTGAAAAAACTAGGTTTTCATGATTCAGATAAAACAACTGTCAATCTAAGTTCAAACGATCCATCTAAAACCTTAGGCATTTATTGGAACATTCACAAAGATACAATTTCATACACAGTACATTCAGACTTCGTATCACAAAAACACATTACAAAACGCACGATTTTATCCACTATAGGTCATATTTTCGACCCATTAGGCCTAATTAGTCCGTGCATACTTAAAGCTAAACTACTAATGCAACAGATGTGGGTGGATAACATTAGTTGGGACGGTGAAATACCGGTTTCGATTCAGACACAATGGACGAAGTTTGTAGAATCGTTATCTTATTTAAATCAGTTAGCTATACCTCGTTATGCATTCTGTGACTCATCACGTAATAATATTGAGCTACATATTTTTTGCGACGCCTCGCAACATGCGTACGGTGCTTGCGTATACGTACGTACCTATACAACAGATGGCAATATAAGTGTTCAGTTACTAATGGCTAAGGGAAGGGTGGCTCCTTTGAAAACACTCACAATGCCGCGACTTGAATTATGCGCAGCATTAGCCGGTGTTAACTTATGTAATAAAGTTATAAATTCACTTCGTAACATAAACAACTATAAGTGTTATTATTGGAGCGACTCGACAATTGTTTTATCATGGATAAATACACCAACATATAAATTGCAAACATTTGTCAAACACAAAGTCACAGACATTCTGAAACATACTGATCCACACTCCTGGTACTATGTACCAACCAAACAGAATCCAGCAGACATTATAACAAAGTGTACTAATGCAAAACAATTAATACAGACACAGTTATGGTTTTCAGGGCCTGACTTCCTAAGGAATGATGATAACGACAGCTGGCCTCAACAACCTGGCCATCTCAGCGTAACTGACCTTCCGGAAGTCAGGTCCCAAACGCATTTTACACTCATTGAAACAAATAACAACAATTCCTTTCTTTACAAATATTCCAATTTCAACAAACTTACACGCATCGTAGCTTACATACTTAGATTCATTCATCACTGCAGAAATAAACTTTCAAACACTTTCAACACAAGTAACGTAAACAAACAGGTGTGCATAGGTGACATCAAACCTTTATCAACCATAGAACTTAATGTAGCTAGATACCAGTTAGCAAAGATAGTACAAATAGAATCATTTCCTGAGGAATACGAATTGTTATTAAATAATAAAAAGTTACCTGCTAAACATAAGTTTAATTCACTTAACCCTTTTTTAGGGGATAATAAACTCATTCGTGTGGGCGGAAGGTTAGCCCATTCGGCATACAATTACGATAGGAAATTTCCTATCCTTTTGCATACAGCTCATCATATTACTAAAATCATATTTTCAACATACCATATAACACTTTTACACGCTGGCCCACAACTTTTGCTGTCACACATACGTCAACAATTTTGGCCAATTTCAGGACGTAATTTAGCTAGAAAAACGACACAATCATGTATAACATGCAAACGGTTTCAAGGGAAAACTATAACGCCTATAATGAGTCCGTTACCTGAGCAGAGACTGCATGCAAATTTTGTATTCAGTGACGTAGGTGTAGACTATGCAGGGCCAATTATGATTAATAACCGTAAAGGGCGTGGAAGTGTACTAATTAAATCATACATTTGTATTTTCGTTTGTTTTGTAGTAAAAGCTGTGCATTTGGAGTTGGTTACAGATCTGACGACAGAGTCATATATAGCAGCAATTAAGAGGTTCATTTCTCGTAGGGGTAAACCCAATCATATCTATTCAGACAATGGGAAAAATCTGGTAGGTGCTGCTCGCGTGATCACCAATTTCATCAGGAATCACAGTGAGTCAATTTACAGCTGCGCTGCAGAGCAAGGAATTAACTTTCACTTCATTCCCCCATACTCACCTCACTTCGGAGGACTGTGGGAAAGTACAGTTAAATCAGTAAAATACCACCTCAAAAGAGTTCTAGGCTTGGCACACCTCACATATGAGGAATTGTACACATTACTTGTTCAGATAGAAGGCATCCTTAATTCGAGGCCTCTCACACCTCTTTCATCCGATCCATCTGATCTATCGGTTCTCACTCCCTTCCATTTTCTAATTGGTCGTCCTCTAACTGTGTTACCTTACCCACAGATGTCCGACTGCGACCCATCACGGCTGCCGAGGCATCAACGAGTCGAGCTTCTGCGCCAGCATTTTTGGAGACGCTTTAATAAGGAATATATTTCCCAGTTGCACCAAAGGACGCGGTGGCAACGCTCACACGGCGCGCTCACAGAGGGCTCGCTGGTCATCGTAAAGGACGAGACGCTACCTGCAGCACACTGGCCACTGGGACGGATACTGAAGCTTTATCCGGGACCTGACGGAGAGGCTCGCGTAGCGGACATCAAAGTACAGTCAGGCACAATCAGAAGGGCATTCCACAGAATTTGCCCGTTATTAGATGGACCACCAAATTGATTATTCATTATTCAATTAACCCATCTGGACCGATCATCATTCATGTCTCAAACAATCAACATGGACCAATCAACATAAACTTCATGCATTCATCAACCAATCATTCAACCTGGCTGGACTGTTCGAGTCATCATCCACTGCTGGCCCGGGAATATGTTCACGCACACACATCCAAAACCATCGAACACACTACGGCGTCGTCAACGAGCGACGCGGCACGGCGGCGGCGCGGGGGCCGGTAGCATAGCAGCGTCTCGGCTCGACATTGCATCGTCTGACACGACCGCGCTTAGACATATACTTACCTGTTTAATAATACTTAAATTGCTATTATATTGTAAACCACCTAATAAACCTATATACAGTCCACTTGCTTTCCTTTAACCTGGGCCTATTCAATCGTGCTAAACAAACTTTCATGCATTTCTTACATTAATATAACGTTTATTGTTAAAAGATGACCGTAGACTTGGTGAGGAGAAGTGTGACGTTCTGTCGGTACATGGATATTATTTATATTGTCATGGTGGTGGGTAGCTTAGTTTTAGTTTGCAATAAACCAGTCTGTTGTGAAGCCACGTATTTTATTGACGTTCCACTTTGCATAAGAATATCAAAGCCAAACGCTGGTATATATGCCTATAATATTTGAGGAGTTCCCTTGATTTCTCTGGGATTCCATCATCAGATCCTGGTTTCCTTATCATAGTACAACCCTTGAGATATACCCTTTCCAAAAAAAAAAACAAACATCAAAATCTGTTCATAAACGACGTAGTTATCGCGAACACACATTAAAAAATATACGGTCGAATTGAGAAACCTCCTCCTTTTTGGGAAGTCGGTTAAAAATTGAGGAAACCAGCGACCTAACGACCTTTGTAGATATCGAGCTCAGATGGTATTTGATAACCACGTATATTACTAAACACAGGGAATAGTTTGTTGGCACTTTACTGATTTAGTAGAAATGTGCACTCACCCCTATTCGATTCGCATTATTTCCAAAGATAATTTTCGGATTCCTTTTACAATTTTCGTAAAAATATCACGAATACGAATTATACTAGTGATTTGCCCTAAATTCATAAATGATGCTGCCTTAAATTTATTTATAAAACAGATTTTTTTTCACAATTTTTGTTATTTGCACATCATTAGTTCTCTTCAACTTCCTGAGTGAGTCAATAACGATAATATTAAACAAATCTTTAGTGAAACTACATTATTATATAGTTATAATGCTAAATAAAGAAAACTTTATTGTTTTCTATTTTGCAACATAAGTAGTTTACCTACATTGTTATGAAAGAATGATTGAATAAAACAACATACATTTCGAAACATACAAAAATATAATTACTTACCATTATGTTTTCGATCAATTAAATTTATTCATAATTCGCATTTCACATTTATTTACAACTCTTATAGTACCCTTGTTAAAATTGTACGTTGTTTTTACAAAAATACATTACACAATTATAAAGTCCTATCCTAAGTTATAAGTACCTATGTACATTTTATATCTATACAATCTCAAGAACAATATATTGGTTCATTTATTATCTCTAAGCTTGTCATATCACATCCCTGGTTCCTTGTCGCTAGTTAACCTATTTATTACCTACATTCACTAGAACAGTGATAGCGCAGGTGCTCAACTAAGTGGGCGCTTCTTGTATGCGCTGTGAGCAGTGGTCGTAGGCTCGGCTCGGCGTCCTGTTGAGTAGGAAGTCCAGGTCATGTGATATCTTGTGCAACACTTTGTCAGTGTGTGTGTATTTGCTGTGAGTAGTTGGTGTATCGTTTGCGGGTATGTTGACAAGTTGTATGTGTGAGTGGTTGTGCTCGGCACTGCACTCGCGGTGTATGGACGGCAGCGAGCTGCTGCACGACAACTGCGACGCGCGCTTCTTGAGACAGCTCTTGTGAGGACGTGCTGACACGTCCGGGGTGGACTTGATGCAGAGTGTGCAGTTTTCCTGGAGAGAACGATAATATTAGACAACAAATTAGATATTTATTATGTAATCACTTCTATTAGAACACTGCACAATAGGTTTACCTTGGGAGTATCGGTGTTGTCCCCAAAGAAGCGCACGCGTGTGTCTGTTCCGTGTGGTGGCAACAATCGTAGCTCCACACACATGCGCGACACACCGGCACCATCTTCTAAAATAATACCATCAGTTATAAAAGACGTTTACACTTAACAAAAACTAGACACAAGCCGGTGGAGATTTTAAAGTTGGTACGGAACCGAAAAATCATACCTGTGGGTATGAAGTCGCAGAGCGCGCGCGGTGACGTGAGGGCTTGCTCATGGGGCACGCAGTGCACTATGTCCGCCACGCACGCGCCGCTTGACTGACGCCTGCACAACAATCGAACATGTCAGAGTGATGTACACGTACTATCAGCAGAACAACTAAACTGTACATCGCGACAGAATACTAGTGAGATTGTACCTCAGTCCTCACCTGTACATGGTGTTCAGGCTCTCTAACGTCGGCGCTTGCCAGTAGGTATTAGAGGGAGACACGTGAGACGAGGAGCACTCCACCTCGCGACCTTGCTTTATGTACACTACAACAATGAGAAGACGACAGCTTACAAGTTAGTACTAAACATTCATGAGACATAGTGATAAGCTAGATAAATGAGAAGATTGATCTAATGTCCAGACAACAGGGTTGTCTTTGCTATATTTAATGATCGGAATAAAAGGCATACCAATTTGATGGTATTAAGTGAAGCTTTTTAAAAGCAAAAACTAACTGACTGTATAGCAAGTTCTACAAGAGGTGGGTGCAGAAGCAAAAATGTTTTTATTTCTGATAGACCTTTAATTTTTACTATTTGTTTTAGATTTCAAATAAGTCGAATCATTATTTTAAATACTGCATAAGAAAAACACTTATAGTTTTTTTAATTTAATTTTAATGTTTAAATAGCAGAACTATTACAAAAACAACAACATGACTTCAGTAACGTAAATAAATAATTTGGTTACAACTTGAATTTTAAGCTGAATTTGTTGTTTGATTAATGGAGAAGAAGTAAGTCTGAAGTTTTTAGATCGTATCTCCATTAGTTTATAAATTATAATAAATAAAAAGATAAAAAAACAGGTGAGAATGATGGAGTTACGGAGACGGAAATTATAAAATTTAATTATAATATACAATAAATGGATACCCCGTGAAGTCGTCCGCATGTATCCGTTATAATATGTATGTATCTTTGTCCACGCATTTCTCCGAAACTACTAATCATGATCATTCTTTTTTTTTCGATTCAGTATCTCTCAACTTAGGTCATAGTGCAAGTTTCATCAAAAACGGTAGGGCTGGTTTCAAGATAAGGAGCATACAACCGGACTCTTTATCGAAAAACAGCACGAATGTGTAAATTGATTTTTAATGGGTATTTTGTTAATCCTTTAGGTACCTTACTATGGAACTTGCTCAATTTGAAGTGATGGTGAAGCAAAACTAAAAAGAGAGAAGTAAAAACTTTTTCGCAAAACAATTAACGGTCTGCAAAAACAAAACACTAAAAAGTGCAAAATAACTTTTGCTTCGGAAGTCGGTATCGCAAAGCGATAAAAACGAGAGGTACGAAAGACACCGACTTCCGAATCGAAAGTTATTTTGCACTTTTTAGTATTTTGTTTTTAAAGTCTGTTCATTTTTAGGGTATTAATGTTGAAATAGAATAACTATTTTAATCGGGATTACACAAGAAGTTTTCAAATCAAGTTCGAGTTTTTCATAGAACATTATTTAAGTTGTTAATTTTCGGTGGCCTGTATGTACAAATAAAACCTTTTCATAGCCATAATGAAATGTTCGGTAATGCAGACCACATCTATGTCTTTTTGTTTCTTAGATAATACCTGGAAATGGACTGTGAGCAGGTCACCTTATTTAAAAGACCAGCAATTTGTCTAATAAGTGGTGGGGTTATATAAGAAGGACACAATTGAGCGGAGAGTGCCCTATCATTTTAATATTTAAAACTAAATGTGACTTTTTATTTTAATATTAAAACAATATTAAAATGAAAGGTTACATTTGTTTAGTTGTGACTTTTCAATGTAATAAAGATAGTCAATTTGATTTTTTTATTAAGCTGAAAGGGCAAATAATAATTGCACTAATAATGAGAAAAGAAGAAATAACAAAAAAATGCCACTCAATATATCTTATGTGTACGGTGCACGTACATGAGTTTAAAATTGTTTACTAAGTAGGAGTTGTGCAATAAGTAGGCTCGCACCTTTGCACTTACACGTGCGACCTACATTAGATATTATGATAATCACGCAGCAGCAGCAGCGAGCAGAGCATTGATGATGCATTGTTTCAATATTAATTTTAGTGTTCTAATAGACGCGGTTTGGATCGGACAACTTGCATTTTTATTTCTTGATTCCAGCCCGTTGGCACTCATTGACATTTTACATTACATTGACATTTGCATTGCATTGACAATAATTAATGTTAAGGTGTATTTGCATTTGCACCCTACATTTTTTTTTTGGTCCTTCGAAATTATTGCAAGTACCGTACAGTCCGATTTGTCGGTCAGTAAAACGTCGCGTGTGACTTGTGTCTTGGTCGTGTGTTGCCGTGCAGAAGCAGTCGCAGCGATCCAGGTTCCAGAGCGACGCGTTACATCAGCGTAAAGGGAGAGTTCCTGAGTTTCAAGTAAGATCGTTCATTTTTTGCTTACTTCGTTAACAATGGAGGGTTTAATCGCGCGTCAGGCTGAGATCCTGGAGGAGATGAAGAGGGTCCATACCAACTTCAAGAAGGATTCAGCGAGCAGGAAGACCCCCGAGTACATTCAGCAAAGGCTTGAGCGGTTAGATCAGCTTTGGGCGGAATGTAAAGAGAAACATCAGGAGCTGAGTGCGGTAGAAGACAAAACGCATGAGTACTTCACCAACAATATTCACGAAGTATTAAGGGATTGGTACCACGGTGTGCGGCAGGAGCTTACAGCATGCGGGACCAAGGTGCAGAGTGGACCCGGCTCTAGCAAGGTACACGTGGAGTTTGACAGGACCTTGTTCGGGAGCTCCTCGGGAGCAGAGAACAAGCTACTCGAGCTACAGCAGCTGCAGAACGCGAACTTCCGTGCGTTCGACAGGTTAGTGACGAGTAAGATCATTGAAGAGGTCATCGAAAGATGGGAGATAGAAGACGCTTTGAAGACGTTAGGGTCTCGGTGGTCAGCGATTGACAATATGCATCTGCGAATCGATGGTTTGTTAGACGGGGCGCCTAATGAGTACTATGACGAGTTTTGCCGCCACGAACGGGCATTTGTAAAAACAAAGCGGGCGCTGAACGTAAAACTGAACGCCTCCGTGCACCAACAACAATCCGTGCCCAAAATAGACATTCCCATTTTCAACGGGAACTATTCGTTATGGCCTACTTTCATGGATCTGTTCGTAGAAGCAATACACAATAACCTGCAGGGTTATTGTGTATTGCTTCTACGAACAATTGCAAAAGCACAAAAAATGCAGCACTTAAAAGGGAGATTGCGCGGCGAAGCGGAGAAACTCGTCCAGCATCTACACATCTCACCCGAAAATTACGACACGTGTTGGGAAATCTTGAACCATAGGTACAACAACAAGTTTATGTTGTTCACTAAGAATTTCCAGAGTTTCATGCGTCAGCCACATCTGCAAAAACAATCTGCATTCGACCTTAAGCGGTTATATGACACGAGCAATGAAACCATAAATGCGATACACAATTTGGGGGTAGATACAGGTTCATGGGATCCTATTCTAGTCTACGTGTTATGCGAGAAACTAGACTCCGAAACGTACGCGGAATACATGCAGTCTAGGGCGGATCCGCGAGAGATACCTACGTTCAACCAGTTTATGGATTTTATTGAGAACAAATTCATGGCATTAGAACCTTTGCATAGAAAGAAGCCAGAAAACAGTAGCAAGCCTCCTGCAAAACCACAATCCAACGCATTTCATCCATTCAGCAAAACCCCCAAACCAGCAAACTCTCGAAACTTCCATGCATACAACGCTGGTCAATTTAATAAGATCATTTGTGCATTATGCAACACCAATCATGCATTGTTCCAGTGTTCGAAATTCACTGACATGGCAAGCTCGGCGAAACTAGAATTCATAAAATCAAACAATATTTGCAGAAACTGTCTGTATGTGCATAGCAAGGGCTATTGTGCGTCACAAAAAAGATGCAGAGAGTGCAGCGACCCACACAACACGCTATTGCACAACGACATCGTCCAGTCAGCGCAAACGCCCTCAGCAACACAAACGATGGATAAACCGTCGAAGTCAACTGCAACTAGGTCACCTAAAAGTATGCAAAATAACTTCGCATCGAATAATGATGACGAAATACTATTGGCCACTGCATTATTGCAAGTAGAAACAGCTGATGGCGATTACATCACACTACGGGCGTTAGTTGATCAAGGCTCACAAATAACCCTGATCACTGAGAATGCAGCTCAAAGACTGGGAGTAAAGCGTCAACAGCTAAACGCGAGCATAAGTGGGATCGGCACACTATCCAACAGGAGCAAAGGAAAGGTGAACCTACTTTGTCGGTCCGTACACAACGACTTCCAGTTCACCACGGAAGCATTAGTCATGCCACGGGTGGTAAACAATCTACCTAACGCCACCTTTACAAAAAGAACTTGGACTCACGTAACAAACATCACATTAGCCGATCCAGAGTACAACATATCAAGGCCCATTGACATACTTCTAGATGCACAGGTATTCTCTGAAATCCTAATGAATGGACTGATTAAGGGAGAGACTAATGAACCCATAGCTCAACAGACTCGCTTAGGGTGGATTCTGTCAGGCAACGTCAGCAAGACATTCAATTGCAACGTGGTGATAAACCAAGTGGATGACTTGACAAAATACTGGGAAATGGAAGACATCAGTGGGGATGCATGCAGTTCAATGACGTCAGCGGAGAGATACTGCGAAGAGTTCTTCACTGCAACAACAAAACGTCTGAAAAATGGCAAATATGCAGTTCGTTTGCCAATGAAGCCTAATTACGATCAGCTATTAGGAAAATCAAAGCCACGAGCAGTGGCACAATTTATGCAATTAGAAAGGCGATTATGCAGAGATGACAAACGGTCAGAAAACTATGTCAAATTCATGCAAGAGTACTTGGAAATGGGACACATGAAAGAGAGTAAGCCCGACTGCAACCCGTCATGTTACTTACCTCACCACGGAGTCCTTAAACAGGACTCATTGACAACTAAATTAAGGGTTGTTTTCAACGCCTCACAGAAAACTGACACAGGTTACAGCCTGAACGACTTGATGGAGTGTGGCCCGAAGCTTCATCAAGATCTACTGACACTACTCATGGGATGGCGGCGATACAAGTATGTCGTTACAGCAGACTGTGAGAAAATGTATCGCATGATCTTAGTGCATGAAGAAGATCAAGAATTGCAGAAGATAGTATGGAGGGAAACTAACCAAGGTCCCCTTAAGGAGTACAAGCTATGCACAGTGACATATGGAACCAAGGCGGCACCATTTCTAGCACTTCGGACGCTAAAGCAACTAGCAAACGATGATGCAGAAAAATACCCGTTAGCAGCTGACGTCATTAACAACGAAATGTATGTCGATGATGTACTAAGTGGTAACAACTCCATCGAGCGAGCACAAGAAATGCAGTACCAACTCATCAACATGCTGAGCGGAGCAGGACTAACGCTACGGAAGTGGTCAAGCAACGAGCCGACCTTGACTAAAAGTTTATCATCATCAGACCTAAACCAAACCACAATGCACTTTACAAACGATGGAACTACAAAAGCCCTGGGTGTACAGTGGAACCCTACATCTGACACTTTTGCATTCACTAACAAAATAAACTTTGACAACAATAAACCATTGACAAAACGGAAACTACTGTCCGAGATATCAAAAATCTTCGACCCACTGGGCTGGCTGACACCTCTGACATTGAAAGCAAAACTGATGTTCCAAAGCGTTTGGCTGTCAGGATGCAACTGGGATGAAACCTTACCTACAGGCGTACAAGAAGAATGGAAGCGGTTTACAAGCGACTTGCACAACATAACGCGATACGAGATACCGAGATGGTTGGGCGATACAACTAAACCCTTCCAAGTACATGGATTCTGCGATGCCTCAGAAAAGGCCTATGCATGCACTATATATCTACTGACATTAGACAGCAAAAACAAGCCCTTAAGTCGATTAATAGCAGCAAAATCTAGACTATCGCCAATCAATAACAAATTGACATTACCACGGCTTGAACTATGCGGAGCCTTATTACTTTCCCGATTAATGAAAAAGGTCCGGAAGGCATGCAAGTGGGACAACATCGACAACAACATATACGCCTGGACGGACTCCATGATTGTACTAGGCTGGCTGCATGGTGACGTCACAAAATGGAAGTCGTTCGTGAGCAACAGAGTGCAACAAGTGCATGAAGTCATCCCGAAACAACACTGGAGGTACGTCAAATCAGAAGAAAACGCAGCAGACTGTGCATCACGCGGCATCAGTTGCTCCCAGCTATTGCAACATCCTTTGTGGTGGCAAGGACCAGAATGGGTGAAAAATTACAATGACAAAACAGCTGATAAAGTTGAAATCATACCGACAACATGCGAATCAAAACAAAAACAAATGAAAGCGTATGTTGTGAAATTCGAGCCGTCCTCAATTGTAATTGAGTTATTAGATCGACACAGCGACATGGCTCACATTACAAGGGTCACAGCGTGGATAAAACGATTCATAAACAACTGTTCGAAATCCAGCACAAATACAACTGCATATTTAACATCAACAGAACTACAAAACGCTGAAAATCTTATACTAAAACAGATTCAATTACATACCTTCAAAGACGAGATTATGAGACTGAAGGAAAATAAGGGTTTAAGCAACAAAAGAAACCTTTTGAATTTGAACCTATTCCTCGACAAACATGACATTTTGCGAGTAGGGGGAAGGTTGCATAACTCGAACCTAAATGAAGACACGAAACATCCAATTCTGCTACCACATGACCACAAATTGACAGAGTTATTAATTTGGCAAGCACACAGTACAACATTACACGGAGGTCCGAAGCTAACCCTAACATATCTACGCCAAAGAGTATGGATAGTAGGAGGATATCGCGCCGTTAAGAAGGTTTTACACAAATGCGTACCATGTCGCCGATTTCATGCAAAAACCTCAAAGCAGATTATGGCAGATCTACCAGAGCCGAGAGTGACAGTTTCTCGCCCTTTTACACATACAGGGGTTGACTTTACTGGCCACATTGAGATCAAGGCAAATAAAGGCCGAGGCGTCAAAACATTGCTGGCGTACGTTGCCGTATTTGTTTGTCTGGCAACAAAGGCTATACATCTGGAACTTGTGTCAGAGCTGTCCAGTATAGCATTTTTATCAGCCTTCAAGCGCTTCTGCGCCCGTCGAGGTACGCCACGTGACATGTACAGCGATAACGGCACGAATTTTGTGGGTGCTAACCGGATTTTACTGCAACAATATAAATGCATTGTAGACACCATTGACAACCTTTTCTTGGGAAAGATATCAGAGATGGGAATTAAATGGCACTTCAATGCCCCAGTATGGCCAAGTGCAGGCGGACTATGGGAAGCTGCCGTGAAGAGCATGAAGTATCATCTAAAACGGGTCATTGGAGATCAGCGCCTGACGTACGAAGAATTTACCACTCTACTATGCCAGATTGAAGCTTGCCTGAATTCACGACCACTTTGCACCGTAACAGAGAACGCCGAAGAAATCAACTGCTTAACGCCTGGACATTTTCTAACCGGCACATCGCTAATGACTATTCCAGAACCGGACATTGACAATACGTATAATTTAGGCAAGAGATGGCAAATTGTACAGCAGCTCAGTAAGGATTTCTGGAAAAGATGGTCGCAAGAATACCTTCAACAACTCCAAACAAGGCTAAAATGGAAACGACAAACTACCGATCCTCGAGAAAATGACATTGTTTGCATCAAGGATGAAAGATTACCGGCAGGCAAATGGGCTCTGGGTCGTGTAGCAGAGCTACATACAGGAAAAGACGGCCACACGAGAGTTGTCACATTACAAACTGCAAAAGGAGAAGTTAAACGGCCGATCACAAAACTAGTACCACTAGTTGAGGTTGAAGAAGAAAGACTTGGCGATACCATCACATCTACAAAAAACAGACGGAGCCGACCGAAAAAGCTTACCTGGCACAGCTTGATATGCTACACATTGATGCTGACCATGGCATTTATAACGCCCACTGTTCAACAAGACATGAAGCTTACCCCACTGACAAAAAATCAAACGATTTACTTTGACAAGATTGCAGACTTACAAGAAATACGAGATGAATGGAAATTAGTATTCTACTACAACATGACAAACTACTGGCGAAACGTTGACACTCTGCAAAAATTCGTGTCTCATATAAAAGGATATCGTTGCGAGGACTGGATGATGCAATTCCACATTTTAATCAACCAACTCGAACAGAGCATGAACGAACTGGACTATTACAATAATCTGCTGAAGTCCCAACGATTAATTCAACACAGATTCAAAAGAGGATTAATCGACGGAGTGGGATATGTTGCCAACTCACTATTTGGAGTACTAGATCAGCATTTCGCAGAAAAGTACGAACACGACATCAATTCCATTCAACACAATGACAACCACTTATTACACCTTCTCAAAAATCAGACAAGTATTTTGGAAACCGAGCATAACATCGTACAACGCAACGAAGCGACAATGGTAAAGCAGTTTACCTTGATGAATGACCACCTTACCAATCTGGAAAATAAAACAGAAACGAATAAACATGACACCGCTAATGCATTCTACATCATTACATCGGCAATAGCTGCAGAAAAAATGGCCCAAAATCTAAAGGAAATCCAACAAACCCTCATCAATACGCTGACAAACATGTACCAGGGTCATATGGACGTACACTTACTATCACCAACTCAAATGCAAACCGAATTAGATAGAGTAGCTAGACAACTACCCCGCGATGCCACGCTGCCAGAAGTCCAGAATGATGTACGAGACATCTACAGAATGTTCAGAATACATGCACGCATTACACAGCAATATTTACTGATGGAAGTAAAAATACCCATTCTGAATGATGCTCTATACGAGCTGAATAAACTTATAAGCATACCTCAACGTATTGGCATAAATCGGGTGATGTACGTCATCCCAAATTCGGAACTAATAGCATTTAACGCCAACCAATACTCATTCATACCTCTCGAGCAATCTGACGTTCAAGAATGCCAAAAGATCCAGGACAAAACATTGATGTGCAAATTAAACCACCCTATCTATCGCACCGGTGACCGACGCAAGTCAATTTGCGATGTACAGCTGATCCGAGACAATGAAGAACACAGTGTGTACTGTCACACGGAAATAAGGGAATGCGCTGACAAGTGGGTAAAACTACACCAGCAAAACACATGGTTTTATTATTGTTGTGGCACGTGCGAAGTGCAATTAGTTTGCGGCGCTCAAATGACATCGGAGTCGTTACATCACTCGGGTCTGATTACACTTAAACGAGGATGTAACTTGCAGGGTGACTCATTCATGTTGCACGCATACATAGAACATAAAAGTGACGTCATAGTCAACGAACCATTCGCCATGATCATACCCACGATCTCTCCCATCAACAACATCATCAATACGTCGATCCGCAACTCGTCATTGCCTATCGAAACGCATGAAGAAATGTTCCAGAAGATTGACACACAACTGCGCTCGATTAAAGAGCAATCAAACCTGAAAACGTTATCCCCCCATGACATTCACCACTACACCGCAATCTATGTCGTAATAACGATTAGTATTGCTCTGTCTGTAACATCGTACGTGTACTTTTGGAGAAAGACGAGCACCAAAAGACAGGGGGAGGGTTCGCGAGATGCGATAAGCAGAAGAGGACGAGAAGAAGAAGATGACATCGAGGGCGGGTGTAGCAAAATCAACAAACGGGTGTCAAAAGTGAACGAAGTGATAAGTGTTGATCGCGCCTTAAGTGAAGTGAAATTTGACACTGAAAAACATAGTGACGTGTGTGATTAGGGAGTTTGACAATTATATTTATGGATTTTAAGTGTACAGTTACATAATATCTACATTAGTCATACAAATATTTTACATTACATATTATACCTAGTACCTACTACATCAGTGCTCTGCATTAGTTTCTACAGTCGTTCTTGTCTTAATTTTATTTGATTAATTTTTAGTTCAGTAGTTGTTAGCAGTCTTGTGGTGGCAATATGTACGGTGCACGTACATGAGTTTAAAATTGTTTACTAAGTAGGAGTTGTGCAATAAGTAGGCTCGCACCTTTGCACTTACACGTGCGACCTACATTAGATATTATGATAATCACGCAGCAGCAGCAGCGAGCAGAGCATTGATGATGCATTGTTTCAATATTAATTTTAGTGTTCTAATAGACGCGGTTTGGATCGGACAACTTGCATTTTTATTTCTTGATTCCAGCCCGTTGGCACTCATTGACATTTTACATTACATTGACATTTGCATTGCATTGACAATAATTAATGTTAAGGTGTATTTGCATTTGCACCCTACATTATGTTTATGCAAATAATTGCATTCATAACCATTTAAAAATACATTCCTCCGAGAAACCTTTGAAAACTTTAAACTCACTTATCTCGAGCTTTAGAATTGGTTAGTTGTCCACTTTTTCGTTATGACGGCAGTATTATATAGTACTGCTCGAAATCGCAGCAATATATTATGTGTCAGAAGCATCAAACTCACGAGTATGTTCAGCGTATCCCCCCAGTGTGGGTTGCCACTCGCTGTGTGAGGAGAGCGCTAGCAGGCGCCGCGCTGCCTGCAGACACTCCGCGTCCATGATCACGTAGCACATCAGCATCGCTATACCCTGGACAAGCAGTGAGAGATGTAGTGGGTGTGTATGATAATAAAAGAAAGAATAAGAAAAGAAATAAGAATTAATGTGTTGGTAGTTGCGCCTCACATTAGCCAGCGCGGCCACAGCCAGCAGCAGGGCGCGCGTCGTGCTGCTCTCCGCGGGCTGCACGTACGCCACGCCAGTTGTTTGCGTGGCGCACGTAGTGAGCAACAGCACTAGCGTGTGCCGCACTACTCGTGCTCGCGAGCGCGCGTGGTCTTGTCTCGGCTTGTGCTCGTGCTCTCGTGCTCGGGATCCGAGTGCGAGCGCCAGTGCGAGCGCGAGTGCGGCTAGTAACCCTTGGCCTGCAGCACACACGGCGTTGGCGGCCGTGCCCAACTGCAGCGGCGCGCCACCCCATAGTCGAGCTGTCAGCCAGCATAGTGTGCACACGCCTGCAACCAGTTCACGTGAGTATAGAGACACGCCCAGCCCTCCTGCACACAAGACCGTCTGCACCTACACGTACCGCACAGTAGTCCGACAGAGGGAACGCGCGTGCGCGTGGCAGCCAGCTCGGCGTGCAGCAGCAGTGGCGCAGCGCACAGCGCGGCGCAGCCCGCCGTCCAGCACAGCGCCGCCGCCCAGCCCGCACCACCCGAGCATGCCACCTCCTGCCACCCATCTTAGAATTACACCACGGGCAAGCAATGCATCAACCATTCACACAGAACAGCAAGTTATTGGGACTCACCTGGCTCGTACCACATTCCAGTAGAGCAAACATCGCTGCAGAGTGAAAGCCCGC
This sequence comes from Orthosia cruda, assembly GCA_964057195.1. NCBI lineage: Eukaryota > Metazoa > Arthropoda > Insecta > Lepidoptera > Noctuidae > Orthosia > Orthosia cruda. The sequence goes on along the minus strand of OZ059848.1, from coordinate 5,508,515 downwards.
AGTGGCTGCTTTCAGCAGCACTGATAGCTTGATCATAGTGCCAGCTACTAAGCTCAGGAGTTGTACTAATGCCACCACAAGACACATCGCAGCTCCTAGGCTCACTGTGATCTTTACTACGTCTCGAAAGTCATTCTCTGTACCTGTCTGAAGAAAACATTTATGAGTGGTTGTCGTATTAGTAGATTAATGAACATCACATCACTTATCTGGTAGTACACACGATTGCCCCTGTGTGCTGTGTGAAGAGTGCGATGGTGGCGGCGGCTGGTCCCCAACAGCGGCACGCGACGTGTGTGTGCTGTGGTATGTGCAGCACACACGCCTGCGTGCTCCACACGCGCGGCGACGAACGCGACCGACCTCCACACGCGAGCTGAGATGCTGAACACAACAACTATATCACCTCACTACAGTCTTACTGTCGACGGAACTGAGTCCTTAGTGCGAGTTTTTATTCACGCTCAATCGCGTTAACGTAAACATCATTTTGTATTGAAACTGGATAAGCGCCGTCTGGTGACGGTAAGGAGAAACCACTTTTTTTGTATACATTTTGACATAAGAGATCGTTTACGTATCACGAGTGACCGTGAGTAAAAACTCGCACTAAGGCCTCTGTATGCTATGCGGTATCTACTCACCGATAGCGCTGTAATTCTTGAGGTGCGCGAACAGCAGTGTGACAGTGTGAGGGAGCGTGGGATCAACGCCCGCACCGCTGATAGACACCTGCACCTGTTGTGATGCTACTGTGTACTCTGTGGCGCGGCCAGACCTGGAACAGTTGCCGCTACAACTACAGTGCAGGAGTAAAGTAAAACAATAGATAAATTAATAAAAGATAATAAAACATAAATATAATGAAAAATAACAAAAACCAAGGAAGAAAAGTTTATACCGCGTTTTGATGCTTTAAAATCCTAATAATTTAGTAATCAATACGCAATCATGAAGAAAGGCTCTTACTTATACTCGACAAATCTCCTCAGCGACGGCAGCCTAGTTTCCAAGTCATGATACAGTACGGTGACCACGGAAGCATTGCCAGTTGTATCCGCCAGCTCTACTGCTGCTGACGTCACGAGCCACTCCTCGCGAGCCACAGGAGCTGGCTGAAGCGAGAAGTGCGCCGTGTTGTCCAACAGTATTGGTGCAGTTGTGACTGTAAACTCGTGGAAGCGCTTGTCAAATCCACTCCGCAGACCCGCTGTGTCCACTACCGCGTTTTGGAGTTCGAAGATTTTCTAGTTAGAGATCACGTGATTAATTATTTTCCTTTTTTCCTAAACAACAGAAATAAATCTTTGCTAGAATTTTACTTCACCTTGACATTAATTATCACTTACCTCCTCATCAAGGAACGCATCTGGATGTGTGAGCAGGTGGTCATAGATGTGCAGCAAATGTTCCGTGCTGTTGAACCTGTCAGCTGGCTGAGCTGCAGCAGACATGAGGTAGTGCAGCATGTGTGCTGCATGATTGAGGGAAGGCTCGCCCTCGCCCGGGTGTGTCGGCAGGGAAAGCAGCACTGTACCGTACTGCCGCAACAAGCGCCACACCGAGATCCAAGAGTAGCCCAGCGATATCAGACTGAACTAACGAACACATCAAAATTTTATCGTTGGTATGTGTAGAGAATTTCGTATCATCTCATCGTATTATTTGGTTTCACTTAGCTACCTGTTCAAAAATGTCTTTGAGTGAGTCTGCAATACAACCAGAAAAATCCGGAAGCATCCATTTAACACCATGTTGTCCAGTTTTGGGCTCGCAAAACCTGCAAATAAGTGACCGGGGTTAAACTTTTACTGTATGAAGAGATGATACTAAATCAGACGTAGTATCTTTGTATCAAATTACCTAGTGCTCTCCCCGCTGTATCCATGTGGACAGAAGGCAGTCGCGTGCGCTCCGGGAGCGGTCTTCGGCCAGCGCAAGCCATGGGAAGCCTCACTCTCACACGCTACGTCTTCAGCTCCTAGAGCCCACATGGTCACGCCTTTAGCATTGGTGCCGGCCACTGATGATACTTGACATCGGTACTCACTGGATTTCTGTGAAAAAAAATAGAATTAAAAGCATTTCGAATAGTACGTGAATTTTGGAGGAAGATTCAATTCAACTTTATTAACACACCTGTATGTTATAAAGCCTGAGCACGCTCCCCGCGGGGAACAGATCCTCCCAGACCTCTCTGCCCGGCACCATCCGTAGCAGCGTCCTCTCCCTCGCCCAACTGAACCCAAGCGCGCCGTGCACCCGCCCCGCTCCCGCCAGACATGTTATGCTCACGTTGTCGCCCTGACACACATTCATATAAGTTTTTTAGGTATCTGCGCAAACCAAAATGTTGTGTTTTATGTTTATTACGATCAGCGTACCACCCCCGCTATCGATTGACTCACCTTATTAACTGTGATAGTGGAAGGCACGAGTCGTACCTCGGGCGGTCTCAGCACAGTAATCCTCAGAGCTCTACATCGTCTCCTGCCAGCATCGTCTGCTGCACATGACCACTTGCCGCTGTCGGGGCTCTTTGCTTCTGTTATACCTAACACTGACATGCGACGACCAAGCGCGTCTTCTGACACAGTACGCGTCCAAATGTCTCTGAAAAAGAACACTCTCCTAATGGCAATATGTTAAAGTATCTTTCAGATGTTGACGTACTAATCTGTCTCGTCGTAAACAACTAAATAAGCCTCTTTTTAAGAAAGAAGAAGAAGAAAGAAGACTGATTTGATTTGTAGACTAGTTTTTATCTAAAACCTAAACCATTAAAACCACCAGGAAGCGAGCATGTGACCAGGTAATCAGTGCTAATAAATAACATTTGCTCATTTGGTGCCGGCGTTGCACAGGCGCATACTCGTCGGTCTGTGTGACAGGCTATTAGCTTGCATCCTCTATGTCCAGATAGTTTACCAGTCTGCTTAAGTTTATAAGATTTATTTTTTTAGTAATGTAGAAAATACAATGTCCCTTTCGCGCATACTTGCCAGTAACTTACCTCGTCGTTCCATTGAAGTTTATCTTGACACCATCCTTGTACCACGTGAAGGTGATGTCCGGAGATCCATACGCCATACATGTCAATATGAACTCTGACCCCTCCCATATTTCTGGACGATGGTTCACAACCAGAGTCTGCAGCAGGATACCTTATTTATATCAATATAACCTATCAAACGTTTACTTAAAGCGTATTTGCATGTTGAATTCAAATGGAACTACAGCTATGAAAATACAGTTTTAATAAAAAAGAGGTGTCGCAATCGAAACACATGTTTTTTTTTTAATGAATGAGTCATGATGTATTGAAATTTAGCAGAGTTCATTGATTGTTAATTTCACTATTTAAATAAAGAATTTTCTTTAAATATTGTTTAAAAATAGGAAATCAACTGTGATTCTCAGTAGATTTTCTATTTTTAAATTATAGCTAGCCGTTTACAATAGGCTCGCGAACACAGAAATTGGGTGGCAGAAGACTGGAGTTGTATTTGCTTTAACGATGAATGTTGTTTCGGTATGAGGCCGGACAAGACGTACTCGAATTTGAAGGACCTCTGGACGTCAAGAACGTTTGTCAGGAAGTTAAATCATATGGAGGGCGAACAATAATGGTTTGGGCCGGTATTTGGATCGGTAGAAGAACCAATCTCATTTTGATCAGAGGCAACCTAAATTTAATGCTCAGATTTATGCGGAGAGGATTGTTTCAGACGTGATCATCCCTTTGCAACCCGGTTGAATGATTCGTTCGGTGAGTCGTAACACGCACTCTTGCCGTTGCTCGCATCAACGTTCTGCCGTGGCCTGATCAATCGCTAGACCTCAACCCAATTGAGCACGCATGGAATATGCTCCAAAGAAGAACTCTGCCGAGTATGGATGCCTTGCATACCCCATAACAACTGTTTAGAAAGAACGTGGGCGGTCATTCTTCAAACTGATTTTGATGAAGTGATTTTAAGCATGCCAAATCGCTGTGATTGTTTAAAACGTGTCAATGGTGGAAACACAGGTCTTTTTTAAATATTAACAATAAAAATTTAAGTATCCTCATTTTTGCCTTTTTAGGGTTCTGTACCTCAAAAGGAAAAAACGGAACCCTTATAGGATCATTTTGTTGTCCGTCCGTCTGTCCGTCCGTCTGTCCGTCCGTCTGTCCGTGCGTAATTGCCCGCAATTGCATTTTTTCTTAATTTTACTAAATATAGGGATAAATTGTTAACTTAATCATAGGAATAAGAAGCATGTTTGGGAGACTAGATTTGGTAAATATTAATTAGATCATGTTTATAGTTAAAAATGTACTTGATCCTACCCACTACTACTGAATAAATATACTTATAAATAAATGTTACTGATGAAAATGTTACGATCGAACTGATCTGATGATGAAGCCGGAAGGTTCTATGAGTACTCACGCGCAAGCTAAGTGCAGGTTGCATGTGGAAGTGCGTGTTATCTACGCGCAGTGTGCGCATGCGCGCCAGAGCCACGCGCAGTACGCCCGCATCGCGCCGCGCGCCCCAGACGCGTACCCAAAGCCCGCGCGCACCTCGCTTCCCAGCCGCGCTGACACACACACTCAATGTTCACAAAACGCTCACACTTCCACCAGCTCTCACTACTATAGAGATACTAACCTTGTGTTTAGAATTTCTATTTCTCCTTCTATCGTAATGTTTGACGCTTTTAAATAGCTTGTTAACTGAAAGAGGTAAGATTGTTGTTTTAACTTTATTTTTTCATTTTGAATATAATTTTTCTGTAGTATAAGTTGTTAGTAAATACCTGTTTTTTGACTTCTTGGGATATGTTTACACCTGCATGGTCCACTACTTCCAGTCTTATATCAAATCGTGCTGATGCTGTAATATACAACGATTAGACAGGCACTATCAATTACCAGATACTACTTTAATTTATCACCACTACCTGGTTTTGAAGATTATTGAAATACTCACAGTCGTCTGTATCCTTCGGGTTACAGTCACAGACTGTTCCTTTTTTACAAACTTCTGCACATTCCTCTATACCGCATTCTGTAACAAAATTAAAAAATACAATTTAGTAGCTGACATTTTCAGCAACAAACTTTTATTACACATAGAAACCTCCGCGTCAGTCTCGTCATGTATGTTACATACCTGATGATGTATAACATAATATATGAGGTGCGTTGTATTGGTGCTTAATTTAGTTTTTTTTTTAAATTTAATAAATATGTTTTATAAATAGGCACTTCAGTAGTAGAAATATTTTTCAATCATATGTGTGTACTATTATGGCTAATGGTAAATGGTAATGGCTGAAAAGCTTTTCATTCCTTTGCAAGCATAATTAATTTACTGGCTGTGCCATAATGATGAATCGTGTGATAATAATTGTGGGTGTGGCTGTGTTTTGTTAATATTGACGCAAGAGCATTGTTTATTTGTAAAATTGCTGACAATTTAGTAAATCGTGCGAACAAACTCGAAATTAGATAGGCCTGGGTATCCTTGGCGTAAATAATTCGGATTTCAAAGGATAAAAGCAAATAGCGGTCAGTGCTGGAATCAGTGCTGTTTTTACATAGCTAAAAGAAGCAAGATACTAAGTAATTCCTCACCAGGCGGTGCTAGCTGCGCCTCGCACATGTCCCCCGTGTAGCCCGGCGCGCAGATACAGCTGACGGCGGCCGGACCCATCTGTCTGTCGGAACATGCAGCTTGTGAATGAATAACATACAAAGCGTGATTTTTATGATTTTGTAGGCATCGGCCAAACACAAAATTCGTTTAAGGGCCTACATACGCTTTAGTGCCGTAAAACGGTAACTTTCTAAAGCATACTTCTCAGTAACAGCTAGGTTCAAAGGTTTGAAAAAAATATATATTTATTATTGATTCATGTACATAATTTTGAACACAAGGTTTTTTCGTATAACTAATAGTTTTGCTTTAAAAAAGTAATAAACAACACGATATTTTTTCGCAACTTTTGGAAACTCCTCCAAAACGACTTGGATGTTTAAAAATATTTTTATACAGAAAAATTGATGACTGGAATTTCTTCATACCTAACATAGCATATGTAAATCAAATAATATTTTGGAAACAAAGCTGTTCAAAAGGAGGTTCAATTTTGAATTTTTGGCATCGAGCGGGCGCACAACCAGTACTGCGTTACATTGGGTCGTATATATCGCCTTAAAGAGCCTTTGTCAACGGTAAAAATATATCCAAAGTCCTACAAAACAATATACTATTGACATCGTTTCGTTTAAGTAAAACAATTTACCTAAGAGAGAATGAGTTCACTCACCTGCAGGTGCCGCCGTTCTTACACATGTTGGAGGTATTCGGGCACAGCGGACCCTCACCACAGTCCACTCCGGAGAAACCCGGGAAACAGGAACAATAGAACTGCCTGGGAGGTTTAAAATATTCTGAAGTGATCAATAAGTTTTGTAAATAACCGCGCGGTAAAAGGCCGCGGTTTTAGGACATGCCGGTTTCCTCATGATGATTTCCTTCACTTTTAATAGAGCCGTGGTGATTAAATAATTTACACAAAGTAAAGCACCTGCCTGGGTTCGAACCCACGATCTACGACACTTAAGTCAGGGCCGTTGCAACTGGGCCACCACTGCTCTTCTCGATATTTTAATTCACTGTAACTTACTGATAATCGTGTGTGGCGTAGCAGTGTCCCAGCAACCTGCACTCGACGGCGCTGCATGAAGTGGCTCCCGGTGACTGCGCTGCTGCTCGCACCTCATACGTCACGTTGAAACCGTACACGGAAAGCAGCCCCAGCGCCCTGAGCTGTGTGCCCTCTAGTCTGTTAAGGGTGAGCTCCACCACCAGCACCGGACTCTGCACCTGGGAACGAACCACGGTTTTAATCCTAACTTATATTCATATTCATATTTATGAAAAAAAGTAGGTATCAAGATTACTCGAACACATTTTCAGAAAAGGGTCAGCGTTACAATTCTTGCTTATTCCGCAGCCCCATTTTTGGGGTTCCGTACCTCAATCAATCTGCCTAGCCTTTTCCCAACTATATTGGGGTCGGCTTCCAATCTAACCGGATTCAGCTGAGTACCAGTATTTTACATGGAGCGACAGCCTATCTGACCTCCACAACCCAATAACTGGGTAACACGGTACCCCATGGCTAGACTGGTGTCAGATCTCAAGCTTCTGACTATTCGCAACGACTGTCAAAGATCTTCAAATGACAGCCGGGACCAACGGCTTAGCGTGCTTTCCGAGGCACGGAGGAAACTCGGTATGTTGAAATGGTCACCCATCCACGGACCGACCTCGTCAAGCGTTGCTTAACCTTGAAGATCGACCCGTGCGGCTGTTATTATTTAGCCACGAGCTCTTCTTTTAGGGTTCCGTACCTCAAAAGGAAAAATCGAAACCGAACCCTTATAGGATCACTTTGTTGTCCTTCTGCCGGTCAAGACCCTTTATCTCAGGAACGCGTGGAGATATTGAGTGGAAATTAATATCGTATACTCACGTTAGCAATTTCTTGCAGCATTGAAAAAATCAAACTTCTAGATCAACGCAATCAAGAGATACAGCCGTTATTGACGCATATTTCGCACTCGCAAGGGAATCAAAATCTACTTTAAATTAAAGGGTTACTACACGTTGACCTTAAATAGCAAATAAAACAAACACTCCTGAAAATGAGTAAGTATACTTAGTAGTATAAGAAATGGAATCTTTTGTTAAGTAGAGTTTTCTTTTTAAAGTCTGTACCGGACATGATGATGATTGAGAAAATATCTTCGCATAAAAAATATACTGGCTGGATAGAGTTCAATGTGTGCGTGTATTTCACTTTCAAATGTACAATTTATTTTCTTTTATTTGCTTCATTCGTCGTTCATTTTGTACTCACAACATTTAAGTTTTGTGATTGTTATTTTATTTATAATTGTTATGTTATTAATTAACTGCTAAGTTCAGTTGGTGTGGTGCAGTGATAGTATTTTAAAGCGACTCCGGAAAACTAATTTTATAAAAGCAAATGTGAATAAACAGCAAAGGAGGCATCTTAAGATTAGGTCGGTATGCTAAAGAATGAATTTACATTGATATTTTTTTTAACATGATCATAATTACATACTATTATGGTTTTAACAGATACATGGTCAATATCGTGCATCATCGGATGAATAATGTCTCGCGAACAATAAGGTACCAATGCCCTGAGATGGGACTGAAGATTATTGGCCGCTTTGTAGTTAGGTAAGTTCATTCTAGCAATTAATTGCCGTCATAATAAGAAAAAGTTTAAAAATTAAGGGCCATGATCTAGAGTATTTAACGCCCAGGTGAATATAAGTAAGAAGTACGTCGCAGTGCGCCAAGTTGATTCTGCTTTTGACTTCGCCGAGTTTTCCTCCTACAAAATCAAACTTTCAATTAGATATTCCCTTAGCTGAACAAAAGTTTCTATTGCCGGAAAAAGCAACATAACACAATTTTCTAACATCGCCTTTTAAAATCACATTACAGAAAGTTAATTACAGGGAACGGTATTTAATTGCGTTAAAGGTGACCCGAATCTTATTGAATTAATTCAGAGGTTGCTCGGAAAGGCATTCCATTAACTCGCCATCTGTTGATTACCGTAATTCCGGGTATCATGGAGAACGATCAATGAGTATTAATGTACAAATACCGATCCGTGCCGATAACATGGGGGAATTAAATGTTGGGATATATTCGTAGAACTCAACACCTTCACTTCTGAAATAAACATACCATTTTCCTTTTCTTTTAGTTACTAATAAATATAATATACTTGCTCTTCCATATAACTTGCGACATTTTCAGAATAGTCAACATCAGATTTTTTTATTCATAATTCTACCGCGGACATGTGGTAGTCCGCGCTCTTTTTTATTGTGTTTATATTTTGTTTGTTTTTTTTTTCATAATAATTACAATTGTTCTCTTGTTGTGACTCCTACGTCGGACATTATTTTTAGGCTTACTTAAATAACTTACGTCTACGTGAGTTCATCCCTCACTAAATAATACATATATATTAAATTCTGCCTATGGAGGAACCACTTTCTCCAAGAAACAGTATTTAAATACGATTGCACCTTTCCTTTACACCTTGTATAATAGAATACATACCATTTCATGTGCTAACTCTGCTCATGTCATAGTACAAACATAACTGAGAACATCGGAAACAGTGAGACGTACTAAAAAATATTTTTAGGTACTTTCAAGGCAACTGTCAATATGCATGATACATTTTTATGACACACGTTTTTGGTATATTTCTGAAAATATTTCGGACTTATGAATCGAAGTAGATGCTTTTTTAAAGATTAGTGTTCGTTTGACACAGATGTTGAAAAGTATAACGTTAAAAGGAAATTTCTTTTGCCATGTTATGTAGTATTTACCAAGAATATTTTAGAGTTGTGAAATAATGTTTGGTTATAACCATGTTAACTAAACTACCAGGAAATTTTGTTCGCGTTACCCTAGTTTTATTAAATGTCGCTTTTACAACATATCAGAACATAAAATGAGATGAAAGTTAATTTTTTCCACTAAGTGTACCGGTAAAGTGGAACATCTAGTTGATCAGAATGTATTTCATAATTCTCTTCAGTGTTTTGTTTCTGTGTGTAATAAATCGTGGTCTGACAGAATAATTATGTAGCCACTATACCGCAGTGAAGAACATTCGAGATACCTTTTTGTGCAAAATTAATAGTCAAGTTATAAAAAACTCGTTATTTTCTCACGGTGTAAGCCGATAATGTTTCACAATCGCTCGCTAAGTCCGAGTTGTATATGCTTTCAGAGCAATTAGGAGGTAACGGGGCTTTTGAAACAATTAAGTTGTATTACCGTAACAGTTAACCAAAAGCAAAAACAAGAAAACTTCTTCCTCTCTTTTTTTGCTTGTTTAGTTAATTTTAAGATAAATTGAATAAACAGAGTTCAACTTGTTGATGAGATGCTTTCACGGCAAAACAACTTTGAAGGTACCAATTTACGTTACGTTTATGTTTACGTTCTAAACTTAAAACACTAACTAAAATGCTTTAATGTAGTTGTACTAAAGTCCACAGCAAGTTATCACAAATTTCAGACCAATGTCTAGGTATTTATGGCTTTACTTATAAACAATTTATCGTTCATGTACACCGGAGAAGAGAAATATCTTGAAGCTTGTTTGTTTCAGGTACATTAAAAAATGTAGTAGTGTGATCAGAATTTAGAATCGCGCATATCAATTTGGACTAAATACATCACGCTCGTTTTTACCAAATGGTTTTGTGACTGTCCTTTAAAGACAATCAGTTATTCCGGAGGAGCTTTCCTTGTGCAGTAAAACACCGATTATTTTCAGTATTAAATTTTGATGGTATAAATTATTTCCCAAGAAGCTTTTAGTTGATTGCAATGTTTTCTAAGGATGTAATTTAGGTTAAACCTACACATTTTAGCTGAAACTTCCGCCATCCCCATGTGTGTCACGTATATGGTGTGTGTCACGGTCGCGTGTCAGAGAAACGAGTGTGAGCGGCTCCGAGTCGTACGAGGCGGCACGACAGAGATCTAAGAGACCACACTCGCCGTGGAATAGCTTTTTTATCTACCTACATATTTTTAACTTTGAGCTACTTAAGTATGATAAACATAAATACTTAAGGTCAGTGCATAGGCAAGATAAAGCTAGTGTTTGTGACGTGATTTGGTTTATGTAGGTACCTATGTAGTCTTTTTCTCGTAGTAAGGCGAGTCGCCGAGCGGCCAATACTCATAACATCTTAAATAATATATCTCACAACAACACACTACTAAAACGGTGGAACATAATTAATTAAGACGGGTACCCCCAGGGGAGTTCACAAAGTACATAATTAAAGGAAGAGCATTTGAAACATTAAGTAACGATCCGACAGGTTGGACTGACGAGTTAATAGCCTTACGAGCTGTGTTAATGCTTATATTACCGGCTGTTGTTAATTATGTAATTTAAATGAGAACCAGCGCTTATGTGCTAAACCATTGCTTCAGCGTAGTAAGCCTACGCGACTGCTACAAGCGCTAAGTTACCGTAGAACAAATCGTTTTTTATTTTATTTTAAGTTTTATATTTAATTTCTTAAAGGCCTTACAACGCTTTGGTGCCGTAAAACGGTTACTTTCAAAAGCATACTCCTTAGTAACGGCTAGGTTAAAAGGTTTGAAAAAAAATATTTATTTGCCGCATAAAGGGTGGCCGATAGATGCAAACCATAGGGAAATCAGGAACTATTCCCTTAGGTTAAGACATCGTGTGTGGGCAGGTCGGTGAGTACAATAGTGAAAATTAAATAAAATCACATAAATTATTTGAAACACTGGGTTTATTCCAATAGTCTCACAAATTACAGTCACAATCTACGATGTTACAATGACTTAGCTCTAAGACGGTCAGTACTAAACTGCTATGATGCAAAAAAAAAGAAAAAGCATGTCAATGCGTAGTTTTTCTTGATTTTGCGCCAGGGGCGTGCTTGTTATTTGTCTAGATGTCCGTACTAGTGACTAAACCCGACATATTTATTATTTAATTATGTACAGTACAACTATTTTCTTAATGTCCCTCGGCAATCATCTACAATCAACATCAAATTTTAATTGGTCTACGGAACACCGATGATTTTATTGCAAAATCAGAATGTTATGCAAACAGGTAAATACTAAATCCAATACAAGCCTATGAAATCCAATTTCTCGCAATTTATTAGACAAATAATGAAACAAATACAGCTGCATAATTTACAAAAGGCTCAACGAGACACTTATTATACGAATCTCTGACCAAATACAGTGCATGGTTGTGCCAGACTCCCCAAAAATGAAGTAGTATCCATTACTTATTGCTTAAGTGCCATAACTTGTGACGCTCATTATTTGAAGTGCCTGTTATTCGAACATACATTACAATATTATTATGACACCTTTTTATTGTTCCGATCGGGAAAACGAAATAAAAAAATATATACAGTTTTTGAGACCATATATTGCGAGTTTGAAACAAAAATTAGTCCATTATATTCCCAAAAGTTTGCCATTCATAAACATACATAAACAAAAATTTAATATCAAATAATGCAAGCATAAACTTAAAAGCTGGCATAATTCCGACAAGGAAAATAAAAGCAGCACATCATGACAAAATAACGAAATAAATAATGTTACAGTCACAGTAACGAGGAGAGACGTCAAGGTGACAAATAATAAAGATATTATTCATTTAAACGTCTCGCGGCAGATTTGTTAAAGAGCAAATGAAATAATTGAACAAACAGGTGACTGGTTATTAGATCACGAAGCCATAAGTTAATGATTTGATTAAATTTTATTCATTTTCAAGAAATTCTATTGCTGTAGATTGATTTATATATTGTATGCTGTAGATGAATGTAAGTGCCGCCAAATTATGTTTCCACGATATACATTCTACAAAGCTCTTCGTTAAAATGATTAAGTTCAGCATAAAATACGAGTAGGTACGTTTTTATATAATTTCAGCGCCGCGCCGCTTCTAAATGCTACAAGCATAATATTTGCAAAATCAGCTAATTTGCATTTCACTAGTGATTTAGGCAAATGCTTCTAAATTATAATTACAAGTGTTCAATCAACGTTATTTATTCAACTCAGTCGTTGCATTGCGTCACAGTGTCCCGCTGGAAACATTCCGCAGCTTGTTAGTTTATACTAAGCTCCTACTCCTACATAAAACGAAGATGTCATTATGTTGGATAAGATCTTTGAACAGGCTATCAGTAGCCAATATTGCAGTTTGGCTCATTGAAATGTGTGCTTTACACACCTAAAATATAAAGCTCATTTTATAATGGCAATCCTAGTGAAGTCTATTGGGAGAGCTGAACAATCGTTTGGTCTGATGACATCTATTGAAAGGGTAGGCTTTACACTGCCGCACTAGTGATGTATGTTATAGAACACCCGTCAGAATAATGGATATTGTATTATTATATTATTGACAGCTGATGCGTGCATACATTTTAATAAGTTTATTAGTTTTACGAAATTTATAACATTTAGGTACTGCCGAATTTCTGTGATACAATTTAGATTAAAACCATTAAATCGCGTCTGTTTTAAATAGTTATACGATTGGGCAGGCCTTTATACACTACAATTATATCAGGCACTTCCAGCGAAGCAAAAAGCAGGGCGACTGAATTTTATGTTAAACTGGTCTTTATTCAATGGTTCGATTTAGACCAAACCAATTAATGCCAGCGATGCAATGAAATCGGGTCCAAGTGAACTATCCGATGATAAATCTTATCTATGAAACTAGGCCGCGTCGCATTGTTGGCACAGAAATGTCAACCTTTTCATCCACCTCCTCGACTACCCGCTTCAACAGAAAATATTTTTTGTCATATTTTTCAAGGTTTATCAAAAGGAACAAATTATATTATTATTTCAAACATCTCTGTTTCTGATTTCATCCTCCATTGACTTGAAAATTCCAATCGAGCTGAAATGCTCTTGAATACTAATTCTGACAAACTTTATAATCAACATTCAGTATCGGACTCCCGCGATATTTAATTACACAATGCTAACTCGAGATATCCACATTTTGCTTTTCGTTTTACAAACAGTTACAGAAGAATGAACGTGGAATAAATAAATGAGGAGTTATATTATTCAACGGGTGGGTGGGGTGGGGATGAAGAAACTTCTACAATTTGCTTGTTTGTGCGGTTGTTGTGATCTCGCTCGTCATACGTTGGATTAGTTATGTGTATATTGTACAGTTGGTTCAAATGCTTTTGCTATCGATTTAACGTTTATAAATGCTTGTAATTAGTTTAACAATGACATGTACTAATTGTGGCGCTGTATTGTGACGTCTGACATCGTGATTCAGTTTCATAAGGCTAGAGCATTATCATGATTATGATGATTGTAATGAAAACTAACTGGAAAAATGAAAACTTTTTAATGAACCAGCCTGTTAAATAAGCGGCCAATAAATACAGACACAATTCATCTGAACGCTCACACGCTGCACTGCAGCCTCATTTCCGATACTCACTTTCGCCCGTCATTGTACTCGTCACACATAATACAACGCATATTGTGTGACGTCCTTTCATTATTTTCATCATGTGAACACGATCCGGCCATAAGGACGCTATTACATTTTTCTACAAATAACAGTGCTTTCCAGGTACAATTTTACTGTATATGCTATCACAGATGTGAAGATATCATGGTCTTAATTTAAAGATAATATATTCAGCTCCAGATTGGCATCAGAAAAATTGTATGAAATGATACAAAATTTTCGCACAAATACGTTTTGCCCATCACAGTAATCGCAAAAATATTAAAAAGTAGGGTCCGAATAGGTCCCAGTTTAGGTTAATTTACAGCATATTTTATCTTCAAAATTATAAGAAAAGTATATATTGTCCTTTACAGGTTCAGCTAAATATTTTTTTACCTAAATTATTATATTTTTTAATTATTAGCTAAAATAAAAACACTTGCCGACTTCTTCATACATTTTGCACTCGAGGCTCATCATTCCGCGCTCAGAAGCGCTCGTGGAAGGACGGGCGAATCGCTTTCTCGCAAAAAATAAATACGATAAAAGTAATAAAAAAGATTGTAGTGAGCATGCGTGTGAGTACCGTCGTGGTCGTTTGTCTTGATCGAAAGGAGTTGATATTTTATCGGGCCTAAATAAAAGTATGTTTGAGTGTCCTATTATTATTAGAATGTGATTTAGAAACTATGTTGGGTGAAATCGGGATTTGGATAGGTAGGTGGTTTTAAGCAGTTGTTGACAAGGTTGAAAAATGGATGGGTGGGTTTAAGCAGCTCTTAGTAAGGTTAGGATTTGGATGGGTAAGGTTAAGCTGTCGGCGGTTAAGGTTAGAAGTGGATAGGAGGGAGGAGATTTATGATTTTAACCGGTTTGTATGTATGACGAATACGGGGCCAAAACCAAAACCCAAGATGGCGCCAACAAAAATGTAACGTCTTTTCGTCATGGGTGGAATTTTCATGATTTTTGGTGTCGCTTAAATCTAACATGGGGTCAAAAACAAAATACAAGATGGCGCCGACGAAAATTTGGCTGCTTTTCGACATGGGTGTCATTTTCATGGTTTTTGGGGTCGCTTATATCTAATATGGGACCAAAGCCAAAAAACAAGATGGCGCCGACGAAAATTTCACATCTTTTCGTCATGGGTGTCATTGTCATGGTTTTTGGGGTGACTTATATCGAATATGGCGTCAAAACAAAAATATAAGATGGCGCCGACGAAATTTTTCATCTTTTCCTCATGGGTGTCATTTTCATGGATTTTGGGTAGTATGTCATTAGCTGCTGCTCATTATGTAAAAATTTTAGATAATAATATTTTATATGTTTCATGTAATGCAAAATGTTCAAGTCATTTTTAATCCTTGTGACAAAAAATTATTTCGTTTTAAGTATCTACTTATTTCACGTACACAATTTTTTTTTTTAAATACCAACTTACTACAACAAAGTCAAAACAAATTTTCTTTTCGGAAGTCGGTGTCGTTACCTATTGTTTTTTGGTTTTCGACACAGGAAAGTTATTATTTTTCTCTTTTTAGTTTTTGTTGGTACCCCATAGTGGGTATACTAGATACATCTGTTTACCCCCTAAAACCATATAAGCGTGATTTTATATTATGGTATGGTAAAAAAAACATAAACTTGTAATCACACTAATCGCAGGTCATTTGCTATTTGTTAATGAAGGGTTCCATTGTCTATCTCCGAAGATCTTTATCAGCTTCTAATATATTATACAATAAAACTTTCCCTGAAAACACATACATTTATCGACGAAAACCCGATCAGTATCGGATAAGTAGTTTTCAAGAAAATCGCGGATACACACGGGTCGAATAGATAGAGCACCTCCTTTTTTTGAAGTCGGTTGAAAATAATAACCTACTTTTTACGACGACGGTTTGTAAAAGTTACCAAATGCATTTTCAAAGTGCCAACTAACCTTCCTGAATCAACTTCAATAAAATTAAAAAATAATATCAAGGATCAATATTATTTCAGTGATGTATAAAATTGAGCGCTCGGTAGTTTCAATGAGTGCGTGCGCGTAATGTTGCTGTGTGCGACTAGATACCTAAATTTGAGTTCGTCGAAAATGTAACAGCGTCCTTAAACTGCAACTTCGGTTGAAATAAAAGCTTTTAGTATTGTAGTAAACTTAAAAGCTTACTAAAACATATTACTGTCTTTCAAGATAGTAAAAGCATACAATGCGCAGTGACTCGGCAAGCCACTATTGCACATTACTGACCAGTGATTGCTATATAATGCTGAGTATTTGCCCCGGGGGAAAGCCGCTCTCGCTTGTAATCTCAAACCTCCGACGGTTATACGTCTAGCCTACAATGATAGGATTATGCTGTCGGTATACTCAGGCAACGTTGACCTTCGACTAATTTACGATGTCATAACTTACTCACCGACACTATAGTGTAATGTGTTTTGTTCTTTTTTGCAGCGTTTTTTAAATATTGCGTGCTGAAAGTCTATTGTGAACGAATTTTGGATTCAGCTTTGTGTTTTAGTAAATTAGCTGTGCACAGGATGAAAAATTTACTTCATCGCTGCCGAAGCATCCATAGTTTAAGGTACCTACCTATTATATGTTTTGCTGTTATATTTGTTTAGCCTTGTTTTGACCTAAACGATGATCAGAATTTTTATAAGATGAAACCTTTATTTACAGCTACGGTACATAAAAATTATTTTGGTCATAAAAAAATGTTTCTACCTATATAGAAGTCGTGCCTAATCTGTATGAGAAGAGCTTTTGCCGTGCAGTGGGAAAGTTACAGGCTGGTATTTTATATTATAACGTTAATTTTAAGATAATAACTTCATTTCGTCATGCTCCTACAGCCCAGGCGCTCAATTTGCTGAACGGCCTAATTTCTCAGGAACCTGGCGTCGACATATTTATGCTCAATGGAAAAACAATGTTAAATGTATGTATTCAGTTTTTTAGTTTATAAGTGTTATTATATGTGTAGTGGTGGCTTGCTGTACGCTTTGGTGCAAACTGTAAGTACAGCAAGTAATTGCAGGGCAAGGCGCGCGCGGCAAGGCGCGTGCAGGGCGCACGGTTGGCGCAGTGGTTGAGCGATTGACTGCTGCGCTGCGTGTCGCGGGTTCGATTCCCGCACGGAACAAATATTTGTATGACCTACAGATAGTTGTTCCGGCTCTGGGTGTTGTGTATGTGAGTTTATATGTTTGTAAACGCACCCATGATACAGGAAGAAATTCCTAGTGTGGGGCAACGTTTAAAAAAAAAAAAAAAAAAGTTATAAAAATAAATAAATAAATAAATTTCTCAAGAATGAAGTGTAAAAAATATTAATGAATTTACCTAATTTCGAATAAGCAGGCGAAAAATTCTCATAAATACGAGGAAATCTACGATAACCATGAGTGAAGTTAACGTGGAAGTAATAATATTATAATTTATTTATTTATAAAAATTTATACAGAAGTACAAAGGCGGACTTAATGCCTTAGGCATTTTCTACCAGTCGACCTTAGGGTGGTTCAGAGATAAAATATGGCAGGTGCAACTTAATGAAAAAACAAATAGAGAAAACAAATATAACGTCGCCTTATCTGGGTCAAGAATGAATAAGTACCTACAGTTTTTAATTGCATTTTGATATCAAATCCTAACGTTCTATAGAGTTCTACGAGCTATATGAGACACAACATTATTAATTTTGCAAAAATTGCCGCATCTTGAGGGATTTTCAAACTCAACCATATAAAATCAACCATTTTAAGTGTGACCTTACTTTTATCTGCCAATAGCTTTCCTCACGGTCGGCTCCTTGCGCAGTCAACTGACGAAGGTCTCGGTCGCTCGACCCTTGTCACACGCACATAACAACAGAAAAACTGAAATAGATAACGAACTAATAAACTAAATAAAATAAAATCTGGAAGCAAATCATTCTTTATTTCAGGGTCAATTAAATTTGCATGAAATTGAAACAGCCTGTTCCAAAGGTTCCTAATTTTAAAGAAAAAAATAAATAGCTTCAGGCAAAAGAGGCATAATTGGATTTCAGTAACTTGGTAGTATTTTTTTTTTGTTTCATTACCTACATGTAATAAGAAATATTTTACAGCGCATATTGTATTGAGCTTACCATTATTGTTGTGTATTTTACGACCTTTCTTTTCGTACCTGTCCTCGCAAATAAAATTCTGCATAATACGGTGGCATATAAAATATTCAGCTGATATCAGAACAAACAATACTGGTAAGATCAAGTGAAAGCTAACAGAAGCTGATATTCAAAGCATGAACTAACAGAACAAAAAGCAGCTAAACCCGAACAATCGTGTCCACGTACTTGACGCTATTGCCAGCAGGCTGTGTCCGAGCACTGTTTGCAAACACTTTCGGTAAAAGAAAGAGGCTTTATAAATCGCGTTTGCGAGTATTTTCAGGGTATGCGATGTCACCCCTTAGTGTGAGGGTCAAACACAATGAATATATGATCCGTACGTTAGAGCAATAACACTCCCTCCCAGATGGGTTCCCGCATTGTCCAGGCGGGGGGCTCAGTAACCGTGGCTTGGTCACCCACGGTGAAGCGAAGAGGAACCCGAGTAGGGTCCACTCCTCAGGGCTTTTGCCGATAAGCCGACGACGTAGCAGCCAACATGTAGGTTGCGGTGCTGCCTGGGCGACATCGCAACTGAGGCAGGCCGCGATGTCGTATGGGGTCTCCCAAACCCATACAATATCGCGCCTGAGGGTTGGAGGCCGCGGCGAGAGAGACGCGGTGGGGCCGCAGGGGAAAAAGAGTGTCGGTATAGCGTTGGCCGCTCTCCCTATCCCCAGCGGCTGAAAAATGGTAGGTGGCGGGGCCATTGACCTTGATCCGTCACAAGGGGATCATGGGGATATACACGTGGTCGTCTGGCACCGATGTGCCGATTTGGTCCCTGGGGTGGTCACGGCGCACAGTTTGTTCTGGTGCGCCGGTGACGGGACGTTCTCCCCAGAGGAGGGTCCGGTGACGGACAACCGGGGTGGGTTCGAGGTGAGTGCTAACGCGTACCCGTGTTCCCGCCATAAGCGGCACAGGAGGACACCATGGAGTTTAGTGGGTTAGAGTCCCACATAACTGCGTTAGCTCCCCGTGGTATCGCAGTATGCATGAGCATTAACTGGAGAAAAATAAAAAAACAATAACACTCGCATTTCAAATTATTTTAGGGTTTTAGTCAGCAGCTGGACTTAATTTGCTGTGTCGTTTCTAGAAAACTAACCTGTTCTTGTTCTGTAATCGGATGATACTACGTTACAAACTATAATTAGAATAACTAAAGCCATTAAACGACCACTTATATAAAGTGAATAAGTTGGTTGTTTGTTTACATCTTCACAAACACACCTAATAACGTCAGTCAAAACTTTTCTTGTTTTGTTAAGTTTCGCAGTGAAAGTTATGATTACCCGCACTCGCGAACTGCCTGTGTACTGACGTCATCTGAATTACTACTATGTACCTATTGATATGTACGTTACTTTCTTCTAAAATAGGAAAATATTCACACATTGAGCCTCTGTGCTGCAAAGCGGATCAGACACACGGTGTACTACCGGCAAATTGGATATTTGGATGGTTTGTGTCAATCCCGCCATCATTCCCGTCGGTCGTCTGAGTCTCATTGTGTAGTGACATTTTGCAACAAGATTTGCTTTTTTTTTTTGCATTTTGCAACCAGGAGCTATTGGGACAGATATACTTACATGACTTGTATCTGTCGCTTATGCATAATAGAAATAACCTTGCGTAAGGGATCATGGTAGAGCCCCTGTTATCTAATCCATACTCCAGTTTCTTACCTAATAAATAAATGTCAGTTGTGTTTGGTTTCAGAATAAAATGCTTTTCTCCTATCGTTGCCTAGAAACATTTAAGTAGGTACATAGGAATCGCCCAAGTGCTTGGAAAATTACCCTTTTGCACGTTATATTAGCTTAACAATAGAGTCCGAAAAATGCTAAAATGCTAATTCTTAAAGTTCTGATTTCGCTTTAACCCTTTTTCCAATCTCCTGATTCATGTTCAGTGTTCATTTCACACGAACAAGGGTCAGATTGTGTGAAACTTGAGTTTTTCGTATTACACTGAATTGTTGTGTTTGGAAACAGTTACGTAGGTACTAAGTAAGTTTTAAACGCCATCTATTGGAATGGATATTACATGATACGTTCAAATAATCTTTGAAATGTGAATTATGAACTCAATATGCCATAATATTGTGCTTGAGAGTTTATTTTTATTTTTATAGGCCCGCGCTTGACCACTGTCTCACCTGGTGGAAAGCGGTGATGTGGTCGATGGTGAAGCACGCTTGCCTAGAAAAATATATTCACTCTTGACTTATAGACCCCTAGATTGTAGATATCGGGAAACCACTGGGAATTCCACTCCTCAGCTGTACGTATAATTAAAGTGTTAAAAAAGTTTTGTGTGTATAGGTGAGATGTCCACCGTGCTCCACCATGATCGTACGTCTGGTAGTCAGATGATGGACGGAATTGATATAATGTTCTAGAACATAATTTATAATGAAAAATTCTCGAAAATCTTAATTTTACACCAAAATTCTCGACAACCTTAATTTTACACAAAAATCTAGATAAAAAATCGATGTATATCGCACGATATACTTCGATTTTTTATCTAATTAATTTATTTCAACCAAATTTTCTTTCTGAGCGTTGGGATCCCGTGTAGGATTAATTGCGCAACTTGTTATTTATTTCATCGAAAACAAATAATACTGTTCCAATTGATGTTATCATTGGCAGTAAAAAGGTCGATTGTTTAATAAACAACATGTCATGTGACAATGGCTATACTCATCTATTTACAAATACCTATTGATTCACAAGGTTACATGAAATCAATCCATTTCGTTTCAAGAGTGATTTGCGAACTTCATTCGTTAAATCAAATGTCAGTTATACCACGGTAGCCATCTCACATGTATGCGACATACCGGCTCATTCCCACGGTCAATATTTGATTAGTCGATGTGTATCACTAGCGTTATGTAACGCTTGGTGAGCTTCGAGCTTGTTTCAATACGAAGCGGATTGCCGTCGTATGTGTAAAAGCCAAAAATCTGTGGCAATAAATAACAAATTTATTGGTAAAGAGTTAAGCTGTTAGCAGTTTCGGTGCCAAGCTGGTAATTCATAGAAAATATTTGTACATTTAATTTGAGTACAGTGTTTTAATGCTTATATTGCATTTATAAATTACACTATTCATAAAATTATTTTGAAGAGTACAAACAGCAATGAAATTAATACTTTAACGTTTAATAAAATTATACACTTTACTTTTGCTGAGTTTAGTATAGTTTATAAATGGATCGACTCTAGTAACTAAAGCTTTTCTTTTGAAGGACTAATAAGCCAGTCATTGCTCTGTGGCATTGCTGAATATAAATTAAATTCAAATAAGTATTTTTTCAAGTAAGTTCGAATTTATGATAACTATAACGAAGCATAATTTTTTCTAAAGCAGTCCTACGTACAAAAAATGGCATAATGGAATAAAGCCGTCCTTCTCTCTGCGCGCTCACACCCGGCATTCCTTCCTCTTTGGTTTTCCTTAGTGCGCTTTTGTTTAACAGGAAATTGCTATTGCTATATGGAATCTACAGTCTGCAGCAATAGTATCTTATCTTACTTACTAATATTATAATTGCGGATGATTGAATGGATGTATGTTTATTTGTTACTCCATAACGCCAGAACGGCTGAACGGATCTGGATGTAATTTGGCACAGATATAGATTATAGTCTGGAATAGCATATCTTCTTTTTATCCCGGCAAATTGACGGTTCCCACGGGACAATTTCCAACATTCAGGCAGGTGAAGCCGCTGGCAGAAGCAATTATCAAATAAATTAAATACAACGAAAAAATAATCAAACCTAATCAATAAATATAACTACCAGATTTTGATCAAAATTATAACCTAATGTACACGTAGAAATTAATTTGAACGAAATAATCGTTAAATAGCATCACACACCCTCAGATAATCTCAAATGATAACATTAATTTAGTTCAAAGTCAATAGCAATCACAACTATTTGCACTTGTTCGCAAGTGAAGCCAGGGTAATAAGTTCCAATTACAGGGTAATAAATACACAACAAAGATAGAAAGTGTGAAAGATTTATAGAGTACTGTATAAATAAAGAAAGGTGTGAAAAGGTAGAATGAGATATTATAAAGTTTAACGCAATATAAAAGTAAGACGTATTTGAGCGGTTGTTTGATGTCCGCATCTCGAGACATCATTTAAACAAGTTCTTTCTGAGAATATACGAAACGTTACGCTTCTCATGAAATGTTAAAATATCTGAGTTATGCAATAAATACAATCAGATTTGTCCGTTATTTTCTTTCTAAACCAAAAATAATTACTTAAACCAAAACAAGAAATAATAACCTCAACTTCATACATCATGTTGGCTCCAAGTGAATAAAAGCTCAACAAAATTATTTTTTAATCGCACCGCGGTACAGTCGACGACAAACTTTTTGCGTTGAATAATTACAGTAATGTGGCACATTATTACCCTCCTCTACACTGAGCCGCTCGACGTAGTAACGTGCACAATTTTCTCCATCATAATAACAATTTACCGTTATTTGTCACACTTATCTGTACTTCCTCTTCGCAGAAGTTTTTAAAGACATAAATTATGACACTAAGTTATGTAAAAATCTCGCGAATAGTATACATGATAGCCATTATGAGCATCGGTAGACAATTTTTTTTTTTTATTTGAGATGGTTTTGCTCTTGACTCTAGTCTAAGTCATAGGTGACAGAGACAGAGTCGACGATGGAGTGAGCTTACCCAGAAGGAGCCTGATTACTCTAACATGCCACTGAAACCCAGTAGGCATCGACATGGCGTTTCGTGTAATTCTCTACATTGGTTGATTGGGAAAAGTAAGTAGGTTGACAACCTTGCAACTTGATACTAAGAAACCTACCTGTAGCCACTTGATCCTGGTGATGTTGTCTTCGGTGACGGTGAGCGCTCTCCTCTCGCCCAACTTGTACGATTCGTCATAATACATGTACTCAGTGAACGTCAAGCCACTGGTAGTGTACTGCTGAGTAAAGTATATCGATATAGTCCCATTCACTATGTCGTGTTCTATTATCCATTTACACTTGATTGGGACGGGGAAAGGGTTGGGGAAGTTTGGCGTTGTGATAGTGCCCACGTGTCGCTTCAAGTGTCCACCGCAGGTTTGTGGACCCTGGTGCTCCCTGTGCTCGGCGGCCACGCTCAGCAGCGTGAGCGCGAGCAGGCGCCAAGCCAGCCTGGAACAAAGAAAAACATTGATTAACATTATCAGATTTTTTTATTATCACGCAGCGACCAAAACTCATTATTTTTATTAAGTTAATCTAAACTGACATTGTTCAACCACTCCAAATACATTTGATTACTCTTCACTAATCTTCAATTGACATCTATTTGAACTGACTCGAAATTAATTTAGAATTTCTAGCTAATGAACAATTCCGATTAAAAAACTATCATTACTGTTATGGGAAAAGTAAATGGGAAGTCATTTTGTTACTGTAACTGTGCCTCATTCTTCGTGTTTTTTTTTTCTTTTTTTTTCTTCTTTCCTGAAATTCCAGAATCCTTTAATCCTAATCATTGACCCTCGTCATTGCTCTGGTCAAGTTAATAGGCTCATTTCGATACGTCTTTTTATCGTTTAGACTTTTAAATAAGCTTTAACTTATAAAATACCAAAGGAAAATTTCTGTCTCTAATTAATTTAGCTAGTGCTCAATTCCAATACTCTATTTTTGAATAATACATGTCATTTACACATATTTCGTATGAGTTAGTAAAAGAACGCAGTCTGCGAAAAACTTTTGTGGTAGGCGTGAAATATTGCAGCGTTACGTTGTTTCGGGCGCTGCGGTGAATGTGAAATATTTTCATACAGAATTACAGACGAAGTATTTGATTTTAGTTACAAGAATGAACGAAGCCGTGTTTCGATGTTACGTTACAGGAATTTGAATCGTATCCGATTCAGCCTGTTATGAACTTATCTAGGTAGTACGGTTTCCTTTCACGTGAACAACTGACATAGCGGCAGTTTCTATCTAGTTAGATCACAATTTTTTAGCACTCTCAAATTTTTTGTGTATCTTATCTCTTCCTGTGACATAAGAAAAAAAACAAGTAAACAGGAATATACGTTTTACTTAAAACATCTAACAGAGATAAGACCAAACCAAGTACGGTAGCAACGAAAATTAAAAAAGGACTGAAGTAAAATGCTAAGAACTTTGATAAAATGAAGCAAAAGAACATCTAAAACTTTGAAGGACAGGTTTATGAGGCAGACCCTTTCGTTATTAGGGTTTTTGTATTTTATCAACATTCAGAAACAGTATTTGACATATACAGCCGTATTCAGTGGCAGTTTGATGTGAAACTTGAGCACATTTGTCTCACCCGAATAAACTCGTACTGTTGAAGTAAATGGAACAGAAAATCCGTTTGTAGCATAGAATTTTTAGTGAATCTATGCGCAGTTTAGGTTATATATTTATTGGGGATCTGTATTATTATAAATATTATAAACATGCTCAATTTTCTGAGCATGTTTATATAAGTATCTCGAGAATTTTGTTTTCGAAAGCTGTTCTTCTTCTTCTTTCGTATCAATAAACTCAAACCATTCAGATTTTGTCCGACCAGTATGTAGCTACCCGGACAGCTCTATCATTTGCTACGTTCAAATCCCGTAAGGTGCATGTGGTCGGGCAAGAAGGGCAGACAAGGAGGTGGGCCATATCTTGAAAAGGGGCCCCATACTGGCACTGTCTTTTAGATGGGTCTATGATACGCCATTTGGCCAGGTTGTTTCTACAGCGGCCAACCTAGGTACGCAATCGGTTTAGGGATTTCCAGATTGGCCACTGTAGATCATTTCCAGGGGGCAGATGCTCTGCCGGAGTGATGAAGTGTGAAGATGATGAAGATGATGAAGGAGTCGGGTGTGCATGTTTCCATAATTTACATCTCTCGTAAGTTGCGCGTGCTTTCGAGGAGGTCGTATGTCTCGAGAAGCTCTTACCACTCTTCAGGCGCGCAAGTTGGAGTTGATGCTAATTTAGTGGGTGCCGACTGTCCCGTTCTTGTTTGTCCTTCTCGATGCGGTATAAGAATATATAGAGGAAAACTTAAAAATGCAAAAATACGATATGGCAAATGGGCAGGAACGAATAATTCATATTTAGAAAAGAATTGTAACTGAGTGCTATCACAAGTTATACCTCGGACAGTCAGGACGGGTCATAATAAATAACGTGTCTTCATGAAACTGCAGATAGGTAACATGCGAAAAAGCTGAAACGGTTGTAAAATAGCGATACCTTAGAGTATAAATTAGAAATTACCTATTATAAGTAGCACTCGTAGTCATGGTATAGTCAACAGCATGTCGCATCGGTGGTAAACACTTTGAATGATCTGTCCCAGCGCAGTACGGAGTGTCAATATAATAAACTGATACTCAAATTATATTCCATTCATCCCTAAATATTTATTTACATATATCAGATTAAGTAACTATTAAATAAATTGACTTCCAATAAACTTGGCGAGCCAAAAATAAATTCTACTAAATTGATTTCAGGAAATTCAATAGCTGAAATAAGTACGTATGCCTAAATTATTTTTTGCATCTTCGTGTATCCTATAAGGGTCTCATTTTTTCCTTTTGAGGAACGAAACCCTAATGATGAAAAACTGTAATCGTTACTTCACGTCCCAAAGGTAAATGTAAATTCACGTAGATATTCAACTTCTTCATAACATTCGCTTCCACGTGACCGTGAGACGTAAAATTTTACCATATCTAACACTTCCACGCGTCCTTGTTCATATCATCTGCACTAAAAATTTGAGTGAATATGTAAATGTGGAGTGCGCCACTTAACTCTGACGTCATCCCGCAGTTTATGTTTTATCTTGTATTTGTTTGCGGCAGGCTCATTTGTTGTATATAGCGACACAAGTTTATAATGAAAGCTATTCAGCATTCAAATATAGGTTACTGTAATGAAACATTAATTTATTGATCCTTTTATGCTATTCCAATATTATTTCGTTTAACATTAAATTGGCGTCACACTGGCTGTTATGTTATTTAATAGAACTACACATTTTATATTAGTACAATTAATAATCTCGTGTCACTTCTTTAGAAATTTATTACGGTACACTTTAACTATAACTCTGACAAAGAAAAGAAAAACAAAAAGACCGCTCGCTATTATTCCAACCACTAACAAAAAATCAAAATTTATCTACTGCTGGAATTATACACAAGTACAATAAAAAAGTAACTCAATAGGAGTTTATTTGAATAAATGATTTGTTGTTATATAGAAAACAAAAGCTATTATAACCGGATGAAGTCGGAAACATAAGTATAAGAAACTTATCTCAGATACCAAGGAAAACAGTAGATATGTACTTAACTGTTTCTGAATATATGAAAAAGGAAAAACATACCGGATTTAGAAATAAAATCTTAAAGTTATCTCATTGATAAGAAGCTGAAACAAGCAACGATTTTATAAAATCAACGTGCATGCTTTACAAAGGAAAATCTTCTAGATTTACTATAATCTTATTTGTTCAGAGCACTGAAATTAAACTAAAGACACAACATCAAAACACTTAAAAATACTATTGACGCTTTGAAGCTAAAACATTACCCTAACGTTATTTGTTCAAGCGTGCTGTTTCCTGCAATTAATATTGAAATTCCGACGAGAGTTGTGAATTTTATTATCGAAATGAAAATTTACCGGGTCCGTCAAAATGTATGAATTTTCGATATCCTTATTCAACATTCGTGGCATTCATTCATCATAGTTAATGAGAAATATGGTGTATTCTTTAAAATCTATACGTGTACACAATAAATACTTACTAACCACAATATCGACCACTTCACACACAAACACAATTGATTATGAAACCCATTTTTCCTTAACCAATAAAAATATACGATTCCCCTCGGATTCCATCTTTAACATAAATTGAGATGATGAGCAAACAGAATCAATAAGTTATTTCAGAAGTTGATTGTTGAATTTATATTAAAAGCTTTTGCTATTGTTATGTAACTACTTAGTGTATTACATAAAAATAGGCCTCTCACTAGGTGGACCGATGACCTGGTTAAGGTTGCGGGAATGCGCTGGATTCGAGACGCACGGGAGCGGTCAATGTGGCGAGGCGGCGACGCGCGACTCCTGGGGGAGGTCTATGTCCAGCAGTTGACGTCTTTCGGCTGAAATGATGATGATGATGACTTAGTGTATTTCATCCTCGACTCCTAGCTATATTATTATTAACTTGTTATTTTCTTACGTAAAGAAAATGATGCGAAGCTTAATTTTACTTAAGTATAGAACAAAACCTTGTATTTTTTCAACACTTTTTTCTACAGTCATCAATTTCCCAAAGTTAAAGTACTTCATGTTCATTGAATGACTTAAAAAGGATGCTAAAGACAGATGTCTTTCAACACAGTAAATTGAGAACGGCTTTCTGACAGAAGTTAGGCAGACACAAAATTTTCATTAACAGTTTTGTTTGAAGTTTCTCTTACATTTCCCTGTTATAGTACCTATATCTGATAATTTTGTAGAAACAACAAATAATTTCAATAAGCGCAGCATTGCGTTTAGATTGAATAACTGAATTTGAAAAAAAATATCCACAAAAATGTCTTCTTTCATACAACACAAAAGAATTATTTGTAAAAAAAATACTCATTTAACAACCTAAAGTTCGTAACATACCTACACCTATTAAACTCCATAAATTAGTTAACCCAATCAGTTTTCTCTGTATTCTCATCACACATACTCGTATCAGCATACTCTGAGACTTAAAGTAATCCATTCTAATACCATCTGAAGTCTCTAGATTATTTTTACTTTTCGAGTTGTTTACACTTAACTGGATTTTCATAAAACGGAGATTTCAGGGTATATTCAACATAGCTTATGTTGAATATACACAATGTAGTGAAATGGCACGTTTTCCTCATTTGTATTTAATCACGGTTATCATGTAATACTTACAAAAAAAAAAACTGACATTAAATTTCAACTGGTGTTTTTAACAAAGGGTAGAAACGGGACCCTATTACTAAGACTTCACTGTCCGTCTGTCTGTCTGTCACCGGGCTGCATCTCATGAACCGTGATAGAAATTTTCACAGATGATATGTTTCTGTTGCCGCTATAACAACTAAAAACAGAATAATTCAAAATTTTAAATTTTAATTCCGTATTAAAAATGAACATTGTAATAAATCTTCTTCAAAGTGGAAATTACTTTTCTCATCTATCTTTGAAACGTTACTTGCAGTGTAGGAGTGTAGAAAAAAATTACAAGATGAGCAGGTTTTGCGAAAGGTGAATGAATTATATTATAACTTAGTAGAACATCACTTAAGACTAACTGCCAGTTTCCAAGGTCTCAATTATCGGGCTGTTAACGTAATCGACGATTAATCGCCTGTTAATTCTACTTTCAGTTTCTCAACACCCAAATGTGACAAGCGTTTAACAATTTGTCACATTTTCACATTTTACATTTTTTTTTACATTTTTCTGGCACCCTAGTTAAATCTTACATTGGGTGCAAGAGTTCATCGTAAATACTCTTAGCCTTACCCTAGTTGTAACGCAACTTGTTTATTATATAAGTGTTTTCTTGTACAACTGAAGTAAAAATAAAATAAAATCTAAAAAAATCTAAATCTACATTTGAGAAAATCTCGAATTAACCACATGTTACAGCAGTTTTGGGTTTCTGAGAACCATTTTCAATGTTAATCTCTTGTCAACGAGCCTAATTTATAATTGTTGGAAATTGGTCGATTATTCGCAGATTAAAATTAATATCATGATTTTAAAGGCTTATATTACGACAAATAAAAAAACAAAAATGTGAAAAATAACTTCAATTTCGGAAGTCGGTGTTCTTGTTTTATTTTCTTCGTTTTTTGACACCGACTTTCGAAATTGAAGTTATTTTTCACTGTTTTGTTTTTTATTTGGAAGTCGGTTGTATTTTTTTTGAAACGTTTTTTTTATTTTTTATAGGCTAGGTACCAATAATGCCCAAAGTGAATCCAGAATAGATTTACCCAATAACATGAAACTTAAACAAATTCGGTCGAATAAGGGTATACCAAGGTGAACTGTTTACACCTGCGTACCCCTTTAGAGCGTACTAGTGTGATGTTATGTTATGAAATGGTGTAAACAATAAACATAAATGCGATTGCAGCTATCCCGAGTGATTTGCCGTCATTTATTGAAGAGTTCTGATGTGTATCTCCGAAGTTCTTTATCAGATCTTGATGAAAATTAAATGGGACCACATGACAAACACCAGCTTTCAAATAAAAAAAGAATCATCAAAATCGGTTCACCCAGTAACAAGTTCTGAGGTAAAACAAAAAAAAAAAAATACATTCGAATTGAGAACCTCCTCCTTTTTTTGAAGTCGGTTAAATAAAAGATAATAGGGGTCGGCGAAAACTATGGTATGGGTTGAGTTATAAAAAATATGTAAATTTAGATCAATTATTTAATTAGCAAGATTTAAAAAAAAGGATGTTACAAACTTTTTAAATTAATTACATTATAAAAACTTGACACAATTATCAAATATAGTTAATTTTGTATTTAGTTAAATAAAAATAAAATAAAATAAATTACTGACCTGGGAATCGAACCTTCCTCACGCGCATTAATGTTAACTGTTCCCTGTACTTAGTACTTACCGAGGTCAGTTTCTGGATAGATTTGTGTTTAACTTGGAGAGTAAGCAACAATTACCAAGGTCAGTCTTGGGATGGGTGACCATTTTTTATGGATCGCTTGTTTATGGATAGATGACCCCGCCAGGGTAAGCAACACTAACCAAGGTCAGTCTTTGGATGGGTGACCATCACTACAAAAATTTTGGTCACACAACATAAAGTCACCCCGTAATATACCACTGTAATTATGTGTTATTTTATATGAATTGTAAGTGACAGTGCTGTTGGTATGCTTGTTATAAATAAATAAATAATTAAGATATTGTAATACCACACGTCAGCGATGGCAATGGGCGAAATGCCAAAAGCTAAAGGGATTGATCAAGTAACATTTCGATAACGTTTGGCATTCCCATTTTTACGTTTTTCCATTCGATGTAGCCACTACCTCGATGATAGAATTTTACTTTCCGGCCTCTTGTGCTACGCTCCGTCAATTTGATTAGCTCAGTGACGTCATAAGACACGGACGTGCAGTTCGGTCAGTAGAGTTCCAGATAATTTAGGAAAATGTATGAACGAAGAAACATGGTCCAATTAATTAGGAAGACTCGGAGTGTTGTGTATGAGCGTGATAATTTATTATATTCCGAAGATACCAACATATATTTTTATTTGTAGTTAAGGAAAAAGTTCGTTCGCTACAGATAGCTCCCACAGAGTCTAGTAAGAGAGGTACTGACGTATATAGTTACTTAATAATATTAAAATAATAACTGGGGGGTGATCATAAGCTCTTGAGCAAGGTTATTTTGAGTGTGCATAAGGGACAGATGTATATGACTTGTATACATCTGTCCATTTTTTACAGTCGTTTGATGATAGTTGTGATACGTCATGGTTCTGGAAATATATTCTTAACAGTCAAAATAGTTTTTTTTTTATAATACGCCACTCAAGAGCAGTCTGCAGCACAATTGGTATTGTTTTTAAACCGACTTCAAAAAAGGAGGAGGGTCTGAATTCTTCGGAATCTTTTTTATTTAGGTATTTTCACCGATTACTGAAAGGCGCCTGGAAAGATTTGGAAAAATCTTCTTTTGTTTGAAAGGTATACCCTGCCCAGGTGGTTCCATGATCATCAGGTCAGGCTCTGATGATGGAAGCCTGGAAAAATCAAAAAAACTCTTCAAATTTTATAGGCATACACATAGCGATTTCAGTATTTTTATCAACATGGCAAGCATTTGAGAAATGGCATGCAGAAAGTATCATTTAGTGAAGTGGAACTGACTGATGAAGAAGACCACAGTGGAACTTCTCAATGATAAATATGTTTTGGGTAGGCACAAGATATCTCGAATAGTTAAATGACTGTGATGAAGCAAATTTAAATAAATGAAAATGGAACCATTGAATTGATCTGGTGATGAAGCCGGAAGGTAGGCACCGTAAACAAAACACTACTTTTCGGAAGTCGGTGTCAAAAACGAAAATTAAACAAGACATCGACGAAAAGAAAGTTATTTTTCAATTTGTAGTGATTTGTATTGGCAGTCGCTAATTTTATTTTGTTACAAAGTTTCACTGGTGGATTTTCCATTTTCTTTTGCATGTTCTCTAATGGGATCTGCAAGAAACGTAGACCATGCATAGCATAACATACCATAGCAGAACACAATATTCTTTTGCGAAATAATGAAAACAACAAATGAATATGTAATTCAAGCGTTTTTATAAAAAAACAATAGTATACCTACTTTTGTTGCCATTGATACATTATA
Organism: Orthosia cruda; assembly: GCA_964057195.1. NCBI lineage: Eukaryota > Metazoa > Arthropoda > Insecta > Lepidoptera > Noctuidae > Orthosia > Orthosia cruda. Next base: position 5,476,694 of record OZ059848.1, on the reverse strand, counting down.
TACCTATGGATAATAATTGCCAAACGAAACAATATATAATCAAAACATGAGTATGTTAGTATATGTATGTAGGGTCGAGAATCGAAATAAAGCGCAAAAATCTTCGTAAACTCGTTATATTTGAACTTCTTAATATGATATAAAATACACGCAACCAACTTTTCTAATATTGAGCCATCTTCCTCCTTCCCTCTCACTCACACGCATCTATATCATGCCCTCTATGGTTCGTTCAGAAACTAACTGACTTAACTTTTAGGTAAACAATACCAAATAATTATTCCTACATGTATTACAGGAGAAATTAGTATGAAACCTTGTAGTGTCGCCAGTGAACGACAAGAATAATTAACATCACAATTTAGTTTACGAGTAGAAGCCAGACTAGTGGCTGGCTCTTGATCCTAGCTGAATCAATAAGTCAGACTGTAGCAAATCAACATAAAACCGGAAGCAATTCTAGAATTATGGCGAAGTTTTGATGTGATTTTTTTTCGTAAGAGACGTTTTGTCACAAAGATTGAAACAACGTTGCTGTGTTTCATTCCCGTGATGGAAAAACCTAAGGTCACTCATGAATAAAACTGCCTTTTGAATGTGCTTACAAATTATTCGCGTAGCCAATCGATCGACAGCTTTGGACGGTTTTGCAATGCACAAAGCTACGGGGCCGAGCCAGCCAGCTAGAAAGGTTTTTAAAAGGCTGGCCGCAGACGCGTAAATGCACAATTATTTGTCCTGTGTTTTAAACAGAACCTCATAAATCCATGAAATGCTGTGATGGAAGAATTAATTACATATAAATATTTTAATAAACACTGGCTTATATTTTGTAGCTTCTAGAGGCAGGGGAATCATCTAAGCTGCAGATTACTTTGTTAGTGTAGGTATGTAGAGCCTTTTGTTGGCATTAGTAACAGCTATGGTTAGATAAAAATACCCTTAGTTCTTATGTTTTTAGTATAACTTCATCTTTCAACTTGTAGTGAAATGTAAGAAGAATGAAAATATGGTATCTGTGCTGCCGCTGCTGCGCGGTACACTTTTTTTGATTGTTTCGTGTGTGTATAACGTATCTGTTTACTAGAATATCATTGGATTTGAATGATTATAAAAGTGTCACAAAATAGGTAAAAAATTAAAGTATTAGGACCTTCGTGACGGTGCGACGCAATTTAAATTCCGTCGATACTGATATTAACATGCGCGATATCCTACGAGTATTTCAAGAAGCAAATCAGTCGAATTGAATTCGAATGAAGGTCGCAAAGACTACATCTAAAAAGATTATGTTATATTTATAAAATTTTATGTAACTTGCCTTGTTAGTTTAGTTGTTAGAATTTTAAAAGATTTATCTTTGGGGATAATTGGTTGGGCGATTGAGCTGAAGTTTCGCATATATGCTTAGTTAGCTAAAAGCTTGAAATTACAAACTTGTTAAATGAATTGAAAATTACCCAAAACAAGTGTTTTATGAAATAAAGTCTTGTAGATCCCAAGATGCTTTTAGTGAGCACAGCGCACATGCTATGCCGTAGTACAGGGGCATGCTACGCCGTAGGACAGCTACATCTATCTACCTACATACGTTTCGCGTATTACGCTACTACGTCTGCTACGTACGTGCAGATTTCCTTTTGTGGTAAAGTTACGTGGCTTGACTTTTTAGCCTGTACTTTGTTTTAAACTATTGTAGATATTGACATAACAAATTCAATTTATTACTTAGTTAAAAGCCCAAAAACTGAAATGATTACTAAAATCCATGAATTTATTGTAGCACAAGGTGTAATACAAAGACTTACTTGACGTCTTAGTGAAACGCGATAATGTTCAATCGTGTTCTATACACGAATTCAAACTCGAGCATCACTAATAATATTTCAAGGAAATCGTTTTATCAACTCACATAGGGTGATACTTCTTGTAAACCGAGAGATCTCCTTGAAGGAGTAATATAAACTTGGGACATTAATATTAAGCCTTAATCGCAGTATTAAATCCAATTTATGTGAACCTACCGAATGTAATGTGACGAAGGTAGGTAACATAAACATGAGGGAATTATGGCAAAGTAATGTACGCAGATTTGTTTTGTTTTAGTACCTACGTCTCTAAACTCATGTATTTAATGTAGATAAATGTTGCTTTCAAACGTTAATATTCGTCATGTAACGAAGGTAATATTTCTGTACCGTATCAAATTCAAAGGGATGCTAAACCCTTAAACGGTTTCATGGTTGTGTGAGTGCGATATTTGTTTTGTTCGAGAATTTTCTCTCACGTGAAAGTATACGTAACACTGCATCGTGCGCCGAATTAAAAAAATTTCATCGACCACAGGAGCTGAATATTCAAAGCGGTGTGATCAATTTGGCTTTGCATATGAACTGAAGCCAACGCTACTGGGTAGGTCGGTGAATGAAATGTTTTTACAACGAACTAGGTATCTATACTTACCAAAAATATTTTATTTTAAACCCAATCAATCATACAGCAAATAGCAAAAAGCTTGAAACTAAACTTGTGACCCGAACAAAGGAATCTCATCGATCGTGAATCATGATGGACCCGCATTTAATGACTACACGCAAGTTGTAGGCAATTAGCCAGCAGGAGATTAAATCCACGCTTGACCGCACAGAGAGGAAGCGTTTAATAACTCAGTCCGAGTTATTAAACTCTGTGCATTAACATGCAAAGATATAGAGAAACATGCAAAGTGATGAATCTTGAATAAATGAGACCTTTCCTTAATGAAAATTTCGGGGCACATTCTTGATTGTATACAGTGGGTTTGGTTCGTATAAATTAGGACTTCAGCAGAATCTTTCACAACTTGGTCTAAGGGATTTCTTGAGGATTAGCGGCATTAAAGTAGCTTAACTTATCGGTTCTATGTTAGACATAGTTTGCCTGTTTTTTCTTCGTCTCTGTGTAGGTTTTATCTACACCACAGCTGTGTCAGCTAGAGTTACTCGTAAGGTCTGAAGAGCTTCTCACTAGTTCAAGCTCACTGAAAAAACTAGCCTTGTTTGCTTTCTACTAGTTTGATTATGTACATCATTATAACAATTATGTAATCAATGTTGCTTACCAAAATGTCTGCATAACTCATAGATTATGTTGTTACAGAGAGAATAGTAAACACTGGTAGCAATAATAAACATGTTAATATTAGATCAAATGGAAGAAATGAATAAAAATGAAATGAGTAATGAATAGAATGGAGAAATGTTTCAGAATCATTAGTTGTTAATCCAAGAACATTCACGTACATAATAAAGTAGTGCGTAAGCTAGTTTTCTCCTTGGAGGTGGTCGAATTTAATTGTTAAGAATCATAATTGAGTTAACTTGGCGTGCTATCAGAGAGGAGGCCTCTGTTCCAGCAGTGGGAACATTAAAAGGCTGATGATGATGATGATATCTTATATATAGTGCCTACCTACACAATAACTACGTAGGTTTCAAGAGAGATGGTATACAAAATTCATCCTTCAATATGATACTGGTTTTTATACGTAGGAGATATTAGTGAGTTAGGTATTATTTACATCACACTATTGCTATGCTTCTAAAATATATAACAATGTGCTTGCAGTATAAGGTCATTCCGGTACTATACACTGGATGTGAAATAAAGGGGCGGGAAAGTAAACAGTAGCCTAATGGAAATTATTCAAATAAGGAACGATCCTATTCTATTAGGACGCTCAAATATCGAGAAAGTGAATATGGTGGCAACAGATGCTAACACTCACACATTTCTTTCCATAAAACTCCATTACATAAGTAAAATTAAAAAAGCACGTATTCGCAAAATGTATGGCGATTAATTATACAAAGCTGAATGCTTTAATATTGTACTTTAAACTTGTGTAATGGAATCTATTAATGAGTGAATCTCCATTAGTGTTCACTTAAAGTGAACACTAATGAAGTCACAGCGAAGAGAAAGTCGGCGAGAGACTATTTAATAAATAAATGGAACATGCTGTTTCATTTGTTACGAGTGTGAGTAACTTTCCATTTAATAAACAGTAAACAACAAAAAAATCTGATTACATTACAGTTTGTGAAAGGCTTCGGCCCTTTTAGGGTTTTAGTGGTTGTACTGGTCAACAAAAGCCTGCATGTGGTTAAAAAGGCAACTTTTAGAAAATTGAAATGGAAAAGTTACTAGGATACCTTTATATAGTTCGTTTTTGGGTTACTTCAGTCCAAACAATGGGTTAACGAAGGTCTCTTGTACCAACCTTTTCAACCGTTTTCAAACTTGAAACTTACACTTTGTATACGTCAGCTAGGCAGCAGCCTATCAGGAATCAGTCCCATCTCTACTTGTTTCAGTTTGTGGGTTTAATTCGTATCTAAATAAAACACTCTAAGCAACATTTTGATCCAGTACTACTCTAGCTAACTTAAAATAATATTTTTGAATAAGATCCTGGTTTCCATTTTGCCAATATGAAAATGTTGTAAGTGGCGGATCTTGTAAGTAGACCGGCGGCCCAATATTTGCGGTTAAATCACCAGTTGAAATATAAATTGTGTTTTCCACAGGCATTTCGTCTATAACAGTTATTTTATTAAAAAACTTATTCTATTAGATACTTACCTGAATATCTTTTATTTAAAAGCTAATGCTAACATAATAAAATCAGCGTAGCGGGCAAGTAAATATTGTACCTCCTATAACTGATATTGAAGATTTAATGTTTACTAACAAAGGAAAACAGCATTGTTTAGGGCTACCCTCTATTCAACAACAAAAATAAAATGAATTCAATATAGATTTTTGTATATGTTGTGTATCAATTTCACTGAGTACAGATGAAAGATAGTTTGAGAACATGAAATACGATTAGAGCGAACCTAAAATTTTCACCGCTGCTATCAGCTGATTGAGCTACCCTACACTAGCACTGCTTTCTTAATAAATATTATATCGTCATCTTGGACAAACAATAGAAAGTCAATAACGCACTCCATGTAATAATAATATTTCAAAAATAGCCATTTTCTTGAATCTCTCTAAGTGCTCATTGTCCAATAAAGCTACCTAATAACGAGATAATAACTTTAATTTTAGGTACGTTAATAGATTAACGTTTTCAATAGAAAATTCACAAACGGCATAGTTATTGTAAAACCAACAAGGTAAGTTCAAGTTTTGTTAAGCCGTGGGCAGCAGCCCTCGTAAGAGCACAACATCGAGCTAACACAAAAATATACCTAAATTCAGAGCTTTCACGATTCTGCCTATATGATAGTTAATTGTCGGAATATAAGTTTATTTCATAATGGGATTACAATAGTTTACAAATGTTGCATTTATATATATTTTTTTTAGGTTCAATTATACAATAAAGACGGGTGAAGTGCTGTTCTCCTAGATAGGCTAAAATTTAGCCTGTGTTAAGGAGAGACAGTGCCGATCCCCTGTTTGGCGGTTAATTATAGAAGTAGTATATAAGTGTGCTTAATTAATGTACACATACAAAAAAAAATAAAAAAAAAAATAAAAAAAAAAATAAAAAAAAATGAAATTTGGAATTTGAAGCAGTATCTGGACATAAGTGTAGTTAATATACAATAGTTTATTACAATTATTATTTATAAAAAGATATCCTGAGTGTGTAGGTGTTTAAGCGTGTGTGTGTGTGTAGCTGCATTTATGTGTTAAGTGGGTGTGCGTGTGTATATGTGTGTGTTTACGAGATTTCTTTGTGAGGAATAATTCAGTGTCATCATAATTGAGGTCCAAAATGAATGTCCGTACAGTCTTTTTACAATTGTAGAATGAGAGTTTAAAGATTGGGCATTTTGCATTAATTTTATTATAGAGAGATGGCGCAAGATATAAAGAGAATCGTTTAACGAAAGAAGTACGTGGAGGTGGAATTGTGCAGATTATGTCTTTTGGACGTTTGGAGATATGTCTATATGGTGTTCTGGAATATTGGAGTAAAATATATGTAAAATGTACTGTTGTCTACCGTATGTGTGTATATCTTACCGTTACATATTTGCGGCACCAGCAAATATTATGTTCAGTGTAGGATATGCGCAAAACATAAAAAAAGTTTAATTAATGTCTGCACTCCATTCGGTTTGGTTTACAAAGTTGCCAACATTGTTATAAACGTAATATAACAGAAGTGCCTTAAAGAGCCAACTTATCAAACATGTATGAAATATCTGAAGTGAACTTCGACTTGGACTTGGACTTAGGTCATGTTCTCGTATCTGGTATGTTCATAAAGTCGGTCAGGCGAGCTGGCGACTCCTGGTTTAAAGTAACTGAACATTAACTAATCGAGTGGAGAGTGCAGATAAGAAGCTAGTTTATAGTACACAGCCTCACTTCAGACGACAGCGGACTGTCGCGTGGAGATAAGCTTGTAGCAGTTGTGAACTTGATGTCAGATATGGTTAAATTTCAGTGATTTTGGATGCAGTTTAGATTGTACCTGTATGTAGATTCTTTAGAAGACCTAATGCTCTTACAAACGAATGTTAATCATTAAAAATCCTAGCAATATGTAAGCAGTGGCGTGCCTAGGGTTTCAAAATAAGGCAAGCCCACTAAAATTTAAAAAGATTTCAAAAAAAAAAAAAAAAAAAAAAAAAAAAAAAAAAAAAAAAAAAAAAAAAAATCTTTTCGTCTGTGTATGTAGGTACCTACATATGTATCATCGCAATTTTCTCATAAACTACTGGGTCAGGGTGGACTGTATGTATGTTGAATTGTTGATTGATGAGTAAAACTTCGGGCTTCTTGTTTCTTAATTTATTCCCAGGAGTGGCTTGCTGCTGATGGTTGAGTGACGAAATGTTGAATGACAAATTTGCAGCAAGCCACCCATTATTTATACAATTTAGCTCTACGCCATCGTGCGGTGAATGAGGTAACCAAAGCACACTGAAGGCATGCTAGTGCTAGATTGAATATAATAAACATATCAGCAATTGCATACCTCCGGTGGCTTTTAAAAAAGCCGTTTGGTTTGCTTCATTGCTTGAGGGAACAAAGTAATGGTAAGTAGTTGCTTGCTTCGTAACAGGACTAACAGGTTACAGACGAAAAAAAAAACAAAACCGAAAGTTAAAAAATAGCTAGATAGAATGTAAAAAGGAATTTAAATAAATTATTTATATTCTAATTGGAATCGTCTATCTTTCTTAAGAAATGATTTAATTACATCAGAGTAAAATGTTGGTGATCGTTTTAATTCTACCAACAACTGTTTTTCAATAGCTATCATTGATAATTCGGAAAGACGCTCTTGACCTTGTGTATTTCTCAGATAGGTATGGATACGTTTAAGAGACGAAAAAGCACGTTCCGCGGAAGAACTGGTAGCCGGAATAGTTACAACAAGATACGCTAACTTTAACAGCTCGGGAAAGGCATCTTCGAGGTTATTCTCATGAATGAAATCAATTAATTCGAAAACATTACGATCTTTCAGATCAGGACTAGAATACAAGCAAATCAATTGGCTTTTTAATGTTTGTTTGTCGAAATAGTTTGCATAAATGTCAAATAATGAATCTAATTCCTCTGTAGGAAAATGTGAGTGATAATTGTCAAATTTTTTGTTGTTGAGCAGTTGGAAAAACTTTAATTTATAAATTTCAGAATATCGGTCAGTAATTTCGGTATTAATGTTATCAATTACTTCTACAAAAAGTCGTCTGTATTCCGTTTTTGCACAGCGTACGTTGCGTCTCAAACGAGGAGCCGAGTTATTTTGCAAAGTATTCTCATAAATTTGATCAAATTCGGATTGAAATTCAGCACGTAACCATGCCTGAAAATCCTTTATTTTATTAATACAATAACCGACATCAACTTGTGATTTTTGTAGAATATTGTACAAGCAGTCAGTTTTTTCAAATATCCGATGAAAAATAAAAAGAAAAAAATTGAAATTAAAAGATCGCAAAGTGTTTTCAAAATTCTCCGCAGCTAAAATCGTATCCCCGTCCCAGTTCTGTGGATTGTCGCACAGATCAGAAAACAACTCAATAAGTTTAATTTTTTGTTCAAAAACCGTGTTTACAACTCGCGACATGTATGTCCAACGAGTTGCGGGAGCATTAGGCAATTTTTTGCTGCAATGAGTATCGTAAAAAGCAGCTCGTTTTGTACTATTACTAAAAAAATTACACAAAGCCTGAAGGGCTGAAAAAAATAAACTAACCTCCTGAATTCTATTGCATGATTTAGACAACACTAAGGCCAAAATATGTGCATTACACCAAATGTAAATTGCTTGTGGACAAACATCTTTAACTTTTTGTTGCACTCCATTTCTTACACCAGACATTACACTAGCACCGTCATAGCTTTGCGCTACTAATTTAGCGATGCAATCATGTCTATTCAATAATTCTAAAATAATATTAGAGAGTGAGTCTGCTGTGCGACTTTCCGAAACATTAAGAAAGCCCAAAAAACGGTCATGAATTTCATTTTTATAATAATATCTCAGAATCAAGCACAGTTGTTCTCTATGACTAACATCGGGGGTTTCGTCAATAATAATTGAAACAAATTTTGTATGCCTAACTTCGTAATCGATGCAAGTTTGCATCACATCGGCTACGGAATGAATAATATCGTTTTGAATTTTGTTAGATAAATAACTCGGCCCCGGTTTGTCAGTTTCCTGATGCTGCATATGCTTTTCTAAAACGACATCGTATTTTGAAATTAACGAGACCAGTTCTAAAAAATTGCCTTTATTTAATGAAGTTTTGGACTCATCATGACCTCTTAAAGGAAGTTCTTGTTGTGCTAAATGACAAACAATATCGACTAATCTTTGAAATACACTACGGTTGTTATCAACGCGCGTGTTATATTTTGAAATTTCCTCAGATATCTGGCGTGATATAGATGTCTCAATTCGTTGTTTACCAAAATTTCCGAAAGAAACCATTGCACACAGGTGTTTATGGGAATTTGCGTGCCTTTTAATGGCGCCAGATATGTTATTTAAATCATTATAACCAGATGTATTCCAAACGGAATCTTCATTCGAAAAAAATATGCAGCACCAGCAATACAACTTATTAGTGTGCGAACAGCCAACAATCCAACTAGTTTTATACACTGATCTATTAAATTTTCGTTTATGCGATTTACTAGTCTGAGAAATAGACAGATTAGGCGTCGGTTTTAATGAAGAAATTAACTGTTTTTTCTGAGCAAAGTTTAAAGATTTTACCTTATCTTCGCCAATCAAAACTTGAACGCATTTTAAATCCTCACAAGGTACAATTACCTCCATTGTTGTAGGTAAGTCACCAAAACAATTGTATCACCGAGAAAATCTAAGAAAACACAAAAAACTCTAACTTTTCCCACTCAAGCAAATGAAACTGACAATGACAATGGCACAGACTACTAAGACAGTGTTACCTGTGTTGTTGTGTTATAAACAAAAATATTCCCCAATTTTTCCGAATTTCCCTAAAAATCCCTAAATAGAATTTTATATGTGTTATACCTACATACTTATTTAGTACCTAAATTATTTCGTAGGTAAATATAACGTTACATATTAAGTTGATAAAAAAAAATGAAAAATACAACTATGCAAACTTGTTAATTATTTCTAGAACCACATCATCATCCTGTTGCTCCTTTCATTTGACGTCTCATTTTTGAAGTCATACATATGTACGATGAAGTTCTTGATCGTGTCCACAGTATGATTAAGTTTTACTCACGATCCATAATCCCGATTTATAAGGAAAATCGTACCATCATGATACTATGTACCTTTTTAGGGGATATGAATTACATATCGTGCGTTCCTTTCTACGCACAAAACAGAAAACACACGCTTTGTTTTCGATTTGGTAAGTTTTGTTCGAAATCCCTAAAAAAATCCCCAAAATATTCCAGTCCCCAAAAATTTCCCTTTTAACACTTCTAGTCCCTAAATTTAGGGACAAAATCCCTAAGTTGGTAACCGTGTACTAAGAGATATGAACTGAAGTGAGTTGCACTCGGGTCATTGCAGTGTTGTCATTTGGCAAAAATAAGTCGCCAGTTATATGAAAAATCTAGCTAGATGTCGCAAATTTTTTATTTTTAAGATATTGCTTGAATATTTATATTCGTTATTTTCAAAAGTCGCTGGTTTTTATTTTTGCTAAATCTTAAAAAAGTCACCAAACTCGTTAAAAATCTCCAAGATCTCACAACGTCGCTAAAACGGCAACACTGCAGAGTTGGCAAGGTGACAAGGTCACGGATACGCGTACAACTTCACATGCAAAGCCCTGCTTAAATCTTCAAACTGAACGTCTACAAAGACGCACAAGTTTCTAACTCGTTATACGACACATCGCTATAAGTGCGAAAGAGACAGATATAGTATTTGAAAGCCCGGTAAAAGCCGGTGCGTGTAAGCGAGATAGCTATATGTAGATGCTACAACTGCAAATGCGAAACTCTGCGCGCGACCAATCGCTATGTGAAGTAGTGTGGCATAGGTAGATACTTTGTGTTATTTTGATAAGAATTAAGCGCGCGAACTTTTAAATAGTTCAGGTTTGATATTGATTCTCTATCGAGCATTTTAGTAAGGCAAGCCAGGCTTTTGGGCTTCTATGAAGCTACCGCCACTGTATGTAAGTTACGAATTTAAAGTAAGCTAAAAGTTCTGAAGGGTCAAAACTAAGTTTACATAGAAGCTCTTTTCACAGACCTTTCTCCCCTTCCTAACTTTGTTACTATTATTCAGTCAGGACTACTGGACTTTAAGTAAACGTATAAGTAAATATTATGACTCCATCTGCATCTCACGGGGGAGTCCCAAAAATCTTTAGGATTACAGCTGCGTGTGCCCAACTATTTGTTTAACCCGAAAATGTTGTCCCGTCCAAAGTTTGCCTGATTTTGATATGCAAACGTACCTTTATAGGGTTATCTTTTTTATTAAGATCGTAAATACGATTTTCAAGTCTAAACATTCCTCTTTTTAAACTAAAACAAGCGGCACAACGTAAAGGAAATCAGACTCAAACTTTACTCGCGATGTTATTACATCCCAAAATCGCAAGGCCACCGCGGCCAATTTGTATTTAAAATGCCTCTTTATAAATAAAAACGTGACAGGCGTATACAATAAATTTCAGGTTATTCAATTTGTTCTTAATAAATAAAGGTTTCCAATATATATCTATGAACTCAATTTATGTTGTAAAATTATTTACTTGCTAACTGGTTGGTTTCGTGTCTTGGTGAACATAAAAGTATATTTTTTATCTATTTAGTATAATGTCATGTCTAAACTGAAGCAGCTATGATTAGTATTCGTAACAACAACCAGCTCTAAATAAAGCCTTTTATCAGACATATATTAGATATGCATATTAGTTATTTTTTAGCAATTATTAGATATTAGGAATAAAGCTACAAATTATATATTTTGTTATATATCTACACCTATTTCAGGCTTACCGGTAAATGGAGTAAGACAGCTTCCAAAAGATGGATGGATTTAGCGAAAATTATGTTATTTCTAGCACTCATTTTAACGATAAGATCTTGTGTTCATTGTTGATCATTGCAAATGCCTTTGATAAATGTAAATTCATAAAACATTCTCCGAAACTTCATCTCAAGCAGCAGCTCTTGAGTAAATAAACATCTTTATTTACTTCCCAAAGCCAAGGAAATCTCGTGAAAAATTCAGGAATTACTGCGCTTGAAAAAATTGTGTTCGCGGTTTAATTGGGTTTGGTTTGTATGATACACCAATTAATCTCACGACAGGAGAGCTGGTAAGTTTCGTCAGGGATTACAGTATCTGTGATGTTATTTTCTGCATCCAATATTTTATTGCAGTTGGTAACAATCTAACTGCAACTTTCGCAGAAGATGGCCGTCTCAATGTTTACGATACAACTTTATGAGAAATAAACGATTTCTCTCTAAATCTGTCACGTAGTTCAGCGAGACATTTAATAGCTCAGCAAAACTAGAGCTTAGGTCAGTGAGCGACTCATCCATGGCAGCTTAGCTTACGACTTGGTCTAGATTCCATAATATATCTGATATATTGGTATAATTTATCATTCAGATTATTTCCACTAAAATTTTAGTTACGTTGTTCAAATATGTTAATCGTTCTTTTAATCTTTGATGAGATATGTCTGAACTTTGTTGGATTTGGCTTAATATTATGTCAATTATAACATATTAGTTACCGTTCTACAAATACTAGCATAGTACATATCTTATATATGTAATAGTTATAGGGTTAAGATATTTCTAGCTTACTCGTATCTGTAATATTTGAAATGTTGCTGTCATTTAATATAATATATCAAAAAGCTCATCATAACTAATATTTTATTACGCAGTCTTAAATTAAATCACAGATAAAATCAAGAAGCTTGTCATGTTGTACGTGAAGATGTATTGAAGTATTTGCCTGTAGACTCAACACGATGTTATACAGCTGCAGTTCTGATACATTACATATTAGAGGCATTTTTATTTACTAATATAATATTTAATAAGGCGCACATCACACACACACACTAATATTGATGTTAATCTTCACACTATGATCTCTGGTTATTCCCTTGATAAGTTTTACTACCACTCCTTCCAGAGCTTTGTGCCAGAAGCTCTGGCTGTTCATAATTATTTGATGTTAGATGCTTATCGTTACTTGAACGATGCTTTTAAAACTGACACTTTTCTTGTTAATGTTAATCAGGTAAACTTTCTATACTCGACCTTTGCCATTGTACGAACACAATCTAAACAGTTTTGTTTTATGTCTGGGTTAATTTCGGGCTCTTTGGGTATTCATTGTTCAAGTTTAGCGCAAGGTACTGTGGCGACTTGCGCGCCACCTATTTATATTCGTACTGGCTGATTGTAAATATTTTATAAATAAGATTTAAAAAAGTTATGTTTTTTTGTATAGGTGTCATGATTTTGTTTTGTTCAGAGAGTCTTCTGATAATTTTCCGGTCGAGTAATCCATGAGCGATAAAATATTATTACAAGTCCATTATTGTGCAGTTTATGTCCTACCATGTGAATAGTGTGAATATACAAGAGTCTTGAAGTTGTGCAGTTTTCCTTCTGGTATCAAATTATCGAAACAAACTGAAAGGTATAAAATTCCTTCATTGGTGACCCCGACGTGATACCTGAGCACGTAAATACATCTTCATGGATACATAAGAAACTTCAGCTCTCATTTTTAATGAACGAGGATAATCAAGTTAAAACGCGCCTAATAAAATATTTTTTCTGAAGAATATTATCGCCATTCGCCGATAGACAATCTCCGAAACTTTTTTTTTCGCCAACTTGACCTGGTACTGATGCCAGTACCGTTGAACTTACTGGTACTTGGAGCGACTTCAGCGGCCCGTTCTTCGAGTTTTGTTGAATAAAAGAAGGAGTAAAGTGTGTGTAAATAAATATAGTATGTTAATTTGTAATATTATTTTGAAATTTATTTACATTGTTTGGACCTGTAAAGGTGAGCGCACGCTACATCATCACCCATCATCTTTGGCACGGGATTTGCTCAGGTACCCAAATTAGTTATTTAAATTAAAATGTCAGAAACCGAGGGTGAGTTCGTCGAAGCAGAAGGTGGAAAGGTAGTAGTTAACCGCGTGACTATACGAATGCCTCCTTTTTGTAAGGATCGCCCAGCATTATGGTTCGCGAGCCTTGAGGCGCAGTTTTGTATTAACGGTGTTGTTCAGCAGTTGACTAAATTTAATTATGCGTTGGCTCATTTAGACACGACCTGCACTCGGGAGGTTGAAGACATCATTCTCACTCCTCCGAAGGTGGATCCATATGATACCTTGAGGAATGCGATTATACATAGATTTTAGGTTTCGCAAGAAAAAAAGGTTAGGTGTTTGTTTGAAAAAGAACAGATAGGCGACCGCAAGCCGTCGTCGTTTTACAGATACCTTAAGTCGCTAGCGGGACTTTCTTTTTCTGAGGATGTTTGAAGACCATTTGGATGAGTCGGCTTCCCAGGTATCTTCAAACCGTGCTCACTGCACAGCGACTTCAAAGTTTGCCAGAACTTAGTGAGCTGGCTGACCAGTTGATGAAAACCAATGGTCAGCCATCTCAACATATGGGTTGCGCGTCGGCTGCGTCGAATTCTTCATTAGTTAGTAGCGTTCCGCAGATAGCGGTGTTTAACAAAAAAGTTGAGGAACTTACTCGTGTTGTGGCATCTTTGGCCAAACTAAATAATGAACAGCATGGTCGCTCGCGAGAACGCAATTACCGTGATTATCGCAACCGTTCACGTTCGCGAAATAAAGGTTTTTGTTTTTACCACAATCGTTTTAACACCAAGGCGAAAAAGTGTATTCAACCGTGTAAATGGTCTGGCCCTGCCCCTTCTAGTGCTGGAAATGATGGCAATACTCCGGAAAACTAGTAGAGCGCCTGGTGCAGGCGACTACCGATCGCTCCATTTCCAGTCGCCGACTTTTTGTTACCGACCGGTATACGAATAGGAAATTTCTTATTGATACTGGGTCGGATCTTTGTTGCGTGCCAGTCGGCCACGTTAATAGGTTATGAAGACAGGTGCAGCCGTACGATTTAGTCGCAGCTAATGGCTCGAAAATGAAAACATATGGTTTAGTTACATTGTACCTGAATTTAGGACTTAGGCGCAATTACTCGTGGAATTTCGTTGTAGCGGATGTTGAGTCCGGGATAATTGGATCAGATTTTTTGTCGCACTATAATTTATTACCAGACTGTGCTCATGGGAGACTTTTTGACGGGAAGACAGGACTGTCATCCATCGCAAAGCTTCATGATGCGAGCCATTCTAGTGTGAAGGTGATTTCTGTTCCCGACTCGCCTTTTTCAGACATTCTGAAGAAATTTCCGAGTATTACACGTCCGACAGGTGTACTTCAGGAGCCCAAGCACGCAACTATGCATTTCATTAAGACGACTGATGGCCCCCCGGTTTCGGCACGGCCGCGTCGTCTGGCTCCGTTGAAACTTCGCGCTGCCTAAACGGAATTCGAGGACATGGTCAAGGCTGGGACAGCCAGGCCATCAAGCAGTCCTTGGTCTTCAGCGTTACACCTAGTGGAGAAAAAAGATTCAACGTGGCGCCCATGCGGTGACTATCGCGCTTTGAATGCTCGCACCATTCCGGACAGATATCCGGTTCGTTATATTGGGGATGTTGATCAGAACCTCGCTGGGAGTACCATATTCAGTAAAATCGACCTGGTGAAGGCTTACCAACAAATTCCGGTAAATCCCGCTGACGTTTGCAAAACAGCAATAATTACACCATTCGGATTATTCGAATTCCCATTTATGAGTTTTGGACTTAGAAATGCAGGCCAAACATTTCAACGTTTTATTGACGAAGTTGTTCGGGGCCTTGAATTCTGCTATGCTTACGTTGATGACATTTTGGTTTACTCCAGCTCCAGCTCCTGTCATGCTAAACACCTGGCGATCCTATTCAGAAGGTTGCATGAGTATGGTGTAGTAATTAACACTTCCAAGAGCGTTTTTGGAGTGAAAGAGGTTACCTTTCTGGGGTATAGGATTAATGCAGAGGGTGTTCGGCCCCCTGATGACAGAATCCAAGCTCTAGTGGATTTTCCTCCCCGAAAAACTGTTGAAGGCATGCGTCGATTTCTTGGCATGGCCAATTTTTATCGTCGATTTATACCAGCAGCTGCCAAATATCAGGCTCCTTTAATTGACGCAGTTGTTGCCATTCAAGGCAAGGGCGCCAAGCCTTTTATTTGGATGCCTGAGTTAATGGAGTGTTTCAAAGAGTGTAAGAAAAGTCTGACTTCCGCGAGGATCCTCGCGCACCCAGACTGTAGCGCATTTCTCGGTCTTTTTACTGACGCATCGAGCACTCATGTTGGTTCTTGCCTACAACAGCGATCAAGCGAGATGGATGATTGGCAGCCAATCGCGTACTTTAGCAAAAAGCTGAATTCCATGCAGGCACTCTGGCCAGCTTACTATAAGGAGCTTCTAGGCGTTTACGAGAGTGTTCAGCACTTTAGGCATATTCTCGAAGCTCAGCACGCGACAATCTTTACGGATCATAAACCGTTAATTTACGCGTTTTCTCAGCGGAGAGAAAAGCTGCCACCCTCTCAGCTGAATCAGTTGTCGTTCATTAGCCAATTTTCTACGGATATTGTCCATATTAAAGGCGTTGACAACGTGGTTGCGGACACTTTATCACGTATCGAAGCTGTTTCTTTGGAAGTGGCACAGTGAACTTTACCGCTCTTGCTACTTCACAATTAGCTGATGAGGAATTAGCACATGCTCGCGTGAACTCTTCGCTTAGATTGGAAGAGGTTTTAATTCCTGGCACAAATGTGACCATCACTTGCGACATGTCTACAGGCAAGCCGCGTCCGTTCCTTACTCCTTCCTTTCGTAGAGCAGCTTTTGACAAATGCCATAACCTCAGCCATCCTGGTGCGCAGGCATCTGCACGCATGGTGACTGAGAGATATGTTTGGCCTGGCGTTAAAGCCGATTGCCATAAATGGGCGCGCTCCTGCTCTGAGTGCCAGCGTTGTAAAGTGACCAGGCACGTTAAATCACTACTAGGTGATTTTAGCAGACCATCTGGTAGGTTCAAGCATGTCCACATCGACATTATCGGACCACTTCCGCATTCAAACGATTTCAATTATTGTCTTACCGCGTTAGATAGGTTTACGCGGTGGCCGGAGGTTTGGCCAATGAGCTCCATCACCGCTGAAGAAGTGGCCGATACCTTTATAAATGGTTGGGTTTCTCGTTTCGGTGTCCCAAATGTTATAACAACGGATCAGGGGCGTCAATTTGAATCATGACTATTTCAGCAATTAATGTGTGTTTGTGCAACGAAAAGGATTATAACGACGAGCTATCATCCATGCGTGAACGGCATGGTCGTATGGGCCTATTGGGAGCGTATGCATCGACAGCTCTAGGCGACATTAATGTGCCATGCTGGGTTTTGGTCGAAGGCACTTCCATTGGTACTCCTAGGTATGATATATGACTCCTAGGATCCTTCTAATTATAGACCTATATCCGTGCTTCCAGCATTGAGTAAAATCTTTGAAAAAACCATGCTGGAACAGATGTTGTCTCACTTCAATTCAAATGGGATCCTGCATAGTCAACAGTTTGGTTTCACGAAAGGTAGGTCGACAACGGAGTCAAACTCATCAGCCAAATCTTGGAGGATTGGGAGAGGTCCCAGGATGCCATTGGCATTTTCTGTGATCTCTCAAAAGCTTTCGACTGCGTCGACCACAACACATTGATCTGTAAATTACACCACTACGGAATTCGTGGAAAATCTGCTGATCTCGTGCTTTCCTATTTATCAAACAGACAGCAAAAAGTAAATGTTAATGGGGCGACGTCCTCCGGGTCTCTAGTCAAGATGGGCGTGCCCCAAGGTTCAACTCTCGGCCCTTTCCTTTTTCTTGTTTACATTAATGATCTCCCTTTTATGATGGCCAAATTATCGGATATAATTCTATTTGCTGATGATACTTCGCTAATTTTTAAAATAGATAGGCAAGATACGGATGTCATAAATGTCAACGAAAGTCTAATTGTTCTCTCAAAATGGTTCGCAGCTAACAATCTTTTACTGAATGCGAAAAAAACAAAATGTCTAAAGTTCTCTTTACCAAATGTACCACAACATGACCTAAACTTAAATCTTGACGGCAAAAATCTTGAAGTTATAACGGAAACTGTATTCTCAGGGATTACTATCGATTCAAAATTGCAGTGGGGCGCGCACATTACAACTCTTTCGGGTAGGTTAAGTTCGGCTGCATATGCAGTAAGGAAAATAAGGCAGCTAACCGATGTAGCTACAGCTAGGTTAGTATACTATGCTTATTTCCACAGTATTATGTCTTATGGCATTCTTCATTCATCTGCTGTGGGGATCAGCAGCAGACGTTGACTCAATTTTCATCCTACAAAAGAGGGCAATCCGCGCAATCTATAAAATGGGTCCTCGCGAGTCCCTCAGAGAAAAATTTAAAGAGATCGATATACTGACTCTACCTTCACTTTATATTTTGGAATGTATTTTGTATGTCCGTAAAAATCGGGGGCTTTTCAAAACTAGAAGCGACTTCCATAATTTAAATACACGCAGTAAGCACGAAATTGTAATACCCAAATTCAGATTAACGAAAACTAGCAAGTCTTTTCTTATAAACAGTATACGCTTTTATAACAAGTTGCCAAAGTCAGTTATAGAACTGACCGATGGAAGGTTCAAAAACTACATCAAACGTATCCTTGTTAAAAAAGCATATTATAAAATCAAGGACTACGTTGAAGATAAAAACATTTGGCCTTAGCTCCTTCTGCGCATGCAGCTTCCCTGGTAACTTGTAAACGGCACAAATATGTGGATGTCTCTAACTATTCTCAATCTCATTTTTTCTTTCCTTCTTTTAATTAGACTTTTTAAAATGGTTTTCAATCATCTTTAAAGCCCTTTGCTAAGAATAGTTACAGCACTGATAACAAAATTTGTGCAACATGTTAAATTTAGTCTTGTTATACTTATTTTTATTATTTTTTACCTTTGTATAGATTCTTTTACCGATTGTTTTGTGAATGTGTGAACATTGTAGGCCTTCTAGATGCTAGTTAACATTTGTTAACTTTTTTATATAATCTTTTTCTTTTTTTTTTAGTTTCTTACGACTTATTGTCATAATTCGGGCCTACGTTGTCCCCCCATATCTAAGTACTAATGCTGTAACATGGAAATATTGTAAAACCAAACCATTTTTAAAAGAGTAACCATGGAATTTCTTGCCGGTTCTTCTCCATAGGAAACGATCAACCCGAACCGTGCACATTTTGTCGACGTTTTATAAGTGCCCATGTAGGCCTATGTGAAATAAAAAAAAATATTTTGATTTTGATTTTTTATGAGGTCGGTTTTTAAAGAAGACATTAAAGCTTCTCCAGTCGAGCTCGTTTTTGGCGAGACATTGCGTTTGCCAGGAGAATTTATTGAGACTACAGACTTGTCCAGAAGTACTGAGTCAGTTGTTGATTTCGTCTCGGACTTAAAGAGGCGAATGGAGGTGATTCGACCGGTAGAAGCTTCGCACCACGCGCGCCCTTCGTTATTTATTTTCAAAGACTTGGCGACGGCGTCGCATGTTTGGTTACGTGACGACACAGTAAAACGATCGTTGCAGCCACCGTACTCCGGTCCATTCCGAATAATAAGACGGGAGGATAAGACTTTAAAGTTAGAAGTTAAGGGACGTGAGGTTACAGTAAGTATAGATCGCGTAAAACCAGCTTTTATTGATGCTGATTCTTTAACGGGTAATAATGAGGTTGTAGATTTGCGAAGCTCGTTGTTAATAAATACTGCAAATGCTCCGACGTCCTTTCCACCTCCTGCTTCGGTGGTGACCAGATCGGGTCGTCAGATTAGGTTTAGAAATATTTTGGACTTATAAATAACATAGTTTTTTTTTTTTTGTTGCCTCCTTTGTAGGGGGGTTTTTCCTCTGCGTTGGGGGGTGATGTGGCGACTTGCGCGCCACCTATTTATATTCGTACTGGCTGATTGTAAATATTTTATAAGTAAGATTTTAAAAATGTTATTTGTTTTGGATAGGTGTCATGATTTTTGTTTGTTCAGAGAGTCTTCTGATAATTTTCTGGTCGAGTAATCCATGAGCGATAAAATATTAATACAAGTCCATTATTGTGCAGTTTATGTCTTACCATGTGAATACTGAAAATATACAAGAGTATTGAAGTTGTGCAGTTTTCCTTCTGGTATCAC
The DNA here is from genome assembly GCA_964057195.1 of Orthosia cruda. Classification (NCBI taxonomy): domain Eukaryota; kingdom Metazoa; phylum Arthropoda; class Insecta; order Lepidoptera; family Noctuidae; genus Orthosia; species Orthosia cruda. The sequence continues at coordinate 5,456,809 of OZ059848.1, read as the reverse complement.
ATTATCAAAACAAACTGAAAGGTATAAAATTCCTTCAAGTGTAATCGTGACTTACCTAACTACTAACTATCCATTCCTAAAGTGTTGTTTAAAGAATGTGATCAGAAAGATATTCCTACATTGGGCAGCGTGATGTTATGTTACAAAATAGTTTATACAATAAACAGACATGCGATTGCAGCAATACTGAGCGACTTACCGTCATTTATTGAAGAATTCTGCTGTATAATTCCCAATTCATCAGATCTTCACAAAATTTAAATGTGAACAATTCGGGCCCATACTCTGACAAATTTGTGATTTTTTTTAAATTGGACCACAATTGACGGAGAAATCAGTGAACAATGAACATAACTACACAAAAAAAAAACAAACATACGGTCGAACAAAGAACCTCTTCCTTTTTTGGAAAGTCAATTAAAACATAATGGCATTACCATAATTTTTTTGAGTGCAAATGGTCAGTATTTTTAAAGCAAGTCTTAAATCGTTGCAACAAAACAGTACCTACGTGAAGATTTTAATATAATTATGTTGTTATTGTAGTTTGAGTTGATGGATCTAATCTAACGGAACAAAAAAACCTATGGAACAAATAAATAAACTAACAGAATATTGAGGAGCCTTAATAAGCGTTTGTTGTGGTGCAAAACACCATTTCATTCGAATCAGTGACCAACACGCAACGCGCAACGCGGTATACGCTATTCGCCTTATCAACGTAGTAGTTCTCAATAATCTTATACTGACACAAAGTGCGGTGCGACGATAGTTAAAGTGTCAATGACGTTGTAAATGTTCCAAATCTAAGTTGATATCGGTCATGAATACATTTATCGGTGGAGATCGAGTCAAGTGATACGATACGTATTGACTACTATGTGCAGCGGTTGCTTGCGCTTCAAAAGTAGGTTTTGTGTAGTTTTTTTCATAACACTGGCCTAAGTTGAGTAATTTATTGATCAATACTTTCAGTACCCACCAAAATGAACATACCTTAAACTGTAAATTGTGCCAGCTTGTGTAATCGCTTACACGGAATAGTTTTATTATATTATACCAAAGCTCATTGCTATTACTAATTTTTACGCTCTGAACTTAATACCTTACTTTGTTTTACAATCTAAGATTAATTGCTCATTAAATCTACGCATTATATCTGCCCGTTTAGGGCGCGATATAGGGGCGATTTAAAACAGCCCGCACCAACACTGACTCACTGTGTAGACACGGACTCCCTAAACTTACCGAAGTTGAAATTTAGTTATGGTTTCTATCCTTACTCAAGAAGTTTTCAGTTGTTTTAATTTAATCGGATTCTGGTAATTAGATTTCCACTGGGATAAAGGTTGTCCTCAAGTTACCGGCTCATAGTTTCTTGCATTGTATTAATTTCCTGCGGGAACCGAAAGTTCAACCTTTGAATGTGGATAAAATACGTTTACATGTTTAAAACAATATTTAAAATAGTTAATTTAAAAAAATGTTACCATTTTGCTTTCAACCTCGCAACAAAAATGAGTCTACAAAGTTTACTAATTAATTTATTCACTACAAAATCAAAATAAATTTTACAAAATATTAAACATTTATTGTTGATTTATTTACCTTGTCAGTATCGGTTGTTTCAATAAAGGTTTAATATTTGAAAGATTATAAAAGTGTCGCCAAATGGGGAAAAAAGTACTAAGGGCCTTCGTGATGGTGCGACGCAATTCAAATTCCGTCGATACTGATATGGATATGGGCGATATCGTACGAGTATTTTCTAAGAAATGTTTAAGTGCAGATCAGTCGAATAGAATTGCATTGCGTCCATGTGAACGTAATTGCAATTTTGTTTAATAGAAATCGCTTTTCAGTGAGATTTAAATCGAATCGCGTCGAGCCATCACGAAGGTCGGAAAGACTTCATCTAAAGAAAGAAAGAAAGAAAAATATTTATTTGTGAGCCGCACAGGAGACACGAGATAAGCAACACAAACAATAATAAAAAATTAAAATAAATAACCCCGTGCGAGACCAAAAAGGCTCCTATCTCAGCATGTGCAACCATATTAAAAAGAAAATAACGCTGCGCTGATATTCTGATAGGGCCCACTGTTGATGCCACGGACACATTCACGGAAACGGAACATACAATATTTAAAGCAATAAAATAGAATAAGATAAATAATAACAAAATAGTATTAACACAGAAGGTGAGTCACAGTATGTATGTGTATAACGTAGACAAATATATGAATAAAACACAATAAATATACGACCAAGACGGCTCAATTATCATTTTTCGAAACCGTAGACAAACGACAGAGCGCGCCAATCTCTATCTGTGGTCAGCGTCGGCTGTCAAAATAAAAAACGAAATAATGGTGAAAAGATTACTATTATGTAAGACATTTCTGTAAATAAACAAAGTGAAAAGGTTGCTAGTATTCGATAAAACAGAGTTGTGTAAATATTACTGTGTGTGGTGTAGTGTTCGCCAGAAAGTTTAAAAACTAAGAACAAGGAACATGACTGTAGAAAACATCAACTGCGTGCAAACCCCGAGTAAGTATAGCCGCTGGCTTCCTTTTGCTTGAGTAATAAGTACTGCTTGAAATTAGTACTAAATGTTCCAATTGTCTTTATAGCGCGAAACGGTGGAGGATGATCATTCCAGATACGAGAGGCAGCGAATTTGAAACTGCCACGGAATGCAGCAGTTTTATGAGACGTCAACAGAAGGTACGCAGAAGCTCTCGTTCTGACTTTGTTTACATCTCGAGACCAGGTCAGTTTACTGAATAGATAGTCTGGCTTTTTTGTGAGAATTATGCCAAAGAGCAGGGTAGCCAAATGAAGCTTTCTACGATCTGACATTCTCATCAAATTACCCTTATTTAGAAAATGAGTTACATGAGATCTAGGAGGAATGGTGAAACAAAATCTTGCACAAGCATTCTGTACTCGCTGAATCAACCTTTCGCTCCTGCCCAGAATGCACGCCCCATACACAGTGTCAGCGTAGTTAAGCTTGGATAGAACGAGTGATTCACAGAGCAAGATACGCATATCTACACTTATGTAGGAACGCACACGGTACAGGAGCTTAAGCCTGTAAAAGCAATTGCGCACAGCCTCCATAATGTGGGTCTCAAAGTGCAGATACTCACCAAATACTACCCCGAGATTACGGGCTTCCCGTACCCTTTCAATGGGGCAGCCGTCAATCTTCAAGTCTAAACTCCCACTAGCCATCTTGCTCAAAAAATCTCTAGATCCCATTAATATAAATTTAGATTTGGCTGGGTTCAAAACTAAGGAGTTTCTCATAGACCAGGCTGAGATCCTATCCAAATCCTCATTCAGTCTTTTTACAGTGTCAGCAGACTGCTGGGGATGAAAAGAGAGATACATCTGCAAATCATCAGCATATAAGTGGAACTTGGTGTTGAGCAGGCAGTTAATGATGTCGGCACTGTAAAGAATGAAGAGTAGCGGACCCAGGATTGATCCCTGCGGTACACCCCTATTCACACGCTTAGGACCAGAGGATTTAACGGCTCCATCACTGTCGCTTGTCACCTGGACAAACTGAGAACGGTGAGTCAAGTAACTCTCAAACCACTTTACTGTCTCAGGCTGACATCCGTAGTAAGACAACTTCGATAGGAGGAGCGAGGTATTAATAGAGTCAAAAGCGCGCGAAAAATCTAGTAAGACCAGCAGGGTACCCATGCTCTTATCTCTAGCTTCAAGAATATTCCCAACCACATCAAGAAGAGCTGTGGCTGTGCTGTGCCCCTTGCGAAAACCCGATTGAACAAGCGGCAAAATGCTATGTTCCTCAAGGTAAGACCGAAGCTGGTTAGAGACAACCTTCTCCAGGACCTTGGAGAGGCATGGCAATAAGCTAATCGGGTGAAGTTCTTTCACGCTGGTAGGATTAGAAACTTTAGGGATGGGTCTAACTATTGCCAATTTCCACAGATCCGGGAAAGATGAGGTGGTGATGGAATGGTTAATGATGGCCGTTATAGCTGCAAGGGTCCGAGGAATGGTCATCATCAGCATCTCCAGAGAGATATGGTCACAACCCTGTGCATTGGACTTGAGACTATGCAACAGCTTCAGCACCATATCCTCATTAACGGGCTCAAGCTGGAAGTGACTGTTACTGAATCTGTGGTGCTCAAAGTACTTCAAGTCAGCAGAAGAAACCCTACCGGTGCCAGGCACATCCAAAAAATGTTCATTATTTTTTTCTGGGTTGTTACAAAAATGTGGTAATCCGTGGTCAGGTTTATTAGATATACTAGTGGCTATGGTAGATTTGATGTGCTTCCATATTTTTTTAGGTTGTTTAATGTTATTATTTATGTATGATTTAAAATATGCACGTTTCTCACTCTCAATAGCAGCCCTAACAGTATATTTGAGCTCTTTATATGAGTTGACATGACGCAAGGATTTAGTTGCTTTTGACTTTATGTGGCTCTTGTCCCGCAATTTCATCATTTGTTTGATAGTTGAAGTTATCCACGAGCAAGACTTATCTTTTATTAAGACTTTTTTAAGTGGTGCATGTAAATCAAACAAGTTCAAAATAAAATTATTAAATGTTTCAACCATGCTGTTCACATCCTCTAATCTTTCAATATATTCCCAGTCCATCTTGTTCAGGTCCTCGTTAAACTGGTCAATTAATATATCCCTGAGAGGTCTGTAGATGACCCAGTGTGGGGAAGGCTTCTCCACCCTGAAGTTTAGCTCAACCGACACAACCGCGTGTTGACCGAGCTCAGGCACGTGAGATACGGAGACCTCACGTATACGGGCGTCGGTGCACACGACGTCAATAAGTGATTCACTATGATCAGTGAAATGTGTCGGTTCAGTAACTATTTGTTGCAATTTGTAAATTGCAACAAATAGTTACTACATGTTAGCTACATGTTAAAAAGTTGTTCAGTAACTTAGCTTTGTTGTCCGAAGGGTTTAACATGTTTATATTGAAGTCACCCAACAAAACAATCTTGTCAGCGCCAGCAAAGGAGAAAAGAGAGTCAGTAATCGCATCAAGGAAGATGTTAACATCAAGCCATGGCGGCCTATATGCAGTACCGACGATGACCGAGTGCGAGTTGACGTTCAGCTGGAGCCACATCTGCTCGACCCGAGCAGATGTGGCTCCACATCTACACATCATACACAAAATCAAAATCAATATTTTTTTATTTCACATAGGCCTACATGGGCACTTATAAAACGTCGACAAAAGGTGCACGGTTCGGGTTGGTCGTTTCCTATGGAGAAGAACCGGCAAGAAACTCCATGGTTACTCTTTTAAAAATGGTTTGGTTTTACAATATTTCCATGTTACAGCATTAGTACTTAGACATGGGGGGACAACGTAGGCCCGACTTATGACACATCTAGAGAGATTCTTTTACATTTATAAGCTTGTATGTAACTTGCCTTGTTCGTTAGTTATAGTATATCCCTGAGCAGGCCGGGTTTAGACCGGGTTATTCTTGTTCCGGTCAAGTACTCAGACTAACTCAGTTTATAGAGGATGGTTACGAGGCCAATAAAGTCACAGGGGTCGTATTTGTGACTTATCAGCGGCATACGACACTAGTAATATTAAAAAACTTCTAGCTAAGGTCGGTACTCGGTTTCATTCATATACTCAGCGAACTATTGCAGAACCGTCGCTTCCAAGTGTGCTTCCAATCGGACAAGAGCAGATGGCGCCGAAAAAAAAATGGTCTCCCCCAAGGCAGTGTGTTGTCATCCACGCTTTTTAACATATACACCAATGACCAGCCTACAACGCAGCACACTGAACGCTTCTTGTATGCGGATGACCGAGCCTTGGCGGCGCAATCATCTAGCTTCACAGAGGTAGAATATAATCTTACTTTAGCACTCGAGTCACTTGGAGGGTACTACGATAGTAATGCCCTTCATCTGAACCCGTCCAAAACTCAATCTTGCGCTTTTCATCTTCATAACAGAATTTCAAACAGGTAACTAAATATAACATGGCGAGGTACTAAAGTAGATCACTGCAAAAATCCTAGATACCTTGGTGTTGCATTGGATAGATCGTTAACTTTTAAAGTGCACTACTACAGCACAAAGCGGAAGGTCAGTACCCGGAACAACCTGTTGCGTCGCCTTGTCTCTACCAACTAGCGGCACCCGATGTTCTTCGGACAACTGGTCAATGTCCCTCTGCCTCTCAGCTGGCGAATTCGCGTGTCCTGTGTGGCACCAATCCGCTCATGCTAAGCAAGTTGACATCGCCCTAAACGAGATGTGCCGAATTATATCGGGTTGCCTCAAACCGACTCCCCTCAACAAAATATACCATTGGCATTGGCACAGGCTGGCATTGCACCTCCAGTGGTAAGAAGGGATGTCGCATGCGCGCTTGAGAAAAAATACCAGGAATCCGATTCCCGACATCCTCTCTACGATCACACTACAACCCCGGGTAGACTTAAAAGTCGGTAGAGTTTTCTTCGGTGCACACGGGCCACCCAATACTCACCGCCTAAAGTGAGAAGCAAGTTGTGGAGAGAAGCTTACCATGACCCGACTTCTTGAAACCCCAGGAACACCTGCCACTTGGACGTGAACTGCAGTGGCCTATATGGAAAGCACTCAATCGTTTGCGCATCCAAGTAGGCCACTGCAAACACAATTTGGCAAAATGGGGTTCTATAGACCCGTCTAATACCCAGTGTGAGTGCGGTGCCCCTTTGCAAGATATGGCACATATGCTGGAGTGTCGCAAGTGCCCATACACCTGCACTTTGGAGGACCTTATGCTCGCCACTAACACTGACGGCCACCTACTGGGCCCAAAATATATAAAGAGTTTACCATCGACTCAAAAAGAAGAAGAAGTTAGTTAGTATGTGTGGGTTAAATCTTGCAACTGAATATAGATATAGAATAGAACTGAAGATAACTCTTTTAGAGTTATCTTTGGGGATAATCGGTTGGGCGATTGAGCTGAAGTTTCGCATATACGCTTAGTTAGCTTAAAGCTTGATATTACAAACTTTTTAAATTAATAATTGACATAGTTATCCAAAAGAAGTGTTTTATAAAATAAACTCTTGTAGATCCCAAGATGCTTTTAGCGCATACTACGCCGTAGCACAGCGAACATGCAACGCCGTAGCACAGTGTACATGGTACGCCGTAAAACAACGTGCATGCTACGCCGTAGCACAGCGTACATGCTACGCCGTAGCAAAGCTACACTTATCTATCTACATACGTATCGCGTATTGCACTACAACGTCTGCCACATAGGTGCAGATTTCCATTTGTCGTTAAGTAACGTGGCGTGACATTTTTCAGCCTGTACTTTGTTTTAAACTGTTGTAGATATTGGGTAAACAAATTGTATTTATTACTTAGTTAGCCCAGAAACTGAAATTATTACTAATATCCATGAATTTATTGAAGCACAAGGTGTAGTAAAAAGACTTAGTTGACATCTTAGTAAAAAGCAACAATCTTCAATCTTGTATAGAAATTCAAACTCGAGCAGCACTAACCAAATTCACCAAGTTGCCAGTTTAACAATATTGCAACGTGACGTCACATATCGTTGGGTTACATACACGTTACATACTCATATTGCAAGTAAATCGTGTTATCAGCTCATAAAGTTTGGTACTTCTTGAAGGAGTAATGTAAACTTGGGATGTTAATATCGAGCCTCAATCTCAGTATGAAATCCTATTTCTGTAAAGGTACCGAATGTAATGTGACGAAGGTAGGTAACATAAACATGAGGGCATTATGGCAAAGTAATGTACGTAGAAATATATTTATTTTGAGTACCTACGTCTCTAGTCATGTATTTAATGTAGATTAATGTTGCTTTCAGAACATTAATATTCGTCATGTAACGATGGTAATGTTTCTGTACCGTATCAAATTCAAAGGGATGCTAAACCCCTAAACGGTTTCATGGTTGTGTGAGTGCGATATTTGTTTTGTTCGAGAATTTTCTATCACGTGAAAGTTATATGCAACACTGCATCGTTGGCCAAATTTAAAAAAATGCATCAGCCACAAATGCCAAATATTCAAAGCAGTATGATCAATTTGGCTTTGCATGTGAACTAAGCCAGCCGGGTAGGTCGGTGCATTAAATTGTTTTCACTGTCTATTTTACAAGCATTTTTAATTTATTTGGCAAAAATGGTAATTTTTTTTTTCATAAGCCTAAAAGTTTCTCTATTACCTTACCTGATTGAAATAAATTTATTTTTATGTGTTCACAACGAAATAACTACTTACCATTTTTTTTTTCATTTTATACCCAATCAATCACACAGCAAATAGCACAAAGCTTGAAACTAAACTTTTGGCCCGAACAAATTAATCTCATTGACTGGGAATCATGATTAACGACTATCCGCAACTTGTAGGCAATAAACCAACAAGAAATAAAAGAATCCGCACACAGAGGAAGCGTTTAATAACTCGGGCTGGCGATGTCTATAGAGAAACATACCAAGTGATGAATCTTGAATGAATAAAACCTTTCCTAAATGAACATTTCGGGAACATTCTTGATTGTTTATAGTGGGTTCGGGTCGAAGAAATTAGGTTTTTCATAACTTGTTCAAAGGGATTACTTGAGGATTAGCGGCATTAAAGCTACTTAATGTATCGGTTCTTTTGTTAGAAATAACTTGCCTGTTTTTACGTCGTCTCTTTGTAGGTTCTATCTAAACCATAGCTGCGCCAGCTGGAGTTACTTGTAAGTTTTGAAGAGCTTCTTATTGGTTCAAGCTCACTGAAAATACTTGCCTTGTTTGCTTTCTACTAGTTTGATTATTTACATATTTATAAACACTGGTAGCAATAATAAACATGATAATTATAGATCTGCGTCTGTTTGTTGCTAATCCAAGAACATTCACGTGTACATAATGAACACTTGAGCTAGCTTTCTCCTTGGAGGTGGTCAAATTTAATTGTTAACTATCAAAATTGAGTTAACATAGTTCGATATTTTATAGATAGTGCCTAAACAATAACTAAGTAGGTTTAAGAGTGTTGTTATAAAAATTCACCGTACACTGTTTGTTATACATAGGAGATATTAGTGAGTTAGGTATAATTTACATTACTCTATTTATGCTTCTAAAATATATTATAAAATATAAAATATATTTTTTGATAGGGTCTGGCACGAAAGCCTTATTGCTAAGCTTCCTTCATTCGGTTTGCCCGGTGGTCTGTGTGATTGGATTGCAGACTTCCTGAGAGATCGGTCCATTCGAGTGGTTATCGATGGCTGCTCGTCGGACTACTTGGATATTAATGCCGGGGTCCCTCAGGGGTCGGTACTCTCGGCAACTTTATTCTTGCTGCACATTAACGATCTGCTAAAACCCGGCACCTTTGGGTATGCAGACGACAGCACCGTTACTGAGAGATACTTGTCCAACGCTCGTGCTACCGGGCCTCAGATCCAGTCGCTCCGGGAGGCCATGGTGGAGCGCTTAAACCTGTCCTTGCAGGCAGTCTCCGAATGGGGCGATGCCAATCTGGTCAGGTTTAATGCTGCTAAAACCCAGGCGTGTCTGTTTTCCGCAAAAAAGAGTCAATTTCACCCGGCTCCAACTTTCCGAGATGTGACCGTGCCAATGGCTGACTATCTTGAGCTTCTTGGCGTTACGTTGACATCGACTCTCAATTTTGGGCCATACATTGAGGCAAAGGCTCAGCTGGCCGCCAAAAAACTGGGGATACTTGCAAAGGTGAGAAGGTATTTCACGCCAGAACAGCTGCTCAGCTTGTATCAAGCGCAAGTTCGATCATGCATGGAGTACTGTTCTCATCTCTGGGACGGATCTGCCAAATACCAGCTTGATGCACTGGAGTCGATCGAAAAGCGGGCCAAGAGACTCATCAGCGATGAGGCACTGGTTAAGTCAAAGCTCCAGAGCCTTGAACATCGTCGCCGAGTTGCCAGCTTGTCGGTTTTTTATCGGTTACATTTCGGGGAGTGTGCGATGGAATTGCATGATTTAATTCCACCCAGCCCGTTCCATCATCGGACTACCAGACGTACGGCGATGCGTCATCGATATATGGTGGACATCCCACCCATACGCACTAAACGTTTTGGGAATACTTTTATTATGCGTACAGCTAAGGAGTGGAATTCCCTGCCGGAGTCTGTGTTTCCCGATAGCTACAATCTAGGGGTCTTTAAGTCAAGAGTGAAAAGGTTACTTCTAGGCAAGCGTGCTCCACCATCGACCACATCATCGCTTACTATCAGGTGAGATAGTGGTCAAGCGCGAGCCTATATAAGATAAAAAAAAAAAAAAAAAAAAAAATATAAAAGTGTGACTTCGTTCTGGTCCTATACACAGCATGTGAAATAAAGGGACGGTAAGGTAAACTGTAGCCAAGTGGATTTCATTCAAACAAGGGTCGATCCTACTTTATTAGAATGCTCAAATATGGCAACAGATGCTAACACTCACGCTTCTAACCGTAAAACTGCATTGCACAAGTAAAATTAAAAAAGCACGTAATCGCAAAATGTATGGAGACTATTATGACTAATATGATACAAAACTGAGAGCTTTAATATTGTACTGTACACTTGTGTAATGGAATATATTAATGAATGAATCTCACTCAAAGTGAACACTAATGGAGATTCACTTCTTCACTCAAAGTGAACACTAATGAAGTCACAGGGAAGAGAAAGTCGGTGAGAGACTATTTAATAAGTAAATTGAACATACTGTTACATTTTTAAAGAGTTTGTATAACTTTTCATTTAATAAAAAGTAAAAAACAAACATTATATGATTCCATTACACATTGTGAAAGGCTTCGGCCCTTTTAGGGTCTTAGTGGTTTTAGTGGTCAACAAAAGCCTGCATGTGGGAAAAAGGCAACATTTAGAAAAGTGAATTGGAAAAGTTATTCGGATACCTTTATATATTTCCTTTATTGGTTTATTTCAGTCCACACAATGGGTTAACGAAGGTCTCTTGTAACAACCTTTTCAACCGTTTTCATACTTAAAACTTACATTTTGTAAACGCTAGGCAGTAGCAGAGGTATTAGAAAACAACACACTAATGAATGCACAGTCATTTTGCAATTAATTATATTCAGAAATGCTATTTGTATGTAATTAATTGAATATTGTTTATTTTTAAGTCATAGTTAATTAAGTATTTTATACACTTTTTATCTATGTACATTAACTGAGAATGCACATTCAAGTTATGTTCTTGATTTGAAGGTGTTATTTTTGAAGTTTATCGTTATTCACTGTTCAAAGAGTTTTACAGAGATGTATTTTACAAACCATCAGCAATAACAAAACTATTTGCAGTAAATTATTCAAAGAATATTTATCTTAGCAAGCTAATAAATCAGGGTCAGGTCTCGGAGAATTTCGGGTTCTAATTAAGTTACCTCAGGGAGAATGGCTGTCAACAATCACCTTGACTTTGCTATTAATCTTGCGAACTATTTTATCTGTAATGAAGAAACCTACAACTTTGACGACAATTATGATTCACGGCCAAAACTTTATATTTCGGCAAGAGTTTCTAAACTTTAACGCAACATTAAGTACTTATGATTACTATTCAGCCATTGTTTATTAATTGTACTTAATCATGTTTTATTCAGATTAATTCAAAGCAATATGTCAGTAAACAAATAGGTAGAAGTTAATGTCTTGTATTGATTTGTTTATTTGATTAAATATTTGTTTAATTAATGCCCGAATAAAACCCTTTCATTAACATAACGATGAACGAAAGAAAAGTTTTTACAAACGAGTCCCTTTTGTTGTAAATTGTATTCGCAGACATGTAAATTTTTTACTTGAAGTTTCCCAATTAAGTAAAACTAAGCCAATGGGTGCCTGTGGAGATAACAATTCGGTAATGATTGTGTGATTTAAAAACTTAGCTAAACATAACGTAAATAGGTTATCAAAACTATAATTGTATTTATTAAGTTTCCCAATCTTGTTTAACTTCACACGTAATATATCAGAAGTGCCTTCAAGAGCCAACTTATCAAACATGTATGAAATATCTGAAGTGAACTTCGACTTGGACTTGGACTCTGGTCAAGTTCTCTTATCTGGTATGTTTGTAAAGTCGGTCAGGCCAGGAGGTCTCCTGCTCTAAAGTAACTGATCATTGACTAATCGAGTTTTAGTGTAGATAAGAACCTAGTTTATAGAACACAGCCTCACTTCGGACAACAGTGGACAGTAGCGTGGAGATAATCTTGTAGCAGTTGTGAACTTGCTGTCAGATATGGTTAAATTTCAGTGATTTAGTATGAAGTTTAGATTGTGCATGAATGTAGATTCTTTAGAAGATCTAATGCTCTTATAAACGAATGGTAATATTAAAAATGGTAGTATTATATAAGTTACGAATGTAAAGTTGGCTAAAAGTTCTGAGGGGTCAAAACTTAGTTTCCATAGAAATTCTTACTTACTTTGTAACCATAATTCTGTCAGAACTACTGGACTTTTAGTATATGTATTTGCAAAGATTATGTCTCCATCTGCATCTCTCGGGGGAGTTCCAACAATCTTTAGTATTACAGCGGCGTGTGCCCGACTATTTGTTTAACCCGAAAATGTTGTCTCGTTCAAAGTTTGCTTGATGTTTGTATGCAAACGTACCTTTTTAGTGTAATCTTTTTTATTAAGATCGTAAATAGGATTTTCAAGTCTAAACATTTCTCTTTTTAAAGTTAAATAGGTGGCACAACTTAAAAGAAATCAGACTTAAACTTTAGTCGTGTCTAATTACAACCCAAAATCGCAAGGCCGTCGGCGTCGCAGGCTATTTGTATTTAAAATGCCTCTATAAAAATAGAAACGCGATAGGCGTATACAATCAAATTCAGGTGAGTCAATCTTATATATCATCTTCAATAATAATAATATTATATTATCTTCTTAATAAATAAAGATTTTAGTTTCCAATACATATCTATGAACATAATTTTTGTTGTAAACTTATTTACTTGCTAACTGGGTAGTCTCGTGTTTTGGTGACGTAAAATTATATTTTGTATCTATTTAGTACAATGTTATGTCTAAACTGAAGCAGTTATGATTAGTATTCGTAACAACAACCTGTTCCACATAAAGCCTTTTATCGGGCCAGCCAACGTAATAACAGCGAATTTAGTTTTGTTTTAATTTTTGTGAACAAATCATTTCGGTAAAATTTAGTCACGGAACGTGCAAAACTAACTCTAACTGAATATTTTAATTATTCTGAAAGTTTTAGAGTTTTATTACAGCAACTATTTAGTTGTTACCCTACTTTTGTATTGTGAACAAACATTATTATTGGAAGGATGATGGCCACGCTATAAAATATATCGGTTCCCTATTATTAAGAACATAACAGGTATTCGCGCGGAACTCCAACTTTCAGACACGTAACGCAATTGAAGCTAAAACTGTCTAAAATAAAAGTCGCTTTAATTCCCATTAAAAACAAGTTTTGTCCTGAACCCTAATAATAACTACAACTAATTGGAGCTGAAAGGAAACATAATACTATTTTAACAAAGTTGATTTATGTGAATTTTGTCTACTTCGTAACAAAGATAAAACTGTATTTTAGGCACAATTTTTCAGAGAGCTTAAAGTGTTTTTAAAAGACTCGAACAAAATGTAAGTTGATGATTCTCATTGTCTGTAAATGGAGTTGTGTTTAAAAGTTAACGTAAAGTGGAAAAAAACTTGCCACGATAAACGTCGTAACATGACTCGGGTGAAAAATCATTGCTTTTTATTATTAATATTTTACTATATTGTCATAATTGAAGTATATCTAGATGTCTACAGTTATAGATTTGATTGAATCAAATAATTATAATTCCGACGGAAAATGATTAAATTTAAGTGTTAAACAGCAAGCAATAAATGTAACGAAATTCAAACTGAAAACACCGTACTTAAATATCAAAGTTCAACATAAAGATTTATGAGAGAGAAGTTTTATACTTTGTCTGAAAATAATATTGAGCTTGCTTATCGAATAAACATCAACTTGCTGATAACACTTAATTGGCAGTAATTGGTGTTTAGATAAACTTTTAACGATGATTAGATATTAGTAATAAAGCTACCAATTATATATTTTGTTATATATCTACACCTATTTCAGGCTTACCGGTAAATGGAGTAGGACAGCTTCCAAAAGATGGATGGATGAATAGCGAAAATTGTATTATTTCTAGAAATTATTTTAACAATAAGATCTTGAGTTCATGGTTGAACATTAAAAATGCCTTTGGTAAACGTATATTCATAAAATATTCGCCGAAGCTTCACCTGAAGCAGCTCTGGATAAAATAAACATCTTTATTTACTTCCCAAAGCCAAGGAAATCTCGTGAAAAATTCAGGAATTACGGCGCTTGAACAAATTGCGGTCGCGGTTCTGTAAAATAATTCTTACAGAGAGGATGAGACATAAATATTAAGTAAAGGGATGTTTATCAAGCCTCTTGTCACTTGAGAGATGTCTCGTGTGAACGAGCTGTTTTAAGGAACTTCCCGAAATTTAAACTGCAAGTGATGTGTGTGTTTAAGAATTTATAGCTTATACAGCTAGTTAGTTGTCACGATGTAGTTAGCAGGGCGCTGATTTGTAGCTGATATTTTCAATAGGTTTATAATTTCCACAAAATTCAATATTGCTAAACTTATAACCAAACTTTGATTGCTTGATGGTTTAGCTTTATAGAGATTAGTGTCCAGTAGAATAATGTGCAGCTATTATGTCTGGCCTCAACCCACATAACATTATGAACCTCTTTTATCATGCACAAGTTTCGGTAATTAAGTGAAGAGATAGGTCAACATCGTGTAGTCAAGTGTAGCGACGTAAACGGGTCAATGTGATAAGCTCGCAAGTTTTTCACTTGACTGCTATAACAACTTTTTTTCTAGGTAATTTCATAAACAATTTGTTACATAAATTAGAGTGTGATGTGACCTTAGATAACTATAATATATGGTTTGTATGATAAACCAATTAATCTCACGACAGGAGAGCTGGTTTAGTAAGGGATAACAGTATCTGTGATGATATTTTCTGCATCCAATATTTTATTGCAGTTGGTAACAGTCTAATTGCAACTTTCGCAGAGGATGACCGTCTCAATGTTTAGGATACAACTTTACGAGTTATGAACGATGTCTCTCTAAATCTGTTCCGAAGTTCAGCGAGACATTTTATCACTCAGAAAAAAAAAGTAAAGCTTAGGTCAGTGACCGACTCATCCGCGGAAGCTTAGCTTACGACTTGGTCTAGATTCCTATTGGTATAATTTAAGATTCAGACTATTTCCACTAAAACTTTAGTTATATTTTTAAATATGTTAGTCGTTCCTGTAAACTTTGATGAGATATGTCTGAACTTTGTTGGATTCGGGTTAATATTATGTAAATCATAACAGGTCAGTTACCGACCTACAAATAATAGCATAGTACATATCTTATACATGTGATATTATAGAATTAAGAGGTTTCTAGCCTATCTATATTATTTGAAATGTTGCTGCTAATTTGTATTATATATATCAAAAAAGCTCAATATAACTATTATATTTTATAACGTGGTCTTAAGCAGCATAATCACGTTGTACGTAAAGATGTATTGAAGTATTTGCCTGTAGACTTAACACGATGTTAAAGAGCTGTAGTTCTGATACAAAAAAAACTATTAGAGGCACATTTATTTACTTATATAATATTTTATAAGGTGGACATCACACACACACACGAATATTGATGTTAATCTTCACACTATGATTTCGGGTTATTCCCTTGATAAGTTATACCACTGCTCTTTCCAGAGCTTCCTTTGTGCCAGAAGCTCTGGCTGTTCACAATTATTTGATGTTAGATGCTTATCGTCACTGGAACGATGCTTAACAAACTGACCGTTTATTTGGTAATATTATTATACTAAACCCCGGCAAACCATTGTACGAAAACAGTTTTGTTTTATCTCTGGGTTAATTTCGTGCTAATTGGGTATTCATTGTTCAAGTTTAGCGCAGAGTACTATCAGATATTGCATCCATAAAAGGAAAATAGCAGTAGAGTCTTACTTGAAAGCATTTTCCTTATTGAATTTAATATTATACACGAGATGCATGTAGCATTATTGATCCAAATATCAACAGTCGATGAAAACTCTGTAGTAGTAATTCGTGGTGAATTTTAATTAACTTAATAGTTTACGACAACCTTAACAAACAACAGTTTGGGTTACACGATGTCCAAGCATGCTTAGTAAATTGGTGAGCCATGGAGGTTTGCGTAACTGTACACTATGTGTGAAGTATTATGTAACCTCGTTCGTATGTGTCACATAATTATGATAGTATTGCGGCTATACATTTTATGAAGTGCATCAGTCGCCTTGTTTTCATCTTCTGGTAATTCTACATATTCGGATAAGCGATCTTTTTAGGATTATCTTTTAAATTTTGCCCGCAGGTCTCATAAAATTTTATATACGGGCAGGCAGCCAAGTAAAGTCGTTTATTATATACAGTATGTTACGTTGAACAATGAAGAGATACGATACAAATTCTTATGAATTTTGTGTAATGTCACGATTGACAAGGCTCTCGGTGAGGCAGAAATTATTTTGCTATAGGTAGCTAAACAATGATACAAAATAAGTGCAGACCGAGTTTTGAAATATTATGATAGTCTGTTTGGTCAAGTGATTATAAAAAATAGTTTCTTCATGTTGTAAAGAAAGGGGGCTGGGAGGTGACATGAGAACCAGGAAGTAGGCAATAGGTACCAAAGAAGTCTGAAAAAAAAAAATTGACATTAAAACTAAATTATGAACTAGTTTTCTCTAAAATATTAACGTTGATACGGAATACGGACGACATAAACACTTGGGGCCAAGAAAAATAATAAAGTAATCAATTTAGCTATATACAATAACCATAATCTGAGCAATTATACGTGTTGACAAGCGCAGGAGGGGAAGTCTCCGCAAAAGACGTGACCCACTAATAATTACTCGTAAAATTAATTGCTATGATACAGGTCCGCTTAAATAAACTCATCTAGTTATACATGTAAAATTATTTATTGGCATTCCTTACTGTTAAAATAATCGTTTGAGTATAATTATACCGCAACAATTAAAAAGTCATTTGTGTGTCGTGTGGATCCCCGGTTTAGGCACTAAAGGGGTTAATAACTTCGTTCTTCAAGCCTGCTAGCATATGCGAAATTCTATGTTAGTAAATGTCCTTACATTTATTAACACAAGAATTTCGCATAGCATCGCTTTTGCTTTTCCTCATTCTTGTTTGATCATAATCATATTTTCTGGCATTTTCGTACTGTTAACAGCCTCTTTCTAAGGCGCAGGGAAAATCCATGATTTTCTCATATCATGCTAGAATCTCGTAAAATATTCGCGTCGTGTCGACTAAAGCGATATTACAGTATTACGAGTTTTTAACTTCCGTCTTGGCAATTTACTAACACTCGTCAATTTCTTCCTCCTTATGCAGAAATTGCAATTACATATTCAAGCAGAAAAAAGAATATTGATTACCTTTTAAACCAATTTTAAATTATTTGTAACTCTTTTAAGTATAATATTTTTAACGAGTAGGTATATAAGTATTATGGTAGTATAAATACACCTACTTATACTCCTAAGTTACAAGGGAATTAAAGAAGATTGTATCTCCCAAGTCTGAATCGGCATTCAAACAAAATAAAATGTGCTTCTCAAAGCCATTTTGTTCAATTTTACTAAATGGGTCTTTTTTAAGTAATTGCTTTCTATTCCATTTCTTAATTGGATAAAAGAAAACTGATTTTCATCTGCTAAGTAGTGCTGTTGGGCGCGTGAAAAATCGAATAAAATTGATATTAAGATTAAATAATATTGGTTTTAATGCGTTTCCCAACGCGTATATTCAAGTTATGTCTTCAGCTCTACGGCTGATATCTCCATAAACACCTCTCTACACAACATATAATTTTCATGAACACGTAAAGTATCCTCTTTACGTAAGAACTGACACACTTGATATATGTACGAGACAGTTTATCACACGCAGCCATTTACTACTACTGAATATATTTATGAGCAACTGTTTTCATGAATTGGTTCGATGGTCCTATGAGATCTTTTTCGTGGTATGCGAGTGACAGAGATATATTGGGTTTGGCAGGTGCTAATGTACCTTGAGACATATTTATTTAGAACGGTGTTTTGAAACGAAAAAATACCACACCTAAACTAAAGCATGTCTGTATACCTATTCATATTACCGAATCCATTAGCAAACGCCTTATCCAGAGCCTAGCCATTAGACTTAATGAATCGAGCCAAAACATGGCGTGTAACGGTATTTGTACCCTTTTAGACAAAAAGCAAGCACAATCCTTCTAACTAAAGATTTTAGATCAATCGACTGTGAGCACACACACTGGAACCCTCTATCGGAAAATGTTCATTAGCTGATCAAACCCTTTCAGTTCATTTTTATGTACATATCTGACGGCAAAAATTCTATATCAGATCCAGGCATATAGGATCGTGATTTGTCCTTATTAGTGACATACAGTTGTCAGATTGGTGTATTCCCGCTGTCCCCGTAGGCCATGTCCCCGTTAATGGGGACAAAAGGAATTTAATAAAATAATTAAAATTACTTCCCGTTGTCCCCGTACGCTGTCCCCGTTATTTTATGTAGTATATACTTTTCAAATTATGCCCGCTGCCCCCGTTGCGTTCAAATTATAGAGAGATTAACCGTATGGTGCCAACGTAAAGAATAGTTAGTACCATCGCATACCTTCCCGTGGGAGTCGTAAGAGGCACCTAAGGGACTTACCAGAGAATGGGCAGCAGCATTGTCTGTGCATTTGTAACAACAAACTTCGATCACCAAACCGCCTGGCAAGCGTGGCGATTAGGGCAAACCCTCCCCAAACATGGATAGTGCGACAAGGAAATGGCACATAGTGCCCGGCAGCCTGCCTACTTGTTTAGCTCTCTACTTCATTAGCTCGTGGTTGATGACATAACTTTTCGATAATGTATTTCTAAGCAAATAGCGTAAAATAAAATGCTGATTTTTTACTTGCTGACTAAGTTATGATATAAAGTACATTATATCGTGAATAATATTTTTTTAAAAATAATATATTTCATTGTTTCAGGTTATGAAACAATGAAAAATATTATTTAAATAACACAATACAATTGAGCATTATTACCCATTAATAAATACTTTATGTTGTCTCCATCATGTAAATAGAGGTCCAATTAGTCCTGTTCTCAGAGAAGAGCACGATAGAAAAGCTATATACAGGACCAAGAAAACAAGCTTATAGAGCACTTTACTTTTATTGTAAGTATCTACTTCGAAAAAAACTAAACGCAATAACATTACGATAGGATAACGAGTATCTGGTATTGGTTTTGTATTGGTAAAAACAATTATGTGCCAAGAATTTGCTAAATCAACAACTTTCAATACATATTAAATGGTATTTCCGACTAGCTCTTGCCCGCTACTTCGTCCGACTCAAACTCGTAAAACAGCACAAATGCCGCAATAGACTAATAATTCTGTGATTTCGACTCATTACAAAAGGATAAAATGGCTAAGGAATGCGAAATATAAAAAAAAAACAAATTTACGCAATTACACTCACAGTAACAGCCCATTCCAGGAATAATGAATTGGTTCAGAGATTTTTAGCAAGAGTATCTAAAAATAGGTTGAAATAAACACATTTTTTATATCTATATTTGAAAACGGATCGTAACTAACAAGGCACAAAATCGTAACAACATTTTGATTCGAACACATTCTCACACAGAGTGGCTATTCGGATTTTCCATGGATTCCTTCATTGTTTACGAACTAGTTACACTATATGGTATATTGTAAAAGGTTTTTGCGATTTCACAAGTTTGAAATATTGATTTGGGTGCCCCAAATGCAGATGGTGGAGAAATTATATTGGATTTTGATTCAGCAATCCCTCGTCCTGCAAGATACTGGCCGCAAAACCTTAAATACGGCCAACAGAGCTAGTATTTTGTGATAAATAATTTAAACAGGGGTTAAAGTAAAACATGGGGCTCAAAAATAAATGAGCTCTCGGGTAAAATACTCGTAGGCCTTTAGAGCACTGATTCACACGAATAAAATATTCGATCTTGTACCCGAATCCAATCACACAGGATTTAAATTGGAAACTAATTAAGTCAAGAAATTGATGCAAAAAGTGTCCAAGAACGAAATGAAACGTCAACGTGCGGTTCTCGTTAGTCGAATTCGTTCTTCCGACACAGTGTACTCCGGGGCGCCATATTGAGGGAAATTGGTAGGGTACGGTAACTTCAGGCTTTAATTTTCGCTGTGCATTGAATGTGGACGTTTTCCTTATCGTAATCGCCTACATCGTGATGATGCTGGCAAAATGTTTTTACGATACCTAATTATACTGGCTGAATAAAAATAAACATTTCCTTTTAATTTCACTCAATGAAGTCCAAATTGCAATAAAAACGTATAAAAATAGATGAAGAACTTCAATAGCATTGTCACTACCCGACCTCGCTCATCTCGCTCCACATTCTTACTGCCAGTATTTTAATTAGTGAAGCATTTCTTTAATGCGGCCTCTCCCGTGATTCCGTATATTTTATGAACATCATGAGAGATGCGCTGAATGAGACAACGGAGCGATAGTATGAAAAATTGTATGCAACAGTGCCATATTCAAACAAATGAAGTGGCGAGTCATCACGGCACTCCTAGCTAAATACAAAGATGAGTCGTTGAACTCGGCAGCTGTTCCTGTTGGGAAGTACAGACGTGGGTCTGTAATTAAAATGTAGTTATATGGGAAACTAGCATCTGCCAGCGGCTTCGCCCGAGCTAAAGCTGAAAATTATCCCGTAGGAACACACACACATTCCCGGGATACAAAATCCTATGTGCTATTCTTGATTCCACCATTCATTTCAGCCGTTCTAGCGTGATTGATAAATGATTTTATTTCTGTAAGTTGGTTTGTACAAACACTTTTACATGTCGATCATATTTTTAAACTAGATTACGACGGCGTTTCCTATTTGACTAATCTGAGAAGAAAGGCCGAAACAAATTCAGAGATCACAGTCTCTTTTAAAGTCCAGACAAAATCTTGGTTAGATCATGTGAAGACCATGCAGACTGATGTCTGAAATGGTCTTTTGAGGAAAGAACCAGCCAGATTGAGTGGAACTGTCCAATCAGTGCACGCATTTGTCAATAACCGAGCAGCTCAACTCAGAATTTAAGGAGCTCAACGATTCGACGAACAATACCAAAGAAAGGACATTCGGGTAGGCCGCATAAACTACTCAAACTGCCAGACCATGATTAAAAACTAAGATAAAATAGATTTAATAACAAAAAAAAGAATGATCCACATAGTCTTCACACACAATAATTAAAATAAAATAATATAATACTTTAAAAAGTAAATATTCTTGTCATTGCAAGAAAACAAAAAAAATATATATAAAGTTTGGAGTTTGCAGTTTTTAAAAAGAGAGTGAAAGAGCATTATCTTACCATTCCGTCTTAGTTGCATATAATTATGTATTATTATTTAAGTATTTATGACATTAGTTAGTATTTATTATTGTAATATTATATTTTATTTTATTAATATACATGTATATAAGTGTATGTATTAATTATCTATACTGTATTCTTATTTATTGTAAATTGTTCAATATATTTTTTTCTTTTTATTTCCCCTCTACACACGGTGTCTACATATCTTTTTTTGCAACTCTCCTCTCGCAGGTATGCTGGAAGAGATTTCGTTAGAAATAAGCATACCTTTGTACCTATTTTCTGTTCCTTATTCTTGTCTTTTTACTATGTGTGTGTACATAAATGGTTAAATAAATAAATAAAATAACAGTTCCTCTGTCCTTCCAGTAGTTTCATTCGATCGACCAAAAATGTGTTTCAAACGTAGATAATATGAAAATAAGGACCAAGCAATTGTTTTACAAACGGGTTCGAAATGGAAAATTGTGTCCGAGCTAGTCTGAACTCTAAAAAACCTCTGTCCTTAATTGCCAAGATCGCAATAACGTGACCTGCCATTTGGCACCTAACCAAAAGATATTGATGACTTTGGGAACTTACAAATTAAAAATTCAAGTAACTTATTATTTTACTCTGGTTCTGTTTTCCGTATCATCAAAGTGAACTACTAAAAAAATAATAAAAAAAGGTTATCGTTGGCACATGCCAAACAGTATTTTTTTAAGAGCAGTCATGGTGGCCCAGTGGTTACGGCCGCGACTTACAAGTTCTAGGTCGTGCGTTCGAACCCACGCACTTTACTTTGTGAATAATTTCATCACCACTGCTCTCAAAACGACCCTATCTGTTCGACCCGAACAGATGGGGCTCGCAGCTGGAACTACGGGTCCGGCTGTTTGGATAAGGGTACGCGGGGTCAGGTAGGCCCTCCACCATTGCAAGCGCAAAGGTGGAACCTGACATTGGGTTTGGACTCGCGGTGTTCAATGTGGCGGTTGCAGAGGAGTGGCATGTTGTCTGCTCGGCTACATGTGGGTCGAGCGTCATTCCTCGCGCGCAACAAGTGTCTAAAGTTACCGGCCTAAGGCAAAGGGCCACCTGGTGGTCAGACGCGGGGTTCGTGAGTAACCCCGCGTCTGCATCTTCGGCACTTTCGTGGATAGAAATTAGAGGACTACCCGTTGGATTAGTCTTCCGGTAACCCAGCTGTAGGCATTGGGTAGGTGCGTTGATTCGTATTCGAGAGGTGAGCGTGCTTGACAGCTCCGGGACCATTCTGGAGAAATGGTAGCCAGCTTCTCTGGCGTCCCTAGCGGGGATTGAATCCGCTAGCACCAACAAGGTGCGCTGGTGCCGGTGCTTGCGCTAGTGCTGGCGTGCTGGGGTGCGTGTTGTGAGCGGCTTTACAGCTCCGGTACCACGATGCAACTCACATTTTCTCTTGAGTACCAGGGGCGAGTACTCTGGAGGCGTGACCTACCGTAGATGGTCCCAGACGCCGCGTAAGGGGTTGCCTGGTATAGTGTGCCATCTTATATACCGAAAGGTGGGAGAAGGTGGCCACTATAGAAAATCTTAGTAGTTTTAAGGGGGGCTGCTCTCAAAACGATGTCGATCACGATGCGACTCACATTTTCTCTTGAGTACCAGGGGCGAGTACTCTGGAGGCGTGATCTACCGTAGATGGTCCCAGACGCCTCGTAAGGGGTTGCCTGGTATAGTGTGCCGTCTTATATACCGAAAGGTGGGAAAAGGTGGCCACTATAGAAAATCTCAGTAGTTTTAAAGGGGGGTGCTCTCAAAACGGTGAAGGAACTGTACTAAAAATTCAAAGACATGTGACATGCACCAACCCGCACTGGAGAGGAGATTACGGCCCATTCCCTCTCACAGAGAGGAGGCCTGCATGCACAACGGAATAAATCGGTGTCTAAGATGGAAAAAGGATTCATCTATCTATCCAGTAGTTTTTTTTTTGTAAATGAGCGAAACTTTACACGAATTCTATGGGAAATATTTATCAACTCAGGAATTTTATTTCATTATGCTCGGGAAACTTTTCAAATACGACAGGATTAGTCGCACACTTAATAACAATGTAGTCTAACATTAAACCCTATTTAACCCTCTAACAACTCACGTAGTGTTTTTGTGGTAATACAGTTGGGTGGTAGAACAAGTCCCGATAATCAAGTGGATCAGCATAAATTTATTATTGTAAATTGTTGGTTTGTTCTTGGTTTCTGTGGATTAAACGACTCAAAGGAATTTAAGAACACAGACGAAGAAATATACTGATGTACATTTGTATTTGTAATAAAATCAATGTAAATTCTTGTTTCGATAAACTGCATTCAATTAATTCGAAAGTGTTCCGATTTACTTATAATAGTATTAAACCAAACAATTGCTTTTAAGTGATTTGATCTTTATTGGAAATTGCGTCACTTTTCAATTATTTAAACAATAAAAAGAGGCCAAAAACAGCTCAACAATCACCGACAGATTCACAACTTCCAACCGAGGATCATTTAACTTTGAATAAATATGAATATAATCGTACAACAAACTCTATTTTAGACTTGGATCAATTTAATCCGATAATCTGCCGGAACCATTTCTCACTCCACAATTTAACTTGGGGTACGCAAAATCTGTATTTAATGATAATGAAGGCAATGTTGATATTAGAAAATTATAAGTACATTTGCGGAAGGGTGGGTTATTTTTCGTAGGAATTGAAGGCAAGTCGGTAAGAAGTATTTTATTTTTTAACACCTTTCATCATAGTATACAGTTATAGCATATACTAGTCTAGAGTTTGCCAAATTACTTTTGTTCGCCATCTCATTTTGCTAAATAAACGTATAATTGCAGGCTTTTTTGCATAGGTTCTGTAAAAGGTATGAAATTTTAATGAAGAAATAAACTTCGTTAGTTATTTGAACGTTCCTCTGCCTCGGGGAGCAATAGCGTCTCTTTAGAGACACGGAATTGTACTTTGGATTTATTCTACGCTATTTCTTTAAGTGGTATTTATACACAATCAATATACTAAATTTCGTCCTAATTGGCCTTATATTAAATTATTGCTTAATAGAAACTTCACATGTAATTTTAGATTATTAAAACAGAATCATAAAAACAGAAAGATTTAACAGAAAATTCTACGTTATTCTACAATTAGTTCAGCAATTTGTCACGAAGACCAATTAATTAGTAAATCCACGTTAAATAGTACGACGTGAACACGACGAGGTTAATTTCATTTATTCATTAGGAGGAGGCAGTGTTACGATACGATTCTCCAGACGGTGTGTCTTGACGACGACGCAGCGAAGCATGTATAGGTATTAGAGCTTTAATTTTGTTTCGGGAAAATTAGATAGCTTGGGGTAAAGACGGTGCAAGGTGTTGATTATGGACATTTTGGTCCGTGGTATAAGATGTAATAATTAAAGGGCACACAGACACGTGTGTTTTAATTTTAGAAATAAAAGGGCTTCGTCAAAGATAAAACTGGTTGTATTTATTGGAAAGGTGCAATCATATTTTAAAAACTGCTATGGATGCTGCTGTGGAAGCTACGGATGATGATGCTGTAGAACAAATTTTATTAACTCTGTATATAATTGTTATCTCTGATATTCCATTATTGATCAAATAAAAATTATTGTGATTATTATCACAACGTGTAGGTAACTGAACTGAAGTTATTAATACAGATTTTCCTGAAGCATTGGGAAAGTCCGACGAATTTCTTAAATGTCACTGAAATAATTTAACAAAAACAAATCTAAATTGCATTGTTCTTGGGACTTAGTAAATTGAACTTGAATTGATTTTAAGCATTTTTAAATTTACGAAGGTTTCTTTTAATTAGCTAACGAAGAACATACTCAGGAATACGGACAATTGAAAATGTAAAGAGACCGTTAATTTAAGTTATCATTTATTAGCGCATAACATTTGTATATTCAACACATAGCTTTCATATCGTTACGAAACCCGCACATTTGAATTTTATTGATACCGTGTAATGGCGCTGCATGTCATCTATTGCCGTAGATAGCTACGTTGTTTGGAAATGTTTTACGTGGAAAGCTTTTGCACGGGACACATATTCTGCAATGTTTCCAGACTGGTAATTTGTCAACGTGATTTAATTTGTATTCATTCTTTGTTTACAATAGTAAATTAAACGCGATCAATACCACGTGTACCAATAGTATCTCTAAAAATATTGTACGCCTGGCGACCGTCCAATCTGCAATGTGACGTCACCGCGGTTGTGTTACGACGATGAGATACGCCGCCTGTGATGACGACCAGTTTGTATTATATGATGGACGCGGTTTGTAAAAACAGGGCTTTGTCAATGAGTATGAGAATGTCAAACGAGTACGAGTATGTAAAAGTAATGAAAATGCACTGGATATTCCTGGAAAGCTTATTTAGCAATATAAATTAAAATACTAACGACAAACTCACAGCAATCAATCTCACTATTTTACGTGTTATATAAGCCGTTTAAAATTATCGAAACCAGCACAAATTTAGTTCGAGAAACTGTAGTTAAAAGTTCTGCTATACAAAAACTTCATCGAACCAACTTTGTTCTGCATTTTGCAATGGCCACCACCTCGCCTTTGATTTGCATAAAAATCTCGAAGGCCATTAATAAATAGAGCCAATCTAGCTGTAAATATGTCCTACAGTACCGCGCTGCTAATAAAATGAGTGTACAAAGACAGGCTCCAGTTACAACGTTTAGCAGACTTTTTCCCACAGTTAATCTTTTTTTTTTTCTTTTTTCATTGTCTATGTGGTCGACGGTGAAACACGCTTGCCTAGAAATAACCTATTCACTCTTGACTTTAAATTCCCTATATTTCAGCTATCGGGAAACATAGACTTCGGCAGGTAATTCCACTCCTTAGCAGTACGCATAATAAAAGTGTTCCTAAAACGTTTAGTGCGTATGGGTGGGATGTCCTCCATGAGCCGATGCCGCATCGCCGTACGTCTTGTAGTCAGATGATGAAACGGGCTAGGTGGAATTAGATAGTGCAATTCCATCGCACACTCCTCGAAACGTAACCGATAAAAAACCGACAAGCTGGCAACTCAGCGACGATATTCAAGGCTCTGGAGCCTCATTGCCGATGAGCCTCTTGGCCCGATTTCGATCGACTCTAGTACATCAAGCAGATATTTGGCAGATCCGTCCCAGATAAACTTTCTCATAAGAAACTTAAGTAACGTTTAATATAGTCAGAGTTTCATTCTGTGCAAGCCTTTTTACAACTTTATTTGGGTCGGCTTCCAGTCTAACTGGATTCACCAGAGTACCAGTATTTTACATGTAGCGACTGCCTACCCGACATCCACAACCCAGACTTCTTTCTTTTTCGTGTGAGGATGTGGCCACCTCTGGTGACATAGTTAATTAAGCCGCCTTCAGAGTTACATTAACCATATAAGTCCAGGTTCCCTCCCGATGTTTTTCTATCCGTCCCAAGATAAACATAGAAAGGCCCTACATATGAATTTAAAAAGTCACTTTGGTACTTGCTAGGATTTGAACCCGCGACCCCAAGCACGACATCTACACAATCCATAACCTAGACAATTGAATTCGCCCTGGCAAGTCTGGTCATATTTTCTGGCTTCTAACTATCCGTAACGACATGTTTGTGGAGCATCTGTTAGAGACCAAAGAAAGATCGTTTTAAGGATTAAAATAATAACAGTTTATTATCCTTAACTATGTATACGGGAAGGTGTGTTTCACTAAACTTATATGGGACGTGTGGTCCTTACGAAGTCGAATGGGGTACAGTATAAATACTAACTAGGAATTTTGTTCAAGTATTGTCAAAGACAGTGTTGAAGATTTGTTTTTGTTAAACTCCAACAACATCCTGATAAAATATTTGGGCTTTTTTTTATAGCTGGAAAAATGGAAACCGTACTGCAAACAAATTAGCGACGTTTCTGAAACACGCCAGCTGAGTTTCCACTTATTAATACAATTCATAAAAAATGGTTCGACGAACCAACATCCGAGCTATCCAGTTATAGTCAAGATCATAATTTAGTAGGTACACGTTATTAAACCTAAAACCGTAAAATACATCCTACCTTAATTAGGATTACGTAGGAACACAGCTAAATCTGTTTGGATTAATTTGATTAAGTACATAAAGCATACCCCGGTGAGAGGATAGCAGGGTACTCGAGCCGTCAACCGTTCTCTTCAGACAGAGGGTCATGCGAACGTCATATGTAAATGTGCAAATAGGTGAAACTTATGGACGTCACCCAATTATCTAAGTACTTGGAAAATCCACTAGATTGATTTCTTTGACGCAATATAAAATATATAGAGAATAGATATGCCTCAAAATCTTTAAATACTTATGTTACCATACAGAGACAAAAGGTTAGTTTACTGAAAATTTACTTTTTTGTCCGTCAGGTAAATTAGTAAAACATATTAATATAGAACATAATTTTCTTTTGACACGTAAATATAAAGCGACGACGATATAATGTGTTGAAATATCGTGAAACGTCACGCTGCTAGTACACTTTATACTGCCTTAATGACGTAACAAGCCCCCAATCCTGAACTTTGAGGCACTATAACATTGTAATTTTTATTGATTTGGTAAAGCGAAACATACGTGTCCAATATTATTCATCATCTCACTGACAGACTAAATAGAATTATCATTTTTCTACTCAGGAAACATACCTATTTGGACTCTTTTTCTAAAATCATATAAATAATTTTCAACTCGTGATATCGCTGAATGTGTTCCCTTGCGGAATTCACAATTTTGCCAACAATTGTAAATTCCGCAAGAGAACACATTCAGCGATATTTCGGATTCTCGATTTTCAAATGCGAGAAAACACGGTAATGACACGGATTCGATGTATACGACCTGTGTCAGCTGTCACAACTGCGTGTCTCTCTCTACTGTTAGTTTTCGGTACCTACTTGAAGACGTCATTACATGTGTATTGAACGTATAAAATGTTAGATTCTATAGGCCTATAATGTGATAATAGATTAGATTAGATTTAGATTAAGACGGGCTGGTTTCCGCAACTCCACGTCTAAGCGCGTATTTTGCGTACGGGGTATAATTTGATAATAATTGATTCTTATTAAAAAGTTAGATACAAATTATATTTTTGAACAAAATGAAATTAGTTTGTAACAGGGTTTACAATATAATTTCATATAAATAGGTACTTGAAATATTATCCTGAGAAGACCACTTCAGATCTTTAAAAATATCTGGTTTCTATTTAAATAGATTGCAATTAAGTTCAAGTTGTTTACTTCAACTTGAAAAGAAAATAAATAAATATTGTGTTAATTAAACGAAACACTGTGCTAAGACTCTTTTATTTCCAACTCCGATTAGGTCAATTTTGAGAAATTCGATGAGTTGCTATGATAATTCTGTTTTGCGAAGTTAGCATCATAACATTTACTTGTTCCTCGTGAGCAGCAGCACTTAACGTTCACTGCATAATGTATTCCGTCACCTGAAACCTTCGGTTCAAGCGCCACCGCACCAATCTCGTCTTGTACCAGCTGTTTACATTACCGTTCTTCTAAGTTAGCTACGTGTGTAGAATTTTTTGTTCCGTGATTACAATAATTACCTATTTAACGGGCTTTTCTTTTTACGTTCCAAAATCACAATAATGCATAACTTGGCCATGTGTTGTTCGAGGCCCATTTCATGGAATTACGTTCAATTTATCGCAGATTACCGGCTTATTCTGCGTTTGTAAGGATTTAATTGTTTCGTTAGAATAATAAACAATCCAATGATAATTTTGATTGCAATCTGTTTCTGTAATTTTTTATCGAAAACAAACAGAGCTGTTTACGTCCTTTGAGGAAAATCCTTTTAGAACGAGTAGTCAGAGTTATTGATATGTGCATGACTGATTCCGTCATCTGTAGTGACCTGTATAGGTAATAGTAACTATTATCTAAACATATGCCTCACTGTTTTTATAAAAACTTATATCTATAAACAAGCAAGAGTCCTGGCAGGTGGCGATGTAAATAATAACGGAATAATTCATGAAACACCTCGCTCAAAAAAACAAAACATTGTTATAACGGTCATCATGTTTACGCCAACTTGTCTCATTATAATAATGTCTCGCTGAATAATACAATAGCTACTATTCCCATCACATCGTTCGTTCTTATAAACGTTCTATGTACGTAGATAGATACATAGCCACGACAGAATGTGCAAGTACCTACGTAGATATTAAACACATAAGTTTCTCCTCAATAAACAACCTAAACAAATATGCGGCGTTTATTTACGACCATCAGTATTTCCCTAAGAACCAATGTTCACATACCTATACAAATATTTTGAGTTAATTACAACTAATAATCCCTGTTTTATATCGGTAATAGTATGTCTATGTATTCAGAGGATCAAAGTAATGTGAATGTAGATCTATTGTCTCGCAATCTCCGGCAGGGTTCTGTCTTACAAACAACCACAATCCAGTCTTGTCTAGATTGCGGTTATTGGATACAATCGGAACTGAAATAGCATTAGACCCGTATTGGGAAAATGGATACCGAACTTACAGTATCGCATATGTCCGTATGAACTGATAAACTTAAAATGCCCAATAATACACAGAACAACAGAGGATCCCTATAGGTAAGGGTTAATAATTAGTTAGTTAGTTATTTAATTAGTAATAATATTGAAATATTTATGGTCATTAACATCATTTTTCTGACTTCTGGAACAAAACATTTCTGGTGACATAAATAAATATGAATTTGCCAGCAGGTTATACGCCTCTATATTTTTTCGGTGAAATAATATTATATCGCTTCCAAACACATACAGTTTGAAAAACAGGTTTTAGCACTCCTGTATTTTTTGAACGATATAATAATATTATGTTATATGTAACTTCCAAACACGTACAGTTTGAAAACATTGCTATATGACCACAAATCGAGCATTAATTACAGTCAGTGAAAAGTCTGGAACACACTCTCAGTATTTACCACACGACACTATGTGATGAGGAGATAGCGGTATAAAGATAATAAACACCTAATTAAGATCGAATAAAAGAATTTGTTAAGCTCTACACATGGACTTATTAGAGAAAACAAAGAAGTTGCTCAAGAATTTGTAAATTTCTTTACCAGCATCCCAATCAAAACTACTGAAACCTTAAATTCTTCGCCGTCGCTCGCTTATGGTTTATTACACGTTAACGTTTCAGCATGCCCGACTGAATTTAACTTTTCACATATAAACCCAATAACAGTGATAAAAGCTTTTAAGCAAATAAAGATAAAACTGACAGAAGATCTATGGGGAAAGTCCATCAAAGTTTGTACCTCCATTATTCAGACTATAGCGCCGTACTTAGCTTTAATTTTTAATTTGTGTATAGATCAAGGAGTCTTGCCGGATCTAATGAAATATAGTAAGGTTATACCACTTTTTAAATCCGGGGACAGTAAAGACACAAATAATTATAGACCAGTATCCATGTTGCCGGTTTTCAGCAAGGTATTTGAAAAGATAATGCTAAATCAAATGCTCATTTATTTTAATACGAAAAACATCCTACACGAGTAACAATATGGTTTCACCAAAGGACGTTGTATAACCGACGCTGGTGTCACCTTAATAAAACACATCTTTGATGCGTGGGAGGAGGGACAAGATGCCATAGGTATCTTCTGCGACCTGTCGAAGGCGTTTGATTGCGTTGATCATGAAACATGTCTTTTGAAACTTGAGCATTACGGGCTAGGCCAATCAGCATTAAATTTAGTAAAATCCTATTTGAATGATAGACAGCAATTAGTTCAAATAAACGGTGTCAATTCGTCGGGGTTGAACGTGAAAATGGGGGTGCCCCAGGGCTCAATTTTAGGTCCTTTCTTATTTTTAGTATACATTAACGATTTACCCCATCTATTGAAAAACGAACTAAACATGGTGTTATTTGCTGATGACACTTCTTTGATTTTTATGCATTGCGGCAAGTTCTAAATTGGTTCACTGCTAATAATTTAGTTTTGAATGCTAAAAAAATTAAGTGTGTAAAATTTGCCTTGCCGAATGTCAAAAGTTATGATTGTGACATTATATTAAACAACGAGAAGCTAGAATTCGTCGAAAAAACGGTTTTCCTGGGTATCACGCTAGACTCAAGGTTACAAAGGGGTCCTCATTTAATATCACTTGCGGGGCGGTTAAGTTCGGCGGCTTATACTGTTAGAAAAATTCGTCAATTTACTGATGTAGATACCGCGAGGCTGGTCTATTTAAGTTACTTTCATAGTATAATGTCTTACGGCATATTACTATGGGGAAGGGCTGCAGACATTCAGTAAATTTTTGTTCTGTAAAAACGAGCCATCAGAGCGATATACAATCTTCGCCGGCGAGATTCTCTATGGTAACTGTTTAAGGACATTAACATCATGACGATACCATGTCAATATATTTACGAAAACATCATGTACGTTAGAAAGAATTTACATATTTTTAGTAAAAACAGCGGTAGACATAGTTATGTTACTAGAAATAGGGACCAATTAATTCAACCAGTTTTCAGGCTGGCTAAAGTAGCGTCATCTTTTAGGGGGTACTGTATAAAATGATACAATAAAATACCGCCACACATTCTGGAATTGAATGAGACGAAATTTAAAACTTGTATAAAACGCACACTATGCAGGCAGGCATATTATAGGTTGGGGGATTACATCGCTGATAAAAATGCTTGGCCCAACGCTATTCCAGCTCCACAGCCACTAGGGCGCAAAAATAAGTGATAAACAGAAAAGTTCTGAAGTATTGTTGGACCTGCTGAAGACTGTACGAATAATTATAATGTATATTTGTGTTGTATAAACTCAATTTATTTTTTGGATTATATAACTGCACAGCACATATGTGAGTACTATGTACCAACTGTAAATCTACCATTTACTGTACCTATGTGTCGTTTGTTGACTTCAGTGTGCCCTGGCAGTTGAGTGTGTCATGCTCTCTCTAATGTCTCTCTGATGGTGGCACATGTGTTGGATCATTCGGTTCCCTTCATGATGGTTGAGCTGAGTGGTGCCGATCCATGTGTCATGTTCGTGAACGGGCGCCGTCAGTTGGGATTGGTCATATCTTAGCTGCCTCCGCCTGTTTTTAATTACCTATTTATTGTATTTTTAATTGTTTGTTTTACTCTAGACGCTTTTAAGTGCGTTTTTTTTTTACATCGTTCTCACATATATGTATTTTTCCTACAAGATTATTGTAACCAAATACTTGTAAAACACATTTTTTTATTAAAAGATTAAGTTTGGAGTTTCTTGTCCGTTCTTCTCCATAACAAGCTACATTTCCGAATGGACGGTAGAATCAATTATTATTACATTTTATTTTTATTTTTGACTATTTCCAGTACTCACTACTACGTTGGTCAAGGTGAAAATAGTAGTAATGATTATAAATACTGCAACACGTGTATGCAACAATTACACTTAGAGCACCGAACGTGACCGCTGCTTTTATGTTATGAAAAACTTTGTGAACGACTCGTAAAATAAAATAGATGATACCTACCTATACATTGTCATAACTTTTATACGAGTACAATAATGTCATCAGTTACACGTGGAACACTGACGTTTACGACCATATAATATTTCATACATGGCCGCGTTCGTTTACCTGCAGCCTAATTCGGTAAGTGAATTCGGCAAGGCAAAGCGTTTTGACGCGATCGATCGACCAATCGATGCGAGATGAAAGACCCGATGTGGATTTCCGTTTATGTGGTTTGTCGGTTGATGGCAGCCAAACCATTTGCCTTGCCGAATTAACTTATGCAATTAGGCTGCTGTTTGCTTCGATGGCTCATTTATCTTTATTCAATTACTGCATTATTAAATAGAATAGACTTTACGTAACTGAAAACTGTTCTCAGTACTGTTGCATTTAAGATAAGATCGAATATCCTTTGTTTTAAATGAGATTAAAAGTTAAGGTTTTCGAAATGTTGATTTTTTTGATTTTATAACGTGGGCATAAAATTACTTCAGATACTTCTCAAAGAAAGTCCCTGGTAGGCTAATTTATTATACGAGGTCAGGTTAGTGAAGTCTGGCCTTATTAATTAAATTGCTTGCAGAGCCACGTGAGTCTGGCTTGGTGGATCGTAGTTAACTTGGATGTCGTGAGATAATGTCCAGAGGAAATTAGTTTGCGGTGACTCGAGAAAATACAAGCGTCTTAACGGTTTTTGTAGATGTCGAGGTCAAATGGTTTCAGGTCGCAGAGAAAATGTTGTAGGCACCTTCATACTTTAGTTGAACCTTCGAATAAATATCTATTATATTTATCACTTGGACGATTAACTAGAAGGATTACGTAACTAAACATATCCTATGTAGATAACCTACTCCCGAAAGCTTTCTCAAACCACCGACGTGTTCCAACTACACGTGTTCCACCTAACACGAGAGATGTTAGCTGTTTGAAACTTGAAGCAACTTCTGTGGCGTGATTAGTCTACTTAAATACTTAGTAATTGATTGCCGTGTAGGTGGATAATGCTTGCGCCTGATGTGCTGTCGGCACATCATTTTCGCCTACTAATAACATCGAAGTACTAATTTCAGGGTTTGACACCGATGACCACATACATACGCTGCGTCAGGTTACACAGAAGACCGAAGAGTATAACCTGCCTCTCTGTTTAGGGTTTGTAAACTACGAGAAAGCCTTCGATTCGATCGAGACTTGGGCTGTACTGCAGTCTCTCCGACGGTGGCAAATCGACTACCGGTACATTGAGGTGTTGAAGTGTTTATTCAAAAACACCACGACGTCAGTCCATCTTCAGAATCAGACCTCGACACCAATCCTTCACCAGCGAGGCGTGAGACAAGGAGACGTCAATTCTCCGAAACTGTTCACTGCTGCGCTGGAGGATGTCTTCAAGGTTCTGGACTGGGGGGGGCTGGGCATCAACGTTAATCGCAGTTACATCACTCGCCTTCGGTTTGCCGACGACATAATGGTCATGGCTGACAGGAGGAGAGCCTCAGTATAGTGCTCGATGACCTCAGTAATGTTTCCGAAAGAGTGGGTCTTAAAATTAAGATGGACAAAACCAAGGTGATGTTGAAAGCCCATGTAACACCCGCTATCAAGATCGGAGACTCTCGGTCGAAGTTGTTGACGATTAGGTAGGTCTAACTTCGTGAAAAAGGTCAACCGTCGAATCCGACTCGGCTGGGCGGCGTTCGGGAAGTTGCGTGGTATCTTCTCATCCAATTTACCGCAGTATCTCAAGACAAAAGTCAGTATGTGTATAAACAATATGTGTTGCCAGTGATCACCTATGAGACCGAGACGTGGTCGTTCACAACGGGCCTTATCAGAAAGCTTAAAGTCACCCAAAGGGCAATGGAGTGGGCTATGCTCGGAGTTTCCTTGCGTGATCACGTCAGAAGTGAGGTTACTCGCAGTAGAACTAAAGTTACCGACATAGCCCGAAGAATTGTGAAACTTAAATGACAGTGGGCAGGGCACATTGCTCGCAGAACGGAAGGCCGATGGGCGCGAAAAGTTCTGGTATGGCGACCGCGAGCCGGAAGACGATGCGTTGGAAGGTCTTCTACTAGGTGGACCGATGACCTGGTTAAGGTTGCGGGAAGGCGCTGGATGCGAGACGCACGGGATAGGTAAAAGTGGCGACGCCTGGTGGAGGCCTATATCCAGCAGTGGACGTCTTTCGGCTGAAATGATAATGAATTATTTCAGATCACAATAAACTATTCTCAGGGGATAGTTCGTACGCTATGTGTTTTTTTTATAGGCAAACTGACGTGCACTAATTAGCAAGCGTTCCATTTTTTTTTTAAACTTCGTAGGTTTGTGCAAAAACCTAAACTCTTCAAAAACTAAAAATCTGACTTTAGCAATTCCGCTCGTATTTGCTACTAGCTGTCCCACGCGGCTTCGCTCCCGTCAACTGGCTACCTACCAAGCTAGCCCACCTACTCTAAATACGTTGCGTCTCAAAAAGAATAAATTTGCCCCGTTTTTGGAACATTTTTCATTGATGCTCCGCTCCTATTGGTCGTAGCGTGATGTTATATAGCCTATAACCTTCCTCGATAAATGGACTACCCAACACAAAAACAATTTTTCAATTCCAACCAGTAGTTCCTGAGATTAGCGCGTTCAAACAAACAAACAAACAAACAAACAAACAAACTCTTCAGCTTTATAATATTAGTATAGATTGCTACTAGCTGTCCCACGCGGCTTCGCTCCCGTCAACTGGCTACCTACCAAGCTAGCCCACCTACTCTAAATACGTTGCGTCTCAAAAAGAATAAATTTGCCCCGTTTTTGGAACATTTTTCATTGATGCTCCGCTCCTATTGGTCGTAGCGTGATGTTATATAGCCTATAACCTTCCTCGATAAATGGACTACCCAACACAAAAACAATTTTTCAATTCCAACCAGTAGTTCCTGAGATTAGCGCGTTCAAACAAACAAACAAACAAACAAACAAACAAACTCTTCAGCTTTATAATATTAGTATAGATATAACAATAACATTTAATATTTTGCTCTCTGACCAAAACCGACGGAATGCGAAAACGCATATTAGTTCAACAATCAATCAATATAATACGCTTCACAATGCTGCATAAATTGGCGACAGACTTTTTGAATTTACTGTATGATATTGTGTTTAAATACCTAATTTATTTAAGACAAAAGCTACGCTAACGCAATGATATTTTTGGTTATAAATTTTATGCATTTTTATTATTATACAAAGCCAATCTCAACAAATATGGCTTAATTATCTTATATTTATACAATGCTTAATCCTGCGAACGAATCACAGCTGCATAAAACAGCGTTAGATTGTCTGTGAAAAACGGAGTTACTACAACAATGGAGTGCGATCACTAAACGATTCTACGAGAACTCTTAGACGGACAAGAGTGAAGAAGAAAGAAGATTTAAAACTTGTCATGATGCGTTTTGACTTGGAAAGAGATGTTTGTTACATAGTTCAGTCGCACATTAGCACTTCGTTTGTTTATTACTCCGTGGTACACCCACACGTTTGTTGATTTGTACGTAAACACAAATATATTCCAAAATCTAATTATCATCATGTGACACTCATATATATTCACACAACGCGGTGATAAACTGTGAGAGCTTAATCATACTTATGTGATTGTGGATAATTATATCATTTAAATTGTAATTGGATTGTGAATGTTTGTAGACAAACTAAGTTAAATTAGATGGTGGGATGGATAGTTTATTTATTCTTTAGATTACTTAGTATAGCCACATAACACTATCGAACTTGGAGCAACAGTAACAACCGAACTTGTCTCCTTACTGGAAGACAATCGTGACACAAACACATAATGGAAAGTCATTCACCTGAACTTTTTCTTTTTCTTTATTAGTTTGTCTTTTTCTATAGCTTAACATACCTTACCTACCCACAAAGGTATATTTAGGAACTAAAATTATGTAAATACATACCTACATATTTAGTACTTATATCTAACTCTCTTGGCAAGTGTGATTGTGTGAGTGTTTCCGGTAATTTTAAGATTGCAATCAACAAAATAAACAAACTACCGCATGACAATCTACAGCAAAACATAAATTACACATGGGTGATTACTATCATTAATGAATGTAAATAGTGTAATCAACGTCAAACGTATACAAATGACTCATGACACTAATTTGTTTATAAACAACGTAGTAGTGTATTATAATCACTTTCGACAATGTGTTCAAATGTTAGTGCATGATTGAACAGTTAGATATCACATCATTCGTGTAAGCGATCAAGTAAGATGCCAGATATTGTTTGAAATTCCTCAATGTGTACCTTCGATCAATAATACACTAGAAGACCGGTAAGCGCTTCAAAAACGGGCCGAAAAATAAGAGAACAAATATTATGGTTGTGGTCTTATTTCAAATTAGTATGGTCCAATCATAGCCAAGATTATGACGTCAAAATGGTGCAGTGTGCATCCAAAAATTGTGCAAATAACAACCTTAACACCGAGATTTTGGAAAGAATATCTTTTTTTCAGTAAGTTTATATCATCAAGTATTTATCATAAAGTTAAACCGAACAAAATAGTAAATATGAATCAATTACTAAATATTATGATTGTTTGACCAACTTTTGCTTCGACAACTTGCCATCTATTGTAACAAACATCGACAGTTCTGGAACAGTTTTTATTCCTGTTTGGATGGCTAAGGTATTACCTGCATTA
Organism: Orthosia cruda; assembly: GCA_964057195.1. Taxonomy (NCBI): domain Eukaryota; kingdom Metazoa; phylum Arthropoda; class Insecta; order Lepidoptera; family Noctuidae; genus Orthosia; species Orthosia cruda. The sequence continues at coordinate 5,418,743 of OZ059848.1, read as the reverse complement.
CTACCGCTGGTACGCGGTAGTAATGCAGGTGGGTGACATATCAATTGATACACCATGCCACTATCAACCAGAGCACTCTACTCGAGCTACATAATTGTATAGTACAAGAATATTTAAACCTCAGCTTAAAAGAGGTTATTGTATTTGTTCATTTGTTAAATGTGGCATTTCATTGCGCGATACATGGTTTATGTGAGGTAATGCTAGATGTATAGCTAGTAATGAATTACAAAGCACTCGATGACAAGAAAAAGTCGTCCTTACAGTAAGTGTTATGATGCTATACGGATACTTCATAGATTTATCAGTACAATCCACTTACTAACCTACCTACACTCATGACAATGCCGTTCTACAACTGATCTGAAACACTTCGGGTTACAACGAGTACGAGCTAGAACGATAACAATTGTCAAAAAGTCCTAAATGTAATGGTATTGACATCAAAATGTATAGGGGTCTATCGCAAACATTTTAGCATTTTATACTATAATATCATATTGCTCATAGAATATCAATGGTTGTACCTCTTGTAAGCTATATTGCGTATTCATTACACACACAAATTATAAATAGGTATGTAGTTGTAGTTAATTGAATACGTTTTTTTACTTATTTAATTTTGAAATAAAAGTATGTAAAACATAACACCTACTATACATACTATACATAGTACCTACTTATATACAAACGCGTATAAAAATAAGAGGGCTCATTGGGCGTCAGAAAATTCGTCCACGAACGTAAATAGTTTGATATTTTAACACGCGCGTTGAGTCGACCTTTCGCTTCATAATTAAATAAATTACTGACTTTCGTTATTTTTTTAAACATGTGAACATGAACACATTTATAATCCTACTAATTGTTAAGGTTTTGAAAAATGATTTGAACACAGACTTGGTTACGCACTACAGCCGATCCGTGGCCGTGATTTGAGTGCCGAGTTCAAAATATTCTGAATTATGATTCTGATTATGATTTGACTTTTGATAGAATTCGGATGAAGTGCGTAAGCTTGCCTACAAAAAGTACTACGGCTACTTCGGAACCGAATTTTCACGGACACGGATTAATTTTATCGAAGTTGTAAACTAGCAGGGCAAATTTCTTTGCATCATAAACTTTTTTGAATTGAAAAATTAAAAACCGTGATTTGGACCTCATTTATAAAAATCTTCAAACTGTTTAGGAACTGAAACTGAAAATTTGACTAAAGAAGGTGCTAAGCAATCGCTAAACAGTGTCGAGGTTTTTATAAAAAGAACATAGTTTCATAGGTTACTGAACAAATTCTTATTTTGTCGTCCCAGTGCTGCGTAAAGATCTTTCCCATATTTTTCCATTCTCTTTATGTTTTGCCTTCTTCGGCCAAACGTGGACATATTTTTTTATTTTATGATTTATATATGATTAAGCTACAGTAGGGTAGTTTTTCGGTTCAAAATATAATTTTCATGATTTCATGATTAAATAGAAATTAAGTAATAATTTCAATTCGCAAAAGGAAATAAACAATAAACACAAAAACAAAAATGGGCATGGGTAGCAAACATAATAAAGACCACAGGTCCTTCAAAATAGGAAAAATCCTGTATCTTGAAGAATAAATTGACTTACATTTTAATCGCCAGAGATGTTTACTCCTGATGAACAAAGAATATTCCAGTGTATCACTCACTCTAGACTTTATTGCCGCACATTAACACTCGACATCGCATTCGCACTTGAGATCACGAGAACAACTGGCACAGAGCACACGTCCACTCACTACGGCAGCGGCCGGAGTACTGAAGCTTTGATGCTGTGAAAGTGGAAATCAGGGAGGGTTTGCCCTCCCCTATGCGTACCGACACTTAGCGCTCGCAACTTAACGCGCTGACACTTGAAGCGAGCATTTGTCCTTTTTAAGGCGCTCATCGCCGCCCGGTTTATTCTAAATTTCAAGAGCATCCAGGTATTATCAACCTATTATAAGTTCACGGACACTCAAACTGATATAGTCGTGGGTAAAGGAGTCGTATAAAAAACTAAACTCGTGCAAAAAGCGTGCGCTTGACCTTAAACTACGCGCTTGGCCTTGACTATAAACCTCAACGTATTGTTCAAGATTGAACAAAATAAATATGTGTCTTATAAAAAATCATTGTAATAAATACGCATCGATGCTGTAGTAAATGGTTTATACAGCTTAACTTGAGGTAGTTACCTAGTTCTAAAGAGAAAATTTAAAATATTGATTTGCAAAATTTGATTACTATTACGAATGTGTACCAGACAGAAGATTATACTAAATGATATCGAACCTCTAAATCAAATCCTATATTGAGTCATGTAACTAGCTCCTATAGGGGGTGCGAAGCATCCCGCACGAGAAGTTACACGGATTGAGAGCAAACCACACAACACAACATAGTTACAATGTGAGAGCTATTATATTGTAGTAGTTAGTTTATATGTGATGCTTTGCATAACTAAGGACTGGCTTCTGGCAATGTTTTCATCATCAGCCTTATTAATCATAACGCTTCTCTTTGGTTTCACCGTGGTCGGTTAAAAAGACATGAAGAAGTAACCTATAAGCTACTGGAAACATTAGATTCTCGTACATGAAAGGGGATGTGTAATAGCAGATTTCGGGCTCGGGACAATAACCCCAATTTAAAGTAATGGCAATATTTTTATTTTATATTATGGCTATACATATATCATTTTCCCTGTTTTCGAAACGTTATTTCCGTAAAACCGTAGATATATTATATATTCCGCTACCTCGTCCGCGACCTGAAAACTCTGAACATTTTTTAGTACGGAAAGTACATAAAATAATCAGGTATCCATCCAAGAACCAATTATTAAAATTGAATTTCATCTTAACCTCGCGCCGCCTCTATGTTTACGAACTTACTGAACCGAATTGAAAAGCTCACAAACTGCTTACTGAGCATACGGAAAGTTATTAGAGTTGACTGAAAAAAACTTATAGCCTTACACAATATTTCATACCTACCTTTATAAAAAGTTATCACTGCCATGCTTTCATTTTCACACAGCAAATAAGTTTGGCTCACCTATAATTTATCACTAACAATTTAATTGCTCACACAATCTTCTAAAGTTGTAGCTACTTTGACCCGAATAAAATATCTAGATTAGCACGTAATCCAAAAAAAGATAATTTATCATTAAGCAACGAAAACATTTTTAACTTTTTTTAGACGCCGTTTTTGAGGGTTTGACCTTGAAAGGAAATCGAAATCTTTATAAGAACACTTTTCGCTGAAGCTGTCAAAACGATTAAGCCTGTTCTAGTTTAGACGTCTGTCTGGCACTTATATCAAGGCTATGTTCATTCATGTCATGCCGTTTCTTTGTTATCTATGATCTACGTATCAATCACCTTCCCTTAGTTCTGCATTTATTTAGCACTTGTGATAAACGACAGGCGTCTTTTTCGTTTTACTCTTTGATTTCCGCACTTTTGTATTTATGGAAATAGCTCCTCGGTTGTGAAAAAAGTGATGTTTGCATAGATATTTGATAGATTAGTGGTACTGTATTGATATTGTACTACCTTTTAATCCATGAGTGTAACTAGTAGTTACTTAACTCACAAGTCCATAAAAAGTTGTAAGAGAAAAAGCTACTGTTAGTTTTTTTATGTCACATTTGAAGTTACCTAATGGTTTTTATGCACGATGATTTAACGCGATCTTTCAATTTATAGTCTCGCAAATTTATTAGTTTTTTACGTACATAGGTATCAGATCTTTTCAGTCACGTTCGGCTGTTGCTACGGATGATGAGTCGACAACAAAATGATCTCGTTGATACCAACCATGGGTCAATTATTGCGAGTGCGATTTAGAATTATTGATCGTCTAGTCTCGGTATTGTTATTGGCAATTTATTATCTGTTAAAAGAAATTGACTTACCTAATCGTAAATAATGTGGATAATCACCCGAAACTAGATAAACTAATAGATACAATAGATACAACTTCAATATTCTTGCGATTTGAAATCAAAATCAAACTTACAAGCTACTCGCGCGCTGGTATTATACATTCTATGTCTGAAAATAAAAGCTAACAAACGGACAAATTGCTAAAGACCAGAGGCTACGAATTTGAAAATAATTCGATTTCACATCACGTCTGCAGAGAGAATCTTGCGTAATTACGGACCGGCAAATAAACCAGCAATAAAGGGAACGCAATAAACAGAGCTTTTGTTGTAATAATTGGTTTCTCGACAGGCAGGTTAGCTAGCTGATACCTTGCTATGTTTGTAGACGCACGTAGAGCATGAAGTGTACCAAGATAGAATTCGTACTTTAAGATAATACGTGCACGTGCAAGTTGCTTGTGTCTTAAATGTCGCTCGTGTTCCATATTATTATGTCGCACGTATTGCAAATAACACGTATGTCGCACGTATTACACATGTCACAAGTGTAGCACGTGTATAACGGGCCGGTATCCGCAATTCCACGTCCAAGCGCGTATTTTGTTAAATGTTGCACGTGTCGGATAAGGTGATTTTATACCTTTCACAAATAAATAGGAGATATTTTTACAATTAACCTAAGCTGAAAAACGTATGCATTTATGTAGCATCTCTGTTGTATACAAAACTGAAGTACTTAAAATTACCAGTCTGATCTCACAATCACATATAAATAATACAAGCTAGCAATAGATAACAATCCGTAGGTAAGAGAGTTAAATCCACTAAATGATTAAGTGTCTGCCTTTATCCACGGGCTGAATAATAATAAATAAACCTGTCAGTATATAGCGGGTGTTTAAATAAAAACTCAATAAATGTCTCGTCCTCACAGCTTACCCGAGGATTTGCGATGGCTTGCCAAAAGTTATTCCTTTAATCGAAAACGAAGATCTTCGCACTTCGCTTTGATGTATATTCCCTATCACGACTGTGAGTAACATTGAATTTATTAGCATATTTTTGGGGAATGCACGCGTAAAATTGAGGATTTATTCGCCGTTTGCCATGTTTGAAACGTTGCCTACATTTCGATCCCTATAAAGGTGATTTAAGAAGATCTAAGTTTATACAAATATTATGTGTTATTGCGTGTGGTGTTGTAAATCTGCTGTCCTTTCAAAGGCCTCTCTTGATTTCTATGTATATATAATAAATCTAAAGAGATAAAGACCGTTCAGTGCCTATTAATAGATGCATATTTCCAAAAAAATACCAAAAGAAACAATAATCGAACGATCCGATTTTCAGCACTTGTTTGATCACGTAAAAAGTAAAATACTAATGTAGATAAACTGTTATAAAAGCATGTCTGGGTAAAACTAAGTACTTACTAGATTTAACTTTATTGCGATACAAAAAATAACTGTACAAAAATAAATATGCATTTAATGTGATAACGAAGAATTTAAAATATCTCAACGCGATGTTGGATACACTCAGCGACATCTATTGACATGAAATGGTACTAAATCGTTCACGTTGCAGCATTTGGTACGCCATTAACCATCATCTTCCTAATCAAATAAATCCTAAACAAATTTATAAGTTATGACAGTCTAAATGTTCGGTTATTTGTTAATTAATCACACCTACACGGATTTGGATAAAACTTGCCACAAGGGTAGATCATGGACAAGTACAGTAGATACGTTCCCTTGAGATAATTGTCGACATTAACGCGGGCGAGGCCGCTGGAAAAAGCAAGTGATAATTATAATATTATTATATGGGTTTGAAAGTATATATTAAGCCTCAGACAATTTCTTAGCCTTACTTATCTACGACACTTTAACTGTTACAAATTTATGAAACCAAGCCAAATAACTGATTGGAATCCAAGAAATACTATTAAATAAACTAACTGAATTACAAAAATTTAAGCAAATAAATTAATAAGCAATAATAATTCATAATTTAACATGAAGATAAAAAGGGACACACATATTAGTACATTAAACCAAATAAAAGCAGATTGATAGGAAATGGATAACCGAAATTTTAATTATAAAGGAAAATATTATTCCTCTCTCCTAGACACAAGCTATATCTAGAATACTGCTGTGCCCGACTGGGTCCATAATTGTTTCTGTGTCTAATTTTTACCACCTATATGTACATTATGGATGCAATGAATTTAATTTGAATTTGAATGTACTTAATTTATGATATAATGTAAATATCCAAATCAACGAACTCTCCGAAGGCTTATACAAGTATAATAGAACAGGGAATGTCGAATATATTTCAACGTAATATATTTTATTGAAAGTCCCAATACAAGATTCGAGTGGGTCAACGACGTTGCCAATATTAATATTCTGAAATATCTTCTCCCTATGGGCGAATTCTGGAAATATAATATGAAGGCACCTAATTCAATTTTGATCAGCAATAATGTGGAATGGCATTGGAATAATTTATTGTTCGTTTACTCTTCTTATTCTCCATGGGACATGGTTGAGTTTCGTACGACATTGTTTAAAATTGTAAAAGAAAATGTCCCATTATTTCACTGTGACAGGAAAACGTTTGAGGTCACGCGCTAAGATTAAAAAGTTTACCTACTTTCTTTAGGAAATGTCTCCAAGAAACTAGGGCTCGCAGAATCCAGTCCTCACCATCCATCAGACATCACTTCACCTACTAAACTAGGAGCATTCAACGTGCAGCATTCAGAATCGAGGTAAACCCCAAAGGGGTCACCAACAGCTATTACACAACACCTCAGTGTTGACATTTCTGTCTTCAATATCAATAAGACCCAAAATACAACGCTCTTTACAGGGTATTCAACTTTATCACTGATGACTTGGAAGCTGATAATCTTATATCTGCTCTGAAATCATCGGTTTCATTTTTCAGTATAACGAATGCACCCGGGGCGGGAATGAAAAGCGTCGCTCTTTTGATGAGGTTCGCGATTCAATCATTTCTAGCGCGATAATTGCGGATGTAAACCGGCAGCTGTATAATTTTATACAAATTTTAATATTTTCAACAGATTTCACGTAAAAACCGTTGGTTTTTTCAGTCAATGAATTTGCAGCCTAGTAATTTCCAGACTAAATGAATGAAGTGGGTTTTGCCATAGTTTTTTCAGAAGTGTTTTATAAATTGAACTGGAAGTTTTACTCGTAGAATGCCTTAAGAAATTATAAAGGCAAAAAGCGTAGTGAATGAAAAGAACTAATTGAAATTATGTACTTCCGTCCAAGAGAAGGTCGATGTGTTAGGTACGTGTGTCCAATATAAAAATGAACTTTACAGAAATTTACATAAGTAAAATATTAGAAGGCAATCATGTTTTCATTGGTTTGTGGCGTCACATATTGTGTAATTGCGGTTATGTGAACGCACCTTAGAAAAGTGGTGCATTTTTTAATATCTAAGTTGAGAACGCATGTATCTCAAGTGGCGACATTATGCGACGACTCGGGGCGCTCCCCATAGCGTCCTTCCCTTGTCTACAAACCGTCATGAGTCACGGACTTAATTACTCTAACTAAACTCTGCTACAAGTGTTCTATGGTGACAACAAATTCAAATAAAATCAACCTACAGTTGGACTTTCACTTCATTCAACCTCACCTTCAAGAGACGCATAAAGGAGACCGGTGAATATCTGTTACCTGGGTCCGTAAAGATTATCTATCATTGATGACTGCCTCATTGGTCTAGGATCTAGGTAGTCACAAGCAAAACTGCTGTGCGTGAGGAGGTTTCAATTCCTAGGTCGGGCATAGTTGATTTTTAACCGACTTCAAAAAAAGGAGGAGGTTCTCAATTCGACTGTATTTTTTTTTTATGTGTGTTACCTCAGAACTTGTTACTGGGTGAACCGATTTTGATGATTCTTTTTTTATTTGAAAGCTAGTGTTTGTCATGTGGTCCCATTTTCATCAAGATCTGATAAAGAACTTCAGAGATACACATCAGAACTCTTCAATAAATGACGGCAAATCACTCGGGATAGCTGCAATCGCATTTATGTTTATTGTTTACACCATTTCATAACATAACATCACACTAGTACGCTCTAAAGGGGTACGCAGGTGTAAACAGTTTACCTTTGTATACCCTTATTTGACCGGTTTTGTTTAAGTTTCATGTTATTGGGTAAATCTATTCTGGTTTCACTTTGGGCATTATTGGTACCTAGCCTATATAAATTATGTATCACAACTAAAAAGTGAAAAATAAAAAAACTTTTTACAAACAATACAACCGACTCCGGTCACGGCGTACCATGCATATGTTACATCTACGTTACGCTACGGGATCATATACTGGGGTAACTCCACGAATATGGAGGCGGTATTTAGAGCGCAAAAAAGATGTGTTAGAGCGATATGCGGTATACCAAGCACGGAAAGCTGTAAACCGTTCTTTGCGTATTTTCGAATTTTAACAGTACCATGTCTGTACATATACGAAGTAGCTGTCTTTGTTAAAACAAATTTTCACTTGTTTGAAAAACTTCACAGCGCAAGACACAAAAATAAAATAAGCGGTAGACAGCACAAAAAAGCAGTGTTTCATAAAAACTTGACAGGAATGGCTCCACAAATTTATAATAAACTACCAAATTCTTTGTTAAATATTAATGACATCAATGTATTTAAAAAACAATTGAATAATTTACTGCTAAGCAAGACATACTACACAGTACATGAGTACTTGTTGGACAGAAAATTATCTGTTCAGGTGTGATTGGGGTGGATACTTGGGTCCGATTTGTTTACTTATTATTTTGTTAATTATTAAGACATTGTATAATTTGACATTACTTCTCAATTTTTTAATTAATGACATTGTCTACGTCTTAGAATTTTAATATTAATTTATGACATTGTATACGTTCAAATTTTATCTATGACATATTATACATCTGATTTCTTTCATTTATGACATCGTACAGTATTTTAATTTTAATGTATGATATTGGATATAATTTTAATTTTTGACATTGGATGCGTTTTAAATTTATGACATATTATACCATTTTTTATTTATGACATTTTATACATTTTTTTTAAATTTATGACACTGAATACGTTTTAGATTTTTTTTTTTTTATTAATGACATTTTATACATTATTTTAATTTATGACGTTGATCACGTTTTAGATTTTTATTTTTTATTAATGACATATACGTTCAATTGTAATTTTAGTTTAATTTATAACATTGTATTATTGTAACTATAATTTTGCAAGCCTAAATTGGTGGAACACGGTTGACTGCGCATTCACCTGACATCTGGAAGTGTATTTTTATGTACTGTGTTGAGCAATAAATGAATTTGAATTTGAATTTGACTTCCAAATAAAAAAAGTGAAAAATAACTTCAATTTCGGAAGTCGGTGTCAAAAAACGAAGAAAATAAAACAAGAACACCGACTTCCGAAATTGAAGTTATTTTTCATCTTTTTGATTTGGAAGTCGGTTGTATTGTTTGTAAAAAGTTTTTTTTTTGCACTTAAATAATATGAATTTCTCACAGCCTAGTATGAATTTGCGCCCGTCTCATGGCAAATAGCAATCGGTTCGCCTTCTCTATTACCTACTGTGATGGGTATATATTTATACATCTGTCCAACCCTAAGGGGAAAACAAACGTGATTATATGCTATGTATCTAACTTGACATCACACACAATTTTACGCACAAATACTTTAATTAAAGGAAAACATGCAAAACAAACGCAAGCCATACGTACAGTCCATCAATTTTATTTACATACCTACCATTATTCCGTCACGAGAACCTTGTAGGGTGAGTTGTTTTGTTATATTGGGCAAATAATTAACGTCACTATCACTGAACGCAATATGTATGTAAATCAATATTGGTAATGATTGTCCGCTGATACTCAATGGTAGACCTCAGTATGTATAACCGATAACGGGGTACTCCGAGGTTTCTTTAACTTTCATGGCTATTCAGAAATATTCGGATTTTGTCGTCTATAGATAGATGGGTAGCCTCGAAACCGAAAAAGCTTCTTCTAATGCTTATTCCAGTAAATATTATCTAACCGACAGGTTGTCGAAAGTTGAAGCGAGCTCCGGATAGGAAATAGTTATGAGCTCTTAATATTAACGTCACCAATCTTTCTTTGTTTTTGAGTTGGTTCAGTTTCCGGAATAGGCAAACCGTCTCTGCAAAATGAATACAGTGTTTCTAACTTCTAAACAAGTCGAATGTTTCCTTTGATTAAAACTAAATATTGAATAAACTAAACATTATAAAGTAGGAACCTAACTGCTTCATCTCCCGGTTTATATGTTTCACTATTTGTATATTAATTAAAATCATCCCTTAATGGTGGTATTTTATTTGTAATAGAAAAATTGATGTATCTACCTTGCTATTTGCTGAGGCAGAATGTTTGCACCTTTTATTATTTTCTTCTTGCTAAGTAGATAGTAAGAACCCGAATGGGTGAGAATTTTGCAGCTTTGTTTGATAAGGTATCCTTAATGGTGGTGCTTATTCAACTCTTAAAATTTAATAAAATTTTTGGTTGTGCATTGTATTAGAAAGGGCCCATAATAACTAGTCCCCCTTGCAAAGTATTCTTAGATGGCCCCTACAATAGAGATCATAAGTTATGAATTAAAATATAATTGATTTAGAGTGACTAGACAGCAATTTGTATTATTGAATGTTCTATGACTAAGCAGATTGAGGAAAATCCATCATCAGGATACCGAGGATACCAAAAACTTTCCATACAAAATAAAAAGGCCCATAATTGTTTAATCAAAATATCTAAAGGCAGTGAACACTGCCTTTCTAATATATTTTTCTCCATAAGTAGCAATAAAACCGCTCGTTTCAAAGCAGTACTGTGTATTGCATTTATAGAGACATTTACTATATTTAGATTACATAATAAATCAGAAAATGAAGAGCCTTTGATGGCAAATGAATTGGCCTGGTATATCTTTGTGGTAGATCATGCATGAAAACCGATTTTACCCTTGGGTGACTTTACGAGACACTCTTCCGTGTCGTTATTCTATGAGGGTAGATAAAGAAGAGATCAGGAAGGTGTATGAATCGTGTATAAGCATTATAATTATTATTAAACTCATAAAAGCTTATGATGTAGTTTTGATACCGAGATAAATTCATGATCAGGCTGTCCTTAGAAACAATTAACATTGATAGCACCTTTATAGCGATTTTCGTATACGTTTCACGCGCAAACCAGAATTGTTCTTGGACAGCCTCACCTAGATTGTTTAATATAACTTGTCAGTTAACTTTTATCTCAAGAATAAAAATAACTTTCCTTGCCGAAGTCGGTGTCTTTGGTACCTATTGTTTTCCGTTGTTCGACACCGACTTCAAACAAAAGTAATTTTTTCGTTTGTAGTATTTTGTTTTGGAAGTCGGTTTATATTTTTTGGTAAAAGATTTTTTATATATCTCTTTTTAGTTTTGGTAGGTATCTCCAAATAACATGAAAATTTAATTTCTTTTTAATTTATAGCCAAAGTAAATATCATGACGATTCCAATAAGCCCAAACACGACTAGGTGCCATTGTTTTATTACGGAGTTCCAGTGCCTACCTTCCGGCTTCATTATCAGATCAGTTCGATGTTACCATTTTCTGTCAAAAACCCCTTGTCACGTGAATTTAGGCTCCGTGTATTTAAATCGAAAAATCGTTTAAAATGTCCAAATTTAATGTCGAATGTACCAGTTATCTTAGCGAGCGCCGACAGTACGTTGAGTATGCGGGACGTGAGTCGCGTCCTTATTACACATTCTCCGGGGTAAGCCAAGGCAGTAATATTGGACCTCTGGTATTTATATTAATGATCAATGATCTGCCTACAGTCGTAAAAGAGGCGAAGTGTCTGCTTTTTGCACATGACTTGAAATTATTGATGAATATTAAATATATTGCTGACTGTAATAGACTCCAGTCTGATATTGATAATGTGGTCGAATGGAGTAAGGCCAAGAACCTGCATTTCAATATTTCTAAATGCTGTGTTATGAGCTACAGTCACGCGCGTGCTCCATTGCAGCATCAGTACAACATGGACGGGGTAGTTATTCCGCGTGTCTCACATGTACGAGACCTGGGCGTTCAGATGGTGTCGGAGCTGACGTTCCGGAAACATATAGTTGAGGTGTGCGCCAGAGCTTTCAGAAATCTCGGTTTCATCTTAAGACAGTGTAAGGATTTCACCAACATTGCAGTTGTTAAAGTGATGTATAATGCCCTTGTAAGGAGTCATCTAGAGACAAGTGCATTCATCTGGAATCCACATGAAGAGAAATACAGTCTCATGTTGGAAAAAATTCAAAACAAGTTTTCTAGATTTCTCTATAACAAACAGTACGGAGTGTATCCCTTCTATCCCCTGATGTACCCGAGTCTGTTCGTCCTGGGCATGGTCGGGTACACCAGACTAGCAGTAAGAAGGGACGTCGCGCTGGTCAAATATGTGACGAGCATACTATTAGGGTTGTTGCACCACCCGGAGGTGCTGGAAGAGCTGCGGCTGCGCGCACCGGACGGGTGTGTGGGCGCGCGCCGCCGCCCCGCTCTCTTAGACGTGCCATCAGCTAGGACCAACCTCCTTAAGTTTGCTCCTATCTCACGAGCCGCGCGTATTATTAACCTTATTACAGCGTCGGAAGACATATTTGGGCAAAGCCTGCGGAGATTTCTCCAAAGGGCTCAATTAATTATTGAAAGAGGCCTGGAGCTATAGACTTTGTCATGGTTAATTTAATTAATTGATGTATGAATACTTATTATTATTTTAATGTGTGCAATTTTGCTGCTAAGTTATTTTAGTTTTATGTAATTTTGTCTATTTGTGACTTGTAGCATCATATTGGAGCAATCTGTAAAGATGTTATAATTGTTGATAATAAATAAAAAAAATTTCATCAGTACAATTTATTTATAAGTATTTGCTTCATCATAGTCGGTTAGCTATTTGATATTTGACATATTTAGCATTAAGGAGTTCCAGTGGCCATCTGTGGTCTTCTTCGAGAGTTCCATTTCACTAAATGACATTTTCTGAGAGTAAATGATTGAATTGGTGATAAAAATATTTGAGGAGTTCTCTCAAGATTCTTCGATAATGTAAATATAAGATATTGTAATACCTATATTCAAGAATAAAGATTGATTGATTTCTCTGGGATGCCATCAGTTTCTTGGTGGGTAGATTATGAATGAACTCGGACGTAGTGTTTTTCATATTTAATTTTATCGAAGTTGTAAAGTAGCAGGGCTGTATGACCAAATTTCTTTGCATGATAAAATTTTTAGAATTGACAAATTAACAACACAGACTTGGGTCTCATTTATAAAAATCTACTAGTTGTTTAAATAAATATTCTTTATTCAAATTCTTTATAGAAAACTAGCTGTCCGCACTTCACCAACCTTCTATATTTCTGTTAGCATCTAGTTTTACTCCTGAATGAAGGAATAGTTCATGAATGAGTTACATCTGTTGCAGTTACTATAGTTCGAATATCATATTAGTTACTATAATTGTTAAAATCATTACTAACAGACCGACAACAAATAACGCAAATATCTAAATTCAATATTAAAGCGAAAAAGGTACATATCTTCTCCTCTCAAAAGCGCCTCATTACGCATGGTAGTGTGTGGGGAAGTGTATTGGGCCCTCCACTGTTCTTATTATGTATTAAAGACCTACCAAATGCAACTAAGGAACCCATGACATTATTCGCTGATGACAGTACTGTAACAATAGCATCCGATAATTTATCTGACTGATGTCGTGGTGGCCCGGTGGCTAAGACCTCGCCTCTCGTGCTTGTGGTCGTGGGTTCAAATCCGGGCAAGTACCAATGTGACTTTTTCAAGTCATATGTACTTTCTAAGTTTATCTTGGACATCGCTGACAACGGTGAAGGAAAACATCGTGAGGAAACCTGGGCTTATATAGTGTATTTGTAAGTTTGTGCTCCATTGGTGTAATTGCTGTAAGGTGTTCCAGTGCGAGGGTAAACAAATAAATAAATAATTTGACGCAAATAATTAATTACACTCTATAATTACCTGGCTTAGCAACAATAATTTGAAATTAGTCTTCATAAAACTAACATAATGCATTTTAGACAACGGGAAAATTTATATAATTTATCAAAATTCAATTATCTTACAATGACAATATTATACAATAAGCAGATACAGCCAGATTTCTGGGCTTAATCATTGATCCACAATTAAATTGGAAAACACAGATTAATGTACTCTGTAAAAAAATCAGCAGCTCGTCGTTTGCCCTCTATAAACTTGCTCCTACTGTCAAAACAGACGTTTACTAACGGCATATAACGGACTTGTGGAATCTTTATTGAGGTTTGGGATAATTTTCTAAGGCAATTCAACGAACAAAGACACAGTGTTCAAAGCACAAAAACGTTGTGTACGGGCTACGTTTCGGTTGCAAATTATGGACAGTTGCAGACCAATGTTCATAAAGCACAGAATTTTTACACTTCCGTCGCTTTACATATTGAAAATGGCTGTATTTGTAAAAAAGTAATCCTCAATGGTTTCCTCTTTTATTAAATAATAGAAATAGACGTGAGTATAGACTTTTGATTCAGTCACACTCGGCCAAAACAGCACTTCTGAGAAAAAGTGTTGTATGCATGGCCCCAGTAATATACAATAAAATTCCGAATGACATAAAGCAATTGAATTTTAATTTATTTAAGAAAACACTTAAAAAGCTACTTACTGATAAGTGTTACTATACATTGTTGATTTTTTAAATGATAAATTTTGAATTTTATTTAATTTTATTCTATATTGACATATTTTGTCTGTTATTTTAATTAATTTTGACTACATTTTGTACTGACTCTGATTGTATGTTGAATTATTGATAACACTTTGCAATGACTCGATTTTTTTATATATGAGACTGACATTAATTTATTCAATTTATAATTGCTAATTTAATTTTAATTAATAACTATAACTAATATTTTCATTTTGTACGCCGAGTGAGGCAAAACATGTTGGTCCGGTAAAATTATGTATCCATCTATATGTGCATATTCATGAATCATGTTACACATGTTTAAACAAATAAATTTATCTTTATCGAATTTGATTATTTATTGGTAAAATAATTCGAGTACTAAATGGTTCGAAATTTACTTCTGTTTTTTTATTAAGAGGGTCCTTAAAATTATGCTTGATTTTCTAGCGGTCCGGGGACTGAAAAAGGATTTGGAAACATTGGTCTAGACAATCCATAAAATCTTGAATAACTTTATCAGTTCTCTCTATTTTTATGACAAACACAATTCCGAGTTATAATACACAGATTGTCGTTCTATTCACGCGCGTATGTTATCTTAGTCTTCGGCTATGTGTATGTATGTCATGTGTTCTTAAGTGTGTTCCATACAGTGTAGAATATCTGCAGACATCATGCTTATATTTATTTACACGCGTGTTCGTGACTTGCGTAGGACGAGACGATACTTCATAAAATCACGAAAGAAAAAGATATGAATACTAGTTTACGCTTGACAACTTGCCTGAGATTAGTAGATGTATAGAAAGTAAAATGAAAAACCTAACTTCACAACAGCTAATTTCAACATTAAAAAAAGGTTATTCTGTCTCACAAACACTCTGGCTTTTACACCATTTGCTTGCATGTTTGACATAGCCAGACGAATTGCCAAACTTAAGTGGCAATGGGCAGGGCACATTTCTCGCAGAACGGATGGCCGATAGGGCAGAAAGGTTCTGGAGTGGCGACCGCCAAACGGAAGACGTTGCGTTGGAAGGCCTCCCACCAGGTGGACCTTACTGTTTACTGTTGTTGTCTCACCTTATACTGTTTCAAACGGGGTGTTTTTACAAGATTTTGTGTTATAATAATGTGTTCAATAGATTGTCGATCAAAGCATGTCTACTACTAGATAAATTATGTAGCATGATATAAAAATGTGTCGGGGTTTTTTTAAATTTTGCTTTTAGCCTTATATCACGGGAAGAGATAAGATACACAATACTTTTGAGAGTGCCAAAAATAATGCTGAATCTAGATCGAGAAACCAACAAAAATAAAACTGAGTCAGCTGCTCACTAAAACGGAAACCATAATACCTACAAACGTAGCAAGCTGAATATCCTACCGTAAGGGATACGATGAGGATTCCTGTAATGTAACATCAAAATACGGCTTCGTACGTTCTGGGAACTGTAAAAAATTCTTTCCCTCAGTTGCCCACCTTAAAATTATCGCAGAATTAATGTGACAAATTGTCAAGCACGCGTTATCTGCTGTGATTGGTTGAATGAATTTTCGACAGCCAATCAAAGCGGATAACGCGAGCTTGACAATTTGTCACATTAATTCTGCGATAATTTTAAGGTGGGAAACTGAGGGTTTGTCTGTCATTCTATATGAAAATATTTCACGTTCATCGCAACGCCGGAGTCAAAGCAACGCTAGAATATATCACATACGTGTTTCACAGAGAGTTTCTTTATAAGTCCTCACCACATAAATCAGTACATGATATTCGTATGGATGGTTCAGAATTTCTGAAATAGTGCACTCAAATAAATCAAGTTTCCTGTGTGAAACAATGGAATATACAAACAAACACAGAAAAATACTAAATAACATTATATTTTTAAACAATTTGGTAACGCCCAAAACCTTTATAAAAACGACATAATGCGATACCTCTTAAAAGGGAACCACTTTCAGCGCTGTTCTCTAACACAATATTGTAGATATACAAAATCTAACACAAAATAATAAAGTTATGAAGGTGAGAAAAAAAGCTTCAGCCAATCTAATATCGCTCCACGGCCCTATTATGAAGGTGAGAAAAAAAGCTTCAGCCAATCTAATATCGCTCCACGGCCCTATTATGAAGGTGAGAAAAAAAGCTTCAGCCAATCTAATATTGCTCCACGGCCCTCTGAACTTTGTCACGTTGCCAAAATTAATTTAATACAAAAAATATCACGAATGGCCAGTAAAATTAACGTACGGGACATCCAACAAATGACTTTATTTTAGTCTCTGTTCACTAAAGTGGTCAAGCGTGACTACTTTAGTGACAACGTAACCTAACAATAAGAAAAAAAAAAAACGTTTTTTTTGAAAACCCTATATAAATTTCGAGACGACAATTGATTATTACTAATAATAAAATAATGTTCCTCGTTTTAGATTAACTGGCAAAATAATATTGATTCTTGGTTTCTTCGTAATAAAATTATAACATAAACCAATTAGTACATATTAACTGTTGCTTTTCTTTGTTCCAGGCTGGTGACTGTCCCACCCAATGTGTTCCCACATTATCGAGGTGGGGGCGCTCAGTAGCCGTGGCTTGGTCACACAGGGTGAAGCGAAGAGGAACCCGAGGAGCCGCTTGTGAGGGCTTTTGCTTTATTATATTATCTGTGACCCAGGTAAGTTTTGAAAATTATTATCTTTGAATAAGCCTTATTTGATTTACTTGTATATATGCATTCAGTAAGCATGTTTTTATATTTTTAGTACTGTCATTTCAAAATAAAATATACCTATCTACTATTTTGTTTTGTGTTTTTATTTTAATATTATGTTGAAATCTGTCATTGCACTATAAATATATATAAAAACATATTTTTGTACCGCATTTAAATCAGGTAGTACTATAAGTACCTGGGCGACCGATCTCTGCTCGGGTGAAAATAGATAAAAAAAAAAATATGCAACATATAATAATATCAAAAAACTAACGAAACGAAAACAAAAAATACCTTAAACCAATAGCCCGTAGCTATTGGGCCCGTAATCAAAACATCTTGAAGCCTTGCATAACACCAGGCCTTCTTAGATGTATGCGAAACCGTGATCAATTACAAATTAAAGTCTTAAAAAATCCAGATAATGAAATAGTACGTGCTACTTACAAAAGATATAGGAACTTTTGCAACACCTTATTAAAGAAAGTTAAGCAAAATTACGAACAAGAGCTGATTAAGCAAGCAGGGAAAAACAACAAAAAACTTTGGGAAGTAATTAAAAATATAACATATACCAATTAATCAAAACAGCAAACCACACAATTAATCTCAACAGAGAATCCTATAGAGTCTATAAATTCAGTTAACTAATTTTTTGCAAATGTAGGAAGAAAACTGTCAGAAAAGCTACTCTTAGAACATATAAATTTTCCAAATGACAATGCCAACAGCCTTCTGATAAATTCTCCTCAAAGTTCCTTTGTTCTTCTGCCTACTGACGAAGAGGAAATACAGTCTTTAATAAGTAATTTAAAAAGCGATTGTGCGGTCGGAGTTGATAATATATCTGGATCCTTTTTAAAACGCTTTTCCAAAATTATTAGTCCCCCACTAACATACATATGCAATCTCTCCTTTTCTACTGGAATATTTCCGCAGGCCTTCAAAACTTCTAGAATTGTACCCGTATTCAAAGTAAGAGACAGATACTGTGTCAATAATTATAGACCAATCTCCATACTGCCAACATTGTCAAAACTATTAGAACGATTAATGAACACCAGGCTTACTAAATATCTTAAACAAAACTCTCTTCTATCTCCATCTCAGTTCGGATTTCGATCTGGCAGGTCAACAGCTGAAGCCGTTCACGAATTAACAGATCACATAATTAATAAGTTAGATAATAAAAAGAAGACATTAGCCATTTACCTAGATTTAGAAAAGCATTCGACACAGTATCTGTTCCCATTTTGATTAAAAAGCTCGAAAATATGGGAGTTAGAAGTCTGCCGCTGCAACTATTCACAGACTATCTATCTGACAGAACACAAAAAACGAAAATAGGAAATTGGGTTAGCGATGAACTTCCTAACCAATACGGTGTTCCACAGGGCAGTATCCTCGGCCCAACATTATTTTTAGTTTACATAAACGATTTATGTAATATCAGTTTAGAAAACGGGAAAATTATCACGTTTGCCGATGATACTGCCTTGATATTTCATGCTAACACTTGGGATGAGGTTAGACAATATGCTCAACAAGGATTTGATACCGTCTATAAGTGGCTGCATTACAACTTGCTAACCCTAAATGTGGATTTGTCTTATCCACATTTAGGGCGGCCTAAGTGAGTAAATTAATGATTTACTCACTTAGGCCGCAAGATCAACCTGATTTCTACTTAAAAGCTCACTCTTGTGATAATATCAGCCAGTGTTCCTGTCCTGGCTTGGTTAAAACTAGTTCTATTAAATATCTTGGTATAATCATAGATTCCAGACTCAGCTTCCAACAACATATAGAATCCCTTGTTAAACGAATACGCAAATTAATTTATATATTTAAAAACCTACGACATATTTCCAATTCCTCAGTTCTTAAGAAAGTTTACTTCGCATTATGCCAATCACTTATTTCATATTGTATTACCATATGGGGCGGTTCCTCTAAATCATTCATGATCAATCTAGAAAGAGCCCAAAGAGCAGTATTAAAAGTTAGTTGCTTTTTCCCAATCCTATACCCAACCTCTGAACTTTATCAACACTGCCAAGTACTTACAGTCCGGCAATTATTCATTATCATGACGGTATTAAAAAAACACTCTGAACTACCCCTAAATACCGATCTCCTAACACAAAATAGAAGATCAACCAATATTTGTCCAATCATCCGTTACAACACAAGTTTCTCTCAAAGGTTTTCCTGCTTTCTTGGTACTTTTCTGTATAACTCTATTAATAATAAACTATCTATATACACACACACACAAAAGAGCTCTGTAAAAGGAGATTAAGAAATTGGCTGTTAAACCTTGACTACATTTCCACGGAAAATATATTAAAACCAGTGTCATAAACTCACATTTACACTCAACTCTTACACTTACACATTTACACACACATTACACTTATACAATCATTCAAATCACATCATTCTCATTTCTCCATTCTCATTTTGTTTTAAAATTTTATTTTTATAGTTAAATGGGTACTTTTTGTTTGTTCATACTTTCAGTGATAATGTTACTTCTTTTGTATATTTTCCGCTGAATTTTTATATTTCATTTCTCTTTGATTTTGATTTAAATTTCTCTTTAAATTTAATCTTCATTGAATTTTAATTTAATATAATTGTATTCTACTTTAAACTTAAATTTCGATTTTGTAAAGACTACACACAAATTATTTCATGATTAATTATTCCTTTATGTAAAAAATGGGTGATCTGTAACACAGGGCCTTACCTATCTCAGACATCCTTCTCCATACAAGGTTACGTATTTAGATAGTCACTGTATTTTTGAAGTCGAGATAAATAAATAAATTTTATTATTATTATTATCTTCTTTTAAATTTGGATTTTCATGATTTTGGCCTGCTTGATATTATAATTATTTCAGTTTTTTTTTTGAGTGTTACCAAAATCGTTAATTCGAAAATACAGGTAATAAAAATTAAGTTCAAAAACTAAAACTGAAAATTCACGCTCTAAAAAGTGAGAAAAAAGAAAATATTCTCAGCTGAAATTGTTATGTACAAACTATTCGATAAGTATCAAGTATTAAATAAACAACTTACCTGTAATAATTCTTGTAATAATTGTATTATTTATCTTGGTCATGTTACTTCTGCCGTATAACGAATCTGCCAAAAACAGAATCTGCCGTAACAATAATCTGCCCAAACCAGAATCTGTACTTAACCGAATAATCCGTATTACCTACATATTCATAGTGGTGTTCTTCCTCTCCCTCTTCCACCACAAAATTACTCCATATGCCATTCCGCAAAACCAACCTAGGCCTCAACGCTCCACTCCTCCGCATGTGTAGAAGCTATAATAGTTTTTGTACAACACCAGTTACTGACTTACACCGTGTAAGTGTGTGTAAATGTTTCACTGAATAAGTTTAGAAGAGCAATCTCGGAGGTACGGGAGTGCGCAAATATTTCAACTTAGTCTAATTACGAACATCATTTTACATCCTACTTCTTTTTCTTTTTTTATTCTGTCTGTTTTTCATTTTGTATGTTTTTATTTTTATTTACTATGTTTTTTTAAGTTTAAATTAATATTTATATTTTGAAATTTTAAATAATTCAGTGTTTCTGACCATATGGTGTAAGCTGCGTATGCCTGTAATAGGAATACATACCAGAATCTTTATTTTTTCTTTATACTACAAACTGTTTTGTATAATAATGCTGTTGGTGTACCTTATAATAAATAAATAAAATAAATAAATCTTCCTGCCCTTATCCCATCTTACTTGGGTTCGGCTCAACACGTTTCCTCCTTCCATACCGCCCTGTTCCCTGTCACGCTATCACTGCATCTCTTTTCTTTCATATCACTCCTCACACAGTCCATCAATCTTTTCTTTGGCCTTCCCCTCCCTCTCCATTCATCCACATTTATATGTAAAAGCATTACCTATAACAATGAATTAACCTTCTGCAATCGAATAAGACAATAGAGTATCGTAATTGTTTATGAAAAAAGAATGCAGTATATTCGTTTTTCAGATGAGTCCAAAAAGGCTGTAATTTTTTTTTTATTAAACTGTCACGCTAGCTTCAGTTTATATGCAAAACTAAATTTATTGATCATACCGCTTTGAATATTTGGCACCTGATGTTAGTGACATTTTTTTTTAATTCGACGCATGAGGCGGTGATTCGTATAGCACTCACCTCAGAGTAAATGACACAACACTCCCACAACCTAGCATTCCCTTGAATTTGCTATGATACAGACATATTATTTACCTTCATTACACAACGGATATTAATATTTTGAAAGCCACATTAAACATATCTCTGCATACATTACTTTGAATACAATTTCCTCATGTTTATGATACCTATGTTCGTCACTTTATATCTCTATAGAAATAGGAAATTGACATACTGAAATTGAGACTCGATATTAACGTCCCAAGTTTAGATTACCTCTTCAAGCAAATCTCTTTGTGTTTATAACAAAATTTCCTTGCAATTTGCGAGAGAAGCTGACGACGTGCGAATGCACCACGCTGAATTGCTGTATTTGAATATGTTAATAACTTCGACTTGAATCAGTAAGGTCAATTATGTTAACAAACGTTTCATAAAATTGTTGATTGCTTCAAAGAAAAGATTCTATAAATGAAATCACACGTATCCAAACGAATACAGAATTAATTTGTACAACGCATGTAACAGTAGACACCTTTATACCAAAGATAATGAAACTATTAAGATCCGACCAAATTAAATCAATAGAGAATTCCTAAATATGAAGCTGGACCTAGCAATTAAATCTCAATTTCAAACTTTGTCAAAGTTTCCGGTGTAATCTCGTGGGTACTATCAATTAATTACTAAATTAAACTTAAGTATTTTTTAATCTTAGACCCCGGTCCTTTAGTAACGATCATGTACAGCGAAAACATACCCTTGTTATAGCCTAGGCAACTGTTAATGATAGCGCGTCGGATTGTATCGTACTACTTGACTAGATCTTCGACAAATTGCATTCCTATGACCGACATAGACACTAAGACCAACACAGATGGTTGAAAATTTATAATGTTATTGGCACTTTGACTATCGTCACACCGCACTGCTTGTGAATGTGAAATTAGATAGGGGGAATAGCATGCATTGTGTCAAGTATTGACCGCTGATCGGCTTGAAATGGCAGTTTTACATCACAGCAAACGCTCATTGGAATAATTAAATTTTCTGTTCACTGAATTTAGACTTACACAACTAAAAATATATTAACAATCTTCTTTTAAAAAGTATCAAGTGATTACTATTTTGGCCAAAACATTTCATATTTGAAAAAAACTACATAGACCACTGTGTCTCAAAAAATATCTGGCATATCCAATTGGTTGTAACATTTTTGATTAAGAATTATGATTTGACACAAAAAAATGCCTCGACTAACATTGCGAAGAAAAATGAGAACTTTCCTGTACAATTGCATTTTGCGGTCCGTTTACCTGGTACGAGTATTATGCTCAAGTCCGACCGTAATCACAACGATGTCACAATGATCTCTCAGCTTAATTGTATATTGTTGGAATGAAAGCTGAAAGGAATATAAATAAACATGTTCGGAGTGTAGGCTTGTCACATTACGGTCGGATAAGATACATGAATATCTCACTTAAGCTCGCAGCAGCTGGGGTCACAGTTTTGTCCGCCTCTGTACATTTGTTTGCTTAAAGTATTAAATAAATAAATAAACCTGTAAGAATATGTTGTTATTGAAGTACATTGCGGAAGCGATTGAATATAATTATTTTTCATTTCATTTAAAATTTAATTTTCACCCTGAATTTTAAACAAATTACATATTGAGAAGTAATGCTCACCATGATCTCTTCAATTTAAATAATTTATTTTCCTACTAATGAAATCTTAAATGATTCTATTATGTTTTAGAATCTGTTCAAATACTTATTTCTGTTATTTAAGGTTTTGGGCTATAGGTACATCATGAAAAGAGATGCTCTTCGGGATTTTCACTTAATTAGTTTTTTAGGAATACACTAAGAATGATAAAAGGTTTTCTTGAAACTTCTGAAATTAACAAGGTGCTAATTCCAAAATTATCAGCTCTTAAAGAGTCTTCGTGAGTGTCGTGTTTTTTAGAAAAAATTCAACCTCCCCTACCCCCTGTTGATATGTGGTGATGTTTTAGTCTACCCATCCCCCACACCCAAAATCGCGTGTAATTTTTGGTACGAAAAAAATCAGAATTTTCTCTTTAAACACAGGTATAATGTTATTTAAGTCTTATAATGTTATTAGATAATTAAGCACCGTGAAACAATCTAGAGAGACTTTTTGGTTTAGAAATAAACCGTTCAACGATATAATAAATACACGTGATATATCACTACATCCCCGTCCCCCCTTGTGATATTTCCTGTTTTTTTTTTCCGAACCCGCTCCCCTTTTTGGAACCTAACGTAATTAATGGATGATCCCTAAATAGTTTTCTTACTTTATCTCGTTCCTTATATAAGTCTGATCCGATTGTTGTATCTTTAAACTTTTAAAATTCTTGGAAGTGATTTTCTGATCAGAATCATTGCTCTTACCGTGTTCATGTATATAGAAGTGGTATCGTAAAATTTTACTAGATTTTTACTTTTCAGTCAAATCCCTAGTTTCACTATAAAATTGACGTATTATATTTTTTGGGCATGTATTCAAATCGGGTTTTAGTAATAATAAAAAATAATGAAGTAGCCTGACTGCGTACCGTGGTCGGATGCTCTCTCTGTTTCAGTTGCTTGAGCCAAATGTCAACGTTTTGGCCCAACGTCTATCGGATCAAGTGCGGGTCATCCAACGTAATCGTATGCTGGATGACGCCGTACTTGATACACTGCGTGAGGAATCACAGAGTAGCCGTGTCTCGCCTGCCTTGCCACCGGCCGCGGTGCAACTGCAACCCAGTATTTCACCGCGAACCGACCATGTTGCCGAGGATGACGACGACGGGGTTATATCTGTGAGTACCCAATGCAATGCACGTTTGAGGAGCGCTTTGGAATATGCATTCAACGAGTATCGCTCCACACCGCCTGAGCTTAGACCTCGACTACCTCGTTTGCCCATGCATAAGAAAAATAGGGCGCTGGTGTGTGCTCTGGATTCGCAGCTATCAAATGTTTTTGATAGCAGCAAAGACCTGGCCGACACCCACTCAATCTTGTACTGTGCGGCTGCAGCAACATGTCGTGTAGCTAACGTCAAGTTTCCCAAAACTGACAGAGCTACACGACCAGCTATACCAGCTTGGCAATGCAGGATTGAGCGTCGTATCGGTGAGGCTAGAGCACTCATCGGCAAGCTTATCTGCTTCAGCGAGGGCAACACTCGCCCTAGAGTGATGCGCTTTGTGAGGCGGGCGTTCTCAGGGACTGATATCAGTTTTCGAGATTATATGTCCCGCGTCACAGAGCGTATTGACTTCTTGAAGCAGAAGATCTATGCATGGGCGAACCGTATTCGTCGGTACAAGCGGCGAGTGGAGCGATACACTCAGAATCGCACATTCCAGAGCAACGAAAGGTGGGTTTATAGGGCTTGGGAGCAACCCAACCAAGGTGTGACTGATATGCGCCTACCGGATAATGACGCCATGTGTTCCTTCTGGCGCGATATCTGGTCGGTGCCTGTCAGTCACACCGAGGGTGACTCGACTCGGGAGGTCGAACGAGCGTGCGATCCGATAGCACTAATGGAGGCAATTACCATCAGCCCCCAAGATGTGGCTCGTGCAGTCCGTCCGTTGCCTAACTGGAAATCTCCAGGGCCGGACGGACTGCACAACTTTTGGATTAAATGGTTCCAAAGGTCGCACGCTCGTTTGGCAACTCGTTTACCTTAGAGACAGGATCGCTGCCCCAGTTCCTAACGACAGGAATAACCCAACTGCTCCACAAATCAGGTAGTACTGCGGATCCTAAAAACTATAGACCGATAACGTGCTTACCGACGGTCTATAAACTTCTTACATCCATTTTGAGAGCGAAAATTAATCAACATATTGACAATAACGCCATCATGTCTGCTTCTCAGAATGGATGTAGGAACGGGTCCCGCGGTACTAAGGAGCTGCTCCTCATAGACATTGCCATTAGCCAACAGGTTCGCCGTTCCCGCAAGGATCTGGCGACATGTTGGATAGATTACAAGAAGGCCTATGACTCAGTGCCACATACA
The DNA here is from genome assembly GCA_964057195.1 of Orthosia cruda. Taxonomy (NCBI): domain Eukaryota; kingdom Metazoa; phylum Arthropoda; class Insecta; order Lepidoptera; family Noctuidae; genus Orthosia; species Orthosia cruda. The sequence goes on along the minus strand of OZ059848.1, from coordinate 5,392,974 downwards.
TGGCTCATGAGGGTGCTGGAGTTGTATAAAATTGATGCAACTCTGCGCACCTTCCTGACGTCATGTATGGGGCAGTGGAGGACGGTCCTTCACTATCCAGGATGTCGACAGATTCAGGAAAACAGCAAACCTATAAGGATCGAGCGCGGAATATTTCAGGGAGACAGTCTGAGTCCTCTGTGGTTTTGTTTAGCCCTGAACCCTCTCAGTACACTGCTGAAGGGTTCAGGTCTGGGCTATCGGTTGAGGAGAGGTGGTCAGGACATATCACACCTCCTTTACATGGATGATCTGAAGCTCTTTGCTCCCAACAACTTGCAACTGATGAAGCTACTGAAGGTAACAGAAACCTTCAGTGACGCCATCCGTATGGAATTTGGTGTGGACAAATGTGCAGTCATGCATGTAAAGCGAGGGGAGATTATGGCATCCGTGGGAATACAACTCTCGGATTCCATACCTTATTCATTACCTTCGATCCCTTTCCTCAACCGAAACTTACAAGTATTTGGGTATGTCGGAAGCACTAGGCATCAATGCTACTGACGTAAAACAGTCGTTGAAGGAGCGCTTCTTTGGCCGCCTGAAAAGAGTACTAAATAGTCTTTTATCGGGCGGTAACAAGGTGCGCGCCTTCAACGGCTGGGTCATGCCGGTATTGATGTATTCTTTCGGCATACTCAAATGGACTCAGACTGAACTTGACGCCCTGGATAGGAGGGTCCGCACGCTGCTTACCGCAAATCGTATGCATCACCCACGTTCATCGGTTATGAGACTGTATATCCCTCGGAAGTGCGGGGGTTGTGGCTTTTTAAATGCTAAGACCCTACACAACCGCGAGGTATGCAGTCTTAGGGAATACTTCCAGGCCGCTGACGTGGGTATGAATCGAGATGTGGTAGCGGTGGACAAGGGCCTTACCCCGCTCTCCTTGGCTAACGAGAACTGGCGCAAACCTATAGTATTAGATACTAATGACCGCAGGGAGGTATGGCAGAGCAAGGAGCTTCACGGACGCTTCTTTCGGGTCCTACATGGGCCCGATGTAGATCTTTTAGCGTCCGTGGCCTGGCTGCGATTTGGTGACCTTTTCGGGGAAACCGAAGGTTTTGTCTTTGCGATTATGGACGAAGTTATGATGACGAACAACTACCGGTAATACATTGTGAAGGACGGCACGGTTGACATCTGTCGGGCATGTCACCGGCCGGGTGAATCAATCCGTCACATTATCTCCGGTTGTTCTAGTCTGGCTAACGGAGACTATTTGCATAGACACAACCTTGTAGCCAGGATTATCCATCAGCAACTTGCTCTTAAATACAATCTTGTGGAGTCGGAAGTGCCTTACTATAAGTATGTGCCCGACCCAGTTCTCGAAAATGGCAATGTCACGTTGTATTGGGATCGGTCTATCATCACTGACAGGACTATTGTTGCCAATAAGCCTGACATAGTGGTGATAGACCGACTAGAGCGTCGCGCAATGATTGTTGATATAGCGGTCCCACATGACGAGAACCTCGTGAAGGCTGAGAGAGATAAGAAAAGCAAGTATCTTGATCTGGCTCGCGAGGTTGTCGACATGTGGGACGTGAATACAGCGATCATTATGCCGATAGTCGTTACGGCCAATGGCATAATAGCCAAGAGCCTCGACGAACATCTGAGGAGACTCTCGTTGGGCAGCTGGATCAAGGGCTTGATCCAGAAAGCGGTACTCCTGGACACGGCGCGTATCGTTAGGAGGTTCCTCTCTCAGGAGCCCTGACCACCGGTAGCTTGGACCCTGTTCCCGATACCGGTGTGCTACTATTTTTGTATTTTTAAATGTTTTTTTATTTTATTTTTTTATAGAATAATATTTAAAAATGTAAAAATATGTACATATCATGAATAAATGGAAAAATAATGATAATAATAATCAGGATAGGTTTAAACAATGCTTCAAATCACATCATTCCGGAACTAATTATGATAATCAAGAACCAATTAAACGTCAGTGGTAAGTATTGTTCCTTTGAAAGTTTATCAACGAGAACTTTATTCATTGCGACCCGGCGCTGCTTCTGTTACATTGACTTTGTGTTTGACTTTCTACTAAAATTGATTAACGACGAATACACACAGAAATGATTTTGATAAATATTGACTGGCAACATTAACTGAAGTCTGAACTGAGTCTTTTGTTCACTTTCATTTCAAACTGAAGTAGTTACTTTTGACGAACAAGCTTATAATTATCTATTTGACATGAAACACGTAGAATAATATAAAGTACCTATAATTAGAGAAAAGCTCTCTTTTTACACTAAGTAGAAAAGTTACTTCAAAATAAGATAATTTCCTCGCCAGTAGATACAGCAAAATGTAAAAGGATCTCAAGCCAGTCTTAATTAAAATATTCCATTCATTCTTTTTTTTTTTTTCATTCACAGCCTTCCATGGATTAATTAAAGTCTGTATAAAATTAATAAGTGATTATGGTAATTAGTTATGACTCAAAGGTTTGACTATAAGGTTTAGTAGTTCTTCGTTTCAATGTCAGAAAAGTGTCAACTATGTAGATTGGATTTTCTTTTTTTTACTAGAAACAAGAGAACGAACATTTTATCAAACTAAATGTACAGTTAAACTGTTCTAAAAAACGAATTCTTGTCAAACCAACAGCTATGCTTAAGCGTATTGTTACGGAAGTTTTCACAATTTAGTGCATAAACCATGTTAATTATGAGGACCTATAATATTTTCGCAAGCACCACTCTGTGTATACCAGAAATTTCACCTGATCATTGACATAAATAGCTTACAACAAGACGAGAAATACTTGCCAAAAGAATTTCGAAATTTCGTAACGCCACCACTGCACAATGTCAAAAACCGCACGAAAATCCGTTCAGTAGTTTATCGCGAACAGACAGGCAGACTGATAGACAGACAGTTTTTTAATATGTAGTGAAACACGAGGTGTAGTAATAAGTTTTAGTTATAAGTGACCTTTTCTTGTTTCGCCAAGGGCATAACACACAGAATCGTTGTGTTCCATAACAAAATGCCACGCCAAGTACATTAACATAAAAGGTACCTATTCGAGAATTGACTATTGATGTTAATTTGCTACATAATAGATTCGTAATAATTTAATTAGCCAGGTTCGAGAGCTATGCTTAACTCTGGCTTCGACCCATATTCGAATTGGTAACATTAATTACGTATTCAAATCAGTATCAGATAAAGATCAGAATGTTAGGCTGTGCATAAGATTGATGAAAAGAAATTGCATATAACAGAGATGAGAATGTTGAGATGGATGTGCGGCGTGACGAGATTGAATAAAATTAGAAATTAGTATATTAGAGGCAGTTTGAAAGTGGCACTAGTGACAGAAAAGTTGAAGCAACCGTTTGTCTTGGTATGGTCATATTGTGATGAAGAGTTATGAATATAAATGTGGATGAATGGAGAGGGAGAGGAACCCCAAATAAAAGTTGGATGGACTGTGTGAGGAGTGATATGAAAGAAAAGGGAGTCAGGGATAGCGTGACAGGGGACAGGACGGTATGGATGAAGAAAACCTGTTGCGCAGACCCCAAGTAACATAGGATAAGGGCAGGAGGATGATGATGAATTAGGTATTCAAATCATTTACAGGCGACACTCTAAGGTTTCCTACTAATGACTGTTTTCATGACACACTGATACTTATTTTACTTATTATTTTAATACTTAATCAATATGTAGGAATTCAAACCAGATTTTTTGGCTTAGTGCTCGTTCACACAGGTCCACTTTATCGTATAAGTTTTTATTCGGTGCTAACAGCAGCGACAGTTCCGTTAAAGAGATCCTAGCAATACGGATGTTCTGTGTGAACGAGTAGGTACTTTTTTTGGGTTGTGATATAATCCACTGACTTCTTCCACTCTGGGTGAAGCGGGAGGGCGTGTCAGACTTCTACTGACTAAAACCCACCCATGTTCCTTCAGTTGCATGTGACAGGGCCGCGGTAACTTTCTTTCAAATTTACTCGCGACCCCGACAGGCCCTAGCGGGCCCCGTGAGTTTTGCTGACATGTCTTTGAGGTACGCGTGAAACATTACGCGCCGTCGACTTGGGCCGGATGGCGAGCTACCCAATACTTGCCGTCCGCCCGCGCCTACGGTGCCCGAGAATCGGCTTGCGACACGCGGGCGTCCCCTGCGGTGGCTAAGAGCGTGAGGGGGTCTCCGTTGTGTCTCTCTCACGCGTTTCGCCCCTCCTTTGCGAGCATTACTGCTTCGCAGAAGAAGTAGACAGCTGTACCATAACTTGGACTAGGGTCAGACGTGAGAGGTCGCCACCGCCGATCGCCTCCACGAGGACACGGCGGTGCTCCAACCAAGCGGGGCAGACCTCCACAGTATGCTCCAACGTGTCCTCCGGGCGGTCCACACAATGGTGAGTGTGAACGAGCCCTCAGGTAGTGATAGTGGATATAAGTAAGTAATCGGAGCTTTTTCAAGCAAACGAACTATTTCCTTAACTGCAGAAAAAAATCTTTTGATTTCTACACAATATTATGATTAATTGGATCTTATTTCTTCGTCGTTCATACATTTTCTCATTTAACCGGAACTTTGCTGACCGAACTGGACGTCCGGTTTTCTGTGACGTCACTGAGATAATCAAATTGTCGGAGTGGAGCGTAATCAGAGAGGGTGAGCCGAGCAGCGGAAGAGAGGCGGTGAAGATATCTCGGAGTGCGACGCAAACATTATGCGGTATTAAGGACGTTCATTATATCAACGTGAGGGAGAGGCGCACTAGACGCCTAATCTAATATAGTATGTTGGAATATGTGTGCAATGTACCGGTAATTAATTAGAGTTCTAAAGATAAATGGTTCGCCAGCTTTTCGGAGATGGCAGATGTAACACGTAGTGGTTGAATGACTATTGAATTCACATAAAGCCTCCGGCTGATTACAAAAAAATAAAAGTTATTAATCTGACTTGTACCAAAAAGTATAATTACATAACTTGATACATGTTTTTTTTATGGAGCCATTTTGATAATTTTGGGTTCCAATGGAAGGAATAGCCGTAGAACCATTACCGACCATTGATCCGTTCGGTCCACGTGTTTATGAGATACTAGCACTTCGCCCGCGACTTTGTTCGCATGTTTTCGTTTATCCTATAAATGACTCTTTTGTGTGCAGTTAGTGAAGTCGATCAAAAATAAGCTATTATTAAATCAATAAAAATGGAGTATCGTAGATATACAGGCTTTATTGGTTTGGGACGATTCGTTATTTATTTTTTTTTCGATCGGCTCGCGTTTAACCACTATCTCGCCTGATGTTAAGCGATGATGTGGTCTACGGTGAAGCACGCTTGCCTAAAAGAAACCTATTCACTCTTGACTTAAAGTCCTTAAGGTTGTAGCTATCAGGGAACAAAGACTCTGGAAGGGAGCATAATGAATGTATTAGCAAAACGCTTTGTGCGTATGAGAGGGATGTCTACCATGTACCGATGGCGCATGGCCGTACGTCTTGTAGTCCGATGATGCATACAGAAAAGGAGCCCTGCAGCGGGGCTCCATCGTTTTATTTTTTATTTTTATGACGTTGTTTTAAACATTTGTATTCGCCCACTGTTTGTCGCCCACTGTAGTATTTCAGTAAGCCATATTCAGTATTTTTTACACCTTTCATTTGAATTTATTTTGGCTCGTTTAAATACTATCCATACTTAAATAACTTAACGAACTTTACTATCGGGGGCGGTAATCGACTCGCTTAAATCATTTACACTTCTTGTTAGCAACACAATATACTAACTACATACGAAATTTCCTAAAAAGAAACAATATTCCAAACGCCTTAAATAAGGCAAAAGCTATAAAAAGTAAATTAAGTATTGATACGTGAATTCAAGGTTGGAGTGCCTTTAGACAAATTGTGGGTGAAATTGTAAGTAAAAAAGATTTACTATTCTTTGTCATAGGAACTGAATGTTGAGCAGGTTGCCAAGGGTTTCATTTTAATTGGAACTTCATCTGTAGACATTTTGTATTTAAGTTTAATAAGTGACTCGTACTTGCTCTTGAGTTTGAGTTTTACCTTTACTACTCAAATTTATTAATATCCGTGATATTTTTAAAAGCTACCTGTATCACTTAGCTCAGTTTTTCCCTTTTGTGTATCGTATAAAAAACCGAGCGCAGTAACCCCAGACGGATGCTCACAGCGGTACATCCTGCCAAATTATGTCATCCATAACACTCACTATCTGTCTTATCATCTCAAGCGGATTTCATTTCCTTTTTGATCTTTAAGTAGTAGAAAATACGACGAGCAAAGGTACTATATCCCTAAAAAAGAAAAGTAGCAGGAATTCCATAGTGCTTGCAATTGTATTTTGAGGGCATTTTCACATGTGCGATGCGCAAAGGCAACTATTGTGGACGATTTAAATCAAGCGGACGCGAACAGAACGATGTCTCTCGATAGATTTCGAATGGATTATGAATAGAGGTTTAAATTTAGAAAATTGCACAACGATATATAATATAAGAGTTAAGTTTAATAAAACAACGATTCATATTTAACGTTATATAGATGATATTTGAAATAGCGTTATATGAAAAAAACCGTAATTAAAGACAAGTGAGGAAGACGTGTTATTCAACTACATTGTGTATGGTGTTAAAAGCTAGAGTTTTCAATATATTGGTATTTGTCAGTAAAATATAAGTAATAATAAACATTATCATCAAATTCCAAGTTTATAGGTCAAAAAAAATCATCGGCACAAAATTGTGTGACAGACAACGTACAGACAGACAGACACTTGAGTGATAGCAATGGAGCTCCGTTTGAAAAATGTGAGAATTTCTTGAAAAACTAATTTATCAATATATTGGTATTTCTTAGTAAAATATAAGTAATATGAGAGCATTGTTGGTCTATTGGTAACTGCTGCGACTTACAAGTTGTAGTACGTGGGTGTTAACCCAGGCAGGCGCTTTACTTTGGTTATATTTTGTGACACCGCTGCTCTCAAAACGGTAAAGGAAAACATCGTGAGGAAACCGGCATGTCTTAGAATCAAAAATTCTAAACGTGTGACATCCGCCAACAAGCACTGGGCCTCCGTGGTGGATTACAGACCATTTCCTCTCACAGAGAGGAGGCCAGCACGCACAACGGATCAAATGCGACAGTGCGGAAAAGAGCTCCATCTGTCCTATCCTATACGTATTAGAATCAATATCAACAAATTTCAAGTTCATAGGTCAATTGGAAGAGTCAAAATATAGTTAAATCAAAATTTTGTAAAAAAAGCTGACTTTGGTGGCTTCTCATTCCATTGTTTTCCAATATTTTTAAAATAAATAGTACGGTATTTATCTACTCAACGGGTTCTAAACAACGATACCCCACACAATTAGGAAGGTCAAAAAATAATTTAATTCGCCCCTTTAGCTGTATGGGAGCCCTCTTTAAAACATTTAAAATATTATTGGACAATTTGTATGGCTTTGGTCAACAACATCGTTATACTGTGAACATTTTAAGACTGAAGCCCCAATCGTCAAGCTACAAAACCCGCACAGGGTTTTGTTTCGTCAGACGACTGACAGACGGACAGATAGGCGAAAACATGAGTAAGCAAAATAAAATAAAAAAAATCTGGTCTCACATCCATATCAAACAACATCTTTAAATTATTGTAATGGTGATGATGATGATGTTGATGTGAAATACAAAATCACACATGTATAAATACAAACAAATAAATACAAAATAAAAACAACATCAACACATCAAACAAATTCAAATTCATATTCCATAATATCAAATTAATTACAGTAGTCTCTTACGTGCGACACTATATGTAACTTGTCTGTCACAACAGTGTCGTACATAAGGACAGTCCAACCCCGACGCCCAGGGCGTCTTCTGCGGTGGCTAGGGGCGTGAGGGCGTCTCCGATGCGTCTCCCTCACGCGTTCCGCCTCCTCCTTTGCGAGCATTACTGCTTCGCAGAAGGAGGTGACAGCTTCCCATGCCCTCTCGCTCCGTGCCATGGCCTGAAGCAGGGCCGGACGCGAGAGGTCGCCACCGCTGATCACGTCCACGAGGACACGGCGGTGCTCCGCCCAAGCGGGGCAGATCTCCACCGTATGCTCCACCGTGTCCTCCGGGCGATCCATACAATGGTGACACCCGGGCGTTTCCTCCCGCCTTATCCTGAACAGGAACCTCCCGAAACAGCCATGTCCGGTAAGGACCTGCGTCAGGCGGAAGGTGTGGACGCCGTGGTGCCTCTCAAGCCACTCCTCAAAGAGGGGCCTTATCGCCGCAATTGTGGCGTGCCCAGCACTGGGTTGCAACAGTCGCTCTCTCCATGTCGCCATGAGATCCTGCCGGAGCTCTGTCCGCCGAGCCGCGATTTGTCGTGGCAGCGGAGTTTCACCCCGGCGTTTCGCCTCCTCGCGCCACTCCCAAATGTGCGCGAGTACTTTTGCCTCCAGATCCCATGGCGGCAATCCGGCAAGGAGGCTCGCCGCCTCACCGGAGACCGTGCGGTATCCCCGGACCAGCCGGATGGCCATGACCCTTTGGGACGCGTTCAACGAGCGGGCTGGTCACCGCATAAGGGAACGCGCCCACACCAGTGCGCCGTAAAGAGCCATAGACCGCACGACCTCCGCGTAGAGCCTCCGGCAGGAGGCGTTTGGACCCCCTAGATTGGGCAGGAGTCGCTTGAGGGCAGCCCCGGCCCGCTCCAGTCTGGGAGCCAAACGTCGGAAATGCTCCACGAAATTCCACCGGCTGTCGAGGACGAGTCCCAGGTACTTCATCGTCGACCCGACGCCGATGTGAACCCCTCCTACCGTTATTTGGGAACCCGGCGGTGGCGCGTTCCGAGGACCATGAAAACACATGGCCTCAGACTTGTGCAGGGCCACCTCGAGTCCCAATTGCCGGATCCTCTCAACGACTGTCGCAACCCCGCGTGTCGCTAAATTTGCCGCCGCCTGGTGCGACCTCCCCTGCGCCAGGACTAGCGTGTCGTCAGCGTAGCAAATTACGCTGACGCCGTTAGGGAGGTCGGCGCGCAGCACCCAGTCGTACCCGATGTCCCACATATGCGGCCCCAAGACCGATCCCTGTGGGACACCGCACGACATCTCTCGCCGGTTCCACTCTCCCTGGTGACCGGGGTAGATGACGGCCCTGTCCGTCAAATAGGCCTCGACCACGCGACAGAGGTAGGGCGGCATCCGGTGATACCGGAGTGCTTCCCTGATGCAACTCCAGGGCAGGGTGTTAAAGGCGTTGGCGATGTCTAGAGACACCGCCAAGACGACCCCACCCCGGGCCACTGCATTCCCCGTCGTGAGGGCTCGTACGCGCATGATGGCGTCCACCGTAGAGCGCCCCCTGCGGAAGCCAAACTGGCTCTCCGACAAATCCGGCCCCACCCGCACCAGCTGCCCAACGAGGCGGTCTGCAATAACTCTTTCAAAGAGCTTGCCCACCTCATCGAGCAGCACAATGGGCCGGTAAGCGGACGGAGAGTCCGCTGGGCGCCCCGGCTTCTTAATGAGGACCAGTTTCCTCGTCTTCCAGCGAAGCGGGAACTGGCCCCTCTCCAAGCATGCGTTAAGGAGCCCCCTTAGTCGAGGCCCGAGAGCCTCCAAGGCCAGAACCCAGGCTTTTCCAGGTAAACCGTCGGGTCCTGGGGCGGTATTTTTGGCATTCAGCCTACGTACCGCCACTCTCAGTTCTACCTCGGTCACCTCCGGAGCATCGTCGTCGTCGCTTGTGTGGTCCGCTTCGGGCACCGCAAGAGGTGGAGCCATGGGCGGGGGAGTATGTTCCACTTGCGAAGGGAACAGAGTGCTCACCACGCCCTCCACGAGCTGCGGCCGGAGACTCTGTGTCAGCGGGGGCGCCCATGGGCGGAGTTTATCTCGCACCATTTTGTAGGGGCGCCCCCACGGATCCCTGTTCAGAATCCGCAGCGACTCCTCGCGAGCCAAGCCCTTGGCCCGCTTGATCTCCGCTCGGAGGGCAATCCTCGCCGCTCTGTACCCCTCGTACAGCTCCAACTCAGCCTGGATCCAAATATTGGGATTCTATAAAACTTTCCAACAAAATTGTAGTCTAGACAATACACACAAACTTAGCTATTGTGTGTGTAATTTTATCAGCTTTTCTATACTTTATTTTTATTTTTTTATTATGATTCACAAAACTGAGGTACAATCACACGAGCAAAAAAAAAGGTCTAATAGAAAGTCTGATTGACATTTACTAGATGTGAATCTTACATGCACATATTCACTAGTAAAACACGTAAAATTAATAAAAAAGTAAAGTAAAACCAATACCAAAAAACAAAAAAAAATTAAAACAATTAAATAAAAATCAATAAAAAATTAATCGAATCACAAATAAAATCAAATCAACATAAAATTAAATTAGACATATTAGATTAGACATATTCAATTGTATATATTATTTGAATTATAAATAAACGTTAGTTGATTTAGTCTCTGTTATATTATCAAATTCTATTTAGCTTGTTAGTTACTTTCGCTTCATCAAATCAATAATAATTAATAATACTAAAATTAAATTATTCACAATGAAACTAAAATGAAATCAGATTAAAATATAATTGAAATTAAATCGAAATACAATTAAAATAAAATCAAATTCACAAATTCTATTTTTAATTCTTTTATTCTATTTCAATTCTTACGACAAATATGATTATACGTCCCATCATAACTTTTCACGGTAAGTGTTTATCTTCAGAACTCAGGTACAATTTGGACCAAAATCAGAATTATTCGTAAATGCCTATTTGCTGTATCTATTGTATTTCTATATCGTAGAGCTTTAGTTATTGGAATATTACCATTTTGAACTTTTAGCTGCTTTCGGAACCAAAGATCCTATAAAAACTTACACTTAAAAACATGCCCAAATTCTGCAATAGAATTAACAAGCTCCAAAATTTATTATAACTACTTCTTGAACAAAGCTTTAATAAAAATAAAACCTCGTTAAACGAAGAAGTTCCCACTTAAAATATATTCCATCCTCCAAACAGATCTTCTGTTCTATTTACTTGAACAGTCCGATTTTGTTCGGATAACGTCACTGAGATGAAATGTGCTCAAGTTTAGCATTATACTGCCACATAATGCGCATGTAGGTCTACATCTCAGGGGCTGTTTCTGAATGTTGATTTAAAATCCTAATAACGGAAGGGGCTGCCTCATAAACACCTCATAAAACCTGTTTTGTTTCGTTTTCAGCTGTTTGCTTCAGTTTTATTTTTCTTTAAGTAGATACTTTATTTGGTCTTATCTTTGGCCTATTTTTTGCCGTAAGTCGTATGTTTGTCGTATGGTAAGTTCCTGTTTACTTGTTTTGTCTTAGGAGGAGACAAGATACACAATACGTTTGAGAGTGCCAAAAGAAATGCTGATCGAGCTAGATATAAAATTGTACCTATATACCTACATAAGTACATAGTAAGCTGAATATCTGAATACCATGTAATGGATACGATCCAAATTGCAGTAACATAACATCGAAACATCAATTCGTACATTTTTGGAACTGGAATCAAATTCTTCTTCTGTCAATGTAAATGAAAATATTTCACGTTCACCACAGCGCCGGAGTTAACATACGCTGTAAAATATGAAAGACGTGTTTCACACACTGTACATTTTTATATCTTCTCTGCAAATACGAACTGCGGGAAATTATCTGTATGGTTCAGAAATAAGCCAAAAAATAAAGTATACAACATTGTCCTCTGAAGGAATTTCCTATGGGTTTAAATAAACTAGGACTGGCACTAAAAGAAGTAATGAAAGTTTACCAACTGAATTGTGTTATAAAATTTGCACACAATTTGGTACTCCCCAAACCCCTTATGGTATAAGCAGCATAATACACTATCCCTCAAGGAGAACCACTTACAGCGCAAATCTCTTACACAATATTTTCCAAGAAATAATAAAGTTATGAAGGTAAGATAAAACTCTCATAAAATTTGTGCTGTTATGATTTTGCCAAACTAATATCGCTCCACGAACCTCTAAACTTCGTCACGTTGCCAAATTAATGTGATAAAAAAAATTTATTTGTGTTCTTCTAAGTTAAAGCTTATATTTAAAAGTTTATACCGTAAGAAGTTGACCTGAAATGAAGCTATTAAACTTAACACCGAAGCAATGACGAGGGTCAATGATTAGCATTAAATGATTCTAAAAGAACGAATTCGAAACGAACGACGAACGAGAATGAGGCGGACATTAATCACGAAATGGATCGTAAATGTAACGCAAAAGACATTTAACAAATGACTTCATTTTAGTCTCTGTCCTCTTCCATTATGTTTGCCACGAACGTAATGGTAGCTTTTTAGGAATCTTTCGGTAGCTTGCAATCCCAAATATAATAAGAGACGGTGCAAAAAGATTTCATTATAATATTAGTGAGGTGGACCTTTACTGAAATCTCGGTGAATTATATCGATCTGTCACCCTGTTTAGTACCCCAGGGGGACATATCAGGAAAAAAAGTTTCATATGTCTCCCTGTTAGTTTTATAGTATTAGTTCTGATCCCCAACAAATTACCAAAAGTAATTTCACTAGCTACAAACTGCATTTCACATTATGTATTAGGTTAAAAACAAGAAGTGGGAAGATAGATCAAACCTTTTTTCTTCCAATCTGTCTCCCTGGGGGACAATATAGGGTGATAGATCCAAATAATGCCGTATCTCGCTTACTACTACTTGTATGCATTATACTCAATGACAAATTGTATCTTGCGCAATGGTTTGCAGAGCTTAATTTCAGAGACACAAAGATCCGCTGTGACTATTGTAAGAGTCGGACTCACGTGCCGAGTATTCCGTAGGACTTAGGGTTTTCGTTTAGGTTTCCCTGTAAAATATTAGTAAAAAAAATAGTTGTTTCTATTTTTATAACAAGAAAGTGCATTTTATTATTTTAGTAACAAAATTACCTCTGTTGTGTTTAAAAGACTGGTAGATTTGAATATAATTATTTAAAAATATGGCATAGCATATATTTACTGAAAATTTGTCGATTGCGACCGTGTCTAAATGTACGATTATGGAGCTTTGACGCACAATGGGATGAAAAGCTGCACTTTCAACCAAAAAAGAGACGTAAGATCGTACTTAACTTTAGGTCACACTCAGTGAACAACAAAATGAGTGTGCTATTCAGAAACTCACAATCACAAACAGTTGTCTCAAGTGTAGAGACAACAAACAGATTGCGGCTCCCGATCTCTAATCTGAATGTCAGAACAGTATCATCGAGTACACTAGAATAGATGAAAACAGGTATCGAGTCACAAACGATTATCTACTGAATACGAGAGTGGACTGTTGAAATCGAGTGCAAAAAACTGAACATAGTAATTGTGCTATTAACTGAGTGAGGGACGGTTATTATGCGGTAGTATTGTGTGTAGACAGAGATAACAAGATATGGAGAGGCTTTGTTGTGCGTGAGAGCCTTTCGATTAAAACTTGGTATAAACTATAACGGTGTGAAAACCTTTTTCTTACATTGTTCCGGCCGCTCAAGATTTATGTTTCTGTTTATGTTTGATTTATGTTACAGTGGACATCCCACCCATAAGCCCAATGCGTTTTGCTAATACTTTCATTGTGCGCACAGCTAAGGAGTGGAATTCCCTTCCGAAGTCTTTGTTGCCTGATAGCTACAACAGCTAACAACAACAACAGCTTTTTTCAGTCCATCCAAAGGTTGTCTGGTAGATATCGCTGTCAGCGATAAGACCGCCTTTGTGCCCGTATAAATAAGTTTTCTTGTAAATGTGTAAAATTTTATTGTGTACAATAAAGTATATTCTATTCTATAACGTTGGGGCATTTAAGTTAAGATTGAATAGATTACTTCATAAAAGTTATTAAAAATATCGAGACTTTTGTCAATATTGTTAGTGTTGAGATTTAATTACTGGAAGAAACGCTTTTTATTGAGAACGTCACAGCAAAATCAAAAAATGTATTAAAATTGCCACATTTTATTATAAATATTTTCACACGTCATCCAATTCTCAAATTATCATAGCTACAACCAAATAAACTGGCTCGTAGAATATACTTAGTATCGTTCAGCATATCGACTGCTACGCCGCTCGTAGCAAGATGCGGCGTAGCAGTTCGTAACACGTCGTAGCGGTTCGTAGCACAGCGTATCCGATTGCATACAAATCGGTTAAATGACCTTGCCATGCATAAACAACCATTCCGCTGGCATTATCAACCTATATCATTATTTTATTGCAACGGCTATGACGACTTTCTAGCAAAAGGTTACTTAATACTGCTCTCTTTGAAGTGGACATATTTAATGTACGTTAAAAATAAAGTATGGGTTTCATATTGATTGAACTTACCACATTTGACCACTATCTCGACTCTTTCAACCAAAAATATAAGATCGTAGTTAACTTTACACACTCAGTGAACAAGAAAATAAGTGCGCTAGTCAGAAGCTCACAACCACAAACAGTTGTTGTCTCAAGTGTAGAGACGACAAATATATTGCGGCTTCCGATCTGTAATCTGAATGTCAGAACATTATCATCGAATACACTATACTAGATGAAAACAGGGATCAAGTCAAAAACGACTATCTACTAAATAAGAGAGTGGAGTGTTTAAATTGAGAGCAAAAAAATGAGCATAGTAAGTGTGCTTATTATCTGAAAGAGGGACGGTTATTATACGGTAGTATTGTAAGTAGACAGAGATAACAAGATATGTAGCTTTGTTATGCGTGAGAGCCTTTCGATTAACACTTGCTATAAACTATAACGGTGTGAAAACCTTTTTCTTACATCAATCCAGCCGCTTAAGATTTATGTTTCTGTTAGGTTTCACATTTAATATTCATGAGGATGATGTAGAAACTTGGCTTTCATTTTGTAAAAATAAAATGAACAAAGGTGGTTTTGGTAATTTGTTTCGTGAATTAATGCATTAGCAGAACAATGTTTTCGTTACCCGCAATCAATAAGAATTTAACTTCAATTTAGTTTTTATGAGTGGGCTCAAAACTTCGAGAGGCGAGATCGAGTTAAAACGTAGTCGGATAATTTATTCCGTAAAAAGGTACCTTATTAATTTAGGTTACAAATGAAACAATTAACTGACTTGGTTTTACTTTTACATAAAGAGTCGACATTATTGTGTTCTTCTAATGTAAAACCAAGTCGGTTATAAATTATACATTATCTGACTTGATTTTACATTCGATCACACTACTTTTTGAGGTAGAAGAACTGAGCCTCGATAATTATGGTTTTTGCAAATTAAGTTTTTGATGGTATTATAATTAATATTCCGTAAGTGGCTTGAATTCTATTCAATATATTTATGGCTATTTATACCTCTAAATTCAGAATAATGTCATTCGAATGACGGGAATCACAAATATATTTTCGTCACGATATATGTCCTGCAAATTTGAACTCAGTTGCTCACCAATAACTGCAGTTGTCTAGCTGACTGATCGACCGGATACACACCATCAGATGCTGTATGTCTTACATCTCTACTTAATATCACAATTTGAGAACAGGTGTATTTTGGATTAGAAAACGAAATGAAAAATGATAATGATCAGAATGTGGGAAACGAATCCTAATCTGTATGATGGGGGAAGTACGTAGGCATATATTATGTTAATGAATTAAATTATTTTTGGATTCTTTAGGAAAGTAACGTAAAAGTAAAATACTATAAAAAATACTATTTCGTATACGGGAATTGAGAATCTAAGTTCGTTTCGCGGTCTTACCCTCAGGAAAATTTACTAACCTTATATTCTACCAGTTTCTAAAGTAATGGATAATTTATACCGTGTCTTCTAAAAATGTGTGTGTGGAATGTGGATGAAATAGTCATCAATGGATTATTGTTTATCTCTCAAGAGCCTTTTAGAGTTTAAGTTATTGTTAAGCTGAACAGTATGGGTTCGGAATAGCAGAATACTTAGATTCAACTGAGGCTTTTTATTTAGTTAAAAGCTTTACAAAGCCTTGATTAAATAACTAATAAATACAATGTGTGTGGAGATCAATCAAGTCGTTTATATCAATGTTGTGTTTGGTTCAAATGTGGTACGTTTAAACATATATTAGTTACATAAACTATCCAAGACGATCTGAATGCGGAATACCTATGTACGGTAGAGATGAAGTAATAAGTAAATTTTGTTAGTAGAACAATTATATTTACTTCGTACTACAATTGGCAACCAAATCGACACGAACAAATCTGGCCACCAATGTACTCCTTAACTCCAAAAACTTTAATCACTGCTACTTGCCAATACACGAAATTTAGAAATTGCAAACACTTATAAGTTGATTTAAAGAAACTTAGTGTACGGGTTGTAAGTCCGTACATGTAATTTGTCGTGAAGGTTTGTAAGTTAAGTTAGTGAAGAGAAACGCGTTCCACTAAGATGCAGTTAAGTTTATTGAGAGTAAGTTACAGTACTTGAGCGGAGGCGATTATTTCTCTCAGTTGTTGATAGTCACACACTTGTATGTTTACTACGATTAAATTAGTTAATAAGGTTATTTTTATAACGCGCAATCGTGACGCGCATCGCTGGTCTAAAGTAGGTTACAGCGTAAGCAGAAAAATGTACGGCGATGAGACCGTACATATTGGCAACCCCTAAAGAAGTTAAGATGAGTAAAGAGAGAGAAAGAACCGCCTGTACAAAGTTAAGGCTTAATGTTAAAGTAAGTATACAATTAATCAAAAGTAAAGGCAATGTTGTCTCGATGCCCTTGAGGTTGAGTGTGGCAGACGTGGTCGCGCGCCTGCTGGTTTTCGTCTCTGGCAGTCTGCTGTCGAGGTCCCATTGGCTGAAGTTCGATGTCTTCATGTTTTGGCTTCGTATTTGTTGTCCTCGGAAGTCGTTTCCTGAGCCGTACGCAGTATTTTCTTGTGACGATCCCCAGACACGTGATGACAGCAATTGTAAGTAAAAAGTAACTAATTGCATATTGGTGAATATCATGCTGTGTGATGGTGGATGGTAGTTGTGGCTCGTTCTCTTGTTGGAACCGTAGTTTCTTGTCGATTACTGTGAAGTCGTTTTTCTTGAGAGTGAAGAGTTCGTCTTGAGAGCCGTGTAGTGTTATGTTGACAATGTTATTAATCGACGAGTTCAAGTTCGGTACATGCATGTCGTAGTTTACGTTGAGGTTGCTGTTGTACTGATTGTGTGAAGTGATGGTGAGCTCTTTTGACTGCAGAACACATCCTTGACTCAAAGTTACAATAGCCGCTGATGTGATAGTTTGCGAAGTTACGTCGTTATCACAAACAGTACGTAATTCGCATCTTCCGCAACAAACAACCAGCCAGCTGTTTGATTCTTGCAATTTGATCCATGCCTCGTCGCATGACACACTGACGACGTTGCATGGTGGCGTAGTTACACGATGACCCAGTAGTTTTGCTTCGCAAGGTGCATTCTTGTTCTGTAAGTTGAACACTGGTATGTTTGCGTTGCAAATAAAGTTATCTTTTTGTCTTTTGGTACATTGCTTGAAGTCTTCATCCTTTAATGAGATGTAAGACTTCTTTTCAAAGTTCACGGCGATGTACTCTGACGATAACTGCATCAATTTGAATTTTTTTCTCAGTTTTAAAAGGTATAGCGATAGCCCGGTAGTAGGTGAAGTCCTCATCCGAGATCAACGGAATGTGAACTTCGAACATAAAGTAGTTTTTTGTTATTCGTGCTTTCACGTAGAGCAGTTTGTAAAGTTCCTTGATATCTTGTTTGATGTTGGTCGTCGGTAGTGTCAGAGTTCTCGGCAGTTTGCCGGCTATGTCTTCCATTTGTTTGACTAGGCTGACTGGTGATATCAAGTGCACGTCCATGTGCCCACTGTAGACATTCGTGAGGGTGTTTAGGAGCATTGTTTGAATTTCTTTAAGATTTCGTAATAGTAATGATGCTGTGAGCGAAGCGGAGTTGAAGTAGCTTGTAGCCATCATTATTTGTATTTCTGTTTCAATGTTGCCCAAATTCGACTTAGTTTCATTCATGAAGCGTTCTATCATTTTGCATTGTAATTTAATGTTTTCATCGTTTTTCTTCAAAACATCGTTTTGTAGTTGCATAATTGACGTTTGGTTTTTTGCGAGTTCGCGTAAATAGTTTTCGTTGCGTTGAATGGCATCAATATCTTGGTGATATTTGTCAGCAAATCTCTGGTCTAAGACGCCGAATAAGCTGTTTGCTACCATGCCTACTCCGTCGATTAAGCCGCGTTTCTTGCGTGTTGATAAATGCTTGTGCGGAGCCAGCAGGATCGTATTGTAGAAGTTGAGTAGTTCCATCTCGTGTGAAAGTTGATCTGTCGTAGCTTGGCAATAGCTTTGATGGATTTTCTGGCATAAGCTATTTATCCCGTTGACGTAGTTTTCAATGTTTTGAACGCCTTGCCAGTAGTTAGTTAGATTGTAGTACGTAAGCAAAGTCCATTCGTCGTGAATGAGTTCAATTTTGCCTATGGTGTCATAATAAATCGGCCGCTCGGGTTCCAGGTTTGTAATCTGAATTCCTGACCTTTGTTGCGTACCATATGATCCATTCACGAATATCAACATTGTGAAAATACACATCAAAATGTTTGTAAGACATTTTTTCGTTGACTGTTTTGTTGTGGTAGGTCTTTTAGTTTTGTCAGCGTTTTGTAAGTCCGTCTGACATTCTTCACTTTCTCTGTTGCAAGTAGTTTCGATGGGTAGAGCAGATAGTTTCACAATTGGTCGTTTGATGACACCGGTTTGTGTTTTCAGGGTTGTCACTCGAACGTATCCGTCGGCTCCAGGGTGTAATTTCAGCACCCGTCCCATGGCCCATTTTCCTGGCGGCAAATTGTTGTCCCGGACTAGTACGATGTCCCCCTCGTTGACGTTTTTCTTAGGATTGTTCCATTTGCTGCGCCTTTGAAGTTGTGTTAGATAGTCGTTTGACCAATTCTTCCAAAATTGTTGGTACATGTGTTCAGTTAGCTGCCATCGTCGGCGTAGATCTATGTTATGTTTTTCATTGTAGTCTGCTCGTGGTAGAGACATTGTTGGTCCCCCCGTTAGAAAGTGACCTGGTGTCAGATAGTTATAGAATTCTTCGGGGTCCTCAGTAAGCTGGCAAAGTGGCCTGGAGTTCATGCATGCTTCTATGTTCGCAAGCAAGGTAGTAAACTCCTCGTACGTCAGTTTTTGGTCTCCTAGCACCCGACGAAGGTGATACTTCATCGACTTGACCGCTGCTTCCCATAGTCCACCAGCGGTTGGCCAAGCGGGTGCATTGAAGTGCCATTGTACTCCCATGTCAGCAATACTATTGAAGAAGTCTGGCGATAAGATTTGCTTGTAGTCTTCAAACTCTTTCTGAAGCAATCTTGATGCGCCGATAAAGTTCGTACCACAGTCCGAGTAGACGTGACCTGGTGTACCGCGCCTGGAGCACATTCTCTGGAAGGCTGCTATGAATGTTTCGGTGCTTAAGTCCGATGCGAGTTCGATGTGTACAGCCTTAGTTACCATGCACACGAATATGCATATGTAACCCTTTGAGGTCCGCACTCCCTTTCCTTTGTTAAGTTTGACTTCCACGTGTCCTGTGAAGTCAACTCCTGTGTGGGTGAACGGTCGCGATGGTGTCACACGTTGTGGTGGTAGTTCTCCCATGAGTTGGTTTAACTCCGATGGGTTGTAGCGGTGGCAACGCACACAGCGCCGTAGTTCAGCTTTTACCGCTCTGTTGCCGCCAACGATCCAGTACCGTTGTCGGATGTGCGCTAAAGTTAATCTGGCTCCTCCGTGTAAAGTCGTAAGATGAGCTTGATGAATCACCAACTCAGTAAGTCGTCCACTCTTAGGTAGGATGATTGGGTTCTTCATCTCGAAAGGTAGAACAGAGTGGTTCAGTCGACCACCGACTCGGATGATGCCTTTGTTGTCCAGATATGGCTTAAGTTTGAAAATGTAACTTTTAGTAGAAATAGTTTTAGTAGTTTGAAGTTGTTTGTATTCTTGCGCAAGTTCCGTTTGTTGCACATATTTTATTATTTGTTCTTTTGCACTGCTTAATTCGCACAAAGTAAGGCATCCGGTGTCACGTTTGGCCTTGTTTCTTGTATTTGCAATGAATCGTTGTATCCATGCTGCAATTCTGTTCACTTTGGTCAATGAACTGCAATTAGTTAATAAATTATGAATACAATTATTGTTTTCTTTGTTCGTCGAGTTTGATTTTGCTTGGCAAACGCTGCCTATGTTCGTAGTAAATGTGCATGTTACGTTTTCTTCACGACTTTGTTCTTGGAAGCTAGGCAGAAATGTAGGACCTTCCCACCACAGACTGAAAGTTTGTAGCTTGGTGGGTAGCATGCCTCTTGATGCGCAGTCTGCAGGGTTATCTTGTGACTTCACATAACGCCATTGCTCGGCTGGTATGATTTGTCTTATTTTTTCAACCCGGTTAGCGACGTATTTTTCCCTTTTGGATGTGTCCCCCTGTATCCAAGCCAGGACCACTTGGGAATCGCACCAAACGCTTGTAGTTATGTCGAAGCCATTCAGGGCGTCTCTGATTTTTTCGATGAGTTGCGATAGTAAGAGTGCGCCACAAAGTTCAAGTTTCGGTAATGTGATCGTTTGTGATAGCGGCGCCACTCTTGTTTTAGCAGCGAGTAATGTTATTGTTGACTTGTTTGTTTCTTCTCTGACGCAGCTGTATACCACGCAAGAGTAAGCCTTTTCACTGGCGTCACAGAATCCAAATAGTTCTATCTTCTTGTTTGTTGTACGGACCCAGCGCTTGATTACCATAAGTTTTACATTGGGTATGTCAGCTCTTAGTTTCAGCCACTTTTCTGCTATTTGTGACGGTAACTGATCATCCCAGTCAAGTTTGTTGATCCAGACTTCTTGAAATAGTAGTTTTGCCGCAATAGTTATGGGTGATAGCCAACCCAGCGGATCGTAAAGTTGCGAAATTTCAGAAAGCAGCCGCCTTTTAGTTATCTGGGATCGACCTTTTTCTTCAAATTTCCAGTTAAACACAAATGTGTCGGCGTGCGGATTCCAACCTAGTCCTAGGGTTTTCATTGATTCCTCTTGCTTAAAGTCAAAAGTAGTTCTGCGTGAAATTTGTTCATCGCTTAAGTTTACTAGTAGTGCTGGATCATTGCTGGACCACTTGCGTAAGTTCATCCCGGCTCCTTTTAACATGTCGATAAGAGATGTCTGGAGTTCCTGGGCCGCTTCTAGTGAGTTGTGGCCGCTTATGACGTCATCGACGTAAGTTTCGTTCAACAGTATTTTAGCAGCCGTGGGGTATTTGCAGCCGTCATCGTATGCAAGTTGCTTGATGGTTCTCATGGCTAGCCACGGTGCGCACTTAGTGCCATAAGTGACAGTGCAAAGTTGGTACTCCTGCAGCTTCTCTGACTGTGTAGTTCGCCAGATAATTTTCTGCAAATGTTGTTGTTCCTCAGACAGCCAGATACATCGGTACATTTTCGTGATGTCAGCTGTAAAGGCGTATTTGTAAGTTCTCCATTTTATGATAAGTTCTTGGATATCTTTTTGTAGGTTGGGGCCTTTTTCTTGTAAGGCGTTCAAGCTGTATCCTGTTTTAGTTTTCTGAGATGCGTTGAAGACAACCCTGAGTTTCGTGGTTGTAGATTCTTCTCGAAGTACTCCGTGATGTGGTAAGTAGCATTCCGTCGTTGACGATTGTATAGGTTTTGTTAGTTTCATGTGACCTAGCTCCAGGTATTCTTTAAGGAACCCTTTGTATAGCAATGCAAGACGGCTATTTCTTTGAAACCGTTTTTCTAGTTGCAGCAATTGTGATACTGCTATCGTTTTCGATGATCCAAGTTTATGTTCGTAATCTGAACATAGAGGCATCTTCACAATGTATCTTCCGTCTAAACCACGGCGAGTAGTTTCCTTGTAGTAAGTTTCACATTGATCTTCTTGAGATTGATCAGTGTTTGCTTTTGTTACGTCTTCACACTCCCAAAATTTCGTTATTTCGGACAAGTCGAGTAGGGTGACGTGACAGTTAAACGTTTCTAGTTTTCCACACAAAATCCATCCCAGCTGTGTCTGTTGAGCAACTGGTGATTTTGGTGCGCCCTTTAGTATTCCGTCTTGGATTATTTCTGCGTATACGTCAGCTCCAAGCAGTATGTCAACAGCCCTTGAAATGTTGTAGTCAGGGTCTGCTAGTTTTAAGTTTTGCAAGTGTGACCACTCAGGTCGTTCAAATGTGTAGTTTGGTAGTTTGTTGATTAATTTCTTCATAATCAACGCCTCAGTGTCGAAAGTATATTCGGAGTGGATTGATTTGCATGTTAGCTTCAGGCGCCCTTTACAGTCGCCCGATACAGTACCAACTCCCGATATCTTTGCAGTCATTTTGCTTCTCGGCAGCCTCAGCAGTTGTGCTGCATTTTCAGTTATCAAATTAACTTGTGAGCCCTGGTCTACGAGCGCACGAAGAGCGATGTAAGTGCCATCTAACGATTTGACCTTGATCTGGACGGTTGTAAGTAAAACCTCCATCTCGTTGGTTGATAGGTGGTTTGAACTTGGTTCAGTTTCCTTTGGTCGTTGACCTGAACGCTGATTTTCATAGCTCGGTGAAGATGTATTTTTGTTGTAGTTGTTGTAATGTAAGAGCGTATGATGTTTCATATTGCATTCCTTACACGTTTTTGTAGAGTTGCAAGTCTGGTTTTCGTGTTTGAACAAACAGTTTTTGCATATCCGCAATTTTGCAACTGTGTTGTTACGTTGCTTAGTATCCATGTCCACAAATTGCTGACATTTCATTAGAACATGATTGTTTTTACAAAGAGGGCATTGCCCATACGAAGTGTGGTAAGTTTTCGGATGCCATTTTTTCTGATCGTAGTTTTTTCGAAACGTATGTTTTTCGTTTTCAGTTGATTTTCCTGAATTCTGTACCTCTTTCTTCGAAGTTTTCATGGTTTCAAACGCTGTAAACTGGTTTTCTAAGAACATTAGAAATTCATGAAGTGTTGGTACCTCTCTGTTGTCGTTTAAGTCTTTTATATATTCGTTGTATGTGCCACAGTCTAGTTTTAGTGACATCACATGGACAATCATAGATTCTCCACCGGTTGTATCAAGACCCATATTTGTCAAGCCGTTTAGACATTCCGTTGTTACGTCATGTAGCTTCTTCAAGTTGTAAGCGTCAGGCTTCTGTATGACAGGCAACTGTAGCATAGTGTTCATATAGGCTGAGAACTGTAGTCGACGGTTATCGTACCGTTGATTCAATATTTCCCAGCATGAAGCGTAGTTGTTGGCGCTGATGCCCAGGTGTTGCACCAGCCTTTCTGCTTCGCCTTTCAGTTTGGTCTTCAGATGCTGCATTTTTTGTGCGTTATTCAGCGACGGGTTTTTGTGTATGGTCTCCAGGAATAGATCTTTAAACGATGTCCACTTGCTGTAGTGTCCTGAAAACTCTGGTATCTCGATTTTCGGTGCTGAATGTTCGTGATGAGCGTTAGACCATATTTTGCCTTTCAGGCGTTTTCTTGTTTCGTCGTATTTGGATTCCATGCTGTAGAACATGTCATAGTATGTCTGATTCGATCCTTTTAGTAGGGCTTCCAGTTCCCAGTGAGTGTTGTCAAGAGCATCCCATTTCGACTTCAAGATTGACAAGTGATCATCAAGTTCCCATTTTTCAGCTAGGCCTTCATAGTCAATTTTAGCCATAGCACGATCCATCGCCTTGAAGTTACATTCTTGCTTAGTCAGTAGCGTCTTTGTCTTCTCATCAAGCTCTTCCCCTGAGGACTCCGTAAGGTCGAATTTGACGTTTTCTCCTGCAACTTGTTGTAACATACTCGTAATGTCGGCTCTAGTTGTTTCATACATAGTTTTTGTCTTGCCGTAGACATCTTCCACAAAGTAGTTTATGTTTTTATCTTCAATTTCCTGCAAAAGCAATGTGTGCCTTGCATTGAAATCCATCCATTGAGCTTCTAATGAAGACAGTCGCTTGTTCAAGTAATCAGTTGTTTTTCTTGTCTTGCTATCCTTTTTGTAGTTGTTGCATAATGTTTTTATGTTTTCGAAACACGTAGACTGGAGTTGTAGCTTATTCATCTTGATTTGTTAGACAAATAGCTTCCTTATAGTTTACAAGATAACTTTCCTTACGTATTTGAAGTCTCTTCTAGTTATAGTTGAAGGCGCTTCCAGTAGTCGAAGGCTCTTCCAGTAGTTGAAGTTAGTTTCAGTAGTTGACGACTCTTCTAGCAATCGAAGACTCGTCCAGTAGTTGAAGTCAGTTCTGCAGGTGACGGCTCTTCTAGTAGTCGAAGACTCACCCAGTATCTGCAGCTGGTTCCGATACTCAATGTGCCTGTACTCGAGCTAAGTATATGCGCCTTCTCAATCCAACTGGGGCGACCCTCTTCCGGGAGACCAGCTGAACCGATTCGCTACCGTACAAGAGACACAAACACACTAAGATACGCGAAGGCTCGAAGGACCATAAATGTACGGGTTGTAAGTCCGTACATGTAATTTGTCGTGAAGGTTTGTAAGTTAAGTTAGTGAAGAGAAACGCGTTCCACTAAGATGCAGTTAAGTTTATTGAGAGTAAGTTACAGTACTTGAGCGGAGGCGATTATTTCTCTCAGTTGTTGATAGTCACACACTTGTATGTTTACTACGATTAAATTAGTTAATAAGGTTATTTTTATAACGCGCAATCGTGACGCGCATCGCTGGTCTAAAGTAGGTTACAGCGTAAGCAGAAAAATGTACGGCGATGAGACTGTACACTTAGCTTAAACTGAAAAGTAAGCCAACTTAAGAAACAGTCAACCAAAACAATCCTTGTATTCATTAAAGCTTCGTCTTATCCCTTCCATCGGCGATACAGTTTTGACGTCACGGGTAGAATAAACTTGTAAGAATACCAAAAGTTTACTACGGATTTACCCAATACTATATATACTACTCCGCTATAATTATGAAGGTAGATACGAAACAAAGATAGACCCATGTTAGTCATCTGCCGACACATACAATTGGCACACGACTGTACCTTCAATCTTGTATCACAACGTGCAGCGACCACATGACGTACAGCTGATGATCACGTGGCAGATATATTGAAAGCACAAACGTATAATTTAAATATTCGAGTAATGTTACCTGTGGTTTAGAATCATTCAAAAGATTAAAATGTCAATTTCAAAGTAGACGAAATTAAGTTTTTGGCATATATTCAATAACAGAAAGTTGAAAAGCTTACATTTTTCATCGAGTTTATCCACGAAAACTTATATGTAATCATTTTGCACCAACGCTCGTGTATTAAAGTATAGCCAGGAACAAAGGTATGAGGAATGTAATATTGATGCTTCGGGTAAATCTAGAATCTTCTAGAATTCAATATGTATTGGGAGTCAAAGAAACTATTCATGTAGAATATAAACGCATTCAAGTACCACACCTATGTGAAATGTTCAAATCATTGCTAAACTTAGTTTTCTGAACACAAATATTATTGTGTAACCAGCCATAAATAAGATCGTAGCTATAGTAAGGTCTCGAAAAGTTTGTTAAATTAAAGACGATTAATCTTGAAAGGGGTTTTAGCAAGTTTCGACGTTATTATAGTTGTGGGTTTGAATGTAATGACGGTCTAAATGTAAAAAACCAACGGCATTTGTGAACCTACGAGTAACTTGAATGAGTTACAGTTGGCATGCGTTTTACATTTAATGTGTTTAATGTACTTTTCTTCTTAGTTAAGTACTAACTTATACTGCTTATACATACTTTGTCCCGATAATGTTTAGAGGATTTCGAGTCGTAATGCTCTATGGTAACTTTATTTCGGCATACGTGATTGTATGTGTATTCTGATTCTGTGATTTAACACAAAACTACGTGAGTGGAATTTTGTTTAACATACCAGCAATTCACACATTCACTTACGTATTAATAATGTTATAATATCTGTTGTTACAGGTAGGTAAGTATGTTCATTCTAATTTTGTTTTGTCCCACACTAGGAATATCTTAGATGTGTTGACAAACATTTAATGACAGATTATACACGAATGGAATAAAGCAGTGTCTTATTTATTTATTTATTTATTTATACTTTATTGTACACCACAAAAAACATACAGGACAATTGTTCAAATATACAAGTGTACAATGGGCGGTCTTATCGCACTAGGCAATCTCTTACAGACAACCTTTGGATGGACTGAAAGATCGGAGAAGAATTTAGGGCTGTCAGTGTACAAAATATCAAAAAAAATATTACTTGGACTTAATAACATACAATACATACATACAATATTACATAATATACTAATACATATCAAATATATAACAGAGAAAGGAGAAGAATAAAACTTATAGTGAAAGGTAATGCTCCTTCACCATTTTCTTGAACGTTGGCAGTGTTTGAGCACGTCTCACTTCAATAGGTAATACATTCCACAACCGAGCCGCTTGAATCGTGAAAGATTTGTCAAAGAAGGAAGTGGAATGCGTACGAATACTCAATTTTAGATTTTCCGATGATCTCAAGGACCTAGAATGGGTGTCACAGAGGAACTGAAAGCGTTCTTTGAGATAAAAAGGAGTAAAAGGATTAAATAGCACATTATAAAGCAAAGAAAGTATATGGGCATTCCGGCGAAGGCGAATAGGAAGCCATTTGAGCTTAGTACGAAATTCGGAAACGTGATCATACTTGCGCAAGCCAAATATGAACCTGATACAGAGATTTTGAAGTCGCTCAAGCTTGTCCAATTGGTCTTGGGTGAGATCAAGATAGCTGGCATCAGCATAGTCTAGAATTGGTAGAAGAAGAGATTGAGCTATCGCAATTTTAGTGGTGATGGGAAGAAAATTACGAAGACGTCTCAGGGAACCCGCAGAGGCAAACAGTTTTCGACTGACTTCCTGCAGTTGTTTGGTCCAGGAAAGGTTGCTGTCGATATAAATCCCCAAGTTCTTCACAATATGATTTATAGGAATAATAGTATTATTGAAAGAAACCTGGGGAAGTATCGACCAGTCAATCCTAGAGACAGTCCGGGAACTGCCAACAACCGTTACTTGAGTCTTCGTTGGATTGATCGTCAACCCGAACTCATTGCTCCAGTCACCTATTCGAGCCAGGTCTGTATTAATTGTCTCAATGGCTTTAGATAACTCACCGAGAGGGGCTTGGGTATAAATTTGAAGATCGTCAGCATATAGGTGGTAGAAAGAAGAAAGTCGTTGAGTGATAGCATTAATAAAGAGTGCGAAGAGAAGAGGAGATAAAACGCCACCCTGAGGCACACCGGCAGACAGTTGACACCAAGAGGAGAAAGATTCATCGGTGCAAATACGCTGCCGACGGCCAAACAGATAACTATGAAACCAGTCAATTACCGGAGGAGATATGTTAAAAGAGCATAGGACGCCAAGCAAAATGTCGAAGTCAACAGTATTGAAAGCATTGCTAAAGTCGAGCAGAGCAAGTACTGTTAACTTCCCCACATCCATGCCTGACCTGATATCGTCCGTGATGTGCACAAGTGCTGAGGTAGTGCTGTGGCCACGTCGAAAACCAGATTGGAAAGGATTTAAAAGATTGTGTTTGGAAAGGAATGTGTTGAGCTGATGATGAACAAGCTTTTCAAGGACTTTAGATAGGAAAGAAAGAATAGAAATGGGACGATAGTCAGAGAATGATGCAGGATGTGATTTTTTGGGTAAAGGAATAATTTGGGCATCTTTCCAGGCTTGTGGGAAGACACCACTGGAAATAGAGAAGTTGAGGATGTAAAGAATGACAGGAAGAATGTAATCAAGGATGGGGATGATCATCTTACGGCTGACACAGTCACTACCAACAGCGTTGGATGTAATCGAAACAATACTCTTTTTAACATCACAAGCAGTGAATTGACTTATAACAAAAGGGGAATAATCAGGTATCGGAAGATTTGAAAGATAATTAAGCGTAGTAGCTTTGGTGGCCCCATCCAATACGGGCGAAGTAGAAAAATGATTGTTAAGTAAGTTGAAGTCCATGTCTTTAGGAATCGTGTCATGAGACTTTTTTCCGATACCTAATGATTTAAGAAATTTCCAGACCTTAGCTGGATCACCGTTTTGAACTGAATTATGAATATGTTGGCGTTGTGCGTTCCTACACACCTTGCTGCAATAATTTCTAATTGAGATGTATTTTTCCTTGGTAACATTGTTGGGCCGAATTTTAAACCTAAATTTCGCAGCTGCTTTTTTGTTTATTAAAACTTTAATTTCATCAGTTAACCATGGCGCTGGAAGATGTTTCACTCTCACGGCTCGAATAGGTGCATGTGTGTCGTAAAGCTGAATGAGGGTAGAAGACAAGATTTCAACTTGTTCGTCGACGGACGATGATGCAATCAGCGACGTCCAGTCAATATTACTAGCATCCTCCTGAAGGCGAGCAATATCCATGCCATCAAAATTACGAAGCAGAAGAGTTTTAAACTTATGCTTAGGAGGTCGAATTTTATAGGAAGTGTAAATTAGGTCATGATAGGAAAAGGCGTCTGCTGAACACTGACCATGTTTAGCGACGTGATCGAAGGAAGAGACAACAATAAGATCAAGAAGCGAGGGAACAGAGTTAGGAAAACGGTGAGTGGCACCAAGATCAAGAATAGAAAGATTGGCAGATTCAATAACATGACGAAGAGAAGAAGAGCGGAAATCTTTTTTAAGGAGACATGTATTAAAGTCGCCCATTATAATGCTATGACTGTAAGAGGGAATTAAATCTTCCAAAATACGTTCGAAAGAAGAGAAGAAATTAATCCGAAGAGAAGGACAGTAATACACCCCAAGGAGAATCTTAGAATGATGCAGTTCAACTTCCAGGAAAAGATGTTCACCGGAGTTCGGCGGGGGCGGCTGCGTGGACATGTTAACAATAGAAAAGGGAATGTAATTACGAAGATAAATGGCCACACCGCCACCACCACCGACCGCGCGATCATTCCTGATAAGCTTAAAACCTGGAAGAGAGTAGGAGGAAGATGGAAGACAAGGCTTCAACCAAGATTCAGAAACAAGAATCGCATGAATATTCTTACAGTCAAAGCTTGCCAGCATATCGGGGAAGTGGGCCGGAATACTCTGGGCATTTATGTGGACTACATTAAAGTTCCTGGAGACATCGGAAAAAAGTGAAACAAGAGTGTCGGCTAGACAAGGAACACTCTCAAAGCTTAGGTCATCACTATCCAACGAATAACACGTATCAGAATCACTGCTATAACCAGGGCTGAGCATAAAAATAAAAAATATAAATAAATACTTAACAAAACAATAATAAACTATGCGGTTAACAATTTTCTGTCCACCTGCCAGTTGTGTTTAACATAAGAGTACAAGAAAATAAAACATTAAAATTCAATGTGATTTTGTAGTCCAGGTATAAAACAACGTACATACGTACGCACAAGTTTATAAAAATAAAAAATAAGATCGTGTAACGGAGCGAAATTAAAATAATTTTGAGACGAACGCATCCACGCAAATTTAAGCTGTCAGCCTGTCAGATTGTGACAGTGACATTAAGTCATCTGACATTATTGATATTGAAAACCAATTAGAGAAACGGTACACAAAAAAACAATAAATTAAATAGGAATAGATGTGAGGTGATGACAAATAAAGTTAATTATACCTACCCACAGAAAAACATACATAGTAAACAAAAAATACCTGGACTATCAAAAGGGAAAAAACAACAGAGAACTTCACTTTCTGGCCACAGTACGCTTGGCTTTTGCTGTGGCGATCTTTTCGACTGCGACTGGTTGAGCGATGCCCGGCCCGGGCTGTCCAGAGACCTGTTCCGACTGCTGCGCGAATCTATTAAGGTCGGCAGTGGAGGTCACTCGATGTCGAGATCCCTTGGCGTCAAGGACGATCACAGTGCCTTCTGAGGTCCAGCATTGAGTCACGCCAAATCTGTTTCGTGCCGCCATGAAGACATTGTGCCTGGTTTTCGTCAGGAACTCCAAAATTGTGATTCCAGACCCCTTCAGCTTGGTCTTGCTAAACCAGACCTTATCCCGGAGGGCAACATCGTGGAGTTTGAAGAGGATCGGTCGGGGTTTGTTAGATGTGCTGCGCCCCATCCTGTGACACCTTTTGATACCAGATACATCCAAGTCGAGCTTCAGACGCTGCGTGACAACTTGAGCCACCACCTGTGCAGTCTCTTCGTCTTGCCGCTCCGACACTCCGTGCAACAGCAGTATCTTACGCCGCCCACGCATCTCCATGTTGTCGAGGCTCTGCGCTAACATGGCAGCTTGCTGCTGGAGAGAACCAAGCGCCTGAACAATAAAAGTTCGGAATGACAGGAACTCGGCTGCCAAACCTGTGGTGGTGATTGATGTGGTGCACGGAGTCTTTTGCAACTCCTTTTCGAATTCTGCCATTCTTACACTGAACAAATTGCTCATATCTGTGATTGTGCGCGTGATTGCATCCATAGTGAGAATGTGAGAAAAGAAGTTAAGTTTAGAAATAGAAAACACTTGACTGGCAGGTTGTGATGATTAGCTACCAATATGTACCATTAATATCTATATTCTTAAACTATTACTATTTTTAATTAAATTTTAAAATTAAGAGATAAAATTTGGCTGTTTGAATTTTGACTCGGTAAGTATGTTCATTCTAATTTTGTTTTGTCCCACACTAGGAATATCTTAGATGTGTTGACAAACATTTAATGACAGATTATACACGAATGGAATAAAGCAGTGTCTTACGTCACGGGCGGCATATTGAACCCTGTAACGTGGGACTGAGTTAACTACTGAGCAAAGCGAGGGTAAATGAAATGTGTGTGTGAGATATTCAAACAGCTGGACCACCGGAACCACTAACTGTAGCTGTAACTGAACGATGTATTCGATACAAATGTAGATTTTTGCGTTCTTACGACACCCTATGGTATTGAAGGAGATAAAACAATATATTTCCTTCTAACTTGACGTTGTGTGCTAGATTTATAAGCTTTTCTAAACTTGTGAGCTAACCTGACCTTTTTTTTTTCCGGGTGGAAAATCCTAATTGGATTGGGCGGAGGGGTCTGACAGACTTCTACTGATTAAAAACCACCCCGGTGTTCCATCTCACACCTATGCCGGGGGTCGCGAGAACGTAGTATCCTTCCGCAATCCCCGGCTGGTGCCGGCCTGCTTCTGCGGGCCTCGACCTCAGGTTGGGGGTGAGTGGGGTGTTTGACTCCCCCCGCTTGACATAGAGGGGCGCGCGTGGAACACTACGCGTCTGCTGCGGATTGGGTGAGCGGATAAAATCTTCCTCTCCCTTTCCGCAGCTTCCTTCTGCCAGACGACAGTTTCGCAGAAGGATATCACTACGTCTTAGGACTCCTCACTGTCGACCATAGACACGACTACGGCTGGCAGCGACATGTCACTGCCTACTTCAGAGATGAGGGCATGACGTGGCTCCTCACAAGCGGCACTCTCTGCCAGGGGTTCCTTACTTGAAATAGAATGACGGTAGATCAAATAACACTTGCACGAAAACGTTTACTCGATAGTACTTGAAATCGATAAGTTATGAGCGCGACAGTTCACTACCTCGATGCATCGAGGCCCATTAACTTGAAACCTCATTTCTCAACGGTCGGTCTAGAAATGATTTTTCAAGATAATGGGCCTTCTTGCGCGATGATTCGAGCTTCTAGTTATTCGAGATTTTGATGCATCGAGGTAGTAAACTGTCGCGCTCATAACTTATCGATTACAAGTACTATCTAGTAAACGTTTTCGAACAAGTGTTATTCGATAAATTCAATTCAATTTATTTATTCAGTAACAATTTACATTGTGTTCGAATGTCTAAATAGAATGAATCAGGCTACAAACGTAACGGATGATCTGGAAAGAGTAAAACTAAGGTACAATCAAATGGAAGCGAAAGTCAAAGAGGTGGTAAAAATGAATAAGGATGAAAAGGAAGAATAACATATCAGGAAGTTCTCCGATAACTTCAGGACCAATGTTAAGCTATTCAGGCAACAGGTAGTATTGGCTCGCGGAGTGACAAAAATATCGAGCATGAATGTAATAAGACTAGAAGATGGAAATTATTAAAACCCTGTCTCCAAGATGAGAACCCATCGAGAGGGAATACATCGCAAAAATAATTATCGATATTTTATCCATAAAATCAGCAATCAACTTTGAGAAATAAATACCAAAGCAGGCCTTATCCTCAGAAAAAAACTGGGAATACGTTAAAAGGAACAAGAATATAATTCCCAAAAGTCAGCCGACTGATAGCACCTTCAACATGATCAGCACGCAGAAGTGAAAACAATTACACAGGCTTATCTCCGCGTATCTGTCCAGCAGCTTTATTATGTACCTACCGGTGTTTATCTTGTAAATTATTAGGTCATTTAAAATTGTTTTCACGATAACAGAAATGTTAAGTTACTTAATGTAATCCTTTTTAAGTTGAAATATGGAGATTCAGAATAATATTATACATTTTAGAGTAAATGAAATTTAAATGCGTAAGTTAGTCTATTGAATGATAAATTACTAACGTTTAGGTAGGTATCGGTATTTTTGCTTATCGTCTGTCTGTTTTAGCATTGTTCATATTAGATAATTTAATTCCTTTAATAGTAAATTTTGCTATGGGTAATTTAATTTTGATTTTTATTGCTAATACATATTTTTTTTGTAATTGCAATTACATGCTAATATTTTTTTAATACAAGTCAGATTGGGGCAAGCATTTTCATCAGTTTAACTTAAATGAAATAAATGTACAAATAGATAATAATATTAATTTTATTGCTACTATCTAGCGCATACAATGTAGCGGAAGCGTAGCTGTGAAGCTGCCACACGTTTCAGTGGGTATTCTATTGTCAGTTCCACCAACTGACAACAGGATTATTTTTTTCAGTACCTATCTATTGAAGGCTATATTTTTTGCAAGGAACAGTTAAATATTGACGTAATGGTTTGATGGGCGGGTGGTAATATGTATGAATGAAGTGTTTTGATACGTATTCGAGTAGATACTCAACTGTCAATCAAATAGATTGGCAGCATAGTTCACTCTGACAACTCTAATATAGAATAAGGACCTGGGACGATCTGACCTTCATCATTTTATAGATGCTTATAGTTTATCTGTGTAACTACCAAATACAGGTAAGAATTATCCCCGAATATAAAGTTTGAATCGATCTGTCTGGGTTACTGGCAATATTATATTGCGAAATATTGCTGGTATTCTAATACAAAGATATTTTATTTTAACTAGGCCACCAAGCGGCACTTTTGAACGTTAATACATAAAAATTTAAAAGGAATAAAAATTTATTCTACCGTGCATTCGGAAAGTAGCTTGTTATGGAGAAGAATGCACAAGAAACTCCATACATACTCTTTTAAAAAAAAATGATTTTTTTACAATATTTAGGTACATAAGTGCATACATTAATAAATTCATAAGTGTGAGGACAATGCACCCAGTATCACTACATACTATACTAAGTACAGGTACAAAGTATTTAAAAGTACTCACACATGTACCGTGCAGTTACATAATAGGTACTAGAAAAACATTAGCATCCGAAGCAGTTAAGTTAAGACTAATCCCAACTGACGGCGCCCGTTCACGAACATGACGCATGAATCGGCACCACCCAGCTCAACCATCATGAAGGGAACCGAATGATCCAACACACGCGCCAGCATCAGAGAAACATTTGAGAGAGCATGACACACTCAACTGCCAGGGCACACATAAGTCAAAGAACGACACAAAGGTACAGCAATTTATTGAATCAGGTACACACGTATGTACTATACATTTAACTGAGGGCCGATTTTTCAATAGTATGATAACTTATAAATGAGTAATAGTTCGTTTGACATAATTTTCTATACAAAAGCTGTCAAACCGCCATTTTTATTCCTCAGTTAAAAGTTATCAGACTATTGAATAATCGGCCCTTATTGAGGTAAATTATTGACTGTTTTGATTGTATATTACATTTTCTGTTTTTGTTTTAGTCTTGCACATGATTTTTGTCAGTTTTTTACCGAATGAACTTTTTCAATTAAAATAAAAATCCTAACCCCATTCAACGCACATAGAATATTCCAGTAAAATCGACGACGAGTGTGGGTCTTAAATGTTATGTGCGCACAAATTATCAATTTTGTGTCTAACGCTCGGCACAGCTAAATGGAACGATTGAATAAATATAAATGATGATTTATACTGTTCGCTTTAGAATAAAAGGATTTACAAGAGTGGAAAATGACTTAACCATATTCGTTTTATTACTTTGTTTTCTAACACACCTAATGGAAAATTACAATAGAAAATATAGATCTTCATTATGGGTGCCACGATTTTCATGGTTTTAAAAATAATACTAGACAAAGAACAGTTGTAATTTTTTGTTACATATTAGAACAAAAATACAAAGCCCGCGCAGAGACAAAGGTACTTAAAAACATACATAAAATCTTATGACATGAAACTGTTTGTTTTCAGAAAACATTGTACTGAAATAAAGAGCTAAGGGTACGTAGGGTAGTGATCAAAGGACGCTCTTGCATTATCCGGGCAATCTTTTTACCAGAAACTTTAATCGAAAACGGGTCGCAGAATATGTAACACACCAACATGGCAACATCTTATAACTTTGTTACCATTTTTTGACGTAAGTAACAAGTGAGGGCGGGGTTATGTCTTGGAAAAGTTAAACAAAACTACGAGCCTCCTTACGATAAGGTTCACATCTTCAATGATACTGTGATAAAACCCAGTCTCTTTCATAATACCAGGTTGCCTGAATTTCTCTCTTTTTATAAAAACATCGAATTCAAGTCGCATTATAATCTATTATGCATTCAATAAACTGGACACCTGCGCTTTGTTTGTTAAAATAACTTGCAACTGGGTCGGATTAATCTTATTAATAACAAATTTTTGCCGGCGGCTTCGCTCTGTTGCCCCACCCCACCCACTCAGGAATAATGTAGCTTTCTACTAGTGAAAGAATTTTCGAAATCGGTTCAGTAGTTTCAGAGATTATTCCTACAAACAAACATATAAACTTTACCTCTTCATATTGTTCTATTACGTACAGATTAAAACTAATAAGAACAGTTTTGTAGTCATATTGTCAATCCTACCGTTATTTACAATGCTACCTACACTGTAGGGTGTTATAGATTACAGCTCCGTACCATATGATTGCAAACTGATCCATGAAAGTTCATCCGGTTTAAGTTTGACCTCACTTTTATCCGCCAACTGTTTCCCTCTCGGCCGGTTTCTTGCACATTCATCTAACGAAGGTCTCACAGAAGGCCGCTTGACCCATGTCACGCCCACACAACAATAGAAAACTAAAATGGAAAACAAACTAATAAAAATCATCTCGTTTGGAAACAACGATTCCACGAAAAATCTTTCTTGTATTTCAGGGATAATTTGTAAGAGATTATAACAATCTGTTCTATGGGGTCCTGGTTTGAGATGAAAAGAAAATAAATCTTTTTAGGGAAAGAAGATATAATTGGGTTCCAGGAAAATGTTTTTTTTTTGTTTGATATAGCATAATATGATATTGAAATTACCATTATTGTTGTGTTTTTTTTCGTGTAACCTAACCTATCCTCAACTTTATACTAATTTTCGTTACTCGTAAATATTCGTACCAGGAAAACCTGAAAGAGCCAGCGATAAATAAAATATTCAGTTGGTTCCTGAATAAACAATACCAAGTGGGAGCTAACAGAAGCTGATATACAAAGCCGTGAACTAACAAGAAAAAGCAGCTAAACCAAGACATTTAATGTGCCAGGCTTTGTTCCCGAGTAGACTTGGTCTCGGAGTTGTTCTCTCAGGATTTATAATCAAACATCGATGTTTGGGTGAAATAATGCAAAAGATCTTCTGTTCAAACTTGATTTAGCATTTTTTTTTATTTGTGATGGGTTTGCTCTTGACTCTAGTCTAAGTCAAAGGTGACAGAGACAGAGTCGACGATGAAGTGAGCTTACACAGAAGAAGCCTGTTCACTCTAACTTTGAAGAGATTCGGGTTGAATGCGTTCGGAAATACAGACGCAGGTAGTGAGTTCCATTCATTCGCTGTGCGCATTATGAAGGATGTTTAGAAGCGCTTGGTGCGAATTGGTGGAATGGCAACAAGGTAAGGATGGTAACTTGCAGTACGTCTAGATGTCCGATGGTAGAAGGGAGCTGGTGGGATGAGGTCGTGGAGTTCTTGAGCACACTCACTGAAATACAGTCTGTAGAAGACCGACAAGCAGGCAACCTTGCGGCGTTGAGCCAAGCTGTCAAGCTTGGTATCCACCAGATCAATGTCGCTGATGAGCCTCTTGGCTTTGCATTCCACCGAGTCAAGCGCGGCAAGCTGATACTTTGCTGAGCCATCCCAAAGGTGGCTGCAATACTCCATGCAAGATCGGACTTGCGCTTTGTACAGGGTCAAAAGCTGTCCAGGCGTAAAGTATCGCTTCACCTTATTTAGGATGCCTAGTTTTTTGGCCGTAATTTGGGCTTTGTACTCAATGGAGGCGCCAAAGTTGAGACTGGACGTCAACTCCATGCCTAGGAGCTCGAGCCGATCAGTCACTGGAACAGACGCACCCCGAAAAGTAGGCGCCTGATCGAAAAGACTCCTTTTAGCGGTAAAAAGACACGCCTGTGTTTTGGTGGCGTTAAAGGAGACCAGATTGTCATCACCCCACTGGGAGACAAGGCTTAAGTTCAAATCTGTCCGCTCTACCATAGTCTCTCTCAAGGAACGAACTTCATCCACGCTGGTTCAAGTATTACTTAAACAGTTTTTGTTTGACGAACCTAACAACTACTTTGTGTTTACTTGGTCTTTGATCCGCCCACATGGTCTTCTCTGGTCTGGAAACATTCTGTGTTCTTCTCAGGAATATTTTCCTAACCTTTAAAGTAGGTATTTTGATAGGGAACTTTCAAAGTGATAAACTGGTTGTATTACAAATGTTTTGGGTCTACTATATAATTCATTGAAGTTAATTTTTCTTTTGTTGCGAGCAACGAAAACCTTATTATGCTAATGCTAGCATTAATAAGCTCTCGAAACAAATAACCAAAACCACCCTTGAACCTTTTACTTTTATAAAATGTAAGCCAAGATGCCACATCATCCTCATGAATATTAAATGAGAAACTCAACCGAAACATAAATCTTGGCTGCGGCTGGAACGATGTAAGAAAATGACTTTCACGCTGTAATAGTTTATAACGAGTGTTAATCGAAAGGCTCTCACGTACAACAAAGCCTCCCCATAGCTTGTTATCACTGCTCCACTTAACACTACCGCACAATACCGTCCTTCACTGAATTAATAGCTCAATTCCTGGGCTTTTATTTCTTTTGCTCTCGATTTAAACAGTTCACTTTCGTATTCAGTAGATAATCGTATGTGACTCGATTCTTGTTTTCAACTAGTACTAGTGTACCCGATATTGCTGTTCTGTCATTCTAATACGAGATTGCGAGCCACAATCTGGTTGTCTGTCGTCACAACACTTGAGACAACAATTGTTTAATTTGTGAGCTTAGGAATACAGTATTTTGAAGTTCACTGATTTTGACGCGGAGTGGAGTGTGATCATAACTCTTTTTTTCTGTCTTAGTAGAGTTTAAATAGGTGTGAATAATGAGTAAAATACCCCACTAGATTTTTAATATGTGGGTATCCAAAAAATGTTATAATATGAGGCATATACATTAGGAAAATGTCAACGTTTAACTTATTAATTCACCTAACCATTGTTTTGTTTTGTATATCACATTAACACATTATCTCACTAATTTAGCACAATAATACCGGCTTGTTGATCAAAGGTAGATCCACCTGGAACGTGATTCCATTTTTATGAAGTGTTATAGTATGATCGAAAAGGGTTAATATGCTCCATTATTCCGCAATCAATATTCCAAAGCTATACGCAAACGTGATACACAAACTCAAACTAGACTAGTTATTAGTAGGTAAAGCGTTTTAGTCATTGTATAAATTGTCCTGCCTATCTCCCAAGCTATTCAGAGCCTTGCTTTCACTACCCTCGGTTTTCATATTTCTTACAGTAATGGATATACGTTATGAAACGCAGTATTTAATAAGTTGTTTGTATGATAAACAGTGACGCAAAAGTGACTGATCCCTTATATGAAAACGGGACGTGCGCTGAATAACGTTTTATGGCACAGCTTTGATATTATATCTTTCAATCTTACACGATTGCAGTATAATATTGAATTCAATAATATTTATGCCATTGGATATTTATTGGTATATTCAACAACATGAATATTCTGAATATCACTTGTTAGGTCAAACAAAGATTGTCAGAGACAAAATTGGTCAGACAAACACTATTATTACTGGTCGAATGCCCCTAATTACCGAAACAATATAAATGCCATGTCTCACGTGGATACACGATTCGGGCACTCAAGGGGTTCATGAATAGAAATAGCAAAAGTAGAGTTTAAAAATACTCAACGTAATATTTTCAGTTCAGAAATCGGTGGTAAGTCTTTTTTATTATCTCTCACGTAAGTTACTTTTAAGTGTTCATAATAATGAGTAAATTCACTACTAATATGCCATGAATTATATGCTACCAAACGTTTATTATTGTGAACCGAGCTAATAATGTATGCGGTTAAAGGGTTGATTTGTGACGCCACAAGCATGACCGTTTTTTAATGAAATAGGTACTTAAAATGATGTGACCGAATGCAGTATTCCGAATTGCTTTTGAATTTAAAAAACAAAAAAAAAAAACTTGGCGATATATCAATTGAGCTGTTATTCATTTTAAAGCAGTGGACAACTTAACTGAAGCGTAGCTGTGAACATGCCAGACGTATCATTGAGTATTCAATTGTCAGTTCTACCGACCGACAACAGGATTAAAATTTATGTGGAAATAAAATGATACTTATATATTTTTTTGGTATTGAAAAAATCATATTAGCGTCACGTTTATGTTTTCCTTGTAACCAGTTATGAGGAATATTCTACTGTCAGTCAAATGGATTTGCCAGACAGCTGTTTCACTCTTTTTCCTCGATTTACTGAAATGGTTTTAGTTACGTAAATATGCGATTTTATCTTGGTGATGTTTTTTGGTATAATATTGTATACAACAGGACCCAAAATAAAGAACCTACGATATTTTCGATACAAAAATCCATGTTGTACTGGATATTTTTTTACAGTTTTTAATAAAAAAATTTGCACCAAAAAAGGCTTTTATCGCATTTTAACCAAATACACTTATTCAATGTAAATGTAAATTACTTTCCCATTCAACATAAATAGAATATTCTAGTAAAACTGTTTGTTATGCTGATTATAAAAAAAGCTGCATAGCGATTATTTCTACTGTTAGCTTCATAATTAATGGACCATGAGTGTGCAAAATTTGGTATTTTAATTATGATAGACCTGGTCGAAAAAACTTCACGCAACAAGTATTGTGTAGTTTTTTGATTAAGGCGATCTTTTTGCAAAGAAAAAAGAATACGTACATACGTACATGAAACTGTTACATTTCAATAAACATTTGCTTGTTGCGAGCGGTCAAAGTTCGCTTTTTGATTTATCGTGGAAATCGTCTTAACAAAAACTTAAATCGAAAAAAAGGGTCACAAAAGTATAACACAGCAACATGTTTTAATGTTATTTAAAGTTTATTTAGTTTAGTTTAGTTTTAAGTTTATTCTATCGTCGTAAGTAATCTAAACTGTTTTTATTTACAACTTTTTAGTTATCTTTTATATTTTCAAATTTCTTTGAAACATAAGTGTATATATTTTTGTCAAAAAAACCTTCAGTTTGACGATAAACTCGGTGGGTTTGTAAGAAAAAAATATATGGCCCTCCACAATAAGGCGCCCACAATGCACCTTGTTTGTTTATTTTAAAGTCATTAATAATTATATTCATCTTTAGGAATCGCAAACTCAAACGGAACTTAAACCAGTTTAAATTTTACCTCTCTAATAACCACCAGTTACTTCCTTTACTTTCGATGGTACTTCTACAGTCAACTGACGAAGGTATTGGCCGATTGGCTCCTGTCACACCCACACAACAATTGAAAAACTAAAATGGATAGCTAATCAATGAAAACACATCTCGTTTGGAAACAGAAATCTGAAGGAAAATCATACTTGTATTTCAGAGTCAATTTAATTTGTAAGCAATTTTGGCAGTCATTTCTAAATAAACACAAAAAAAAGAAATTAGCCCAGGAAAATAACTGTAATTACAGGCCAGTATGCGAAAAAAAGCCTAGTTATGTAATTTCACCGGGATTATGTTCATTATGGTAATGGCGCAAACAGCAGTTAAACCTGGACTAATATATACTTTGTCAGTTGGACTTGACCAGGCTTTGTTTGTACTTGA
Organism: Orthosia cruda; assembly: GCA_964057195.1. NCBI lineage: Eukaryota > Metazoa > Arthropoda > Insecta > Lepidoptera > Noctuidae > Orthosia > Orthosia cruda. The sequence goes on along the minus strand of OZ059848.1, from coordinate 5,352,240 downwards.
GCACTGTTTGTAAACATTTTGGTCTCGATAAAGCAAATAGACCTTATAGCATATGTTTCATTTTTTAACCGACTTCAAAAAAAGGAGGAGGTTCTCAATTCGTCGGAATCTTTTTTTTATTTTTTTATATATGTTCCCCGATTACTCAAAGACGCCTGGACCGATTTCAAAAATTCTTCTTTTGTTTGAAAGGGTATACTTCCTAGTTGGTCCCATAATTATCAAGTCAGGCTCTGATGATGGAATCCTAGAGAAATCGAGGGAACTCCTCAAATATTATAGGCAAACATATAGTGATTTTGATATTTTCATCAACAATGCAATCATTTGCACTCAGAAAGTATCATTTGGTGAAGTGGAACTGATGCAGAAGACCACAGATGGCCACTGGATCTCCTAAATGCTAAATATGTCACGGGCATAAGATATCTCGAATAGTTAACCGACTATAATGAAGCAAATACTTATAAATAAATGTTACTGGTGAAAATGACACCATCGAACTGATCTGATGATGAAGCCGGAAGGTAGGCACTGGAACTGTAATATAAAACAATGTATCCTAGTCGTGTTTGGGCTTATTGGAATCGCCATGAGATGTACTTTGGCTATAAATGATAATCATGTTAATTGGAGGTGCCTACCAAAACTAAAAACAGAAAAATAAAAACTTTTTAACAAAAAATCAAACCGACTTCCAGAACAAAAAACTACAAAGCAAAAAATAAATTTCTTTTCCGAAGTCGGTGTCGAAAAACGGGAAAGAATGGGTAGGCACAAAAGACAGATTTTTTACCCGACTTATACCTTTGGAAGATTATGTATGTATGGGTCTCAGTATGTATTATAGGTTAACCGTTCGATCTAAAACCGAGATAAATAGCCTATGCCAGAACGCAGCTCTTTCACTTTATTCATGAACGTACGCTACGTTGGCAGATTCGCTGCAACTTCAGGGCGGACTTCACTTCCAATAAGATAGCGCACCGCCATACTTTTTGACATGTGACACGGTATATTTTCTGTAAAATATTGTTAAAGAAGAAGAATGTACCATTATAAGAGGTCGATCTTCCACTAAATCGCCCACAAGCACGGTGATTTAATAAATTGATAAATCAGTAAAGTAGATGGGTCAAGGACTGCTATTTTCATGATAAAACGTAAAAACTATAACTATTATCATCTCGAAATACATCATCATTTATCAGGAGAATTACATCGGTATCACTAAGATACTATTTTATCTTTTATCTCAGCTCATCTTTCAATATTCAAGATATGTTTTTTCATTGTAAATATGATGTCTCGACGCTCTGACATGTGGATTGTGATTGTTTTAGTTTCCGTTTGTGGCCTGGTCCAGGGTCTCTCCAGGGTAGACCCACTCGTCTCTACGAAGGCAGGTCTGATCCGGGGACTGAGATCTGAACATGGCTACGCGAAGTTCTTGGGTGTGCCATACGCGGTGGTGGATATGAACAATCCTTTTGGGGTAAGATCTTTTCCATTTTGTTAATCTTGTAGGATGCGTAGTTTGCATGATCAGGATATAAGTTGCTACAAGCCTATTCCATCATTATTATAAACTATCATTAAATACGATATATTATATGTTTAAATTAAGTTCTTTAGACGTGCAAGAACTTTTAAATCTTAATAGTCCCGTAATCGTATTAATAGAGGGCTATATCATTTACAGCTGTCACTTCCGCATCCTGGATTTGGCGATATCTTTAACGCATACCAGTCGAACGCTTGCCCTCAAGTTGAAAACAATGTAGCCGTGGGTACCATCGATTGCCTCACCATGGACATTTACGTGCCAAGTATCGCCGACTCACATAACCGTCTCCCAGTGATGGTATGGATACATGGCGGTGGCTTCGTCGGGGGCAGCGCTGGTGAATTTGGCAGCCCTCAGTTTTTGCTGAGAAACAACGTCATTGTAGTAGCAATCAATTACAGGCTCGGTGTTTACGGGTTTATGTGTTTGGGTATTCCAGAAGTACCAGGAAATCAAGGACTTAAAGATCAAGTGTTAGCTCTGAGGTGGATCAATGAAAATATTGAGGCTTTCGGAGGAAATGTGAGACAGATTACTGTGTTCGGTGAAAGTGCTGGTGGCATGTCAGTGAACCTGCACCTGTTATCTTCATATGAAAGTTTATTTCAAAAGGCAATTATTCAGAGCGGTCCTGCTTTAAGTCCATGGTTGATAGTAGACTCTGACAACGCGATACCCTTGAAACTGGCAGAAGCATTATATTTTATTACTGATGATTTAATTGGGACTATGGATTTTCTAGCATCTATTGATGCTCACAAATTAGTAAAACTAGCGCATGATTTGGAATTAACTAGATCCGTTGGCACCAAAAACCCTCTTACATTACCATGTATTGAAAAGAATATTGACGGATTAGAACATTTCATAACAAAACATCCTATGAATATTCTATCTAGTAAAGTGAAGACTACTGCAGTAATAATTGGAAACACAAATAATGAAATGCCTTTCGAATATGGAAACCAAGATGCAGATTTCTTCTTGACCTATAATTTCGACACAGTGATCAAAGTATTTGATTTAGGTGACAATTTTGAAGATGCTATAGATCACGTTAGACATTTTTATATTGGGGATGAAAATCCAAGTGAAAACGTGAAGGATGAAATCACAGACTTTGCATCAGACTTTATATTCAACCATCCAACGCAGAGGATGGCTGAAAAATTTTTGGACATAGGCGCAAAAATTGTTTACCGATACATTTTCTCATATAGTGGCCGTAGAAATTTGCTAAAGATGGCGTATAACCTGAATTCTACAGGAGCTATTCATGCTGATGAACTTGGATATTTATTCGACTATGACATATTCAATGGAGATATTATTACTTCCGAAGATAAACTCATGATTGACAGGATAACATCTCTTTGGACTAACTTCGCAAAGTACGGGTGAGTAGGATATTTTTTATTTTAACAGTATTGTAATTTTGATCATAATGTGATTAGGTTGAAGAAATCGATTAATGACTTTATAGTTTCTGCATATCCTTTGATTTTACTCAAAGGATGCGATGCAGCATGCATCAACTAACTATTAATTAAGATATTCGCAAAGTCACAGATCAAAAACATAGGAAGGTACATATTATAAATGGCTTTGTTGTTTCGAACTGCATATTTTGATTTACGTTTAACTTTTCAGTTAATATTATTTTCTACATAATTTTGTTACCATCTTTTTAGTTCGCTTGCTATGCAGTTTCTAGTTCTTATTCAGTTTCAATTCTGCATGATGCTATTGTGATGCTCCTTATCTTTAAATTCCTTTCTAAATACATATACAGCATGTTGTTAATAATAGTACCACATTAAGCAGAGTATAATCTTGAGTCAATGCGTCCTTGATGTTTACTTCTTTTTCGTGATTTTGAGCATTATCTCGCAATGTAACTCTTAATAGGAAGCAAACCCGGGACGATGGCTTGGCCAGCAATCGCTTAACAATATTGGCCTTTGATAACGAATTATGGACAAACAATTGTAATATTTCCTGTCCGACATAGTTTACGATTAATTTCATGCAAGATGCAATATATTTTGTTTCAGAGTTCCGACACCTGCAACTTCCGAACTGTTTCCTGTCAAATGGGAGCCGGTCACGAATACCACTCAGCCTTATCTCAATCTAGATTCCAACCTGACCCTTGTAGGTAGACCCTTCCATGATAGAATGGCTTTTTGGGACCTTTTCTACAGACTCTATCGAAACCAGCAGAAATGGTATGAAGGAGAAAAATAGATTCTTTAAAGAATTATTCAGATAATACCTACAACTAAAATACATAATAATAGTACTTGTTCTATCTCTCATAGTACAAGTACTCTGTATAAGGTGATTACTATTTCGATCACGTTTTTGAAACCCGAGCTTATTTTAGGTAAAAGCAACGAAACTGAATATGCCACAGTGTTTCTATCTCACGACGACGGTAGGTTGGTCTTAGTCGTGTGTGCAGACGCACATGCACATTGTTTCTGTGTGCTCAGGCGATACTGAGCGCTCCCGAGCTTACGCACTCAGAACCAATGTGCATGTGACACACACACACGACTAAGACCAACCTACCCCGTTGTGAAATAAAACACGTCGTGGAATTGCTTCAAAAGGCTACTGATTGAAGCCAATTAATACGTTTTATTACATGAGTAACATAGATACACATACATATGCATGAGTGACATTTGTAATGGATTAATTATGTTAAATTCAGAAAAATAAAAGATTTCTTGTTGGATATTGCATGCATTGGACACACCTGGAACATTCCCACAGGAAATATTTGATTTGGCTCCAACTCCGAGTCACGCGTTGATATTTTTAATAGCATTACGTAACGGCTCAGTAAGCTCCCAGACTGGTCCGGATTCCTGCATCGCTCACACGAAATGCCAAAATACTGTGAAAACGGATGTTAATTTGTTGTTTATTAATTTGATGTTAAACTGTTAATTAATGAAAAAGCTATGAAGCTACATTTTATTTTAAATGCAGTAAACAAAATTTAACTCGATTATCCGACTGATAAAATGAATTAAATAATGCAGTTATTAGGTAACTAAATTAGTTTTAAAGTGCAAACAGAATTGAAATTACTATAAACCTTTTAATTAAAACATGCGCAAGCAGAAGTAAAACTTAGTATTAAGGTGATATATACGCCCCAATGTAACGCAGTACTGGCCGTGCGCCCGCTCGGTGCCAAAATATCAAAATTGAACCTCCTTTTGAACAGTTTTGTTTGCAAAATATTATTTGATTTACATAAGCTATGTTAGGTATGAAGTAATTCCAGCCATCAACTTTTCTGTATAAAAATATTTTTTAACATCCAAGTCGTTTTGGAGGAGTTTCCAAAAGTTGCAAAAAATACCGTCATGTTAATTATTTTTTTAAAGCAAAACTATTAGTTACACGAAAAAACCTTGTGTTCCAAATTATGTACATGAATCAATATTTTTTTTTTCCTTACCTTTTAACCTAGCCGTTTCTAAGGAGTATGCTTTAGAAAGTTACCGTTTTACGGCACTAAAGCGTATGTAGGCCCTTAACTAACTTTTACTTCTATAAAAGTATAGTTCATTTATGTTCCAAACTCGAGGCAATTAAATATTTCCGTTTGTCTGATGAAAGTAAACCTACATTAGTATGGAAAATGGAATTATTAAAATCATCCTCCCTGACTGCAGGCTCACATGCGATATTCCTTCCTCTATGTTCTTTCTCAGTCTTTTTTTGTTTAACAGGAAATAGCTACTGCTCTGTGCAAACTATGTTCTACAGCAATGTGATTTCAAATAAACTAGAAACGATTTTTTTTTCATTTTATTACTATTATTGCAGCTGATTTATTTCAATATATTTAGCTGTGGCGCCGTTGCGCGCGCGAGCGCACGACGCACCAGCTGAGCAGCACCAGCTCCACCAAGCGATCAGTCACCAGCCTATTTTTTTCTTTTAGCATGAGTAAAAGATTATGCATACTGCGCTACCACGAGGAGATTGCGCAGTTATGTGGTACTCCAGCCCACTAAAACTCCATGGAGTCCTCCTGTGCTGCTTATGACGGGAACACAGGCATGCATTAGCACTCACCGCGAACCCACCGCGGCTGTCCTTCACCGGACCCTCATCTGGGGTGTATCCCTCATTACTGGCACACCAAAACACATTGCCCGCCGTGACCACACCAGGAACAAAACCAGCACATGAGCGCCTGACGACCCCGTGTATAGCAACCTTGGTCTCACTGTGACGAGTCGTGTCAGTGGCCCCGCCATCTACCAAATTTCGGCCGCAGGGGTAGTGTCCCACAGTACCCCGTCCAGTCCGCAGAAGGTAGGGAGAGCGGCGCACCGCAATACAATGTCAAAAGTTTAGTAGTTACATTTATTTTAGCGTCACTTTTAGTTTAACAATTCCTAGTTTCATGGTGCATGGAAGGGTCAGCTCATACCGAGATGACCCTCGACGATCTCGATCTCGATCTCGATGTTGCTTCGACGATGCTTGAAGAGGACATTTGTAGCGCCACCCGACACATCGCTAATTCGCGTCGCCGCGGGATAAGGTTTACATTTCTTCCACATGACGTATTAAAATCCTCTCACTGACATGTGTACTATTTTGTGAAGCTAATTCAATGCTCTATATTGTATTGCATCGCTATTTTTAAAAGTGCGTGATACTTCGCATCGCACAAATTGGGCATCTGACTACATGTACAAAGTGATGTATTAGTGAAAGTGACCTATTAAGGATAGGGACGACATAGCTAGTGTGACGAGTTGCCATCACAACCCCGCTGCATTGAATGAGCTAACCTAAGGATTCAAGTTGAACAATAGTACATATTAATTCCATAGTTTATACTTTAGGTTTATTTTTTCCATAGATGCCATATCATATATTAAGACAAATAAAAAAGACAGATACAATTTTTTAACGCAGCTGACCCAAAAATATTATTAAAACCAAAGAGTAAAATAATAACATTATACTCACCACAGAATACTTTTTTATACGCACGCTTCTAACTCCCATTTTAAATTTACAGAAATATCTGAACTAATATACTAATAAAATTTGATTGTGAAATATCAGGTGATATGACATACAACAATTCAGTTCTTGTTGGAAATTGGTCCGAGGAAAGACTCAAAAATGAGGTAATTTTCATAAATGTTAATACAATTTTATTTCATCTTGGAAATAATACACAAAAAAAGATTAGAGTAATTTATTCCTTCTCTGTTTCTTATAATAAGAATAAATTATTACTAAGTATATCAAACACCTTTTTTGCCTGGATGAATGTTCATGCATACTGCAGTACCACGTTGAGATAGTGCAGTTATGTGGGACTCCAACCCACTAAAATTCCAGGGTTATGCCGATTATGGTGGGAACGTTAGCACTCACCACGAATCCGCCGCGGTTGTATATCACCGGACCCTCTTCTGGGGAATATCCCCCTTCACCGTGGCACCAGAACTCACTGTACACCGTGACCACCCCAGGGACCAAACCAGCAAATTGGCCTCAGACGACCCTGTGTATGGCACCCTTGGTCCCCTTGTGACGGGTCAAGGTCAATGGCCCTGCCATCTACCATTTTTCGGCCGCAGGGGATAGGGACGCTCTCCCTCAGCCAACGCTGTACGGACACTCCTCCTCCCCTGCGGCCACACCGCGTCCGCGCGGTATCGTATGGTATCTGGAACACTCCACAAGATCGCGGCCCAACTCAGTTGCGATGTCGCCTGTTACCAAGCGGCACTGCAATCTACTAGTTGGCTGCTACGTCGTCGTTGGCGTAATCGGCAAAAGCCCTGACGAGCGGTTCCGGCACCGTGGGTGACCAAGCCATGGCTACTGAGCCCCCGCCTCGACAATGCGGGAACCTAAGTTCCTACAGTTTCATTGGAAGTTAAAGAGTTTTGATCACTTTTTTGCAGTACGAGTTCAAATTATTTTTAAGGAAACGTGAAAGACGAGAACTGTTACTTCAGAGGTCTAGAACGTTATTCAGCAATTTACTAATGGAGGTAATGTGTGCTTGTGATGTTATGAATGACCTAGCCAAATTTTAAATTATTTGGCATCACCTGCAAAACAAAGGGTTCTTGTGAAAAGAGTGTTTGAACGAAAGTTCATTGTCCTGAATTAGAGTTGCTTATGGTCCTGGAAAGTCAAAATATGTTTACAACGGCATATTCAGCTTGTTAGAAAAGGAATAGTGGCACACACAAATCCACATTTGTGTGTGCCACTATTCCACGCCCACGCGTGGTAGTGTAGAATAAAAATTTCCGGCTGCAAATAGTTAAAGATTTAATAATCTTGATAATAAGGAGCCCAATATTCCATAGTTTTGTGCTTATTAAAGTTGATTAAACAAGAACATATATTTTTTAAGATAAACTGTCGAAAATTATAATTTTACACACAATTCAACAACAAATCGATGCATATCATGCCATCTAGTGATATTTATTGAAACTAAATTTTCTTTTGGACCCCGTGGTAATACTAATGATCAAAGTAACTTTCTATAAGACAATCATGATTTACATGACATGATTTCAATTAAAAGAACTTATGTGTTCTTTTTCTGTTTTAATAAAATTTCATTTGTTTCTAGAGACCGATGGCAATTAGTGGAACTTATGTTCTATATGGGTATAACGCACAAATAGTTGCGTCTGATATTCCAGGTAGATATTTCAGCCTTACCGGAGAGATTTGGCTTAACCTTGTACTGATGGTCGCACACTGTCTTAAGATGCATATATTATTACATTCTTAGCAAAACCGAAGATGGTTGGTGGCAAGCAGCAATACGGCTTGGCTATGTCAATACTTGTGCGGGAACGGCAGGTGGACTGCATGCAGAACATATCCGACGGTTGTCTCATGACCCTGTCGCCCATCCTCACGCCATGCTGCCGGAACACATTCCTTGTCGTCAGGTTTGCCTGATAAACTGCTTCTTATTTTAACTCGTTACTTTATTAGACAGACAGGCAGTCTTGTGCTTTTGCAATTATCTTCGTGACTGAATTAATTCAAAGCTAGATACACCCAGGTACTGGGACCTAGGTGTATCTACTTAAGGCTGGGTTCGGATTTTTGATTAGAGAAAAATAATTGTGTCAATTGAAAACCTATTTTCTATTTTTTTTTTTTTGTAATTCACCGTCAGTTCACTCCAAGACGTGACGTTCGATACACTCCGCGAAATTTGAATTCTCTCACTGCAATGTGTACCTTTGTGTAGGTTTTAAAGTTACACTACACAAAAAGTATAAGTGTCACTATTTTAAAAAGTGCGCGCAGTGTCACGTCTCGTCGTGTCTCGGTGCCAGCTGAACTTTAGTCTAAACAAGTTAAACATTTTTGTTAACAATAAACTAAAACAAAAGATACATCATGCAGTATAATTATTATAACACAGTTTGGCTTAGTGTTGAGCGAATGCCTGACGCGCTGCGTATCGCAGTTTCGATTCCCGCATAAAACAAATATATGTTTGGCCTACAGGGTCTAGCTGTTTGTGTATGTGAATTTAATAAAAAAAATAGATGTTTGTATACGCACCTACGGTACAAGATATATTTCTGGTTGGGGCAACATAATTAATAAAAGAGAAAGGGAAGAATATCTTTGTAGCCATCTGTTTGCTTGCAGTGCATTTGATGAAAGTGCTCACGGAAAGCATATGAAATATGGTGACGAATTCCTATTAAAGGCTGTGAATTATGGAGAACCCAAGGTAAATTAGGTGATTGGCTAAAAATCAGCTTCAGAATAAGACATTCAAGACAGTCGGTAACAGTTAATGCCTGATTTTTTTACAATTAAACCTTTTTTTTGCAATCATAGGCTCGTAATTAAAAAGTCGTTTTTGATTAGGATAATTGAGAATCTTAGGGACTTATATGTAGGTATAAGTTATAAGATTAACAGCAATTCTGATGATGTGATGATGTTACTGACTGTCTGTTCCGAGTTATAAATACACCATGTACATAACTGCATCAGTATTGTGAACAATACTTTGTATGCTCGTTAACTGCCCTAATATTTTGACGAAGTAGTTACGTGCTTGGTTTCAAGTAGATTATTAAGAACTCAATTAGAGATTTTAGCAATAGAGACTTCATACTCATTATAAAGAAATCAAAACATGGCGATATTTTACTTTAGCTACCTACATATAACCTATGGAAATTTGAACTTTATTTCTATCATGAATAGTATAAAAGATCACAGAGATAGGATCCCGTTGTAAGAAAGAGATAAACATACTGTTCAAACGTACGTTCGTGTCGCGGCCAGACGCAGGACGGACTGGGTTCACTCAAGCTGGTCAGCTTGTGTTTGTATTACCGCGTAGACGTCGGTAAAACGTATCTACATCGGTATATATATAACATCATTGGATACTATAGATATAATAGAACCTATCTCGATGTAGCGACCATCTCTGAGGGTATTATATTTACTGCTTAGGCATTATTTATATTTTAAAATTATTTTTAAAAAATAGGTATTCTTTTGAGTTCATAACTGTCAGTACTTTAAAAATATGCAGGTGCTAAAGGTACGTTAACCTTTAGCGCCAGTAAATTGGCCGTCACGATGCGACAATCAAAGCTAGCAGGTACCTATGCATACGTTCAAAGTACATAATACATACCAAAGATATAAGCCTAACTAGATCACGCGATTGTATGTTTTTTTATTATTTTTGGTTTGCTCTTGACTCTAGAGTCTAGGTCAGAGGTGACAGAGACAAAGTCGACGATAGAATGAGCTTACTCAGAAGAAGCATGTTCACTCTAACTTTGAAGAGATTCGGGTTGTATGCTTTCGGAAACACAGACGCAGGCAGTGAGTTCCACTCTTTTGCTGTGTGTATTATGAAGGATATTTGGAAGCGCTTGGTGGGAATTGGTGGAATGGCAACTAGGTGAGGATGGTACCTTGCAGTGCGTCTAGATGTCCGTTGGTAGAAGGGGCCGGTGCGATAAGCTCGAGGATTTCATGAGCACACTCGCCGAAGTACAGTCTGTAGAAGAACGAAAAGCAGGTAACCTTACGGCGATGAGCCAAGCCGTGAAGCTTGGCATCCACCAGTTTCACGTCGCCAATTACTCTCTTAGCTCTGCGTTCCACCGAGTCAAGCGTGGCAAGCTAATATTTAGCTGAGCCATTCCAGAGGTGGCTGCAATACTCCCATGCAGGATCGGACTTGCGCCTTGTAACGAGTTAAAAGTCGTCCAGGCGTAAAGTATCGCTTCACTCTGTTTAGGATGGCCAGTTTTTTTGCCCATATGTACCTCGCGTGTCAAAAAACGGAGTAAAATTATAATCAATGATCGTAATCAGAGATTTTTATTTAGCTTTATCGGCACCGGAAATCCACCGAAAACTAGAAAAATGCCTTTTTATGTCACATTGAGCTGTAAAAACTGTATAGAAAAAGTTGGCCGAGGCATTGGAAATGTTTTCTTTCATTAGTAAGTAAATTTGTTTTAAATTGTTTGTGAAAAAATGGCACGCTTGGTATTCATACAGTTGAAGATACTTGCGTTATCTAGTTAGATTTATGTGTTTACTGAAAAAGTAGGTACGACATCACTCTATTACTCCATCACTCAACATTACTTTATCCCACAAATTTTAACAAATAACGTCTGGGGGCTGCGAAATCTGGCTCTGTTCGTTTCTTCACTGTGCTCCTGTGGATGTCTCAGTGAAGCCACGACATAATTATGCAGTTTGGAAGATACTAGCTAGTTTTAAGAGTGCACAACACTGAAGAGAACGTTATCAGTAGTTAATAATGTAATATCAATTCAGGCAGCCCCTCTGTACGTGAGGTATGAGCCGGCGGGCGCGCCGGAGCCCGCGGACCGCATGCCGCTGCGACTGAGCTCTGTCAGAGACAGCAACTGTCGGTTCACTACTATGCCACTACTGCCGTGCGACAGACTGGAGGGACTGGGCTGCCCTGTCAAGGTACACAACCTTTTTAACCGACTTTTCAAAAAGGAGGAGGTTCTATGTTCCACTCTATTTTTGTCTTTTTGTTATTTTTGCGTATGCTTACGGATTTCTCCATCAATTGTGGACTGACATTGAATATTCTTTTTTTGTTTGTAAACAAATTGGTTCCATTTTAATTTTGTGAAGATCTGATAAAGAACTTTGAAGATATTCAACAGAACTCTTCAATAAATGTATGTTTATTGTTTAAACCATTCCATAACATAACATCATGGCAATACGCTCTAAATGGGTACACAGACCGCAGAACTGACTTCCAGATAAAAACACTACTAGGTGAAAATAACTTCTTTTTCGGCAGTCGGTGTCGAAAAACGAAAAACAATAGGTAGATTCCAAAGACACTGACTGCCGAAAAAGAAGTTATTTTTCACTTTGTAGTGTTTTTATTTGGAAGCCGATTTAATTTTTTTGTAAAAATGTTTTGTTAATTACTGATTAATATAAATTAAATTATTGTACTGGTACAATTATTAAAGCAAAGTAAGCAATCTACACTGTGTACCATACATAATGTCGATTCATTCAAATATTATTTTATTGTTTGTATTCTTGCGCAGTCTTCTCTTCTCTTCTTTTTCTTCTCTTCTTGCAGACTGGTGCCAAGACAATTATAAAAAACCTTGTCGCCGACAAGAGTTTATGCGTCATGAATCAAAACTGGATGCAAACATTTTTTGGAGCTGTAAGTACCTAAACATAACATAGCTTCATTTTGTTCATGAAAACGTCACCATTATGCCTGTCGGTGATAACTCACTTTGACTTTTAGCTGGCCTAGCAAAGTACGGAGTTTTGATAGAATAATAGCTTAGCATCCACTGGTTATAATAATAATAATAATAAAGCCTTTTATTCCGAAAATTTTACATATTTTCTTTCTACTAATTAATCACTAATACACTAATCATAATAAGTCCCTAAGTTCGGTGTGCCTTACGGCATAGGCCTCCTCCAAGATCTTCCACTGTTTCCTGTCGGTTGCAATTCTTAGCCAAAGAGGACCTAGAGTCAATTTTAGATCGTCTTCCCATCTTCTCACCTTGCGACCCCGGCTCCTTGACCCGTCTCTTGGATACCAGATCGTTACCTGCTTGCTCCATTTTTCATGCTTACAACGGAGCATATGGCCTGTCCATCTCCATTTTAGTTGATCAATACGTGTTAGGATGTCTGTTAGTTTAGTTTTGCGTCTGATATCTACATTCCTGACTCTGTCTTTTAACTTTAGCCCCAGTATGCTCCTTTCCATGGCCCGTTGACATTTTGCTAGTTTTCCCCTTTGATTTTGAGTCAAAGCCCAGGTTTCACAGCCATATGTGATGCAAGGAAGAATGCATAAATCAAAAGTTTTTTTCTTGATCTTGATACTGAGTTCCTTGCTTTTCATTATTTCTTTCAAAGCCCAAAATTGTTTCCACCCAGTAGCGATTCTTTTATCAATTTCTTTTGACATTTGGTCGCTTGGCGATATGATCTGACCCAGATATACATATTCCTCAACATATTCAAGTTTTTGACCGTTAACAATTATGTCTGCAGCTGTTGCGTTTGTCATCATTTTTGTTTTGCTTGAGTTCATTTCCAAACCCACTTCTCGGCTTATGTCTGCTAGCGTTTGTATCACGGATTCCAGTAATCTTGGGTTCTCCTCCAATATGACCAGGTCATCCGCGAATCTTAAATGGTTTAGTAGCGATCCGTTTATGTTTAGCCCTAGATGCTTCCAATCCAATTTTCTAAACATTTGTTCTAGTACTGCTGAAAATAACTTCGGTGAGAGAGGGTCACCTTGCCTGACTCCCCTGTCAATTGGAAAAGTATCCCCCAGAGATTCCAGTTTGATGCTAGCTTTACTCTCGCTGTAGATCTTTTTGATGACGTTTACGTAAGCATACTGTACTCCCTGCTCCAGAAGACTTTGCCATACAAACCTGTGTTTAAGGCTGTCGAAGGCTTTTGCATAGTCTATGAAGGCTAGATAGATAGGTTTGTTGTACTCTTTACATTTTTGTAGAAGCTGTTTGATGGTGTGTATATGGTCGATTGTGCTAAAGTTTTTCCTGAACCCTGCCTGTTCCACGGGTTGGTTTTCATCAAGAGTGTTCGTTATCCTGGTCAGTATCACTTTCGCAAAAACCTTATACACATTTGAGATAAGAGATATGGGTCTGTAATTTCCAATATCATCCCTTGAACCTTTCTTATATAGAAGTATAATGTGTGATTCTGCCCATTGACTTGGGATGTTGCCAGTAAATAGTATCTCATTGAACACCTTTGTTAGTATCGGACTCAATTCTTCGACTGTTCCTCGCATCAGTTCATTTTGAATTCTATCAGGGCCAGGAGATTTTTCCTTCTTTTGACTATTTATAGCTTTTAATACTTCTGATTTTAGTATTTGTGGTACTTCTCCGGTATCTTTTATTGCGTTTTCCAGTCTAGGTTCTCTATTGGGTGACTCTATATTGGGCTGAATAGAATATAACCGGCGATAGTAGTCTGTTGCAATGTTTAGAATCGCACTGCGTGTGGTGGTTAGGCGATCTTTGTCTCTTAATTTTGGAATCCATTCTTTTCCCTTTTCTCGGAGTTCTTTGAGAGCTTTGCGTGTGCCTCCCGTTTTGATAATGTGGTTTTCTAGGGTTTTGATTCTTTTATTTTTCCTGTCTTTCCTCATATTTACACGAATGCATTTGCTTAAGTGCGAAATATCTTTAATGTTTTCCTTCTTCTTCTTTTTTGTTATTAAATTCCTTCTATCTTCAATTAATTTTAGAGTTTCTTGGCTTAGATGGCATTCTTTTTCTTGTCTGTTTTTGTTTTTATCTGTTCTTGGAACTTGCTTTCTACTCTGGCATATTTTTTATTTAGTTCCTTGTTGGAAGTAACAATTTCCATCAGCTCCTCCGTAGAATCTTTTGGAACCTTGTCATTGCTGAGCATTTGTAGGTGGTTAGTTTGAAATGCTTTCGGCCTACGTTTTCTTGGAATCTGCTCAGAAAGACAACATCGTACCATACGATGGTTAGTATTGAAGTTCAGGTATTGTATTACACTCGTGTCACTGAACAGTCTTGCTTTGTTAGACAAGATGTAGTCTATCTCATTTCTAACCTTTCCATCTGGAGATATCCAAGTCCATTTGGAGCTATGTTTTTTGCGGAATATGGAGTTTAGCAGCGTTAGGTTATGTTCGAGAAGGAACTCTACCAGTTTTTCACCATTGTTGCTTCGTTTGCCTCTTCCAAATTTTCCTATTACATGTTCTTCTCTTGGTGTTTGAGCACCTACTTGAGCATTAAAATCTCCCATGATTACTATATTATTGTCCGAGTATTTTTCAGTAACTTCGCTAAGACTGTTGTAAAACATTTCTATATCTGTTGCAGTTGCTTGCTCCGTCGGTGAATAAATTTGAATAATGGTCCACTGTTTTGTATATTTCGGTATGTTCATGTGAACTATTGCTATTCGGTCCGATATGCCTTCAAACCCAATAATTTGTTTTTTGAGTTTTGACTTTATCATGAAGCCTACTCCTCTGTGTCCAGCTACTTCACCTTTGTAGAACATAACATAATGATTCCTCTCTTCTATTCCTTCACCCACTCTCCGCATCTCGCTTATACCCAGGATGTCCCATTTGATATTTTCGACAGCCAGCTCTAGCTCCTGTAAACTTTCTGGTGTTCTCAGCGTTCGTGTGTTCAACGTACATAAATATAGATTATATGCATTTCGTTTCTGTTTTGTTTCATTTGTTGGAGGGTAGCGGTCCTCTTCCCCCACGGTGACCAGCCGGCTTGGGGTGTGTTTTTTCGTTGTTGGTTTATATAAAGTTGTGGTTTTTGTTTTGGTTTGATTTCGGGTACCGGTGGTCATCACAAGTTTTTTGGAGTGTCAGACAAAGATGATGCTCTGCCTCGTGCAACATAGTTTAGGATATTGGGTTTTATAATTTCCTTTGAAGTTCCCTTGGTAGTTTGGGGTGTCTGGGTGTCTTTACTGTTAATTTTTTTGTGAGTTGTCGAGTTGGGTGAGCCTGACTCCTCCCTTTTTCTTTTGTCCCTGGATTTGTCTGTTGGCTTTTTCACTATTATTTTATCATAATTTAGATAGGCTACATTTCCCTTCTTCTTTTCTTCTATAACTTGGGTTTGAAGCTGCTTCCTCTTTTCAAGAATTTCTTTAGGGAAATCTTCTTTTACGAATATTCCTGGTGGAAATCCTCTCTTGTTCTTTAGTATGTTATGTTTTTTCCACATGGATGTAATAGACACTATAACTGGCCGATTTTCGTTGGTATCTTTCTTGCCAATTCTATATATGTTGCTGATTTCTTGGCTATCGAGGTGTGTTCCTGTTCCTATTACTGTTTCCTTAATGTAGTTTATCAGCTCTGCTTCTGATTTTCCTATCTCTTCTAATCCAAAGAACACTAGGTTGTATTTCCGTTTCTCCTTGTACATTACACAGATTTTCTGTTCGAGTGAAGATATTTTCGCTTTAAGTTGAGTATTTTCTTCTATTATTGTTTTGAGTCTTTCGTCTAACGCTTCCATAACGCATTTTGTCACCGATGCAGTGATGATTTTCGTTTGTTGTTTTAATATTTCATCTAGTTTTGACAGCAATAACTCCATGCTCTTTTCCATTTTTCGTTTGTGACAACTCTGCTTTGTCTATTGGCGTGTAGTCTGTAGCTGTCAGTGCCAAAATGACGTTGAAGTGACAGTTGACTTGACACTTTGTTGATTAGGTTGGTATTACTGCTGGCTGATATGAATAGCACTTTTAGGTTATGTCTTTGAATGGAGAATACTACAGTTTTTACGACAAATGAATATGTTTTGCACTGTGATCACTTTCTAATCGTGTTTTCTGATGGTTTATCTAGCGGATCTTGTTGCGTGAGACGTTTACAAAGCACTCTTTACACTGTTTTTTGTTGATATTTACGGAGCACGGTAACGTATGAATTCACAATATGATCGCCGGAACCGGATCCACTGGTTACTAGAACCAAATATTCGAAGACATGTGACATCCACCAATCCGCACTGGGCCCGCGTGGTGAATTATCTACCACTATAGAGATATACCTATGAGAGGAGTGGGAACATTGAAAAATAAAGGCTGTTGATGTTGTGTTGTTGATCCACTAGTTTCGTAACCACTATAGTCATGCTAGGTAATGATAGGCATTTATCCATCGAATGATTCGTTTGAGATTTAAACCAATCTATTTTTATAACTTTCACAGGAGTGTGGAGTGACTTGCAAGAACTACGTAGACATTCATTAGCGACGTCTATACTTAGATTAAGGATTGACTGGCATTTTACATTGTAGCGTTTTTAGATTATATTAATTGTATTTTTGAAAGAAATTGAGGTGTGCGATGCGCTGGTGCCATTCGGCGGCATCCGATATCTTATTTGTGATAGCTTAGCGGTGACGGTGGCGCTATCTGCGTCCTTAAAACAATGTGGCGGCCAACTTCCATTTTAGTTTTATAACCCTGCAAGCTATGTCGGTGATTCCCTTGCCGGATTACCGGCGGCGTACGCCACGCCGAACATCACACACCACAGTTTTTATTTTAATTATGTATTATTATTAATATATTTGCTAAGTATTTTATCAAATGTTCAATATTGTTTTTTCAAAATAAAATTTGCAAAATCGACTTAAAATTTGTTTTAACTGTGACGTTCTTGGTTTGCCATGCAATTGCCCGCCTTTAAATTCTTGTGTTTGGTGTGTGAATATTATGGTTTACCTTTAATATGAAATCAGTAATCAAAAAAAAAAAACAAAATCATTTTTTTTTTTTTTTTTTATTATCAATGGGCTCGCGCTTGACCACTATCTCACCTGATGGAAAGCGATGATGTGGTCGACGGTGAAGCACGCTTGCCTATTCTTCTTTATTCAATTAGGCCATTAAGCGTCACTTTCGAACGTTAAAAATAAAAATTAAATGTAATAATAATTGATTCTACCGTCCATTCGGAAATGTAGCTTGTTATGAAAAAGAACGGACAAGAAATTCCAAAAAAAAGAAATTTTAAAGAAAAAAAAAATGTGTTTTACAAGTATTTGGTTACAATAATCTTGTAGAAAAAATACATAAATGTGAGAACGATGTAAACAAAAACGCACTTAAAAAAAACGTCTAGAGTAAAACAAACAATTAAAAATACAATAAATAGGTAATTAAAAACAGGCGGAGACAACTAAGATATGACCAATCCCAACTGATGGCGCCCGTTCACAAACATGACACATGGATCGGCACCACTCAGCTCAACCATCATGAAGGGAACCGAATGATCCAACACATGTGCCACCATCAGAGAGACATTAGAGAGAGCATGACACACTCAACTGCCAGGGCACACTAAAGTCAAAGAACGACACATAGTTAAAGTAAATGGTAGATTTACAGTTGGTACATAGTACTCACATATGTGCTGTGCAGTTATATAAACCAAAAAATAAATTGAGTTTATACAACACAAATATACATTATAATTATTCGTACTGTCTTCAGCAGGTCCAACAATACTTCATAACTTTTCTGCTTATCACTTGTTTTTGTGCCCTAGTGGCCGTGGAGCTGGAATAGCGTAGGGCCAAGCATTTTTATCAGCGATGTAATCCCCCAACCTATAATATGCCTGCCTGCATAGTGTGCGTTTTATACAAGTTTTAAATTTCATCTCATTCAATTCTAGAATGTGTATCGATGTTAATAATTATTAGCATCGATTCCTTGGTGACATGATTATTTTCACATTACGTGTCTCTAAGTAAAAGAAGTAAAATTCTATAATAGAGTGTACATATATTTCTTTATTTTCTCATATTCACAAACACAGTACAAAGTCATTGTAACACTTAATAGAGACTGGTGTCTGCTGTAGGTGAAACCTGTATTACAGATCACCAGGCTTACCCTCCATCGGACAACTCACTTATGACTAATAACTGTATTAAAATAACATACAGTTCGTACACAATAAAACATAAAACAAAAGTGAAACAAAAAGAAAAATTAAAACTAAAACAATTGTGGTGGCAAAAATGACTTAATATGGATTTGGGGGATGAGTATGTGTGAAGGTGTGAGAGTGAGAGAGTGTGTGTGTGAGTGAGAGTGTGGTGATGGTGTGATGGGCACTTGTTAAATTTTATATCGCTCCATGACATGTTAACGTTATCCTAATGGTTTCAATAAACGTTCGGTTGCATTGTAATCAATGCCTTGAAGCCTGGTGGCTTCAAGGCATTGATTACAATGCAATGCTGGTGCAAACTTTTTCCTTGCATTCTGATCTAGAAAGAGGATAAATTAAAAGCTGCTTGTTCATTTTATTACATAAATATGGACCCAGGAAACCGTAAAAATTATGTGCGTGACTCAATTTATATCCATTAGTCGTGCAGACATCAGTGGATCTCCTCTTTCCTGAGTTTGTTTTGGGGTCGTAAGACAGTTCCGAGTGCTTCTTCATTACCGTCAGAAGAATAAAAAGCTGTCTAACGGTCAGTACCTTACAGCGCTGATACAGATCCCATGTAGGGTATCTTATGGGTAGGAAAGAACTTACTTTTAATTTGGCTCTTTGGGCTTTCTCCAATTTCAGAAGGCAAGTTTTAGCTGCTCCACCCCAAGAAGTTATACAATAAGACAGTAAAGATTGGCACAATGCAAGATAAACAGATTTAATTAAGGAAGTGTCGCCAATGTGACATAGAGATTTAAATATATAAATAAGTTTTCGAATTCTAGGTACTAAGGCCTCAATGTGGTGTTGGAAATTTAGTTGGCTATCTATTACAACACCCAAATATTTGATAGTGCTAAATTTTGACAAACGCGGACAATTACATGAATTGTTGTATGGCAGGTTGCAACTGTGCGAGATAATGGGAAGGTTTGGTAGGTCTTGTTTTCTGAGTGTATTGGTCATGAACTTAGTCTTATCAACGTTTAGGGTGAGGATGTTGTCATTAAGCCACTTTGACACTTGGTTGAACCCATTTTGAGCATGTTTATAAACATCTTCCCACGTGTCACCATAAAAAAGTAATGCAGTATCATCAGCGAAAGTAATTATTTTCCCACTGGTCAAGTCTGTGTTACACAGGTCGTTGATGTAAACTAAAAACAAGGTCGGGCCAAGAATACTGCCTTGTGGGACGCCATATTTAATCGGCAGTTCATCACTGGTCCAAGCATCCACTCCAACAACCTGTGTTCTACCATTCAGGTAACTCGCAAACAAATCCAGTGGCAGACCTCTTATTCCCAAGTGTTCCAGCTTATCAATCAAGATGGGGACAGACACTGTGTCAAATGCTTTGGCTAAATCTAGAAAGATGGCTAGGATCTTTTTCTTATTATCAAGCTTAGATATTATAAATTCCGTTAGTTGATGAAAAGCATCTGACGTTGATTTATGAGCGCGAAAACCAAATTGGGATAGAGACAATAGCTGATTTGTTTCCAGAAACTTAACAAGTCTGATGTTCATTAGGCGCTCCAATATTTTGGACAGTGTTGGAAGGATGGAAATAGGTCTATAATTATTAACACAGCATCTATCCCCACTCTTGAAAACCGGGACTATTCGAGACTTTTTTAAAACAGAAGGGAATACACCTGTGGTTAATGATTGATTACATATAATAGTTAGGGGAGGAACAATGACGTCAGTGAATTGTTTTAAGAAACTGCCTGAGATTTTATCAATCCCCACTGCACAATTATTCTTGAGGTTAGATATCAATGATTTTATTTCAAACTCATCTGTAGGAAGAAGTACTATTGAATCAACAAAAGCATTCGTTGCTTGGGATGAACAAATGTTGCATGGTGTGTGTGTTTTATTAGTTGTGATGCTTTCAGCCAAAGATTCACCAACGCCCGCAAAGAATGAGTTTATATTATTGACTGAAGCTGACGGATTGTTGGGGCAAATTAATTGTGTAGGTTTGTCTTTTTTCTTTGCGGTATAAGTAATGTTTTTAATGCTTTCCCACAACTTCTTGTTGTTATTTCCGGCTTTCCTAATCATTTATTTTTCATAGTCAAAGAAAGCTAATTCTTTAAAATATTATTACAAAGATTCCTGTACCTTCGATATGTGCATTTAATTATTTCATTTTCAGAGTTTTTCTTTGATTTAATATAAAGTTGGTCGCGGTTTCGCATACACTTTAGAAGTCCCTTAGTTATCCAGGGCGTAAAAATTATTTTGCGCACGGAGCTTTTAATGGTGTGTGTGTTATGTTCTATGGCATGAGACAGCGATCCTATGAAAAAATCTGCTGCTACGTTAACATCAGTCATGTTATATAAAGGACTAAAATCTATACTTTGCATGCTTGTGTTCAATCCTTCGGAATCGATACGACGGTATGTTTTTTTAATTGATTGCTTAGAAATAGTGTCCAAAGTGTCCATGAATAGTATGACGGTATCATGATCAGTAATAGATGTCTGTGCCACGTAGCAATGAGCTGTGAGTCTTGTTTTCAATATTATATGATCCAAACATGTACGACTGTGTGTAGGGATTGTGTGAGCTGGCAGCAAGCCGTGAAACGCAATCATATCAAGATAAGGGGAGGATCTTAGGTCTGGGGTACTGCACGCAATATCAATGTTTATGTCACCAACCAATACAACGTTCTTAAACGACGAATATTTATGAAGGCATTCATTGAGTGAGGTTAAGAAATTATCAACATTTCTACTACTTGGTGGGCGATAAATGGCAATTAAAATGGTATCTGGATCACCACGCCTTCATTTTGTGTACGGTTTCTGGTAGTGGAAAAAGATGTGTATCCGTCAATTAAAGGAACGCTAGGATTACGAGTCAGCCAACACTCAGTCATCACAATAATATCCCACTCGACGTTAGATCTAGATAATAACGTTTGAAAACCTGGCAGGTTACGATGAATGCTGCGAATATTTTGTGTTATAATTTTAAGTGAAGTTTTAGGATTTTGTAACAGGTTCTTGCAGTCCTCTATTTCACATGTCGCTGATTTTGCAACAGCAAAAGAGTCTAGGTCACTATTAATTATTTTGGTAAAATCAGGCATTTTTCGTTGTAGGGTATTTAATGCGCACATCAGTATTTGAAGGTAGACAAACGTTGAATTGTTGAAACAAGTCTCGCTTACGAACAGCATAGGAACCAGTTAATTCTAATATGGAACGATATTTCACTATAAAAGGATAGTAGTAAATGGTGTACTGCACTTTCTGCCCACCCCCATGGGAAGAAAGCGTGAATTTATGTATGTTTATGTGTTTGTTAGAATGCATGTGTTTTGTTGTGTTTGTGTAAATAGTTATGGATACACCTCGCCCGTCTGCTTTAGATTAAGCTAAGTACATTATATGGCTCCATTTTAGCAACTAGATATATTTTGCAAGCTCAGCGGTCTATGTCGACCGGATGAGCCATCTACGTGTTATAATTAGAATAAAAGTCGCCTCCAAATCGGCACGTCTTTTATTTTCATTCTCAGTCAAAATCCTGAGAAATAATTAAGTTTAGTACCTAGTAAAAAGTTTCTCACGCTCCGAAACCAAAAGTGGCGCAGCCGGTAGGATTTCCTCCTAGAAATCCGTAGTTTTCGCGTTTTTCCGTCGTCCAAATTCGATTAGAAAAATTAGACGTAAATCTACGAAAGCAGAGGAAATCCTTCGAACCAAAGAAATGTTCTTTTGAATCGCGTGTGTGCAGAAATCATCGAGTATGGGAGTTGCGGGAAATTGGTGAGTAAATCTTTTCGCCAATCCTATGTTCCCCTAATCCTCCTATATTTTTCATAAGTTTTAATTGTTATTTTTGAGATCGAAACTTGCTCATTATAACAGTGTTTAGTGATTATTTAGTCATTAGTTGATATCTCTGTATGAAATTATATGGTCTTATCTCTGTTCAATTCTCAGAACATAAAACATAGAGTAGTGTTAATGTTAGAGAGTACGCATTTATTTCGGTTAAGTAACTATAATTTTCTAATCTTGATTGATTGAATTCAGTAAAATAAACTATATTAACTGCGAATTCAATGAAAAGTAGTAGCTTTTAAGGAAAAGCTATTTTTACAAAATCTTTATTTTTATAGGTAATAGAAATTTTCCAAATGTTATTTTCCAAATTTAGCCAGTATTTCGATTATCATAGTGATTTATAATTGTGTGGTTGTTGTATTTTAAGTGTGTGTACATTTTAATAGAATTGTTTTAAAGCGAGCTGCAGCCTCTGAACAGTTCATTACTCTGTACTATAATCATGACGACGACCACATCAGTTGCAGTTGAGCCAATACCAAAGGAAATTGTTCAATTAATTCCACTGTATAATGGTGATAAACGACAGTTAAACCTTTATTTGAAAAAATGTCAGTACGTGGTTGATCGATTTAAGGGCGGTGTGGAACAGAATCTATATGTTTTTAATGTTTTAACGAGTAGATTGAACGAGGATGCAGCTGCGCTCTTATCGGAACGTGAAGATATTGTTACATGGTCCGCATTAAGAGAATTGCTGATTCAACATTTTGGAGACCCCCGTAGTGAAGCGTGTATTAATATTGAATTAGAATCTTTAAAAGTTAATTCAGGTGAAAGCTTTTTAGACTTTTGTAATAGAATCCAAAATGTTCGCTCGTTATTAATGTCGAAGGTGAATACAATTGATGATATGGAATTAAGACGTGCTAAGTCAGTTATCTACAACAATACGGCTCTAAATGTATTTTTGTACAACCTTCCTGAAAATATGGTGCGTATCGTTAGGCTTAAATCGCCTACAACCTTAGAAGCTGCCTTGAGCATCGTACTTGAAGAAGTCAATTTCATGGACCAATATAAAATGCGTAACCGCATTCATGGTAATAGTCAAAATTCGGAATCAAGTTCAAGGTCATCGACCCAACCAGTAGGGAACAAACCCGCCTTACCTTTTCAAGCTAAATTTAATGAGAATAATCCTCCAAATACACAAAGTAAGATACCTCAAACTATGGGTCAAGGTCAAGCATTCAAACCAGTATTCGAGTATCGTCCTCAATCGGGTTTGCAACTGCAACAGTTCGGTTATAGACCACTGCAACAATTTGGTTATAGACTACCACAACAATTTGGCTATAGGCCACCTCAACCGTTTGGCTACAGACCACCCCTACAGTTAGGATATAAACCACCACAACAATTCGGGTACAAACCACCGCAACCATTCGGTTACAAACCACCGCAACAGGCTGGATCGAATCTTCCCCAGGTATTAAAACCCCAAAATCAAAACAGTGACGTGTCTATGAGAACAGCCCAACCTCAGCCGCAACACGTATTTAATTTAAATGAACTTACTATGAATGATTACGGATATGAATACGAACCCTATTGTGACGAATTTTACTATTATAATCTAACAAATGACTATGACTACGCAAATGACCTCAACTATTACTATGGTAATGAGAGAAACACGAACGATTCCAACGTACCTAATGACAAATTAGAACCAACAAATGAGAGTCAAAATGTGGATTTTCAGGCAAAAGCCTCGTTGAAGGACAAGAAGTCTTAGCACTAAATTGCGATCCTAATTTAAAGCTTCCCTACATTTACTTAGAAGAAATAGACGCAAGAATGATGATTGACACTGGTAGCATGAGATCATTCATAAGTCCTCAAAAGGCTCATCAATTTTTCAGTGAATATATTAAGAAAGAACTTAATGATGAAAGAAATTAGTAGACACGATGAAGGAATGGAAATTCCTCCATTACCTACCTTTGTAACTAACGCTTGGCATAAATTTTATTTGTATGACGTTGACGCGCGATATGAAGGGCTGATTGGTAATGACCTTTTATTACAATTAAACGCAGTAATTGATTTAAAGAACCAAGTGTTAACAACTAACACTACTCGTATTCCAATAATTAATAATAACTTGAATTATATAGTTGATATACCGTCACGAACAGAACAACGAGTTAAGTTACCTGTAAATCAATATGCAGGCGATGCTATTCTTGATTTTCAAGGATTTGAGGATGGTCTGCGTATGCCTAGCGCTATAGTAAATTACGCCTTTTCTAGTATTAAAATAAATGCTTTAGACTCTGATGATGAATCACTTGCAGTTAACGTTGATGAAAAAGATACAGAAAACCTAGATAGTGTAGTTACGGCAAAGTCCACAGTTAAAAATACAAGAGAACGCAGCGATTCATCAACTATAACAATATCAGATACAAGTCAAACAGGGACTGCTAGTTCTATAGAGTTTACCGACGAAATTAATGAATACCCTGTTCCATTTGAAACTAGTAAATCAGATACAATTCATTCAGCTTTAAACGAGTCCACTGGAATACCAATTTTACCCGAAGCTATAGACACTAAGCCAAATCAAATTTTAGTGTT
The DNA here is from genome assembly GCA_964057195.1 of Orthosia cruda. Lineage (NCBI taxonomy): Eukaryota > Metazoa > Arthropoda > Insecta > Lepidoptera > Noctuidae > Orthosia > Orthosia cruda. The sequence goes on along the minus strand of OZ059848.1, from coordinate 5,327,113 downwards.
CTCATGGCTCAAAAATGAAATGCAAGTGAAGGACCTCTCGAGGGACAAACAGAAAGTATTAGAAGTTTTCTTACCAATAGATAATACAGAATTGTTAAAAGATTTTTTTGAAACAATACATTAAACCAAAATTGAAGTATTTCATTTATTTTGAAGAGGATGAACATCGCAAATTATTCGGTAATATAATTATTCAACTTTTTAGGAAAGATTTGATAATTTTTTATGAATGCACAAAACGAGTAATTTATGTAAATGATGAAGGAGAACAGAGAACTATAATAGCTAAGCTCCATGAAGGAAACACATGCCATCGCGGCATCAAAGAGACATTAGTTAGGATTCGTAGGAATTATTATTGGGATAGAATGCAAGAGACAGTAGCGGCAGTTATAAATACATGCGAGGCATGCAAGAAAATGAAATATGACAGAAAGCCCATTAAATCTATCCTACAGTTGAATAACGAGTTGATGAAGGAATTTTTAAGCTTACATAAAGTCGAACTTCATATTGGCACACCCAATAACCCAAACTCAATGGGCTTGATAGAACGATTTCACTCCACTATAATTGAAATATACAGATTAGCGAAGTACGAAAAACGATGTACCGATGCGGTATCAGTAATGACGTATTCGGTTATGGCTTATAATCATTCCATCCAATCTGTTACCGAACTCACTCCATTCGAAGTTGTTTTCGGACATACTGATACAAATAACCCGTTTAGCATAGAGTTAGAAAAACAATATTTTCAGAAAATGGTTGAGGATCATGCAAAACGAATCAGATTCATGTTTACACATTTGACAGATAAAATGGTAGCAATAAAAGAAAAGCAGAAGGAAAGGAAGAGTGGTGAAACTGAACTTGAGTTTAATAAGGGCGAAGTTATTTTTGCGAAAGACGTGAACAAGCGTAAAAGTAAAGACAAACCAAGATACGTAAAAGCAAAGGTTATAGGTCAGGCTGAATGAAATATTTTTATTTTAAGAACTTATTTCCAAATTAAATCATAATCAAATAATTACTTCAAAAAAACTAACGATCGTCTCCAAAATGTTTGATAGTTTCATCAATGTAACTGAAACAATAAATCAGAACACTGCATACTTTCATAATCGCCTAACAAAAATTGAAATTCTTCTAAAAGATTTATCGGCTAAGCAAAACAATTGGATTTTCTTAACTTACCTAACTGGATTATTTTCTGTATTCACAAGTAGTTTTCGTATTATCTTTGCAAGGCTAAGTGAAATTGAAACAGCATTAGCGTTAAGTAAATTATCCATACTACATCAATCAATTGTGAATTCTACAGAATTATTATATCATTTAGAATTGATTTCTTACTCTGGTAACTTAGTGTATCCTCCATTGGAAACAAATTTATTGAAAATAGAGGAGACCATTTGTGTAAAGTCATTCATTAAAGATAATCAGATTACATTTAATTTTATAATGGAAATTCCACTTACGGATAACTCATCATATAACTATTTTAAGATATATTCCTTACCAATCTTTCATGAATCCGAAAATAAAACCTTGGCTATTATTCCCAAATATCCTTACCTTTTGGCGAAAGGAATGAAATACTTACCGCTAATAAAATCATGTCGACCACTCTCTGCTGGCGATCAGTTTTTATGCAATGCAGATAATCAAGCCTTATACTATGAACTTACCTGTGTAGAACAGTTGATGAAATTCGAAGATGACCATACTCCTTGTAAACAACGTGAAATCCAAATTGAGAATGTCAGGGTCCAGCAAGTAAACGAAGCTAGCTGGCTCCTTTATAGTAGATTGAGAACAACACTGACTATAAGCAATGCGGTGAAGAGATCAGTAACCAACTTGTATTCGGCACTTACCTGGTGACCATTGACGAGCCTTGTGACCTGCAAATTTATGGAATTCACCTTCACCATCGTATTTCTGTGGAGTTGGAAGTTGTGGAGAAGATTCCCATAGTCACACTACCCCAGTTGCACGTAAATGTCTCTCTTTCCAAATCAAGTGTAGTGAATATGAAAGGAATCAGTTTAGATGAAGTGAAATATATGGCCTTTTTGTTAAAGCATAGTGAAGTGATCGAAAGTGTTTTGAATGAAAAGAAAGACTATAACTTCAGTGAAAATTTAGGATACGTCACTTTAGGTTTAGTTATTTTTGGTTTTTTTTTGTATTCTTGGTTTATATAATCTGGCTAAAATCGCCGAAATGTTTATTGTTTTGGCCAAATTGTCAGAAGGACTCTCAAATCGAACCTTCCGATAATTTCGCTCTTAGGGTCGGAGGAGTTATGGATACACCTCGCCCGTCTGCTTTAGATTAAGCTAAGTACATTATATGGCTCCATTCTAGCAACTAGATATCTTTTGCAAGCTCAGCGGTCTATGTCGACCGGATGAGCCATGTACGTGTTATAATTAGAATAAAAGTCGCCTCCAAATCGGCAGTACGTCTTTTATTTTCATCCTCAGTCAAAATCCTGAGAAATAATTAAGTTTAGTTCCTAGTAAAAAGTTTCTCACGCTCCGAAACCAAAAGTAAATTGGTGATTGTTGTGAGTAAACAATAAGTGTGCATAGCATGACATTAGAATGACAACAAACATAAAGCCCTTTGGCGAAACAAATGAAGGTAGGTAAAATTATAGTTATAAGTTCGTGCGTAGTGTAAAAATAAAATAAAAGCATGCAATAATTATAAGTACAACACCACCAGTAACAACATAATTTTATAGGCAGGTTAGTCAAATTTGGGTATTATATTGTTCGAGCTGTGTTATTGATTTAAGCACAGTTGTTGGTTCACCGTCATTTTTTTTTAATTAAAACCTTCCCATCCGATGTCCAGCAGTATTTAATTTTGTTGCGCTTTCTAAGTTCCCGTGCGTGATAAAACAGCTTCCAGTGTGAAATGATTATTGTAAGTATAGAGTAACATTCTATAAAATTGTAGTTTCATCGTGACCATGTAATTTTATCTTAAACTTGTACGAATTCTCAAAAAAGCGAGAAATTTTAGTCTCGTATCAAAATTAAAACTAATAGTGTTGTAAATACGCTACTTTAGTACCTATCCTGAACCTTACTAATACCTGATACTAATTGGAACCGAGAGGAAAATATAATATTTTTTCAATAATGTTGATTTATGTGAAAGACCAATATTGAACAAACATAACAGTGTTTTTTGACCCAATATTTCAGGAAGATATTAAAGAAGTTAAACACCGGAACAAAATTTTAGTTGATGATACTCGTTAACTGTAAATGGTATTATGACAACACGGTTGGTGTAGTGGTTGAGCGATCGGCTGCTGCGCTGCGTGTCGCGGGTACGATTCACGGAACAAATATTTGTATAGCCTACAAATAGTTGTTCGGACTGGTTTTTTGCGGTTGTAAGTTCATATGTATGTCAATCCACCCAAGATGTAGGAGAAATGCCTAGTGTGGAGCAAAGTGTTAAGAAAAATAAAAATATTGTATTTTAAATTACGAATAAACATCGGCTTTTTTATCAAATTAGACTAAGTATATCTAATATGTATGCCAACAAAAACGATTAATCTTCAAGTTTTATTTCATATGTTAATAACGCGGAATGAAAGTTAAGAGATACAAATTGAAAACTTTATAAATAAACATCAAAATTCAAAATATAAAGATTTACAGTTTTACATTGACTACTAACATGATGATGCTCTTTTATCGTACAAATATTAACTCTCTGATAACAAGTAACTGGCATTAATTGGACTTCAGATAAACTTTTATCGAGTACTAGCTACTGCCAGCGGCTCCGCCCGCGTAAAAAGTGTTTTCTTATCCTTAAAGAACATTACACCGAGATGAAAAGTATCCTATATGCTATTGCAGATTATAATCTATGTCTATTCCAAGTTTCACTACGACCTGTTTAGTCGTTCTAGCGTTATTGAGTAACAAACATACATCCACACACATCCATCCAAACTTTCACATTTATAGTATTAGTGAGATTAGGTATTTGTAGTAGGTAAAGCTGCCAATTATATAATTTGGAATCATTTCATGCTTACCGATGCATAAATTATTAATAGAAATATGTTGCAAAAGATAATCCCGGGTGTTGTTGATACAGCATTAAGGGGCTGAGGACGAACAGTTGACAATCGACATCTGAGGTTCTAAGCCACGCCCACTGTCATCGATAGTTTAGGGGAAAACTTAAATTGGAGCGAAAACTATTTGAAAATTAAATACACAAGGCCGACCACAGAGGCCCATATCATAAACGGACTCTTCCGATGGTTTTAAAAAAAATATAACCGCGCATGTTCTTATTTCAAACTGGCTAGCATCTGACATCAGATCGTTCACTGTTATTTTGCCTATGAATGCAACCTTATTGCTACGAAAATAAAGATCACTAAAATAGGTAATCTGGCTAGTATCATACGAGTCTTTGCCGTGCAAATTGAATAAATATTATAATTATTGCCACTGCCACATATAAGAACACAGTACGTTACATTTTTTTTATATTGGTTTAATAGCTAGATAATTTTATTTATATTATTTTAATGAGTTTTACTATACTGAAATGGACTGAGCAAAATTAAACTGGAAACTTTAATTTTGAATTGAGATTTGGTGCTTTCAGTAATCAATTCTATCATTATTTACAATAGGAAAGTCACATTAAATTGTAAAGACACCTTAAATTAGCAAATATCCAAAACTTACTAGGTTTGGAATTGTATTTTTTAGGCATGTTTAAAATATGCGATAGAATGTATGACGTTATTAATATCATTTGTACAATTAGTAGGTTCATATTCCTTGTTTAGTATTCTCTTGAAATCTTAATATATCATTTAGTTACTAATACAAGATGACTTTCCGCTATCCTGGAATATAATAATTACAAAGCACTTACTGGGTTTTGATATACATCAGCCCTCTGTGGTGAGGTCACGTGGTGCCGCTTTTCTGTATATTAGAGTTAAAAACAAATAGACAGGGCGCAAAAAACACGGTCATGGAAACTTTATCTATCTATATAAATAAAAAAAACCGGCCAAGTGCGAGTTGCACTAGCGCACAAAGGTTCCGTACCATTATCGCAAAAAACGGAAAAGAACACGTATGTTGTATGGGAGCCCCACTTAAATATTAATGTTGTTCTGTTTTTAGTATTTGTTGTTATAGCGGCAACAGAAATACACCATCTTGTATGTGATTGTAAGCGTCTCACTAGAGAACGGCTGAAACTATTTGTTGCTATTGTTTGTTATCTATCAATCAATCATTTATTTGCTATAAGTATTGGTACAGTGTAGGTGTTTAAAGATAATATAGAAAGAAAGAAAATGTTAATATGCGCCAGGCACAACGCATGCCATAAAAAAAACCGGCTAAGTGCGAGTCGGACTCGAGTACGAAGGGTTCCGTACTTGTTAAATTGTGGCTTACGATTTATGACGTATTTAAAAAAATCTACTTACTTGATCTTGTTCAAACCAATTTTCAGTGGAAGTTTACATGGTAATGTAATAATAATAATAATAAAATTTATTTGTACCAAAATTTACAGATTTACAGATTACAATTTTTATGGTCTATAAGTAATAATAATAATTAGATTTAATTTCAATAACAATTCCAATAAAAATAAATTACAACTGGTTGGTAGAAGAAACTTAGACAGGTGCTGGATGAACAAGATCTGTACACAATTAGTGAACCCTGCCTCTTAAACTAGGGTTACCTGTATCTTAAGAGACAGTGGTCTGTTATTCGCTTTCTATAGTTACGCAAAACTTGTGAAGTGAGTCGATCTACCATGGATTGGATAATATATTAATTAAAATAAATATAAATTCCACTTGTATACCAATAGATTAGGACAAGTAAGCGTATGTGTAGTAGGGTGTGTGTATGTATGTAAGGTGTATGTGGTGAATTGAGTGAAAATATGAGTGTACAGAGTATGGAAGATAATATCAAATCAAGCAATGTATGTAAGCAAAGACTCGGTTTGCGAAAAAATGTACATCATATATTTTTTTTAGGTTTTATCATTCTCTTATTTTAGAAGTTTCAGGGGGGGGGGGGGCACATTTTACCACTTTGGAAGTGTCTCTCACGCAAACTATTCAGTTTAGAAAAAAATATATTAGAAACCTCAATATCATTTTTGACGACCTATCCATAGATACCCCACACGTACAGGTAGGATGAAAAATAAAATGAGTTTCAGTTTTTTTCTATTTTTGTTTGAAAATCTTAATGCGGTTCAGAGAATACACCTACTTACCTAGTTTCAACAGCATAGTTCTTATAGTTTTGGAAAAATGTGGCTGTGACATACGGACGGACAGACAGACAAACAGACATGACGAATCCATAAGGGTTCCGTTTTTGCCTTGTGGCTAGGGAACCCTAAAAAGGAAAACATAAATACTAAAAACAGTGTATGCCTCACAACCACGTATATGTTACTGTAAAAGCCGAACTGTTGTTTCAGTTTAAAAAAAAAAACTATTATGAAACTTATTATTTATCGGTAAAACAGATTTACTAAGTCTTACCGGTAAAAGTCTGAAATCATCATCATCATCATCTACCTGCCCTTGTCCCATGTTACTTGGGGTCGACGCAACACGTTTTCTTCTTCCATATCGTCCTGTCCCGCACCACGCTATAATTGACTCCCTTTTCTTTAATATCACTCCTCACACAGTCCATCTATCTTTTCTTTGGCTGTCCCCTCCCTCTTCATCCATCCCCAATTAAATTCATAAGAGTACACCTAAGTCATTCCAGACATTCTTTTCCCGCACCGTCTAGAACCAGCCCTCACGGTACGCGACCAAATCATCTCGGTACCTATTTCTGGGCCGGCCTCAACGGTGCGTTCCATCTTCATGATTGTGGAGGCTTGCCCAGCGCTCAATTTGCATGCTACTAACGTGAGCCGTAATGGCATTGGCCCATTTAAGCCGAACAGCTCTTTTACCCACGTCTATTATGCCCGTTTGGGAACACAGCGTGTTCCGTATTCGGTCTGTTCTTTTTACATCCAGAATGCTGCGTAACTCTCTAGCAATCCCCAAGTGTAAGTCTTTGAGTTTACTCTCCAGGGCGATCGGCGGATTTTTTGTTAATAAATAAGAATTTTCAGTGCCGATTTGGCAAAATGATAAGATCAATTAATAATTAGCTTAAGAATATTAATAGACTAACAAACTATTATTGTAGCCCGTTATTGCAATTGGGATAGTTAATTGCGAGAAATACAGGACTGATCAATGTGGTGATTCTTGGTGAGCTTTATGTCCACATGTGGACGATTTTTGGTCAGTACTAGGTGCCGTATGTTAGAAAGAAACAAAGATGAAAACAAATGGATACGAAGAACTTTATTAGTTCTGTCATTTCGAGACACTGCCAGCGTGGTTGGTACGACCATTCCATGTTCTGTGTTTTTTGCTTCTATTGTTTTCACATGAACGAAGAAGGTTAAAATAGTATTCGACCTCACCTATATTTTAAATATTGTTTAATTCAAATTGAGATAACATTTGTTGTATTTTCAAAGAGGTTCAAATACTTTTTAGTTATGGACTTAGTAAGTAAACTAAACGACGTGAGTCGTTTATAATACAACAAAAATATAGATGCCAGTGACAGCGATAGTGCCAAAAAATAACAATAATACAGACTGACAATATTACTTGTGATTTCGTTAGTTCCAATTAAAGCCACCAGGCCACATGATCTGGCTGTATTATACCTGATATTTTTTTGACAGATTGAATTGACGAGAAATAAATTGAATATTATTTTTGCTTTTTGCGGAAAAAAGCGACATACGTCCACCTAGCAACGCCGCAAAGCGGTCACTGTCGAATTGCACTGGATGGAAAGAGAAGCACGATGGAATTTTTATAGACTTTTTTACAAAACATAATAATATGAATTACTTAAAAATAATGAATGAAACTTCAATATATAAGACAATGAAGTTTTGCGTCCTTTTATGATACGTTAATGTTGTTAATTGTACAAATGTACGCTGGTCAGTATTACCGGAAAAATCTTTTGAAGATCACGGTAAGAGGTTACTTTGCCATTCAATTGTATCGAGGTTTTTGTCCGTAAACGTGTTTCGGCCACAACAAAGTTTTCGGAAATATGATCAAGATTAACATATCTTTTTTCTGCTGCCACATCTTCAATAGATTTGGCTAAAAAATGTTTAAAAGAAAGCCTATTTTGAGTATTCAGCCCCTTAATGAAAATCTATAAAATGCATCCACCAGATAAACGAAACAACTTAAACGAAATGTGGTCACATTGTAAGAATGAATGGTGAAAATAATTCTGAGATGTATCTGGATGAAGTTATATGTAGGTATATGCACACCGCATATCAGTCCTCGTGGTTCAAAATATCTTCAATGAATTCGAATAACATTCTGTAATTCTTGAGCTTTATAGTTTCCACAAAATTTAAAATTTCCAAGTTATAACCACTTTCGATTGCTATTACGATTAGTGATATATCGGCCAGTATTTATTCACCTTCTCTATATTATAAATATGTGTGTTTGGTCTGTACCTTCGTCCACTGCAGGACATAGGCCTCCCCCAAGCGTCGCCACACTGATCGGTCTTGTGCGTTTCGCATCCACTGGACTCCCACAACCTTGAGCAGGTCGTCGCTCCACTTAGAGGAAAGCCTTCCAGCGCTGCGTCTTCGGGTACGCGGTCGCCACTCCAGAACTTTTCAGCCCCAACGGCCATGCATTCTGCGAGCAATGAGCCCTGCCCACTGTCACTTTTGCAATTCTTCGGATTTTGTCGGTAACCTTGGTTGTCTTGCGGATGTCTTCATTTCTGATTCGATCATGCAAGGAAACGCCGAGCATAGCTCTCTCCATCGCCCTTTGGAAGATTGTAAGATTTCTGATGAGGCACATTGTGAGTGACCACATCTCTGTCCCATAAGTAGGGGAGCCAGGGGCTTGTTTTAACGGAGGTATGTATTAACAGGCGATTGCTGCCAAATTATTATATGAACGCATGAGGTCCGTATGGTTTAAGGCATCGGTGAATGACCACAGAAACGTTGTGACCTGTCAGTCGCCGGCTCATACATACAACGTTGTATGTGAGGCTTGAATTTTGTCATGTAAATTAACATTTTTGGACTTCTTGTTTTTTGATTGGTTGCATAATTCTTTATTTAAACGGGACTGAAATTATTGGGTTTGGGCGATTCACACGATTTTAACTCGCCTAAAATGTGCGAATCGCTTCCTTTATAATAATAACATTTTTTCTGTGGCGATTCGTACGAAGTTAATTTTATTGGTGTGCGAATCGATCACTCCAAAAGTATGTAGTAGGCAATTGCCACATATAATATTATTGAGTAAAAAATAAAGAGTACGGTTGTGCTCACCCTTCTCAGCAATAATATGAAGAATTAATCGAAGTCAATAGATATTTTACTTGAATCTAGGAATGCAATGCATTAAATAAGTAATTAACACTTAAAACGAGGTCATAAAAGATTTTTTTTTGTGTTATTCGGTTTAGGACAGATTCTGGTTCGGGCAGATTCTTGTAGCAACAGTTTTTTTTTTGGCAGATTTTTAATAATACAGATATTTTACACGCATCTACAGAAGTATTATGTAAGGATTATGTATAAATTTGTGCATTGATTGGATAACAATTTTTTGCGGATAAAAGGTCCTACGCACGACCCGATCCCTGATCTGGTCAGATCAGGAGCGATATCTTGTGGTCTCTATAGTCTTAAATCATGTGATTAATTCTCATCAGATGGCGGACGCAGTTAGTCTTGTCAGATCAGATCAAAATCAAATCGTGTAGAGCGATCCAACCTAATTTCGTCCCCGCTCACATAATTCAATTACAGTGATTAATCAAATAAAATTTACAAAAGTACTAAGACGTCAGGTTCTATATTGTTTTTTTTTTTTTTTTTTTTTTTTTTTATCTAATATAGGCTCGCGCTTGACCACTATCTCACCTGATAGTAAGCGATGATGTGGTCGATGGTGGAGCACGCTTGCCTAGAAGTAACCTATTCACTCTTGACTTAAAGACCCCTAGATTGTAGCTATCGGGAAACACAGACTCCGGCAGGGAATTCCACTCCTTAGCTGTACGCATAATAAAAGTATTCCCAAAACGTTTAGTGCGTATGGGTGGGATGTCCACCATATATCGATGACGCATCGCCGTACGTCTGGTAGTCCGATGATGGAACGGGCTGGGTGGAATTAAATCATGCAATTCCATCGCACACTCCCCGAAATGTAACCGATAAAAAACCGACAAGCTGGCAACTCGGCGACGATGTTCAAGGCTCTGGAGCTTTGACTTAACCAGTGCCTCATCGCTGATGAGTCTCTTGGCCCGCTTTTCGATCGACTCCAGTGCATCAAGCTGGTATTTGGCAGATCCGTCCCAGAGATGAGAACAGTACTCCATGCATGATCGAACTTGCGCTTGATACAAGCTGAGCAGCTGTTCTGGCGTGAAATACCTTCTCACCTTTGCAAGTATCCCCAGTTTTTTGGCGGCCAGCTGAGCCTTTGCCTCAATGTATGGCCCAAAATTGAGAGTCGATGTCAACGTAACGCCAAGAAGCTCAAGATAGTCAGCCATTGGCACGGTCACATCTCGGAAAGTTGGAGCCGGGTGAAATTGACTCTTTTTTGCGGAAAACAGACACGCCTGGGTTTTAGCAGCATTAAACCTGACCAGATTGGCATCGCCCCATTCGGAGACTGCCTGCAAGGACAGGTTTAAGCGCTCCACCATGGCCTCCCGGAGCGACTGGATCTGAGGCCCGGTAGCACGAGCGTTGGACAAGTATCTCTCAGTAACGGTGCTGTCGTCTGCATACCCAAAGATGCCGGGTTTTAGCAGATCGTTAATGTGCAGCAAGAATAAAGTTGCCGAGAGTACCGACCCCTGAGGGACCCCGGCATTAATATCCAAGTAGTCCGACGAGCAGCCATCGATAACCACTCGAATGGACCGATCTCTCAGGAAGTCTGCAATCCAATCACACAGACCACCGGGCAAACCGAATGAAGGAAGCTTAGCAATAAGGCTTTCGTGCCAGACCCTATCAAAAGCCTTCGAGATGTCTAGGGAGACGGCAAGCGCTTCCCCGTGCCTCTCGATGGCCTCACTCCAGATGTGAATGGCATACGCTAGAAGATCCCCAGTAGACCGATTTCGGCGGAAGCCGTATTGGCGATCACTAAGGATATCGTTTGCTTCTAGGTATGCCAGGAGCTTAGTATTGAGTACACGTTCCATACTCTTACAGAGTATGGAGGTTACAGATATGGGTCTGTAGTTGGCCGGGTCAGCTCGACTGCCCTTCTTGGGCACGGGCTGTACGTTAGCCTGCTTCCAAGCATTCGGCACTTTTCCAGCCTCATACGAAAGACGGAATAGGCGTGTCAGGATCGGAGACAGTTCAGGCGCACAGGTTCTAAGAACAAGTGCTGGTATTCCGTCAGGGCCGCTAGCCTTGTTCACGTCAAGGTTTCGCAGCACCCTACGGACGTCCTTTTGATGGATACGAATGTCCGACATACTCGTCTCGCATCCATCAGGAGGAGGAGGGGGCCGCGAATCACCAGGATTCAGACGTGAAGATTCCGCAAAAAGAGAGGCAAATAAATTTGCTTTCTCCTCAGCGGAGTGGGCCAGTGACCCGTCGGGTTTCAGCAGTGGTGGCAGTGAGGGACGGCAGAAGTTCGACTCGACCGACTTAGCCAGAGACCAAAACGCTTTACTACCTGCTGGGTAAGAAGCAAGTTTGGTCCCTATTCGGCCAATGTGATCGAACCGAGCCCCTCGCAATACCATCTTGCAGGACTTGGCAGCCCTGTTGAAGGCCTTCTTCTTCTGACCCACGTCACTCGCCTTACGCGATCGAGCGTCGACCCAAGCCAGGTACGCCCCATGTTTAAGCGCGTCGGCGTGCTTACATTCGGCGCCAAACCATGGCCGGTCTTCGCTAGACATTGTTACGTCAGTGAACGGAATGTAGTACTCCATTCCCCGACGCAACACATCCGTCACGGCATCCGCACACGACGAAGGATCAGTCGAAGAAAAGCAAGTAGGCTGCCAAGGATAGCATGCGAAGAAAGATCGCATGCCATCCCAATCTGCCGACCTGTACCGCCAAACCCGCCGGGTGCCCCTTGGGCTGGGATCGGGCGGGGAATAGACGGACACAGACAGTGGTCGGAACTACCCAATGGTGATGCTATCGACACAGAGTATCTGTCTGGATCTGTTGTCAGCAGAAGGTCCAAGCAATTCGCCGTGTGCGAATCAACATCCGGTACCCTCGTTGCCCCCTGGACCAGCTGGGTGAGGTTTAGCGCTAGCGCAAGCTTACGCATCTCCCGTCCAGCATGATCAGTGCACTGGTATGGGAAGAGCCACTCCTGGTGGTGGGCATTAAAGTCCCCCAGTAACACTAATTGGGCAGAAGGGTACCGCTGCTGTGCTGCATCAGCCGCCTCACTGAGGTACTCTGTGAGCCTGGTTGCCTCCTGATCTCCACTGTGCGAACGGTAGACACAGGCGTAGATAATTTTATCAGCGTTGTGAATCTTGAGTCCTCAAGGTTACGGAGACGCCGACAGCAAAGATCGTCACGGGCGTACATACATACACCCGCCCGTGGTCTAAAATTGTGCTCCAGGGTGAACCCTGGGTAAGACAGGTACGACACGTCTGACGGACTCGCTATCTGCGTCTCCGTAAGGAAAAACAGCGCTGGTTTCTCAGTCTCCAGGTGGTAGTGGACTGCAGAGAGATTTGAGTGCAGACCCCTAATGTTGGTGAGATGCACTTTGTGGGGGAGGGGGTGCAGCCGCTGTTTAAAACTAATCTTCCTTTTCCTTGACATGATTCATATTAGGTTCATGATAATCAAAAATAATCTAATAATAATCTAAACACTTAGCAAAAGTAATAAAATCTTTGATTTTATAACTAAGTACCTTTCATAAGGTTTTTAGATTGAAATCGACTTTAAATATACCATTACATAAATCGTATGGTTTATGTTGGTCATGTTACTTCTGCCGTATAACTAAACTGCCAAATAAAAAACAGCCGTAACATGAATCTGCTCAAACCAGAATCTGTCCTAAACCGAATAATCCATTTTCTTTGGTTCCGTACACAAAGGGTAAAAACGGGACCCTATTACTAAGACTCTGCGGTCCGTCTGTCTGTCTGTCTATGTTTCTGTCTGTTTTACAATATGTTGAGAGAGAAGCGACCGTTTATTATTCAATAATCACGAGAAACATACAACATAGCAGATGTCGGAAATTTTAAATATGGTCACGGTTGAAGTATCTCTTACAATATATTTTCTCGCAATGTCACTAGTCGTTCAGTAGTGAATCAATTGCAACATTGAAAAGGATGACCGTCTCTATGTTTACGACACAACTTTACGAGAAATAGTCGAAGTCTTTCTAAATCAGTGCCGGAGTTCAGCGAGATATTTTATCCTTCTGCAAACTCATGTAAATCAGCTTAGCTTACGACTTGAATGTTGGTGTCATTTATCATTGGAACGACTATTCCCACTAATACGTGTACTTTGATATTTCGTAGTTAGGTTTTCATCATTCATCATGTTAGTCGTAACTCTCCTGTTACCGCGGCCCTGACTCAAGCAACTGAAGGAACACGGCCACCCGTTTTAGTCAGTAAAAGTTTGACACCCCCTCCCGCCTCACCCAGAGCGGGAGAAGTCATTGGATGATTTCCCACCCAAAAACAAAAAAAGGTATGGCCTCATGTACGTGGGAGGCATGTCATTGAAGTGTCATGTTTTGTAAGGTTATAATGTGAGGATTTAATTAAAGATCTGTAGTTATAAAATCTCTCAGAAGTGACGATACTTAATCAGGATTCCAGACTAAAAAAAACCCACTCGGATAAAATGGGACTTGCAATTTTTATCCTTAGTAGCAACAAAACTAGTTTTGTAATATTTTATTAGAGTTTGCAAGTCCCAAAAAATCCTCTCAGTGTGCTGTAAAATTAATAACTGGGATTCCATTAACACAACATCAATTTAAATCTAACAATCGACCGAACCAACGTCGAGAAGTTTACCAAACACGATTTTATAGTGCTACAGTAATTATAACAACACTTGACGACGATGACATCCAAATATTCATATTTGTATTCATATTTATAAGCCCTATTAAAAACCAATTTTCTTTAGGACGCAGTCGCTACTAGTAAATTATACGCAAACCATAAAGCTGCTCAATGATGGAGAAATAGTAAAGCCATTACTGAGCAAAGTACCTCATTGCTGCACATTCGAAGCCAAATAGCAGTAGATTTCACCTAAAAATGTAAAAATATTTTTATAACCAGTATAAACGCCCAAAAGATTTCGTATATCATACAAACTAGGCCATTATCGCAAGTTATTATATTATTCGATTTTTTACTATTACGAGTAACACAGCAGTCGCACACTAAAGTAGGCTCTTGAGCAATAAACTGGAATCACTTAAAAAAATGCTTAAAACAATTTTTATGCAATAGACTATGGATTGTGGTATATACGAGTAACTTGAAAGGTAATTCTGTTAGCTTTCAAAATATATCAAAACGATTTAAAATACATTTGATTTTCTATTTAAATTTAGGGCATTATTGCAATAAGTCAAAGTTGTGGACGTCTAAATGAATAGGAAGTAATATGAACAGATTTTTTTTTTACCATTTATAATATTTACCCCTCAATAGTTTGTGTTATACCACCTGGCCCAAATGACTGCCTGTAATAGATTTTTCACTGACCGAATGAGTTACCTGATGGAATCCTGTAGGATTTCCTGCCACTCTTCGACTAAAGCAGTTTTCAGATCTTCTATCTACGCCGGAGCTGGACATCTGCCTCGTAGCCGCCTTTTTAGCTTGTCCTACATAATTATTTTCAATCGGATTTAAGTCAGGACTGAGGGTTGGCCAGTCTACTGTGGAAATCCCGATTTAAATTTTATTCTGAAATCTCTATAAAAGTCTGGTCACTGCAGCGGTGTGGGTGCGGGCATTATCTTGCATTAGCAGGCAATCTTTGCTAATAAACCCGTTTCGTAATATATCATTACCTAGCAGAATGTCAATATATCTTTCCGAGGTCCCAGATACCAATATCAGCTTCGTTTTTGCTTCAATAGGAATCGCCGCCCACATCGTACCACTGTATGCCACTGTTTTCGTAAAACAGCATTGTGCGATCACCGGTCTCCTATAGACTCTCCGTCTACGATCGCTACCAGGCAGGCCGACAACAGGACTCGGCTCCATTGCTCCATATCCCAATCTAAGTTATCACTTGCAAACTGAAGCAGGGCTTATCGGTGGGCTGGAGACAATTTGGGTCCCGTGGCTGGTTTTGGGAGTCAAGTTCGCTTCTTTGAGTCTTCACCTCACTCTCCAATTGCTGAAAATCCTCACTCAAACTTCTCTGAGTTGCTGCTGGACGTCCACGCCGGTCAGGTGTCGTATTCAGAGATAAGAGGTGACAATAAAGAGATGTTCTTCAAAAAGGCCAGGTATGTTTGTATGTATGTAATAAAGAGATCTTGGTCTCCGGATTAAGTTTCCCGTCTCCCTAAACCTCTAGTTTACCTTCGTGACGCAAGACAGGCTCAGATGTCGAGTGATAGTTCTCCGAGTCAGCCTTTGCTTGCTTGACTGGGATGACGACTTGAGTGGCTTCTATAGGTGTGATTTCCATATCCTTTTAGCATTAGTATTTCTAGTGACGTGACATTTTGGACTGATGACCAATTTTCTTAAATGTCCACTTTTTATAGGGTTTCAAGACTACCAAACAATATTTTGTTTTGTTTTAAAAATGGATGTATTTGTTATTACGTTCCATGACATAAGGTGAATAACACAGTTAACCGTAGCTTCGGCAAAAAAAGCTAAATTGCTGTTTGTTACTTGGTTTATCTTAACTCATCGAATAAAGCCAGTGAACGTTTACCCCAATATTTCAGAATTGGGATATAATTGATCGTTACTTTTTTAGCATTAAACTGTAATAAATATAATGCCCTTTCAGATAGCATAAATACCATTACTGTTGGTTACCCGGTCTGTCTTAACTAATTCATTAATATCTTGACAGGATTTTTTCAGACAGCCCAAAAGCGATATTTTATTTTGCATATTAAGTAAATTTGATATAAAATGCTTTTCATCCATTAAATATATGGGTGAAGGTCGCTTCTTACTCGGATTTTAGAACATATAAAAAAGTTGGCCTTATTGACATTAAACAAGAAAAGGATCACTTTTAAAAGCATTGTTCAAGTGACGATAACCGTCTAATTTCAAATATGTTGTGAACAGTTATTTGTGCCGAAATCTATTTAATTGTTAAGATTAACATCAATGTATCATCCCTTTAGTTGTGTGTTTAGAATAGTTTAATTATACCCAGTCGTTGTAGCAGAAAAATAAAGTCATTACCCAAAAAGCGAAAATAGTGTATGGATATAACTTTAATTATGACGAAAATAAGAATATGACCATAAAGATAGATAGAAACTTTAAACGCACGACTCTCCCACAAAATGCATATTAATATACCTAAGTTTCAAATGTTGACCCCCATGAAGCGAATTCATAGCTGACTCTTATGTTTGAAACAGAGATATGACCCTTACGACCCTCCTTGTAACCCTTATGTTTGATAGTTATGGTTTGCTCGTATAGGCCGCAGAGTTGCTCATTAGTCCTAAAATATCCAGACATTCTCAACTATAAGTGTTATTGCAAGCGCCCTTCATTACTGAGGAATCTTTAGCTGCTGGTAAACAAAATATAGAGATTATTAAAAGTAATGAGTTGAAAGATCGTGAAGCTTCTTTTAGCTTTGATAAAATGAAAACCTTGTTAAAGAAAATATTTACAAAAATTAAAAGTGGATATAACAGGAAATGTTGGAAATATTCGCTTTTTTTCTCCAAAAAAACATTATATCTGGATGAAAAACATTAAACTATCTTCTAACACCTGCCGTTGGATTTATTTCACGAGGGTCTGCATTTAGCTAATTTTCTTAAGTTACGTGTTTTGTTAAGTTTTGTTTTTGCTGCTATATATTTAACATACCAGGAGAAACAAACTATTGAGTTGGTTATTTGACTCACAAAAGGTCATTTGTGAGCTTGTGACAATGTGGCGTCTTTATCAAAAAGCTCGAGAGCCCTATGCCTGTCGACGAATTATAAAAAAGCAAAACAAAGTACTAAATAGTACCTAGTACCTAATATACAGGCACTTAGTACCAAGCGCTTGAATGAAAATACTAGGACACCTCTGAGATACTTGCTAGAGAAAAGTAAAACCGTAAAAGTTTGATAAAAAAGAAGGCCAATAAAAATAATTAGGAAAACCATTTAGCTACATTTTTACACAAAATTAACATAACCAGAGTAATTAAACTTGTTGACAAGCCTAAGGAAATAATAATAATAATACTCCTAATAGCCTCTTATAAAGAAACCCTTCGCGAAAAACGTGTTTGATGACCCATTTTCATAAAGCTGTAAAATGAATTGCTATGAAAATGCTCGAGGTTATTTAGAAGCTATTAATTTGACAAAATGTTTCCACCTTGAGAGAAATACGCCTCGCCTTCGCCCTTGCATTAATTTTGGTTTCTCTGAATATTTTGCTTTTAAAACAGAAATGCAAATTTTCTTTTTTTTTTTCAAATGTCTCTTACAGAATATACCTAGATACTTATATACAAATATATAAACATCAAAATATAGATATATTTTACAATACTAGCTGTTTCCCGTGACTTTGTCTGTGTAGCATTAGTACTCAAAGTACTAATGCTACACAGACAAAGTCGCAGGCCAAATAGCCAATTTTTATCTATCGCGCTTTAATATTATAGGTGTGTGGGCCGCCTTACTTGAGAAATTATTAGTTCACCATACAAGGTTCTCCCTTGTCCACCCCCAAAAGTATGATTTCTGGCATAAAAACTATCCTTTGTCCTCCCAGGGTCTCAAACTATCTCCATAGCAAATTACATCTGAATCGGCTCAGCGGTTTAAGCTTGAAAGTGTAAAAGACAGACAGATATACAGAGTTACTTTCGCATTTATATTATTAGTATGGATAATATTTAAATCTGACGGTCGCAGTCTCCACCGTCGAAGTCGTTATAACCTGCGTAAATCCCGGTATCGCATAAATCTCGTGAAGTACTTACGTTGCGTTGGATCAAGCGCCTTATTACGAGATTTTAATATCTACCCCGGAAATATTTACCCCTGGATTTACAAAAGTGAGAAAATGTGAAATTGATCATTCTGTACTCTACGGCAATTTTGAATATACATTTAAACACAGTTTTACTACACAGACAAGTAATGAAACAGTTTTTACATTCTTCTTTTGAATGAGCGTCTTTTGGTTAACATTTTTAAATTATTATAGATCTATATTCCAAGTATGAGTCGGCATTAAAACGTAAGGAAATGCTTGCGCCTCGAAGGCGTTCCTTCAATTTAACTCAGCTATTTCGTTCAAACACATTGTATTTAATTGAAATCTTGTTTTCGATGTAATCGCTATCTATTTCCATAAAATTAATTAAAAGAGGTTTAAATTTTGAAAGAAGTTTTATTTTTTTTATTTGCTTTAACAGAGAGAAATGCAATAGTGTTTAAAGTGTCCCTTTAGGCAAATGATTGTCTGTGTTAGGACACTTCACTCTTCCGAAGTTTGTTTTTACATTAAATAGGTGGTACTCACAATTTCAGGCATAGTAATTTAAAATAAATGCAAGTTACAGGGTTATCTATAAATTATCAATTTTGAATCTTATTTTTTTTTAATAAATAACATATTGGTAGGTTGAAAGGTAATAGATTGTGTTTTGTGTATGTGTCATGGTAGCTATTTGTAGAATGTAAGTGTGCGAGTCCGTGTGGAGTGTATGTGTGCGACTGCGTGTGTGGGTGCCAGAATTACGATGTATGCTACAAGAGGGCTTCGGTGTCTTGTTAGTTAGTAAGTTGATGGTTTAATTCAGTTTATTATGATTGTTTTACACTCTTTATGTTTCTTATTATACACGTAAATCTCTTTGTTCAATCGATTGCACAATTGATCTGAACGATTTTTGTACTGTATCTAAGCGAACGTTTTAGTTTTAGAAACCTCTGCTATGATGTCTCTTCTTCTTTTTAAAGTTAAGCTGGGATCATAAAGGAGGGTTTTGTGTTTTTTTAGGACCGTTTTAACAATGTATAGTTTCCGCACTGAGAGTAAATGACTAATTTGGTAAATACTTTGAGTAGGATATCTAAGGTTTTTGGAGAAGAAAGAAGTGCCTTTCTTAGGCTTGTAACACAGTAAAGTTTGGTAATAAGAATAGGAAGAAATGTGACATGTTTTATAAAACAAAACAAATGCTGGTATCTGCACATTCTACTACAGGTTCAAGTTAGAGCTCTAGCGACGCGGTCTGTACAAAGTACTGTCTGAACATAACCTTCTCGCTTCATAATAACTTATTTTTATGAACACGTAAAGTATTCTCTCTGCATCACAACTGTGAACCTGAGTATGTTGCATGGACTGCTCCATACAACATACCAAACTTAACTTACTTAAAAAAAATTTCAAACTTTGTTAGTTGAAAATCTTATGATTTTTAGAGCAAAAAGTGAAAATGACCCAATTCGCGCAGATTTTTGTGTATTGCGCGGCGAACACACGTTATTCGAAGTTGCAATTTGGATTCACAGTACCCAAACTGGTTCATACAACATACTTAAAATGAAGAACTACATCATGCTTTGCGATTTTAGCCTTTTTACCGACTTCTAATTTAGTTTCAATTTCTACTGGGTTCAGAACCAAAATAAAGAGTAACACTTTGTTGATGATATTAAATACGGAGTTGCATCTTCCTCATTTTCAGATAGTAAAATTCGTACAGTTTGTTCAGTGCAGTTCTTTGAATTTAATTGAATTTTCTTTATTGTATTCTTCTATCAACATAAACCTAAATGTAAAAAGGGTGATTTGTAATGTAACACACCTATCTCAGACACCCTTCTTCATACAAGGTTGTGCATTATGTTTAATAGTCACTGTATTTTGGTTTAGAGATAAGTTAATAATTTATTATTAAGTAATAATAATATGTCTTTTATTTAATTTTATTATTATTTAATATATTATGAATTATTTCAGAACAATTACTTGAAAAAATATATAAACAGTATCGGGAACATGGTCCAAGCTACCGCTGGTCTGGGCTCACGAGAGAGGAATCTCCCGACAGTACGAGCCGTGTCCTACTGCTTTCTGAATCAAGCCCTTGAAACAGCCACCTAACGAGAGCCTCTTAAGGTGTTGGTCGAGGTTCATGGCCTGAGTCTACATCCCACATGTCGACAATATCGCCAAGTCAAGATACTTGATTAGCTTATCTTTCTTGATTTTAACGAGGTTCCCGGCGGGACGGTAATTCCAACAATCATTGCACACCTCTTGATTCGGACCACAGTATCAGGCTTATTGGCAATTTTTTTTTTTAAGACATTGCCCCACACTAGGAATTTCTCCTGTATCGTGGGTGCGTTTACAAACATATAAACTCACATGCACAAACACCCAGAGCCGGAACAACTATCTGTAGGTCCTACAAATATTTGTTCCGTGCGGGAATCGAACCCGCGACACGCAGCACAGCAGTCAATCGCTCAACCACTGCGCCAACCGAAATTGTCCTGTCAGTGATGATGGACCGATCCCAGTACAATGATAGTGTCATTTTCGAGAACTGGGACGGTGACATGCCCGACAGATGTCGACCGTGCCAACCTTCACAATAAATCTCCGGTAGTTATTCATTCTATTACTTTGTCCATAAATTCACAGACAAAACCTTCGGTTTCCCCAAAAAGGTCACTGAAACACACCCAGGCTACGGACGCTCGTTGGTCTACATCGGACCCATACAGGACCTCTAAAAAGCATTGAATCAGTGAAGTTCCTTACTCTGCCATACCATCCTACGATCGTTAATGTCAAGCACTACAGGCTTGCGCCAGTTCTCATTCGCCAAGGAGAGCGGGTTGAGTCCCTTGTCCGCTACTACTACATCTCGATGCATACCCACGTTAGCGTGTAGGAAATATTGTGTAATATAAAAGCTGTGGAGGTTTTTGGCATTTAAAAAGCCTCATTAAAGCCTGTATCATTATTATTATTTAGATGTAAAAAAAACATTTTAACAAAACAAAACCGACTTCCAAAGCAAAACACAAAAAGTGCAAAAATAACTTTCGCTTCGGAAGTCGCTGTCTTTGGTACTTCATGTTTTTATCGATTTTCGACACCAACTTCCGAAATGAAAGTTACTTTTTCACTTTTTTCGTGTTTTGCTTTGCTAGTCGGTTTAACTATTATTTTTTTTCTCTCGTTTTAGCTTTACTACACCAGCACTAATAATAACCAAGCTTTACTAAGGTACCTAAAGGATTGACAAATTAATACTCATAATAACTCAATTTACACAATTATGAGTGCTGTTAAGGATTTCGGTTTTATTTTCCATATCTTGAAAACTGCTGAACTGATTTTAATGAAATTTAAACTTTTCCTTAAGTTGTGAGATACGATTGAGTATCTCACAACTTAAGGAAAAGTTTAAATATAAAAAAAGTTTAAAAGTTTAAACATAAAAAGAATGATCACGATTCAATGAGTAGTTTCAGTGAAATGCGTGGACATACATACATGAAACATACATGCAAACTCACATACATACACTTATGAAATTTGGCACAAGTGTTTATATGTTGAGGCTCTATATATGTGAATACTGTGCAGTTCCAACAATATTAAATACATATACTTATCAAATTTATAATCTTCTTTTTATAGAAGTCTGTTAAAAAGGTTTCCATCTCTTATTCGCATTTTATCACTTGAAGCGTTCGGTTGATCGTCGCGCGACGTGACTCCACAAAAGCTTTTTTATTTAAATAGTGATAAGGTACAGTCTAAAGTAAATACCAGATTCGTCGAAGTCAAACAACATGTTAAAATATTTAGTAGATTCTGTTATTCTTTGTGATTCACAAAAGGATTATTATTTTTTATAGGATTTTTCTATATGCAAGAATGAAAGACTTGAAAAAACTCTCAGTAGTTTGTTTTTCGTCTTAAATACATTACGTCTAGAAGTATACAAAGTCTCTGCTTATGGTACACTTACCTCCTGCGTAACAAACTAATAACATGTGTTCTTCAGTGTAACAGTTTTATAGAACCTCACTTCACAATATTACATGACAAGACAAAGATTTTTATTCAAGGTTTTGGCAATCCTCCTTATTCCAAAATCCTTATAGGGTTCTCAAAACTTCTGGAGTTAAAGTATTAAGATATGAAACAGTTCAACTCCAGAAAAAATCTAAAGTTACTTAATTCGCGAACTATCTAATATCTTCATCTCATATATTAGCTCTTAATTAATGTAATCGAGTCATTTAATTTAAACCAATAAGTTGATACCTAAGCCACTCAACACAATTGCTTTTGATAACGACACCTATAAAACCTGCGTACCGCTTGTGTCTGTCCGTATTATTGCCCCCACAACTTTGGACACTTGCAAAAGAAATAAACCGGTATCTAAGAGCGCTATTTCAATTTTTACTGCGGCTTTTATAAAACTAATCACCTGTAAGTTTATTTGAGCAGCCAGATCATCTTAAGAATCTTGAGAAAACTGATAAAACTTTGTTTTTGACAGTGAAAAATCGGGCATATTAAAATATAATATTATTATTGCAATAATCAGACTTCTCAAGTTTTTTTTATTATAATAAACAGATATTATTCGTTTTTTTTTTTAAGTAAAACGTGGTTTTATTATGTTACATAAAAAAACACTTTTTCATGCAGATTTATTAAACTTAACTTTTATTAAACTCTACCAAACGGCCTTACTAAGAACAAGGCCGATATAGTATATCAGTAGTTCAACTTAAAATTAACGTTTTGACAATAAAAATAACTGCTAATACTATATTAATAGGTTTTTTTTGTACATAAAATAGGCTCGAACTTGAGCACTATCTCATCTGAGCAAGATAAGCGATGATGTGGTCGAAGTTGAAGCACGCTTGCCTAGAAGTAACCTCTTCAGTCTGTCATTAAAACAAAACATTAAATGCTCTAGGAACACTACCGATATTTTAAATGAAGTCGAAATAAAGTAATATGTTTTCTTTAGTTACACACAGCAAATCCTTCTAAATTACTTCAGAGTAAAGCACAATAAAGACAATAAAAGGTTATTTACTTTAAAAACGTACGTTTTGCTGTGAGCGCGAATTGCAAATTTAACGTCAACGTCCGAAGTCAAAGAAGTATGGGACCGCTTCGACAAAATATCGGAGGCGAGCGCTCGACGCCGCGTCTGTGTCCTTGAGTTCGATAGGTGTTAGTGTGAGTAGAAGGAATTTGTCATGATACACGTGGGAATAACTATAAAAATTTTAGTAATTGGCCTTCGAAGAAGCATATTCTTTCATGGCCCACCCACCTTATATCTATGTTTGTACCCAAACCGTACCTTCACAATAATTCGAAATGCTTCTGTTTCCCATCATGTACAAAATATCTAAATATGTATTATTCGTTTTTGTGTATGTGGGTCACTGGCACTTCTCTAAGAACTCATAAAATTTACGATACTGGGAGTGGGTCCAGCAGACTCCCGTTCGTTGGCAGAGCCTACATGTTTTGCTGATTATATAACTGTCGGAGATATGCAAAAAATGTTCATGTGAGAGCAATGTACAGTACTTATAGCGTAATTCTTATGTGCACACTGTTTCAAGCTATGTGCAAATAGAGTACTTACCTATATCATTGAGCATTAATAGCACAGATAGCAGTTAAGCAACAATGCAAAATAAAGATAGGGAGGGTGACCATAAGCTATTAAAGTAAGGTTATTGGTGCGTATAACCTCTAGAAGATTACTAGTAAAATCACACGCGATTGAACCTAAATTATTAGAGTAATCTAGGCTATAATTGCTGATTCAGCAGTGCTAAATTGAAGGAGAAAAGTACGCAGATGAGACGGAAGGCAATGGATAAAGTTCAATTTACTAATTATGCCACATACCTTTGAAACAGCGATTCCCATGCAGAAGCAGATGGATGCCACGTTCGGAAAGTTCAGCTCACAGACTAGGTACATTATGCTGGCCAGCGCTACACAACACAGTAGGTCTAGGTAATACAGATAACACTTTCCATGTAGGTTCAATTAAGAGGTTTGGGCGTGCACCCCAGCCCTGGTTGGCAAGAGACTGACGACGACCGCCGGTGGTCGTGGCGACGGCGTAATGACTTTAGCGCCACCGCGCGGGATATCCCCAAAACAACGATATGTGACAATTATTTAATAAATTGGAACTATAAAACCAATGCCTCTCAATCGCCCTATGGTGATGTAATAAAATATGAACTATAAATTAGGAAGCGTAACCATTTTTCCCGGCTTGAAAGTTCCCACTTTCGAAACACAAAGGAGAAGTAAATAAAGTTGCATATCATCACAACTCTACCAAAGGTTATGAGAACTCTAAAGTTGCGACTCTCTATTATAAATAAGAATATTCAATTAACTATTCTACGCGGTAATTAAATCTAATACTGCACATTGGTACACGGTAAAATTAATTATGAATGTAACAAACCTATTGCGTTGGCAAAGAGCACAACTTTACTACCGGGCAACTCCGAAGGATCCCGCTTTTAGTCTTTACCGATGCGACTCTACAAACTCCGTTTTTATCTGGAAATATTTCTGTGATTACTCCTTACGGCCAATGTAGCGGCATCACATTGTCCTGCATGGAGACGACAACCATACCGACCCGTATTGGATTGGCAGGGGTGTTCCATTTTTGTTTGGATTGTAGGGTGTGCAGGTACTCTTGGCGCCACCGGTTTCAAAAAGACTGGACCATTTGGTCAGTTAATTCATAACGCGAAATAAGATTAATGTAACCGCGTTTCATTGACTTCGCGGGCGGGGAAAAATAATAGAAGTTTTGTATGCAAGAAGTGATCTGCCGAAAGATTCTCATGAATCTTAGCGATACGATTGGCTACGAAGGTGTGCCATCGATGCGGTGCGGAATGAATCCAACTCAAGGTAACAGTCGAATTCGAGAAAGCTACGAGTGCCTCAATGGCGTGCCGAGCTGCGAAAAGATTATATAATCGCTTTATCACAGTTGATAAGAGGAATGCGGCGCATAATTCGAGACGAGCTAGCGAAACTACTTTCAGTGGCGCGACTTTATATTTCGCACACACCAGCGAAACGACGATACTACCGTCGGGTCTGACAACGTGAGCGTAAACAGAACTACCGTAAGCTTGCTCATTAGCGTCTACGACCACGCGTATCTTAGTGGTCACTTTATCTTCTCGAATAACAGCATGGTGAGGAATATAGTAGTCCATTTCTCGCTCCTTACAATTTCGTTTGGGCAACCCACATTCAGGTAAAATATTTTGCACCAAAGAAATATAATTGTTCAGTAGATAAACCCGTATGACGTCATCATAAAGAAGCTTGACGTTAGGAAGCGATTTAAGTTTACGTTCGAGGCTATGGAATCTCTTGCGAGCTATAACAAAAAAAAATCCTAACGCTGACGCGTCTGTTTTCAGTGGTAAAGCTGCAACATACTTCCCATTTGGAGCGCGGGTAATTAAGCTACAATAAAACTCTTCACAGTGTTTACCATCCACACATCCAATGGACGAAGCAGTAACATCTTCAATCTCCCAAAACTTACGAAGATCGAAGTTATCGAAAGAATTTGCAAAGAAAGACAGAGTGTCAGTTGAAGGTTGATAATAGGTGCTTCTCCTAGAAGTATGTAGCCGAGCATAATCTCCAATGCATCGGGGCAACCGGGTGCGCTGGTCACGGTACCGGGTCGCAATAACTTAGCGAACAACGTGACTCCAAGTAACATGTCAATATTACCTGGCACACCCCAGCTGTCATCAGCGAGTAGTTTAGGATCAATATGCTTCAATTCAGCAGTACCTATAGCACCCAGAGGAAGCTGACGGTTATCTGATCCAAGACTAGAGCGTCAATTCTATACCTAGGCTGCGAGCAAAACCGTGAGCTGAACGTAAGATTCACCGAGCCGCGAATGGGCTGCGATGTGCCACCAATACCACGAACGGTAGTTATTGAGTCCGCATGTATAGTTAGACCGAGCATACGGCAGCAACGCGATGTCATATAATTTTTTTGCGACCCAGGGTCCAAAAGACATCTAACCACCACGCCCTTACCCTTCCTACCCGCCACTAACACCTTGGCAGTAGCCAGAACTTCGGTGCTACGTGTGGCCTGGACTTGAGCAGAAGAATGCGTACACAACGCCACACGATCAGAAGTAGCTGGGTTGGCCGCAGAAAAGCAGGCTGGGTCGTTAGCGGGCGCCAGCACAGGGGCTTGCGTCGATTGCTCAAAATGCAATAAGGAATGATGCTTACCGTTGCATTTCCTACATGTTGACTTAGATAAGCACTTAGAGACGTATGTTGGCTACTTAGGCAGTTAACGCATCTGTGATTGTCTTTTACAAACTTAAATCTATTATCCGCGCTCAACTTTTGAAACGCCTTGCACGTATACAAGTTTTTATGCGTGAATTGACAAAGCGAACATTTAGATTCAGTAGCCACAAACACCTGCGAGACCTTAGATGAGGTGCTGGGTCTACCTGCGGGGGCGGGCTTAGTTGCCGCAGAAGAGATACGATATAAGATTTTTACGTGTTCACGAACAAACTTTACGAAATAATCATAATCCAACTCTTGTTGATTATAAAGCGACATTTCAAAATGTTTTGCTGTATGTGAGTCTATTAACTTAAGACCCCAATGAATAAATATAAAATCATCCAAGTTATGTTTTTTCAATTGTTTGAGTCCCGCAACCGTAGAAGTTAATTTATCGAAACCTTGTTCAATATTAGCGGGTGTCGGTCCGAATGACTTCAATGAGAACAATTGATTTAAATAATTAGTGGCGAGCGTGCGAGTATCCAGGTACTTTGCGATAAGCGCATCCCAGACAACGCGGTAATTATCGCTAGAAGGTACAATACCTACTGCCACATTCCTAGCCTTTCCCTTTAGACAACTCAACAGATAATGAATGCAATCAGAATCTGATAAATCTGCGTTCGTATGTATAATACGTTTGAAAGTCTCATAAAAGAACGAAAAGCTCTGAATATCACCGTCAAAGGCAGGCAGCTCAATTTTAGGTACCTTTATATGATGAGCATTTGGGCTCGCTGTCGGGCTAGGTTCCTTGGAAACATTTGATTCAGTTAATGAAGCTAAAGTAATTTTATCTCGCCGACCAACTCATCAAATGAATGTAAGGCACTATAGCTTACTTCGCACTTTGGATCCAATATCAACTTTAACATATTTATTTCGTCCATTATCTCATTGAATTCGCTACGTTGCCCGTCAATTTGTTTAGCCTGAGCAATAAAAGAATTACGTAATCTTTCTGTTGTTAAAGATTCTGTTGAATCCAAAATCCTTTGAACCCACGCGAGATACGAGTCGCGTTTACTTTCCAGCAATCTAATTTTAACCTTGTCCGTCATGGTGAACAGAAGTTAAAATATGTAAACAAAAAAAAACAACAAATCTTTATCTTTTCCGGAACCCGCGTAAGTGAAATTAGTGGTCCAACCAAACTGATAACTCAACGAAAGATTTTACAACTCAAGTAAACAATAGTACGGAACGATCCGCACACGCGTACCCTAACAATAATAAATTGAAAGGTGAAAAAAAATATAAAGCGTACAAAGTTTGAACCGCGTACAAGTAACAAAGTCTAATACAAATAAAATAGTAAGCACGCGTAATACCTTCTGAACGTACCCATCTACCTATTTTTATGATTAGCTTAGAGATACCTACAACCCGATAATTAACATTTATGTCGGATGCGTTGCGATAATTTTTTATTCCTTTTGTACTACTTCTATTTATATGAGATTAACTTACTCAATACATAGAATATGTACAGATTCTTAAGCAACAATAAGTTAAGTGTGAAACTTAGAAACAAGTATGGTACTTATTTCCGTAAGCGATGCGATTGTGTTCGTAACGAAATACCTTCGTAAAACACAATAAAATTCCTAACAAGTAAATACGCACATGACCGTTCGAAGTAAATTATCTAGTAAGTACTACGTTTACAAGTTAGGTGCGGGGGTGATATGTATAAATATACGGCTGTTTCCTATGAGGAGAACTAAACGCGTAAAGTTTATACAAATCTGTTATTTTACCTGAAGGTTCCTATCAAAAGATCAAGTTACCTTACAAAATAAAATAACAAGCGACGCAATGATAATCTAGTTAATTGCAATAATTAATCAAATGCGGTTGTCTAGAATTATAAAAAATTACCAACTCGTGCAATACAAGTATAGTAAGCATTTACTTAACGAACCAACAGTAGTAGTGTATCGTAAAATAACAATCAATGTCATTCATTCAGCAAATCTCGATTAGAAAAATATATAAAAGTTTCCAATGCGTAAATAAAAAGTAACCGTACGATAACAAGAACTGGAATATTCCACAGTCACGTAGGCCAACTTGATGCATGTTTTAACAAACTACCCACCATTTTCATACACGTACAAAAAAATATGTAATTACGCCGAAAATTAACTGATTTATTAAATAAACTTATTTAGCGATATGAATCAACGTTGATATTCAATTAAATGTCTCTCCTTAGTCGAGTTCAAACCTCCAGCACAGAGTACTCCGAGGCGCCATGTTGAGGGAAATGGATGGAAATTGGAAACTTGCGGTGACTTCAATCTGCAATTTTCACTGTACAAATACATTGAATGAGGACGTAACCCGAGGTACTGTAATTGGTTTGCTTCTATTAGAAGTGCTGTAGATGTGTAATAATATTCTTTTTAGGTTATTTTATTAACTTCGTTTCAGTTATTAAGGGTACAAGCCTAGCTTCATTAAAATAAATAAAAACAGCCGAACAACTTCAATAGCATTGTGATTCGTCACACACCCTGCCAGTATTTTAATTAGTGAAGCATTTCTCCAGCGCAGCCTCACCCGAGGTTCCGGATATTTTATAAATATCATGATTGCGATACGCTGAATGAGACTAGGGAGCAACGATATAAAAGATCGTATGCAATTACGATGCACACAAACGGTTGAATTATTAATTAAAACGCTCTCAAAATGTTTGCAGACGAAGAAGGCAGTTCAACGAGTTCACGTTGTTAAGTGCAGATGTGAGGCTGTAATTAGAATGTAGGTAGTTATTTGGGTAATTGCATGCACTGTTCATGTCTTTAAAAGACTCAAATAGTGTGTTGACATCTAAAATAAAGTGTATAACAATTCTTCGAACTACTTACACGTGCCGCAATCATCAGCACTGCATTAGAGCAATTAGTTACTAATTGATACTGATAGGCATTATAGGCATACTAAACTTCAAATCAACAATCATTGTTACTATAAACATATTGTGTAGTTTGCGAATCCAAAAATCTGAAACGTGATAAGAATAGGAATTTACCAACCTGATGATTTTATTCAAATTCCAAGAAAGTTCTTAGCTGCCCGAAGTAATTTTTATAGCCGTAAATTAAGGTTTGCCGAAAGTTAATCAATATTCCAAATATTTTCTTTTGATTTCATCCTCCATTGACTTGAAAAAACCAATTCTCGCTGAAATGCCCTTGGATACTAATTCAGTCAAACTTTGTAATAAACATTCAATCCTGCAATCCAGAGCGAGATATTTAATTACAAAATGCCAAGTCGAGGTATTCACATTTTGCTTTTCGTTTTACAAACAGTTACAGAAGAACGGACGCCGAATAAATAAATGAGGTATTGTTCCCCTTGAACAATGTAGGTGAAGGGGAGGAAGGAACTTTAACAATTTGTTTGTCTGTGTGTGGTTCGATGTGGTTTCGCTCTTTACAAGTTAGATAAGTGCGTTGAATGTAGAACAACTGATAAGAAACAGTCAGTTGTCGTTGTTCTAAAGTTTTGAAATTATATTTGGTTTAGACCGGTCTTCAATGGTACAAATATCTAATACTTGCATTCAACTCTTACAACAAACATTATCACTTGCCATAGGCGACAAAAAAAATATCGACTTCTGAAATATCAGAATGTCAAATGGAGTAGGTCACAAAACGACCCAGAGGGTATCACCCCTTCAAACTACTGAGACCCAGACCCAGAGCCAGAGACCCAGAGGGTATGTTGTAAACACAGTTCATATCATCTCCATCACTCTCACACACTGCAGTATTGCACTGCAGCCTGACTTCCGACATTAAATTTACTGCCGCTCACAATTGTGCTCATCACACTATAATCGCATATTGTTCGACGTCTTTTCTCGGTTTTCCCGATGTGAAAATGTTCAGGCCGTATCTAGTTTACTTTCGTTCCGTGAATATTTCATTTTATCGTGAAAAACAAATATCTTTTTAGAAGTTTTAATAATAAATAAATTTGCCTACTCTTTTCCTAACTACGTTGAGGTCTGCTTCCAGTCTAACAGGATTCAGCTAAATACCAGTATTTTATATGGAGCGACTCCCTATCTGACCTCCACAGCCCAGTAACTGGGTAACACGATAACCCTTTCAAGACTACCCGTAACAACCGTCAAAGAACTTCAAATGACAGCCAGGACCAACGGCTTAACGAACTTTCTAAAGCACGGAGGAATATCGCTATGTAATTTGTTCACCCATCCACGGACCGACCTCAGCAAGCGTTGCTTAACCTTAAAGATTGAGCCGTGCGGCTGTTATTATTTGAATTATTTTTTTAGATTAATTAATTATTAATTTTAGATTGTTGATACGGTTTTATCCATTAAACCGAATAAACATAAATATTTCTAACTTATTGAGAAACAATATATTTGATTAGGTAAAACCGCTCGACTAATTGTCTCCGTAGGAAACTTTTCTGTTGTAACCTGTACGTTGCTTTGTTAGTCACAAGCGAGCCTGTGTAAGAACAAAAATATGTGAGAGACATTACCAATTTCTTGGGATAGCCAGTCGCATGTCGGTTTGATGTTAGCCTGAGGAAATGAGTTTAAAACTTACTCGGAACGGAACTGTTTGCAAACATATATCTTCAAAGTAATGTGAAAACTGAAGTTAAAACCCACAATCCGACTCTTAGTAAACCAGATTTAAGGGATTGATAAAAAGGGTTAACGTAACATCAGGACTTTCAGAATCAGTTCTATAGAGTCGTTGACCTAACGGAACTTGCAAACGGGTCATTTTCTAAGTACATGGACGATTACTATGTATGTGTAAAAAAAAACTATAAATAGTTATTTTGTGATTGGAAATGTTATGGTTTTGTCATAAAATACAGATAAAAAGTGATACTTTAATACAATACACGTTACCTTCGTTAATTTTCTTTTAGAATATTAACGTAAGGTAATATTACTGTTTTCCTTGAAATAAAAAATAAAAGCAGTTGATCAATGAAGTTTCTTTGATAGAGTTTTACTTAAGATGCGGATATTGATGTTATAGTTAATTTCGGATCAATAAAGTGATTCGGGAATAAATGATATATTGTAAGCAAATACAGTATTACTTAAACATTGTAGTATATATCTGTTTAACTTTGTCGAGTATATAAAACCGCTCTCTCTTATTACTTGTGTCGAGAAATGTAACAACGTTAAATAATGTTGTTGTGTTACACATTGTGTGAGCCCTTTTAGATTGAAGTTTCTGTTAAAAAGATTGCCCGATTAATCCAAGAGCGACCTTTGATCGCTCACCCGTAACGCTATGTTTGCTAAAATGAAACAGTTTCATATGATAAGATTGTAAGTATGTTTCTTAAGTACCTTTATCTCTGTGAGGGCTTTGTATGAAAGTACCATTTATTTTTGTTGAAAGATGTAACATAAAATTACAACGGTTTTATCTTGTGTTTTTTCGACCATGAAGATCGTGATACAAAAGATTATAAAAATCTATATTATTCTATTGTAGACTGTCCATTATGTTACAAAACAAACTAATAAAAAGAAAACGGTTAAGTAAGCCGTAGTGCCGAGCGTTAGAGGGCGAAGTGGACAATTTCGGCGCACATAACATTTTAAAATAGCTTTCTTGGAACAGAAAAAACAGTACGTACTATTTACGTAACTAAAACATTATTTTAAACCAAGACAGTATTATTATGTTTGTTTACCGATTAGAGCTGGATAAAATCATCTCAGTATGTTATACTGTCATGCTTTCCCCAATTATATTGATTAATGTATGTGTCCACTGGAATCCAGATTTCAGAGCGAAAACTGATTTGTACCCCGAAATCCGAAAATATATTACTGTACTAAAATCATATTATCCTATAGGTCTGTTTAGTTTAGGTTTAATTTAGTAAGGCAGGTGGGATAATATTCTCAGCCCGTTTGTGGTCACGGGACAAGGTGTTAGGCAAGTAAACATGGCTTTAAAAAACCAACTTTTATTACCAAAGGACTCTTTATTATCATATTAAAACCATACAATTTAAAGTATTGTTGCGATATTGAAAATCTTTTTACGAAATGGTAACTGTGATTTAAGGTCACCTCAAATAATTTAATTAATAAGAAGTAATTGTTATAGACACCGAGCGTTAAGCTAGCCACAGCCTTTCTTCCTACTTAAGTCTAACGAGTGTAAAAAGATAATATTGCTATGAAGAAGCCCCTCAGAAGCAGAAAAAAGCTAAAAGACAAAAGGCAAGCACTTTATCTTAAATTTACAAAATCATTTCGCTTCCAAATTCTAGAAAAATCTTTGCTCATTTTTCTAACACCGTACTGACTTACTCTGATTTCATTATAATGATCTTCTCTGAGGAGCCTCCTCCTCGCGTCCTCATTACTGAGGGTCGTGAGGAGATCAACTTTTCTTTGGCGATGATTCGCCATCTGTTTCTGTCCTTAGCGACGTGGAGTGCATCGTGCAGCTTTGTGCTCAGCGTTGCACGTATTTGGTCAGACCATCTGATCGGGCTGCGGCTCCAAGGCCTCTTGCCTTCGTCCTTGCCAGTAATCATCAGCTGCTCGAGGTTATGAACATCTTTCGGGCAATGTGACAAAAGTACAGGATTCTTCGCAGGCAGGTAGGAGAGTCTGGCATTGACGTTAAGTTGTCAAAGGATAGACTCGTTTGTGGGGATCGCATGGAATTTGAAGCATCCTTCGCCAACACCACATCTCGAAAGCGTCATTATTATCATGATCAGCCTTCCTTAGCAGACTCAGATTAAGAAGACTAACTAAGGATGGAGAACACAAGAGAGTTCAACAGCTTCATCTTTGTCTTGCAGGATTTGTTACGGTCTCTTCAGATTCGCTGCAGTTGAGACATTGCGCTTTTGGCCATACCGATTCGTCTCCTGATTTCCTTCTCGCAAGACCTTGTGTTGCTGATGGTAGCGCCCAGGTAAATAAACTTATCTCCCTTTTCCCTGTACCTTGAAAAGGTAGATGTGATATGGAGTGAGTTGGTGCAGTCTACCACCATAACTTTGGTTTTGGAATGGTTGATTTTAAGACCCAATCCCATGCTGATCTTTTCAATTCTCTCTAGCAGCCTTACCATTTCAGCTTCGTTGGCTGCTGCTAGCGTTGTGTCGGCTGCGTAACGGAAATTTGAGATTCTTTTGCCAACAACAGTGACACCTCCCTCCCAGTTCTTAGAAGATCGCCGGATGATTTACTCTCCATACACGTTAAATAGAATGGGGGATAGGCTGCAACCCTGGCGTACACCTTTTTCAAACCTAAAGGGCTCCAAAGACGTCCTTCCAACCTTCACAACACCCTGGTTGTTTTGGTAGAGCGATTGGATCAGCAAAAACAGGTGCTTAGGTACTCTGAGGTGCTCTGAGATGCAATGCTTCATTATAAATGCTGTGTTTGGTGTCATTGGACTGCTCATATTTACAAAGTTTGAGGATCCTACACTAATACACTTTAGTGTCTCGTCAGCACGTTTTTGTACGGTGCATTTAACTAACTATTGTCTCCGACTTCCGGTCCCGGATATACCAGCTGACTTAATCCTACGCCATATTATGTTAGTTCATCTATTATTCTTATTTTTAATTAATTTTCTAATATTTTCAGAACTATTCAGAAACTTGATTCAATTTATTCATTCTTGGTCATTCGAAATAATACAAATGATTAAAACCTCTTAAGACTACATCCGCTTGTTAGCTATGTACGGTGAACCCGCACATTAGTACAATTAAGTAGGTTTTGCTGCGTTTGCACACGCGCGACCATTTTATATAGTTGTTACTAAGTAAAATAAATCAGTGATTTTTCTACACTCAACACGGGCGGTTTTATTATCATCCCCGGTTTCTATCTTTTTACCATAAGTGTGCAGACTAACGTCGTACATTTTTTTTGGTCCTTCGAGCCGGATCTGATATCACGCGTAGTAACAGTCCGTCGGGTATATATATCAAGGTGCGCGGGTGGTTCGGATTCAGAACCCCAGACTTGATAATATTCGTTGTTAATTTCGCGACAGTTCCGTAAAGTTCAATTATAAGTCCATTCAGTGAACGCGTAGTGAATCGTTCATAGAAGACATCAGTGAGACTCTGAGTGCCTTCATCCGAGTGCCAGCATCTGCAGATCGCTGTTGGTATTACATCTCATCGGTGACCAAGTAAGATTGTTCCTTTTGTTAAATCGTCATGGCAGTGTCAAGCGCTCGTCAGTCGGAAATATTAGAAGGACTTAATAGGATAAAGGTCAATTTCGGTAAGGATCCATTATCGAGAAAAACTCCGGATTATATCCAAAAAAGAATTGAGTCGTTGGATAACCTCTGGGGAGAATTCGAACAAAATCACCTGAAGCTCTCCGAGTTTCCAGACAAGGAACCACAATACTTCTCCTCAGACATATTTCATCAGGGTAAGATTCTCTACCAGTCTACCCGTAACCTGCTTACTGCGTTTGGCTCTGATGAGAAAGGAAGCCAAGCAAACACGGAAGCCAATGAACTGTTGGCTCAACAAAGAACCAACTTTAGGGCCTTCAACAGGTTGGTGAAGAGCATCAGCGTGAACGAAATATCGGAAAAATGGGAACTTGAAGACGAGCTTAGGGCTATACAAACCAAGTGGAACACTATTGACTCGTTGCATCTGCGTATCGATCATTTACTTCAAGGCGGTGACGTATTGTACGAAGATGAATTTAGCATGTTGGAGCGTAATTACAAGGACATCAAACGTTCACTTAATAAGAAAATATCGTCCATGGTACATGTACAGCAAGCTACGCCGAAGCTCGAAATTCCTACTTTTACGGGGAAATACACGCAGTGGCCAACGTTTTGTGACCTGTTTACAGAAGCTATTCACGAAAACAGCACCATTACCAAGGCTCAGAAGATGCAACACTTGAAAGGGAAGCTCAAAGGAGAAGCTGAACGCCTTATCCAGCATCTTCATATTTCGGCAGAAAATTACGATACAGCTTGGGAAATCCTAACTCACAGATATAATAATGCTCAATTTCTCTTTACTTATCAAATAGAGATATTTTTAAATCAGCCTTCTATTTCCAAGCAAACCGCTTATGAACTGAAGCGGCTATATGACACCACCACGGAGTGTATCCACGCTATACACAACCTTGGTGTGGACACAAACACATGGGATCCGTTGTTAGTGCATCTTCTCAGTAAGAAACTGGACCAGGAAACGTACTGTGATTATAAGGGGGCGCGTACAACACCACGAGAACTACCATCCTTGTCAGAATTTATGACGTTCCTCGAAAACAAATTTATTGCTTTGGAACCCTTACACCGTAGAGAGAGAGAAACAGCGAAGCCTGCTGTTAAACGGGAGTCAAGTTTGCAGAATACCAAACCTGTTAACCAGGGGAACCACTATAAGAAACAATATCAAGCGGCCGCTACTCAAGGACCTAACTGTCCGATTTGTAATACGCGTCACTTCATATTTACCTGTAGGAAATTCATGAAAATGACTCCAGAGGATCGTTTGACCTGGGTGACAAAGAGTCAATATTGTAAAAATTGCCTCAACTATCATCCAGACAATGATTGCACTAGTTCCAAACGTTGTAAAAGGTGTAACGCTAGCCACAACACCCTACTACACGACGTTTGTGTACCACAACACCAAACCACCGCAACCTTGAGCTCAACCGAGCAGCCTTCCTCGGCACAACATAACGTTAACCACGTCACTGCTGACAATGAAGAAATCCTGCTAACTACGTTGCTGCTCACAGTTTTTTTCAAATAATGGTACATACGTTACGTTAAGGGCGCTTCTTGATCAGGGGTCTCAAATTTCACTGATTTCGGAAAATGCGACACAAATGTTAGGTTTACAACGGCGGCAATATCATGCCTCCATTTCAGGGGTAGGGCCGGTCTCTAAACAGAGCAAAGGCATTGTAACCCTAGATTGTAAGTCTATCTACGGAGATTACACCTTGCAAACTCAGGCGTTAGTTGTGTCCAAGGTTATAAACAGTCTACCTAACTCATCATTTAGCAAACAGGCCTGGTCACACTTGAAACATCTTCAGTTAGCAGACCCGGAGTATAATGTATCTAGACCTATTGATCTTCTTCTGGATGCCAGTGTATATTCAGAAATCATATTAAGCGGCCTTATAAAGGGTCCAGCTCAGGCTCCGATAGCTCAACAAACCAAAATGGGTTGGATCTTATCAGGAAATGTCAAAAAATTCAATTGTCATGTCGCCATCAATAACCTTGAAGAGATAGCCAAGTTTTGGGAGTTGGAGGGTATCCATGACTCATCATCATCAAACGTAACTATTGGTGATCAATTTTGTGAAGACTTCTACAAAAACACCACGACACGTTTAGAGAATGGAAAATATGTAGTTGGACTACCTATGATGCCAGGCTTCGAACAGCAACTCGGATCATCAAAGTTCAAGGCTATAGCGCAATTTAAACAATTAGAGTCTAAGCTTTCCAAAAATAAATCATTTTCAAGCCAATATAAACAATTTATAAACGAATACCAGGAATTAGGTCATATGCGACAAGTCGAAACAACCGCTGATCAGGCGTATTATCTACCGCATCATGGTGTATGGAAACTTGATTCGACAACTACGAAGCTGAGAGTGGTTTTCAATTCGTCATCCAAGACTACATCGGGTAACAGTCTAAACGATTTGATGTACAGTGGACCAAACTTGCAACAAGACTTGTTAGCACTGATAATAAATTGGAGGCAGTACCAATATGTAATCACTGCGGACATCGAAAAGATGTTCCGCCAGATATTAGTCAGGGAGCAAGATCAGACTCTGCAAGCAATAGTGTGGAGAGATTCAATGGATGATCAATTGAATCAGTATAACTTAACCACTGTAACGTACGGGACCAAGGCGGCGCCCTTCTTGGCTATGCGGACGCTGAAGCAACTTGCGACTGATGACGCTGAAAAATATCCCTTAGCAGCAGTAGCTGTGCAAAACTCCTTCTATATGGATGATCTGCTGAGTGGACACAACTCAGCTGATCAAGCCATGGAGCTACAACAGCAACTGATCAAAATGCTCCAGGGTGCTGGTATGAATTTGCGGAAATGGTCCAGCAACAAACCAGAACTCTTGCAACATTTGACAACTGAACAATTGAACAGTCCTTACGAATTCAAGGGCCTCGAATCCAGAAAGACTCTTGGATTAAAATGGAATCCATCATCTGATTCATTCTCGTTTCAAAGCAATATAATTCCTGATGATAAAGTCGCGTTTACAAAGCGTCAATTATTGTCAGAAATATCTAAGATTTTCGACCCACTTGGCTGGTTATCACCGCTTACAATCAGAGCGAAGCTACTGTTTCAACAAACGTGGTCCATGGAAACCAGCTGGGATCAAGAACTACCCGAGGTCATACAAGATAATTGGCCTAAACTAAAGGAAGACTTTAACTGCATCAATAAACTCCGCATACCAAGATTTTTAGGTAACACAGAAATAAACAGTCAATTACACGCATTTTGCGATGCTTCAGACAAAGCTTACGCTTGCGTTATTTACCTCATCACCAAGAACCATAAGGGCGAGTACACATCGACTATTGTTGCTGCAAAAACAAAGTTGGCACCAGTTGCAAAGAAAACATCTCTGCCCAGACTTGAACTCTGCGGTGCCCTACTTCTATCCCAACTAGTGAAGAAGGTCATTGATTCCTTACCAAAAGCACGTATGACTCTTCATGCGTGGACGGATTCAATGATAGTCTTGGGATGGCTACATGGAGATATATCCAGATGGAAATCATTTGTAGCTAACAGAGTGAAGCAGATAACCGACATAATACCGGCAGAACGCTGGTGTCATGTCAGCTCGGAGGAAAACGCAGCTGATTGTGCCACACGAGGAATAACATTTCTTCAGTTATTAAACCATTCCTTGTGGTGGGAAGGGCCGAAATGGCTAAAAGGTTACGAGGGAAAAGATGAAACTCATCTCATGTACCAGTCCCCCATCATAGAAATAAAAGCAGCTTGTGTGAACACAGCCTTAGAACAAAATAATGTAACATTCATCAGTGACCTACTGCAAAACTGTAGTTCATTGACTCGAATTGTGCGCATTATTTGCTGGGTTTCACGTTTCGCCAAGCGCATTCGCGACAAACATATTTCAACATACCATAGTTACCTATCGTCATCAGAAATAAATAACGCATATAATTTAATTATTAAAGAAGTGCAATCACTGGAATTTCATCAGGAATTGCAACATATTAAATGTAAACAACACGTGAGTTCGAAAAGCAAGATTTGCAGTTTAAACCCTTTTCTAGATGAAAACGGCCTATTAAGAGTTGGTGGACGGTTAAATCACGCCAGTATAAGCACATCAGCGAAGCACCCTATCATTCTGCCCAGCCACAGTCGACTTACTGATCTTGTTATTAGCCAGGCTCACATAACAACTTTACATAGTGGCCCCCGACTAACCCTTTCATACATAAGGGACAGGTACTGGATTATCAGCGGAATCAGGACGGTAAAACGGCAATTAAGACTTTGTGTTAAGTGTCGTCGATTTAACAACGAAGTACAACAACAAATTATGGCGGATTTACCACGAGCCAGAGTTACGCCGTCAAGGCCATTTACGCATACTGGTGTCGACTTCACGGGCCACGTAGAACTGAAAGCCAATAAAGGGCGCGGGATCAAAACGACGAAGGGATATGTAGCAGTCTTTGTCTGCCTGTCAACGAAGGCCGTCCACCTGGAACTGGTATCTGATCTGAGTACGGCCGCTTTTCAATGCAGGTGGGCTTTGGGAAGCCGCAGTGAAGAGCCTGAAATACCATTTGAAAAGGGTCATAGGTGATCAACGTCTTACGTATGAAGAGTTTTCAACGTTACTTTGTCAAATAGAGGCGTGTCTGAATTCCAGGCCACTATGTCAACTTACTGAAAACTCTGACGACGATTGCTTAACTCCAGGACATTTCCTCACTGGGACACCAATTGTGTCAAGACCTCAAACTGAACCGGAGTCTACATCGTTAACCACGCGGTGGCAACTCGTTCAAGCTTTAACCAAAAATATCTGGCAACGGTGGTCATCGGAATATCTTCAACAACTTCAAACGAGAACTAAATGGCAAAAACCACGAAGTAATCTTGAGGTCGATGACCTCGTCCTCATCCGGGAAGAGAACGTACCACCGGGTAAGTGGGCAATGGGTCGAGTAAAGCAGCTGCATCCAGGAAAGGATGGGTATGTGAGAGTTGTTACCGTCAAGACGAGTAACAATACCATACAGCGTCCAGTCAACAAGTTTGTATACTTACCCGTAAATGAGCAGAGACCCGCATCCGAATCCGCGGCACAGTGCGTGGATGAGTCCTCTCCACGATTACCAGCTGAACCTGATGCTAAAAGGCGTTCCCCGCGACTACGAAAACAGAAACCTTTACAAGTCTTTTTCATGTCCGCTTTACTAATGCTTTTGTTTGTATCACCCAGTGATCAGACTCAGCAACTCAAATTGACGCCATATAATGTTACGCAAATTTCGAGCAACCAAGGTCTTTACTTCGACAAGATGTCCAACCTCCAAGTTATCAAGGACGAATGGAAACTCATTGTGTTTTACAACATGTCCACGTTCTATCACGGAGTAACGAACGTAAAGAGCTACATAACGCACTTGAAATTCACCGCCGATTGCATGGGCTCGCAATACGATAGCGTCATCCTACAACTAGAACAGGAAGTAAGAGAACTTGAGCATTATCAAACACTCCTCGAAAAACCTAACGCAAGAAGGCAAAAACGTGGCTTGATAAATGGAGTGGGGTATCTGGCAAATACTATGTTTGGAGTATTGGATGACAGCATTGCTCAACAATACAAACAGGATATAGAAAAGATAACCACCCATGAGAATCATCTCCAAAAATTACTCAGGAATCAAACACTGGTCTTGGAATCAGAATACAACATTCTACGACGCAGCGAGGAGACAATGAACAACCAGTTCCATTTCATCAAGGAACATCTTCGAAACGCCACTGCTGAAATCAATCGGGTGCGTCTAGACAATAGGAACGGTTTATATGTAACATCTACCGCCTTAGCCGCGAGTGTCATTCTGGCAAATCTAATGCGCATACAGCACACACTTATTGACACCGTGACAGACATCAGCCACGGTCGTATTGACCCTTACCTCCTGTCACCAGAACAACTGGCTCAACAGATCAATATCATCTCCGGGCAATTGCAGGGAAACTTAATAACCCCAATTGAGTCAACAAACCTATCTGACATGTACAAAATCATGAAGGCGTCAGCAACGTTATATGAAGGCTATCTTATCATAGAGATAAAGATTCCATTGGTGAGCAACGACATCTTCGAGTTAGACAGGATCGTACCTATCCCTCAGAAAAGGGGAACGAATCGCATCATTCGCACAGTCCCAAGCTCGCCATTTATTGCCTACAACATCCAAAAGGACCTCGCTCTCTTCTTATCAGATAGTGACCTGCAGGCTTGCATACATGTTCTAAGGAGCAAAAAATTATTGTGTACCTATGACAAACCTGTCTATAATCTAAAAATAAAACAATCGCTGTGTGATATTCAAGATGCAAGTGATATCAGAAACGTTTGTAAACAAGAAGTATCCACGTGCCACAATTATTGGGTCAAATTACATAATGTGAACTCCTGGTTTTATACCTGTTGTGAGTCATGTGAACTTCGTATTTCCTGTATTGCTGATACAACAACTACAGTCATTCAAGGCAGTGGTATCATTAAGGTAGGTCAGGAATGCACATTGAAATCGGACGCTTATAGTATCCATGCGCACAACAACTTTCTACGTCACTTGAATATACAATCGAACATCGAAGTCCCAGAGGTGTCCATTCTAAACTCACTCATTAACACGACCTTGCCCATCGATTATGATTCTGCGGTAAACCACACCCACAGGTGGAATCAGCTGGAAGAGCAAATAAGAAACATTAAGGAACAATCTTCTACAGAGTTAACCGTTCACGACATTCATCACTATTCCGTCGCTTATATTGTCCTGGCCTTAGTTGTCATCTTAGGCGGGACCTGCATTTACCTCGTTACAAGAGGGAAGTGTCAGAACGCACTTGAAAAGCAGCAGCACGAGATGGTGGAAGTACGTGGGCAGCCGGACGAGCGCGCCCCTGGGGCGGAGGCGCGAGCCGAGCACGCAGGGCCGAACTCAACGCAGAGCGTGAGGGTAACTGTGCCAGTGCCAGTGTTCAGTGAGTTTAGTGATATAAGTAAATCTACCGAAAGTGTCGATAAGGGGACCTCACCCATGGTCCGTCAGTGAAAGTGAACTTGAGAAACCAGACAATTTAATGTTACAGACTTTACGATTTAGATTAGTTACATAGATATAAACCTAATGAAATCACCTTGTATCATCTTTCAACTGAAATATGTACCATTAATGTAAGTCATCAGTTTTCATGTGTTTAACTTGACCACTTATCATCTAGGATTAAACACGTCTCCTGTCTTCTCCTTTAGAGTTGGCAGTATGTACGGTGAACCCGCACATTAGTACAATTAAGTAGGTTTTGCTGCGTTTGCACACGCGCGACCATTTTATATAGTTGTTACTAAGTAAAATAAATCAGTGATTTTTCTACACTCAACACGGGCGGTTTTATTATCATCCCCGGTTTCTATCTTTTTACCATAAGTGTGCAGACTAACGTCGTACAAGCTATTTTTATATATCAAATAATTAGTAAGTTAATGATTACGCATGATTCTTTAATTAATATTACTGGCAATAATTACAATTTAATACTAGTTATTTTATAATGTTATTCAATTTTATTATAACTTTAATATTCATTTATTGGAATAATATAAAAAGCGAATGTGTTAGGCAGTTTGAATGATTACATTGACGCTACATGATCGTGAGACGAACGCTCTGTCAAGTTGTTAGAAAATAACTGAAATAAACGTATTGTAAACTACGAGTGCCGTTTCTATACTGTGACGAGCCTTGATCACTGGTTCACACTATACACATCATTACGTCTGTGATGGTGCCTTTCCTTCGGATGATAATATTTTTATTTGTACAAACGACTTCAATGAAACTAGCAAACAATAGCTACATGTCAGCGTATTTATTAAATAATCGTCATTCTAACGATACTTTTTACTCTATAACTTTATCCCCTGTATACATGTCAGCACTTGCACACTGTAGGCGTCACAAAAAATAATCAAACACGAATTTCACTTTCATTGCTCTGAAGTGACAGCATCGAGGACGCGTCCGAAATAGATGTGAAATTTATTCAAGTGCCCGAGCCACTGCTGCAACTAAGTTTAGCAATTTATTGGTCAAATACGTGCACGGTCCCGGTATGTTTGTATTATGTGTAACATATAAAAGCTTTGCTTGCAATTCCACTCGTGCAGTATTCAGGACACGAGAACCATTAATAAAATTACTGCTTTTGTCTTGCACCGTACTGACATTGCACTTCTTGGGAACGATCACGACATAGACTCATATGTAAGTACAATACAAACAAAAAGTTCGTGAAACATTTTATTACCACTCATTACCACTCCCTGTTTATTGTTTCAGCATTTATTTGTTTCCTGCTTTCTTTTACTGTCCATTTAGTGGACAATACGTTATCCGCGCGTGACCGCCGTAAACACGTTTTATTTCCTGACACGGCAAATGAATCTTCGCAAACATATCCTGCCATAAGAAAACAAACCTTTTAGACTATTGTCACCCGATTTTCATCTTTATGACTATAGTCATAAAGGTGGAGTAAGCTCGGCGACACAAATTCAGTGAATTAATGCCAATTCATATCTATCAGGTTTTTCGCCAATTCGGTGTTATTTTTGACCAATTGTTTTACAAGCCTTTTATTTATCACAGATTGAGCTTTATGCTAATCTCTGTAGATACCACATACTTGGCGGATACACAACTTTAAACATAATGTTAATATTGCTATTTCCACGAATACTCCGCTCATTATCGTACATTCCCTCGTATTTACGAGAAAATATCTCGTGTTTATTCGAAAATACTTTCATTAATTATATTTACAAAAAACGCCTTCTTCATAAGCGACCAAACGAAATTATTATAATTAAGTGTGTAAGTTTTCTTAATTAAAAAGCAAGCTGCCGCGCGGCGTCAAATCAACCGCACTCCATAAATTTTCGTTCTTAATATCGAGATTTCTAATCGCAAATAGTAGTAATTTCTAGAGCCATTCATTAACAACGCATGAAAACGTTTCCCAAAGGGCGCAAAAAGCCTTATTTTTTCAGTCTCGGCGCAGGCGGCGAAAGCGTGTATTATGAAATTTCATAATACAGACTTTGGTGTATTTTATTTAATTTACATTCCAATTCAATTCATTTAAATAACCATATACAAGCACATACTGATGCCAATTTGGGCTTATGGTATCCAACTTTGGGGCTGTACTAAACAAAGCAACATCAAAATAATCCAACAATTCCAAAATAAAATGCTCTGGGATGCTGTAAATGCACCCTGGTACATAAGAAATGACGATCTTCACAGTGACTTTAAAACAGAATTCGTCACCACAATCATCCAAAAATTTGCAGAATCCCACGAACACAGACTTCATCGACACGTGAATGTTGAGGCTATCCAGCTGCTAGACAATACAGACTTAGTGCGTAGGCTAAAAATAACTAAACCTTTTGAATTAGTTTAGTGTAAAGTGAATGAATAATAGTGACAACGCTGTGCTATACATATAACACATGAACATAGTGTTTTTAAATTATATCAAACTCTAAGAAAGTGCTACTTTGCGGACTTGTGTAAAAGTGCAAATGGACACTACTCTTAGTTTTAACATAATCTATTACGTAACATATTAAGTTAGAGTTAAATT
Source organism: Orthosia cruda (assembly GCA_964057195.1). Classification (NCBI taxonomy): domain Eukaryota; kingdom Metazoa; phylum Arthropoda; class Insecta; order Lepidoptera; family Noctuidae; genus Orthosia; species Orthosia cruda. The sequence continues at coordinate 5,282,280 of OZ059848.1, read as the reverse complement.
GCTTATTAGTCTTTTAGGCTAGATCGTAATTAATTATTAAGAATTTTGTTCTTACTAATAAAGTAAAAAAAAATGTTTAATTCTACGATTTTGTTTTTAATTTAAACAAAATATTTTAGTACAAAAATATGGCTCGTGGGGCTTTCGTGGAGATTCCACTTTCAGATATAATATTAGGTACTTATGAGTAGTATTTTGGGACCAGAAATATAATAAACAAAGTTATGTCTTGGGAAAGTACGGTCAAACAAAAAAATATAAACAATTTTTATAAAACGATAATGTGTAAATAGTAAAACTTTGTTTTTTTTTTTTAATTTAGTGAATATTTTTCTTTATCGTTGCTCGAAATCCCAAAAACTTTCCAAGGTCCTTAATGTTACGTGTGTTCGCTGCCGTTTCAAATAAGCGCGCGCCCGCTTGAAGATTAATAACATCAACGTAGGTATATAGGTATATGAGGAACTTAACTGGAGGTCAAACAATGTATATAACAACGTAAAACGGAATGGTACTTATTTTTTCATAATTACCATAACAGTAAATTTTTTATTTCGTTTTTATCGTTTTGTGTGGAAAAGTTGTTTACCCAAAACATAGTTGAATACTCGTATCATAATAAAATAATATGAGGAGTCGAGTACCATTGCGTTGCTTTGATACAGATATAAGTTTATAACATTTTCGTAAAATAAACTAACATCATGGACGGCAATACAGTCAACTTTTCATCCCGTGTTCAGCTAATTTACTGAAACACAAAGCGGTACTGAAAACTCGTTACTCACACAATAGACTTTCAGCAAGTCATATAAAACACTCCAAGCAACGTTCGTTATAAACCAACAAATTACAAAACAATATCATACCGTAGTGTTGGCGAGCAAGTTATGACATCGTAAATTAGTCGAATGTCAGCGTTGTCCGAGCATACCTACAGCATAATCCTACCATTGTGGCTATAATGGTATCTGCAGTTAGACGGAGGAGGAGATTACAAGTGGGAGCTTGATAAATTGCTAGCACTTGACGGATAAGCTATTGATGAGGTAGCAATGAGTCAGGGTATATTTCGTTGTTTTGTTATTCTTTGCGAAAAAACGGGAAACAGTAAAAAAAACTAACTTTATATTTCCAGTCCTTACGTTTGAATTAATTGTTTGTTCCGTATGGTGTCGGACGTAAAGAATCTCACCATCCCATATCTTCCCATGGGTGTCGTAAAAGGCGACTAAGGGATACACCAGAGAATGGGCAGCAGCGTTCTCTGTGCACTTTAACAACAAACTGCGATCGCCAACCCGCCTGCCAAGCGTGGCGATTAAGGCAAACCCCCCCAAACCAAAATGAAAAGCACAAAGAAAAAACGGCCCCGAGTGCCCGGCAGCCCGTCTACCCTCGACTACGGTAGCGGTCGAGGCGATGGCGTGGCAAGGGGTGCGAAGAATCCCCGGAGTGGACCCGGCTACCCTAATAAACACCGACGACTGGACCTGGCAACGTATAACACGCGAACACTCCAGACCGACGAGAAGATAGCCGAACTCGAGGAAGAATTGAGCAGGTTGCGGTGGAGTATTATAGGGTTATCTGAAGTCCGAAGAGAGGGGGAGGACTCGATAATCCTCAAATCCGGTAACCTGCTCTATTTCCGAGAGGGTGACCGGCAGTCCCAGGGTGGTGTCGGGTTTATCGTCCACAGGTCCCTTGTGAACAACGTGGTGAAGATCGAGAGTGTGTCGACCAGGGTGGCGTACCTTATACTCAGAATATCCTCGAGATATTCGCTGAAGGTTATACAGGTCTACGCCCCGACCTCGGCTCACCCCGACGACGAGGTAGAGACCATGTATGAGGATATTTCTAGAGCCATGCATGGTTTCAAAACTCACTTCACCGTTGTCATGGGGGACTTCAACGCGAAACTGGGCAAACGAGACGTGGATGAGCTGCAAGTGGGCCAATTTGGAGTTGGACATCGGAACCACCGGGGTCACCTACTAGCCAGCTTTATGGAGAAGGAGGGCCTCTATATGATGAACTCCTTCTTCAGAAAGCGTGAGCACAGGAAGTGGACCTGGCAAAGCCCCGATGGTGCAACTAAAAACGAGATCGACTTCATCATGTCAACCAAGAAGCAAATGTTCAATGATGTCTCTGTGATCAATTCGGTGAAAACCGGGAGCGATCACCGCATGGTGAGAGGCACATTGAACATTAATATCAAGCTTGAAAGGTCTCGACTGATGAAGTCTACGCTCCGTCCAGCACAGATCCAGATCCAAAACCCCGAGAGCTTTCAGCTCGAACTTCAGAATCGTTTCGAGTGCCTAGGGAGCTCCGTGGACGAATACAGCGATGGGTTCGTGGAAGCTGTCCATACGGTTGGATCTAAGTTTTTCAAGACCCGCCGTACAGATATAAACAAAAAGCTCTCTGATCCTACTCTCAAACTCATGAAGGAGAGGCGTGAGATGATCCTGCAGTCTTCAGACGATGCATTGAAGTACCGGCAGCTCAATAGACGGATCTCAAAGTCCTTGAAAAGCGATCTCCGCCGCTTTAATACCGAGCGTATTAAAGACGCGATTGAGCGGAATAAGGGTTCCAAGGTCTTTGCAAGAGATCTGACTATTGGGCAGAGCCGGCTCACGAAACTGAAGACCGACGATGGCAGAATCGTATCCGCCAAACCGGAGCTATTGAGAGAGATCGAGAGATTCTATGGGCAGTTGTACACGTCAACCAGTAAACCCGTCGCGAATTTAGCAAAAGACCCTAGAGCTAGATTGACCCGGCACTATACCGAAGACATTCCGGACGTCAGCCTGTATGAGATTAGGATGGCTCTTAAACAGCTTAAAAACAACAAGGCGCCGGGTGAAGACGGAATTACAGCCGAACTCTTGAAGGCGGGTGGAAAACCGGTCCTTAAGGCCCTTCAGAAGCTGTTTGATTCCGTCATACTCGAGGGCAAAACGCCACAGGCATGGTGCAGGGGTGTGGTGGTACTCTTCTTCAAGAAGGGCGACAATGCCCTACTAAAGAACTATAGGCCCATCTCACTTCTTAGCCATGTCTACAAGCTGTTTTCAAGAGTCATCACGAATCGTCTCGCACGCAGGTTTGACGATTTCCAGCCTCCTGAACAAGCCGGTTTCCGTAAAGGCTTTAACACCGTAGACCACATACATACGCTGCGGCAGGTTATACAGAAGACCGAAGAGTACAACCTGCCTCTCTGCTTAGCGTTTGTGGACTACGAGAAAGCCTTTGATTCGATCGAGACTTGGGCTGTGCTGCAGTCTCTCCAACGGTGCCAAATTGACTACCGGTACATCGAGGTGTTGAAGTGTTTGTATAAAAACGCCACCATGTCAGTTCGACTTCAGGATCAGTCCTCGGAACCTGTCTTTCTGCAGCGAGGTGTGAGGCAGGGAGATGTCATATCTCCGAAACTGTTCACCGCTGCACTGGAGGATGTCTTCAAGGTTCTGGACTGGAGAGGGCTAGGCATCAACGTCAACGGCGAGTACATCACTCACCTTCGGTTTGCCGACGATATAGTGGTCATGTCTGAGACTATGGAGGACCTCAATACAATGCTCGATGACCTCAGTAGAGCCTCCGAAAGAGTGGGTCTTAGGATGAACATGGACAAAACCAAGTTGATGTTGAATGCCCATGTCACACCCACTCCTATTAGGGTCGGAGACTCTACACTCGAAGTTGTGGATGACTATGTCTACCTGGGACAAACGATCCAGTTGGGTAGGGCCAACTTCGACAAAGAGGTCAACCGTCGAATCCGACTCGGCTGGGCAGCGTTCGGGAAGTTGCGCGGTATCTTCACGTCCAACTTACCACAGTGTCTCAAGACGAAAGTCTATGACCAGTGTGTGTTGCCAGTTATGACCTATGGCTCTGAGACGTGGTCGCTCACAATGGGCCTCATCAGAAAGCTTACAGTCACCCAAAGGGCAATGGAGAGGGCTATGCTCGGAGTTTCCTTACGTGATCGAATCAGAAATGTAGAGATCCGCAAGAGAACCAGGGTTACCGACATAGCCCGAAGAATTGCCAAACTTAAGTGGCAGTGGGCAGGGCACATTGCTCGCAGAACGGATGGCCGATGGGGCAGAAAGGTTCTGGAGTGGCGACCGCGAACCGGAAGACGTTGCGTTGGAAGGCCTCCGACCAGGTGGACCGATGACCTGGTGAAGGTTGCAGGGATCCGCTGGATGCGGGACGCACGGGACCGGTCAATGTGGCGACGCTTGGGGGAGGCCTATGTCCAGCAGTGGACGTCTTGCGGCTGATATGATGATGATGATGATTACGTTTGAATTATATGTGTGTACCTAGGTAGAATAAACAAATTAATATTATTTCTATTTACCATTACTTTACTAAATCTCATGCAGTATTTACAGACTCGTTAGACTCTGTAAGCGCACTATACCGTGACATGCTTGAGGCAACGCAAACAAAACAAACCTTCAAAACGAATACGAGGGTTGTTTCCTTTTTCATGTCTTGCATGTACCAGTGCTGTATTTAAATAAGTTATATAATGCACATTTTGAAAAAATATTTTGTCTCGGTATTTTATTTGTAAACAAAAAATAATAACAAAAGTTATTTAAGTAGTACCCACTCCGAAATTGCTGCTCGTCTACAAACAAGACGTGTTCTTGGAATTTATGACAGTTTTTTTAGATTTACATAGCCACCACTTGTCAGTGATGTACAATATTGATCGATATAGGGATATTAAAACAAAAACCGCCAAATAATAACAGCCGCACGGTTCGATCTTCACGGTTATGCAACGCTTCCGAGGTCGAGGAAAAGGCTGGGCAGATTTATTGTTTAAGTTCTATATTCTATATTTCTGAAACTTTTAAAACAAATGAAGTTTTTCACGATAAGATGATATATAAACGGAACAACAATGAAATTGATATGGCCTGAACATTTTCACATCGGAAAAACCGAGAAAGGACGTCGAACAATATGCGATTATAGTGTGGTGAGCACAATGGTGAGCGGCAGTAAATTTAATGTCGGAAGTCAGGCTGCAATGCAATAGTGCAGTGTGTGAGCGTGATGCAGATGATATGAACCTTGTGCACATATCCTTTGGGTCGTTTTCTGACCTAATTCCATTTGGCATTCTGATAGTTCAGAAGTTAATAAAAAAATTGTCGCGTATGGCAAGTAATAATGTTTGTTTTAAGAGTTGAATGCAAGTATTAGGTATTTCTTTGTACCATTGGAGACTGGTCTAATCGAAATAACAAACATTTGAAAACTTTCGAGCAATAACACGGTTTCTTATTAGATGTTCTACATTCACCGCACTAATCCAACTTGTAAAGAGCGAAACCACATAGAACCACACACTGACAAACAAATTGTTAATGTTCTATTCTTCCCTTCAGCTATCCCTGGACCAATACCTCATTTATTTATTCGGCGTCCGTTCTTCTGTAACTGTTTGTAAAATGAAAAGCAAAATGTGAATACCTCGACTTGGCATTTTGTAATTAAATATCTCGGGATTTCAGGATTGAATGTTTATTATAAAGTTTGACTGAAATAATATTCAAGGGCATTTCAGCGAAAAAAGTTTTTTCAATTCAATGGAGGATGAAATCAGAAACTGAAAATGTTTTGGAATAATAATGGAATTTGTCGATTTTACTTAACTTTCGGCTAACCTTAATTTACGACTGTAAAAGTTACTTCGAGCAGCTATGAACTTTCTTGGAATTTGAATAAAATAATAACAGTTTGTGATCTCTCAGTGGATACCTATGTACATCACGTTTCAGATTTTTGGATTCACAAACTAGCGACAACACAATAGTTGTGTTCAATGTTTATATAATAGTAACAATGTTTTTGATTTGTACTCTAATGCCTTCATGTGTGTGTCTTTTATTATACCTTCAGTACATTGATTATTAAATAAATAAATGATGGAGTAAAATAAAGGGTCCGTCCACGTGTGTGTTTATGTTAATCCGGCCTGTTCTCCGGTCGTTGTACTTAATGACCGTTCACCATTGCTCCACCGGTCGCGGCTGCTATCTCATATACTATTAACCGGGCAGCAGCAGAAATGTATTTAATTTAGTCGGAATTAGGCGCATTTTATGTATGGAAGATGCTAAGTACATACCCTTACTTATTAATATACCATTAGTCCCTAAGATGTATAAAAGGTGAAGGTGACAATTAATTTACCAAGATGATAGCTACAGTAACATAATTAGCATCATAGGAAGTTTACCTAACTTTTGCTTACTCGACAGCGTATGTCAATTTGTATTTGAATATATTCTTGCCTGCGGCGCGCTGCCGCTTACTTACTTTGTGGTCCTACTGTTCTACTACTAATACTACTTCTTAAATTTTAGAAGCGTATTTATTCAAATACAGAATTCCTTCGTTCTGGATTTTAAATCATTGTAACTGTCAACATCATATTGTATTGTAGTTAGATTACTAATCCAAATTTGAAACGTATGGAACAGTTGAGAATTATTGTAAACTATAGAGGGGCAAAAACGCTCGGGGCACCGGAGCGAGTGAAAGCACGAAGATCTAAAATGTATGATTTCGTTAATAATGAAGTGATGAAAGAAGAGGTGAAATTGGTAATCATAAATATAAATACAAGGTTACAAAAGCTTTGCACTCGCTTTAAAATTATATGTCACAAGCGACAGAAAGACTTTTGACACGCGTCTATTTTTAGTAATTCCCGAGAAATAGAATGTGCTGCGTGGAGCTACAATGAAACTATTTTGTAAAGGATATGACAATTATTGAGATTGACGTTGATGGACAAAAGGGTTAATGATTCTCATGAATAAAACGAACGTGAATAAAAATTAATAAAATCAAAAATCCCGACTGCAGGACAGTTATGAAATTTGGCAAACGTGTTTATAAGCCTACATAGCGTAACATAATATATGAGTATTGTGCAGTTACAGAAATATTACATCTTATGTATGTAATATTTCTGTATTGTCGAATTAATTACCTCCAATTGTTTTTTGAAGTCGGTAATGACAAGAAGAAAATCATGCTATGCAGTCGGAGGATACATAGTCACGAGCGGGCTGACCAAAACCATAATTATGTCCTTCGACCGGATAGCATAAGTTTTTTCTTGTTTACATCTTTTTAGGTCGATCCTTAAGCAGTCGGGCTTTTTATTTTATTATCTTTTTAGGCTTCTGTACTCAAAGGGTAAACACGGGACCCTATTACTAAGACTCCACTATCCGTCTGTCTGTCTGTCAGTCACCAGGCTGTATCTCATGAACCGTGATAGCTAGACAGTTGAAATGATGTATTTCTGTTGCCGCTATAACAAAAAATAGAATAAAATAAATATTTAAGTGGGGCTTCCATACAACATACGTGATGTTTTTGTCGTTTTTTGCGATAATAGTACGGAACCCTTGGTGCGCGAGTCCGACTCGCACTTTGTCGGTTTTTTTTTATGTACAACTTTTAATGGATTTTTTCGAAATACCTTTAAAACGTATAAGGCATATATTAGTGTAATCACCTCTTAAAATCCTTCATTTTGATACACCACTTGAGTTTGGATTAAAAATCATGTCAAGAAATTAATAACGAACGAATAATAAACGATGAATAATAATAATTAACGATGTCCTAATTTTATAAATTCGTCCAGTGGTTCGAAATATATAAGGTGATAAAGAATATTACATATATACAAGATACGCGCGAAAAACATAACCCGTTTCCAGCAGTCGGGTAAAAAGGAATGGCAAGTTTTAAAATAACTTGTGACGCAAGCAATTTCTTGCGACATCCTCCAGCAATAGTTGACTAAGTAGACACCAAGTTAAAAGCGTAAACGGCCTAGAAGCAGCATTTTTATTGTCTTTTTGTGCTGTCACCGGCATCGTAATACTTTCTGTCTTTTAATGAATCTAGTGGCAGTACTCTTACTGACTTTACACTGCCTCTTTGTGGAGACTTCAAGGTTTATATTAAGAGATTTTACTTGCCAGTGTTTAACCTTGAACAGTTGAGGTGCTGAAGCTGCCAAGTTAAGCTACACTTACGAGGTCGGTTTTTGGATAGGATTAGTGTTTTACCACGAGCGGTTGAGGTGTTCCATGATGATTATGATGATGTCCATCATGACGATGATGATGATGATGATGTTTATGATGATGGTGATGACGATGTTCGTGATGATGGATTGCTATAGAAAGAATAGAATTTTATCCATTCAAGAACTAGGAAGTTAATTGCAATGGAGATGATTGTAATTGAAACGAAATTCGAAGGAGCCTATATTTATTTTTTTATCTATCGTTAGGCTCGCGTTTGACCACTATCTCGCCTGATGGTAAGTGATGGTGTGGTCTACCGTGAAGCACGCTTGCCTAGAAGTAACCTATTCACTCTTGACGCACGCTTGCCTAGAAGTAACCTATTCACTCTTGACTTAAAGACCCCAGGGTTGTAGCTATCAGAAAACAAAGACTCCGGCAGAGAATTCCACTCCTTAGCTGTGCGCACAATGAAAGTATTAGCAAAAGGCCTTGTGCGTATGGGCAGGATGTCCACCATGTGACAATGGCGCATGGCCGTACGTCTTGTAGTCCAATGATGGAAAGGGCCAGGCAGAATTAAATTCTGAAGTACCGTTGCACACTCCCCGAAATGTAACCGATAAAAACACCGATAGGCTGGCTACTCGGTGTCGATGTTCGAGGCTCTGGAGCTTTGACGACCAGTGCCTCGTTGCCAATATGCTTCTTGACTCGCCTGTCAATCGACTCAAAAATTCAGAGAGTACTGTCTTTTAGATAATGAAATATTTTAATTTTATTCACGTAGGTACTATCGCTGCGGCGGACCCGTAACTACTGTTCTGACGCGGCGGAGGTGCGACACCGCAGTGCAGCTGTGCTGCCGCTGCATTGCTGCGGCGCTTGGGATATAACCTCATATAAACCTATAGATAATAAATGGGGACCGTCTTGTCCGTTCTTCTCCACGTAGTTATTTTCCGAACGGATAGTAGAATCACTTAATCATGATCCAGCCTTAGTTGTCCCCCCAGCGACGCCCTGAGCCGAGGTTCGACCTTATTGGGGGTAGCTCAGCGTGGTCGCTTAGGTTTAGCTTTTTGCGCCTGGCTGGAGGCTCAAGTTTAGTCTCCACAGGATCGTACAGTTAAGCAGTAGCCAATCACTCTGATTGAACTGCGACGCAAAAAAAATAAAAATGGGGACCAGTAGTGCTGCAGCAGCACTGCTGCGTAATGTGGATTACGGAATCATACGTTTATGAAATGCTAAGGGGTAAGTGTGTGTTTAGTGGGTATACTTATTTATTTGGCCAATTTTTGTAAGTAAACTCGTAATTTTGCTACATTCATGCTAAATTTCCTCGTGAGTACATGCCATAGACCAAGTTCATTGTAACAGTTGTAACTTTTGTTTAGGATTGACACAGAGAATATAAGGGCTGCGTTCATCGGGCCTGAGCAAGAATAGTACTTTTTCTTTACAATTTCGGGCTGACTAGCAATAGAGTTCTGGCAATTGTTAGTAGGTACACTTTTTATAAGACGTATGTTTAAAAACTCTTTCTCATTTAACTAAGCACTTACAAAAATTTACATGGTAAATTACTGCTCAATTTATGACTTAACCGGTTGTGTGCCTTAATTACCGAAACAATTAATCTACGTTTTAAGCACTCAAAAGTTTAAAAGATACACAATTTAATTAAGTTTCCTATTTGACCATTAGTATCGTGCATTTTCATGATTTATTTACGTAAGTAGTAGGTACCAGAAAAAGGTGTTTTCCTGCTTAAAAGATCTTCTTTATAAAACTTCAAAAAAAAGAACCTTCTGCTTTATATTTCTTCGAGTATCTACTGTTAAATACAGGTCTGTGGATCCCAAGGCAGGAGCTCACGCTGGGACCCATTGGCAGCGCTGCGACTCCTGGATCCAATCAGAACCGGTACCCCACGAAACTGCGATCCGCAGCAGTGGTAAGCTACGGGTCCGTTCCTTATTGGGAGATATACTGATTCCTACTACGGGTGTAAGGTGGCACAATTTGTTCACTCTTACCTGATATTCCCGTGGTGATCTTTTGTTCCTCGTTCAATCCCGTGCCGTACGTTGTATAGGGAGCGGAAAGCATATATATAATAACCAAGGACAATGATGGGATGAGAATTTGAGAGGGACACAAACGCGTTCTGAGCCGGGGTCCAGCCACCAGCCCGCGTTCCCGGGAAAAGCACTTCGATGCGCGTGAAATATACACAAAACCGACTGCACGAGCGCCCCACAATACCGATCGCGAAAGGCGGCCGCAATTACAAATCACGGTGAGCTAATTATATCTCGATTAGCATATAATTCCAAGAAATCCCGATTTCTCTCTCTGCTCGGTACACATTTTCCTTTTCGACTCTCGTCAAGTGTCAGCTGTCAATTAAAAACTGTCAAAATCGCTGACAGCTAACTGACATGGTGTTGCAACAAAATATTAAAAATCGGGTATTCTCGCCACAGGTTTCTGGGAAAGCACATGTAGTTCCAAGTACTTGTGGTTTTGTTTTAAAGATTGCTACCTTTTGACTTGTTTTTGTGTAAAAGTGTTTTGTCCTTGTGTTTGTTAACAGGTAAGTACTGTGTTTGTCCCCTTTTATATTAGTTTAGCTCAAAATGGATAGGAATAAACCGCCCGACCCTGATCCGCCGGACATCCCAGCTTCCTTACCTCTTTTTACTCCCTCGCCGAATCCTCTATCGCAGTTTGCGGATGTGGTCTGCAGCGTTTCCGAAATGGAAACCTCGCAAACCTCACGTAAACTTCCTAATAACGCAGAAACATCTACGCTGACATCTCCTAACAAACAGCCTAAGAGCCAAATTGGCCGTGTAAGATACTCGGTTATGGATAAGGGACCATATATTGTGCATGTCTCTCGAGTTGAGACTCAGGATAATGCTGGCACCACTCTGCATCCCGTGATCTTTGGGCAGTTTTTAATAATTAACAAGATAGCTAACATCGTTCGTGGCGGAGTCAATAAAGTCGGAAGAAGTAAGGTATCGGTTGAGTTTTCATCACCTCAGGACTCAAACGCATTTTTAGTTAACGGTTTGCTATCTAAGCACGGTTACACAGCTACAATTCCTACATTTAATATAACAAGAATGGGTTTTGTGACAGGGGTTCCTTCGGATTTAAGCGAAGAAGAGGCTCTTACATATTTGGCTGTGCCCACTGGCTTTGGCCAAATTTTAAAAGTGCGCAGAATCAACCGGAAGGTTCAGACTGAAGGAATAGTAGAGTGGAAGCCTACAGAGACTTGTGTACTCACATTTGACGGACAAGCCTTACCTAAACGAGTGTTTTGCTGCTACAGACAAATTTATTTCTTAAACATAATTAACTTTTGCTTTAGTCATGGCTGGGTACCAGATCATTGGAAGCTACAGATCATCATCCCATTACTAAAACCTGGCAAACATGCAAATGATCCGAATGGCCTTAGACCAATAGCCTTATCTTCAGTCCTAGCCAAGCTGCTGGAACACCTTATAAAAAATCGTCTAGAGTGGTTAGTCGAATCGAGAGATTTACTGCCGAATTTCCAATTTGGCTTTAGGGAAGGGCTCAGTACTATGGATAGTGTTGGCGTCCTAGTCACGGATATCCGTTTGGCCCTCTCCAGAAATCAATCTGTTGTTGCCGCTTTCCTTGACATCTCCTCCGCATACGACAACGTACTTCTTCCTGTACTCAGGCAAAAATTGCAACAGCTGAGTCTACCGGCAAAGATGATACAGTGTATATGTGAACTCCTTTTGTTCCGGTCATTGGTTCTTAGAGTTCAGGGAGAGGAGTTCGATAAGAGGCAGGCGTGAAGGGGACTCCATCAAGGCTCTGTCCTCAGCCCCCTGCTGTACAATCTATATACGGCCGATATTGGGTCCTGCCTAAACAATAATTGTCAGATCCTGTAATACGCCGATCCGATGACATTGTTCTATACGTGACAGATTCCTCCATCGTTGACGTGGCTTCTTCTCTATGCCTCTCTTTGGACTCTCTGAGCGGGTGGCTTTTAAGTCATGGTCTTTCCCTCTCCGCACCAAAAAGCTCGGCAGTAATTTTCTCTCGCAAATGGCAATTCCCTCAGATATCAGTGAGCATTTTAGGTCATAATATCCCTATAGTAGATAAAGTTAAATTTTTAGGCGTTTTTTTAGATTCTAAATTAACAGGCAAGCCTCACATAAATTCCCTCATTAAAAATGCGAAAGAATTATCTCAATTTTAAAAGTTTTTGCGGGTGTTTGGTGGGGTGCTCACCCCTACACCATGAAGTTAGTGTACAATGCCTTAGTCCGTAGTGTTCTGGACTATGGAACGTATCACTTGATGCCCTGTAACAAAGGTGCTTTGGCGGGGTTAGATAGAGTTCAGTCCAAGTGCCTTCGGATCATCTCCGGTTGCATGAAGTCCTCCCCCGTTAACGCATTGCAGGTTGAATGTGCCGAACCTCCCCTTGCCTTAAGACGACAATATCTTGCCACCCGTTTTTTATCTAGGCTAATCTCTAGGTCGTTCCATCCCCTTATAGTTGGATTGCATGAGCTAGACGCCTTATGCAGAAGCTCAAATTATTGGAGAAATAAAGAAATCCCATTAATTATAAAAGCATTTCGGGGTGTTCAAAATTTAGATTGTCCGATTCTCCAGCATCCTAGATTACCCCTTTTTGACTTTGCTTACGAAGTATTATTTTTTACCCCTAAAATTATCTATAATATTGGTATATCCAAAAGATCCCCATCAGCTAATTCGGCCATCAATGCGGTGGTGGGTGAGAGATGGAATGGTTTTCAACTGTTCTTCACTGATGCTTCGAAATTAAATAGTTTTAACAACACTGGAGCTGCGGTATATTTCCAAAGCTCTAGAATCGTATTACAGTTCAAGTGTCCTAAGGAGTCTTCTGTATTCACAGGCGAGTGTGTGGCTATATTGGAAGCTTGTCTCTTTATAGAGTCACACAATAACATTGAGAAAGCTGTTATATTTACAGATTCTCTTAGTTGTTTGCAGGCCCTGGATCAAAGTCCTTTCAAAAGTAAATTACATAGCCCTCTTATATTAAAAATCAAAAAATCTTTACTAGCTTGTGCTAATAGTCAAAGAGATATTCAGCTAGTTTGGATACCTAGTCATTGCGGCATCAAGGGTAATGAATGTGTTGATGCATTGGCTAAAGATGCCTGATCATCTGTAACGGCTGATATCTCACATAACACTCACCTGAGTTATGACTTGTTGTCCCTCCCCAAATTGAGTCTCCAGGATTCATGGCAGGCACATTGGAATATGTCCAGCAGGAAGAAAGGCAAATTTTTCCATGCTGTCCAACCGGTCATAAATCCAAAACCATGGTTCTTTGGTTTTAGAAAGGTCTCCAAAACCGCTATATCTGTCCTTTGCAGAATCCGTTTAGGTTTTTGCTGTACCCCTGTCTTTCTTCATAAAATCCGTATACGTGACTCCTCTCTCTGCGAGTGCGGATTAGGCGAGGGTACCTTGGATCACATATTTTTTTAATGTACAAATAATGATTCCTCACTTGATCTATACCGCCGTCTCTCTAAACTGAAGATCCCTCTCCCAATAAATTTCCCATCTCTTCTGACTTATTCCTCCCCAGATCTCCTTTATATAGAACCAAATATTCGAAGACATGTGACATCCACAAACCCGCACTGGGCCCGCGTGGTGGATTACAGCCCATTCCTTCTCGCAGAGAGGAGGCCTGTTTCCCAGCAGTGGGAACATTAAAAATGGCTGATGATGATGATAAACCATTTTATGTGTAGCCAGATATTACCTCTGTAAATGTAATCAAATCATCAATTTGTGACTTCCTGATGAAATTAACTTTCACCTGTTCGTTACAATGGGTATTTCATTTGCTTTTTTGTCAAATCTATCACGATTAATGTCTCTATTATTTACTGTGCCAACTCAACGTATTCCCTCATTAATTTCATTGTGACGTTTTATTGCGTTATTTTGTCATGATGTCTTCCTTTTACTTCCCTTGTCTGGATTCCAGCCGCTTTCAAGTTTATGTTTTGCCTAATTTGATAGTAAATATTTGCTTTTCATTTAGGTTTAAGGAAACCATTACAAATAACCTAACAATATTGTGTCATAAGAATAAAATTAATTGCAGTCGAATAAAAGCACTAAGACGACGATGTGTTTCACAGTGTGCCAACTGGTACTCTTGATACATTTCTTGGCGCACACTGACATGTTTATAAATAAAGAAGCCACGAATATCTTGTGATTACGAAAATGAAAAGAAAAAAACGAAATGAAACGTCAAAAGGAATTGATAAATTCAAATTATTCGAGCAAGCAAACCTTTGCTGATACAAAGCCGGTTAAACATCAAATTCGTTTCAGTTCGGCATCAAATCTTAGCCCTGAACGAGCAACAAATATTAAATTCAGCGAAACATTGCTAAACCGAAACTCGTCTTGAAATCATACAGCCTAATATTATTAACTCAGCCTTCATACGTGGTTCTCAATACATAAATTATGTTGAAAATATAACACGTTTTCATAAATGGAGTCTGAAGGTAAATTCCCGTAAAAGCCTTTGTCTTTCTCTTTTGGGCAATTCAGACGTTGAATTTTAAACTGAATACCTAAATCCATGATGTAGAACCTTTTAACCGACTTCGAAAAGGAGGAGGTTCTCAATTCGACAGTTTTTATGTGTGTTCTTTTTTTTTACAATCTCTTACAATTTTCATTTTACTAGGAGAACCGATTTTGATGATTCTGTTTTTATTTGAAAGTTGGTGCTTCTCGTGTGGTTCCATTTAAATTTAATGAAGATTTTCGGAGATATACAACAGAACTCTTCAATAAACAACGTCAAATCTCTCGAGATTGCAGCAATCGCATGTCTATTTATTGTTTACGCTATTTCATAACATAACATCACGCCAGTACGCTCTAAAGGGGTACGCAGATATGTACAGTTCACCCTGGTACTGGTACCCTCATTTCATCGGTAATATTAGTTTTATGTTATTCGGGTAATTTATTCAGGCATACCTGTTGGTTGTTGGTTTGGCTGTGAAATCTGTGTAACAGACGTCGGATAGACAGACAGACACGTGAGCAATAGGGCTCCATTTGACCCTTGAGGTACGCAACCCTAAGAATGACGATTCCTACATAGGGAGTACGTAGGTAGGTAGGTACTTACCTCATTCACTCTCTTTGATAAGTGGATTAAAATGAACGCCTATTTGTTTTGCCTATTTTGTAACCATATATAATTATATCAATAAATTGTATTTATTTTGTATTTTATCAGAAGCTTGAACAACAAGCTTATAAAAAAGACCTATGGAAATATTCACAGTTTCTACCTGCAGCCATAAATTGCATTGCGGGTGAATATCGATCCATAATCTCTACAACTCTTACAATCTTCAAGATAAGACGTTATTATTATTTTATGTTTACATAGAACTTCTTTATTTCATATTACACTACAATAAAACATTGCCATTCGTCCTGCTTAGCATGAAACAAACATAAAAGCCATAATTTTGCCACATCTTTAACACCTCATTATGAATGCTCTCTTCAGGTACATAAATAGTTAGTAGGAAGTCATAACTCACCGGCAGGACTCCCCGGCTCTGCGCCTGTAAAATTCACTTCCTCACGAAGTTATTTTGTTTTTTTGTTCATTTATTTTTGCGGTACATTTTATGATGCTGTTGAAGGAAGTTGCAGAATGCAAATCGTGTGATATTAAAAGGCTGTTTTTATAAATAGTGGATGTGTGATCAGTTATAGCTGGTACCTTGTGTTCATCCATGTTCATTGCCTTTTAAACTATTAGGAACGAAAATCTAATAAACGGTGATAACAGCCATTTTAATCATTCTTGTTCTGGATGGCTTACAAATGGAATTAGTTCCGCTCGATGAAACTAAAGCAAATTTGATAATTAAGAAGGTAAAGGTGGTTTTCTTTTATGACACGGATTTATTTCAAAGTTTGTAATATAATATTTACCTATTATACTCGTACTTGCAAACTAACTTATACCACTTTAAGCCCATGTTACAAAACATTACAAAAAGTAAACGCGTTTTCCAAGAATCAGGAAGGTATAAGCGAGTGTAGAGATTGTTGCTAACATAAACGTGATGTTGCATACTGCATGTTTTGAGACTTTTTATCCAGATTTTCAAACAAATGGAAATCTGGGAATTATCAAAAATATATAAGTTCTAGAAGATCTAGTTCAAAAGAAACCAACTGTCGAAATTTTGAGGTAACTGGCTATATTCAACTGTAATTTTTGTGCTACGACAGCATAGCTCTCGTAGCGGCCGTGTAGCCTTGCTACGCCGTAGCAATGGTTTCTACCCAAAACATTCGTGAGGCTATTACGTCCAACCTGTCGGCAAGTTACTTAATGTTTCAAATGTTTTCCCGTTAATTATGTACATTGTATGATGTGTACTCGCATGAGACTATGCCTGTTATTATCATTCTGTGCCGCCGTTTTCGTAGTGTTTTGTTGTGTGATACATTATTTAGGGTATTAGAGAAAATTGGTTACTCTTTAAGATTCGCCTACATTGCCTATCTACGACTACAAACATAGGGCGCATCACGTCACTAACGTTCGCTTTAGCTTCCCTCTTGCACTGATTGTGTTTATAAACTAATATTTCAGTTCACCATATTTTAAGTAGCTCAAAGTTAAATCATGACATAGTTAGCCAGATAAAATAAGTAGATAAAACCAAGAGTATTTCTATTAAAGTATTTGTAATAAGGTCACAAGCCTCTAATGCCAATTTAATTCTAGCACTGAAAACTTTACAATTCCCTAACATTGCCGCATCTCGTAACGCTGAGTGCTAATTCATACTTGGTCAATAAAAAAAATACAGCATGATGAGGTCACGGCGTCGCTCCGTATAGTAGCAGAATGTCAGTTCTCTGAATTAATAAAAACTCTACCGGAATATCTGTTCTTTAGGCACATTCATCTTAATTGGTGCGACTCTTTAAAAGGCGGTTGGTCCATCCATTACTATGTAATAAATGTGTCATACAGCTTTTTGTTTTATTTGTAACTCTGTTTTTACACCCTCTGCCTTCGCTACATTCTAATAGGTACCTGAAGAATATAAGCATCAGGATATTTACTTTTACCATTGTGCATAAACTACAAGATATTGTTTACAAGCGACGTCACGAATATATTAGTCATAAACTTGCGTCCTAAATTTGTGAGAACTTCGTGTGGACTTAACAACTGTGCATTCAATCTGAACGGTATTTTAGTTGGTGTATTAAGTTCGGAACGTAAACTTCAAATAGGTATTTTCAAAGTTGTTTCGCCGCTAAATAGCCTCTATACCGTAAATAAGTTGACGTCTCTTTATAGAATAAAGAATGACAATATCACAAAAATTAAAAAAAGTCTGTCAAATCCAAATTAAAGACAATTTTTGTTTTTTGTTTTTCTTATTCTACGTTAAGTGTACACGTGCGAGTTGGCACCGCGACCGGGTCTTCGCTGGTGTAATGTGAAGTGAGACCGCGACATGTGTCGCACACAAATAACTTCGGAAATATTCCAAGGAAATGTATCATACAAATGTTTATTGACAGTTTACACACCAACTCTTATTCCGGTATATCACACTATTTCCGATTATGTTAGTAGTACGATATTGTTGTACTATGACGTAAGTAGAGCTTGGACAAGTAATGGTCGCATACATTTCAGAAACCACATTGAAAAAGTCTTACTAAGTACATAATAGTATACGTTATCTTAGTCAATTATAATTCAGTTACTTTACTTTAAACGTAACGTAAATTACTAGTACATACAAGGTGTATGTAATGTATTATGCTGACTTTATTTTATTTAATATTTGACTTTACTTTAAAGAAAGAGGAAGGGAGGAAGGAGCTCGTGGCTAAATAATAACAGCCGCACGGGTCGATCTTAAGGTTAAGCAACGCTTGACGAGGTCGGGCCGTGGATGGGTGACCATTTCAACATACCGAGTTTCCTCCGTGCCTCGGAAAGCACGTTAAGCCGTTGGTCCCGGCTGTCATTTGAAGATCTTTGACAGTCGTTACGAGTAGTCAGAAGCTTGAAATCTGACACCAGTCTAGCCAAGGGGTACCTACCGTATTACCCAGTTACTGGGTTGTGGAGGTCAGATAGGCAGTCGCTCCATGTAAAACACTGGTACTCAGCTGAATCCGGTTAGACTGGAAGCCGACCCCAACGTAGTTGGGAAAAGGCTAGGCAGATGATGATTTGACTTTACTTTATCGGCGTCGCCGATAGCAACTGACGCGTTATTCACGTGTGCCACACAGCTCCCATCTGCAGTCTCTTACAGCTCATTTAAACCCGCCCAAGCCTTGTCTACAAAGTAGGAATGCAACTTTCTTTTTCTACCTCCTCTCACGCTATTTACTTGTGCAGTTCCGTTTGACTTCACAATCGAATAGTTTTTGAATATATTTCAGGTGTAAGTTTTTTATTATAAGTCAAGTAGACACAGACGTCGTTTACGATCGTAATAATGGGCAAGTCCTTTTACATAGATATAAGGAATCAGACTATTTATACCATGCCCATATATTATACCATGTTATAGGTACATAATATACTTTTCAACACACTTGCTCATAAAGTGGCTCTAATTTCACCGCAATTAGGCACATAATGACACCTGTTATCAAACTGTGACTTTTTCATTACTATTATTCACAAGTGAGATAAAGAGATTTTTTTTCATTTATTGGTTGAGTTGCTTTGTTCTTAAAAAAGTTTCGATACAAAAAAGATCGTGCTCAATAGTACAAAAGCAACATTTCATGCAACTTCGTATTTAAACTACACGCACGCTACTTGCACGTGTTTAATAAATAAAACTTTCACTTAAATATAACTTTTATTTTTGTCTGTAATAAAGAAAACTTGAAATTCCCGATTTTGTATGTGTCTAAAACGCTATCCGCGAAAAGCCAAAAAAAAGATAACTCATTTTTTTAGTCTGTGGCTGATCGCCATTGTTAGATGCGCGCGCAAAGGAAAACTGATTGATTTTGCCCGCCATTGCGAAAAAATTTTCATAAAAAGAGTTTTCACGGTTGGAAATGATTTTTTTGTATTATTTTCTTCACAAGTGTGTTGAAAAACGTCGTATGATACACGTGTGTATTGGTGATTACCGTCTTCGGCTCTCTTAAGACCCTCACCTAACGGCTCGGGTCTCAATGACACCTCAGCGGTAATCACCAACATTACACACTTGTACCATAATGTACTATTACCTACTCTCATATCGTAATATTCGAATTATCAAATTCAAAACGAGTTTATATTGGCATACTTTATAAACAGAATACCGAAATTTAAAAATAGAATCTTATTATAACACTATTTCTCTAACAAAATAATGCTATAAAACAATTTTTTCTATTACGATACAGGACAAATGCAAGAAGTTAATCACTAAGGAGTTTCCATCAATAATGTTTTTGTAATGCCATTTTATAGTACCTATTATAAAAAGTTTTGATTCCAATTTTAAATTGTCTATGACAATGCCCGCTTTAGACTTAGCACGCACTGCGATTTTTATTCGCGCGAATTTTGTTTCCTTCTACCTGTTCATAGAGCTCAAAATATTCGGGCGAACCAAATTCGCTCCGTGGTGCGGTGGATTCTGTGGCAAAACACGGATTTCTTGCGGTATTATTTCCGCACGATTTCTTTACCGCAATGCGAACAACTTCATACAATTATATAGGTCGCAGAATGAACGGAAAAAAATCGCGCGAATAAAGATCGCAGTGCGTGCTAAGCCATGACGCATGTGCGGTTAATGCGGTGATGTGCTGGGTTTTGGCGCCATTCATACGTTTTGCAAGTTTTGCTGTACTGAATTTCATGAGTTATTTAAATTATTGTTTAAAAATGTCTGATATCAGTGAATGTGAAGAAAATTTGATTCCACCCGATATTTAAGATGCGGCGAAGAAAATTACATTTAATTTATTACCAGCAAAGTCGAGAAAAGTATATGATAAATGCTATCACGATTTTATGGCATGGGAAATGCAAAAAGAGGTATTTAGTAGGTTCAGTCCCAATTTATGAGTGTAGATAAAGTAGTGTATGAAACTGCACATAACTAGGTATTAAAACATTCGTGTGAAAACTAGTGTGTGTTTTAATTAGAATTCAATAACACTTTTAAGAAGAAAACTAAAACTATATGCCGTAAGTTTTTATTCAGTGACTGGGCGACTAAAGGAATCAGGAAAAGTAGGGAAAGACTTTACGAGCTGTATGGCCTTAAGCCTTATATAAACACTGAAACTTTTAATAAGTATGTTGCTACTTACTCAAGAATTTTTAAAAATTCATGTAAACTAGCTAAGGCTTTATACATTAGCAATAAGGTTAAATTCGCAGAAAATAAAATTAGGACGGTTTGGAAAATTATTAACAATGAAACAAACAGGAACAAAAGAAATAATACTGATTACACGCTTGAGACTACACATGGACTTGTTAGAGATAGCAAAGAGGTTGCTCAAGAGTTTGTAAATTTCTTTACCAGCATCCCAATTAAAACTACTGAAACCTTAAATTCTTCGCCGTCGCTCGCTTATGGTTTATTACACGCTAACGTTTCAGCATGCCCGACTGAATTTAACTTTTCACATATAAACCCAATAACAGTGATAAAAGCTTTTAAGCAAATAAAGATAAAACTGACAGAAGATCTATGGGGAATGTCCATCAAAGTTTGTACCTCCATTATTCAGACTATAGCGCCGTACTTAGCTTTAATTTTTAATTTGTGTATAGATCAGGGAGTCTTTCCGGATCTAATGAAATATAGTAAGGTTATACCACTTTTTAAATCCGGGGACAGTAAAGACACAAATAATTATAGACCAGTATCCGTGTTGCCGGTTTTCAGCAAGATATTTGAAAAGATAATGCTAAATCAAATGCTCATTTATTTTAATACGAAAAACATCCTACACGAGAAACAATATGGTTTCACCAAAGGACGTTGTACAACCGACGCTGGTGTCACCTTAATAAAACACATCTTTGATGCGTGGGAGGAGGGACAAGATGCCATAGGTATCTTCTGCGACCTGTCGAAGGCGTTTGATTGCGTTGATCATGAAACATTGCTTTTGAAACTTGAGCATTACGGGCTAGGCCAATCAGCATTAAATTTAGTAAAATCCTATTTGAATGATAGACAGCAATTAGTTCACATAAACGGTGTCAATTCGTCGGGGTTGAACGTGAAAATGGGGGTACCCCAGGGCTCAATTTTAGGTCCTTTCTTATTTTTAGTATACATTAACGATTTACCCCATCTATTGAAAAACAAACTGAACATGGTGTTATTTGCTGATGACACTTCTTTGATTTTTAACATAAATAGACGTACGAGTAACGTTGCCGACGTAAATAATGCATTGCGGCAAGTTCTAAATTGGTTCACTGCTAATAATTTAGTTTTGAATGCTAAAAAAACTAATTGTATAAAATTTGCCTTGCCGAATGTCAAAAGTTATGATTGTGACATTATGTTAAACAACGAGAAGCTAGAATTCGTCGACAAAACCGTTTTCCTGGGTATCACGCTAGACTCAAGGTTACAATGGGGTCCTCATTTAATATCACTTGCGGGGCGGTTAAGTTCGGCGGCTTATGCTGTTAGAAAAATTCGTCAATTTACTGATGTAGATACCGCGAGGCTGGTCTATTTTAGTTACTTTCATAGTATAATGTCTTACGGCATATTACTATGGGGAAGGGCTGCAGACATTCAGTCAATTTTTGTTCTACAAAAACGAGCCATCAGAGCGATATACAATCTTCGCCGGCGCGATTCTCTAAGGGAACTGTTTAAAGACATTAACATCATGACGGTACCTTGTCAGTATGTTTACGAAAACATCATGTACGTTAGAAAGAATTTACATCTTTTTAGTAAAAACAGCGATAGACATAGTTATGTTACTAGAAATAGGGACCAATTAATTCAACCAGGTTTCAGGCTGGCTAAAGTAGCGTCATCTTTTAGGGGGTACTGTATAAAATGTTACAATAAAATACCGCCACACATTCTAGAATTGAATGAGACGAAATTTAAAACTTGTATAAAACGCACACTATGCAGGCAGGCATATTATAGGTTGGGGGATTACATCGCTGATAAAAATGCTTGGCCCAACGCTATTCCAGCTCCACAGCCACTAGGGCACAAAAACAAGTGATAAGCAGAAAAGTTCTGAAGTATTGTTGGACCTGCTGAAGACTGTACGAATAATTATAATGTATATTTGTGTTGTATAAACTCAATTTATTTTTTGGATTATATAACTGCACAGCACATATGTGAGTACTATGTACTAACTGTAAATCTACCATTTACTGTACCTATGTGTCGTTCGTTGACTTCAGTGTGCCCCGGCAGTTGAGTGTGTCATGCTCTCTCTAATGTCTCTCTGATGGTGGCACATGTGTTGGATCATTCGGTTCCCTTCATGATGGTTGAGCTGAGTGGTGCCGATCCATGTGTCATGTTCGTGAACGGGCGCCGTCAGTTGGGATTGGTCATATCTTAGCTGCCTCCGCATGTTTTTAATTACCTATTTATTGTATTTTTAATTGTTTGTTTTACTCTAGACGCTTTTAAGTGCGTTTTTTTTTTTTTTTACATCGTTCTCACATATATGTATTTTTCCTACAAGATTATTGTAACCAAATACTTGTAAAACACATTTATGTTTTTTTAAAAGAGTAAGTTTGGAGTTTCTTGTCCGTTCTTCTCCATAACAAGCTACATTTCCGAATGGACGGTAGAATCAATTATTATTACATTTAATTTTTATTTTTGACGTTCGAAAGTGCCGCTTAATGGCCTAATTGAATAAAGAAATTTTGATTTTGATTTGATTTAAAATACCCCTCATTATGCAACTGTTTCATAAACTACTATTACATTTCACATAAGTTTTTAAACTGACATGGTCACAATCATTAGAATTAATATTTGTTTCAGGATATTTACCATGTATATTTAGATTTTGGTGGAGACTTCGATATTTCGGCACCGTTACAAGCGCCATGATCACGAGAACTAAAGTCTTTGCGGGTGGGTGTTGTTTACGAGACATATCTGTATACCCTCTTCCTCATTCGTTTTCCACGCACGATGCCACTACTACCAAAACTTGTCTCACTAGTTATTCGACATTGTTCACACGATTGTCGACAGACGATGCTCACTGTATCCACTTTTGACACTTTTTCAGTAGTTTTATGACCTTTACATAGTTAAACCACTGGATTCCAGGCTCTCAACAATTGAAACCCGTCGTCCCTATTGAAATTTCTGCTCTTGGTTATTTCAACTGCTTCCCGAACCATTCTAGGTATGTAATGGCATTCAGTCGAGATAACCTGTGGGTCATGTAACTCGATCTAGTGGTTTGATTTGATCGAGCTCTCAACCAAAATTTAAATAGACATGGTAAATATCCCGAAAAAAATATTAATTCTTTACATTTTAGTTTAGGAAAAGCACTGTGGAAAATCACACTAATATTATAAAGGCGAAAGTTTGTATGTTTGTTTCTTCTTCACGCTGAAACAGCTGGACGGATCTGGATCAAATATGGCACAAAGATAGATTATTGTATGGAATAGTACATAGGATACTTTTAATCCCGGGAACATGTTCTCTTGGGATAATTTTCGAAAATCATGCGGGCGAAGCCGCTGGCTTGTAGGAAAGTAATTAAATAGAGAGGCGATATCGACAATCTAGTTGAGTACCCTTTCGTATAAGTTTAGCTCTCAATTTTCTGCTATGCTAGGCTCGAACTTTGACCACTTCGATGTCGTTGCTTTTGTAGTTGAGTTAGACTTTTTAAGTATTCTCATCATAAGGCGATGGTTTTGGCGTGCTTCCAATTGGTACACGCATACACATAATAACTTGGCAAACAACAAATGGCTTCTCTTCGCGCTCCAAAAGTAACGAGAACAGTATCAATACTTTATACTCGTACGGATCAGCCCTCAGCGTGTGTTAAATTATAAAGCACTTTTAACGCTAAAATGGTCGGCAGAAAAGTTGAGATTGGCTACGTTAATACGTAATATACAGCTAGAAGGAATACGGGAAGGTTCACTTTTAATATTTAACATCAGCTTGAAACTATTTTTCAGTCATATCAAAATGTTTATTTTTGAGTAAAACTAAACTTAAAAGTATTTAAACATTTTAGGAATGATGGCGAGACTGGTCACAGGATTTTCTCAATTTTATACTAATTTAATTCACATGAAATCACTAATCTGTGGTAGAGCTTTAAATACATCTCATCTTGTCATAGAATACCCATCTCATTGTTAGCTGGCACGGGCCGGTATTTGTAAATTAATACCCATCGATCGTCCTCCATGATACCCGCAGCTTCAGTAATAATCAACATGGCGAGTAAATATAATTTCTTTACGAGCCACCTTAAAATTAATTCAATAAGATTCGGATCACCTTTAACGCAACTGAATGCCCTTAAAACACTTCCCTGTAATTACTTTTATGTAATGTGAAATTAAAAAGGCGATGAAAGAGCGTTGGGTTTTGTTACGTCAATAGAAAAAGTTGTCAAAAGGAAAATCTAATGGAAAGCTTGACTTTGTAGGAGGACGGCTCGGTTAAGTTACAAGTGGAATGAACTTACTTTGATACTAGAATACCGTTGTGACGTACTGCATCCACCTATCCGGTGGATGTAGATTACCTAAAGTAATTTTACCTAAAGTAATAGAATATGTATTGTATTACTTTAGGTAAAATTACCTGTACTTCAGTTTTCTAAAGTAATTCATCATCATCATCATCATATCAACCGAAAGACGTCCACTGCTGGACTAAAGTAATTATTACAATACAAATGAATTGCTGCTGTTTTAGTGCTACGAGTAAATGTCGGATGTCGTATACACTCAGTAGTACTCACCTTATCTGTAATTACTGCTGAGTGGTCTCTGTTCCTTGGTAATCTTCCGTCCCATCTCAGGACATTAATTAGTAAACTAGCATTCGCTATTTTTATCTAAGTATTGTTTTCTTTTCCCTCTTACGCGGTAGTTGTAGCGGCAACTGTTCCAGGCCACGCGATAGAGCACGTGTACACAGTAGCATCACAAGTGCAGATGTCGGTCAACAGCGTGGGCGTTGATCCCAAGCTTCCTCACACTGTCACACTATTGTTCGCGCACTCCAATAATTATAGCGCTATCGGTGAGTAGATACCGCTTAGCATACAGTTCCATCGTCAGTAAGAATCTAGTGAGGTGATTTAATTGTTGTGGTCAGCAGCTCGCGTGTGGAGATCGGTGAGCTGTGCATACCGCAGCACACACAAATCGCGTGCCGCTGTCAGGCACCAGCCGAAGCCACTATCACGCTCTTCACACAGCACACAGGGGCACTCGTGAGTACTGCCAGGGAAGTGATGTTATTCTCATTACGACGCCAATACGACGGCGACTCATTTATGTTTTCTCAAGACGTGTAATAAGAATGACTTACGAGACGTAGTGAAGATCAACATTCTTTTTTTCTTAAAGTATTATGCTATATTGTTTGAATTATTGTGAATTGTGAAGACAATGTAATATTGTTTCTTAATTTTTAATTTTCTCAGTTAGTTTTAATCATGGTCTGGCAATTTGAGTAATTTATGGGGCCTACTCATATTTCATTTCTTTCGTATTGTTCGTCGAGTCGTTGAGCTTCTTCAATTCTGAGTTGAGCTGCACGGTTATTGACAAATGCGTGCACTGACTGGACAGGTCCACTCAATCTGGCTGGTTTTTTATTCGAAATCCCATTTTGAATAAAAATCCATTTTGATTTTGTCCGGACTTTAAAAGAGACTGTGATCTCTGAGTTTGTTTTGGCATTTCTTTTCAGAATAGTCAAATGGGAAAAGCCGACCTCATCTAGTTTTAAAAAATATGATCGACATGTAAAAGTGTTTGTACAAACCAACTTACAGAAATAAATTCATTTATCACTTATCATAAAGACGGCAGTACTTACTATTACACTGTTACCTTAATAAAATGTTATCACGTTTTGTTTTTAGAAGGATCCACTTATTATAAAAGTAAAGTGTTCTTTGAGCGTCTTGTTATTAGACCTATATATTCCTTTTCTGTCGTGTTTTTCTCCGAGTATGGGCCTCTTAATAGGACCTCCCATTTCCATGATAGAAACATAACACCAACAGTGCCACTCTCTGGTGTCAACTGTTTTCATTTTTTTTTCTTTAATTTGCTTAATCACTCATCGCTTACAAAGTGTAATCTATATTTTGATTTGCCAAGGATCTGCTGATCAAAGAACGAAACCATAGTAAAAAATGTAATGGCATTCTTAGAGTTCGGTTTCCGTATTTGGCATATGTCCAATGTCGTGGTGATTGTCCCCCGGTCTTGTAAGTGTTGTTATCAAAAACAATTTTCTGGAGTGGCTTAAATCAAATGTCTGGTTTACATCCATTATGAGCTTACATTTTAATAAACATTGAGATGAACTCTTTATTATTAACTGTTTATTTATTCTGGAGTTTGAGCTGTTTCATATCTTTATATCTTAAGTCAAGAAGTTTTAAGAACCCTTTACGGAATTTGGGGAACGGAGGTTTCCCAAAACCTTGAATAATAATCTTTGTCTTCTCTAGGAATAATGTGAATTGAGGTCATATGAAACTGTTACACTAAAGAATTAACCTTGTTATTAGTTTGATACCTAGGAGGTAAGTATATCATATAAAACTGGGTATTTCGCAGACAAAAATATATATTTTGATTCCACTGAAAACTATTCGAATTGTAAAACATTATCTAAGTACTGATAATACGAATTGCCCTTTTGTGACTTTTACATCACAAAGGATAACATAACCTGCAGAATAATTTAACAGATTGTTTAATTTCGACAATGGAATTCAACGAATCTGGTCTTTACTAGACTATACAATACCATTATTTGAATAAAAAGGTTTTTGTGGAGTCACGTCGCTCGTCGACCCAAACGCTTCGAGCGATAAAATACGAAATTAAAGGTTGAATATTTTTATTCTGGCATTTGAATGATTGAATTATAATTACGCTGATTTAGATGAAAAGGAAATAAAAATGGTCTGTACGAATTTTACTTTCGATCTGAAAATGAGGAGGCAATTCCATATTCATTGACGAAATGTTACACTTTGTTTCGGTTCTCGTATTTTTCATATTTTTGATCAGATATCGAACATAATTATCCGCCAGAGTGCCCTATTGTGTGTATGCTCACGCTCATCTGAGCTAAAATCTTTAGTGATATGGATCGCGTTCGCTTTTTGCGTTCGCAGTGATCTGTGAAAATCCTTTAAATGGAATTTGTACCGATACACGCCATGTTCCAGCTCGTTTCGGTAAGTGAACGACTAAGTATGAATTGGCTAACGAGGCATTGGGTAACGCCTGACCATTGATTTTTCTAATATAAATATGCAGATTAGCTCAAGCACCCGATGGGCTTTTTTATTAGGTACCAGCTATATATTACCTTGCTTTCGTATGTGTGTCCGGCAACTACATAGTAATAGATTTTTCAAGCATTTCCTGACTACCAATTAAGCTGAAACTAGGCGTACTTCTTTTACTTTGGAAATGTTGAAATTTTTTGATACTTAAGGAGCTGGTATCATAATGAGGCCGGAAGGTGCCCATAGCAACTCCTCAACCAGACAAGATAGCACCATCCTGTTTGGGCTCATTGGATGTGTATTGACAAGTAATATTTTATTTCATAATTTTTGTTCCATTAAAAGCTTGTTTTAAAAAGATTTTTGCTTTTAATTTATTGTTATTTTCACCTTCTTAAATAAATTAAACCTACGTTACGGTAGTGTCTAGCAATTTCAATATCTCTCTCGTTACTCTGAGACCACCAAATAGGTCTGGAAGGCAACAAACCGATACTCTTCCTCTTATACAATAGTTAATAGTTGCTCATAAATAATGTTCAGTAGTTGTAAATGGCTGCGTGTGATAAATTGTCACATACAAAGTGTGGCAGTGCTTAGGTACGTAGAGAGGATACTTTACGTGTTCATAAAAAGAAGAAATTGTGTTGCGAGGAAGTTATGTACAGACAGCAGTATTTTGTTCCGGCCGTGTCACTGGATATGAAATTCAGACTAAAGGTGAGACCGCACTATTCGTTACTACGCATCAGTGGAGCGACGCGACGTGACATGACCAAAAATGTTTTGTATGAAATTGTATGAGATATAACGCACTACTCGGAAAAGAACTAAGCGATGCGGAACTGCGCGACAAAGTACCTTAAATTTTTAAGAGTCAGTCAGTCCGTCGCAAATCCAAGTAGATGAACTAAAAAATATTAATTTGCAAAAAACTTTTTTTTTTCTTCGTGGCGTCTCGCAGTTTAATCAAAAGTGATTGGATAGTGCTTATCTGGGCGATACTGTGGAGACTAAGCTATATAGCCTCCAGCCAGGCACAAAAACTAAACCAAAGCGACCACGCTGAGGGCTATTTCCTATGGGATACGAACCTCGGCTCAGGGCTTCACTGGGGGGACAACTATGGCTGGATCTTGATTAGTGATTTTACGAATAAGAAACTCCTTTTATCTAAATAATTTAGCATTAGTTCAATTATAGAAAAAGAAGTATGTAAGGATCGTAGCAGGTGGCGTTCTGTAGTTTCCGCCTACCCCGATGGGAAAAAAATGTGAGTTTATGTATGTATGTATGTAGTTCAATTATCTAATATTTGAACTAATACTCAGCTAAACGCGGGCTGGTGGGAATTAATTTAAAGAACACGTGACGGGCCTCGGCAGCGAGGACGGAACGAATCTGTTTCTGTGTTCTGTTTGTGTGTTATTCCTCTTATACCTATACATTTGTTGAGAAATACAAAGTAAAAAACCAGATACGAGTAGTCGGCGCTCTTTGCAGAATAATTGCCGGCTACGAAACAGTCCGGGTAGCAAACTTTACCAACTAGTCGGCAGATCTCTAATCTTTATTATTTTCTTAAAACGTCGAGGGCACTTTACATGAAGACGAAAACTGAATACCTCTTACTTACATTTCCTCTTATCTTCGCTGTGCATTTGTTTAAATATTTTCTTCAATAAGGATTTCATTTTATCAAAGCCTTAAAGATTTCGTTATCTTCTCACTCATTACGGATTTCAATGGCTTTCATATTATACCAAGAAGTAATTTGTATCCTCTAATAATATCTTGATCACCTTTACAGCAGCTAACGAGACCTCATTAATGGAAGGGCGCTCGCAATACGCGTAAATAACTGAATAATACTTATAGTCGAATGTCTAAAAATGTTTGGCCG
The DNA here is from genome assembly GCA_964057195.1 of Orthosia cruda. NCBI lineage: Eukaryota > Metazoa > Arthropoda > Insecta > Lepidoptera > Noctuidae > Orthosia > Orthosia cruda. Next base: position 5,252,622 of record OZ059848.1, on the reverse strand, counting down.
CGTGGACTACCGTGTGGTGAGCACGAGTTATTATGCCGGTTTTAACCTTAATCGGGTAAACAAGGAATTCGCTTTATGGTAGCCTGTAATTGAAATTTTGATACTTGTGAATTTTACCATTTTGTGGAACAGTCGCGCGTTTTAGGTTTATCTTTATGATCGTATTTCTGATAACTATAGAAGTAACATTATTTATTTTCATAAGAGGGACAATAATGTTAATCTTAACACCATGATCTCGGTTTATTCTCCTTAAGAGGACCCTTGACGAACCGTCTATCGCCAACGCGAGCACGGTCGAAAAGCTTGTTGTTTCATCCAGCGCAATGCTTGAAAAGGAGGCAAAGCGAAAAGAGAGAGATAGCGCCTGAACGCTCGGTTGTCATTCGGTAACTGCCGCCGCTCACTCAAGGCGATCGCCACCGGTCGCCTACCGGGCACTGGCCCATTAATTCATGATACTAATATCGGATCGCGCGCGCGCTTCCAGTTTTGTAAATTGCCTTGCATGTAGGTACCTAAACCTACATTTAGTACGAACGTAGCTCTTGGCCCAGTGGATGCGTGTTTGTATTTTTACCAATCTCGGTACCGTACCGTACGTGCGCTAGTTTTTACTGTATGGAAATTATTTAAAATATATTAGTTTTTTCGTAATTAATTTATGTAGGATTCCTACATAAGTAAAGGTATATATAATTTATTATTATATATAATTCATTCTGTTTATGCAATAGCACAAGCAGAATACATTATTATTTATCTATCCAGTCAGTATTGAGGCAGCTAAAATTATTAGTATAATTACACTGTACGTAGGTACCTACGCGTACAGGCGGATGATCAAATAAAGTAGTCTGAATACAGTTTGGCATATACATTTTTTTATTTTATAGAAAAATACATAAAACCCGGTTATCGAGAAGATTCCGTTTTCCAAAAACAAACATATTTTTTTTTACTTTTTATAGTCATTATGGATGTCCTCCACCCTGGGGCAAACGAAGGGTGTTTTTTTTGTTTCTATGAATTTCTTCCTGTATCGTGGGTGCGTTTACAAACATATCATATACACAAGACACCCAGATCCGGAACAACTGTAGGCCATACAAATATTTGTTCAGTGCGGGAATCGATCGCGTGACACGCAGCACAGCAGTCGATCGCTCAACCACTACGCCAACCGTGTCGTCAATTTGACACGTATATACTTATGTAATATTATTGGAACTGCACAATATTCACATATGTTACTCTATGTGGGCTTCTAAACATGTGTGCCAAATTTCATTTATGTTTATAGAACTTGCTCATTTTAGTGATAGTGTACTAAAACTATAAAGAGAGAAATAAAACTTTTTCTGTGTAGAAATGCGTGTTCTCCAAAACTACTTATCGGATCGTGATCATTCTTTTTGTGTTGGATTGAGTACACACACACCCGCACAACAGCACGAATGAGTCTTATTCGTGCTGTTTGTTGCTAAGGAGTTCGGTTGTATGCTCCATATTTTGAAAACAGCTGGACCGATTTTAGTGAAACTTGCACTTTTCCCTAAGTTGAGAGATACTCAATCCAACACAAAAAGAATGATCACGATCCAATAAGTAGTTTTGGAGAACACGCATTTCTACACAAACATACATACACTTGTGACATTTTGCTCACGTGTTTAGAAGCCCAGATAGAGTAACATATTATGTGAATATTGTGCAGTTCCAATAATATTACATACATACATGTTGAAATGATTATCTCCTTTTTTTTTGAAGTTGGTAAAAAAAGAAATTCTGTTTTTTTTTTATTGGTCTACAACGATATTCGTTTTATTGCCATAATGAAACCGGTTTAGGTCACATCGGTTGAATGGTTTCAAAGTCTGTAACGGACATAGGTAGAAACAATTTTTGTGTTTTATATATTAGGACAACTGGCTACCAAAACTTCATCGTCAAAATCGAGTGAAATTGCGTATTTTTCAAATGAAAATCGTTGTGTTTTGTAGGTAGGTACTTACAAAACATAACCATTTGTCGGTAACTCGGTGTAGACTGATATAAATAATAATTCTAATTAGTCCGTCAGACAGATTATCGAAAAATATTGGACATTGGTATTTTTTTATTTATTAAATCCATAGAAATATAAAATATCTATGATTAAATCATTAATTATTGATTAAGATAAAGCTCGTCAAAGTTCAGGAGTTGGGATCGTGATGTCACGCGGAATTTCAACGCGCAGAGTAAGAAACTGCTGCGAATCGAATGGTTGCGAATGCGATGCTTTTGCTTGCTTTTGATCAAATCAAATATACGCCGCACACTGCACTGTTGCCGTTCCGTCACGCGTCAAGTTCGCGCGCGCCGGTGATGTGCGATCTCGCAACGTTGCGTTGCAGCCAGATATCAGTACTGAGTAGCGATAAAAATATCTATAATTTTATACGGATACTCAAGGAAGTATTCCAAGCATCTGGCAGATGTTTCGAGGGTCCCTACCTACCCTACTTACCCACATATGACATACCCTACTTACCTACCGACCTACCCTATCTACCAGGTAGGTAGAGTAGTAGGTAAGTAGGTCCTGCCCATCCTATCTACTTATCTACCCTAACTACTAACCTAGCTTACAGCTACCCAACCTAGGTACCTAAACTACCTACCTACCCTATCTTCAAAACCTACCATCAAAACAAATTCGGTCCGTATTCACTAACGCAATGCCAGGTTCGTTTCTTATAAAAGTACTAAATCTTTTTGAAAGCAAAACTAGTGTCCGGTATAAAAAAGCAAGATCGTTGTAGTAGGTAAATAAATGAAATACACGTACGCGCAGTACTCAACAAATTCATTACCTACTACGGTAGTACCCGATCGAGCGGCGATCTTCATTCAACTCCGGCGTCTCACCCCGCCCGACCCCGCACAACTCGTCTCCCCGCGCACCTCATACCCCCTGTTGACTAACAAGCAAGTGAGAACGCGATAACATTGAGCTAAAAATGGTGTTCGAAAATTTCATAAATCTTGTTCCGGGAAATACGTGTTTTTGAATAAGCCTTATAAGTTTGTGAAATAAAAATTTGTCATTTAGAATCTCCATTAAATTTGTAAGGTTTCTATTGAAATATTTTTTTTACTTTTACAATTTATGAATATATTATGAACGGCCAAAGTTCAGGTAAAATTTGTTCAAAAATCCAGATTTTTGGAGGCTTATACTGAATTGGTTTCTCCAAATTTTTAATTTCTGCTTCGATAGAAACCTAGATATAGTGCACAAGATACCTATTAGTTCAAAAAAATCAAAGATATATGTGTTACAACGGCATAATCACGTACGAGCGTTTGTATGAAAATTATGTCGTATTGTCCGCTCTTAAGAAAGGCGCTTTCTTCAAAATTTTAAACATCTTTTATTGTAATTTAATGTAATTAAAAATCGATTACTTCGAAAACGGGCTTTCAATTAAATAAAATGTGTGTGAACGGAATACGCATAATTAAATTGAAGGAACGGCTGCGAGAAGTACATTTTACTTGAGTTTTAATGTTGACTTAGCCACTCATTGAAATTATGTAACACTGTTTTTCGATTGTTACGCGATTTTAACTATTAAACTCACTTTTTAAATTGTTTTACTTAGTAGAAAAGTGGGGGGAGGGATCCTTATTCACACAAGGACTTATTACGTACCTCACTAATTCTAACAGAGAAACAGTGAGTTAAGATCAAACTCCACTTCGTCACACTCGGCGAATATCAAAGTAAGCGCACTATCCATAAACTTTCAAACAGTTGTGGCCTCAAGTGTTGAAGCGACAGGTAAACAGAATGCGGCTTGCAATCTCCAATCTGAATGTTAAAACAGTATCATCGTGTACACTAGACTTAATAACAAAAGAGATCGAGTCATAAGCAAATATCTACTGAATATAAGAGTGGACTTTAAATTGAGAGCAAAAGAAAAGAGCGCAGTAATTGTGTTATTAATTCAGTGAGGGACGGCTTTATGCGGTAGTGTTGTGTGTAGACAGAGATAAAAAGCTATGGAGAGGCTTTGTTGAGCTTTTCGATTAACACTTAGTATAAACTTTGTTGGCGTAAAAGTTTTCGTTTTACAACTTTCCAGCCGCTCAAGATGTATGTCTCTGTTAGGTTTCACATTTAATATTCATGAGAATGATGTGGAAACTTGGCTTTTATTTAGTAAGAGTAAAATGAACAATGGTGGTTTTGGTAATTTGTTTCGTGAACTAATTTATGATAGCATTAGCATTATAAGGTTTTCGTTGCTCACAGTAAATGAGAATTTTACTTCAATTAATTTTATATTTGTTAACTATCAGAGCCTTGAGAGAATTCTATCAAAATATTTTATAGGAGACATTTTGACAACATGGTTGGCGCAGTGGTTGAGCAATCGGCTGCTAAGCTGTGAGTTGCGGTTTCTATTCCCGCGAGCAAAAAATATTTGTATATTCTACAGATAGTTGTAGTATTAGTCTGGCATGTGAGTTTATATGTTTGTAAATGTACCCGTGATACAGGCGAAATTCTTAGTGTGTAGCAACGTTAAAAAAATAAAAAGAAAGGTTACAAAAATATTTTCTGTCTAACCTAACACATAGTTGGGGTTACTTGAATAGTTTTTGTTTGAGTATTAACACCGTCTAACCTATTTACAATTGCAAGCAATTTATATCCTTTGCTTGATGCTAGAACTCCTATTTTTATTCTATACTAAGACGTAATACTACACTTTAAAATTAAAAGTGAAACTAAAATAAGCAAACGTTTTGATAACCAATTCTAATGTAACCGATAATAACTCAAAATAGCCGCAAAATCAAATCCCTCAGAAATAGGTCAAGCGAATACTTCATTGTATGTATTGAGATTACATTTGAGACTTGTCCGATTACACGTGACGTTGTTTATGAAACGAGCGTTTGTGAGCGTCTGTGAGTGAAATTATGCAGGTTTGCGTACTATTTCTATCCATTTTACGTTTATTTTGTAGTTTCATTAAAATCAGTATTTCACAATGGATATAAATTATATCAAAAGCATGCTTCGCAGCCCGCATACCAAATTAAATCTACAAGAACATTATTTCTCTAGAATGAAAATGCAAGCTGACGTTGCAGCAATACGGAAATCCAATCTCTTTCGGTTTGGTTCGTTATGTCGATGAAATAAGATTTTTATTTGATAAGTCTGCAGAAATCCAGCGAGAGAAGCAAGCGTTTTTACGAATGCTCATAAAATATATTTACATGTATACTTATTTTGTAGAGAATTTTAGCTTTTGAACGATAGGATATTAGGCACAGAATTCGACAATAATTATAAAAGGAGTTTCCTTTACAATAGTTATTTTACATCGTGATATTGTGGAAAATGGTTATTTGGCAGTTTTCCTATATTTTTCAATTACTCGTAATGTTCGGCCGTCTCAAGATTAAACTTGTTCCTGGTGATGGCTTTGCTCAAACATTTAGAAGATTGATAACACAACTTTACTCTAAACAGCTATAAGAGGAGAAACGAAAAATTCGAATTAATTTTAGGTGTTGTTTGAAAGTTAAAGTGGTTGTTACGCGGAGTTTAGAGCCGTTTAATTTCGGGAGATGTTGTTTCTTATCGGCAATAATAGTTCATTATTATAACTAGTTTTTGCCGTTAAGGATAATCAGACTTTCTTTTTATTATTGTTAGGCTTGGGCTTGACCACTATGCCCACCTGATGGTAAGCCATGATGAGATCGACGATGAAGCACCTAGAAGAAACCTATTCACTCTTGACTTAAAAACTCCCATGTTGTAGCTATCAGAAAATACAGACCCCGGCAGGGAATGGCACTCCTTTGCTGTTTGCATAATAAAAGTATTCCCAAAACGTGAGAATCTTTCAGTATCTACAGGATGTAAAGAAAGCTTCGATAATATTTTAACAAATGCTTCTGCCCTAGTCAATAAACAACTTTATCCAAGAAAATCATAGGCTATAAAAATTTAATGATCCATACAATTTTGTCCTCAGCAGTGAGCTGATCAAAATTTGTATGCCAGATATTTTTTGTTTATTACTATGATGAGCCGTTTCTTGATCGTCATTCAACAACAATTTTTGCTGTTTGAACAAGATGGTACAAAATAGCTACCTAACGTGACTGTAAACTTTAAGATCTATTATAGTTCTCGCCAAACTTCTTGGCTGCCTGAAGTTGGCTACAATGGCTGCGCAGTTTTAAATCGCAGACAAAAACAGCATCGATCCGTGCCTTGCGCATCAGGAAACCAACTTCAGGGTGGCCCAGAAGTTTGGTGAGAACTATACCGGATCGTATCATAGGTACATTCAAATCACTATGCCATCGATCAATAAATCTAGCAGCTCGGATAACCTGCATTTTTAGTGAATAGCATCTAGAATGAACCAGCAATGTTTCAAAACTATCCGCCAAAACGTAATGTGGTGTTGGTCAGACTTGGCAATGAGATGCATCCAAATGCGAGAGTGGTTAGTAGAAACATTGATGTTTCTTGGTTGAGCATTATTTTGAACTCTATCAGTAAAGAAATAAAATTAGCTTTTGCTGGATTAAAGGCTCGGATGTTGAATACGCTGATGTTTATTATATGCTGCTTAAATATAGCGTTTGATTCAAATACTAACTGTGACGACACCTTGTACATTATCCTTCTCCTTGTCCTTGAATAAATATTCATCCGGCACTCGGATTCGTAAATTGGTTAAAAATGTGCAAGAATGTTTCGACAAATTTCAAAGATTTCTTTTATTTTTATGTGTCAGTTTTTTAGTCAGAGAAATAAACGGCCTGAACACTGTGGTTCAGTGACTCGTTTCAATTTAAAAATCTTTTGAAAAGCGAAAATACTAAATGACAAGTGGAGTTTTGGGGCACGGCTACCACGCAGAAAAGGGAACAAAAAAAAACCCTCTTATCTCTCAAAATATAATGTGGTGAATCCTGGGTGATACTACTTAAAATTAACATTTATAGAGAAATCCTTCTTATTAAGGCCAGTTTTCGGGGTTCATTTATAGTAACCAAACATCAAGCATATATAAATTTAGGCTTTATGCTTCGTACGGTCCGAGGGTTCACGAATTTGAAAGCCATCATAGCTTTATATAACGCGTTGGTTAGGTTAACAAATTTATTAGGTATTTATATATGAGATATTACGGAGGTTACCCATTGTGTCCCTTAACGTATACTACTTTATTTATTTTAGGTATGTTAGTATACAATGAGTTGAGGGTTAGGAGGGAACTGGCACTCGCCTCATATATTTTCAAAATATTGAGAGGGAAGGTGCATAATGCAACTGTTTTAGGACAGGTGTGTCTGTGTGTTCCGGACAGGTACGTCTGGCGACGCCGGCAGCCTAACTTGCTAGTTAAGCCGCGCAGTCGAGCCATTCTTTTAAGAGAGGCGCCGCTGACGCGTGCACTTCGCACGCTCAATCTCGTGGCTATTGAGACGGACCTATTCTGCTGTACTCTGGGTGAATTCACAAGGAGTACATTGTTTAAAATTTGTTATAGTTAGATACTTTTATGTAATATATTAGGTTTACTGTAGTTACGGATGTGAAGTAACTTAGGATAAGAGCATTTATAATATTGGCTGTAATCCTGTTAAGATTTTATATGATAAGGTTGAATAAATAAATAAATAATTTTTCTTTGTCTTATTCATCATTTATCCTTCTGATATCAAATATCATCTTTCATTTCACATAACATATGAGTCAGCACCTAAACACAAGAAATGTAACACTTTTGGGACACATTCATTTCAAGGATTTGCCACTAAAACAGCAAAAGTATACGAAAGTTTGGTACTTAGAGAAAGTTTTCCTCCTTTTTGATAGTCTTTGCATCTCTGAGCGAATGAATCTTTCCTTGGGACACTGCCCGCAACTATTGCATATTTTATTATATTTTACTTGATCAACACAAAGACAACTCATGATACCACTTAATTTGTTTACTTGTATTATAATTATGTTGTATTATATTATAAGCCTTATAATTATGCGTTTTGATATTTTCTGATACACCATGTCACAGTATATTGCGCATAAAATGAAGGTAACAAACAACCAGCCTAATTTGTAATTATTGCATAAAAAGTAAATACGTAAGTTTATTCGACTCGCGTAGCTTGGGGTATATTACAATACAACGTCCCATCTGAAGCTCATGTGCTCTGCTCACGTTATTCAGTCTATGCTCTGCGGTCTTTTAGTGTATTCATAGAAACAAAAACGACGAAACTAATGCATGATTTATTGCTTGTATCAATAATGTTCTATCACAACATAGATCGTCATTGCGTGGGTTGTTTTTTAGACAACGGCGTGGGTCTGAACTCAATTTTAGAATTCTTGACGTTAATACAACTCTGAGATCTCATTATTCAAGTTTGAAAATTAGTAATATTTTGTAGCTGAAAATTACTCCAATTACATCTTGACGTTCGTTTTTAATAATGTTTATTCCCTTAAACATACAACAAACACAACAGAGAAGGTATTTGTTTTCAATTAACAGAAAAACATAATAACATAACATTTTGGAAACTCCAGTAGAACTAAATCAATTTTCCATTTCGTCATGGTAGCCACAAAAGCATTTTATTAAGGGGATAATTTACCGGACAGCTCGCCATTGTGTCACTAACAGATTGAAAAGTGGTAATAAATTAAGGGTTTCCTCAGGTGATTAAACCATAAATAATAGCTAAAAAGAAATATGTTAATAGCGCCGCTCATTTAAGTGTGGTATAACTATTAATGAGAGATAAGGTAGTTTACGCGTTCAGCTAATTTTGGTTCGTTTGGCAATTAAAATTCAGATATCAGAGCAAATACTGAATACTTTTGCCGTATCAGCAAATAAAACGGTCTCATTTATTTCTCTAATTAGATGATATTATTTCAACAAGATATTATTTAGAAATAAAAAAAACTATTTTACAAAAAAACACAACCGACTTTTAATAAAAAACACTACAAAGTGTGTTCTTCCTCCCCCAATCCTCGCCACATTGACCGGTCCCGTGCGTCCCGCATCCAGCGGATCCCCGCAACCTTCACCAGGTCATCGGTCCACCTGGTGGGAGGCCTTCCAAAGTAACGTCTTCCGGTTCGCAGTCGCCACTCCAGAACCTTTCTGCCCCATCGGCCATCCGTTCTGTGAGCAATGTGCCCTGCCCACTGCCACTTAAGTTTGTCAATTCTTCGGGCTATGTCGGTAACCCTGTTTCTCTTGCGGATCTCTACATTTCTGATTCGATCACGTAAGGAAACTCCGAGCATAGCCCTCTCCATTTCCCCTATGGGTGACTGTAAGCTTTCTGATGAGGCCCATTGTGAGCGACCACGTCTCGGTCCCATAGGTGATCACTGGCAACACACACTAGTCATAGACTTTTTTCTTGAGACTCTGCGGTGAATTGGACGAGAAGATACCACGCAACTTCCCGAACGCCGCCTATCCGAGTCGGATTCGACGGTTGACCTCTTTCTCGAAGTTGGTCCTACCCAACTGGATCGTTTGTCCCAGGTAGACATAGTCATCCACAACTTCGAGTGTAGAGTCTCCGACCCTGATGGGAGTGGGTGTGACATGGGCATTCAACATTACCTTGGTTTTGTCCATGTTCATCCTAAGACCCACTCTTTCGGAAGCTCTACTGAGGTCATCGAGCATTGTATTGAGGTCCTCCATAGTCTCAGCCATGACCACTATATCGTCGGAAAACCGAAGGTGAATGATGTACTCGCCATTGACGTTGATGCCTAGCCCTCTCCAGTCCAGAACCTTGAAGACATCCTCCAGTGCAGTGGTGAACAGTTTCGGAGATATGACATCTCCCTGCCTCACACCTCGCTGCAGATCTGATCCTGAAGTCGAACTGACATGGTGGCGTTTTTGTACAAACACTTCAACACCTCGATGTACCGTTAGTCGATCTGGCACCGTTGGAGAGACTGCAGCACAGCCCAAGTCTCGATCGAATCAAAGGCTTTCTCGTAGTCCACAAACGCTAAGCAGAGAGGCAGGTTGTACTCTTCGGTCTTCTGTATAACCTGCCGCAGCGTATGTATGTGGTCTACGGTGTTAAAGCCTTTACGGAAACCGGCTTGTTCAGGAGGCTGGAAATCGTCAAACCTGCGCGCGAGACGATTCGTGATGACTCTTGAAAACAGCTTGTAGACATGGCTAAGAAGTGAGATGGGCCTATAGTTCTTTAGTAGGGCATTGTCGCCCTTCTTGAAGAAGAGTACCACCACACCCCTGCACCATACCTGTGGCGTTTTGCCCTCGAGTATGACGGAATCAAACAGCTTCTGAAGGGCCTTAAGGACCGGTTTTCCACCCGCCTTCAGGAGTTCGGCTGTAATTCCGTCTTCACCCGGCGCCTTGTTGTTTTTAAGCTGTTTAAGAGCCATCCTAATCTCATACAGGCTGACGTCCGGAATGTCTTCGGTATAGTGCCGGGTCAATCTAGCTCTAGGGTCTTTTGCTAGATTCACGACGGGTTTACTGGTTGACGTGTACAACTGCCCATAGAATCTCTCGATTTCTCTCAATAGCTCCGGTTTTGCGGATACGATTCTGCCATCGTCGGTCTTCAGTTTCGTGAGCTGGCTCTGCCCAATAGTCAGATCTCTTGCAAAGACCCTGGAACCTTTATTCCGCTCAATCGCATCTTTAATACGTTCGGTATTAAAGCGGCGGAGATAGCTTTTCAAGGTCTTTGAGATCTGTCAATTGAGCTGCCGGTATTTCAACGCATCGTCTGAAGACTGCAGGATCATCTCACGCCTCTCCTTCATGAGCTTGAGAGTAGGATCAGAGAGCTTTTTGTTTATATCTGTACGGCGGGTCTTGAAAAACTTAGACCCAACCGTTTGGACAGCTTCCACGAACCCATCGCTGTATTCGTCCACGGAGCTCCCTAGGCACTCGAAACGATTCTGGAGTTCGAGCTGAAAGCTCTCGGGGTTTTGGATCTGGATCTGTGCTGGACGGAGCGTAGACTTCATCAGTCGAGACCTTTTAAGCTTGATATTAATGTTCAATGTGCCTCTCACCATGCGGTGATCGCTCCCGGTTTTCACCAAATTGATCACAGAGACATCATTGAACATTTGCTTCTTGGTTGACATGATGAAGTCGATCTCGTTTTTAGTTGCACCATCGGGGCTTTGCCAGGTCCACTTCCTGTGCTCACGCTTTCTGAAGAAGGAGTTCATCATATAGAGGCCCTCCTTCTCCATAAAGCTGGCCAGTAGGTGACCCCGGTGGTTCCGATGTCCAAATCCAAATTGGCCCACTTGCAGGTCATCCTCGTCTCGTTTGCCCAGTTTAGCGTTGAAGTCCCCCGTGACAACGGTAAAGTGAGTTTTGAAACCATGCATGGCTCTAGAAATATCCTCATACATGGTCTCTACCTCGTCGTCGGAATGTGCCGAGGTCGGGGCGTAGACCTGTATAACCTTCAACGAATATCTCGAGGATATTCTGAGTATAAGGTACGCCACCCTGGTCGACACACTCTCGATCTTCACCACGTTGTTCACAAGGGACTTGTGGACGATAAACCTGACACCACCCTGGGACTGCCGGTCACCCTCTCGGAAATAGAGCAGGTTACCGGATTTGAGGATTATCGAGTCCTCCCCCTCTCTTCGGACTTCAGATAACCCTATAATACTCCACCGCAACCTGCTCAATTCTTCCTCGAGTTCGGCTATCTTTTCGTCGGTCCGGAGTGTTCGCGTGTTATACGTTGCCAGGTCCAGTCGTCGGTGTTTATTAGGGTAGCCTGGTCCACTCCGGGGATTCTTCGCACCCCTTGCTACGCCATCGCCTCGACCGCTACCGTAGTCGAGGGTGGACGGGCTGCCGGGCACTCGGGGCCGTTTTTTCTTTGTGCTTTTTATTTTGGTTTGGGGGGGTTTGCATTAATCGCCACGCTTGGCAGGCGGGTTGGCGATCGCAGTTTGTTGTTAAAGTGCACACAGAACGCTGTTGCCCATTCTCTGGTGTATCCCTTAGTCGCCTTTTACGATACCCATGGGAAGATATGGGATGGTGAGATTCTTTACGTCCGTCACCATACGGAGTACGTTCATACATGAACAATTTGATTGATTGATTCTGTTTTCAGAACAGTATGCAGTGACTTAATCAAAGCAATGCTATTTCATGCAATGCTTCGTGCAACTATTGTTTTTCGAAATTTGGACCGTGTCGATAGAATTAACTGTCGAAATTCAGTATGACACTCATAAGCTTTACTATTAAGACAAAAATGTTAATCGGTTCTTATTTCTACATAAATACTACAAATATCACTAACTGTCATCAACATACGTATAAACTGAACAAAATTAAATAAAAGTGTGTGCAAACTGAACCTTCGAATATAATTTAATGGAGCATATATTTCAATCATTATCTTGTGTGTGACGCTTCGCCAAACTTGCCACTCAGTCGACTCCCTCGTGACACCACGCGCCGGAGCGATTGTGCACTTACATCTACAATTAATACCCTCGCTAATCTAGCGATTAAAGAGAATGTGGAAATTAATGGCCGTATGAACTTAAGTGAATTAAAGTTTTTTTTTGTCTATCTACACTTGTTTCATGTGGACCAATTTTCACAAGCACTCCGTGTTCATTCCATACGTAATAAAGTCACATGCCACAGGCAATAATCCTCCGACACGCTCACGCTTCGAATTAAATGTCTAGAGTCCAGCTCAGTCCGAGTGAAAAATTTACATAATTATGAACGATGCAACCCATAGAAATATAAAATACAGATGCAACCAGTCTGTCACGTATATATTAATCAGACTGACGTTGACATGGAATAAAAGGTAAATGGTTTTTTAAATAGTTAAACGATTCAAAAATAAAAGGAAATGGGAGTTTTAAAACAACTTGTGATGGAAGCAATTTTTTGCGACGTCGTCCAGTAAAACTTGACTAAGTAGATATCAAGTTAGAGCTACTAACGGCCACATTGTATTTATTGTGAGTGCTTGCACCATATGCATCATCAGAATACGACATTGTGCTAACATTTTTTTGTAAAGCTTTTTTACTCGAATTTTTGACGCGAGTGAACTGATGTATCCTTACTATAAGTCTTTACCTTTATTTAAATTGATTCCTATTTAATACATTTTTTAATATTAAAAAAAAATACTGGATCAAAAAAATCAAAAAGCCCGACGAGCTTAAGAAACGAACTAAAAAGACGTAAACAAGAAGAAAATCATGCTGTGCATTCGGAGGATACATAATCACGAGTTAAATTAACAAAACCATTTGGATCCTAATAAAATTATCCTAAACAATATGGAAAGTAACAATATTTTCATGGTTTTCATTCTAAACACGAGCAGACGTGCTTTATTTTAGTAATAAATCTAATACATAATGTCATTTCTTTAGGGAAAAGCAATAAATATAATTATGGAATCAACATAGTAGCCTCTCTGGGGTACGATTCGTATGTCAAATAGGACATTGCTTTAGCTAAGTAAACTAAATTCAACCAGAAACCTATTAACGTCAATCAAGTTAAATCTTTTATTAGCTAAACAGCCAATCAAACCCACATGGTCGCAGCGGCCGACTTACTTCATGCTAATCATTCATGAAAGCACTTTATTTACATTTGAGGTTTAAAAGATATCTAACATTTCTGTGAATAATGATGAATCATCATCATCAGCCTATTCATGTTCCCACTGCTGGGACACAGGTCACTCTCTGTGAGAGGGAAATAATGATGAACAAATGCATTGAATTAGATTTTGACTCGAGATTTTAGTGTGATATTCACTGTCAACCGAGGTCATGATCACGTGATAAACAAGTCAAAATCCCCCGACACATTTTTGTTTCATGCTATATTATTTATCTAGTAGTAGACACGTTTCGATCGACAATATATTGAACACGTTATTATGACATCATATCTTGCGAAAACACCCCGATTCAAACAGTATAACTTTAGAACGGGTAAAGCGATTTTCATCAAACATAGCTAAGAACACTCTCGGTAAAGTCAACATTCAAACAAAAAAAAAGGAAATCATAATCGGTTCGTCCGTTTAGGAGCTATGATGTCACAGACGACGGACGTGACGTGACGCAGGTACACACGTCAAACTTATAACACCCCTCTTTTTTCCTCATGTGTTAAAAACTTATACGGCGGATCACAGATTACAGTTCTTCAAGAAATATATCACTGTATGTCTACAATAAGGCCAGCTAAGCAAAGATGATGCGTTTACCCAATCTTAAATACAAAAAACCTATGTATGTATAATTAATAAACTGTGACTTCCCTGAACTGTTAATGAATACTAGCTTTAAGAGTATATAGTCAATTTATCTGCCGGTGTCGGTGCGCCTCAACTAACTTGCAATAATAATGGTATCATTGCTGAGGCCAGGCGAGATTACTTGGCGGAAAGTCATTGTGTAAGTCAAGTGAGAGAAGTTAATCTACTTCAAAAACTATCTAAGCGACCGCTGTTAGCACGAAAGTGCTGTTAGCACGAAAGTGCTGTCAGCACATTTTTGTCATTATCACATCTGACTCTTATGTCTGCTTTTTGCAGCTCCTTATACGTAACAAGGAGGTGAGGATTGCAACTTAATACTTCTTACCAATAAAAATTAAGAAATGGGATGTATACGCCGACCGCTTAACTGAGACCGTTCCTAAGGTAGCAAGAGAGATTTTGACACCCATCAGCGAACTATCGACTTAATGGTCACTACACCCGCGGCGACACTAAGTCCGCCTATGTACTTTTATGTTGCATGAAGTTTTAATAAATAAATACGCCCCTTCCGTACCACGTAGCTACTTTAGAATGGTCTCAGTTAGGCTGTCAGCCTATAAAAGCCTACCAAAAACTGTGTACAAATTAGAGACTTTTCAGCTTTTCACTTTGCAGCTAACCTAATCATGATCTTTAAAATAAAATTTTATTATAATAACAGCACAATGACGAGGAATAGTATAATAAAAAAACTTTTTGCAAAAAAATACCACCGACTTCCAAATACAAAACTACACCACAATTTTTTGAAGTCGGTGTCTTTCGCAGGTACCATTTTTTTGCGTTATGGACACCGACTTCAAAAAATTAAGTTATTTTTCACTTTGTAGTTTTGTATTTGGAAGTCGGTGGTATTTTTTTGCAAAAAGTTTTTTTATTTTCACTTTTTAGTTGTACGTACCTTATAGGCAAGTTAGTAAGGGAACTATTTCGCCAGAATAGATTTCAAGAAACTTGAACATAACCGGTGAAATGAGAGATCTGCTTGTCCCTTAAGAGCGAACTGGCGTGATGTTAAAATCAATATTTTATTTCACATAGGCCTACATGGGCACTTATAAAACGTCGACAAAAGGTGCACGGTTCGGGTTGGTCGTTTCCTATGGAGAAGAACCGGCAAGAAACTCCATGGTTACTCTTTTAAAAATGGTTTGGTTTTACAATATTTCCATGTTACAGCATTAGTACTTAGACATGTGGGGACAACGTAGGCCCGACTTATGACAATAAGTCGTAAGAAACTAAAAAAATAAAATAAAAGGATTATATATTTTATAAAAAAGTTAACAAATGTTAACTAGCAACTAGAAGGCCTACAATGTTCACACATTCACAAAACAATCGGTAAAAGAATCTATACATTGTAAATAAAAATAAGTATAACAAGACTAAATTTAACATGTGGCACAAATTTTGTTATCAGTGCTGTAACTATTCTTAGCAAAGGGCTATAAAGATGTTTGAAAACCATTGTAAAAAGTCTAATTAAAAGAAGGAAAGAAAAATGAGATTGAGAATAGTTAGAGACATCCACATATTTGTGCCGTTTACAAGTTACCAGGGAAGCTGCATGCGCAGAAGGAGCTAAGGCCAAATGTTTTTATCTTCAACGTAGTCCTTGATTTTATAATATGCTTTTTTAATAAGGATACGTTTGATGTAGTTTTTGAACCTTCCATCGGTCAGTTCTATAACTGACTTTGGCAACTTGTTATAAAAGCGTATACTGTTTATAAGAAAAGACTTGCTAGTTTTCGTTAATCTGAATTTGGGTATTACAATTTCGTGCTTACTGCGTGTATTTAAATTATGGAAGTCGCTTCTAGTTTTGAACAGCCCCCGATTTTTACGGACATACAAAATACATTCCAAAATATAAAGTGAAGGTAGAGTCAGTATATCGATCTCTTTAAATTTTTCTCTGATTTTAGTGCTTTGAGGCGCACCGACACCGGCAGATAAATTGACTATATACTCTTAAAGCTAGTATTCATTAACAGTTCAGGGAAGCTAAAGTTTATTAATTATACATACAAAAGTTTTTTGGATTTAAGATTGGGTAAACGCATCATCTTTGCTTAGCTGGCCTTATTGTAGACATACAGTGATATATTTCTTGAAGATCTGTAATCTAGTTTTTAACTTATGACTAAAAAGAAGTGTGTTATAAGTTTGACGTGTGTACCTGCGTGTTTGTGTATTTGTGTATATGTCTGTGGCATCAAAGCTCCTAAACGGACGAACCAATTTTGATTTCGTTATTTTTTTGTTTGAATGGTGACTTTATCGAGAGTTTTCTTAGCTATGTTTGATGAAAATCTGGCTGTGAGTGGGAGTGTGATGTGGCTGATGAGTTTTACGCCCGCGTCCGTTGTCGACCTACCTTTCGTGAAACCAAACTGTTGACTATGCAGAGTTATGTTATGAAATGTTATAAACAATAAACAGACATGCGATTGCAGCAATCGCGAGAGATTTGCCGTTATTTATTGAAGAGTTCTGTTGTATATCTCCGAAGTTCTTCATCAGATCTTCACCAAATTAAAATGGGACCAATTTCGGAACATACTTTTTCAAACAAAAAAAGAATTTTCAAAAGCGGTCCACAATTGACGGAGTTATCGATGAACATAGACAAAAAAAAAAAAAAACAAACTTGAAGTCGAACATAGAACCTCCTCCTTTTTGGGAAGTCGGTTAAAAAGAAAATTACTGTTTCATTCGCTGCGCATTACATAATAATTTGCCTGTACAGTGGAATACAAGTTTGTTTATTTTGTGTATTGAAAAGTTTTACAGGTTTTACTTTTACAATATTATTATTATTTCATTTTTTATGCACCTGCCAAGCTATCTCTTCACCGCCTTTGGTTGACTGGTAGAGAATGCCTCAGGCATTATGTCCGCCTATGTACTTTTATGTTGCATGAAGTTTTAATAAATAAATAAATACAGGAAAACAAAACCATTTACACAAACATTTTATTTTTGTAATATAGTAGAAAAAATAGGGTGTATACATTTTTATAACAATAAACTTAGAAAACGAAATTATAAGACCAACGGCGGTGAACTGGAACGGACAATTTTGCAAATTTTGCGAAATTGTCGTGCAGAGTACACGACATACGGAGGAGCTGATTTATGGAGAACTTTACTGTAGTAAAGTAAATTTAGTATCTACTTATTTGTATTAAACTATATCCATGCTAAAATAAACATTTAAAGAAAACATCTCCAAATATAAAAGATCAGGCACCTTAACGCTCGCTCACAAAGCTGTTTGCAGAGAATTTCGTTTCAATTCTTGGTATCGTTCTGAATTGCTATATATGTCTTTAATTTTGGGCAGACAGTTCTTGCTTGAAGTGATTTTATTCGGACATACTGAGAAGGCTTTTGTAGTCTAAGGGCATAGACAACGAACCGCACAGAAGAATATTGTTTTTTTACATTCCCTTTCGCTATCGGAAAAGCTTTGGTATTCGAACATGGGGCAAAGAAGCCATTCCCAAAGGTATAGTGATTAATGTTTTAAATTATAATAATATTCCGCAGATTCTGGATACTTTGGGTAAAAATATAAGATGACTTCAAATTTTACTTTCCATTATTGTTTTTTTTTTTGTCAAGAAAATGGCATTCTCTTATTTTAAGTTTTCCAGTTTGTTTTATTTATTTTCAAAGTCACGGATAAGTAACCTTACAAGTTTGTTTGATGCAGTAGGAAGAGAACTACAATTTCAACAAAATACGGTTCGATAACATTCATCTATAGTGCGGTTGCGTAAATCCTACTCTTTCAATAGATGTCATCAGAGCTATCAATTGTTCAGTTGACCCAATATAATTCACAAGCACGCCCATCGTAAAATGAGCTTTACATGCCACATTTAAAGCATACATTTGACTGAATCTCACTGCAATATTGGCTAATGGCAGCCTGTTCAAAGATCTTACCTAACGCAATGACGTCTTCGTTTTATGTAGATAGATAACTAGGAACTTAGCATTTAATGCAACACTAGGCACATCTTCATGGCTCAGTAATTAAACTAGTAGATAGCTTCCAACCGTTCGATTTGCTTTTCACACACCGCAACTTTTGTTCTAAACTGCTTTGAGTACCTAGCTCACAGCAGAAATGCAATAAGGTGAAATCCAGATTGGTATCAATAAAATCTACATAATTGATTAATATATTGTGAAAAGAATTTTCTCACAAAATAATGAAATCCATACTCAACTGATTAGATGTTACTTGACCTTACTGAATTTCGGATGTTTCGAACAGAAATTAAAATATAATATATATATATATTTTGAGGACTACCACTTGAGTAATTACTTGATTTATTATTTATTTATGTACACTTTAGATTTGAAGGAGCCTACTAACATTAAATCTGCTCTGTACCTTTATATATTCCAAACGACTTTCACTAAACCCTCCCACGTTGTTAAGAGCAGAGCGCTCACGCGTAAAATGAGTAGACCTCGAACAGTATTACTGTCTCATTACTTATCTCAAGTAACAAATTTTCAACAATCTGGGACTCGGCAAAATACTGAGGCGGAATTTCGGCACAAATAAGCAAAATAAGTAGCAAATATAAGAGTTGAGTAAACTGAGAGTTATTTAATAAGGCATTTTCTTTCCGTTACATTTCCTTCTCCATAAAATCTTGAGAAACCTACAGCTGTAAATCTTTCTTCGATTATATTACATCTTCCTACAAATTAAAAACAGCGGGAGTAACCACAGTGTTCTGTTTCATGTTTTTAGATTAATTTGTCATTCCGCTGTAAATTGTGTTATCAAATAATTCGGTAGTAAGAAAGAAATCAGAGATAGAATTTTCTTTCTCTGAAAATTGAATGATATCAACAATTTATGCCTTCTTGTTCCAATTACCAGTCACCAGTTCGTTCTATTGTTTAATTTTCTTTTCGACGAATCCGTCGCGAGATGTTCAAATAACTAATGTGTTTATTATTTGATACCTCGAAGTCTCTACTCTGAATGGTACATCTTATTTCGTTATTCATGTCTTGGCTTTTCTTTTCCTTGTGAGAATTATGCCTGTATTCAAGTCTATGACTAGCAAAATCTGATATTAAATATTTACTTGGCATTATTTCAGGTTTACGGTTGGTGTTCTGTTATAAAAGTCAACTCTTAAGAATGTAAAAGAGAACTTTGAGATGGCAAAGCCACACATTTATAACCCCCCAACTATTTTTTAACCCCCGGCGGAAAAAGAGGGGTGTTATAAGTTTGACTGTGTACCTGTGTGTTTGTGTATCTGTCCGTGGCATCATAGCTCCTAAACGGATGAAAAGATTTTGATTTCGTTTGTTTTTGTTTGATAGTTGACTTTATCGAGACTATTCTTGCAGTTTGATGACAATCGGTTCAGTCATTAAAGTTATGGGTGTTTATTGTTTGAATCCGGGTGTTTCCGCAAGTATCGTGTTCAATAGATTGTCGAAGGTTGACTTCTATTAAATACATTATGTAGCATGAAATAAAAGTATCAGAAGTTTTTTAAATTTTAATCACAATTTATGATCTCAACGATTGTTTTATTTGCATTTCCTTGCGTTAATCCTATAGTAAACAATAAAAGCATGTCCTAGTGATAACAGTATTTAAGTTCGAATAACATGTTGTGATAAAGGAGTCATGTACATTTTACCATACAAACAAGCTCAAAAAAGAAATTAAACATCAAAAGATGTGTTAAGTTGAAAGATATATGAGCCAATGAATCTTTGATACGAATCTAGTTAAAAATTATATTATTTCAGTCGGGAATCGAATCTTTTCTCAGAACGAGCACTGAATACTAAATTCAGTGAAACACCTGTAAGCCAAAATTCGTTTTGAAATCACACCGCGTAATAGGTATCATTAACTTGGCCTTCATGCGTGGATTTTAACGAGTCGAAAAATATCACCTTTTCAAAGCTGGAGTTCGAAGGTGAAACTTGTTCATATACTTTCTAGTTACAGCCGCTTCTTCTTTCTTTCTGGGAAGAACAGACGTTGAATTTTAAACGGAAAACCTAAATTTGGAAATAATATATACCTTTTTGTGTGTTTGTATAATATATACTTTGTTTTCTTTTTGTTGGCTTTATGATTACGATTAATTAACCTAATTGATTGCATTCTGATTTTGCAATAAAATGATGAATGTTATTTGACAAAACTATACCTATTCTACTACTAAAACTTCTTGTTCAAAACTTTAACAACTAGCAGGTGTCACTATCGAGACACTCTCAAAATAAGTTCCACACGGTGCGGCGGCGGAGGGAAATATTGACTTCAAGTTGCACTAAACAAAAACTTAAAATATTTTTTTAAGTTTGTAGTAAAAGGTTCAGGTTTATTGTTGTTATCTTTAAAACTAACATAATTACTTTTCAACCGACTTTAAAAAGGAGGAAGTTCTAAATTCGACAGTATGTTTGTTATTAAAATATTACTTCGCCAGTTATGAACCAATTTTGATGATTATTTTTATTTGAAATCTGGTGCTTCTCGCCTGGTCCCATTTAAATTAGATCAAGATCTGACAAGTAGTTTTTAAGCTATCCTTAATAATGCGTATTTTAATGGTAATATAAGTTACGGAAACTAAAAAATGAGAAATAAATATCTTTTTACAAAAAAAATATACCGTATACCAAAACAAAACACAATACAAGACACACAAATTGAACACAAGCAACATCGTGGTGGGAGGAGACGTGAACGCCTGGTGCCATTGGTGGGGAAGTGTTTCCGAAAACTATCGCAGGGTGGTGTACAGTTCTTTCCTCAATGAGTGGGATCTCCACATCCTAAATACGGGCCAAACACTAACGTACGAGACATATAGAAATGACTGTCCGTCGCCCTGTTCATGAACATGGAACAGGAGAAGTTAGGCATAGGCTTCTGCATAGGCTCAAGTCGAACTGCGGCCCGAATATACCTTTTACCGGGCCTTGTCGCCCTGATAAACGGAAGAGTCTCCAGAACGGGCATAAAAAGCAGCAAGTATGCTGCATTACCTCAAGTAGAAGGGGCCACTCACCGATGCCGTCTAATGCGATTTGAACATCATAGTGGTCTTATTCGCTGACGATAGTACTGCCTTGATTAGATGTATTGACAAACAAAAATATGAACATGACATAAATGACACTTTAATAAATATTATACGCTGGTTTGACCAAAATAATTTAATGATTAATATACTAAAGACAAACGTAATGCATTTTTATCAACGGATTCCACCAGAAGTCTTACATTTACATTATAATGGACAAAAAGTTGAGCAAATACTAGTTGCTAAATTCCTTGGCATTATGATAGATAGCCAATTAACTTGGAAGCCACAAGCAGAAGAAGTATGCAAAAAACTTAGTGCAGCTGCATATGTGCTCTTTAACTTGTCTAAAAAAAAATATGGACACAAGGTTGATTGAATACCACGGGTTAGTCGCATCGATTTTGAGATACGGCATAATATTTTGGGGAAATTGTAGTCTGAGGGAACTGGTGTTTAAGGCTCATAAACGCTGTATAAGGGCTATGTGCAATTTAGTAGCAACAGATAGCTGCGTACCTGTATTTAAGTCCCTAAAATTACTAACATGCCCATCCCTTTATATTTTCGAGGTGGCAGTTTTTGTCAAATCAAATATGCATCTGTTTAATAAAGTGTCCGAAAATAGAAACCGGCCTATCAGAAGACAGTATAAAAACTTGCTTATTGTTAGTGGTTCCGATACCGCCCTATTAAAGAAAAGTATTATATGTATGGGTCCGATAATTTTTAATAAAATACTCGATGTAATAAAAAATGAGACATTTCTACTTTTCAAAAAGAAATTGACAGATCTATTAATTAATAAATGTTATTACTCAATTAGCGAAATTCTGACCGATAAGAATATAAATTGATAACATGACATCTCTGTTTTACTGACTTGTACTTTTTTGTTTGACTGGAACTTGACGAATTTGTAATCCCATTTTATTAAAGTTGACACTGTGTATTGTATTGACTATTTCAAATTATTTACTGAATTTGATCTTGACATGGTAAATTTGTATTGATTTAATTGAATGTTTTAATAATTTATATTAAATGGGTCTTTATTATTATAGCCACAACTGTTTGCATGCCTTAGTTAAGGTAGTTAGTATAAGGATCATTACATTATAACTTAACATCTGTAACCTGTACCTACTTTCTGTGCAAATAAAGATTTATTTTATTCTATTCTAAAGGGAAAACAATCGCATTACTCGAGTGGGGAAGGTCAAAGTGGATCGGAAAGGGCACAACAGAAGGCAGCAGCGCAAAAAGCTGCAAAGGAGCAGTGCAACACTATAAACCTGGAGGACCGGGCCCGGTCGAAGAGTCGCCTGAATGGGTTCAGCTCTTTCCTCAGTGCACTGCTTTCAAGCACCAGCCACGCATCATCATCTCACAAGCAGGAGACAGCACTGGAAAAGTTCTTCGGAAAAACACCTGAGGAACCAACCCAGCAAAAGCCTAATCCAACACGAGCCGACAAAGGGCAAGTCAGCCCACCGACCCTCGTTATAAAGTCGGGTACCACGGACCACGTAAAGAGCGCGTTCCTGAATACGTAGCAATCGTAAAAGCGAACAGAGAGTTCAATCTTACGACATGCAGGAAGATCCTGCAGACCTTCCAGAGAGACACAGAGCGTCTGTTAAAGGAGGTTTTGTGGCCCTGGAAAAGGAGGAGACGGAGCGCTCAGGCAAACTCAAGTTCAGCGTGCCAAATGACGACCGGTTTTTTAGTGGTTACCGCCAAATGTACCAAAATTATGTCGGATGATAAGATCCTGGAAATGGCACAGTCAATTTCGGGGACCTCCGGTATCACGGCATCGCAGAAAAGCTGGGTGGTACCCAATATCAGGTGGATTAACGGAGTTCCGGGTTGCGGTAAGACAACCTGGCTGGTAAAGCACTTCGAAGAGGACAGGGACGTGATAGCCACCACGACAACAGAAGCTGCCAAAGATCTTAGGGAAAAGCTTGCGCACCGCTTAGGAGACCGAGCAAAGACCAAGGTGCGCACTATGACCTCAATCCTAGCAAACGCTTTCAAGAGCCAAGACAAATGCTACCGTCTCACGGTAGACAAGGCTCTTATGAACCACTTTGGGGCCATAGTCATGGCAGTAAAGTTGTCTAGAGCAACCGAGTTTGTCCTCGTCGGAGACGTTAACCAGCTTCTATTTTTGGTCAGAGAGAACCTTTTCGAGGTTAGGTATACCCGTCCAGACCTGGTGGCTGGCATCACCCAGGAGTTTCTCTGCACACACCGCAATCCAATGGACGTGGCGTTTGCACTGATTGAGATGTACCCCGGTATATACTCCTCCAAGTCGTCGCAATCGCGGGTCCACTCCCTGAAGGTGAAAGGGGCGCAAATACCGAGCACTGCCTAAAACACCCTGTTCCTGGGTCATACGCAGAGGGAGAAAGCTTCTCTTGAGAGCCAGGGATTTGGGTCGGGCGAATGGTCGCGCCTGCTAACCATACACAAGGCTCAGGGGTCGACCTACGACAGCGTCATCATCTTCAACACCAAGTCCAGGAGGCTTCAGGACCACGACAGCATCCCCCACATGGTAATGGCGCTGTCCAGACACACAGTCAGTTGCAGCTATTACACCGACGACGCCGATGACGCCGCAGGCCGCTTTGCTAAGTGGGCGATGGATGCGCCGACTAAAACGGTCGAAAACTACAATCTTAAGACGGCCATGCAGCATCGAGACGTAGTCGTCATAGAGGCCTTGCTCACGCTAGTGAAGTCCCTGGTCAGCAGACATCACCAAAACACCACCTAACAAGCCCCATCCAAAAACTCCAACCCAAACACTTCCCCAAATCCTAAACATCACCCTGTCTAAATAATATATATATATACATATACATATAAAGCTGCATGGCGAAACGAGTCAGTCATACTCACCTTAACGTCCTAACGACTTCTACGGGTTCTAGAACGGAAACCATCGGTCGGGACTGGTCTGCTCGCACTGCCATGCATCTTCCCCAAAAATGTACCAATAGAATTAAGTAAACAAAATAGTAAATAACATAAGCAGTGAATCGATAGAAATAAGTAAACAAAATAGTAAATAAACATAAGGAGTGTGTCAGTAGAAATAAATAAACAAAATAGATAATAACATAAAGATAAGTAGTAAATAGAAATTGTAATGCCAGTGTGTAATAAACCTGCCAGTGTGTGGTAACCTGCTACCTGCAACCTAATGCTGATCTTGAATCCTTGCACACTATCCTCACAGCTAAATAAACCTTCAAAATAACCCTTCTAGGGTTCCAAGACCTTGCGTTTGTTAGAATTATGAAGGAACTCCGTATAAAAGTATTGACATCAACCAGGATAGCAAGCTAGGAATGTCATGATGGCTGTTGGTTATTTACTGTGTATCAGAGTTCCTATGTGTGGTGTGTAATAGAAGGGTATTATACAGAAAATCACAGAAATACAAGACTAGGTATTTATTTCAATTAGGCTTGTCAATTAATTCATATTAAGAAAGCTCTGAGAGCTTACCACCCTTTCGCTAAACTAGTTCTCGTAGATAAGAAGGGCAAGAAACTTCACGGAAGCTCTTCTAAAGTTTAAAAAAAAAACCAAAGCAAAGTACGAAAACGAAAAAAAAACATTTTCTTTGGAAGTCTGTGTAATTTACGCCGTAGGCAAGTGGCGAAGAGCCAGGCCTTGATGTTCAGTTGTCGAAGGATAGATTCGTTAGTGCAGAACGCAGTCCATGGCATTTGAAACATCCTTCGCCAACATCACATCTTGAAAGCGTCAATGCAATCACAATCAGCCTTCCTAATCGTCTGCTACTACTACTACCACCAACATTTATAGCATCACAAAATACACTACCAACATTTAAAGCTTCAAAAATTCTAATATTCAGCCTCATCTCGTTACGCAGAATTCTAATTCTAACTTAATTATGAAAAATGTTAAACGGTATGAAGAGGTATGGAAGCAAAAAAGAAAGAGATAATGAAAGCCCCGGGATAACTGTTATATAGACACATTATTTATGTAATTGGTGGATTTTTTTTTGGCTAAATTCAAGCTCTTGTTTATTTTGTAACTCTGTTCTTTACACTCTCTTTCATCGCTACTTTCTAAAATACCCAAAGCATGAAGAATTGAGAACATATTATCTTCATCAGTGTGCATGAACTATAAATTATTGTCTGCAAGCGTTGCATAAAAACAGAACGGAATTTTAGTTGGTGCATTAAATTCGGAACGAAATCTTCAAATACCTAGGTACCTCTTCAAACTCAAACAACGGTGAAATATCGTCATCAACAAGTTGACCTTTCTTTATTCTATCCCAAATTTAAAAAACAAATTGTCATAGAGAATCAAATTAAAGACAAGTTTTCTCTTGCTTTTGCTCTAGGTTAAGTGTTATGGTGTAACATCGTATTACCATTACACTTACTCTGTTTGAAAAACCCCATTATCTCATAATTGCTCAGAATGCATATAAAAACCCAGGCTTAGCGAATGAGTTTATATCTTGAGAAAACAACTAAGTAGTTACTTGAGCAATATTTTTTGCACAAGTCTTGAGTGGTGCGGACCGCACTGTGGTATAGTGGCTACATAATTATTCCGTCAGAACACGATTTATTACAAGCAGAAACAAAACACTGAAGAAAATCATAAAATTATGAAATACATTCTAATCAAAGTGATGGTCTACAATGGTTACTGCATGAAGATTATGTGCGGGAACAGTCTGTGTGTCATTATGTGCTGGGTCAGTTCATAAAGTCTTCATCCATTTTTTTAGCCTAACTATGAGCTCTCGTATATGCGACAATTAACTATACTAGGGTTAGCTCAAGATGGTTCTGGAAAAGAATAAATAACTGAAAGGATTTGTCCAGCAGTGGGACAATAAAGGCTAACACAAAAAATAAAAACAATAAATAATTAACAATAAAAGCATCATTTTATAAACAATCTGTCACATACTTCTTACTATAGGAAAATACTGCTAAGTATAGCAAAAGGAAAAGCAATTTTACACAACAATTTTCACCATCTGAGCCACAGGAATACAGCTTATCCATAAAACAGCATCTGCTTTGACTTTCATGATCGAAATAACTTCGGAAACATTCCAAGGAAGTATATTTATATTGACAGTTTCCTTACAAGTTCCACACCAAATCATTTGTCGGTACATCACACTATTTCCGATTTTGTTAGTACGATGTTTTTGTACTATGACGTAAACAGAGTTAGGACAAGAAATGGTTCTCATACATTTCAGAAACCGTAAAGTTACTTTAAATAAAATAAAACTTACGTTACTATTACAAATAATGTGTATGTCATTTATTTTACTGATTTTGTCGTTAAAATTCTATACCTATGGTGACTGGCAACCAAAGTAAACCTACCATATGTAACCTCTCATAGCTCATCTGCCATGCTATTCTAAGAGCCAGTTTTGTGTCTGTGCTCATCGATGAGCTCATCACCGAGACAGTCTCGAGATCGACCGTTCGTGCAGCGCTGATTTAAACGGTATTCTCTAGCGCGGTTATGGTCGTCGACGAACTCTAGGCTGACATCTCCCGTCACAATTTTGTAGACGAATTAGGGCTTGAAACAAATTCTTTAAATTATAATCGATAAATCTCGACTGAGAGTTTTATGGGCTTAAAATGTATAATATAGCTCTATGTTTAAGTATTTTAAATAATAGAGTGAAACTGCAAACGATCATAGTTATAAGAGATTAAATAATGCATTTTTATTATTGCATCATAAGGCTGAATGACAATTTCTTTGCCTATTTCGTAAGTAAAAGCAACGCGCTGTGACGCTGCCACAACACCCGCAAAATCGCTACCGAAGCTTTTTGTTTGATAATTTGTTGTTTGTTTTTATTTTAAACTATTATCAAGTATGAAAACCTTAGAATTGCTTTCACAGCGCTTGATTTTAGCCTAGTTCTGTGACTGGGTGAACATACAAATCTACAGTGACAATGAGACTACCTATGTTGTTGTCCATGAAATATATAATATGTTTATCTTTATACACTGCGTTGAAATACATTTGCATGATGTAAAACCAGGGCTATCTTGGCGTAAGAACAATATGACAATGGCTAACCAGGTGACACATAATACAAGTGGTGAGGTTTTTTAGAAAAGTCTTACCTAGGTATGTTACATTTTTTGTACTTCATTAATTTGTTTATATTTCATATTACAGTTTGAGGCTAGATGACCACCTGCGGTGCCTCATGGGAGAGATGCCTCAATTACCTCTTCATGTAAGTTTAGCTTAACTGATGGTTCAGTTTAAGAAGCTCTTGATAATTAAATAGTGTTCTCACTTTTCACTAAGTTGTTGGGGTATTTAACAGTAGCCAAAAATTCAATTAACCTGCAATACTATAATATATCTGCCTATAATATCTGTTCCTTCAAAAAGAGAGAGTGGTGTGATGCTGTTATACATAGTATTCTGTATATCTTTTTACCTTTAATAGTATATTTTTGCAGTTTTATGTTCACAGCTCCTCGTAGGTGTCGTTTGCTAATGGTACGAGGCCATCTAATCCAATGCTCATTTCACAACCACTTTCACAAAGGCAAATGGAGCTTAACTAAATGTTTTGTCGCTATTGAATAGAGGCGCTTGCAAAACCATTAACTCCTTATTGGCAACCAGTAGACAATTTTGGATATGTGTAAGGAAATAAGCGAGTCAGAGTCAAGAGAGACCTAAGCACTGCAGGAATTATGTGCATCCATCAGAAGAGGAAGTTGAATATCTGGATCATGATTATAATATAGATATTAAGTTTAGGTTATGAGAGAAGTTAAGAAATTTTCATACAAATTAAGTGCAAGTACCTATTGGAAAATGATCACTACTATTTGGGATAAGTTACATTATGCTATCTTAAATAATGATAAGAGATTCCAAAAAAATACTTGAAATTAGAAACAAAAAGAGTATTATTATAGAATAAAATTCTATTACTGGAAAATAGTTTAATATATAAATCTAAGTTTTATCATTTTGAGTTGTTTTTATTATTCAATGTATATTATGTCTAATTATTTTCCATAATGAACATATTAATCCGTTTTGTAGTCTTAATGCTTTAATGCACATGTTTGCTTGTACAAACAAAAATTTGGCTAATTAAGATTCAGCATGTAGCCGAAAAGCAGGTTGTGGGGTTCTGCTGGATGCCGGGCGCACGGGACCGGTCAACGTTTGGGGAGGCCTATATCCAGCAGTAGACATCTTTCGGCTGATATGATGATGATGTAGCTGGACCAATAAACATGATCCACATTGCAACAGATATTATTTAATAACATTTTTCAATACAATATTTTAATACTAGCTTCGCCCACATGAAACGTGTTTTCTTATCCCAAGGGTAAATTATATCGGGATAAAAAGTAACCTAGGTATGTGCTATTCCAGACTATAATGGCCTCCTACCGTGAGACAGCTTAAACTAGTACGGAGGACAGCGCGAATCATACTCGGGCAACCAAACATACCCGCCTTTGTTATTGTAATGTGCACCAACAACGTAACTATGTTAGTTTTATTTTTAGCAATACAGTTTAAAAAATAGAAGCTTTTGGATTTGACAGATAAAAACGAGGTTGTGAGCCAGGCTGCGAGTGTCTTCGACGCTGTTTTTTCTTACGGAATACCGGAATAACGTTGAGTAGATCTAACTCACGGCTGTCACAGCTTAGAGTGCTAGTGCCGCTATTCGCGGCTTAGCGAATACCAAAATGTAGATTCGTCGCTGGCACAGCACTGCGCTCAAGGCTGTATCCTTAGAGAATAGCACTGCTGAACCCGCTCAAGCTGCGTCTACAAATCAGGAACGCTTTACATTTTTATTCCACCTCCTCGCACGCTATTGACTTGCGCATTTCCGTTTGACTTCACAAATGTATCGCGTTTGTCTTCGAATCTATCGAACAATACGGTAAACTTAGGCTATTGAAAATTTTTCATGATATACTCATTTATTTATTACAAATAACTAGATATGATAAAATAGGTGGATCTGATAGAGGCCAAGCCTATTAATTTTTAAAACTTCCGCGAAGCAGCACTCAGGTGTTTACAAGTGCTTTTCGCATGCTGTATTAAACTTTTGATTGAAAAATGAACGAATGTATTTGTATGTGGAGGTATTTACAGTTTCAGTTTTCAACATTGTCTTCCTGCCCTTATCCCATGTTACTTGGGGTCGGCGCAACACGATTTCTTCTTCCATACCGTCCTGTTCCCTGTCACGCTATCACTGACTCCCTTTTCTTTCATATCACTCCTCACACAGTACATCCATATTTTCTTTCGCCTTTTTCTCATCTTCGATCAATTTTTTACCATTTCAGTTTTGAGTACGAAAAACACTGAGAAAATTACAATAATATGTACTGCCCATCAACATTTCAAAATAATTGGGCTCGAAAAAAACCTCGTTGTAAGTTGCCGTAGCCATAAGTCAACCAAACATTCATAAAAGTTTAGCCCCCAATCGCCTGCTCTTAATGCCCTGAATTTGCAACTTCAATGTCGTTGCAAAAAATCTAATTCTATTTGCAACTGACTTGGTTCTGGGTTTCGTTGCAAAAAATCTTATTGCTTTTGCAGTTGACTTGTTACTTAGTTCGATCATCAATTTTACTTGGTACTTAGTCCAGTAGTTTTGGAGCCTATTCGGTACAAACAAACAAACAAACAAAAAAATCTTTCCTCTTTATAATATTGGTATAGATTACCGTCTTGTAAAGGTATTTTAAAAGGCGACTACCGACTGCTGTGTTTTGTCCCTTTATACGGAAATATAATAAGTTTTCAGCTAAGAGAATATCTAACAGATTTTTTTTCTTTGAAGATAGAAAACTCCGCAAAGTTAAAAGTGGAATGAACTTGGTTTGATTTTGACATACTACACCCTACAAGCTGTTGTATTACTTAAGATCATAAGATCTATATTTCAGTTTGTTAAAGATTACATTGGAAAATATTTGCTGTCATGTTCATGCTTTAAAATAATCCGCCCTCATGATGTCTTGTTCACCCAGTAGTAATAAGCTTATCTGTAATAACTACTGAGAGGTCTCTGTTGCTTGGTAATCTTATGTCCTATCTCAGACTATTAGCAGGTACTTTGCTGTTTGCATAAAATTATACAGCCTTGTTTTTTTTTTGGCTTTATGTAATGCTCATGCATACGGGGAGATATCGCAGTTATGTGGGACTCTAACCCACTAAAACTCCACGGTGTCCTCCTGCTGCTTATGGCGGGAACACGGGCACGCGTTAGCACTCACCGCAAACCCGCTGCGGCTGTCCGTCACCGGACCCTTCTCTGGGGAGTGCCCCCCATCACCTGGCGCACCAGAACATACTGTGCGCCATGACCACCCCAAGGACCAAACCAGCACATGGGTACCAGACAACCCCGTGTATAGCCCTTGGTCCCCTTGTGACGGGTCGAGGTCAATGTCCCCGCCACCTACAATTTTTCGGCCGCAGGGGATAAGGAGAGCGGCCATCGCTATACCGACACTCCTCTTCCCCTGCGGTCCCACCGTGTCCGCCATCAGATGGTGGCGACCCCATCCAGGCCGCGTAAGGTAGGAAGAGCGGCGCACCGCAATACCGGCACTCCTCTTCCGCCGCGGCCTCCAACCATCAGCCACGACATCGTATGGGTTTGGGAGGCCCATACGATATCGCGGCCCACCTCAGTTGCGATGTCACCCAGGCAGCACCGCAACCTACATGTTGGCCGCTACGTCGTCGGCTTATCGGAAAAAGCCCTGACGAGCGGCCTCTCCTCGGATTCCTCTTCGCTTCACTGTGGGTGACCAAGCCACGGTTACTAAGCCCCACCGCCTCGAAAATGCGGGAACCCACCGGGGGGGTTAAATATACAGCCTACTTTGCACGTTGTTGACCATTTTACCTGTGATAAACATCTCGTCACGTAAACACGTATTGTTATGGTTATGTATGTATTAAAAACTATACATCCTTCAACAAAACCTTCTCGCCTTAAAACGATATTGATACAGGAAAAAACCAATCAGTATGTTTATAGATTTTTCAAGGTATAATCTTATCTTCGTTGATAAAAGGACGAAAACTGTGTGTATGGAGTTTAAGTGTAGTGTTGGTTTCATGAATACTAATTCTTGGAACGTACAAGATAGGTATAAGCAGTCTCTTGGCATAGTCGAGATTCATATTTATTTCCTAGCTAATATAAAACACCTAATAGCCTATGTTTTTGAAAACTAATATTTACCATATGATTTTTTTGGTCATAGTTTTGAACACACTGAACTCAATTTAGAGAAAAGTAGAATTTACTATTTGTAGATGCATTCAGCATATTTTGGCATTCTTTCGTAAAAACTATAAATTACCAAAATTACCGCAGACCACTTCATCAGTCAGGTAATATGGCTCACTTTAAAGTAAGCTGCTCATTATAGTTGAGCCGTAAATGAAAAACTTTTTTATACCAGCACGTCACCATTATCGTTTAAGAAGTTATTACCTATGCCTTGACCTTTTCATTTCATTATTGATGGTAATAAAATAGAATTGTAGCCAATCCCCAATAGAGTTATGGGACAAACGTCAATCACGACTAAATGTTTGAGCAGCTTCAGAGAAATACTTGTAATAAACTTGTTACTTTTATTGTAGCCTTTTTCCTTAACTTGTGAGGAGTGAACGACACAAAAAATAACAAAAAATACCGGTCTATTTACTCTAGTGGCAACTACTTTCTTACACCATGTATATACATACACTTATTTGAGAAAATAAGCTCTTATTAAAGCGCTGAACAACAAAGGTCCCCAGACACAGATATTCTCAAAATAACATGATGAAAAACACACGAGAAGTTGCAGGAACAGTTTGACATAAGCAATTTTCAGGTACGACAACGTTGTAGTTTAGCTGCAAACTTTTACCTAAATGTTACTATTTAGATACCCATATTTAGATATAAAACTATTAGTTTTTGCAAGCGGCTTCACTCGCGCGAAAGTCGAAAATTATACCAAGGGAACATGCTCCCGGGACAAAAATTATAATATGTGTATAATCTATCTCTGTGCCAAATTTTTGTGCTGTATCGGTTGTGGTTGACGGGTTTCAAAATTCAGTTGTAAGAATGGACCCTTTCATATTAACATAAAATGCTTTTTATTCTATTAAATTCTTTTAAATATAAATAAAAGCATAGAAAACGGAAGCTAAACAAAACCTTGTAGAAAGGTACCTTGTAATAATGCCAAAACCCGAAAAGAGAAAAAAAGAAAAAAAATACAGGAGGATTGCGTAAAAGAAATGATATCCCTTAGTGTATACAAATATTGCTCGTTTAATAGTTTATGATAGGATATGAAGACTGAATACATTCCTCGGTCGTGTACACATTTAAAAAAATATAAACTAAATTTCGGTAGTAATTTTAATAAATTATAAAGTTTGGCAAAGGAATTCGTTCAACAATTATAAGCACAGTCAAGAACCGCATCCGAGCAGTAGATAGAATCAGGAAAAACAAATTATTCAATTAATAAGTTTTATCACGCTTTCAATAAGACTGGTTTTTCATTAGTTAGTTTAAGGAATTCCCTTTTCATCTCTTACATCATTAACAAACTTCAAGTTTGCAAAAGGGAGAAAATAAATATTTTCTACGTCTGGAGATTTGCCAAGTTATCGTGTCTAGTTGGTAATTCTCGTTGTTTGTAAGACACCGGCGAGGGGGTGACTGTAATATCATTAAGGAATATCTTCATAAGTAATTTGACAGGGCGATTCTTTGATATCTTCTTTGTTGTTGAATCTTTGAATCAAAAATCCAGTGGGGCTGGGAAATAAGCAAGAATTGTTACACTGACCCTTTCCTGAAAATATGTTCGAGAATACACACCTACTTACTACTATAAATATGAATAATGGATGAATTAAAGCTGTGATTTTGTTTCCAGGTGCAGATTCCCGTACTGGTGGGGAAGCTCAACCTGGACAGACTAGAGGGCACACAGATCAGGGCGCAACGTGATATATGAGTTGCGAGGAGCAGTGCAGTCACTGGGAACCACTTTATGCAGCGCCGTCGAGTACGAAGCGGACGTTCTAGGAAATTGTTACGCCACACGATGATCAATAAGTTGCGTACGAATTTAACGATGAAGAACTCTTAAACTTATTAGTTATATATATTTAATGCAAACAGCATCACAGGAGCAGTATGATTTTAGGAACTGCGAGAGAATTTGGTTTATTCTCACATTTATGTTTTGAGAGCGATAAGCTTTTCTTTAACCTTTCATGCAGGATAAAAGAGCAAGCAAAGTGACCACAGATCACTAAAATATTTGCACCCCCATTTTTTATGGAATTTTCAACCTACACTTTTTCGACTATGCAGAATTAAGAATCAAATGATATGTAAGGGTGATGGAGGCGAGCTAGAACATTTTAACCCTCCACCTCTGAAAAGTAGACCATTCATTCAGAAATAACAGTTACTTTGTCGACTTATGCAAGAAATATTCTGCAGTATTGGCTATATAACCCAAGAGCGAGCGAAGCGAGCTCGAAAATTTTTGCTTGCTACGTTTTTTATTTGTGTGTATGGGCCCCCCAACGCCAAACTGCCTCTAAGGCTTGCTTAGAATTTGATTAACTTATCAAGATTTGAAGGCCCCCCAGCACCAGTCGCCTGGGGTGGAACGTTTGCCAATAGGCTATATTGTTTTTTAGGACTTCGGTTATTTCTTTTTTACTATTGACATACCGATATTATTATATTAATATTTTCTCCGTAGTGGCACGAAACTTTCAACAATAAAAAAATATTCAACAATGGTGTTGAATAATCTAGAACAGATAACTTAATGGATTAGCGGAGGTACACTTTACGCTTTTTAGCACACAAATCTGTTTAGGAAAATACAGAGATATGAAAGCTTAGGTTTATTAATGATAAAATAAATTAAACAAAAGATTCCTCAAGATATAACATATCTAGATTGAAAATCTTTTATGGCGCGAAATAAGCTTCAACGTTTATTGCCTAACCCCTATTATGCCTGAAAAAATCTTCACAGAAATAGAGACAATGCCCAGTGTAGAAGGTAATTTCTTGTTCTACCAAAAAATTATTTCATTTGCGAAACACTTTGCGTGATTGTGGAGATTCTTTGTTATAATTTTCTTTTATATATTTGTTTTATATAATCATGTTATCCTACACAAATATTTTCTGAGCTTTCGTTTTCAAAATTTAATGGTTAATATTAATAAACAATACCTGCCTGTCTACCTGCGTATCTGCCAACCAGTCCGTCTGCCTGATCCTGATCCCACCTACCCCGAGCATCCTGCGTCGGCTCGCTGTTCGGCGTGTGACGCCGCAGCCTGACTCGTCCACACTCCTTGGTACCTGCATTTTTGCCTACCTGTCTACCTGCGTATCTGCCTACATATCCGTCTGCTTGTCTGTCCATTTGCTTGATCTTGACCCCACTTACCCCAAGCATCCCAAATCGTGCGAAGCCGGCCCTTACTTTTTTAACCCTTTACCTATTCTGAGTCCTTAACCCTTAGTTTTTATATCTTATCTTTTTATATTTAATTTTAATAACGTGACATCCGCTTAGCTTGAAAATTTAAATGTAATGGATACAGTTTGATACATTCGTGACCTTTAACCAGCATTTACTTTACTGGTGTTAATAGTAAAAGAACAAGATTATCTATCTAGACTTTAATAAATTATACAAGAGTTAAATCTTGTACTTATCATGATTCGTGAAATAAATAATTATATAATGGCCAGTTCGTCATTGTCCAATTAGGGACAGACTGATGAGACTTTCATTGTTTTGACTGATTTATACTGTACCGGTTGAGAGGTCTTCCAAGATGTTTATTTACTTTGAGTATCGATTTTTGAGAAGGATATTCTTGTTCATTGTTCCAAAACAGATATAATAACCTCATCTACGCTCAAGTTCGAATATTCTTGTGTAGTTACTGGATCGTAACACGAGTAGTGTGCGGCCGATTGGTACTTACGACGAGGATCAAAGTATACGATACCGACCTGAAGTACTACCGCATGTCAGTAAGTATAAACACAATCAAGAAGAATAGGAGGCTCTCTGTTATGATACCGTCACAGTCTTAGTAATTGTGTCCATTGAAGTTGTATATACTGTGACAAATGTGTACTGAAACTGACAGTTATATGTAATAAACTCTACCACAATAGATATATCATTCATGGTTATAATGTTTTTTACAGGCAAAATGGTTAACAATGAGCATCGTTACCGTCGACTGTATAATTTCCTGCAAACAGCAAAGTAATAATGACCTGAGTTGGGACAGAAGATTACCTAGCAACTGAAACCTCTTAGTAGTAATAACAAATGTAGTAAATCAGTATTAGATCAAGTTCTTTCCACTTTTGGCTTTGCGGAGCTTTCCTTCTTCAAAGTCAAACTTTTCGTTAGATATTCGCTCAGCTGAAAACTACTCGTAATTATATTTTCGTGACAAGTAACATAACACAAAGTTTTATCTTTACCTTTAAAATCACATTACGAAAAGGTAATTAAAGGATAGTGTTTTAATGGTACTTAATTGTGTTAAAGGTGAGCCGAATCTTTTGAATTAACTCAGAGGCGGCTCTAGAAGGAATTTAATTTCCACCAACTGTTGATTAAGGAAGCTCCGGGTAATAAGGAGGACAACCAATGTGTATTTATTTTCAAATACCGACCTGTGGCCAAAATTCGAAGACATGTGCCATCACCAATCTCCACTGGGCCCGCGTAGTGGATTATAGCCCACTCCCTCTCTATGAGAGGAGGCCTGTGTCCCAGAAGTGGGAATATTAAAAGGCTGATGATGACCGACCCGTGCCGGCTCACAATAAGATAGGTATGCTAAGATTAGATATATTTAAATGTCAATTAAATAATAGTGATTTCGTTTGAATTACGTTCTACGAGTATAATAACCTCCTTTTTTACAATTCAAAATTGAGCGACTTCCACGTCAAGTATTGCCAACATTTCCAAAATCTTGAAAATCTTTTTAGTTTACTATTACTCAAAGACTAGCTGTCCCACGCGGCTTCGCTCTTGTCAACTGGCTACCTACCTACTCATCTACCCTACCTACCCTGCATACATGAAACGCAACGGAAGCTCTCAAAAAGGAATAATATTGCCCGTTTTTGCAACATATTTAATTTATGCTGCGCTCCTATTAGTTGTAGCGTGATGTTATATAGCCTATAACCTTCCTCAATAAATGGACTATTCAACACAAAAAGAAATTTCGATTGCAACCAGTAGTTTCTGAGATTAGCGCGTTCAAACAAACAAACAAAGAAACTCTTCAGCTTTATAATATAAGTATTTTTAAGTGTGTGTTGTGTTTTCCGAATTCTTTATAACGGTTCATTAAATATTATCGTAGCTCTCTCAACTTTCCTTCCGGTCATCTCAGCGTTAAAAACGCTTTATAGTTAAACACACGCGGCGGGCTGTACTGTAAGAATATAATGTATTGCTACTGTTCTCATTACTTATGGGGCGCGAAGAGAAGCCAGTGGTTGTATACAAAGTTATGTGTGTGTATGTACCAGTTGGACGCACGCCAAACACATCGCCTTATATCCGAGAATCGACAAAAAAAGTTAACTATAAAAGCAACAACATCGAGGTGGGCAAAATTCGAGGGTAGCATAGCAGAAAATTGAGAAGAACACTTATGAGAATTGCAATTCAATTAGACAGTTGATATCGGCTCTCTATTGAAATGCTTTTCTATTTTCCTCAGTGTTTTTGCTAAACTAAACTGTTAAGTATATTATACGCCTATACATAAAAGTCTGATTTCTTATGTTTATGTGAAGGACTTGCTCATTATGAGGATGTACACGGTATAATCGTTGTCTCATGGTCTTTGATCATTTCAAGAGATGATACTTTTGGTTAGGTACTTAACTTACAATAAAAACGTATTCCTGAAAAACATGGCTATTTGATTGTGTATACTGTGATTGAAGTCAAACTGAACTGCATAATTAAATGAAGTGTGAGGTGGTGGAATAAGAGATGTAACGCATTTATACTTTATAGACATGGCTTGAGCGGGTTCAGATGCGCTGTAAGATGTTCCAGATGAGAGATGTACGGTACACGTGAATAATGCAGGTTATTCTCGGCGACGCTCGGATACAATTTAAAGTCGGAAGTAGAAAGAATCTGGACACTGTCATTGTTTAATTCAGAAGTTTAAATGTTTAGAGATTTTGATGCTTTGAATCTTAAGTTCTGTTTGATCTGCGAAAATTGGTGAATAACGTATACTATATACTTTTAGAATACTGTTTTTGATTGTTTAGCAATTATCAATCTGCATAATTACTAGTAGTAATGCCTGTCCTTCAAAGTGTAAAGATATCGTTAAAATTATATTTAAGTTAACCTCAATTCAGAAGCAAGAGCAGTTCCTACTGATTACTTAAAGTGTTAAGGGTTTATTGGTTCTGTTCAACTCGACTACAGCAGTTCAGTTTGGTGCTCCTCGAGATAAGTTTAGCTCGCTCGCTTTGTACATTTTGTTATTAATTGTTTGCAATAAATTATTGTGATTATTTGTTTACATTCAAAGTCAATATTTGAGCAAACGTTTGAGCTTTTTGATGCAGAAAATACCATAAATAATGTAAAACGACAAGTAACTGTGTCGAAAACGAAGGCATTTGATTTGTAAAGAATCTATTGCAGGTACTGATAGTTAGATCAATCAAGAAGATTAGGACCTGTATCTTGTATGTAACAACTGGATTTGAGTGGCAAATCAGATCTCCTTCATTTCATTTGAGCCGACTAGGGAGTACCTATTAATCTTTAGATGTAAGTTTCGTTTAAGCTAAGTAATGGAAAGTAAAGTTATGCAGGAGCTTGTAACGAGAATTAAAATATATATATGAATATAAACTGAATATGACTAACTGAATATAAATATACCTACTAACTAAATATCAACTAAAACACAATTTCTATTTACTTCAACTCGAACCCAAATGTGTATAATCAAGACATCTCGCGATCGTAGAGATCGTAGAGATCCGAGGTATCCAATTTTCTCGAAACAAAATTATTCCTGTAATACCAACACTCGCGTCGTCAAGCCACACGTCTAGCGAATTTTCTCTTAGTAATGAATAAATGAAATTAACTTCGTCGTGTTGGTATTTACTAAACGTGGATTTCCTAATTATTAATGTATCTTAATGACAAATTGATTCTTAATTCGGTATTTTAGAGGGGCAAAATTAATAATGTGGAGATTTCTGTTAAGCTTTTCGTGCTTTAATGATGCAATCATATCTGTGGGTGCATTTATTTGTCTATTAAGTAATTTATTTAAGGCTTATTAGGAGACGATAAAAAGACTATTGATTGTGAATAAATACCAATTTAATTAAATAAATTGTGTAGAATAAATTCAACGTACAATTCCGTTCCTCGAACAAGATTATATTGCTCCCGAGGCAGAGGAAAGTTCAGTTCACAGAGCGAAGTTTCCACTGCATCCAGTTCATTAAAAGTGCATACTTATTTACTGAACTTGTTCAAAATACTTTATTTTGGACAAGCAACATCATATTTAGCAATAATAATTAAATAAATGAACTTGCTAAACTCTGAGCTCCAACAAAAAAAAGTCAAATAACTAATGTTTTTCGAGTTCCTTTTCCATGAAAATATTAAAGCACAAAGGGATCTTTTTCTAAAACTTTTCTAGTTCATTATAATTTGATAGAAGATTCATGCGTTTCACAAGTTAAATTGTGGACTAAAAAATGGTTCCCGCAGAATATCGAATTAAATTGGTCCAAGTTTAACTTGAGTTTGTGATAAAATTTTACGTCGGTTTATCCCAAGTTAAATGATTCTTTTATGCAAGTTTTAAAACAGTTGGTAATTGATGATAAATGAAAAAGTAATAGAATGATCAATCAAGAACAAACCACTTTTAAGCAATATTATTTGGTGGAATGCTGTTAAACCTAATTGGCTCACTTTCCATATTGATTGAAACCAATCCAGCAGTTTATCGAAAGAAGTATTTACATTCACACAAATGTATTTGTGGTAACAACTCACTTAAATCCATAATAACACAACTGAATATCTGTTTAATCATCAGGTATAATACCACCGCAGAAAGTTCTCATTAAGGACATAAATAGTTTTGTATTAAACTGGAACACCACGTGGGGTATATGAGGATTAATAAGGACATGACGTTGGACTACAATGTTATTAAACATAACTAGTCCTGCCGCATTTGTAAGGTTTTGCGAGCATAATGGATGCAAGGCCTGTCTAAATAAATACATAGTGAATAAGCATAAAAAAAACATGAAGTTTTTCTTTTTTTGAAAAATTTGAAACTACGGGGTGATATATATCTTTAGAACGCACCACCATAATGTTGAGAAATGATTTAAAATATGAACGCATCGAAGATAGAATGATAAGGGCAGGTGTGTGAGCGAGAGGGAAGGAGCGAGCTATATAAGACTCAACTCAATTTATTCTAATTAATTTTGATCACAATTTTTGTATTATTTCATATTATATACTTACAGCTCTGAAATAATCAAAAATAAATAATTTAATTTTTCTATGTATTTTATATGCTTTGTTATAAATGCTTTTAATAACATAAAAGTATAAAATTTTCTATCCGAAACTGACGATTTATTATATTTATTATACTAAAAGACTTGGGGCGCTCTACTTTCTCTTTCGCACCTATCAAATAGCTCTAATTCTAAAACTTTATAGCTTGGCAATAATATTTCATATACGATTTTTTGCAGGTAAACCTATACGATTAATTAAAATATCTTACTTATGATATTAATTTCGATTGGTTAAAAGACCGGTGTAGTTACCTTTATTGACTTACCTGTTCACATCTGCTTGCCAGGTAGCCATGCATAGAAATAAGTAAGCAAGCCTACCAAGGCATATTCTGTGTGTTAAAAACTATCAGTTGAGATGAAATTTATTCGGTTATGATAAGAGCGAAGGTCTTCTTCTCGTGGTCTTTTCGTGTGAGGTGTGGCGAACTGTGGTGTCAGAGTTAATTAAGCCGCCTCTGGAAAACCCCTCAGGCCTTTGACTTGGCTATTTCAGACATACATTAACTATATAAGTCCAGGTTTCCTCACGATGTTTTCCAGACTTACATTAACTGTATAAGTCCTTACGATGTTTTCCTAAGAGTGAAGGTGATGAAAGAAAATTGATTAAAATTAATTCAATTAAAAACAGCTATGTCAACTTTTCGATAGGCAAGTTATCATAGGCATGTTTGTTAATAAGTAAATTATACTTGATAAAAAATATGTCTCGTCAAGTTATCTGATGGGTGAAGGTCGATCTCCCACGTCTCCTCTACTAAATTGTTTTGCTTTGTCTTGACACAGGAAAAAAATAAACAATATAGACGTTTAAATCACGACACAATAATCAATATCAAACTGAATAATTCTTAAGTCATTAGTCACTAATCCTGTTACGTAACATCGAAACGGCTTCGTTTATTCCTGAAAAGGAAATCAAATTCTAGGTCTGTCATACTAGTTTAAATTATTTTATATCTTCTAGCGCTGGAAGCCGACCCCAACATAGTTGGGAAAAGGCTAGGCAGATTTTTTTAGCGCTGGATTCAACATAACGCTGCAATATATCACGGACGTGTTCACAGACTCCGCACATAAGAAAAGAGTAAATGATATGTATTGTTCAGGATTTCAGTAATAGCAGTTACAAAAAAAAAAGGTTTGTAACTACAGTTATAACTTACTAGCTTCTGGCAGCGGCTGCGCCCGCGTGAAAATTGTTTTCTTATCCCTGTATCTCCTTATTTTTGAAGTCGGTTCCAAAAGACGAACCAAAATAAGCCTGTTAAACTTAATACCAGAGCAATAACGAGGGTCAATGATTAGAATTAAAGGTTTCTGGAAAGACAAATGAGGTGAACATAAATCACGAAAAGGAACTTTAAAGTTGTAACAAATAAATATCCGCAACGGCTATCAGCGACATCTGGTGTCAGGCATTCTTTCATCTGGGTGTGTCACTACGTGATTGAGTGTACTTTGGTACTAGATGGCGTTGAGGCTGGGGCGGAATTATTCATTTTTTTTACAAAACCTATTAGATATTGTGTGTATTAATATAATTCAACAGTCACACAATTTCCTACATATCTAGGTTATTAATTTCTGGTAAACATAATTACTTAAAGAAAATATGGACATGACGTGTCTATTGGTTAATAAAATACTCAGTGTCTATGGCCGACAAGAGTGACATTTCCTTTCCATTGCTAATTCATACGGAGGAGGTCAAGGGAAAAATCCTATTAAGAGAATGTTAAATAAAGCAATTAAAATGACTCGGAGGCGGCAGGGAAACATCCCTAAATACAAAACTATTATGTGCCAGCAAGCGCTGTGAGTATTAGTTGAATTAAACTATATTTTCATGCATGTGAGACATGTGCTTGTATGACGCTCATCTTGCATTATTTTCCATCAACAGGGCTCAATAGAATTAATTTCATTTAATAATAAAAACTAAATAAAATGGTCATCTACGTGTAAGAGCAACAGCTACAGCATTCAACAACAGGCTCCGAATACCCATGACATTTAGACCGGTGAGATACTGGATGCCATCTGCACAGAGGAACGATGCTGATTGAGATATCATACATCTGGTACTATGTTTTAAGGGTATATTATAGCCCATACACAAGTAAGTGTAATCTATAAACTATGATGCTGCAGTGATGCTAATGTGAATATTAAACTAGTTGACCAAATAGAATGACTTTTACTTCTGTCGACCCTCATGCGAAATCATCCCTGCAAATGTCTCATCCTGAACATCTAC
Organism: Orthosia cruda; assembly: GCA_964057195.1. Lineage (NCBI taxonomy): Eukaryota > Metazoa > Arthropoda > Insecta > Lepidoptera > Noctuidae > Orthosia > Orthosia cruda. The sequence continues at coordinate 5,210,027 of OZ059848.1, read as the reverse complement.
CCCTGAGCTGGCTGGTGAGTAAGGGAAAGATACCTTACAAAGTAACGCAAAAGACATCTAACAAATGACTTCATTTTACTCTCTGTCTCTTGCGATTACTTTTTTCACGAAATGAATGAAACCTTTTTAGGAATCTCTCAGTAGCTTGAAAATTTGCAATTCCAAATATAATAAGAAAGGGTGCAAAACGATTTTAGTAGAATATTATTGAGGAATGGTCTTCGGTCAAGAATACTCAGAGACTCAAACACTGTGTCGGTGCCTGCTGGGTTTCAGTAATCAGAATTTTCTTCTGTGCACATATCACAGGAATTTTGCAACCAATATAACTCAATATAAATAAAAAAAATGCACATGTATATCCTCAAAAACGTTATGCGAAGAGGAAGTACAGATACGTGACACAAATAATAGCGATAGACTGTCATTATGGCGGAGAAAATGAAATTGTACACTTTACTGATTCGAGCGGCTCACTGTGGGGTAATAAAATGCCATATTACTGTAATTATTGCGTATAATTACGCGTTGCGATCAGAAAATAATGATACTGACTTTTATATGCTTGGAGCAAACATTATGCTTGAAGTCGAGTTAATTTTACAAGTTTTTTTTTATTTTACAACCTTTATATTAACTTGCAAAGTATGTATTAAGTGTGTTGGGGTCAAATCTTGCAACTTAATTTTAAAGCAGTTATCCTCAACCGATTAAGATGAAATTCTGCATACACGTTTGGTTTGGATAACAATGCATGGTTAGCTAAGTAACGTTATTCTTAATCCAATATGGTAGAAGGCCCAAGATGGCGGGCTAGTTATTTTTTGTGCACTGTCATGATATGGGTATCAAATGAAAGGGTATGCTGAGAAGAATACGAAAAAAGCATCTTAAAAAAAAGATAAATAGTTTTATTTTTCTTGTTTTGGTTAGAGGTACTTATTTTGGGTCTTATTTTCATTTGAGCTTTAATTTTGCTTGAATCACATGTCTCTCACCTGCGGACATCAAACAACCGAGGTGGCTCGCATCACGAAGCCGGAACAAATACGTCATACTTTTGCCTTCTGGTTAAACTTAATACCGCATTCAACCTTTACACGCCATATATTTATATTTATGCAAACAATAATATTTTTAGCATTTTCTGAGTTGTGAAATTAGAACTTATTACCCTGGCTTTACTAGCGGAAAATTGGATACTTCCTCAAAGGAAACCACATTTTGTGATTAAACTAAAATTATATTTATACTTCTGCCCATTTGAAAGAATAGAATAGAATATACTTTACTGTAACCACACCAAAAAAAAAACGTATATCTTTTACAACATCAAACTTTTTTAGAAAATTGATGAGTTTTTTCTAAAACTAATAAAAGTATATAATATGCATTACCATACAACGTGTCAATGCTGCCAGTTTTTTGACCACATTACCAGTGGACTACAATGTGGAGGAGTTTTTCGACGCCATACTTTAGTTTAGAATATTTTTAGGTTGTTAGTAGTTTTTGGTTTAAGTGTATAAGTTTGTAGTCTTAGTTAATTAAGTATTTTATACACTGTATATACTTTTATCTACGTAAATAAATACAAAGAAGTTAAAAAAATACCTATACATGGTCACTTTTTGTCGTATTAATTTCCCTTGAGTAAAAACCCGGTTCCAGGTACAAAACCAACATTATTATTTATTTCTCACACATGATGTGTACGTGATTCAAATAATTGTACCGCGTTACTCTATTTTTATGAAATACATTCACGAAACCACAAACTGTATTTACATAGTAGTGCCGAAATTAAATACTGCGTCAGTTAGAGTATTATTGCAATTAACTAAACATTGTGGTCCTACAAATAGTTGTGACTGCTATTAACTCTGAATTAAATGGATGTTTATTTTTCGAAATTATCTGAGGCAGCTTCATCACAATTATATTGTACAAATTACATATAAGTGAGTGAAACCGTCGTGCGGTTATTATTTTAGTTAATCTGTAACAATTCTGTTAATTTAAATAAAATGATTACCATTTCTTATAACCTATTTGGAACCACATTGCTGCAAACTGTAGTTTTTACAGAGCAATAGCAATTTCCTGTCAAACAAGAGTAAACTCAGGAAGAGGATGGAGGAAGAAATGTCGGATGTGATATCGCGTGTAGAACGATTTATGTATTTTTTTTTTCCATGCGCCTATGTAAGTCCTGCTTTTTTCATACAAAGTAAAATATTGCATTGACCTGCGAAATAGTCAACAATGTCACAGAGAAATTACTGTCAAAAATAAAAATAAAGTTTACTTTAAAAGAAAACCTTTAATAATTAGATTTAATTTCAATAAATTCACACACGTTTCAGTTTTGCTTGTGCATAATTGAACTAAAAGCTTTTATCAATTTGTTTGCTGTTTGAACTTTACCAACTTATTTAGTGAACAAATAATATCAACAATTAAATATTATATATCGTAATAAAGTTTTGCGGTTACTTACATAAGTATATTGCAATTGAATTGCAATACATTTAACTAATTATGAGATCTACACTATAAATACTAACAGCTTAACTTTACGCAACAAATATTCATAAATTTTCTTTTCGACACACGGCGGCGACGATAAATCCACTCTCTATGCTCACCGACCTAGTACGTACTCGTAAAACATCAACGCAAAACGGGCACAGGTCGAAGCTAAAAATCAAACATTGACCCTCGTAGGTATGTCCAACGTACATAGTACATGTTGGACGGTAATGCGGTATCGAATCTATAACTTTTCAGTTTTAACAATTCGAATTCGCACATCATTCATAAAAAAAGTACATTGATTACATAGATTGGATTTGTGGTGTCCTTGTTATTCAATCCCTGTAAATTGATAAGATAGTACAGGCACTGCCAGACGACATGTAGATCGGTTGCCAACGATGAAGTCAACAGAAAAAATAATAATTGTTCATGAAATATTAATTCCAAAGATAAATGTAAGTTCGCCGTATCACTTGATTTCGGACCAAACGTTCATGTTATAAATAAGTTCCTCAGTAATATTTATTGTAACAACGTGATACGAACAATGAGAGTGTTACAAATCGTTACCTTCTTACATAAGACTGCTCAAGCCGGATTTTCTTTTGCTGGATTAAATCAAAGCCTTTGTGCGTAACAAAAGCCGTCATATACTTTTACATGATTTTCTTTTGGTTTACTAAGAAGTTTTCTACACTCACTGAAGTGTTCTTCACTTGATACTAATTGTAGACTTTTGATACGGTTTTATCCCTCAGAAACTATCCGAAAAAACATAAATATTTCTAATTTATTGAGAAACAATATATCTGTTTAGGTAAAACCGCTCGACTAATTGCCTCCGTACGTAACTTTTCTGTTGTAACCTGTACGTTGCTTTGTTAGTTACAAGCGAGCCTGTGTAAAAACAACAATATGTGAGAGACATTACCAACTTTGTGGAATAGCCAGTCGTTTGATGTTAGCCTGAGGAAATGTGTTTATAAACTTACTCGAAACGAAACTGTTTGTAAACACATCACTTCCAAGTAATGTGAAAACTAAAGTTAAAACCACAAAATCCGACCCTTACTATATAAGATTTAGGGGATTGATAAAAAGCGTTACCGTAAGATCAGGAGTTTCAGAACCAGTTCTATAGAGTCATTAACCTAACGGAACGTGCAAACGGGTAGTTTTCTAAGTTTATGTGTGATTACTAAGTATGTGTAAAAAAAATCTTTAAATAGTTATTTTGTGATTGGAAATGTTTTGGTTCTGTCATAAAATACAGATAAAAAACGGATATCTTACTACAATACACGTTACCTTCGTTAACTTTCTTTTAGAATATTAATGTAAGGTAATATTACTGTTTTCCTTGAAAGAAAGATGCAGTTTCTTTGATAGAGTTTTACTTAAGATGCGGATATTGTTGTTATAGTTATTTTCGGATCAATAAAGTGATTCGGGATGTTGTAAGCTAATACAGAATTATTTAAACATTATCGTACTAGTATATATCTGTTTTACTTTTTCGAGTAAATAAAATCACTCTCTCATATTACTTGCGTCGAGAAATGTAACAACGTTAAATAATGTTGTTGTGTTACACATTGTGTGAGCCCTTTTAGATTGAGGTTTCTGTTAAAAATATTGCCCGATTAATCCAAGAGCGACCTTTGATCGCTCACCCGTAACGCTATGTTTGCTGAAATGAAACAGTTTCATATGATTAGATGGTACTTATGTTTCTTAAGTACCTTTATCTCTGTGAGGGCTTTGTATAAAAGTACCATTTATATTGATGCAAGATATTGTAACAGAAAATTACAACAGATTTCATCTTGTGTTTTTTTGACCATGAAGAACGTGATACAAAAGATTATAAAATCGATATTTTTGTATTGTAGTCTAAGTCGGTGTCTTTCGTAGGTTCATTTTTATGCGTTATGGACACCGACTTCAAAAAATAAAGTAATTTTACTCTTTGTAGTTTTGTATTTGGAAGTCGGTAGTATTTTTTTGCAAAAAAGTTTTTTTATTTTTCACTTTTTAGTTGTACCTACCTTATTGGCAATTTAGTTAGGTAATTTTAACGCCTAAATAGATTTCATGAAACTTGAACATCACCGGTGTAATGGGAGATCTGCGTACCCCTGAAGAGGGTACTGGCGTGATTTTATGTTATGAAATGGTATAAACAATAAACAGACATGCGATTGCAGCAATCCCGAAAGATTTACCATTATTTAATGAAGAGTTCTTTTGTATATCTCCGAAGTTCTTCATCAGATCTTCACCAAATTAAAATGAGACCAATTTTGGAACATACGTTTTCAAACAAAAAAGAATTTTCAAAATCGGTCCACAATTGACGGAGATATCGGTGAACATACACAAAAAAAAAACAAACATAATATCGAACATAGAACCTCCTCCTTTTTGGGAAGTCGGTTAAAAATAAACATCATCTCAGTATGTTATACTGTCATGCTGACCCTACTTATATTGATTAATGTCTGTGTCCATTGGAATCCAAATAATGATAGAAAACTGATTTTTACTATAATAATATTATCTTTTATGTCTGTTGAGTTTAAGTTTCATTTAGTAAGGCAGTTGTAGTTTAATTACAATAGTAAACGGACGTACGATCGCGCGCGCGTGCTCTAGTTAAGAGTATTTTGCAGACGCAGCACAACACCGTCGCGTCGCCGCGGTGTAAGTACATACGTCGATCTATCGGGGTCATTACCATGACCTAGTTACAAGTGCGGAAATCATGTGTTATTAATAAGTGTTTATAATAAATATTGTTTAGTTGTTAAATTCACCTTACAACTAAATAATGGCTGCACAGTCATTTAAAATAAAAACTGACCTGGAAAAGCGGTTGTATGACTGTTACATCCAGGAGAAAACGAATAGGGAAAACCTGCAACTTATGGTACGTAAACTAAATGATCATATTAATAGCTTGCAGGACCAAGTACAAATCCTTCAAGGAGAATTAAATTGCTTGAAGGAAAAAAAAGAAACTAAAGAACCCTTAGAAAAACAGGAAAGCGAGAGAAAAATATTTGCCCAGCGTACTAAAAGTGACGTTGAATATTGCACAGACGAGGATGAACTCGCTAAAGAGACTGAGTGGATAAGGGCCAAGAGCAGGAAGAAGAGGAAGCTTAACACCTCCCTTTCTCCAAAACAACAACCTGAAACAAGTGCCCAACAAGAAAAACAAAAAAATGCGGAAGGGACTTCCGTCAAAAAGGTGCCCCCACCACCGCCAATCATAATAGATGGAGTTAAGAACTACCAAACGTTCTACGACTCTCTAACTGAAACAATACCAGTTAAATCATTTACCGCTAAAATGATGAATGGCGATTGTGTGAAGGTGAACGGCAAAACAGAAGACTTATAGAGTAATTGCCAGGCTTTTGACAGAAAAAGACCACCATTGGCATTCGTACGAAAATAAGGAGGCTAGCCCAATTAGAGTTGTTGTGAAGAAATTACATTCCTCTTGCCAACCTGATCGTATCAAAGACGATCTAACATCACAAGGACTGAAAATAGAAAAAGTAGACAACAAATTGAGCTGGAAGAGTAAAGAACCACTCAATATGTTCGTTTTATCATTTAATAAAGATGTCAACAAAGTCTATGGCATAAAGTACATTTTAGGGTGTAAAATTGAAATACACCCACTCAAAAATCCTAAACTCATTCCCCAATGCAAGAGATGCCAAGCGTATGGGCATACTCATAAATATTGCAGAAAAGAGCCAAGGTGTGTAAAATGCACTGGCAAGCATCTTACAGCCAACTGTACCAAATCTCCGCAAGAGAAGCCAAAACGTGTTCACTGTGGTCTTCCTCACCCTGCCAACTATAGGGGGTGTGAAGTAGCTAAACAGATACAAATTATGAAAAATAGAAATATTAAAAAGAAACTTGTGTTACCAACTACCCAGCGATATCTTCCTCTCCAAAATCATGAGAAACAGGCACATAAAGCAAGTGTCCAGTCAACTGCAAAACCCTTGCAAGTAACCAACACTGGATCCTATGCGGAAGCTGCAAAACAAAGATCACAGCCCTTGAATCTAGAGGACAAGATTAATCAGATCTTAAAGTGTATTACCTCATTTGACAAGAGATTAGAGAAACTAGAATCCAGCACTAAAACAGCTGTTTTACATAATTCAAAATGATTAATACTTTCAAGATAATGGCGTGGAACTCTAACGGGCTCCTCAAACATCAAAATGAGTGCAGGCGGTCCTAGACACAGAAAATATAGACGTGTGTTTGGTCTCCGAAGCGCACTTCACTAAGCAATCTTTTGTAAAATTTAGAGGATACATGGTATATAATTCGCTCCACCCTGACAACTCTGCCAGAGGAGGTAGCGCGGTTATAATCAAAGACAACATTAGTCATTACGTGCAGTGTAAATATGAAGAACAAGACATTCAAGCTGTGGCAATATCTGTTAAAACCAAATATTGTTATGTGTCTATTGCAGCCATATACTGTCCTCCACGGCATATGATAACTAAAGAGCGATATTTACATCTCTTTGAACTATTAGGCCAGAGATTTATCCTAGGCGGCGATTTTAATGCCAAGCACACACATTGGGGATCAAGACTTACTACAACTAAGGGAAGGCAGCTCTTAAGTGCGGTTAAAGAAACACATTCAGAAGTTATGAGCACGGGTAAACCAACGTACTGGCCCACTGACAACCAGAAAATACCGGATCTTATAGATTTTTTCATATGCAAAAATATATCCGCCAACTACGTCAGTTTGGAGGAAGGTTTTCATGTGAACTCGGACCACTCTTCGATTATACTAATGCTTAGTCAAAAAGTCCTACTCAAAGAAAGCCACTTAATCCTGGTTAATAAGTTTACAGATTGGAAAGGTTTTGCCCTTGATCTAGATAATATTATCGACCTTAAAACTCCGATAAAAAAGCAAGATCAGCTTGACTCAGAAGTAAACAAATATATTGTTAATATCCAACAATGTGCGTGGAACAACTCACCGCAATTAAAACGAAAATATAAGGGGTTTATCTATCCTAAGGAAATTGTAGATTTACTATCTGAGAAAAGGAAACAAAGGAAGTTTTGGCAGCAAACAAGGTGCCCGAGGGATAAAACATCACTAAATAGCCCAACTAAACGGTTAAAGAGGAAAATTCTACATTTTGAGGATGAATCTCTGAATACCAACTTTCTGCAGCTAACCAATGACAAATCAACTGAAAAGTCTCTTCTAAGTGTTGAGGAAACCTTAACGCTTTTTGGTCATTGCTTATGGCCCATTTTATCTCTGATGGGCGGTACTTGTTTAATTGGCCTTTTAAGATTTTTGTTGCTTTCCAAAGGGAGTAATCAGTTGATTTGTCATTGGTTAGCTGCAGAAGGTTGGTATTCAGAGATTCATCCTCAAAATGTAGAATTTTCCTCTTTAACCGTATAGTTAGGCTATTTAGTGATGTTTTATCCCTCGGGCACCTTGTTTGCTGCCAAAACTTCCTTTGTTTCCTTTTCTCAGATAGTAAATCTACAATTTCCTTAGGATAGATAAACCCCTTATATTTTCTTTATATTTTATATTTTATTTAACTTACTGCACAGTCTGAAAGAAATTCAGAACACTCTATCAGATACCATAACAGACGTTTATCATGGCAAATTCAATACCCATTTATTAACCCCTGATCAATTAAGAAATGAGTTACAGTTCATATCTGGGCAGCTGAACAAAGACGTGACCATACCAGTAGACAATATACAATCAGACCTTAAGTCTGTATATAGCATGCTGAGTGCAAAGGCAAGAGTAATGACAGATTACGTCATATTCGAAATAACATTTCCATTGGTTAGTAGAGACAGTTATAAGATTTATAAGATCCTTTCAATTCCTCATCAAATCGGTACTAACATGCTCAACGTATTGTCGATAACAGACTACGTAGCAATAAATTTGAAAAAGGATGCATACCTAACAATATCATTCACGGAACTTCAGCTATGTCAACATAATGAAAATTCATATTTGTGTACAATAGACAAGCCAATCAACTATCTTCCCATTGACGAGAAGTTCTGTAAGTTCAATCACAACATTAACCAATGTGTAGTAAGCAAATCTCAGTGCAGTGATATGTGGATTGAGTTGAACGATCCATCTAAATACCTATACTTTTGCTGCAACACATATCCGATCAGGATCATCTGTCAAGATCAAGTTACCTACAAGCAAATCAGTGGAGCTGGTATAATTAGTTTGAAGCCTAAGTGCATAATTAAAGCCAAATACTTTGCTCTATACTCTCGTTCCCATTCGGGAAACATCATAAAAACTGACCCTGAAATAGAAACTCCACAGATAACGGAATTCCATCATTTAGTAAACTTCTCCCTATCAGACTACACGGAATCCATAGATCCGCTAAACCAAACATTAGAAAGCATCGGCCAACAGATAAATCAATTGAAAAGGGCTACAGCAAACACTTCAATCGAGATCGATCGAAATCACCTTAGCCTATCAACACATGACGTTCATCAATACGCCATTTGCTATGGCTTGTTGTGCGCGTCCATTGTAGCAGCAGCGGTGTTCCTGTGGCGCAGGAGGAAGGCGGCTACCAGAAACCTCACGCAGACGGAACCTACAGTAAAATTTTTGCGAAACATCAATTTAAATTCTAGTGAAGTGAATCAAGTGAAACTGCCGCGAAAGCAGAGCATAATGGCTGACCGTCAGCCCAGTGAAGTGAATGTGATAGCTAGCAACGCTAGCTTATATACTGTACATGACCAAGCAACGTCCCTTAGGCCACAAAGACGTAAATTTTACACTGGGGATGATATTGTTTAATTTTAATATTTTTATTAGCATAAGTTTTTGTAACATTTTCGCCCGGGAGCATGTACGGCGAACCGCACATCATAAATATAAATTTATAGCCAAATCAGCATTATACGCGTTTACGTCAAGCGACCCAAATACCAATTAACCTCAGTACGTGATCGATTATCATTAAGTGCCGTCGCGCGTGCTCCCTCGCTCTATTAAACATTTGTAACATTTTTCTCAACAATATACAGTTTTAAGTGAACATTTCTATCTCTCATTTAACATCCCAACAGACAACCTTCACAATCTAAAACGTAACATATTAAGTTAGAGTTAAATTGCTTATTAGTCTTTTAGGCTAGATCGTAATTAATTATTAAGAATTTTGTTCTTTTTAATAAAGAAAAAAATAAAAAATTAGTAAGGCAGGTAGGATAATATTCTCAACCCGTTTATGGTCACAGGACAAAGTGTTAGGCAAATAAATATGACTTTACTAAACAAACATTTATTAACAAGGGACGCTTTATTATCATATTATAACCATACAATGTAAAGTGTTGCTGCGATATTGAATGACATGTGTTATAGACACCGAGCGTTACGTTAGCCGCACCCTTTCTTCCAACTTAAAAGCAGCCAGTATGAAAAGACAATAGTGCTATAAAGAAGCCTCTCAGAAAAGCAAGCTAGCTAAAAGACAAAAGGCGAGCATTTTATCTAGAATTTACAAAATCCTAGAAAATAAATGGTCAATTTTCTAACACGAGTTCTGGACTTGCTCTGATCTCATTATAATGATCTTCTCTGTGAAGCAATGCCTCATTAAATTCTATGTTTGGCATAGTAATTAGACTGCTCATATTCACAAAGTTTTAACTAATATATTTTAGTGCCTCGTCAGCACGTGTTGCTTAACCAGCGCACGCAACGAAAGCTCTCAGAAAGGAATATTTTTGCCCGTTTTTAATTTTTTTTTTCATTTATGCTCCACTCCTATTGGTCGTAGCGTGATGGTATACAGCCTAACCTATCGTGATAAATGGACTATCCAACACAAAAATATTTTTTTAAATCCAACCAGAATTTCCTGGTATATTAGCGCGTTCAAACAAACAAACAAACTCTTCAGCTTTATAATATTAGTATAGATTAAACTTTTAATATTTTCACAATTATTCAGTTACTTGATTCAGGCCATTCGAAATAATACAAATGATTAAAATCTCATAAGACTACATTCAACTGTTAGCTATTTTTATATAATTTGTTTATTTCATAAAAGTGGTACAGTCTGTTACAAAGTAGGATGACAATTTAGGAATAGTTCACATCTGTGATGAGTAGGTAACAATACAATTTCACGATCTGATGTCCTAGCTAGGTTACTTAGTACCCTGTATTAAGGTATATATCAAATAATTATTAATTAATTAAATTAATAAGAAATGATCACGCATGATTCTTTAATAAATATTACGGGCAATAATTATAATTTAATATTAGTTATTTTATTACGTAATTCAATTTTATTATAACGTTAATATTAATTAATTGGAATAATATAAAAAGCGGATATGTTAGGCAACTTGAATGATTGTATTGACGCTACAATATTGTTAGACGAACGCTTTGTCAAGTTGTTAGAGAATAACTAAAATAAACGTATTGTAAACTACGAGTGCCGTTCCTATACTGTGATGAGCCTTGACCACTGGTTCACACTATATACATCACTACCTCTGTGATGGCGCCTTCCCTTCGGGTAAATATATTTTTTTCATTAGTAACTAGCAACCAATAGCATGTAGCTATCGTTACAGTTTTGTCAGCATATTTATGAAATAATCGACATATTAACGATTATTTTTCTTCTTTAACTTTATCTCCTGTATTAACACGTCAGCACTTGTCCACTGTAGGCGTCATAACAATTTTTATCAAACGCGAATTTCACTTTCATTGCTCTGAAGTGTCAGCATCGAGGACGCGTCTGAAATAAATGTGAAATTTATTCAAAAGGGAGCCACTGCTGCAACTAAGTTTAGCAATTTATACGTCAAATACGTGCATGGTCCCGGTATGTATGTATTTTATGTAACATGAAAAGCTTTGCTTGCGATTCCACGGCAGTCGCGCAGTATTCAGGGGACGAGAACCATTAATAAAATTACTGCTTGCGTCTTACACCGTACTGAAATTGCACCTCTTGGCAATGATCATGACATAGACTGATAATGTAAGTACAATACAAACAAAAAGTTCGTGAAACATTTTATTACTTCTCAAACGATCCCTGTTTATTGTTTCAGCATTTATTTGTTTTCTACTTTCTTTTACTGTCCATTTAGTGGACAGTACAATGTCCGCGCGTGACCGCCGTAAACACGTTTTATTTCCTGACAAATGACTGGAAAATGAATCTTCGCAAACATATCCTGCCACAAGAAATCCAACCTTTTAGACTATTGTCACCTGATTTTCATCTTTATGGCTATAGTCATAAAGGTGGAGTAAGCAAATAAATAAAATAAAACTCAGTGAATTAATCCGAATTGATATCTATCAGGTTTATCGCCAATTCGGTGTTATTATTGACGAATTGTTTTACCAGCCTTTTATTTATTACAGATTGATCTTTATTCTAACCTCTGTAAATACCACGTACTTTGCGGATGCAAAACTTGAAAAAGAATGCTAATATTGTTTTTTCCACGTATACTCCGCTCATCACGCACATTCGCTCGCTCGCTCGTACATTCCATCGTATTTACAAGAAAATATCTCGTGTTTATTCGAAATTACTTCCAATAATTATATTTACAAACCCTTCGTAATAATACGAGCAAACGAAATTATTATAATTAAGTGTGTATTTTTCTTAATTAAACTGCAAGCGGTCGCGCGGCGTCGAATCGACCGCACTTGAAAATTTTCGTTCTTAATATCGAGATTTCTAACCACAAATAGTTATCATTTCTAGTAGGCTGTAATTCTTTCACTACGCACGAAATCCACTACATTATATTATCCTTCGTGTCTCCCGACGGCCACAAAAAACCTTTTTTTCTTTAAGTCTCGGCGCAGGCGTCGAAGACTACGCACGCCTGCTCTTTAATGTTACATTAAAGAGAAGACTGATTTTGAAGAAAACTAGACCTACTTTGACACATTCACCAAAGTGTGTATCATGAAAATTCATAATACACACTGTGGTGTCTTTTACTTGATTCCAACAACTGATTGAAAAATTAATCTAAATAATAATTTAAAAGAAAGTTCAGATTTATATTATACGATTTTGTTTTAAATTTAAACAAACAATTTTAGCACAAAAATAGATAATGTGTTAATATAAATAGGTAGTAAATTTTATTTTCTCTCTCCCCTTTAAAAATGGGTTTGTTTTTTTTTAATATAGTAAATATTTTTTCTCTATCGATGCTCTAAATCCTTGAAAACTTCCATAAGTCCTTTAAGTCACGTGTGATTGCTGTCGTTTCAAAAAAACGCGCGCCCGCTTGAAGGTTAATAAAATCTTTGTAGGTATATAGGTAAATGTGGAACTTTACGGGTGATCAAACAAAGTATATAACAACGTACAACTGAATGGTAGTTTTTTTTCATAAATACCATAACAGTCAATTTTTAGTTTCGTATTTACCGTTTCTGTGTGGAAAAGTTGTATAACCAAAACATTGTTGGATAACCGTATCATAATAAAATATAATTGAGGTACTCGACAATGATTTAATAAAAATAGAAGTTTATAGCATTTTTGTAAAATAAACCTTACATCATGGAAGGTGATACAGTCAACTTTTCATTACATGCACATCTAATTTACTGAAACACAAAGCGGTACTGAAAACTCGGTACTCACACAATAGACTTCAAACAACGTTAATTATAAACCAACAAATTACAAAACAATATCACACAGTAGTGTCGGCGAGTAAGTTATGACATCGTAATTTAGTCGGATGTCAGCGTTGTCCGAGCATACCGTCAGCATAATCCTACCATTGTAGCTATTACGGTTTCTATAGTTAGATGGAGAAGGAGGAGATTACAAGTGGGAGCTTGATAAGTTGTTACTTGACGGAGAAGCTATTGATGAGGTAGCAATGAGTCAGGGTATATTTTGTTGTTTTGTTATTCTTTGCGAAAAAACAGGCAGTAGCAAAAATTTTAAGACTTTATTTTTATAGTCCTTACGTTTAAATTCTATGTGTATACATACGTAGAATAAACATATAAATATTATGTCTATTTACCATTAATTTATTAAATCTCATGCAGTATTTACAGACTCGTTAGACTCTGTAAGCGCACTCTACCGTGACATGCTTGAGGCAACGCAAACAAAATAAACCTTCAAAAGGAATACGAGGGTTGTTTCCTTTTTCATCTCATGCATGTACCAATGCTGTATTTAAATAAGTTATATTTTGGAAAAAAAATAGTCACGGTACTCGCCTGAGGGTACGCCTGTTAGTACTAGTGTGTGATACATTCGTTAGGGTATTAAAGAGCATTGGGTGTTCTTTGAGATCCACCTACATTGCCTGTCTATGACTACAAATATAGGGCGAATCTCGTCACTAACGTTCGCTTTACCTTCCCCTTGCACTGATTGTGTTTATAAACTAGAATTTTAGTTAACCATATTTAAAGTAGCTCCAAGTTAAAACATGTAGTTAGCCAGATCAAATAAGTAAGGCCAATAGCCTCTAATAACAATTTAATTCTGGCATTATTGAAACTTTACAAATTCCTGACACTTTGCCGCCTCTCGTTACACTGAATGCTAATTCAAACTTGATCAATAAATTTTTTGACGGTATGAAGAGGTCATGGCGTCGTTCCGTACAGAAGCAGAATGTCATTTCTCTGAGTTAATGTAAGCTCTACCGGAACAACTGTTCTTTAGGCTCATTCATCTTAATTGGTGCGACTCTCAAAAATATTGTTGGAAAACCACTCTGTAAAACTGTTTTTACAGAGTGGTTTTCCAACGGTTTGATGTTATTTGCTTAAGGTATTATCCATGACTATGTAATAAATGTATCATACAGCTTATTGTTTTATTTGTACCTCTGTATTTACCCTCTCTAACATTGCTACATTCTATTAGGTACCTGAAGAATATAAGCTTCATGATATTTTACTTCACCAGTGTGCATGAACTATAAGTTTTTGTTTGCAACCGACATTACAAATACTTATGCCATAAACTTGGGTCCCAAATTTGTGAGAACTTCGTGAGGACTTAACAACAACTGCATTAAAACTGAACGGAATTTTATTTGGTGTATTAAGTTCGGAACGTAAACTTCAAATAGGTGTCTTCAAAGTTGTTTGCCGCGAAATATCCTTATCAACAAGTTAATCTCTCTTTATAAAATAAAGAAACACAATTTCACAAAAAAAAAAAGCTTTCAAAACCAAATGAGAGACATTTTTTTTGGTGTTGCTTAGTCTAAGTGTAAAGGTGCTAGTTGGCACCGCGACCGCGTCAAAGGACTTCGGAAATATACCAAGACAGTGGATCATAAAAATGTATATTGACGGTTTCCTTATAATCTCAACACCAAATCTTTTGCCGGTACATCACATTATTTCAGATGTTGTTAGTACTATATTTTAGTATTATGACGTAAGTAGAGCTTGAACAAGAATTGGTTCGCATACATTTCAGAAACCACATTGAAAAAGTCTTAGTAAAAACATAATAGTATAAAGTTACTTTACTTAAAACTTAACATACATTGTAACAAATATATTTCCGCGACGACTCCCGGCGACATCTGGTGTCTCAAGTGTACCTTTTCACCTAGGTGTGTCACTAGGTGGTGGAGGCACTTTGGGACTAGATGGCGCTGAGATCGGGACGGAATTATTATAAATTCTTTACGAAACCCGTTAAATATTGTGTGCATTAATATAATTCAACAAGCACACAATCTCCTACATGTCTAGCCTATTAATGTCTGGTATACATAATTACTTAAAGAAAATATAGACTTGACATCTCTATGGGTCAATAAAATTCTCAATGTCTATGGCCGACGAGAGTGACATTTCTTTTTCATTACAAATGGATGCCGAACAGGCAATAAGAAATCAGAGCTTGGTGAAAAGGAAACTAAGAAAAACCTGAATGACTCGGACGAGACAGGGAATCAGCCCTAAATTTAAAGCAATAATGTGCCAGCAAGCGCTGTGAGTATTTGTGGAATTGAACTATATTTTCATGCTTGTGAGACATGTGCTTGTATGATCCTAATACCGCATTTTCTCCCATCGACAGGGCTTCTTAGGATTAATTATAAGATTCATTAATAAAATAAAAAAGGTCAACTACATGCATTGAGAAAAGCAACACAGCATTTAACAACAGGCTCCGGACACCCATGATACTTCGGCTGGTGAAATACGTGATGCAATCGGCACATAGGGAATGATGCTGGTTGTGATATCACATATCTGAAGCTAAGTTTAAAAGGGTAGTTTATATACCATCCACAAGTAAGTGTGATACATATAAAATTGTGATGCAGTAGTGATGCCAGGGAATTAATAAAATAGTTGACCAAATATAAAGACTTTTACTTCTATCGACCCTCATGCGAAGTCATCCCTGCAATTGTCTCATCCAGAATACCTACCCCTGAGCTGGCTGGTGAGTAAGGAGAAAAAGATGTCTTACAACATTACCATTACATGCAAGGTGTTTGTAATGTATTTTGCTGACTTTGTCCTTGAAATTCTAGTACGTATGGTGACTGCCAACCAAAGTAAAGTTTCTTTTTTTTTTTGGTTGGGAAATCATGCAATGACTTCTCCCGCTTTGGGTGAAGCAGGAGGGCGTGTCAGACTTTTACTGAATAAAACCCACCCGTGTTCCTTCAGTTGCTTGAGCCTGGGCCGCGGTAACTCTCTTTCAAATTCATCCGCGACCAACCAAAGTAAACATAACAAATATTCGAGACATTACAGCCACGTTTTTTGTTCAAACATCCAAATCTATAAACTTTTAACTTTTGAATAAAACAATGGCAGTGCTTGTGCTACATTATTCCGACACTGAAGTGTATCCAGCGTCTGAGCGTAGCCGAGAGCAACCTGCATTATTCACGTGTGCCGCACAGTTCCCATCTGTAGCCTCTTATAGCTCATTTGAACCCGCTTAAGCCTTGTTTACAAAGTAGGAATGCGTTACATTTCTTAATTTTTGCACACTATTTACTTGTGTAGCTCCGATTGACTTCACAATCGAATACCTTTCGAATCTATTTCAGGTATATAAGTTTTTTACTGTCAGTTAAGTAGACAGAGACGTCGTGTACGATCGTAATAATGAGCAAGTCCGTTCACATAGATAAAAGTAATTTGACTTATATGTTATACCATGTTATAGGTATATAATAAACTTTACATTTTTTTTAGGAAAAGCACTGTGAAAAATATAAAAAATAAATAAATATTGAGATGCTATCGAAAATCTTTGTAGTTGAATAGCCTTTTCGTATAAGTTTTGCTCTCAATTTTCTGCTATGCTAGGCTCGAACTTTAACCACTTCGATATCATTGTTCGATATCGTTAATACGCGCAAAATACGCGCTTAACGTGGAGTTGCGGACTCCAGCCCATCTTAACTTAACTTACGTAATATACAGCTAGAAGGAATACGGGCAGGCTGACTTTTCGTGCTTAACATAAGCTTGAAACTATTTTACAGCTATTTCAAAATGTTGATCTTTGAGTAAAAGTAAACTTGAAAGTATTTAAACAGTTTATGTATGATGTCGAGACTTGACACAAGAGTTGCTCAATTTTAAACTAGTATAATTCAAACGAAATCACATATATGTGGTGAAGCTTCATATATGTCTCATCTCATCATAGATCTTATTGTTTTTTGATCTTATACCCATTGATCAACCTCCATGATACCCGGAGCTTCAGTAATAATCAACAGATGGCGAGTAAATAGAATTTCTTCCCGATTCACCTTTAAATTAATTCAATTAGATTCGGATCACCTTTAACTCAACTGAATGCCCTTAAAACACTTCCCTGTAATTACTTTTATGTAATGCGATTTTAAAAGGCGATGAAAGAGCGTTGAGTTTTGTGAAAATCTAATGGAAAACTTGACTTTGTAGGAGGACAACTCGGTTAAGTTACAAGTGGAATGAACTTAGTTTGATACTAGAATACCATTGTGACGTACTGCATCCACCTGTCTATGTATGGTATTATTTTAGGTCATATTACCTTTACTTCAGTTTTCTAAAGTAAAGATTACAATACATTTTATTTTATTAAAGATAGCCTCGCGCTTGACCTCTATCTGACCTGATGGTAAGCGATGATGTGATCGAAATTGATTGCTGTTGTTCTAGTGTTAAACAATAAAACACCTTCAGGATGTCGTATACACTCAATAGTACTCAGCTTATCTGTAATTACTGCTGAGTGGTCTCTGTTCCTTGGTAATCTTCCGACCTATCTCAGCACATTAGTACCGTTATCGCAGTCATAGTACATTGTATAGCTGGCGAAGCACATGATTGGCAATTTACCTGTAATAAACTTATCACCATTTATACAAGGTGCCTATGTAAAAAATACCATTGATTTATCCTATAAATGAAAGCCTAGAAAACCTGCTGACAAGAAAAACCTATCAGGGTTTTTATGACATCTTAACCAAGCTTTCGTGTCTTCTACAACAAAGAATAATCTTATTCTTGGTCAAAAATAGGACATAAACTGATATACTAAAATCCTATCGCTTTTGGGTTTGTAGTGACTCATGGATACTAATTCTAGGAACATATCCGGGAGATAGCATAAGCATTCTCGTGGCGTAGGTAAAATTTATAGTTTTTTTCATTGTAGGTATAAAATGCCTTTACCGTTGAAAACGTAGCAATATTTTTTGTACAGGTTTTGAATAACCAAGCATTCGTGTTGAATATATTTTGCTTTTTTAACCGACTTCAAAAAAAGGAGGAGGTTCTCAATTCGTCGGAATCTTTTTTTTTTTTTTTTTTATGTATGTTCCCCGATTACTCAAAGACGCCTGGACCGATTTCAAAAAATCTTCTTTTGTTTTGAAGGGCATACTTCCTAGTTGGTCCCATAGTCATCAGGTCAGGGTCTGATGATGGGATCCTAGAGAAATCGAGGAAACTCCTCAAATATTATAGGCATTTATATAGTGATTTTGGTATTTTCACCAACAATGCAATCACTTGCACTCAGAAAGCATAATTTGGTGAAGTGGAACTGATGAAGAAGACCACAGATGGCCACTGAAACTCCTTAATGCTAAGTATGTCACGGGTATAAAATATCGCGAATAGTTATCCGACTATGACTAAGCAAATACTTATAAATGAATGGTACTGATGAAAATGGTACCATTGAACTGTTCTGATGATGAAGCCGGAAGGTAGGCACTGGAACTCTGAAATAAAACAATGTATCCTAGTCGTGCTTGGGCTTATTGGAATCGTCATGAGATAGATGTACTTTGGCCATAAATGATTATCATGTTAATTGGAGATACCTACCAAAACTAAAAAGAGAAAAATAAAAAACTTTTTAACAAAAAATCAAACCGACTTCCAGAACAAAAAACTACAAACCCAAAAATAACTTTCTTTTCCGAAGTCGGTATCGAAAAACTGAAAAAAGTTGGGTACAAAAGACACCGACTTCGGAAAAGAAAGTTATTTTTGGGTTTGTAGTTTTTTGTTCTGGAAGTCGGTTTGATTTTTTTTACCCGTAAAAAGTGGTCTGTGGTTTTAAAGTAAGTCTACTGAGGCTTACTATTAAACCGCAGATCACTTATTACATGTTTTATTTGAGCCATGAATAAAAACTAGTTATATTTCAGCATCAGGTAGCTCCGTTATATATATTTTTATGGTTTGATTTCATCACACGACCATAATTTTCCTAAGCACATAAGGGTGGTTCTAAAGTTATAATAAAAACTGCATTGTACGAGTAGCTAATCATCAATTGAACTAGCCGACCGATTATGAGCAACGCCAATTACGACAATACCTTTCGATGAGCTTCGATGAACTTGTAAGTTTTATGGAGACCTTTCTAGTTAGTAGAATAGTAAAATTAATCTGCCTAGCCTTTTCCCAACTATATTAGGGTCGGCTTCCAGTCTTACCGGATTCAGCTGAGTACCAGTGTTTTACATGGAGCGACTGCCTATCTGACCTCCACAACCTAGTAACTGGGTAACACGGTACCTCTTGGCAAGACTGGTGTCAGATCTCAAGCTTCTGACTACCCGTAACGACTGTCAAAGATCTTCAAATGACAGCCGGGACCAACGGCTTAACGTGCTTTCCGAGGCACGAAGGAAACTCGGTATGTTGAATGGTCACCCATCCACAGACCGACCTCGTCAAGCGTTGCTTAACCCTGATGATCGACCACTGAGCCGCAACTACTTAGAAATGTATTTGTGTAAATATGCTGTTACTCCAACAACAAAAAACACCAACAGTTGCGCTAAACAACAAAATTCCCTAGACACAAATATTCTCAAAATAACACGTTGATCGGGAAGTTTCAGTATATGAAGCAATTTTCAGGTAGTATTGCACCGCACTTATTGTTTTATACTGTGAGGGTTAGTCGTTAGCAAGTTAGGTTAGCAAGTAACCATACGGTTAATTTCTTTGTTGTCGTTTTATTAAGTAAGTTGCCAATATTACAATGTTGCCCTAGAGTAATCGGGATTACTCTAGGGCAACATTGCGATTTCACTGTTAACCGTATGGTTACTTACCCTCACAGTATAAAACAATAAGTAGACATCAAGTTTACTGAATTGAAATTAGAACCAAATCCATAATTCAATTAACATAATTAGGTAACTACTACGTATGGCTCGGTCGTTAGGTAGCAGCGAAACCCGCCCTGGATACTCCTGATAATGCAAACTCAAAGAATTTACACTATCGACAGTGAAGAGGGTAGGCTGGTGATGGTGGTCCATGCGGTTGGTGACTCAAAAGGACGAACGATACGTCTTTAGCGGTGCGCGACTAGTGGCAATCCTGGCTCTGCCCCCGAAGAGAGCTAGAATATATACATTGGACCTTACTTTGCAAGATTTTCATTGCAAAATATTGATTATTTTAAATAAGCAAAGTTACATCGAAAGAACCTCTAAACACCAATCTGTCTATCTATAAATATTTTTAAACATCCATGTCGTTTTGGAGGAGTTTCCAAAAGTTGCGTGTTGTTAATTATTTTTTTAAAGCAAAACTATTAGTTACACGAAAAAACTTTGTGTTCCAAATTATGTACATGAATCAATAATAAATATATTTCTTTTTCAAACCTTTTAACTTAGCCGTTAATAATATAATGAGTATGCTTTAGAAAGTTGCCGTTTTACGGCACTAAAGCGTATGTAGGCCCTTAAGCTAAAACTTGGCGTACTTATGTTACTTTGGAAACATTCAAAATGTTAGATACTTATGGAGCTGGTCTCATGATGGGCCGGAATATAGCCATATCAACTCCTCAACCAGACAAGATAGCACAAAAGTGCCTGCGAAAAGACTGCAGGGAATGCTTGAAAGTGTACCAATGATTTTCTTTTGTGTGTCAAAAAAACATCATTTGATAAAGCTCTCTTTTTTTGTCTATAAGTAGTTTCTATATGTATTACCATGAGTGGGTTCTTATTAATGTGAGCTATATAGTTACCGGCACATGAAACAGTAACCCGTCCCTCTCGAACCTAATGTGAAGTCTTCTGGTGCACTTAGTCAAGTTTATAGCCACAATACTATCAAACGTGACACAGATCACGAGACGTGGCTACATAACAAGCACATTCACTACCTTGGGCAACAGCGACAATTTCTGCTTTCCCATATATAAGAGATTATTCTGACTTAGGTGCTGCACAGGAAGTGAGTCACATCTGCATAGACGTTCTTTATTTACAGCCTTTGCGATGATTTGTGAGAAAAACGTGCATTATCAACTTAACGTGTGATATATGGAACATTTATTGAATTTTATAGACCTTATATATATTTTGAAGCGGTCCTTACCCTTGTTAAGGCCTTGTTGCCGTTGTTAATTTTGCGAGTAGCAATGAATCCGAGTTCCTGCTAGCACTTGCCTTGAAAAGATGTTCAATTCCCTGCAAAAAATAGGAATCTCGTAAATAAATAATCGGATTAAGTGTGGCAAACATCGTACTGTATCTACGAGTGTCTATTTCGGCAGATAATAGTTCATACAAATAAACGAATCAATGGAGACTAGCACGCTATTTTTGTCAGGAAAACAAGCGTTAAAGATTTGCTTCTTATGTTACTTGAAACGTAACACATTGCATTTAAACTTGAAAAAGTCCATTAGAATCTTAACAGCTTTCTTCAGCAGGTTGAGCAAATGCTTACAAAACTTCCACCTAGAGCTTCCTATGCGTAAGACGTAGCTTTAAAATATGAAATTTATTTAAATCCATATAAAATACCGTAAAGTTACCGTATTTTTAAAGCAGGGTTTTTCTCAACAACGCACTTTTTTATTTTGTGTGATGTAAAAAACCACAGCGCAGTAACCCCTATGCCGGATTCTT
Organism: Orthosia cruda; assembly: GCA_964057195.1. Classification (NCBI taxonomy): domain Eukaryota; kingdom Metazoa; phylum Arthropoda; class Insecta; order Lepidoptera; family Noctuidae; genus Orthosia; species Orthosia cruda. The sequence goes on along the minus strand of OZ059848.1, from coordinate 5,187,966 downwards.
ATTGTTGTACACATCCCTTCGAGTGACGTCACCCGCCACACTTACTTACTGGAGGTATATTTTGTTCCATGTTCGTAACGTAAGAATGTTAAATAAGCGGATTATTTTTACTGCCTAAAAAGATGAAAATAAAAAAGGGTTCAAAAATTTTACCGGGAACATAAAAGTAAGGATTTCTTTGGAGCTTATAAAAATGTGTTCCGAATAGATTTTCACATGCAGGTTTACATCACGCGGACGTGATTCGAACAATCCTTTATTTATTGATCCTTGACAAATTCGTAGAAAAGAGGAGAATTCAGGAAATGGAGGCTTGAAGGCGAGGCGAGATTAGGCAGTAAACACTACATTGTGGCAATCGACGATAAAAGCTTTGTAATTTCAGTTTTAATTGAAAAATAAACTAAAATTCCGGCTAACATGTTTGTAAATTTACTTTTTGAACGAAATCCTCTAGAGATGCCCTCTTATGGAAGTAGTATGGATCACTTTATATCTCAGACGATGTGAATACCGAGAAAATGAGATCGGGTTATATGTAAGTACGAAGAATAGAATTAGATTTTTTAAAACAACATTTTGTATGAAAGAAAATGGAGCATTTATTATTTATTCTAGAAATCAGGGATTGAAACTAAAAGCAACACAATATACTCTGAAATAGTAATCGTATATTTTTATAGGATAAGGAAAATTGAGTTTTGCAGTCAAGTGCTTGTCTGTGAAGTGAAACATATTCACCTAAGTAGATATTAATTTGTAGTGTTACTATAACAACACAATCGAAATGGTTTTGTAGAATAAACAATATTTCGCATTACCTTGAATTTCACGAATTTTGTATGGCATCTGTAAGGCTTCTGGTATTCCCAAAGTCCCAACACTACATCTCGACCTTTTATCCTCTCCAAAGAATTAATTATATCAATTCTTTGGAGAAGATGAAACGTTGAGTGTGTACTTTCTTGAACTCTGCTATTGAGTTAACGAACGACGTCAGTCGCTCAAGAGTAAACTTTTAGCAGTCGTGTGTAGTGAGAGACGAGTAGGAAACAAAGGTCTCACAATCAAACTGCAGAACAAAACGGATTTATTCGCACAACAAAGAGCTTTGTTGCTATTTCCAACTGTACATAACAGGAGGCGTACTTTTCCAGAGCACCAATCCCAACACCCGGGGCTGACTCAAAAAATATTATAGAAAAATTACATAAAAACAAACCTTTTGATGATTTTTTTTAAGTTGGCCCACAAGGTGCTGTTATGAATAATGCCCACGTGAGAGAAAATCTACGATTAAAACAAATATCGCAAATAAACATGATATCGTTCAGAGATTTTATGACATCCCTTTGAATATGATACAATACTGAATTATTATCTTCATTATGCGACTAATATTCATGTTATGAAAGCAAAATTTACCTACATTACAGACATGACTCGAATGTGATAGCTTTAATGTAAGTAAATGTACACGTAGATAGTACTCTCAAAACAAATAATAATATCTCTGAATGTATTACTTTAAACAGGTAATTGCTGCATGTTTATGTTACGTACATTCTTCATTTACAGGTATTTCTTAAGCGATAGAATTAATTTTGTTATTTAAACTCATTAATAATACGATTTAGAGTTAATATACACATTTTTACGGGTTAAGATTTTCTCTTCAAGCAGATCTCTCTACAAGACGTAACACACTGTGCACAACAAGCTGATACTAGAATGCCGGTAAATAAATCAAAGAGGTGGTACGGTAATACAAGTTTATTAAAAGTACTTATTCACAAGTTTAACAGATTTTATAATAAAATACCGTAATTTTACGATTATTTAATAGAACAAAGGCACTCGCTAAGAGGTCTCTCCGCGTCTGTCTTCTCCTGCAATTCCATATAACATAACTCCCTCCAAACCCCCATTTCTGTCCTTACACATTATTTTTTGGCCAACGAAGCTCTGTATTATATTGTCAAGTCCTATTTTGGAACTTAGCTAGACTACATTGTAAAACAAGTGATCTACGAGTGGTATATTAATGGTATATTTTGTCAATCAGCTTAATTACACTGTAACATAGGTAGTAGTTATTTAGGGCGACATCATCTGACCATCCTCGCATGTCTGGTGCATCAGCGCAAAAACTATGTTTAAAATGTTATTCTTCAACCTTCAATTGCATTCATGTTGTATCCTTGATTTAATTTTCCATCGCCGGCAAACGAAGAAAGAATAAATATAATGGTGTTATCTGACATTATTTTATTTCAGTAAAATCTTCATTACAATCATTATTAAAAAAAAACACTTGAACCTCTAAACTTTTTATTTTTTTATTGTGTATAGGCTTGCGCTTGACCACTATCTCACCTGATGGTAAGTGATGATGTGGTCGAAGATGTAGCATGCTTGCCTAGAAGTAACCTATTCACTCTTGATTCACCCCGAGATTGTAGCCATCGGGAAATACAGACTCCGGCAGGGAATTCCTCTCCTTAGCTGTACGCATAATAAAAGTATTTCCAAAACGTTTAGTACGTATGGTTATAAACTACATGTTCCTTCAACGATCAGGTTGTTCAGATGATTATTAGCCTCAAACACCTTGACATTAACATACCCGGTATTTTGGACGTTCATTATATCAACGTAAAGGAAAGACGCAATGGACGCCTAATAAGGTTATATTAGATATACTTATGGTACTTTGGAAACAACAACTTCATCACGTAAAGTAAAAACAGTGTTCACTGAAATCCTGGGTATAGATAGTTTATCAAAGTCAACTTCAATTTATATTCATCAAAGTGTTGTTATATTTAAAAGTAGGTTTATTATCTAAAATAAGATACATAATGCGTGATTTTAAGTCAGGTACTTAGATAGTAAAATTATTAACAAAATAATTATTTAATCTAAAATACCGTGGAATATAAATATTATTTGGCCCTTTGCTTTGGCTATTTCAATTTGATTAAATATTTATTCATAAAATATTTGGACGTTTTTAATAAAAAAAATACTTTATGCACTCAAACGTACAGAGGCGGACTTCATGCCTTGATTAAAAAGAAGTAGGTCACAAATGAAAGACAAATTTACATCGAAACTTTTCTAATAAGCTGATTTTATGTAAATTATACATCTCTTACAAAACCTGCTCACCTCATAGCTTTTTGCTACGTTAACATTTCAGATGAGACAAGTAATTCCACGTGATATGTAGAAAACTTATTACAATATTCATACAGTATGTCTGGCAGACGCCGCATGTAGTTTCACAAACAAGATGTTGTAAGGTAGTATTTTCTCCCTACTCACCAGCTAACTCAGGAGTAGGTGATCAGGATGAGACAATTGCAGGGATGATTTCGCATGAGGGTCGACAGAAGTAAAAGTCTTTCTATTTGGTCAACTAGTTTAATTTTCACTTCAGCAGCACTACAGCTTCATAATGTATTTATATGACACATATAAAACTTACTTGTGTATGGGCTATAATATACCCTTAAAACATAGTACCAGATGTATGATATCTCAATCAGCACCGTTCCTCTGTGCAGTTGGCATCCAGTTTCTCACCAGTCAAAATATCATGGGTATCCGGAGCCTGTTGTTGAACAATGTAGCTGTCGCTCTAATTTGTAGATGACCATATTTATTCTATTAATTGATTAATTAAAATTAATCCTAATGAGCCCTGTCAATGGGAAAAATGCAGGATGAGCATCATATAAGCACATGTTTCACAAGCATGAAAATATAGTTTAATTCAACTAATACTCACAGCGCTTGCTGGCACATTATATTTTTATATTTAGGGCTGGTTCCTTGTCGTCTCCGAGTCATTCCGATTATCTTAGATGAACCCTTTTTCAATAGATATTTTTGTGACCGTATCAATGAAGAATTAGCAATGGAAAGGAAATGTCACTCTTGTCAGCCATAGACATTGAGCGTTTTATCGACCAATAGATATAATCATTATTAATAGACTTGTCGTTTTATATTTATAAATTGAATTGTGTGTTTTATTATAATATATATTTATTACACACAATTCATATTTACTTATTTTTAATCAATTTTGTATATTTCAACCGACAGTAGCACCATCTGACAGAATTGCATTAGAAGTAATGACAATTAAGAAAGAAAGCTAGTAAGAGATTCACGCCTTTGACACTAGATGTCGCTATTCTATGTAACAGTATTATTAATTGTTACAATGTATCGCCTCTACATCGACACTCGATCCACGGCTCGCTCCATACATCATGCTGTCACTATTTAGCAACACAAAAAAATAACCATGTATCCTTTTTCCTTCTGCTTCGTTTTTATAAAATTCTCTTTATTCTGTGTTTATGAATGTTCGGCTATTGTATGGGGACGTGTTCTTAAAGCACGGTTTTCGGCGCTCTTTTAAACTTAACTTACAATGTGTTGAATCAGCGGCAAGTTAACAAATCACTAGGTTCGTATACTTTAAACCATTCTCATAACTCAGCCACTTTATGAGGTCTGTTACCTCATCCAACATCACCTAATTTGTCTGATATTAGCTAACTTTCAGAGTCACGGCAGTTATGAGACACATCTGTCACACCAGATACTTATTAATCTTCACGTGATTTATGGTATCATTATTCATGTATTCCTTTGTAATTTGTAAGTGGGTAATAAGGTTGTCATTAATCTGATAGAGGTCTTATTAATAAAGACCGAGGGACACTTGTTAGACTTAATTAAGAACATCCAAATAGATAAAATCAAAATATTTTTTTACCCAGTGGATGCTTCTTTTCATCCTCCAGATACAATAGATGGAATCAAGACTAGATGCAGAAACTTGCATCTACGTAAAAAAGAAAATCATATCATAACACACATTTTAGCTTGTGTGCGTGTATAAAGGTAAAAAGCGAGTGCTCACTATTGAACCAATCACGAAGTTCTGATTAGCTATTGTGGTAAAACTGGATAAAACATGATTGCTTGTTCAAAACTTAAATGATGGATTCACACTCTGTGCGTACGTCATGTCATCATCAGTGTACATTAAACACAGTGTCATGTATTTATAAATTGGTTGAGATTCCTATAACAAGGCACTACTATTTACCTGAGCCATTATCTAGAAGACTGACATATTCATTGTATAACTAGACCAAATTGCTAAGCATCCACTTGTACAATATATTCGGTATTCGTCGTGATAACCGATATACACTGAGAGGCTGAGCACGCGAGGTGATCTCCGACCAGAACGTTTATAAATCCACAGAAGTCGTTATCCACAAGGGTTAACATGATCAAGAGAACTAACTACTTGTTATGCGGCAGAATGTTGAAAGTTTACAACTTAGAAACTTTCGTAATCTATGTTACGATGATTGAGTTTCATTTTGATTAATTACTATTATTTTAGCTTGAGTAGGTTAGAATATTTATTTATAAGTTATATTTATGAAGCATATCTTTCGTTTAGTATTTAAATGAAATACTGCGACACGCAAATAATAATTATTTTCAGAGACGTTGTGTTATGAGAACATTTGCTTTCATGAATAAGCCTCATCTATCAAAAAATATTAAGTTCCTAATAAATTAATTAGATATAGATTGCAATTTTAATCATCAAATTGTTTAGCAATCAGATTTACCAAAACCTTAATTAATGCTTTAATTGGTAATTACTGCTGCCGTGCTTTGTAGCTGTGCAAACACTGAGTATTTAATTAATTAAATTACTATCACTAACGTTATTTTGTAAATAATCGTTTTAACAGCAATTTACATAACTAATTGCTCATTGAAAGTGATCACACGGGTCATTGATTAATCTCTTGTACTCTTTGTCATAATTGGTAATGACAACATAAATGTTGGAAGAACTCGGGTTTAGAGAGATTTTGTTTTTAATTAGGTAAAGCCTTGTTAACCCGCGTATAATAGTTGGTGATATCCGTACATAAATCACGTAATTGCACTCTAATGCAAACATGGATACTGAAATTAAAACCTTGAAACCGGTGAAGACAAAACCACTTACCATAATAAGCACCCGATTCAATTTAACGAGCATCAAAAAAGCGCAGTACGATAACATCGAAGACACAATTTGTTGTTGATAATGGTGTTGATGAAAACAAATGTTGCAAGTCTCTACAGACACTAATATAAAGCAGAAATTATGGTCTATCATTCGATTAATTTAGATTTTAACGCGGCTTATATAGGATAGCGAGAGGACTTTATTTATAATAAATTTAAAAAACAGGCATCAATTTAAAAACCGCGAACATATTCACAGTATCCTACTTATAACGGTCGGAAGCATACCATCACTAACCCTTTCTTAATCGTTTCGCGATTACCACTAGCTAGCTAGTCTGCACATCTCGTTAGCAACAAAATAGACAAACGATTTTTTCTGACCAAAAAAAACATGTCCTCAAGATGAGGCAGCGTGCGTAACAGTCGATATAAGAGTTTTAAGTATTGATGCGTCTGAGCACCAACCGAAAATTTTTGAGCAAAACCACCCGTAAAAGAGATTAACGAGGCTTCTGCTTGATACAAACTGAATATTTAGCAGGTTGCTGTATCTTCTTTTGAATCGGAACTTCATCTGAAGACATTTTGGTTGTAAAATTGTATAAACGATTAACGTGCTCTTGAGTTTACTCTAAAACCATGCTACTTTTTATTAAGTTTAGGGTCAACGCTTTCACCCATAGTCATATAAAATACCTCAATATATCCGTATTTTTAAAGGGGTTTTTTCTATACATCGCACTTTTCCCCTTTTACGTGATGTAATAAACCACAGCGCAGTAACCCTTTTACCGAATGCTCATTGCGGTACATCCCGTCGAGAGACGTCATCCACCACACTCACCACTAGAGATATATAATTTTTTTATGTGGGTGTCGCAAAAATGTGAATAAGCGGCATATTTTTCTTTAATAGCTTTATAAAGGTAAAAATAAAGAAGGTTAAAACATTTTAACGAGATACCCACAATTTCAAACAATAAAAACCATTGTGGACCAGTGAAATCACGCGGACGTGATCCAAATAATGTTGAATTGTAACTTTCGACGAATTCAGGGAATGGAGGAATTGTAGGCATAAAGTTCGCAGCTGTATAAAACATTGTTTTCGTGTAAAGGAAGCACACACATGTAGAGTTACATTTAAGGAATGCAAATTAATGTAACCATGGAATGGAAGCATTAGACAGAAGGCACATAGTAATTTAAAAGCCTGTGAACTTGCCAACGGGAAGTTATTGAAGTATTAACATATTGTACAGAATCCTTATTTTACATCTCGGAGATATGAAAAAGAGAAACGACGATCGTGAACCATAACGCATGTATGGTACGAGAAATAGAAAGAAATTCGTTCAAACAAAACTTCCATAATGTGTTGTATTGAAGTACATAATTAGAGATTTATGTTTTATTATCGAAATCAGGAACCTAATCTAATAGCGAACTTATAGCTAAATTATAATTATAAATTTATTCCATAAATTAATCTCTTCTTATCGTTTCCTCTATGCAGTAATGAGTAGGTAAAGGATGAAAATTAAAATACTATGTACTTCTAAATAACCAATTTTTTTATCATAATGCTGTTGCATCGAGTTCTGAAATAAGTTATTAGTTTCATTTGCTCATCGTCTAGATTTATGTTTAAGATGGAATCCGAGGGGAATCGTATATTTTTATTGGTTAAGGAATAATGGGTTCCGCTATCAATTGTGTTTGTCTGTGAATAGGAGAGGATATTAAACTTTATGTTGAGTTAGTGCCATTGTAATAATGGAATCGCAATTGTATAAAGAAATCATATTTCATGATTTTCGTGTTACTAAAATGTAGAAGGCCTACTTGCTTACTGGAAAAAGTTCCTGATGACAGATAATTTTAGTGGATCACATAAAATTCTGATCCCAATAAAGTCATGGGTGTGACTTTATTATTAAGAAGATATGATCTATTGAGTATTATAATCATAATAATAAAGATGAAAACAAGAAGAAAATCATGCAGTGCAGTCAAAGTTCAGGCAGCTCGCGAATATTTATATATTCGCGAGCTGGTTGACCAAAACCATATGTGTCCTCCAACTGCACATCAGACTGTTCTGCAGTTGGGTTTATTGTTTAAATAATTTTTTACAACTTGTTTAGTTGTCATTATTTTTCGAATTACATACTTTTGAAAATATAAGTGGTATATATTTTGTAATAAACTAAAAAAGCCATTCATTTTTATACCCAACTCGATGGGTTTGGACGACAAAAAAATTGGGTTTCCCAAAATATGGCACCCAAAAGCCGCCATGTTAGTTTTTTTATGTCATTTATCTAGGAACAATTGGGCGATCAAGACGTATCGACGTATCTAACGATGTCTTTATTATATAGATCCGTCAGTCGGTTTGAAATATATGAGATAATAAAGAATATTACATACATTATTTTCCTTAAGAAAAATAACAGAAATTCACAAACATTTTGACGATATTATTTTTCATATTAATCCTAAATTTCACAATCCGCATTGTAATTCTAATATTTTCAGGAAACGGTGCGCTTGAATTGAACATATAACATTCGGGAAATCTTTTAGCTTCTACGCACCAAACGTATTTTAGAAGAGTTTTGCTGTTTTGGAGTAGCTAACAAACAAAAACAAGACGGAAGGAGAAGACAGTTTCTTCTTTTATTGTTCTTGTGTATAATGCTCGGGGAAGATAAATTAATTTATTGTTAGATATTTCTTCGAGAAATGATAGAACAGTTGTTTTTGCTTTTCTTTTCTTTGAAAAAGTTAGAGCTTAGGTTTTCCGCAATTGTTGGGACGCCAAATCATGAGAATTTTATATACATGAACAAGCCGTAGCTGAAGTTTTAGCATATATAGTAAAAGACTCAAGAAAGTCTATGACCAGTGTGTGTTGCCGGTGATAACCTATGGCTCTGAGACGTGGACGCTCTCAATGGGCCTCCTCAGAAAGCTTACAGTCACTCAAATGGCAATGGAGAGGGCTATACTTGGAGTTTCCTTGCGTGATCGAATCAAAAATGTACGATAAATAACAGTTAGTGTTTTCTTTCTGTGCTTGTATTGAATATCAATATATTATCATTTTAGAAACAAAATGATTTAGTATTACATACCTACATTAGTGTTATAATGAGGGGAAAAAAGATGTTTAAACATTTTGGAGTTCAGCATTTATTTCTTTAATACGAGGTAACAATTAAACTGCGGGATGACGTTACGGTTAAGAGTTACATTTACATAATTTGACTCACATTCTGACTGCAGATGATATTAGCTAGGACGCGTGAAAGTGTAGATACTGCAATATGTTATTCAAGAGAGAGCTTTGAACATCGACATAATTTTACACTTCTGTCTGCAAATAAAATAACGATGAGGCAAATTATTTGTCTCTTTGAAGTCTTGTTGCATTCTCGTTAAAAGGTTCGTATTTTTAAAGAAGTAAAGCTCTGGAAACGAACAAGACGTATCTACATCATGTTTCTATTAAGGACAAATAAAATTTAAGTGTTAATCTAGTTTTCCCTAAATCGTGGAGATTGACAGTAATATCGTACGTCCATATTTTGAAGCCTAAACAAATGACGCTTCAATATTTCCGTTTATTTTATTTATTATTTTATCCATCCGCCACAGTAAAGTGACGTGCGTGCTTCGGTTAATAACGTGTGACGTCACACGCTGAGCGGATCACTTACTCTCGCAGCGGGTATCTCGCGGTATTTACATACAATATCACACCTGTTATGTAGAAGTTATTCTCATTAGATCTCTATAATAGGTTGCAGGTATATTCAGAATAGGTTTATCTTGGGTTGACAAATGTCAATATTTTTACAAAATATTGTCCCTTTATTTATTGACCGCTACCTTAAAGCTGCTTTTCTTTTAAAACTACAATCATACTCTCTCTTCTATTTGAAAGATCATTGATTTTTAGAAAGAATAAAATCATTCTCATAATTGAATAAAATCTGGAATAAATGATTTTCAAAGTTGACTAAAAATATCAAAATCTTTAAAAAATATTATTAGGTTATAATGGTCCAGTTGTAATTCAGGTTAGTTTTATATTGACTATAATATATTGGGTTCCTCTGGCTTCGTTATTATTTTTGAGCTATGAAAGGCAAGCAATGGATTTTTTAAATAATTTACCTCGTGCCGAAAATTAAGAAGAGGGAGAAAATAATTTAGTCATACGGTATTTTCCTGCATCAATTTGGTAGAATTAATTTTAAGGCCACCAACGCGATTGCGATAAATTCATTTTGATAAGACTTAATTTGTTATTATTATTATTTATTTGTAAGTAATGAACGAATTATAATAATAATAATAATCTTCAGTATCAGTATCAGTAGGTAATCCTGTATCACAGGCGGCGGGGGCTCAAACAAAGTAATTGGAAGGACAAGGAATTTTTACAATATTTTCTTAACATTAGAATAGTGACAGATATATATTTTTTGATTATATTGATTGATTATATATATATTTTGATACAGACAGATATATATAATTGAATAATATCGATTCATGAGATAAGTAAATTCCCAATATAAGAATGACTTTACGACTGGTTAGTGATTGCGTTGGTACCTACCTAAGTATCACGATCGGAATCACTAATTAATACATAGCATGTTTACCTAATAACACCAGAGTATAAGATTTTGCTTATTTTCATTAAGAACACAAATACGATGTTAGTAAAAAGCTATATCGATATCGTAAAAATCCTCTAATAAAAGATAGATAAGTGTCTCCGATTTTACTATAGAATTTGTCTAAAGACAAAACATAAAATCTTGTGTAACTTTATCAAATTTTCTCTTTGCTTACGTCAAACACGATTCCGAGTTCCTATACACATACAGATTGTCATTCTGTTCGCCGCATATGTTATCTTCAGTCGGTGGCAGTATATACGTCATATGTAATGTAGTGTTCCAGATTATCTAAAATAGAGACATGCTCATGTTACGGCTGTTTACGCAGGTATTCGTGACATGCATGAGATGGGCCTTAATAAAGTCAAGAGATGAAAACTAGTTAACGTTGATCTTGCCTGCAGCAGGCGTGCACGAAAGTAAAATGAAAAACATTACATTAAACTTCATAACAGCTTATTTCAGGATTTCAAAACTAAGGTAATTTAATTCTATTCAATTCAATTTATTTAGTAACAATTCACATTCGAATATAATTCAGCTTGAAACATTAACATTATCAGCATTATTAGATGTAGGTACAAATATATTAGAATACATGCAATTCTATTACAATTAAAATATATTATTTTAATCTAACTAATATTATAAAAGTGAAAGTTTGGATGGATGTGTGTGTGGATGTATGTTCGTTACTGTCTCACAAACATTTCCACGCTTGCATGTTTCATGGAGAAACCTTATTTTTTCCAAACCGTCATGAATTGCCGTGGTATACGTTTATCTAGAGAACTCAGGTACAATTTGTATCGGAATTAGAATATTTCTTACTTGCCCATTTGTTGTACCTATGGTATTTCTATATCGAAAAGCTTTATTTAATGGAATATAACCATATAGTAATTTTAGCAGCTTTCCGAAACAAAGACCAAGAGAAAACCCTGAAGTAAAAACATGCTCACATGCCTAGTAGAATTGACAAGCTCCAAATTTGTATTATAAATACTTCTTGAACAAAGCTTTGATAAAAACAAAATTTCTTAAAACGAAGAAATATCTACTAAAAATTTATTCCACACTCCAAACAGATTTTCAGTTCCAGTTTCTTGAGCTGACCGACTTTATTCGGGTCACTGAGACAAATGTGCTCAAGTTTAACATTGAATGTTTTCCTACATCAGTCTCAGAGACGGTTTCCAAACGTTGATAAAATTCTAAAAACCCTAATAACGAAAGTGCATGCCCTCATTAACCTGTCCTTTGAGATTTTAGGTATTCTTTTAATTATTTTTCGTAAAGTTTTGTATATTGCGTTTTTATTGCTGTTCCTTGTCGCTTTACTAGATTTGGCCTTATCACGTCAAACATTGGCAATTTCCTGTTAACTTGTTTTGATCTGACATATCACAGAAGAAAAAGACAAACAACACGTTTATTATTGTCTGTTAAAAAATATTCTGATCCAGAATTTAACAAAATACGATACTGAGTCGAAAGTGTATTTATTTATTATATACTTTATTGTACACCACAAAAAAACATACAGGATAAACGTTCAAATATACAAGTGTACAATGGGCGGTCTTATCGCACAGGGCAATCTCTTACAGACAACCTTTGGATGGACTGAACGAGAGAAGATAGACATAGGGCTGTCAGTGTACAAAAACTTTACTAAATAATATTACTTAGATATAACATAAAATACATACATACAAATAAAATAATATACTAATAAATATCAAATATAAAACAGAGAAAGGAGAAGAATATTTATTTATTATATACTTTATTGGACACCACTGAAATAAATACAGGACAAAACATTTATAAAGATAAGTGTACAATGGGCGGTCTTATCGCACAGGGCAATCTCTTACAGACAACCTTTGGATGGACTGAACGAGAGAAGATAGACATATGGCTGTCAGTGTACAAATACTATACTAAATAATATTACTTAGATATAACATAAAATACATACATACAAATAAAATAATATACTAATAAATATCAAATATAGAACAGAGAAAGGAGAAGAATAGTTACAGAGAAAGGAAATGCTCCTTCACCATTTTTTTAAATGAAGGTAATGTTTGCGCGCGCCTTACCTCAATAGGTAATGCATTCCACAAACGAGCTGCTTGAACCGTAAAAGATTTGTCGAAGAAGGATGTGGAATGCATACGAATGCTTAATTTTAGGTTTTCCGATGATCTCAAGGACCGAGAATGTGTGTCACAGAGGAACTGAAAGCGTTCTTTAAGATAAAAAGGACTAGAAGAATTAAAGGGCACATTATATAGCAATGAAAGGATGTGGGCATTCCGGCGAAGGCGAATAGGAAGCCATTTGAGCTTGGTTCGAAATTCAGAAACATGGTCATACTTGCGCAAGCCAAATATGAACCTGATACAGAGATTTTGAAGTCGCTCAAGTTTGTCCAATTGGTCTTGGGTGAGATCGAGATAGCTGGCATCAGCATAGTCGAGGATAGGGAGAAGAAAAGATTGTGCTAACGTAATTTTAGTGGTGATGGGAAGAAAATTACGAAGGCGTCTCAGGGAGCCCGCAGAAGCAAACAGTTTACGACTGACCTCTTGCAGTTGTTTAGTCCTAGAAAGGGTGCTGTCGATGTAAATCCCCAGGTTCTTCACAGTTTCAGCTATAAGAACAATGGTGTTGTTGAAAGAAACCTGGGGAAGTGTCGCCCAATCAATCCTAGAGACCGTTCGGGAACTTCCCACAAAAGCCACTTGAGTTTTCGTCGGATTGATGTTCAGCCCAAATTCAGCGCTCCAGTCACCAATTCGAGCCAGGTCCGTATAAGGCCTCGGTCTCGAATTTTGCGGGCGGCGGAGCGGCAGCGGCGGCGGCGCGGGAGAGCTCCCGCCGCGCCGCTCCCGCGACGCTGTTTTCGAGACCCGGTCCATTTGACGATACGCATAAGATCCTGCCGCTCCCGCTCCGCTGCCGCCGCCGCCCCGCTGCCCGCGGAATTCGAGACCGAGGCCTTAATAGTCTCAATAGCGTCTGATAACTCGCCGAGAGGGGCTTGAGTATAAATTTGGAGATCATCAGCATAAAGGTGGTAGAAAGAAGATAGCCGTTGAGTCTATCACTCATTATAAAATATACATTAATAAAGATTGCGAAAAGTAGAGGAGATAAAACGCCACCCTGCGGCACACCGGCAGAGGTGTGACACCAAGAAGAGAAATATTCCTCAATGCAAATACGCTGCCGGTGGCCAAACAGGTAACTATGAAACCAGTCAATTACCGATGGAGATATGCCAAAAGAGCATAGGACGCCTAGCAAAATGTCGAAGTCAACCGTATTGAAGGCATTGCTGAAGTCAAGTAGAGCAAGTACAGTTAACTTTCCCATTTTCATGCCTGACCTTATGTCGTCCGTAATATGCACAAGTGCTGAGGTAGTGCTGTGTCCCGGACGAAAACCAGATTGGAAAGAATTTAGCAGCTTGTGTTTGGAAAGGAAAGAGCTGAGTTGATGGTGGACAAGTTTTTCAAGGACTTTGGATAAAAAAAGGAAGAATAGAAATGGGACGATAGTCAGAGAAAGATGCAGGAATAGATTTTTTGGTTAGAGGAATTACATGGGCATCTTTCCAGGCTTGAGGGAAGACACCACTGAAAACAGAGAAGTTGAGGATGTGAAGGATAACAGGAAGAATGTCATCAAGTATGGGGATGATCATTTTACGGCTAACACATTCACTACCAACAGCGTTGGACAATATCGATACAAAACTCTTTTTAACATCACAACCGGTGAATTGACTTATGAAAAAAGGAGAAAAATCAGGTACCGGAATGTTTGAAAGATTACTTAGCGTAGTAGCTTTAGTGGCCCTATCCAATACAGGCGATGTAGAAAAATGACTATTAAGTAAATTGATATCCAAGTCCTTAGGAATCGTATTGTGAGACTTTTTTCCGATACCTAATGATTTGAGAAACTGCCAGACCTTGGCTGGATCACCGTTCTGAACTGAATTATGGATATATTGGCGGTTTGCGATTCTACACAGCTTACTGCAGTGATTTCTAATTGAGACGTATTTTTCCCTGTTGACGTCATTAGGCCGAATTCTAAACATAAACTTCGCAGCTGCCTTTTTAGTTAGAAAAAGTTTAATTTCGTCGGTCAGCCAGGGCGCTGGATGCCTGACTCTCACGGCTCGAATAGGTGCATGTGTGTCGTATAGATGAACTAAGGTAGAAGTCAAGACTTCAACTTATTCGTCGACGGTTGAGGAAGTCACTAGTGCCGTCCAGTCAATATTACTGGCATCCTCTCGAAGTCAGCTATAGGAACAATAGTGTTGTTGAAAGAAACCTGGGGAAGTGTCGCCCAATCAATTCTAGAGATCGTTAGGGAACTTCCCACAACAGCCACTTGAGTTTTCTTCGTGAAGATTAATTCGGCCCAAACTCAGTGCTCCAGTCACCAATTCGAGCCAGGTCCATATTAATAGTCTCAATAGCGACTGATAACTCGCCGAGAGGGGCTTGAGTATAAATTTGGAGATCGTCAGCATAAAGGTGGTAGAAAGAAGATAGCCGTTGAGTGATAGCATTATTAAAGAGTGTGAAAAGTAGAGGAGATAAAATGCCACCCTGCGGCACACCGGCAGAGGTGTGACACCAAGAAGAGAAAGATTCCTCAATGCAAATATGCTGCCGGTGGCCAAAGAGGTAACTATGAAACCAGTCAATTACCGAAAGAAAAAGGAAAAAGAGCATAGGATGCCCAGCAAAATGTCGAAGTCAACCGTATTGAAGGCATTGCTGAAGTCAAGTAGAGCAAGTACAGTTAACTTTCCCATTTCCATGCCTGACCTTATGTTGTCCGTAATATACACAAGTGCTGAGGTAGTGATGGGTCCCGGACGAAAACCAGATTGGAAGGAATTTAGCTGCTTGTGTTTGGAAAGGAACTAGCTGAGTTGATGGTGGACAAGTTTTTCAAGGATTTAGGATAGGAAAAGAAGAATAGAAATGGGACGACAGTCAGAGAAAGATGTAGGATGAGATTTTTTGGGTAGAGGAATAACATGGGCATCTTTCCAGGCTTGAGGGAAGACACCACTGGAAACAGAGAAGTTGAGGAAGTGAAGGATAACAGGAAGAATGTCATCAAGTATGGGGATGATCATTTTACGGATAACACAGTCACTACCAACAGCGTTGGACAAAATCGATACAATACTCTTTTTAACATCACAAGCGTCGAATTGACTTATGAAAAAAATACAAAAATCAGGTACCGGAATGTTTGAAATATTACTTAGCGTAGTAGCTTTAGTGGCCCTATCCAATACAGGCGAAGTAGAAAAATTACTATTAAGTAAATTGAAATCCAAGTCCTTAGGAATCGTATTGTGAGACTTTTTCCGATACCTAATGATTTGAGAAACTGCCAGATCTCGGTTGGATCACCGTTCTCAACTGAACTATGGATATATGGGCGGTTTGCGATTCTACACACCTTACTGCGGTGATTTCTAATTGAGACGTATTTTTCCCTGTTGACGTCACTAGGCCGAATTTTAAACTAAAACTTCGCAGCTGCCTTTTTAGTTCATCATCATCATTTCAGCCAAAAGACGTCCACTGCTGGACATAGGCCTCCCCCAGGCGTCGCCACATTGACCGATCACAGTTGTTGTTTAACTACAATAGTGAACGGACGTACGATCGCGCGTGCGTGCTCTAGTTAAGAGTATTCTGCAGACGCAGCACAACACCGTCCGCGTCGTCGCGGTGTACTAGTTAGTCGCTAGTTACAAGTGCGGAAATCATGAAGTGTTTACAATAATTTATTGTTTTGGTGTTAAACTCGCCTTACAACTAAATAATGGCTGCACAGTCAATTAAAATAAAAACTGACCTGGAAAAGCGGTTGTATGACTGTTACATCCAGGAGAAATCGGATAGAGAAAACCTGCAACTTATGGGACGTAAACTGAATGATCATATAAGTAGCTTGCAGAAACAAGTACAAGCCCTTCAAGTAGAATTAAATGGCTTAAAGGAAAATAAAGAATCCTTAAAACAACAGGAAAGCGAGACAACAATATTCGCCCAGCGTACTAAAAGTGACGCTGAATATTGCACAGACGAGGATGAACTCGCTAAAGAGACTGAGTGGATAAGGGCCAAGAGCAGGAAGAAGAGGAAGCTTAACACCTCTCTTTCTCCAAAACAACAACCCGGAACAAATGCTCAACAAGAAAAAAATGCAAAAGAGGCTTCCGTCAAAAAAGAGCCGCCACCACCGCCAATCATAATGGACGGAGTTAAGAACTACCAAACGTTCTACGACTCCTTAACTGAAACAATACCAGCTGAATCATTTACCGCTAAAATGATGAATGGGGATTGTGTGAAGGTTAACGCCAAAACAGAAGACCCTTATAGAGTAATTGCCAAGTTTTTGACAGAAAAAGACTACCGTTGGCATTCGTATGAGAATAAGCAGGCTAGACCAATTAGAGTTGTTGTGAAGAAATTACATTCTTCTTGCCAACCTGATCGAATCAAAGACGATCTAACGACACAAGGATTCAAAATAGAAAGAGTAGACTGAAAATTGAGCTGGAAGAGTAAAGAACCACTCAACATTTTCGTTTTATCATTTAATAATGACAAAGATGTCAACAAAATCTATGGCATAAAGTACATTTTAGGGTGTAAAATTGAAATACACCCACTCAAAAATCCTAAGCTCGTTCCCCAATGCAAGAGATGCCAGGCATATGAGCATACTCTTAAATACTGCAGAAAAGAGCCAACATGTGTAAAATGCACTGGCAAGCATCTTACAGCTAAATCTCCGCAAGAGAAGCCAAAATGTGTTCACTGTGGTCTTCCTCACCCTGCCAACTACAGAGGGTGTGAAGTAGCTAAACAGATGCAAATTATGAAAAATAAAAATATTAAAAAGAAACTTGTGGTACCAACTACCCAACAGTCTCTTCCCGTACGTAATCTTGACAAACAAGCACAGACAGCAAGTGTCAACTGCTAAACCCATGCAAGTAACCAATATTGGTTCGTATGCGGAAGCTGCAAAACAAAAATCACAGCCTTTGAATCTAGAGGATAAGATTAATCAGATCTTAAAATGTATAACCTCATTTGACAAAAGATTAGAGAAAATAGAATCCAGCACTAAGACAGCTGTTTACTATTATTTTAAGTACACAAACAGTAAAGTCTACGCTGTTCAAAATGTCCCGTCCACCCGCCAGTGTTACATAACAGAGTTAAAATTATTAAATAAAATCAAAACACAAAAATCAAATTCGATTTTGCAGTCCAGGCATAAAAAACAATTTAAAAATATATAGCTTAGGTAAAAAATAAATAAAAATAGGACCGTATAACAGAACGAAATTAAGCGTCTTTTTTTTTTTTGTCGTGGAGGAATGCTCATGCATACCACGACAAAAAAAAATACCACGGGGAGATAGCGCAGTTATGTGGGACTCTAACCCACTAAAACGCCACGGTGTCCTCTTGTGCCGCTTATGGCGGAAACACGGGCATAATTAGAATAGAATAGTAATTTTAAAATAAAGAGAAAAAAAATTGTTGTTCTACTTCTGACTACCCACACCAAGTGTAGTTAGCAGACTACAAACAAAAACGCAATAGATGCCTACATATCAAACTAAAAAACGTGTAACAGATACAATCAATATTTATGTTACATCACATCGAAACGGCTTCAAAAAAATACTTCGCCGGCTATAGTATTAGTATAACCGGCGAAATATTTCAAGTTGAAAATATTTCACGTTCACCGCAGCGCCGGAGCCAACAATGCAACAAGCAATGCTGCATTATATCACGGATGTGTTTCACAGACTACGCTTTTTTATAATTCCCTCGCACATCAGTACCTAGGTTATTTGTATTGTTCATAATATCAGAAAAAGGACACTGGAATGGGGATTCCCAAGTGTATTGATTCTCGTGTAGTATTTTTACATAATTGAGTACTTTCACATAAAGAACTAAATACCTATACATATTTATTTTTTAATATATTCAAAAAGAAACTGACTGACTGACTGATGGATCAACGCACAGCCAAACCACTTTTCCTAGAAATATAAAATTTGGCAGGAAGGTTCCTCAAGTGACGTTAGTGAGCACTAAGAAAGGGTTTTTGGAAATTCCATCCGTAAAGGAGTAAAAACGGGGTTGTTTAAAAAATCTAATTACTTCGGCTAATATTCTTGAAACTTGTCGAAAATAGTAGTCTCAGTAAATTACAAAGGTTGTTGTTATTATTATTTAATTAAAAAACCCCCAGAAGTCGATTAAGTGGGGATTATAGTTTTATTGAAGAATCTTATTTCTTGAGTTAGTAAACATAAAACTTGGCACAAATACCAATCTAAGTAAACAATAAAGATTGATATTATAAAAAATTCGAATCTACCCCCAAAATACGATTTAGCGGGTGTTAAAGTTTGCTAAGAAGGAATTTTCGGCAATTTAACCTTTCATGATGATCATTATTTCAGCCGAAAATGTTCACTGCTGGACATAGGCCGCCCCCAAGCGTCACTTCACTGATCGGTCCTGTGCATTTCGCCTCCACCGGACTTCCGCAACCATGACCAGGCCGTCACTCCACCTAGAGGGAGGCCTTCCTACGCTGGGGGCCGCTGTGCTAAGGGGTATTAAATTTTTTGTGAGACATCTTACTGCGCAATCTAACTAACATAAACGGAAAATAAAAAAGAGAAGTAAATAGTGAATAACATATTTGGGTTGTTAAAAACTGAACCCTCAATACGGCAATAAAAAGTGGTTATTAAATTTGAGTTTACCACCACAAATAAAAAGTTAAAGAATTCTAAAAAGAAAAATGAGGCGAACATTAGTCATGACGTGGTCAGTTAAAGTAACGCAAGAGACATCTAACAAATGACTTCATTTTAGTCTCTGTTCACTTTCCATTACTTTTACCCCAAATGAATGATGAGTCCTACAAATTGGGCGAGAAGAGAGCGCTCACCGTCACCGACGATAATAATATATTATGTATACTCGTATCATTCAATTTGTCTGATAGAATACGTTTGTTACGCGCGCCATTCACGGTATTTATGTGATTTTTTTCACAACTGTCTCTTGTGATTTATGTCATCATTAATTGTAAATAGTCTATTACAATTTGAACCATAACTGGGGGGTATAAGGTCGAAATTGATATGTAGGCCTTTACCAGATTTATTATGACCAAGGATCGCTTGTAACGATAACTAAATAACCAATTAAAATAAATAAGTAAAGTATATAATTATTAAATCAAAGCAAAAGTTATTATTTTAACAGTGAATATTGTGTAAATCTATTCACCTAACAAAAACTAACTCTCGTCACAAATAATAATTTTAATACTACGAGAGCATACAGATGCTTCATATAATAGACTGAAACAGTTCCGCCTTAACTTGCGTTTTTTTTTTATTTTAGTTGTGTTTGCTCTTGACTCTAGTCTAGGTCATAGGTGACAGAGACAGAGTTGACGATGGAGAGACCTTACCCAGAAGAAGCCTGTTAACTCTAACTTTGAAGTGATTCGGGTTGAATGAGTTTTTCGACGGACTAACGGACTATTTTACTAAAAGTACATCGAACGCGGTCGGTTCGGTCCCAAGCGATAGATGGTGTTAGCAGTGACTTGTACTTATAGTGACAGTACTAGGGTCAAGTTTATTTTTCTTTTGTACTGTGACGATTTGTTTTATAGCATTTTTTTGCACGTTTTTAGTTTAATTGTACCAAAATGTGTTACAATAGAAATTCAAAAAACGTTTAACAGAGCCATCTTTTTGAATGGTTATTAAATAATCCGTTCAAATGATCTTTGAAATGTGAATTAAGAGCCAGAGTACTTAAGGAGAGTTGACGAAACAAGAACATACATACAATTTTTATGACCAATTCTAGAAAATCTTAATTTTACACAGAAGTAAATAACAAATCGTGAATATCGCACCATCTAGTGAAATTGATTTGGAAAAAAAAATCTTTCTTAGCTTTGGGACCCCGAGCTTACGTTTAGCACTGTACCAGAATTCGACTACCTATCGAAGTAAAATCACAAAATTTATTTTTTGTAACAACATGATTTTCATTGTTGCAGTTGCCCGTGCTTTTCCTTTATGAGTATTTGAGTTTGAATTTCATTATAAAACTCTTTGAAAATGTGAAAATTTACTTTTTGTAATAAGATAATGGTTTTTTTAATTTTATTGCATCATTCTCTCTTTAGAATGAAATTAACTTCTCTAGGTTTTTGTAAAAGTGTTGATTACAACATAGTCTTAAATAGAAGAGAACTTCTTACTTTTTCAACGTCTTAAAGAAATACTACGACAAAGAAGAAGTTTTTATTTTCAGGGACGTTATAATAATACTTTCATGCTACCACCAAAAGGCATAATTTAAAAAAAAAAAAAATCTTCATAAATAATTAATATGAGATAATAATTTATCAAAATTTTGTTCGACAAATTTAAATGATTTAGCAAAACAATAATTAATGTTGTAGCAAAATATGCGCTTGGTCGTGGAGTTGCGGAAAACAGCCCGTTTTAACCTAACCTAACCTAACCTAATGTTGTAGCTCGTAACAACAGTTGCTTTGTGTGCAACCAATTAGTTTTTAATTAATTGAATTACTTTCACTAACGTTAATTTGTAAATAATAATATTAAATGATTTTTTATATTAGTAGATATGCAACATAAAATCACGTGTTTGTACGCACTAATACCTTGAAACCACTTGGGTCTAATTATAAGCGTCAGATTCACTTAAATGAGCACCACAGAAGCGCAGCCTGATTACATCGACGACATAATTTTCATCAGATGTTGCAAGATTCTACAGACATTAATATGCTGTAGTAATCACAATTTATTAATAAAATATATTTTTATATATTTAGCTTAACGCCATTTTATAGCAGCTTAGCAAATACATATTGTATATTAAAGCAAACGGTTTCATGAGATTTAGCGCGGCATCAATAAAAACGCCCAAACATTTCAGCAAACATACATGTTGTAAAAAGGAGGTTACCATCATTAACCTTACCTAAATCATTCCGCGTCATTACCACTAGCTCGTCCACCAATCTCGTTAGCAACAGAATACAAAAACGATTTATTTTTACAAAAAAGTAGCAAGTGCTCAAGATAAGGGAGAATGCGTATAAGTTAATATAAGAGTATTAAGTATTGATGCGTGAATTGAAGCTCGGAACACTAATCGACGATTTGTGAACGAAACTGCCAGTATAAATATTTACGAGGCTTCTTGATACGATCTGAATATTCAGCAGGTTGCCTTGTCGTCGTTGTGAATCTGACCTTCATCTGTATATATTATAATGTTTTATAAGGGACGTGTGCGTCCTCTTGATTTTTAGTTTATTTAAACATGACATTATTAAGTTATTATGTTCCGGGTTAACGCTTCCACCCATACAGCCATATAAAATGCCATACAATTTCTACGGATCTTTTAAAAGGGGGTTCTATTCATTTTCTAAACAACGCAGTTTTTTTTATTTTGTGTGATATAAAAAACCACAGAGCAGTAACCCTTCTGCCGGATGCTCATTGTGGTACGTCCCGTCGTGTGAGGTCATCCGCCACATTCACTAACTCGAGCTATATTTTTTCCAAGTGATAATGTTAAATAAGCGGCTTCTTTTCCTTTCAGAGCCTTGAAAAAGCCAACAATATTTTACCAGGAACAGTTTATAACAATGTATTCCGAATGGATTTTCACATGTACAGGTTTACGGTAACAAAGGTGACTTATTGTGTAGTATTGAAACTCTCGACAAATTCATAGAATAGAGAAAATGGTAGCTTAAGTTAACAATGTTAGGGTAAAACCAGGCTAGTTGCCCTAGGGATATAGTATAGTTGCCACGATTGTAATTAGTCTGTTTTCAAGGATGAATCGCATGCTATTTTATTATTCTATCGAAAGATTCACCAACTACTACTATGTTGACCGTATCTCATGTCTATGTGCGATTGCATGGGAAGGCAAAATACGATCAAAGTGTTTTGCGGGTTAGATGTCCTGTTTCTTGGTGGGGCTCTGTCTATCCTAAAAGTAATTTACATGGATTAGGCTGAAGTGTATACTCTCCTTTAGATTAACAACCATATATGTATGCTTCTTTACATTAGTAATCACATGTTAAACTTACCTAGCATTTACATCGTTTTACTTTTTCTTACTTTAATTAATTCATTATACTATTGGCAGCCAACCTGACTTGTTATTTACTATTTCCCGTACGACTCCAAACATCTTAAGGTGACTATCCCCTATGTGAGATAGATGTCCCAAAATATAGAGGTTCGCAAGAATCGCTAATACTCTGGAAATATAAAGTTAATGTTTTTACTTTGCATAAATTTGTGAAATGAAATGAAAAATCAAAGTACCGGCCAGTTTTACAAATAAAGTATTTTGCTTTTTGGTATGAGACATATTGATATCAAAAAGTATGGCAACTATCTGGCTTTTATCATATGTGAGGGCTCTGCTTAACTAGAAGGCAACATACTTGCCTATAAAAAACTCTGGCTATTGGTATTACTTGAAAGGTAAATGAATTTCGAACAGAAAATAAGTGAAGATATTTTTGTAAAGCTTTTGATTGTCAATTCTAGTGGAGCCGCCCAGAAGGTAGGCATATTGTGGAATTCGTACTAAATATATAAATATAAAAGTAATTTATGTAGTTAATTTATTAGCCTCTGGCTATCGACCTTATAGTACGGCACGAAGAACAGAACGAGTTTTATTCAAACAATGCTAATAAATTTTACTACATTTTTATTGTAAACTGTTTTGATTGTACTGAAAGACAAGACAGATGTCTGAAACATCCTCTTTCATTTATTTACATTTGATGAGACCTAAACTTCAGAAAATTAATGGTTATACCTGTACGATAGGTTTTTAGGTATGTTCAGTAGGTTCCTTCTTAAATAAATTGCTCCACATTGTTTTCTTTACGACGGAAAAGCACAGATTAATAATAATAGACCTTAGACAAAAGAAGGAAAAGGATATGAAGTACACGTTGATGCCAAAAAGCGCAAAGTATTTAACTACAACCAAAGCTTTTTATCATAACTTCAAACATG
The DNA here is from genome assembly GCA_964057195.1 of Orthosia cruda. Classification (NCBI taxonomy): domain Eukaryota; kingdom Metazoa; phylum Arthropoda; class Insecta; order Lepidoptera; family Noctuidae; genus Orthosia; species Orthosia cruda. Next base: position 5,163,969 of record OZ059848.1, on the reverse strand, counting down.
GAGTTCTGAAATAACTCGTTGATTCAATTTGCTCATCATCTCGATTTATGTTCAAGATGGAATTCGAGGGGAATCGTATATTTTTATTGGTTGAGGAGAAATAGTTTCCGCAATCATTTTTTTTTCCTGTGAAGAGCCCGATATTGTGTTAAGAGATCTCATAAAATTCTGACCCCATTTACCCATTACATTTCATTGTAAAAAATATATAATGATCTATTGAGTATTACAATCAGAATAAAAACAATAGTCACTAAGGCTTTCACACAACCAAATTAACTATATTATACAAATACAGTTTTATTTTGCTCCTGCTTTAACTATCTCTTCCTATCAACCTCTCCACAAACTTGAGACCCTCGCCGCAAAGCATCAATACCTCTGTTGAGTATTTGTGAATAAACCGTTTACCTTCATGAACTGGACGATTGAGTTGTAAACGTGCTTCAGTCCCTCAAGACTGACCTGCTTTCGTGGGTAGTGAAAGACGAATAGGAAACAAAGCTATCACAATCAAATTTCTGAACAATACGGATTTATTCGCACTACAAAAGCATTTTATTTTTATTTTCAACTGGTAGACATAACAGGAGGCAAGCCTTTTACTGAGCACCAATCCCAAATATGGGCCAGCAATTTTTGTTATTTTCCTATAAAAACATAACAGAAATTCACACACACATTTTGACGGTATAATTTTGCATTTCAATCATAAATTTCGCAATCCACATTGATATTTAAACATTTTCAGGAAACGGCGCGCTTGAATTGAACAAATAACATTCGGGAAATGTTTTAGCTTCGAAGCGCAATCGTATTTTAGAAAAAATTTGGCGTAGCTTAGTTTAAGGGCCTTACTTCCGTTAAGTGCCGTAAAACGGTTACTTTCTAAAGACTAGTAATCATTAACGGCTAGGTAATTAAAGATTCATGTGGTACATGATTTGGTAAATGTGATTTTTTCGTATAACTATGCTTTAAAAAATAATTAACAACTCTATATTTTTCGCTTATTGGCAAAATAAGCGAAAAATATCGAGTTGTTGTTACTTGTTTTATTGTTCTTGTGTACAAAACTTGGGGTAGATAAATTAATTTGTGTTAGATATTTCTTCGGGAAATGCTAGCACAGCTGCTTTTACTTTTCTTTTCTTTAAAAAAGTTTAAACTAAAGTTTTCCGCAATTGTTCAGAAGCCAAATGATATGAAATTACATGCATGGATAAGCTGAAGTAAATTTAGCTTAGTGTTGAGATAAACTTGTCACGTGTAAGTATCAATAATACATGAAAATTAATTTAATAATGATTTTATTTACTGGGAGTAATAATGCGCTTCTTCATTAAATAACAACCTTTTTTTTCTTTCTGTGTATGATTTTATTGTCAATATATTATAATAATATCAGCTGAGAAACAAATGTTTTTCTTTATTTATAGCAAAATAAGATAATACCTATGTTTTAACATTTTGGAGTTCAGCCTTTAATATTTAAATACGAGGTAAAACATACACTTCGAGATGACATCATGGTTAAGTGACCCACATTTACATATTCACTCACATTATGACCGCAGATGATATGAGCAAGGACGCGTAAAAGTGTAGATTTTATGTTTTGTTGCATTCTCGCTAAAGGATCGTATTTTAAAAGCATCAAAGCTCTAAAAATGGAAAAGGCGTGTTACATCATCGGTTTCCTTCATGTTTCTTTCAAAAGGAAAGCATGAAATATGTTAATCCTAATTTTGTGTAAAATTTAAAGGTATGTTACAGTATTTATGAAAACTCACAAAAAGAATCAGAATAAGTGACGTGCGTGCGTCGGTGAACAATATGTGACGTCACACGCTGAGCGGATCACTTACCGCTACCCCGCGTCGGGTATCTCGCGGTATTTATATACAATATATTTATATTCTCATGGATCAAAAGATCTGCACAATAGGTATGGAATGATCAAGACAGGTTTATCTTGCGAGAAATTACAATATTTATACAAATAATTTTTATATCGATTGACCTAAGTGGGATAAGCACCGTTTCAAAGCCGTATAAATTCTTCTTATTCTTTATTGTACACAAAAGCTTATGTACAAATTCGTTCTCATAGATGAATAAACTTTGATACAAAAACAAGCAACAAAAAATAAATGATGCCCAACCCTTTAACTTCAAGGTTCTCCATCACAATAACATAAGCAATCTTTAGAAATAAGGTCAGCCTCTAATTCAAGTCAGTTTTTGATTGATTACAATTTATAAGCTCCCTCTGGTTTCGTCATTATTATCGAGCTATAGTAGGAAAGCTGTTATAATCCTGGCATATTTGTTTTTAAATATAATATAATTAGCCTAGTGCCGAAAATTAAGAAGACACATTATTTAGGCATACGGCATTTCCATATAATTATCCACTTGGTATTTTGATATGACTTTATTCGATATTGAACAAAGCAATGAACAAATTTGTACATCTGCACAGTTATTGTAGTGGCTAAGAGCGATTGGCTGGGTTTGATTGCCGCACGTATGAAACATTTGTTTGCCGTACAGATAAATATTCAGGATTTGGCCGTTTTTATATGTGATTTCTCCCTCAAATAATCTTAAATATATCTCAATCACGATACCGTGAGATGATACTGCATAAAGTCAAGTGATGAAAACTAATTTATCATTAAGATCTTGCCTGTAGTATAGCAGATGAACAAAAAACAAAATGAAATAACTAACATTAAACTTCAAAAGCACCGATCAGTGTAACGAGACTTGGGGGAGGCATATGTCCAGCAGTGGACGTTTTCCAGCTAAAATGATGATGATGATGATGATGAAGCTTCAAAATAATTTTTGTCAGTATTTCAAAAGGCTACATCACCAGTGGTATGTCTAAGGTAGGTCTGCCTCGCAAAAGTTACGGCTTTTCACTATTTGCTTGCATAAGTCATAGAGACACATTATTTATTGCGACACGTCATAAATTTCCGTGGTAAAACGTTTATTATCAGAACTCAGGTTCCTACAATTTGGATTCAAATCTGAATTACTAGTAACTTGCTCATTTGCTGTATCGTATTTATGTCTATTAAAGTTTTTCTCAATTGATTATTAAAATTTTGAGGTTGGTCAAGAAATAGTTTTCGAAAAAATAACTCTAGAAAATTTTATAGACTCGCTCTAATTCCACTGCAAAATTAACAAAGTTTTATTTTAATTATCTCCTATTTAAACAAAGCTTCAATAAAACAAAACCTTATGTAACTGCGGATGGTCGCACTAGAAATACGTTGAATAAACTAGAATAAGATTTTCTGTTCCATTTTAACAGTCCGAGTTTATTCGGGTATCGTCGCTAAGAAAAATGTGCTCAAGTTTTACATCAAACTACTACTGAATACGTTCCTACATCTCAGGGACGGTTTCAGTAGCGTCGCGCGTATAGGTACTTTATTTCGGCTTATATTTGTCGTATGTTTTACGTAAAGCATTGGGCAGTCCCTGTTTACTTATTTTATCATATTTCACAGGAAAAGGTAAGATACACAATATATGAGAGAGCCAAAAACAATGCTGAATATCCAGATCGAGAAACCAACAAAAATAAAACTGAGTCAGCTGCTTACTACCTACAAACGTAGAAGGCTAAACATCAAACCATCCCATGAGACGGATACGATCAAAATTCCTGTAACGTAATATCTGAACAAGGGTTCATACATTCATGGAACTGGAATCAAATTCTTTATCTGCCATACTAGATGAAAATATTTTACGTTCATCGAAGCGCCGGAGTCAACTCAACGCTAGAATATATGACCAGACGTGTTTCAAAGTCTGTGCTTACTTATAACTCTTCCGCACATACGTAATCAGGCAATTATATTCCTATGTAAGTTCAAAATTTCGGAAATAGGATACTAGAATAAATTCAAAATATATTTTTCCTGTTTAGTAACTATTATAATCTTACGTAATCAGTTACGTAGTTAGTTTCAGCTTTCACAAAAAATGGGAAATATACGAGTATATTTTGATGAAGTTTGGTAACTCCCAAACCTTTATAAAAACTACATAATGCGATAGCTCTCAAAAGAGAACCACTTTCAGCGCGAATCTCTAACACAATATTGTCTAAGAAATAACAAAGTTATGAAGATAAGAAAAACCTCTCATAAAACTTGTGTTTTTACGTTTTCAGTCAATCTCATATCGCCCACGGATCTCTGAACTTTGTCACGTTGCCAAAATTAATTTAATACAAAAAAATCGATCGATAGACTTTTTACATACACAGAGGCAGCAGACCTGGAACCTTAAATTTATAATATATTTAAATGTTTGTAAACGCACCCACGTTACAGTAGATATACTCAGTGTAGCGCAAACTTAAGAAAAATATATACATTTATATGGTATGAACATATTTTTTATACCTACGCAGCATCCACCTGTAAGGCCGTTTTTGGGATGCCAGATGCTTTATTTTTTGTTACCTGGGTTTTTTTTTTGTTATTGTAATTTAAATGTTTGAATTGCTGATTATGTCGTAGAATTTTCCAGTCACGAAGTTTTGTGTTAAATCACTAGATCAGAATACAAATTCGATAACGTATTCCGGAATAAAGTTACGATAGAGCAATACGAATCGAAGTCATCTCAATATTATGGGACAAAGTTTGTATAAGTTAGTACTTTAGCAGAGAAGTACATAAAACACGTTACATGAAGAACGAATACCAACTGTAACTCAACCAAAAACAATTGCCGTTAGTTCTTACATTCAGACCTTCATTATATTCAAACCCAAAACTATTATTACGACAAAACTTGCTAGAAGTCCTTTCAAGATGAATCGTTTTTAATCTAACTTTTCGCGACCTTAATATAGCCTTGTAGCTATACAATTATATTTGAGTTAAGAAACTTTGTTTAGGTAAGATTTTAACATGTCTCGATTTGCTAATAGTAGTTAACAATAGGTTAGGGGCTTTCTGTTAGCTTAGTAGTTTTAGAGTTTCTTGTGCGTTCTTCTCCATAACAAGCTACTTTTCCGTATGCACGGTAGAATCAATTTTATTACTTATAAATTGTAACTGTTGGCGTTCAAAATTGCCGCTTGGTGGCCTAGTTGCAATAAATATATTACTACTAATATATATAAACTAGCTTTCCGCCCGCAGCTTCGCCTGCGTAGACTACACGATATTGGCTGTTTCGTTTTTTTTTTCGGTTTTGATGGGATATTGCAATTATAATCCAAACATAGATTTCCGCCCGCGTCTTTGTTCGAGTAGACCACAAAATTTTATCTACTGTATTATTTTATCGAATTATTAAAATTACGTGTAAATTGGTATAAAATGAGCATAAACTGAACTGCCTTCCTGTTCTAATAGTTAGAGCGCCGAACTTTCATTCCGGAGGTCTCATGGGATCGATTTCCACGGGGAGATACAAATAGTGGAGGACCACTTTTCTTTTAATATCTGAATCCTACTACCGACACGATAGAAAATTATATATAGAAAATACAGGCTGGCGCAAAAGTTATCACCCGATGTTCTTTGGCTGTAATTTTTATTATGAATTAAAAGCTTTGTTTCTGCTTTTAGATAATATTAATTTGGTGTCTTAATTGATTTTCCATTTAGTCGAGAAAATGTGTAAAAATGCTAAGTTGCCGTTGCTTCGACAGAATTGATAAACATTCGGGCCCGTTTATGGCATTTGCTCTGCATCACCCTTGCAGAAAACTCAGATCTTCCGGCGGATATTATCTTTGAGGGCTTCAAGAGTCTTTGAGGGCTTGTTGACTTAGACACGTGACTTATAGAAAACCGGCCAAGTGCGAGTCGGACTCGCGCACATATCAAATGAAATCAATCCAATATATATGGGAACCCTATGTTCCCATATATATTTATTTTGAGATACATTTAACAAAAGAGTATTTAAAAAAATAACATTATGTTCATGTGTTGTTATTTAAGGTTTAGGTTATTTCGATGGTTTGGAATTTCTTAGGCGATAATACCAAAATATATATATAGTGTTTAGGAATAAGTATTAAGTTTTAAACTCAAACTCACATGTAGGTCGTGGGATATTGGGAGTAAACATAATTATAGCGAGTTTAAAGATCTATATTGTGTTGGTGATTCCTTTTGCTTTCCGTTTGTACTTAACACTTCATATAACACTGGTTTTTAAACAATTTTAACGATTAAAATCAGTTTTTAAATTAATTTACTTGGCAGAAAAGTAGCGGGAAGGGGTCTTTATTCACACAAGGATTTATTACTTACCTTACTAATTCTAACAGAGAAACAGTGAGCTATGAACGAACTCCACGTCACACTCAGCGAATATCAAAGTAGTCCACAAAATTACAAACAGTTGTGGCCTCAAGTTTTGAAGCGACTGATAAACAGATTGCGGCTCGCGATCTCTAATCTGAATGTTAGAACAGTATTATCGTATACACTAGACTTAATAACAAAGGAGATCGAGTCACAAGTGATTATCTACTGAACTTTAAATCGAGAGCAAAAGAAAAGATCGCAGTAATTGTGCTATTAATTCAGTGAGGGACGGCTTTATGCGGTAGTATTTAATTGTGTGTAGACAAATCTAAAAAGTTATGGAGAGGCTTTGTTGTGCGTGAGAACCTTTCGATTAACACTTAGTATAAACTATGATGGCGTAAAAGTCTTCGTCTTACAACTCTCCAGCCGCTCAAGATTTATGTTTCTGTTAGGTTTCACATTTAATATTCATATGTGGAAACTTGGCTTTTATTTTGTAAGAGTAAAATGAACAATGGTGGTTTTGGTAATTTGTTTCGTGAACAAATTTATGATAGCATAATGCTAATATAAGGTTTTCGTTGCCCACAATAAATGAGAATTTTACTTCAATTAATTTTACATATTTTAACTACCAGAGTCTTGAGAGAATTCTATCAAAATATTTTATAGGAGACTTTTTTAAATGATACAGGCGAAATGCCTAGTGTGTCGCAACGTTACAAAAAATATCTAAGATCTATAAGATCGTGTGGGCGGATCAAAGTCCGAGTAAACACGTAGTTGGGTTACTTGAATAGTTTTTGTTAGAGTATCGACACCGTCTAGACCTATTTACAATTGCAAGAAATTGATATCCTTTGCTTGATGCTATTGATCTACTATTTTTATTCTGTACTAAGAAGTAATACTACATTTGAAAATTAAAACTGAAATATACAAACGTTTTGACTATCTGTTCCTAATTTAACCAATATACAGCCGCAAAATCAAACCCTCTCAAATAGTTCAAGCGAATACTTCATTGTGTGTATTGTGACATGTCCGTATCACGTGACGTTGTTTATCAAACGAACATTGTGAACTCAGTACAAACAACATGCATGCCGCACAATGGTAGAGATGAATTTATGGATTTTATATGTATTGCTTTAAATTATGCAGATTTGCGTACTATGTCTATCCATTATACGTTTATTTTGTAGTTTCAATAAAATAAGCATTTCACAATGTATATAAATTATATCAAAAGCATGCTTCGCAGACCGCATACCAAATTACATCTACAAGATTATTATTTCTCTTGACTGAAACTGGAAGCTGATGTTGCAGCAATATGGAAATCAATTTCTTTCGGTTTGGTTCGTTATGTCGATGAAATAAGATTTGTATTTGATAAGTCTGCAGAAAGCCAGCGAGAGCAGCAAGAAGTTTTATGTAAACTCATGAAATATATTTACATAAATACTTATTTTTCTGAGAATTTTGGCCTTTAAACATTAACAGATCAGGCATAGAATTCGACAATAATCATAAAAGGAGTCTGTTACACGAAGTTCCCTTTACAACAGTTCTTTTACATCGTGATATTATGGAAAATGGGTATTTGAGAGTTTCCTATATTGTTCAATTACTCCTAATGGTCGCCCGTCTCAAGATTAAACTTGTACCTGCTGATGACTTTGCTCAAACGTTTTGAAGATTGTTTACAAAACTTTACTGTAAACGGCTATTAGATGGGAAACGAAAAAATCTAATTAATTTTAGGTGTTGTTTGAAAGTTAAAGCGGTTGTTACGCGGAGTTTAGACCCGTTTAATTTCGGGAGATGTTGTTTCTTTTCGGCAATAATAGTTCATTATTATAACCATTCAAGATAATCAGACATTTTTATTATTGTTAGGCTTGCTGTTATAGTGGTCAAGCCCACTATAACACCTGATGGTAAGCCATGATGTGGTCGACGAAGAAGCACCTAGAAGAAGCCTATTCATTCTTGTCTTAAAATCTGCCAGGTTGTAGCTATCAGAATATACCGACTCCGGCAGGGTATTCCACTCCTTTGCTGTTTGCATAATAAAAGTATTCCCAAAACGTGAGAATATTTCAGTATCTACAGGATGTAAAGAAAGCTTCGATCATATTTTAACAACTTGGCAATGAGATGCATCCAAATGCGAGAATGGTTAGTAGGTACACTGATGTTTCTTGGTTGAATATTATTTTGAACTCTATCAGTAAATAAATAAAATTAGCTTTTGCTGGATTAAAGATTCAAAATCACAATTTCTTTATTCAATTAGGCCATTAAGCGGCACTTTCAAACGTCATAAAAAATAAAATGTAATAATAATTAAGTCTACCGTTTTATTATTCTACTTTCAAATACTAACTGTGACGACACCCTGTACATTATCCTTCGCCTTGTCCTTCTTATCCTAGAATAAATATTCATCCGGCACTCGGATTCGTAAATTGGTTAAAAATGTGGCAGAATGTTTCGACCAATTTCAAAGATTTCTTTTTTTTTAAGTGTCAGTGTTTTATTCAGAGAAATAAACGGCCTAAACACTGTGGTTCAGTGGCTGGTTTCAATTTAAAAACCTTTTGAAAAGCGAAAATAAAATTTAAAATTAACATTTATAGAGAAATCCTTCTTATTAAGGCCAGTTTTCGGGGTTCGTTTACAGTAACCAAACATCATTTTTCTTTGTCTTATCCATCATTTATCCTTCTGAAATCAAATATCATCTTTCATTTTACATAACATCTGAGTCAGCACCTAAACACAAGAAATGTAACACTTTTGGGACATATTCATTTCAAGGAACTGCAATTATACGAAAGTTTGGTACTTAGAGAAAGTTTTCCTCCTTTTTGGTAGCCTTTGCATCTCTGAGCGAATGAATCTTTCCTTGGGACACTGCCCGCAACTATTGCATATTTTATTATATTTTACTTGATCAACACAAAGACAACTCATGATACCAGTTAATTTGTTTGCTAATTAACATCTTAATTATGTTGTATTATACTAAATGCCTTATAATTATGCGTTTTGATTTTTTCTGATACATCATGTCACATTATACTGCGCATAAAATGAAGGTAACAAACAACCAGCCTAATTTGTAATTATTGCATAAATAATAAATACGTAAGATTATTTGCCTCGCGTAGCTTGTGATACAGTACAATACAACGTCACATATGAAGCTCATGTGCTCTGCTCACGTTATTCAGTCTATGCTCTGCGACCTGTTAGTGTATTCATAGAAGCACAAACGTTGTAAAAATGCATGATTTATTGCTTGTATTAATAATGTACTATTCAAACATAGATCGTCACGGTGTGGGTGTAGGGTCTGAACTCAAATTTACGATTCTTGAAATTAATACAACTCTCAGATCTCATTATTAAAGATTGAAAATTAATAATATTTCGTAGCTGAAAATTACTGCCATTACATCTTGACGTTCGTTTTTATTAATGTCTATTCTCTTAAATATACAACAATCAAAACAGAGTTGGTATTTGTTTTCAATTAAAAGAAAATATAATAAGATGACATTTTGGAAACTCCAGTAGAACTAAACCAATTTTCCATTTCGTCTCTCTATGATCCATTTACGTTCTCTCTGGTACCGTCGTCATGGTAGCCACAACCGCACTTTATTAAGGGGATAATTTACCGGACAGCTCGCCATTGTGTCACTAACAAATTGAAAAGTGGTGTTAAATTAAGGGTTTCCTCAGGTGATTAATTTGATTAGACCATAAATAGTAGCTAAAATAAATATGTTAATAGCGCCGCTCATTTAAGTGTGGTATACATAAACTATTAATGAGAGATAAGGTTGCTTACGAGGAGCTCGTGGCTAAATAATAACAGCCGCACGGGTCGATCTTCAAGGTTAAGCAACGCTTGACGAGGTCGGGCCGTGAAAGGGTGACCATTTCGACATACCGAGTTTCCTCCGTGCCTTGGAAAGCACGTTAAGCCGTTGGTCCCGGCTGTCATTTGAAGATCTTTGACAGTCGTTACGAGTAGTCAGAAGCTTGAGATCTGACACCAGCCTAGCCAAGGGGTACCGCTGTTACCCAGTTACTGGGTTGTGGAGGTCAGATAGGCAGTCGCTCCATGTAAAACACTGGTACTCAGCTGAATCCGGTTAGTCTGGAAGCCGACCCAAATATAGTTGGGAAAAGGCTAGGCAGATGATGAGATGATGAACGTAGCTTACGAGTTAATAATTAATAAATAATTCGGCTAATTTCGGTTCATTTGACATTTAAAATTCAGATATAAGAGCAAATACTGAATACTATTCCCGTATCAGCAAATAAAACTGTATCATTTATTTCTCTTAATAGATTATATTATTTCAGCAACATTTAGACATAAAGATGCACCATTTTTGAGCCCTATTGTATTTATAATTGCAAACAAAGTCAGTTATTCTAATGATATTAATTTCTTTTGACAAAGTCAGCAACGGTTTACACGTTATGTTATACCAAGACAGAGCCCTAAAGTCAATTAAATAAGTCTCTACTGTTTCTCTCTGAATAGTGTTGTTACGTTTCTTTGAAAGTAAGTTAGTTGAGCCGTCCTAAGTTTTGACACGCTGATGATCTTGGTAAGAGATATCGCGGCGAAGTTATATTTAGTTAAGTGCACTTTACAATCACGTGCCAACGAGAGACCAAATTGTATTAGTTTAGTATCCTCAACTAACATTGTAAATATGAACAGTCTAATTGCTACACCCGGCACGGCATTTAAAATGGAACACTGCTCCACAGTGGAATATCGTTAATGAAATCAGAGCAAGTTCAGAGCTCGACTTACAGTGTTGGAAAAATGAGCATAGATTTTTATAGAATTTTAAAACCCTGGTTTTATACAGCGCTATTGTCTTTTCGGTCGCTGTTTTGAATAAACTTTGTGGAAGAAAGGTGCAGTTTACCTAACGGTTAGTGTGTTAAAGGGTTTCTTTCGAAAAGTTGGCTTTTATTACTCAGAGCCTAGAGAGTGTTTTTAAATCAAAGTGAACCACAGTAAATTGCAAAAAAAATTGTTATCGCAACAGTATTTTTAATTTTATCGCTTTAGTATGGTTATAAAGCGTCGCTTGATAATAAACGTTGGTTTGGTATAGCCATAAACCTCGCCTAACACTTTATCCCATGACCATAAACGGGCTGAGAATACTATCCAGTCTTCCTTTATTTATTATAATTATATGGCCACAGTTTTAGTGTGACAGTCAAATAGAATTGATGATATTCACAGTCAATGTTTTTTGGCACTTCTGGTTTCGGTTGAATTACGTTCATTAATAACCTCCTTTTTTAGAAGTCAAAATTGAGTGACTTCCGCGTCAAGTCTCGACAACACGCCTGGCCCGGCCACTCATGCATTTATTTAATATAATCTAACGAGAATGCTCGTATCCCGACGGCTGGAAATTGACTAGGGTTACTCCGGTACCGAAGGGCACTCCAAGCTCGGATGTCAGCGGATATAGACCTGTAGCTGTACTTTCAGTGTTTGCTAAAGTCTTCGAGTCCGCGTTGTGCTCTTGCATCCACTCGCAAGTAGCATCACAGCTCAACGACAAGCAGCATGGTTTCCGTGCGGGCCGTAGCACGAATTCTAACATAATGTGTTTTTCAAACCAGGCCGTCACAGTGCTGGACTGGACGTCGCTTACTTCGACTTCAGGAAGGCATTTGATAGTGTGGACAATGACATGCTTTTAAATAAATTTGCGAGGGTTGGTTTTACCCCAGCCCTCCTAGAGTTCTTTGCTAGCTACTTGGGTAACCATAAGCAGATTGTGGAATACGCAGGTTACACCTCGGACTCGTATTTCACCCTTACAGGGATTAGCCAGGGGACAAATTTAGGACCCTTAGAATTTATTTTAATGATTAACGATCTTCCAGAAGTCATTAAAGACGCTGGTTGTTTGTTATTTGCTGACGATCTCAAGTTATTCATGCGGATCACAGACGAGTCACACTGCGGCATGCTCCAGCGAGACATCGATCGGGTGGTAGCATGGAGTGAGGAGAACAAATTAATCTTCAATGTGACGAAGTGTAACATAATGTCCTTCACGCGGGCTGTGGTACCCCGATGTCACGATTATTGCATGGGTGGTGACGTCATACCGCGGGTGCGGTTAGTGCGAGATCTTGGTGTTACCTTTTCAGAGGATCTGTCGTTTCGTACTCATGTGGTGCAGGTATGTAGAAAAGCCTTCAAAAATCTTGGGTTTGTCATGCGTGAAACTCGTGACTTCACTAACATGGCAGCAGTGAAATCGCTTTATAATGCGTTAGTACGAAGCAATTTGGAAACTAGTGCTATCATCTGGAATCCTTATGAAACGAAGTATTCTACGATGGTAGAAAAAATGCAAAACAAATTTACCCGGTACCTATACATGAGGCAATTTGGTATTTACCCTTTCTACCCGCTTATGTATCCAACCCTCTTTGTCATAGGGATGGTTGGGTACTATAAGTTGGAGGTAAGGCGCAACCTCGCCCTTGTAAAATATGTTTTCATGGTTTTTCGTGGTATCCTAAATAATCCACAAATATTAGAATATTTGGGATTGCTCGTTCCAAACAGGAGGCTACGGTTAGGACCGAGGGAGGGATTGTTTAAAGTCCCTTCAACCCGCACTAACTTGTTAAAGTTTGCACCAGTGCCTCGAGCAGTTAGGATACTGAATAGCGTCTTTCTGCGTTTGGACTTATTTTCTTGCTCTTTGGCGGAATTCCAGAGGGTGACACTTAGTGTGTTGTCCACTGTGTAACTTGTGACTCTACCTAGACCCTTACTGGGACTGGCAAACTGGCAATGTATGAATACGTTTGTTAGCTTGGGTATTACCTGTAAAAATAAATGTATGTGTTAATAATATAAATAAATAAAACATTTTCGAAATCTTGAAAATCTTTTTAGTTTACTTTTACTGAAAGATTAGTATTTTTAAGTGTTGTGTTGTGTTTTCCGTATTCTTTATAACGGTTCATTACATATTATCTTAGCCGCTCTCAACTTTTCTTTCGGTCATTTCTGCGTTTAAAACGGTTTATAATTTAACACACGCGGCGGGCTATAATGTAAGAATATTAAGTATTGCTACTGTTCTCATGACTTATGGAGCACGAAGAGGAGCCAGTGGTTGTATACAATGTAATGCGTGTGTATGTACCAGTTGGGCGCACGCCAAACACATTGCTTTAAAGCCGAGAATCGAAAAAAAGATTAAAGTCAACTGTAAAACCCACGACATCGAAGTGGGCAAAGTTCGAGGGTAGCATAGCAGAAAATTGAGAGCAAAACTTATGAGAATGGCAATTCTACTAGACTGTCAATATCGGCTCTTTATTGAAAAGCTTTTACTATTTCCTCAGTGCGTTTCATAAACTAAAGTGTAAGTACCTATATGTGCCTATACATACAACTCTGATTTCTTATGTTTATGTGAATGACTTGCTCATTATGATGATGCATCATCTGTGTCTCATGGTCTTTGATGATTTCAAGAGATGCTACTTTTGGTTACTTAACTTACAATAATAATTTATTCCTGAAAAACATGGCTATTTGATTGTGTATATTGCAAAGACCTTGTACTTCTTACTACAAAACGTATAAGTTCTTTGGTATATTATGATTGAAGTCAAATGGAACTGCACAAATAAATGAAGTGCGAGGTGGTATAATAAGAGATGTAACAAATTTCTACTTTATAGACGAGGCTTGAGCGGATTCAGAAGAGTTTTAAGGTGTTCCAGATGGGCGCTGTACAGTACACGTGAATAATGCAGGTTATTCTCGGCGACGCTCAGACACGGGATACAATTTAAAGTAGGATGGAGAAAGAATCTGGACACTGCTATTGTTTAATTCAGAAGTTCAAATGTTTAGAGATTGTGATGTTTTGAATCTTATGTTCTGTTTGATCTGCGAAAATTGGTGAATAACGTATACTGTATACTTTTTTAGAATATTGTTTGGGATAGTTTAGCAATTACCAATCTGCATAATTACTAGTAGTAATGCTTGTCCTTCAAAGTGTAAAGATATCGTTAAAATTATATCTACGTGCAAAAATTTTACTCTAACAACTGAATCAGATCGCATCGGTCTGAAAAGTTTTTTAATATCTGAAATAAAGATGCCACCAATTAAACTCTTGCAAAATACAGAAGTGCCGAAAAAAATTGACTGTGAATATCATCCATTCTCTTTAAATGTCACACTAAAACTGTAGCCCTATAATTGATATAATAAATTCGTCGTACTTCATCTCTTCGCTTCAGTATTTAAGTTAACCTCAATTCAGAAGCAAGAGCAGTTCCCACTGATTACTTAAAGTGTTCAGGGTTTATTTGTTCTGTTCAACTCGACTACAGCAGTTTAGTTTGGTGCTCCTGGAGATAAGTTTAGCTCGCTCGCTTTGTACAGTTTGTTAAAAATTGCTTGTAATAAATTATTGTGATTATTTGTTTACATTCAAAGCAAACGTTTGAGCTTTTTGATGCAGAAAAAACCATAAATAATGCAAGTAATAGCATCAAGTAACTGCGTCGAAAACGAAGGCATTTGATTTCTAAAGAATCTAGTACTGGTACCGATAGTTAGATCAATCAAGAAGATTAGAACCTGTAACTTGTATGTAGTAACTGGATTTGAGTAGCAAATGAGATTTCCTTCATTTAATTTGAGCCGACTAGGGAGTACCTATTAATCTTTAACATCTGTAACGTAAAGTTATGCAGGAGCTTGTAACGAGAATTAAAATATATATATGAATTTAAACTGAATATGACTAACTGAATATAAACTAAAACAAAATTGCTATTTACTTCAACTTAAACCAAAATGTATATAATCAAGACATCGCGCGATCGTAGAGATCGTAGAGATCCGAGGTATTCAATTTTCTTGAAACAACATTAAGGCTGTAACACTCGTGTCGTCAAGCCACACGTCTGGCGAATCGTTCTCTTAGTAATGAATAAATGAAATTATTCTCGTGTTGGTGTATATTTAACGTGGTTTTTCTAATTATTAATAGATTTCAATGACAAATTGTTTAATATCCGCTTCGGTATTTTAGAGGCGCACAATTAATAATGTGGAGATTTCTGTTTAGCCTTGCGTCCTGTAATGATTCAATCCTATCTGTGGGTGCATTTATTTGTCTATTAAGTAATTTATTTAAGGCTAATTAGGAGACGATAAAAAGTTTATTGATTGTGAATAAATACCACTTAAAGAAACTGTGTAGAATAAATTCAACGTACAATTCCGTTCTTCGAATAATACTATATTGCTCCCGAGGCAGAGGAACATTCAGTTCACAGAGCAAAGTTTAATTCACTGCGTCCAGTTCATTAAAATTGCATACTTCTTTACTGAACTTGTTTAAAAACTTTATTTTGGACAAGCAACATCATATTTAACAATAATAATAAAATAAACGAACTTGCTAAACTCTGAGCCGATATACAACAAAAAAATGTTAAATAACTAATGTTTCCGAGTTCCTTTTCCATGAAAAATTAAAGCACAAAGGGATCTTTTTCTAAAACTTTTCTAGTTCATTATAATTTGATAGAAGATTTATGCGTTTCACAAGTTTAATTGTGGACTAAAAAACGGTTCCCGCAGAATATCGGATTAAATTGGTCCAAGTTTAACTTGAGTTTGTGATAAAATTATACGCCGGTTTATCCCAACTGAAATGATTATGCGTTGCAAGTTTTCAAACAGTTGGTAATTGTTGATAAATGAAAAGTAATAGAATGATCAATCAAAAACAAATTACTTAAAAGCAATATTATTTGGTGGAATGTTGTAAATACTTAATTAGCTCACTTTCCATATTGATTGAAACCAATCCAGCAGTTTATCGAAACAAGTATTTACATTCACGCAAATGTATTTGTGGTAACAACTCACTTAAATCCATTAATAACACAACTGAATATCTCTTTAATCATCAGGTATAATACCACCGCAGAACGTTCTCATTAAGGACATAAATAGTTTTGTATTAAACTGGAATACCACGTGGGGTATATGAGGATTAATAAGGATGTGACGTTAGACTACAGTGTTATCCACTCAGGAGTCACGGCCGAAAACGGCCGAAACTACCTTGGGTCACGGGTCGGCCGGGCAGTTTCGCGCGTAGCTAGTCCTGCCGCATTTGTAAGATTTTCCGATAATATAGCATAATAGAAGCAAGGCCTGTCTAAATAAAAACATAGTGCACAGACATAAAAAAAAATTGAAGTTTGTTTTTTTTTATAAAAATTAAAGCTACGGGGTGATATATATATATATCTTCAGAACGCACCATCATGATGTCGAGAAATGATTTAGAATATGAACGCATCGAAAAGAGAATGATAAGGGCTGGTGTGTGAGCGAGAGGGAAGGAGCGAGCTATAATAAGACTAAGAAGTAAGACGCAATTATTTTTTTGTTAAGAAGTTTAAAATCAATTAAATAAGTTGTACAAGAAGTAAAGAGTTTATTTTTGGTCATCCAAATCAATACATCACCCCTACATATATTTTATATACGTAGGTACAAATATTGCTCGTTTAATAGTATAAGATGAAACTAGGATTAAGTTTCATTGGTAACGAGAAGCATCGTATTAGTACCGATTTATTGGCAATAGTTCTTTTTTTAACCGACTTCGCAAAAAAGGAGGAGGTTTTCAATTCGACTGTATTTTTTTTTTTTATGTGTGTTACCTCAGAACTTGTTACTGCGTAAACCGATTTCGATGATTCTTTTTTTATTTGAAAGCTGGTGCTTGTCATGTGGTCCCATTTATTAGAATCATACCAAACAATTTCAAACATCTGCCATGTTATTGCTTCACCATCCTTGGTGTTGGATTGATGCCTGGCATTCTTTATATGTCAACATATAACATCAAGTGTGGCATATACCTTAGAGCATAAAATCTAAATAAAAAAATCAATTGCATGCCAACTAGCAAGGGTAAAACTAATATTTATCCGTATCTTCTTTCGGATTCAAACAAGCTAGACAGTTGTTTGATGAGCGCATTCAATATTACGTGTTAGAGCTCGACCTGTACTCATTTGGCATCGTTCCAGTCTGTGGCTTCAGTTGAAAATGTTAAACAAATCGATTCGCTAAGTTCGGCCAATACGTACCAAATTGGATTAATATGTAATGCTTCTCCTAG